>JAZFAV010000003.1:27946243-29259986 GCA_037954035.1 Rosalia funebris | reverse complement strand
AACCTAACCTAACCTAACCTAACCTAACCTAACCTAACCTAACCTAACCTAACCTAACCTAACCTAACCTAACCTAACCTAACCTAACCTAACCTAACCTAACCTAACCTAACCTAACCTAACCTAACCTAACCTAACCTAACCTAACCTAACCTAACCTAACCTAACCTAACCTAACCTAACCTAACCTAACCTAACCTAACCTAACCTAACCTAACCTAACCTAACCTAACCTAACCTAACCTAACCTAACCTAACCTAACCTAACCTAACCTAACCTAACCTAACCTAACCTAACCTAACCTAACCTAACCTAACCTAACCTAACCTAACCTAACCTAACCTAACCTAACCTAACCTAACCTAACCTAACCTAACCTAACCTAACCTAACCTAACCTAACCTAACCTAACCTAACCTAACCTAACCTAACCTAACCTAACCTAACCTAACCTAACCTAACCTAACCTAACCTAACCTAACCTAACCTAACCTAACCTAACCTAACCTAACCTAACCTAACCTAACCTAACCTAACCTAACCTAACCTAACCTAACCTAACCTAACCTAACCTAACCTAACCTAACCTAACCTAACCTAACCTAACCTAACCTAACCTAACCTAACCTAACCTAACCTAACCTAACCTAACCTAACCTAACCTAACCTAACCTAACCTAACCTAACCTAACCTAACCTAACCTAACCTAACCTAACCTAACCTAACCTAACCTAACCTAACCTAACCTAACCTAACCTAACCTAACCTAACCTAACCTAACCTAACCTAACCTAACCTAACCTAACCTAACCTAACCTAACCTAACCTAACCTAACCTAACCTAACCTAACCTAACCTAACCTAACCTAACCTAACCTAACCTAACCTAACCTAACCTAACCTAACCTAACCTAACCTAACCTAACCTAACCTAACCTAACCTAACCTAACCTAACCTAACCTAACCTAACCTAACCTAACCTAACCTAACCTAACCTAACCTAACCTAACCTAACCTAACCTAACCTAACCTAACCTAACCTAACCTAACCTAACCTAACCTAACCTAACCTAACCTAACCTAACCTAACCTAACCTAACCTAACCTAACCTAACCTAACCTAACCTAACCTAACCTAACCTAACCTAACCTAACCTAACCTAACCTAACCTAACCTAACCTAACCTAACCTAACCTAACCTAACCTAACCTAACCTAACCTAACCTAACCTAACCTAACCTAACCTAACCTAACCTAACCTAACCTAACCTAACCTAACCTAACCTAACCTAACCTAACCTAACCTAACCTAACCTAACCTAACCTAACCTAACCTAACCTAACCTAACCTAACCTAACCTAACCTAACCTAACCTAACCTAACCTAACCTAACCTAACCTAACCTAACCTAACCTAACCTAACCTAACCTAACCTAACCTAACCTAACCTAACCTAACCTAACCTAACCTAACCTAACCTAACCTAACCTAACCTAACCTAACCTAACCTAACCTAACCTAACCTAACCTAACCTAACCTAACCTAACCTAACCTAACTCTAACCTAACCTAACCTAACCTAACCTAACCTAACCTAACCTAACCTAACCTAACCTAACCTAACCTAACCTAACCTAACCTAACCTAACCTAACCTAACCTAACCTAACCTAACCTAACCTAACCTAACCTAACCTAACCTAACCTAACCTAACCTAACCTAACCTAACCTAACCTAACCTAACCTAACCTAACCTAACCTAACCTAACCTAACCTAACCTAACCTAACCTAACCTAACCTAACCTAACCTAACCTAACCTAACCTAACCTAACCTAACCTAACCTAACCTAACCTAACCTAACCTAACCTAACCTAACCTAACCTAACCTAACCTAACCTAACCTAACCTAACCTAACCTAACCTAACCTAACCTAACCTAACCTAACCTAACCTAACCTAACCTAACCTAACCTAACCTAACCTAACCTAACCTAACCTAACCTAACCTAACCTAACCTAACCTAACCTAACCTAACCTAACCTAACCTAACCTAACCTAACCTAACCTAACCTAACCTAACCTAACCTAACCTAACCTAACCTAACCTAACCTAACCTAACCTAACCTAACCTAACCTAACCTAACCTAACCTAACCTAACCTAACCTAACCTAACCTAACCTAACCTAACCTAACCTAACCTAACCTAACCTAACCTAACCTAACCTAACCTAACCTAACCTAACCTAACCTAACCTAACCTAACCTAACCTAACCTAACCTAACCTAACCTAACCTAACCTAACCTAACCTAACCTAACCTAACCTAACCTAACCTAACCTAACCTAACCTAACCTAACCTAACCTAACCTAACCTAACCTAACCTAACCTAACCTAACCTAACCTAACCTAACCTAACCTAACCTAACCTAACCTAACCTAACCTAACCTAACCTAACCTAACCTAACCTAACCTAACCTAACCTAACCTAACCTAACCTAACCTAACCTAACCTAACCTAACCTAACCTAACCTAACCTAACCTAACCTAACCTAACCTAACCTAACCTAACCTAACCTAACCTAACCTAACCTAACCTAACCTAACCTAACCTAACCTAACCTAACCTAACCTAACCTAACCTAACCTAACCTAACCTAACCTAACCTAACCTAACCTAACCTAACCTAACCTAACCTAACCTAACCTAACCTAACCTAACCTAACCTAACCTAACCTAACCTAACCTAACCTAACCTAACCTAACCTAACCTAACCTAACCTAACCTAACCTAACCTAACCTAACCTAACCTAACCTAACCTAACCTAACCTAACCTAACCTAACCTAACCTAACCTAACCTAACCTAACCTAACCTAACCTAACCTAACCTAACCTAACCTAACCTAACCTAACCTAACCTAACCTAACCTAACCTAACCTAACCTAACCTAACCTAACCTAACCTAACCTAACCTAACCTAACCTAACCTAACCTAACCTAACCTAACCTAACCTAACCTAACCTAACCTAACCTAACCTAACCTAACCTAACCTAACCTAACCTAACCTAACCTAACCTAACCTAACCTAACCTAACCTAACCTAACCTAACCTAACCTAACCTAACCTAACCTAACCTAACCTAACCTAACCTAACCTAACCTAACCTAACCTAACCTAACCTAACCTAACCTAACCTAACCTAACCTAACCTAACCTAACCTAACCTAACCTAACCTAACCTAACCTAACCTAACCTAACCTAACCTAACCTAACCTAACCTAACCTAACCTAACCTAACCTAACCTAACCTAACCTAACCTAACCTAACCTAACCTAACCTAACCTAACCTAACCTAACCTAACCTAACCTAACCTAACCTAACCTAACCTAACCTAACCTAACCTAACCTAACCTAACCTAACCTAACCTAACCTAACCTAACCTAACCTAACCTAACCTAACCTAACCTAACCTAACCTAACCTAACCTAACCTAACCTAACCTAACCTAACCTAACCTAACCTAACCTAACCTAACCTAACCTAACCTAACCTAACCTAACCTAACCTAACCTAACCTAACCTAACCTAACCTAACCTAACCTAACCTAACCTAACCTAACCTAACCTAACCTAACCTAACCTAACCTAACCTAACCTAACCTAACCTAACCTAACCTAACCTAACCTAACCTAACCTAACCTAACCTAACCTAACCTAACCTAACCTAACCTAACCTAACCTAACCTAACCTAACCTAACCTAACCTAACCTAACCTAACCTAACCTAACCTAACCTAACCTAACCTAACCTAACCTAACCTAACCTAACCTAACCTAACCTAACCTAACCTAACCTAACCTAACCTAACCTAACCTAACCTAACCTAACCTAACCTAACCTAACCTAACCTAACCTAACCTAACCTAACCTAACCTAACCTAACCTAACCTAACCTAACCTAACCTAACCTAACCTAACCTAACCTAACCTAACCTAACCTAACCTAACCTAACCTAACCTAACCTAACCTAACCTAACCTAACCTAACCTAACCTAACCTAACCTAACCTAACCTAACCTAACCTAACCTAACCTAACCTAACCTAACCTAACCTAACCTAACCTAACCTAACCTAACCTAACCTAACCTAACCTAACCTAACCTAACCTAACCTAACCTAACCTAACCTAACCTAACCTAACCTAACCTAACCTAACCTAACCTAACCTAACCTAACCTAACCTAACCTAACCTAACCTAACCTAACCTAACCTAACCTAACCTAACCTAACCTAACCTAACCTAACCTAACCTAACCTAACCTAACCTAACCTAACCTAACCTAACCTAACCTAACCTAACCTAACCTAACCTAACCTAACCTAACCTAACCTAACCTAACCTAACCTAACCTAACCTAACCTAACCTAACCTAACCTAACCTAACCTAACCTAACCTAACCTAACCTAACCTAACCTAACCTAACCTAACCTAACCTAACCTAACCTAACCTAACCTAACCTAACCTAACCTAACCTAACCTAACCTAACCTAACCTAACCTAACCTAACCTAACCTAACCTAACCTAACCTAACCTAACCTAACCTAACCTAACCTAACCTAACCTAACCTAACCTAACCTAACCTAACCTAACCTAACCTAACCTAACCTAACCTAACCTAACCTAACCTAACCTAACCTAACCTAACCTAACCTAACCTAACCTAACCTAACCTAACCTAACCTAACCTAACCTAACCTAACCTAACCTAACCTAACCTAACCTAACCTAACCTAACCTAACCTAACCTAACCTAACCTAACCTAACCTAACCTAACCTAACCTAACCTAACCTAACCTAACCTAACCTAACCTAACCTAACCTAACCTAACCTAACCTAACCTAACCTAACCTAACCTAACCTAACCTAACCTAACCTAACCTAACCTAACCTAACCTAACCTAACCTAACCTAACCTAACCTAACCTAACCTAACCTAACCTAACCTAACCTAACCTAACCTAACCTAACCTAACCTAACCTAACCTAACCTAACCTAACCTAACCTAACCTAACCTAACCTAACCTAACCTAACCTAACCTAACTAACCTAACCTAACCTAACCTAACCTAACCTAACCTAACCTAACCTAACCTAACCTAACCTAACCTAACCTAACCTAACCTAACCTAACCTAACCTAACCTAACCTAACCTAACCTAACCTAACCTAACCTAACCTAACCTAACCTAACCTAACCTAACCTAACCTAACCTAACCTAACCTAACCTAACCTAACCTAACCTAACCTAACCTAACCTAACCTAACCTAACCTAACCTAACCTAACCTAACCTAACCTAACCTAACCTAACCTAACCTAACCTAACCTAACCTAACCTAACCTAACCTAACCTAACCTAACCTAACCTAACCTAACCTAACCTAACCTAACCTAACCTAACCTAACCTAACCTAACCTAACCTAACCTAACCTAACCTAACCTAACCTAACCTAACCTAACCTAACCTAACCTAACCTAACCTAACCTAACCTAACCTAACCTAACCTAACCTAACCTAACCTAACCTAACCTAACCTAACCTAACCTAACCTAACCTAACCTAACCTAACCTAACCTAACCTAACCTAACCTAACCTAACCTAACCTAACCTAACCTAACCTAACTAACCTAACCTAACCTAACCTAACCTAACCTAACCTAACCTAACCTAACCTAACTAACCTAACCTAACCTAACCTAACCTAACCTAACCTAACCTAACCTAACCTAACCTAACCTAACCTAACCTAACCTAACCTAACCTAACCTAACCTAACCTAACCTAACCTAACCTAACCTAACCTAACCTAACCTAACCTAACCTAACCTAACCTAACCTAACCTAACCTAACCTAACCTAACCTAACCTAACCTAACCTAACCTAACCTAACCTAACCTAACCTAACCTAACCTAACCTAACCTAACCTAACCTAACCTAACCTAACCTAACCTAACCTAACCTAACCTAACCTAACCTAACCTAACCTAACCTAACCTAACCTAACCTAACCTAACCTAACCTAACCTAACCTAACCTAACCTAACCTAACCTAACCTAACCTAACCTAACCTAACCTAACCTAACCTAACCTAACCTAACCTAACCTAACCTAACCTAACCTAACCTAACCTAACCTAACCTAACCTAACCTAACCTAACCTAACCTAACCTAACCTAACCTAACCTAACCTAACCTAACCTAACCTAACCTAACCTAACCTAACCTAACCTAACCTAACCTAACCTAACCTAACCTAACCTAACCTAACCTAACCTAACCTAACCTAACCTAACCTAACCTAACCTAACCTAACCTAACCTAACCTAACCTAACCTAACCTAACCTAACCTAACCTAACCTAACCTAACCTAACCTAACCTAACCTAACCTAACCTAACCTAACCTAACCTAACCTAACCTAACCTAACCTAACCTAACCTAACCTAACCTAACCTAACCTAACCTAACCTAACCTAACCTAACCTAACCTAACCTAACCTAACCTAACCTAACCTAACCTAACCTAACCTAACCTAACCTAACCTAACCTAACCTAACCTAACCTAACCTAACCTAACCTAACCTAACCTAACCTAACCTAACCTAACCTAACCTAACCTAACCTAACCTAACCTAACCTAACCTAACCTAACCTAACCTAACCTAACCTAACCTAACCTAACCTAACCTAACCTAACCTAACCTAACCTAACCTAACCTAACCTAACCTAACCTAACCTAACCTAACCTAACCTAACCTAACCTAACCTAACCTAACCTAACCTAACCTAACCTAACCTAACCTAACCTAACCTAACCTAACCTAACCTAACCTAACCTAACCTAACCTAACCTAACCTAACCTAACCTAACCTAACCTAACCTAACCTAACCTAACCTAACCTAACCTAACCTAACCTAACCTAACCTAACCTAACCTAACCTAACCTAACCTAACCTAACCTAACCTAACCTAACCTAACCTAACCTAACCTAACCTAACCTAACCTAACCTAACCTAACCTAACCTAACCTAACCTAACCTAACCTAACCTAACCTAACCTAACCTAACCTAACCTAACCTAACCTAACCTAACCTAACCTAACCTAACCTAACCTAACCTAACCTAACCTAACCTAACCTAACCTAACCTAACCTAACCTAACCTAACCTAACCTAACCTAACCTAACCTAACCTAACCTAACCTAACCTAACCTAACCTAACCTAACCTAACCTAACCTAACCTAACCTAACCTAACCTAACCTAACCTAACCTAACCTAACCTAACCTAACCTAACCTAACCTAACCTAACCTAACCTAACCTAACCTAACCTAACCTAACCTAACCTAACCTAACCTAACCTAACCTAACCTAACCTAACCTAACCTAACCTAACCTAACCTAACCTAACCTAACCTAACCTAACCTAACCTAACCTAACCTAACCTAACCTAACCTAACCTAACCTAACCTAACCTAACCTAACCTAACCTAACCTAACCTAACCTAACCTAACCTAACCTAACCTAACCTAACCTAACCTAACCTAACCTAACCTAACCTAACCTAACCTAACCTAATCTCTCTCTCTCTCTCTCTCTCTCTCTCTCTCTCTCTCTCTCTCTCTCTCTCTCTCTCTCTCTCTCTCTCTCTCTCTCTCTCTCTCTCTCTTTCTTCCCTCTCCCCTCTCTCTCTCTTTCTTCCCTCTCCCCTCTCTCTTCCCTCTCCCCTCTCTATTTCCTCTCCCCTCTCTCTCCCCTTTCTCTTTTCTCTATCCTTTCCCCCTCTCCTCTCTCCCCTCTTTTTTTTTCTCTTTCTCTCTTTTTCCCCTTTTCCCTCTCTTTTCCTTATCTCCTCCTTCCAATAACCTCTCTCTTTACCCCCCTCTCCTCTCTCTTTCCTCTCTCTTTCCTCTCTTCCTCTCTTTTTCCTTTTTTTTTCTCTTCCCTCTCTTCCTTCTCTCTCTTTTCTCCTCTCCCCTTTCTCTTTTTCCTCTTCCTATCCTCTCTATTTCCCTCTCTTTTTATCTCTCTTCTCTGTCGTTTCCCCCTCTCCTCTCTCTTTTCCTCTCTTTCGTCTCTTCATTTTCTCTCCGATCTCTTTTTTTCTCTCTTTTCTCTTCCCCTCCTCTCTTTCTTCTCTCTCCCTTTTCTCTTCTCCTCCTCTCTCCCTTTTCTCTTCTCCTCCTCTCTCTTCTCTCCCTCTCTTCTTTCTCCCTCCCCTCTCTTTCTCCCTCCACCAAAAAAATTAAACCAAAAAAACATTTCGTATATACCAAAGAAGGACAAACGAATTCAACGGTACCTTACCTACCATCTATCATGAATCAGAGCATCCCGTTCTTCAAGTACCACACGGTACCGTCCCTTGAAGGTGCATTCACGAGGAAACTTGTGGGGTATCGGAAGGACATGACAGTTTTTATTCACTCGTTCTACAACCTTTTCGAAATTTTCTTCATGAATAAATGTAAAACCTTTCCCGTGGTTGTGACAAACTGTCTCGTCATATACGGGAAACATTAACCCATTATTATATATAATTTCCTTCCTAAAAAGTAAAAATTGTAAATAATTTTAGGTTGTCGAACACCGGCAGAGTACTGTACCACCATCCCGTAGCAACGTTATGGACCACCAGTTACGGAAACTTCTGGTATAAAGATTCCTAACGTCGGAATTACGTTTATTTACTTCTTGTATATATGTATGTATGTATATTATGGCGGTTTTATGTTTAGACATCGGGGTGCACTCCCTATCTGTCACGTAGTACGATCTTACAATTACGTGTACAACGGCCGCCAGGGCTGCTAGTGGTCTTGCAGATCTTTTCTCAATCCCGTAGTCTCTTTTCGAAACTCCTCGCGAAAATCCTCGCGTAAACACAGATTACCTACTCTGTGTCGCGTATATGTAAACAAACGCGAAATCGAGAGTTGTGATCGATCTGCAGTGTATAAATATAATAGTGTAAAATGGAGAATCCGCCTAAAGTAAAAAACAAAATGCGCCGTGTGAGACGACGTTGTATAGTGCCCGCATGCAATGACGAAAAAGAACGTTCCCTATAAAGCGAAAGAGTGCATTATTTCAGAGTACCCTCGAACGAAGAAAAAAGAGAACTGTGACAAAGTGCTGTTTGGATTGTTTTAACTCTGATTGCCGTTTACTACTATAGTTTAATGACATGTAACTAACTGAAGAATAATTCACTGTTTTTAAAAAATGTTCATCATTAAAAGATTATTATGATTCGATATTATTCAAGGTTTTGTATTGTTATTTAAATCAAAGGAATGAATATAATTACATTAGTCTATATAAACCTTTTCTTTTGCATAGGGGCCATATAAAGTTTTCTACTTAAAGAGGGGAGCAGTGCCATGTAAAAATTTGTCAAAAGACTCCCTTGGAAATATTGTGGCGTGTTCTGTTTTTGGTAAAGTGCAGTGAAATAGATAGCTTCATTTTCCCTTCGACGATTGTTTGATTACTCCCAATTTACAATATTTGAATTTGTGACTTACCTATACTACAAACTTTATTTGCCTCTGTCAATTAATATTTTGCAACGATTTCTCTTATTTGTAACAGAAATATTCATAGAATAAGTTTCAGCACTTTTCAGACAGATTATATACGTATGTGTACATATTAAGTATAAATAAAAAATTATTGCAAGAACACAAGAAAACATATTTTTTATAATTGCAAATTAACCTAATTCAATTTCACCTATATGGTAAACAATAACAATCATTACGTAATACATTGTGGCTCAGATAATTTTCCTATATATTTTACATCACCGTTACGTTTATATTAAAATTTAAAAACATTTATGTTCAAATTTACCAGCAATTTCGCGCTGCGTGACAACTAGCGCCGTTTGTACAGTAATTTATCAGCGAACTACCGCAGTGAGCAGCTGTGTTTAGGGTTCCTTAGTAGAGTACAGGTATGACAGTTATCTGTGGTGAATTTCGAAGATTCTGATTTTGTGGCGATTTCTTTAATTTTTTTCCTCTAAAAATCGTCCTTTGTCTATGAAAAAGTTCGTGGTCTCTGTAAGAAAACTATTACAGCAGTTTTATGTCGAAGAAGAATTAGTGAAGACTCCTAATAGTTGTCTATGATGAATTTAGAATTTGCTGAAATGCTACTGGGATTAGCGCCTTTTTTTATTTTCATCCCTAAAAATTCTATGGTTTATAAATATTTTTGGGGAAGATTAAAAAAAGACATTAGGACAATTTTATTATTTTTATGTCTGAGTGACTTAGTAAACACTCCTCAGTAGTATTATCTGGAGTCCTAAAATCGAGGTTGCGTGTTTTCTTTAATATTTTTTAATCATAGAAAATTTTTTTGTCTTCATGAGAAAATTCGTAGTGCCTGTAAAAAAATTTTAACCACTGTTATCTGTAGACTGTTTTAGTGAAAGTTCTAAGGGTTGCTCATCTTAAATTTCGAGGTTGTAAACAGTCTTCTAGAGGTCAGATAACTTTTATATTTTTTGTCCCTAAAAGTGTTTAAGTAGTTTTTAATAAAACAAATTTGTCTTATTTTATATTTTATACAATTTCGATTGTGACAATGTAACATATGAGTGTTTATATAATATGTGTATATTTTTAATAAATATTTAACATAAACAACTTATACTGACTATAATACAAATTCTATAATGTATTGGTCTTATTAGATGCAACTGTAGTATCATTACTGTGCGCTGAAGTTTTAACGTTAAGGGTCTCCTGAACGATGGGTTCATTCGGGCCACGGAAGAAATGCATCAAAAAACCTGTAAGTAGTAGGTGACAGGATACGATCCCGATTATCAGTAATAACTTATATCTTGACAGTCTTAAGGCAGGCATTAGCGTTAAAAGAAGCACCGAACCGGATACGAAAGCGGCAACTCCTACCAACACCCACTGCAACGAATTAATTTGAATGGACCACAAGATCGATACCGGAATGTAGATAAATAAAGAGTAACCATAAATGCAAATCAGTTCGAGGGCTCCGAGACTATTGTTTTCTTCCAAGCCCTCGATTCTGTCAATCCGAGTACTCCACTTTAATAATCCCCATAATATGAAAGGAATTAATGTAACATACAAACTGATTGTTGTTGCCGCATAAGATACCAAGTGAAAGTCGTATTTCCAGTGGTACAGCGAATCTCTGTGTTGTAAATAGTCTGCTATGTTGCCAGTGATTGCTATCGTAAATATCAGTGTCACGGATATCCAAAGAGGCCCATATAGATCAGGTTTTATTTGAAGGTGATGTTTCAATGTATTATCCCATTTAGGTGTAATAGATGCCAGTATTCGTTCAATGACGTCCTTTGTATCCACATCGAAAAATTTCTGATAGTATTCTATAGTCCAGAAAGCTTGCCCCTCCTTAGAATCTGAAATACATATGTATATTATTTTTCTGTACAACATAAATTTTATTAAATATTTGAATATCACTACCTGCGTTATCATTCGAAGCATCTCTAATTCCTTGACTGGTTAAAGAATTGGGACTAAAACTTCTTTCCAGGTTGTTATTTTTAGCGTGCGGTTCTGAAATGGGGATGGCAGAATTATTTCCGGTACTATGCACAGTTGGATAATCGTGAAAAGACAAAAGTTCTTCGGTGGCAACTTCTTGAAGATTTGTCATTTTTATTAAATCTTTTGTCGATACGTTATAATATATTCATTACAGAAATATATGCTTAATAGATTTCTCTACTGGTATTATTTGATAACGTATTTTCGTTCGCAAATGATTCGCTGTCGACCATAGAAAATATAGTGTAATTATATATTTTCTATGCGACGAACTAAGAGAACACAGAATATATATTCCATGTTAAATATTATCTATTGTCCGCCAGGGAGTTATGATGTATTTGAGACGATTTTTATGCGGACCTGTGTGGAGAGCGCATATTTTCAGGATAGTCGGTATCTAGTCGTTGCGAAATGCCATTCCAGTAGCCATGGAGCCGCTGTCTGTGGCACATCGTGTATTTACTGTGTTTGTGTTTATTTACAACACTTTCATTGATACTTGTTCTGTAGTGCTCAAGCAACGCAGAGACGAATCCGAAACCGTTTTAGTATTGGTCGGCATGATCGCATTCCAGAACGGGATACCATTATAAAGTTGGTGAACAAATTTCAAACAACAGGATTATTGAGACCTGGGAATGCACAGGGGGGAAATAGAACTGTATGAACCCCGGAGTATGCCTCGACTAAAATGGACGCCACCTAGCTGCTGTAATTTTTCACAGCTGACTTATGAATTCTTCAGTGACAATATACGACTAATGTATAAAAACAATAATAAAATTGGTTCAAAAATAAGCTTGCGTCATTCTTTTAAAAACACCATACCTCCCTGACGGACCCTGTACATACAAATCGCGGAACAACAGAAATAACTTATAATCTTATCACAGATATAATATGTCGTCAAACTGACATACACAGAGAATCTTCATACCACAGACCACCCATATACATATATCTATGTCGTTCACGGAATGTCTAAGTATCTCCACGACCGAAATTTCTTTAGTTTGTTATCGTTGTTTTGTTAAATACATAGGTGGTTACTACAGAGTATCTCGAAGGAGGAATACCGTATATATATATATATATATATATATATATATATATATATATATATATATATATATATATATATATATATATATATATATATCAACAAAAAATAACGCCAAACACAGACTTCCTTACAATCTATAATAGATGCTGTCAACATTCGAAAATATACCGATCAGTATAAAGTCCCCATGTTGCTTTCATCAAAAACGTGCATTGGACAAATATGTTGCCTTGGATTTGAATCGGACCCATAATAAACAAATTCATAATAGGTCCTATTTAAATTCCCTTTATATAAACCTTTAAACGGGTCGTTTGATTTCGGGTACAAAAACAAGTCATTACTTTATATGCAATTATTAAAAACTTACTACATATTTACAAAAAATAAATAAAAATATGTGATTTAACGAATACGAGCGACTTAAACATTGTTTGTAGACCTTTTCTTATGCAATTTCAACTTAATAAGGCAGTTAAGGCGTCGAAAAATCTAGTTCGGTCTTTTAGATTTATTTCAAAACCTGAAAAAAAGTCCATTAAAAAAAAAAAGGACAAAATTTATTTTACTTACAGGATGTATCGAAAAAACTACAACTTGCATCACAGTTTATCCTTTCGGCAGCCTGCTCGTATGCTTTGCCGAAAAAACTAAAAATAAACCCTCCGAATTAGCCATGGAATAATTATCTCTAGTCATAAATTGATATCAGCATGATGACTATGACGTATATGTTTTTAATTTTATTTGAAAATTGTATTGAATGTACAGTTTCTATATTATTATTATCAAAATGAGATTATACTGATATCACATCAACCATTCTAAACGACATACTTTTTAGGAGAATTTTCACACAATGGTGGTATTCCCAGTAATATACAACTGCCAACGTCGACGTTCTTCGGAGCCGATACGATCAGTGGTATGGTAGAAGCTTTTCGATTCCTTGACATTGCGACATACGCTCTAAGCACGAAATGCGCCAACAGCAGCAAAATATGAGGATGTGAAAACATGTGCCAGTCGACCGAACCCTGAAAATGTTTTAGATTAAACATGCCGAGTAAATTCGGAAAGTGATAATGCCATACCTCCTGAACGATGTAGTATATGAAAGGACCCGCGGAAATAACATGTTTCATATCTAAAGCGCTCTGAACGGTCTTGAACAGCGTTTTAATGACAGTTTTTGCTCTCTCGATAGCGTTATCTATAACTTCATTCTTGCTCCTCGAAAGGCAATCTAGTGCTAAATTGAACAGTTCATCGGGTTTTTTTTCTCTGGGCTATGAATGATATTTTTAAAGAAGTTTGTACTATCCTTTGTTTTTATTATTTTACTCACCGAAGCCTCCAGTATCGCCAACAATGCGAAGACGACATCCAAGGCACAATACTTATTCCTATACCCATACTGTGAGGTGAAAGTGGCATAAGTGATATCTTGAAGGCCGTATTTTTGCGATAATTTTTCTAAAGTTCCGTGAAATTCTTTTCTCAATTGAAGATCCATCGTTCTGAACGCTTGATTGCTCTGAACAAGTGGAAAGCTAGAACAACATATTGTCAATAAATACAATGATATATAAACAACGTAGTAGTTGTACGACTTTTTTGTACTTACCCCATATCTGCCAATAATTCCTGTAACTTTTTATCTCCTTTGAGAGACCATAGCTTCATTTTGACAGCGGTAAACATGGAGTATTTCATGCTGCAGTGTATGGACCAGTGTCTGTATAAATTGAGCCTCACATCTTTCTCGAAATTAATCTTTAGCGATGTCAACACGTCACAATCGTTAGTCCTATTACGTAATCGAGTGGCATGACTTTGAAGGTTGCTTATTTGCAAGGAATATTGGGTGTTCTCGATTTTGCCGAGACACATCTGTTCAGTCAAACCTATGATGGCGAGCCATAATAATTCTTTATCCTCCTGGTTTACTTTCCACGCCAGATCGAACATATACACTGAACTCTACAAAAGAATAATCTCCCATATACATCTACATAATTCTTTATATGTTACTATATATAAATCGTCATACTGTGTTAATAGACTGTGTAATACTTACGGCTTTGGCATAATATGTAAATTGGGAATATTCGAATAATAATTTATTTCTTTTTTCTTCCCACAGTCTTTTCTCTCTTCTTTTATCTATCTCTCCCTCATCCAATCTTCTGCGTTTAGGTAAACTGTCGCCGTCAGCCGCTTCATTTTCTGTTTCCTCTTCCCCATCCGACTACAATTGATACACCTTTAGAATCATGTTTTACAACTTATACACGACCTTGTACATTACCTCTTCTCTGAATACGTCGAAGAAATCTGGCACTAAAGCATCGTCATCTGGAGATGAGAGCAAACGTACTTGACCGTTACTATAAATATTACACAAATCTATTGGCCTGTGGCTATCCAGTATAAAAAATGTAACATCATCTTCTGCTTCTAATTCTTCAACGATGTCTATTGTCCCACCACAATTTATTAATATAAAATATTTTACATCACCACAATTCTCACGATATGCTGTTTTTAAATCCTCTAACCCTCTTACAATAGAGAGAGTATACAGTATATGTTTATGTTTAAGTAATGCTTGTAAAATTTTGCAGGTACATATACTATCTATATCATAGTGGATAATTAAAAATATTCTCTAAAAAGAAAAAAATATACAATTTAACTTAATATTGATCGAAGTAATTAGCGAAGATAATTTGACCTTACGTTTTTTGTTTTCGAAATAGAAAAAAACCTGTATTTTTAATTACTAACCTTTCCTGTTAAAAATTCATAAAAGTCGTTTTTTACATTATCTACATACATTTTAAGATACAAATTTACTGATCTATTTCTTTTACACCTTACTGAGGCATTTCTAACCTAATTTTCCAACCGCCAAAACGATTACTTAGCTCACCACTTTGTGTTTGTTCCATGGCTAGTGGCCACGCTCATAGATAAATATTTCTGTAGATACGTTCGTCTACTGTTTGTACCGATCAAATTGGAACTTTTGACGAATACTATCTCCTTACTCTATAGTTGGTATTAGTATTAGTGGCTAGTAGTGATTCTAGAAAAAAATTAAGTAACTATAAAAAAAATTCTTCATATTCACATGTTATAGGTTACGAACGTATTGGCCGACGGACGATTCTTTGCATTCTTTAAAGTAGGGAATGTATATTTAACGAATGTCTATTTTGTATTTATATTTGTATGGTATAATTTATAACAACGATCGATCCGCTCTTCCGCAATGTCTCGTCCTGAATATTTAGCTCCGCCTGAAATTGTACGTATCCACTATCTTGTACCTCGAAAATGGTTTTCGGTTCTATATAATAACTTGTTATATGTTTTAGTTCTATGATGAAAATGAGGCTAGGAAATATACGCAATCGTAAGTATAAATTCAATTTTTTATGTCCGGTTTTATTTATAAGTTATCTATAGTTCCAGAATTGTTGATATTCAAGCGCAAATGTCCGAACGCGCCATCGAATTGCTTGCATTGCCCCCAGATACGTTTTGTTATTTACTAGACATCGGATGTGGCTCGGGCATAAGCGGTAGTGTTCTCGAAGATGAGGGACATTATTGGGTTGGTATGGACATATCGACAGCGATGTTAGGTACATAAAAAGTTATGTGAATGGATTCATATAACCTTTGTTCTCATTTTAGATGTAGCAGTGGAACGGGATGTAGACGGAGACCTAATATTATCTGATATGGGCCAAGGATGTCCGTTTAGAGCTGGTAAATATTTTTCTCTTCGGCTATTTAATTTCTGTATAAATATACATTCCTTGTAATTCTAGGTGCATTTGATGGTGCCGTTAGTATATCTGCCCTCCAATGGCTGTGTAATGCAGATAAGTCATACCATAAGCCACTGCAAAGGATATATAAATTTTTCAGCTCGTTATATGCATGCCTGGTAAGTTTCAATTTCCTTGGAATGAAACTTAATAATAATCTTAATGTATTGTAGAGTCGTTCGGCTAGAGCTGTATTACAGTTTTATCCTGAGAATAGTGATCAAATGGAATTATTAACTACGCAAGCGATGAAAGCTGGTTTTTATGGAGGCATTGTAGTGGATTATCCTAATAGTACAAAAGCAAAAAAATTTTTTCTTGTCTTGATGACCGGCGGAAATTTATCTCTACCTAGGGCTCTTGGGACTGATGAGGACTCTCATGGTAGACCTGTTTTTAATTTTAGTATCTATGCATCGTCATACTAACATTCGCAAGTAGTCATATATTACCTTGTCCTGTTATTATTGTTGTATTTTATATTTTTGTTATTTTTGGTTTTTTTCGTTAATTAAACAGGTGTATCTTATACTATGAAAAGGGAACGTGCAAAACGGCAAAAGGGAAAGCAGCTGAAAAGTGTACGCAATTGGATTTTGGAAAAGAAAGAAAGAAGAAGAAGGCAAGGAAAGAATGTTAAAGTGGATTCAAAATATTCAGGCCGAAAACGAAGCGGAAAGTTTTGATTATGACAAACTGCAATAAAACTTATAATTTGTTCAAAATTAAATATTTTTTTATTATTCTTTCTGAATTTTAGCAATCTTTTTTCTTGATATAATCACACAGACTGTCAATTATCTAAAGCAACACCGCATAAAGGTTACTTAAGAATTTTCATAACTTTTGAATAACTGTTGACGATTTATTTATATGTATATAAAAAGGCACAGACCATTCTACTTTATGGAATGAAAATTGTTATAAAGAGGAAATTAGATGTTTTTATGATATCATAGTTTACTACTTTCTAATTGTTACTATAACTAGAAATACATATACTAGATTAAGCTCTTACATAATTTCGTCGATGTGATGATTACCTCCATTCTTATTCATAACAATATAAGTTCTGCATTAAATAGGTACTTGTTGAAGGACAATGAATATGAACTACTGGAGAGTCGATACTGGAAAATCAAATAAGAACGTTTTTTAAAATCATTACTTTCATAATAATTTTCTTCGATAGTAGTTATTTACTATCTCAAGTAAGTAAGATCAATTGATGACTGGCTTAATGGCTATCTAGCCTACCTACGAATGCTGACTATTGCTTGATAAAATTGTTTCATTTTATTGGCAACAATAAAGAAATAAATGTGTAAACGAAGTAATACATTATTTATGTTAATGTTTATTTTCATGTTCTACATTTTATAAACTTTATTAAATATTTTTAATTTAATTGTTTAAAAATAATCCTGCAAAAAATTTTGGTGTGGGCCTGTCCGGGATTTGAACCCGGGACCTCTCGCACCCGAAGCGAGAATCATACCCCTAGACCAACAGGCCGACTGAATACAGATAGTCGTAAACCATAGAAAACGTTAATGGTGCATTACGAACATTTTGAAAAATACGATGTTTAACGTTTACTCATACGTTACGCTTTTTATTTTATTAAAATAATTGTACATTTTATTAGGATATGCTAAACAAATATGCAAATAACCTATAATAATCGTATAAAAAATATCACTTTAAAAGAAATGTGAGGTTATCTCGAACAAAAAATCGTTAATTTGCGATGAACGGGAAAGACTTTGATGTGTACAGACATACACCACTTAGATACTTGGGTAAGCAGCATTTTTAATAAGTTAAACTCTAATCGTTGACTTAACAAACGTACTTTCTTATAGGGTATTCAAATGAAGTTGGTGAAGCATTTAGATCGATAATAGGAAACAAATGGGTAAATTTTTCGTATGCAGTTGCCTCTACGTACGTTTTAGCGGACACGATCGACAAAAGCGTGAAGTCATACAAGGTATATGATCAATAGTTAGTTAAGAAATTTACTTGGTAAATTATTGCTATTATAAATTAGGTTTTAGATGTTTATCGTTTGCCTCCCTGGGCATTTTCTATATTTGGATAACAGGAATTAAGGGAGTCAATCCGGTTAGATAGTCACTGATGTAGTTTAATATTAGTTGTCTTCTTATCTGTAATTAACATCATCACATCATTAATTTCACTTATTTAAATAATAGGTCTATTTATACCTTTCTGCACCACGCTATTATTTTTCTCCGAAGGGTCATATAATGATGTATTATAAAGACGATAATGCTACCTACCTCCATCGAACATTACATGTATTTAAGAATAGTTTGATAATAACGCACCAACGTTTTTATCGGTAAAACCATATCAGTTTGAAGCTTTGTAAATAATCCGTTTGATCAAATTTGAATTGAATTATTTCAATAATGCTGAACAAACATACTAAACCACATATATGTTTTATGTTGTAGATCAACTTTAACGAAAAATACCACTTACAGAAAGTTTGCTATGCCACGACAGACGCCTTCGTTTGGCAAATGCTTGCCTCCGTGGCCATACCAGGATTTACGATTAATAGAGTCTGTGCCATATCCAACTATGTTCTGGCCCAAACTAGTAGAGTGCCAAATAATTCGAAAAAATGGATCGTTACTGGCATAGGCCTAATTACCATACCCTTCATTATCAAACCCATCGACGAATTTGTTGACTTTGCTTTGGATGGAAGCTTACGAAAATTGCAACCCAAATAATGAATATAAAAATAAGAGACTCACTAGAATACTGCCAAAAATTTAAACTTGTTTAGAGAGTTAGTGATACATGATTTTATATTTTAGTAGGTATACCTTTCTTTATTTAGTGTTTAATATGGAAGTTATATAATGTGAAAGATAAAACAAGGGTATCCTTATTTACCATATTGTTTACTGAAATGAAAATATAATTGGATGTACTTTTATATATCTTTAGAATCACCCGCCTTAAAAGCCTGTATTTCTGTGTATTATATGATAGCTAAACGATAACGAATTGAATGACCCTGTGGGGCTATCTGACGAATAGTAATGCATCCTAAACTTTGAATTTGAAGTAGTAACTTGTAATATTAAAGTTATAAAATATTTGATGGGAATATACAAAATCTATTTACCTTTAACTTTGAAAAATTTATTACCAGGAGCACACAGCGACGACCTCTTCGGTATTTCTGCACTCCTGGCATCAAATAAAATTATTTTTTAAATTGGGAGATATTTATACGGTGTAGTAGGAGAAAAGAAGAGTGAGGACCTTAGTAGAGGCTATGTGGAAAGTGTGTCGTGAATTTCAAGGTTACACAAAGTCTACTGGGGGTGTGGTAAATTTAAAAGAAAATTTATCTTTAAAAAAAATCTTTAAGGAACTTTATTTTTTTTTTTAATTTGCAGCATCTATAAAAAATTAAGTAGGGCTATTTTGATCTTTTTGTCCCTTACTATATACTCTAAAGGATGTATACAGGAAATTATTTTTAACATCGGAAAATATATACCGGGTATTAGGAAAGTAGGGGAGCGAGGTGGTATTTTTTTAAACTATCAGGAACACACGCCTAAGACGTCTTCGGTAGTTCTGCACTCCTGTTACAAAATACAGTTATTTTTAATTTGCAAAACTTTATACGGGGTATTAAGAAAACAGGAGAGCGAGGAGGTGTTTCTTTAAATTATTAACAGCTCACGGAGAAAACCTCGGTGACATTTCCGCACTTCTACTACTAAATAAAATTAAATTTAACTTAAGAAAATATATACGGGATACTAGGAAAACAGGAGAGCGAGGAGGTATTTTATGAAATTATCAGATGCGTACAGCGAACACGCCTTTGACATTTCCGCACTTCTAATTCTAAATAAAGTTATTTTTAACATAGCAAAATATATACAGGGTATTAGGAAAACAGGAGAGCGAGGAGGTATATTATCAGGAGGCACGGCGAAGACGCCTTCGACATTTCCGCACTCCTACTACTAAGTAAAATTAATTTTAACGTTGGAAAATATATACGGGGTATAAGGAAAGCAGGAGTGCGAGGAAGTGTTTTATTAAATTATCAGTAGCACACGGCGAATACATCTTCGGTATTTCTGCACTCCTTGTACCAAATAATATCATTTTTAACTTGGAAAAATTTATACGAGGTAGTAGGAAAGCTAGGAGCAATTTTTTTACATTATCAGGAGCACACGGTGAAAAAGTCGTCGGCATTTCCGCACTTTTAATATTAAATACAATTATTCTTAACTGAAGAAAATATATACGGGGTATTAGGAAAACAGGAGAGCGAGGAGGTATTTTATGAAATTATCAGAAGCGTACAGCGAACACGCCTTTGGCATTTCCACACCTCTAATTCTAAATAAAGTAATTTTTAACATTGTAAAATATATACGGGGTATTAGGAAAACAGGAGAGCGAGTAGGTATTTTTTTAAATTATCGGGAGCACATGGCGAAAACCTCTTCGTTATTTCTGCACCCCTGGTACCAAAAAACGTATTTTTAACATTTACGGGTTGGTAGGTAGATTAGCACGAGAGCGAGGAGGCATTTTTGGAAATTATGAAGATTTATTTATGAAACCATCCTTCATATTTGCGCACTCCTGGATGCATTTAATTATGTTTGAGAACGTTATCATCATTGAACTATTAAATTAAAATTGGATGTATTCTTTTCTACACATCTCTTGAATCACCCGCCTTAAGAATCTTAATTTCTGCGTACAATGGTGCCATCTATTGTATAATAGCTAAACGAATAGATGTTGTAGTGCTATCTGGCGATCCTTTCAACATTCAGTTTCAAGTAGCGAATGTTATATTAAATGTATTGAAAAACTTGTAGAATTTTTTTTGGGAATGTACCAAACAAATTTATTTCTAACTTAGAAAAATTTATACGGGGTAGTAGAAAGACAGGAGAGCGAGAAGGTATTTTTAAATTATCAGGAGCACACGGCGAAAACGTCTTCGACACTTTCGCACCCCTAATATTAAATAAAATTATTTTTAAATTGGGAAAATATATACGGGGTATTAGGAAAGTAGGAGAGCGAGAGGGTATTTTTTTAAATTATCATTAACACACGGCGAAAACCTAATGGGAATTTCCGCGCTCCTAATGCTAAATAACATTTTTCATTTACGAAAATATATACGGGGTATTAGGAAAATAGAATAGCGAGGAGGCATTTTATTAAATTATCAGAAGAACACAGCGTAAACGCCATTGTCATTTACGCACTCATAATACTAAAAAACATTATTTTTAACTTGGTAAAATATGTTTAACTTGGTAAAATATATACAGGGTATTAGGAAAATAGGAGAGCGAGGAGGTATTATTATATTACCAGGAGGCACGGCGAAGACGCCTTCGACATTTCCGCTGTCCTACTACCAAGTAAAATTAGTTTTAACTTAAAGAAAATATATACGGGGTATTAGGTAAACAGGAGAGCGAGGAGATGTTTTATTAGATTAGTAAGAGCACGCGACAAAATAGTCTTCAGAATTTCAGTACTCCTAATTCTAAATAAAATTATTTTTACTTCGGAAAATATAAACGGGATATTAGAAAAGCAGAAGAGCGAGGAAGTATTTTTCAAGTTATTAGGAGCACGCGGCAAAATAGTCTTCAGAACTCCCTCACTCTTAATTCGAAATAAAATCATTTTAGCTTAGGAAAATATATACGGGGTATTAGGAAAGCAGAAAAGCGAGGAGGTATTTTTCAAATTATTAGGAGCACGCGGCAAAATAGTCTTAAGAATTTCCGCACTCCTAATTCTGCATAAAATTATTTTAACTTAGAAACATATATACGGGGTATTAGAGAAGCAGAAGAGCGAGGAGGTATTTTCAAGTTATTAGGAGCACGCGGCAAGATAGTCTTCAGAATTTCCGCACTCCTAATTCTAAATAAAATTATTTTAACTAAGAAAAATATATACGGGGTATTAGGAAAGCAGAGGAGCGAGGATGTATTTTTCAAGTTATTAGGAGCACGCGGCAAAATAGTCTTCATAATTTCCGCACTCCTAATTCTAAATAAAATTTCTCTGAACTTAGGAAAATATATACGGGGCATTAGGAAAGCAGAAGAGCGAGGAGGTATTTTTCAAATTATTAGGAGCACGCGGCAAAAACTTCTTCGGAATTTACGCACTCCTAATACTAAATAAAAGTATTTTAGCTAAGGAGAATCTATACAGGGTATTAGGAAAGCAGAAGAGCTAGCAGGTATATTTTTAAATTATTAGGAGCACACAACGAAGACGTCTTCGGAATTTACGCACTCCTAATACTAAATGAAAGTATTTTTAGTTTAGGAAAATGTATACGGGATATTAGGAAAGAAGAGGAGCGAGGAGGTATATTGTTAAAATATTAGGAGCACACGACGAAAACGTCTTCGAAATTTACGCACTCCTAATACTAAGTAAAAGTATTTTAGCATAGGAAAACATATACGGGGTATTAGGAAAGCAGAGGAGCGAGGAGGTATTTGTTTAAATTATTAAAAGCACACGACGAAAACGTTTTCGGAATTAGCACATTTCCAATACTAGGGAAAAGTATTTTAATTTGGGAAAATATATACGGTGCATTAGGAAAGCAGAAGAGCGGGGAAGTATTATTAGAAAATATCAGCACACAAATTGAAAGTATTTTTGTACATGTGACAGATCACCTGTCTTAAAAATATGTATTTCTATTTATGATCGCGCCATCTATTGAAGAGAAGCTAAACTGAGCGTAAGAAATTTCTAACAAAAGAGTTTCAAGTAGAAAACAGTAATAGTAGTGTTATAGTTGTCAATAGCACCGATAGATGACGCTAACTACAGATTTAATTATTTTTGGGCTACTTACCAACAGATGGCGCGTCTGATGGAAGTTCTAGCACGAAATAAGAAAAATAGGGAAATGAAACGCGTTATTATGATGTCAACATTATCTATTTAGTGTTTCATTAATACTTTAGATATAATTTGCAATATATTTTTTAATAGGAGCACACCGCGAAAACGTCCTCGGAATTTACGCGCTCCTAATACTAAGTATTAATTATTTTTAACTTCGGAAAATATGTACGGGGTACTAGGAAAGCAGAAGAGCGAGGAGGTAAATTGTTAAACTATTAGGAGCACAAGACGAGAACGTCTTCGAAATTTACGCACTCCTCATACTAAGTTAAAATATTTTTAATTTAGCAAAATATATACGGGGTATTAGGAAAGCAGAAGAGCGAGGAGGTATTTTTGAAATTATTAGGAGTACGCGGCAGAATAGTCTTCAGAATTTACGCGCTCCTAATACTAAGTATTAATTATTTTTAACTTCGGAAAATATATACGGGGTATTAGGAAAGCAGAAAAGCGAGGAAGTATATTTTAAGTTATTAGGAGCACGCGGCAAAATAGTCTTCAGAACTTCTTCACTCCTAATTCGAAATAAAATCATTTTAACTTAACAAAATATACACGGGGTATTAGGAAAGCAGAAGAGCGAGGAGGTATTTTTCAAGTTATTAGGAGCACGCGGCAAAATAGTCTTAAGAATTTCCGCACTCCTAACTCTAAATAAAATGATTTTAACTTTGAAAAATATATACGGGGTATTAGGAAAGCAGAAGAGCGAGGAAGTATTTTTCAAGTTATTAGGAACATGCGGCAAAATAGTCTTAAGAATTTCTGCACTCCTAATTCTAAATAAAATTATTTTAACTAAGGAAAATATATACGGGGTATTAGGAAAGCAGAAGAGCGAAGAGGTATTTTTCAAGTTATTAGGAGCACGCGGCAAAATAGTCTTAAGAATTTCTGCACTCCTAATTCTAAATAAAATTATTTTAACTTAGAAAAATATATACGGGGTATTAGGAAAGCAGAAGAGCGAGCAGGTATTTTTCAAATTATTAGGAGCACGTATATTAGGAGGAAGTATATTTTAAGTTATTAGGAGCACGTGGCAAAATAGTCTTCAGAACTTCTTCACTCCTAATTCGAAATAAAATCATTTTAACTTAAGAAAATATACACGGGGTATTAGGAAAGCAGAAGAGCGAGGAGGTATTTTTCAAGTTGTTAGGAGCACGGGGCAAGATAGTCTTAAGAATTTCCGCACTCCTAACTCTAAATAAAATGATTTTAACTTAGAAAAATATATACGGGGTATTAGGAAAGCAGAAGAGCGAAGAAGTACTTTTCAAATTATTATTAGCACGCGGCAACCTAGCCTACAGAATTTCCGCACTCTTAATTCTAATTAAAATTATTTTAACTTAGGAAAATATATACGGGGTATTAGGAAAGCAGAAGAGCGAAGAGGTATTTTTCAAATTATAAGGAGTACGCGACAACCTAGCCTTCAGAATTTCCGCACTCCTAATTCTAAATAAAATTATTTTAACTTGGGAAATATATACGGGGTATTAGGAAAGCAGAAGAGCGAGGAGGTATTTTTCAAATTATTAGGAGCACGCGGCAAACTAGTCTTCAGAATTTCCGCACTCCTAATTCTAATAAAAATTATTTTAACTTGGGAAATATATACGGGGTATTAGGAAAGCAGAAGAGCGAGGAGGTATTTTTCATTATTAGGAGCACGCGGCAAACTAGTTTTCAGAATTTCAGTACTCCTTATTCTAAATAAAATTATTTTAACCAAGGAAAATATATACGGGGTATTAGGAAAGCAGAAGAGCGAGGAGGTATTTTTCAAATTATTAGGAACACGCGGCAAACTAGTTTTCAGAATTTCCGCACTCCTTATTCTAAATAAAATTATTTTAACTAAGGAAAATATATACGGGGTTATTAGGAAAGCAGAAAAGCGAGGAGGTATTTTTCAAATTATTAGGAGCACGCGGCAAACTAGTTTTCAGAATTTCCGCACTCCTTATTCTAAATAAAATTATTTTAACCAAGGAAAATATATACGGAGTTATTAGGAAAGCAGAAGAGCGGGGAGGTATTTTTCAAATTATTAGGAGCACGCGGCAAACTAGTTTTCAGAATTTCAGCACTCCTTATTCTAAATAAAACTATTTTAACTTCGGAATATATATACGGGGTATTAGGAAAGCAGAAGAGCGAAGAAGTACTTTTCAAATTATTATTAGCACGCGGCAACCTAGCCTTCAGAATTTCCGCACTCTTAATTCTAAATAAAATTATTTTAACTTAGGAAAATATATACGGGGTATTAGGAAAGCAGAAGAGCGGGGAGGTATTTTTCAAATTATTAGGAGCACGCGGCAAACTAGTTTTCAGAATTTCAGCACTCCTTATTCTAAATAAAATTATTTTAACTAAGGAAAATATATACGGGGTTATTAGGAAAGCAGAAGAGCGGGGAGGTATTTTTCAAATTATTAGGAGCACGCGGCAAACTAGTTTTCAGAATTTCAGCACTCCTTATTCTAAATAAAATTATTTTAACTTCGGAAAATATATACGGGGTTATTAGGAAAGCAGAAGAGCGAAGAAGTACTTTTCAAATTATTATTAGCACGCGGCAACCTAGCCTACAGAATTTCCGCACTCTTAATTCTAAATAAAATTATTTTAACTTAGGAAAATATATACGGGGTATTAGGAAAGCAGAAGAGCGGGGAGGTATTTTTCAAATTATTAGGAGCACGCGGCAAACTAGTTTTCAGAATTTCAGCACTCCTTATTCTAAATAAAATTATTTTAACTTAGGAAAATATATACGGGGTATTAGGAAAGCAGAAGAGCGGGGAGGTATTTTTCAAATTATTAGGAGCACGCGGCAAACTAGTTTTCAGAATTTCAGCACTCCTTATTCTAAATAAAATTATTTGAACTTAGGAAAATATATACGGGGTATTAGGAAAGCAGAAGAGCGAAGAAGTATTTTTCAAATTATTATTAGCAGGTGGCAAACTAATTTTCAGAATTTCAGCACTCCTTATTCTAAATAAAATTATTTTAACTAAGGAAAATATATACGGGGTATTAGGAAAGCAGAAGAGCGAGGAGGTATTTTTCATTATTAGGAGCACGCGGCAAACTAGTTTTCAGAATTTCAGCCCTCCTTATTCTAAATAAAATTATTTTAACTAAGGAAAATATGTACGGGGTTATTAGGAAAGCAGAAGAGCGAGGATGTATTTTTCAAATTATTAGGAGCACGCGGCAAACTAGTTTTCAGAATTTCAGCACTCCTTATTCTAAATAAAATTATTTTAACTTCGGAAAATATATACGGGGTATTAGGAAAGCAGAAGAGCGAGGAGGTATTTTTCAAATTATTAGGAGCACGCGGCAAACTAGTCTTCAGAATTTCCGCACGCCTAATTCTAATTAAAATTATTTTAACTTGGGAAATATATACGGGGTATTAGGAAAGCAGAAGAGCGAGGAGGTATTTTTCAAATTATTATTAGCACGCGGCAACCTAGCCTTCTGAATTTCCGCACTCCTTATTCTAATTAAAATTATTTTAACTTGGGAAATATATACGGGGTATTAGGAAAGCAGAAGAGCGAGGAGGTATTTTTCATTATTAGGAGCACGCGGCAAACCAGTTTTCAGAATTTCCGCACTTCTAATTCTAATTAAAATAATTTTAACTTAGGAAAATAAATACGGGGTATTAGGAAAGCAGAAGAGCGAAGAAGTACTTTTCAAATTATTATTAGCACGCGGCAACCTAGCCTTCTGAATTTCCGCACTCCTAATTCTAAATAAAATTATTTTAACTTAGGAAAATATATACGGGGTATTAGGAAAGCAGAAGAGCGAAGAGGTATTTTTCAAATTATAAGGAGCACGCGACAACCTAGCCTTCAGAATTTCCGCACTCCTAATTCTAAATAAAATTATTTTAACTTGGGAAATATATACGGGGTACTAGGAAAGCAGAAGAGCGAAGAGGTATTTTTCAAATTATTAGGAGCACGCGGCAAACTAGTCTTCAGAATTTCCGCACTCCTAATTCTAATTAAAATCATTTTAACTTAGGAAAATAAATACGGGGTATTAGGAAAGCAGAAGAGCGAAGAAGTATTTTTCAAATTATTAGGAGCACGCGGCAAACTAGTTTTCAGAATCTCCGCACTCCTTATTCTAAATAAAATTATTTTAACTTAGGAAAATATATACGGGGTATTAGGAAAGCAGAAGAGCGAAGAGGTATTTTTCAAATTATTAGGAGCACGCGGCAAACTAGTTTTCAGAATTTCAGCACTCCTTATTCTAAATAAAATTATTTGAACTTAGGATAATATATACGGGGTATTAAGAAAGCAGAAAAGCGAAGAAGTATTTTTCAAATTATTATTAGCAGGTGGCAAACTAATTTTCAGAATTTCAGCACTCCTTATTCTAAATAAAATTATTTTTACTAAGGAAAATATATACGGGGTATTAGGAAAGCAGAAGAGCGAGGAGGTATTTTTCAAATTATTAGGAGCACGCGGCAAACTAGTCTTCAGAATTTCCGCACGCCTAATTCTAATTAAAATTATTTTAACTTGGGAAATATATACGGGGTATTAGGAAAGCAGAAGAGCGAGGAGGTATTTTTCAAATTATTAGGAGCACGCGGCAAACTAGTTTTCAGAATTTCAGCACTCCTTATTCTAAATAAAATTATTTTAACTAAGGAAAATATATACGGGGTTATTAGGAAAGCAGAAGAGCGAAGAAGTATTTTTCAAATTATTATTAGCAGGTGGCAAACTAATTTTCAGAATTTCAGCACTCCTTATTCTAAATAAAATTATTTTAACTAAGGAAAATATATACGGGGTATTAGGAAAGCAGAAGAGCGGGGAGGTATTTTTCAAATTATTAGGAGCACGCGGCAAAATAGTTTTCAGAATTTCCGCACTCCTTATTCCAAATAAAATTATTTTAACTAAGGAAAATATATACGGGGTTATTAGGAAAGCAGAAGAGCGGGGAGGTATTTTTCAAATTATTAGGAGCACGCGGCAAACTAGTTTTCAGAATTTCAGCACTCCTTATTCTAAATAAAATTATTTGAACTTAGGAAAATATATACGGGGTATTAGGAAAGCAGAAGAGCGAAGAAGTATTTTTCAAATTATTATTAGCAGGTGGCAAACTAATTTTCAGAATTTCAGCACTCCTTATTCTAAATAAAATTATTTTAACTAAGGAAAATATATACGGGGTATTAGGAAAGCAGAAGAGCGAGGAGGTATTTTTCAAATTATTAGGAGAACGCGGCAAACTAGTCTTCAGAATTTCCGCACGCCTAATTCTAATTAAAATTATTTTAACTCGGGAAATATATACGGGGTATTAGGAAAGCAGAAGAGCGAGGAGGTATTTTTCATTATTAGGAGCACGCGGCAAACTAGTTTTCAGAATTTCAGCCCTCCTTATTCTAAATAAAATTATTTTAACTAAGGAAAATATGTACGGGGTTATTAGGAAAGCAGAAGAGCGAGGATGTATTTTTCAAATTATTAGGAGCACGCGGCAAACTAGTTTTCAGAATTTCAGCACTCCTTATTCTAAATAAAATTATTTTAACTTCGGAAAATATATACGGGGTATTAGGAAAGCAGAAGAGCGAGGAGGTATTTTTCAAATTATTAGGAGCACGCGGCAAACTAGTCTTCAGAATTTCCGCACTCCTAATTCTAATAAAAATTATTTTAACTTGGGAAATATATACGGGGTATTAGGAAAGCAGAAGAGCGAGGAGGTATTTTTCATTATTAGGAGCACGCGGCAAACTAGTTTTCAGAATTTCAGTACTCCTTATTCTAAATAAAATTATTTTAACCAAGGAAAATATATACGGGGTATTAGGAAAGCAGAAGAGCGAGGAGGTATTTTTCAAATTATTAGGAACACGCGGCAAACTAGTTTTCAGAATTTCCGCACTCCTTATTCTAAATAAAATTATTTTAACTAAGGAAAATATATACGGGGTTATTAGGAAAGCAGAAGAGCGGGGAGGTATTTTTCAAATTATTAGGAGCACGCGGCAAACTAGTTTTCAGAATTTCAGCACTCTTTATTCTAAATAAAATTATTTTAACTAAGGAAAATATATACGGGGTTATTAGGAAAGCAGAAAAGCGAGGAGGTATTTTTCAAATTATTAGGAGCACGCGTCAAACTAGTTTTCAGAATTTCCGCACTCCTTATTCTAAATAAAATTATTTTAACCAGGGAAAATATATACGGAGTTATTAGGAAAGCAGAAGAGCGGGGAGGTATTTTTCAAATTATTAGGAGCACGCGGCAAACTAGTTTTCAGAATTTCCGCACTCCTTATTCTAAATAAAATTATTTTAACTTAGGAAAATATATACGGGGTATTAGGAAAGCAGAAGAGCGAAGAAGTACTTTTCAAATTATTATTAGCACGCGGCAACCTAGCCTTCTGAATTTCCGCACTCCTAATTCTAAATAAAATTATTTTAACTTGGGAAATATATACGGGGTACTAGGAAAGCAGAAGAGCGAAGAGGTATTTTTCAAATTATTAGGAGCACGCGGCAAACTAGTCTTCAGAATTTCCGCACTCCTAATTCTAATTAAAATCATTTTAACTTAGGAAAATATATACGGGGTATTAGGAAAGCAGAAGAGCGAAGAGGTATTTTTCAAATTATTAGGAGCACGCGGCAAACTAGTTTTCAGAATTTCAGCACTCCTTATTCTAAATAAAATTATTTTAACTTCGGAAAATATATACGGGGTATTAGGAAAGCAGAAGAGCGAGGGGGTATTTTTCAAATTATTAGGAGCACGCGGCAAACTAGTCTTCAGAATTTCCGCACTCCTAATTCTAATAAAAATTATTTTAACTTGGGAAATATATACGGGGTATTAGGAAAGCAGAAGAGCGAGGAGGTATTTTTCATTATTAGGAGCACGCGGCAAACTAGTTTTCAGAATTTCAGTACTCCTTATTCTAAATAAAATTATTTTAACCAAGGAAAATATATACGGGGTATTAGGAAAGCAGAAGAGCGAGGAGGTATTTTTCAAATTATTAGGAACACGCGGCAAACTAGTTTTCAGAATTTCCGCACTCCTTATTCTAAATAAAATTATTTTAACTAAGGAAAATATATACGGGGTTATTAGGAAAGCAGAAGAGCGGGGAGGTATTTTTCAAATTATTAGGAGCACGCGGCAAACTAGTTTTCAGAATTTCAGCACTCTTTATTCTAAATAAAATTATTTTAACTAAGGAAAATATATACGGGGTTATTAGGAAAGCAGAAAAGCGAGGAGGTATTTTTCAAATTATTAGGAGCACGCGGCAAACTAGTTTTCAGAATTTCCGCACTCCTTATTCTAAATAAAATTATTTTAACCAAGGAAAATATATACGGAGTTATTAGGAAAGCAGAAGAGCGGGGAGGTATTTTTCAAATTATTAGGAGCACGCGGCAAACTAGTTTTCAGAATTTCCGCACTCCTTATTCTAAATAAAATTATTTTAACTTAGGAAAATATATACGGGGTATTAGGAAAGCAGAAGAGCGAAGAAGTACTTTTCAAATTATTATTAGCACGCGGCAACCTAGCCTTCTGAATTTCCGCACTCCTAATTCTAAATAAAATTATTTTAACTTAGGAAAATATATACGGGGTATTAGGAAAGCAGAAGAGCGAAGAGGTATTTTTCAAATTATAAGGAGCACGCGACAACCTAGCCTTCAGAATTTCCGCACTCCTAATTCTAAATAAAATTATTTTAACTTGGGAAATATATACGGGGTACTAGGAAAGCAGAAGAGCGAAGAGGTATTTTTCAAATTATTAGGAGCACGCGGCAAACTAGTCTTCAGAATTTCCGCACTCCTAATTCTAATTAAAATCATTTTAACTTAGGAAAATATATACGGGGTATTAGGAAAGCAGAAGAGCGAAGAGGTATTTTTCAAATTATTAGGAGCACGCGGCAAACTAGTCTTCAGAATTTCCGCACTCCTAATTCTAATTAAAATTATTTTAACTTGGGAAATATATACGGGCTATTAGGAAAGCAGAAGAGCGAGGAGGTATTTTTCATTATTAGGAGCACGCGGCAAACTAGTTTTCAGAATTTCCGCACTCCTAATTCTAATTAAAATAATTTTAACTTAGGAAAATAAATACGGGGTATTAGGAAAGCAGAAGAGCGAAGAAGTATTTTTCAAATTATTAGGAGCACGCGGCAAACTAGTTTTCAGAATCTCCGCACTCCTTATTCTAAATAAAATTATTTTAACTTAGGAAAATATATACGGGGTATTAGGAAAGCAGAAGAGCGAAGAGGTATTTTTCAAATTATTAGGAGCACGCGGCAAACTAGTTTTCAGAATTTCAGCACTCCTTATTCTAAATAAAATTATTTGAACTTAGGAAAATATATACGGGGTATTAAGAAAGCAGAAAAGCGAAGAAGTATTTTTCAAATTATTATTAGCAGGTGGCAAACTAATTTTCAGAATTTCAGCACTCCTTATTCTAAATAAAATTATTTTTACTAAGGAAAATATATACGGGGTATTAGGAAAGCAGAAGAGCGAGGAGGTATTTTTCAAATTATTAGGAGCACGCGGCAAACTAGTCTTCAGAATTTCCGCACGCCTAATTCTAATTAAAATTATTTTAACTTGGGAAATATATACGGGGTATTAGGAAAGCAGAAGAGCGAGGAGGTATTTTTCAAATTATTAGGAGCACGCGGCAAACTAGTTTTCAGAATTTCAGCACTCCTTATTCTAAATAAAATTATTTTAACTAAGGAAAATATATACGGGGTTATTAGGAAAGCAGAAGAGCGAAGAAGTATTTTTCAAATTATTATTAGCAGGTGGCAAACTAATTTTCAGAATTTCAGCACTCCTTATTCTAAATAAAATTATTTTAACTAAGGAAAATATATACGGGGTATTAGGAAAGCAGAAGAGCGGGGAGGTATTTTTCAAATTATTAGGAGCACGCGGCAAAATAGTTTTCAGAATTTCCGCACTCCTTATTCCAAATAAAATTATTTTAACTAAGGAAAATATATACGGGGTTATTAGGAAAGCAGAAGAGCGGGGAGGTATTTTTCAAATTATTAGGAGCACGCGGCAAACTAGTTTTCAGAATTTCAGCACTCCTTATTCTAAATAAAATTATTTGAACTTAGGAAAATATATACGGGGTATTAGGAAAGCAGAAGAGCGAAGAAGTATTTTTCAAATTATTATTAGCAGGTGGCAAACTAATTTTCAGAATTTCAGCACTCCTTATTCTAAATAAAATTATTTTAACTAAGGAAAATATATACGGGGTATTAGGAAAGCAGAAGAGCGAGGAGGTATTTTTCAAATTATTAGGAGAACGCGGCAAACTAGTCTTCAGAATTTCCGCACGCCTAATTCTAATTAAAATTATTTTAACTCGGGAAATATATACGGGGTATTAGGAAAGCAGAAGAGCGAGGAGGTATTTTTCATTATTAGGAGCACGCGGCAAACTAGTTTTCAGAATTTCAGCCCTCCTTATTCTAAATAAAATTATTTTAACTAAGGAAAATATGTACGGGGTTATTAGGAAAGCAGAAGAGCGAGGATGTATTTTTCAAATTATTAGGAGCACGCGGCAAACTAGTTTTCAGAATTTCAGCACTCCTTATTCTAAATAAAATTATTTTAACTTCGGAAAATATATACGGGGTATTAGGAAAGCAGAAGAGCGAGGAGGTATTTTTCAAATTATTAGGAGCACGCGGCAAACTAGTCTTCAGAATTTCCGCACTCCTAATTCTAATAAAAATTATTTTAACTTGGGAAATATATACGGGGTATTAGGAAAGCAGAAGAGCGAGGAGGTATTTTTCATTATTAGGAGCACGCGGCAAACTAGTTTTCAGAATTTCAGTACTCCTTATTCTAAATAAAATTATTTTAACCAAGGAAAATATATACGGGGTATTAGGAAAGCAGAAGAGCGAGGAGGTATTTTTCAAATTATTAGGAACACGCGGCAAACTAGTTTTCAGAATTTCCGCACTCCTTATTCTAAATAAAATTATTTTAACTAAGGAAAATATATACGGGGTTATTAGGAAAGCAGAAGAGCGGGGAGGTATTTTTCAAATTATTAGGAGCACGCGGCAAACTAGTTTTCAGAATTTCAGCACTCTTTATTCTAAATAAAATTATTTTAACTAAGGAAAATATATACGGGGTTATTAGGAAAGCAGAAGAGCGGGGAGGTATTTTTCAAATTATTAGGAGCACGCGGCAAACTAGTTTTCAGAATTTCCGCACTCCTTATTCTAAATAAAATTATTTTAACCAAGGAAAATATATACGGAGTTATTAGGAAAGCAGAAGAGCGGGGAGGTATTTTTCAAATTATTAGGAGCACGCGGCAAACTAGTTTTCAGAATTTCAGCACTCCTTATTCTAAATAAAACTATTTTAACTTCGGAATATATATACGGGGTATTAGGAAAGCAGAGGAGCGAAGAAGTACTTTTCAAATTATTATTAGCACGCGGCAACCTAGCCTTCAGAATTTCCGCACTCTTAATTCTAAATAAAATTATTTTAACTTAGGAAAATATATACGGGGTATTAGGAAAGCAGAAGAGCGGGGAGGTATTTTTCAAATTATTAGGAGCACGCGGCAAACTAGTTTTCAGAATTTCAGCACTCCTTATTCTAAATAAAATTATTTTAACTAAGGAAAATATATACGGGGTTATTAGGAAAGCAGAAGAGCGGGGAGGTATTTTTCAAATTATTAGGAGCACGCGGCAAACTAGTTTTCAGAATTTCAGCACTCCTTATTCTAAATAAAATTATTTTAACTTCGGAAAATATATACGGGGTTATTAGGAAAGCAGAAGAGCGAAGAAGTACTTTTCAAATTATTATTAGCACGCGGCAACCTAGCCTACAGAATTTCCGCACTCTTAATTCTAAATAAAATTATTTTAACTTAGGAAAATATATACGGGGTATTAGGAAAGCAGAAGAGCGGGGAGGTATTTTTCAAATTATTAGGAGCACGCGGCAAACTAGTTTTCAGAATTTCAGCACTCCTTATTCTAAATAAAATTATTTGAACTTAGGAAAATATATACGGGGTATTAGGAAAGCAGAAGAGCGAAGAAGTATTTTTCAAATTATTATAAGCAGGTGGCAAACTAATTTTCAGAATTTCAGCACTCCTTATTCTAAATAAAATTATTTTAACTAAGGAAAATATATACGGGGTATTAGGAAAGCAGAAGAGCGAGGAGGTATTTTTCATTATTAGGAGCACGTGGCAAACTAGTTTTCAGAATTTCAGCCCTCCTTATTCTAAATAAAATTATTTTAACTAAGGAAAATATGTACGGGGTTATTAGGAAAGCAGAAGAGCGAGGATGTATTTTTCAAATTATTAGGAGCACGCGGCAAACTAGTTTTCAGAATTTCAGCACTCCTTATTCTAAATAAAATTATTTTAACTTCGGAAAATATATACGGGGTATTAGGAAAGCAGAAGAGCGAGGAGGTATTTTTCAAATTATTAGGAGCACGCGGCAAACTAGTCTTCAGAATTTCCGCACGCCTAATTCTAATTAAAATTATTTTAACTTGGGAAATATATACGGGGTATTAGGAAAGCAGAAGAGCGAGGAGGTATTTTTCAAATTATTATTAGCACGCGGCAACCTAGCCTTCTGAATTTCCGCACTCCTTATTCTAATTAAAATTATTTTAACTTGGGAAATATATACGGGGTATTAGGAAAGCAGAAGAGCGAGGAGGTATTTTTCATTATTAGGAGCACGCGGCAAACCAGTTTTCAGAATTTCCGCACTTCTAATTCTAATTAAAATAATTTAAACTTAGGAAAATAAATACGGGGTATTAGGAAAGCAGAAGAGCGAAGAAGTATTTTTCAAATTATTAGGAGCACGCGGCAAACTAGTTTTCAGAATTTCCGCACTCCTTATTCTAAATAAAATTATTTTAACTTAGGAAAATATATACGGGGTATTAGGAAAGCAGAAGAGCGAAGAAGTACTTTTCAAATTATTATTAGCACGCGGCAACCTAGCCTTCTGAATTTCCGCACTCCTAATTCTAAATAAAATTATTTTAACTTAGGAAAATATATACGGGGTATTAGGAAAGCAGAAGAGCGAAGAGGTATTTTTCAAATTATAAGGAGCACGCGACAACCTAGCCTTCAGAATTTCCGCACTCCTAATTCTAAATAAAATTATTTTAACTTGGGAAATATATACGGGGTACTAGGAAAGCAGAAGAGCGAAGAGGTATTTTTCAAATTATTAGGAGCACGCGGCAAACTAGTCTTCAGAATTTCCGCACTCCTAATTCTAATTAAAATCATTTTAACTTAGGAAAATATATACGGGGTATTAGGAAAGCAGAAGAGCGAAGAGGTATTTTTCAAATTATTAGGAGCACGCGGCAAACTAGTCTTCAGAATTTCCGCACTCCTAATTCTAATTAAAATTATTTTAACTTGGGAAATATATACGGGCTATTAGGAAAGCAGAAGAGCGAGGAGGTATTTTTCATTATTAGGAGCACGCGGCAAACTAGTTTTCAGAATTTCCGCACTCCTAATTCTAATTAAAATAATTTTAACTTAGGAAAATAAATACGGGGTATTAGGAAAGCAGAAGAGCGAAGAAGTATTTTTCAAATTATTAGGAGCACGCGGCAAACTAGTTTTCAGAATCTCCGCACTCCTTATTCTAAATAAAATTATTTTAACTTAGGAAAATATATACGGGGTATTAGGAAAGCAGAAGAGCGAAGAGGTATTTTTCAAATTATTAGGAGCACGCGGCAAACTAGTTTTCAGAATTTCAGCACTCCTTATTCTAAATAAAATTATTTGAACTTAGGAAAATATATACGGGGTATTAGGAAAGCAGAAAAGCGAAGAAGTATTTTTCAAATTATTATTAGCAGGTGGCAAACTAATTTTCAGAATTTCAGCACTCCTTATTCTAAATAAAATTATTTTTACTAAGGAAAATATATACGGGGTATTAGGAAAGCAGAAGAGCGAGGAGGTATTTTTCAAATTATTAGGAGCACGCGGCAAACTAGTCTTCAGAATTTCCGCACGCCTAATTCTAATTAAAATTATTTTAACTTGGGAAATATATACGGGGTATTAGGAAAGCAGAAGAGCGAGGAGGTATTTTTCAAATTATTAGGAGCACGCGGCAAACTAGTTTTCAGAATTTCAGCACTCCTTATTCTAAATAAAATTATTTTAACTAAGGAAAATATATACGGGGTTATTAGGAAAGCAGAAGAGCGAAGAAGTATTTTTCAAATTATTATTAGCAGGTGGCAAACTAATTTTCAGAATTTCAGCACTCCTTATTCTAAATAAAATTATTTTAACTAAGGAAAATATATACGGGGTATTAGGAAAGCAGAAGAGCGAGGAGGTATTTTTCAAGCTATTAGGAGCACGCGGCAAACTAGTCTTCAGAATTTCCGCACTCCTTATTCTAAATAAAATTATTTTAACTTAGGAAAATATATACGGGGTATTAGGAAAGCAGAAGAGCGAAGAGGTATTTCTCAAATTATTAGGAGCACGCGGCAAACTAGTTTTCAGAATTTCAGCACTCCTTATTCTAAATAAAATTATTTGAACTTAGGAAAATATATACGGGGTATTAGGAAAGCAGAAGAGCGAAGAAGTATTTTTCAAATTATTATTAGCAGGTGGCAAACTAATTTTCAGAATTTCAGCACTCCTTATTCTAAATAAAATTATTTTAACTAAGGAAAATATATACGGGGTATTAGGAAAGCAGAAGAGCGAGGATGTATTTTTCAAATTATTAGGAGCACGCGGCAAACTAGTCTTCAGAATTTCCGCACGCCTAATTCTAATTAAAATTATTTTAACTTGGGAAATATATACGGGGTTATTAGGAAAGCAGAAGAGCGAAGAAGTATTTTTCAAATTATTATTAGCAGGTGGCAAACTAATTTTCAGAATTTCAGCACTCCTTATTCTAAATAAAATTATTTTAACTAAGGAAAATATATACGGGGTATTAGGAAAGCAGAAGAGCGAGGAGGTATTTTTCAAGCTATTAGGAGCACGCGGCAAACTAGTCTTCAGAATTTCCGCACGCCTAATTCTAATTAAAATTATTTTAACTTGGGAAATATATACGGGGTTATTAGGAAAGCAGAAGAGCGAAGAAGTATTTTTCAAATTATTATTAGCAGGTGGCAAACTAATTTTCAGAATTTCAGCACTCCTTATTCTAAATAAAATTATTTTTACTAAGGAAAATATATACGGGGTATTAGGAAAGCAGAAGAGCGAGGAGGTATTTTTCAAATTATTAGGAGCACGCGGCAAACTAGTCTTCAGAATTTCCGCACGCCTAATTCTAATTAAAATTATTTTAACTTGGGAAATATATACGGGGTATTAGGAAAGCAGAAGAGCGAGGAGGTATTTTTCAAATTATTAGGAGCACGCGGCAAACTAGTTTTCAGAATTTCAGCACTCCTTATTCTAAATAAAATTATTTTAACTAAGGAAAATATATACGGGGTTATTAGGAAAGCAGAAGAGCGAAGAAGTATTTTTCAAATTATTATTAGCAGGTGGCAAACTAATTTTTAGAATTTCAGCACTCCTTATTCTAAATAAAATTATTTTAACTAAGGAAAATATATACGGGGTATTAGGAAAGCAGAAGAGCGAGGAGGTATTTTTCAAACTATTAGGAGCACGCGGCAAACTAGTCTTCAGAATTTCCGCACGCCTAATTCTAATTAAAATTATTTTAACTTGGGAAATATATACGGGGTATTAGGAAAGCAGCAGAGCGAGGAGGTATTTTTCATTATTAGGAGCACGCGGCAAACTAGTTTTCAGAATTTCCGCACTCCTAATTCTAATTAAAATAATTTTAACTTAGGAAAATAAATACGGGGTATTAGGAAAGCAGAAGAGCGAAGAAGTATTTTTCAAATTATTAGGAGCACGCGGCAAACTAGTTTTCAGAATTTCAGCACTCCTTATTCTAAATAAAATTATTTTAACTTAGGAAAATATATACGGGGTATTAGGAAAGCAGAAGAGCGAAGAGGTATTTCTCAAATTATTAGGAGCACGCGGCAAACTAGTTTTCAGAATTTTAGCACTCCTTATTCTAAATAAAATTATTTGAACTTAGGAAAATATATACGGGGTATTAGGAAAGCAGAAGAGCGAAGAAGTATTTTTCAAATTATTATTAGCAGGTGGCAAACTAATTTTCAGAATTTCAGCACTCCTTATTCTAAATAAAATTATTTTAACTAAGGAAAATATATACGGGGTATTAGGAAAGCAGAAGAGCGAGGAGGTATTTTTCAAACTATTAGGAGCACGCGGCAAACTAGTCTTCAGAATTTCCGCACGCCTAATTCTAATTAAAATTATTTTAACTTGGGAAATATATACGGGGTATTAGGAAAGCAGAAGAGCGAGGAGGTATTTTTCATTATTAGGAGCACGCGGCAAACTAGTTTTCAGAATTTCAGCACTCCTTATTCTTAATAAAATTATTTTAACTAAGGAAAATATATACGGGGTTACTAGGAAAGCAGAAGAGCGAGGAGGTATTTTTCAAATTATTAGGAGCACGCGGCAAACTAGTTTTCAGAATTTCAGCACTCCTTATTCTAAATAAAATTATTTTAACTAAGGAAAATATGTACGGGGTTATTAGGAAAGCAGAAGAGCGAGGATGTATTTTTCAAATTATTAGGAGCACGCGGCAAACTAGTTTTCAGAATTTCAGCACTCCTTATTCTAAATAAAATTATTTTAACTTCGGAAAATATATACGGGGTATTAGGAAAGCAGAAGAGCGAGGAGGTATTTTTCAAATTATTAGGAGCACGCGGCAAACTAGTCTTCAGAATTTCCGCACGCCTAATTCTAATTAAAATTATTTTAACTTGGGAAATATATACGGGGTATTAGGAAAGCAGAAGAGCGAGGAGGTATTTTTCATTATTAGGAGCACGCGGCAAACCAGTTTTCAGAATTTCCGCACTTCTAATTCTAATTAAAATAATTTTAACTTAGGAAAATAAATACGGGGTATTAGGAAAGCAGAAGAGCGAAGAAGTATTTTTCAAATTATTAGGAGCACGCGGCAAACTAGTTTTCAGAATTTCCGCACTCCTTATTCTAAATAAAATTATTTTAACTTAGGAAAATATATACGGGGTATTAGGAAAGCAGAAGAGCGAAGAAGTACTTTTCAAATTATTATTAGCACGCGGCAACCTAGCCTTCTGAATTTCCGCACTCCTAATTCTAAATAAAATTATTTTAACTTAGGAAAATATATACGGGGTATTAGGAAAGCAGAAGAGCGAAGAGGTATTTTTCAAATTATAAGGAGCACGCGACAACCTAGCCTTCAGAATTTCCGCACTCCTAATTCTAAATAAAATTATTTTAACTTGGGAAATATATACGGGGTACTAGGAAAGCAGAAGAGCGAGGAGGTATTTTTCATTATTAGGAGCACGCGGCAAACTAGTTTTCAGAATTTCCGCACTCCTAATTCTAATTAAAATCATTTTAACTTAGGAAAATATATACGGGGTATTAGGAAAGCAGAAGAGCGAAGAGGTATTTTTCAAATTATTAGGAGCACGCGGCAAACTAGTCTTCAGAATTTCCGCACTCCTAATTCTAATTAAAATTATTTTAACTTGGGAAATATATACGGGCTATTAGGAAAGCAGAAGAGCGAGGAGGTATTTTTCATTATTAGGAGCACGCGGCAAACTAGTTTTCAGAATTTCCGCACTCCTAATTCTAATTAAAATAATTTTAACTTAGGAAAATAAATACGGGGTATTAGGAAAGCAGAAGAGCGAAGAAGTATTTTTCAAATTATTAGGAGCACGCGGCAAACTAGTTTTCAGAATCTCCGCACTCCTTATTCTAAATAAAATTATTTTAACTTAGGAAAATATATACGGGGTATTAGGAAAGCAGAAGAGCGAAGAGGTATTTTTCAAATTATTAGGAGCACGCGGCAAACTAGTTTTCAGAATTTCAGCACTCCTTATTCTAAATAAAATTATTTGAACTTAGGAAAATATATACGGGGTATTAGGAAAGCAGAAAAGCGAAGAAGTATTTTTCAAATTATTATTAGCAGGTGGCAAACTAATTTTCAGAATTTCAGCACTCCTTATTCTAAATAAAATTATTTTTACTAAGGAAAATATATACGGGGTATTAGGAAAGCAGAAGAGCGAGGAGGTATTTTTCAAATTATTAGGAGCACGCGGCAAACTAGTCTTCAGAATTTCCGCACGCCTAATTCTAATTAAAATTATTTTAACTTGGGAAATATATACGGGGTATTAGGAAAGCAGAAGAGCGAGGAGGTATTTTTCAAATTATTAGGAGCACGCGGCAAACTAGTTTTCAGAATTTCAGCACTCCTTATTCTAAATAAAATTATTTTAACTAAGGAAAATATATACGGGGTTATTAGGAAAGCAGAAGAGCGAAGAAGTATTTTTCAAATTATTATTAGCAGGTGGCAAACTAATTTTCAGAATTTCAGCACTCCTTATTCTAAATAAAATTATTTTAACTAAGGAAAATATATACGGGGTATTAGGAAAGCAGAAGAGCGAGGAGGTATTTTGCAAATTATTAGGAGCACGCGGCAAACCAGTTTTCAGAATTTCAGCACTCCTTATTCTAAATAAAATTATTTTAACTTAGGAAAATATATACGGGGTATTAGGAAAGCAGAAGAGCGGGGAGGTATTTTTCAAATTATTAGGAGCACGCGGCAAACTAGTTTTCAGAATTTCAGCACTCCTTATTCTAAATAAAATTATTTTAACTAAGGAAAATATATACGGGGTTATTAGGAAAGCAGAAGAGCGGGGAGGTATTTTTCAAATTATTAGGAGCACGCGGCAAACTAGTTTTCAGAATTTCAGCACTCCTTATTCTAAATAAAATTATTTTAACTTCGGAATATATATACGGGGTATTAGGAAAGCAGAAGAGCGAAGAAGTACTTTTCAAATTATTATTAGCACGCGGCAACCTAGCCTTCAGAATTTCCGCACTCTTAATTCTAAATAAAATTATTTTAACTTAGGAAAATATATACGGGGTATTAGGAAAGCAGAAGAGCGGGGAGGTATTTTTCAAATTATTAGGAGCACGCGGCAAACTAGTTTTCAGAATTTCAGCACTCCTTATTCTAAATAAAATTATTTGAACTTAGGAAAATATATACGGGGTATTAGGAAAGCAGAAGTGCGAAGAAGAATTTTTCAAATTATTATTAGCAGGTGGCAAACTAATTTTCAGAATTTCAGCACTCATTATTCTAAATAAAATTATTTTAACTACTGAAAATATATACGGGGTATTAGGAAAGCAGAAGAGCGAGGAGGTATTTTTCAAACTATTATTAGCAGGTGGCAAACTAATTTTCAGAATTTCAGCACTCCTTATTCTAAATAAAATTATTTTAACTAAGGAAAATATATACGGGGTATTAGGAAAGCAGAAGAGCGAGGAGGTATTTTTCAAACTATTAGGAGCACGCGGCAAACTAGTCTTCAGAATTTCCGCACGCCTAATTCTAATTAAAATTATTTTAACTTGGGAAATATATACGGGGTATTAGGAAAGCAGAAGAACGAGGAGGTATTTTTCATTATTAGGAGCACGCGGCAAACCAGTTTTCAGAATTTCCGCACTTCTAATTCTAATTAAAATAATTTTAACTTAGGAAAATAAATACGGGGTATTAGGAAAGCAGAAGAGCGAAGAAGTATTTTTCAAATTATTATTAGCAGGTGGCAAACTAATTTTTAGAATTTCAGCACTCCTTATTCTAAATAAAATTATTTTAACTAAGGAAAATAAATACGGGGTATTAGGAAAGCAGAAGAGCGAAGAAGTATTTTTCAAATTATTAGGAGCACGCGGCAAACTAGTTTTCAGAATTTCAGCACTCCTTATTCTAAATAAAATTATTTTAACTTAGGAAAATATATACGGGGTATTAGGAAAGCAGAAGAGCGAAGAGGTATTTCTCAAATTATTAGGAGCACGCGGCAAACTAGTTTTCAGAATTTTAGCACTCCTTATTCTAAATAAAATTATTTGAACTTAGGAAAATATATACGGGGTATTAGGAAAGCAGAAGAGCGAAGAAGTATTTTTCAAATTATTATTAGCAGGTGGCAAACTAATTTTCAGAATTTCAGCACTCCTTATTCTAAATAAAATTATTTTAACTAAGGAAAATATATACGGGGTATTAGGAAAGCAGAAGAGCGAGGAGGTATTTTTCAAACTATTAGGAGCACGCGGCAAACTAGTCTTCAGAATTTCCGCACGCCTAATTCTAATTAAAATTATTTTAACTTGGGAAATATATACGGGGTATTAGGAAAGCAGAAGAGCGAGGAGGTATTTTTCATTATTAGGAGCACGCGGCAAACTAGTTTTCAGAATTTCAGCACTCCTTATTCTTAATAAAATTATTTTAACTAAGGAAAATATATACGGGGTTACTAGGAAAGCAGAAGAGCGAGGAGGTATTTTTCAAATTATTAGGAGCACGCGGCAAACTAGTTTTCAGAATTTCAGCACTCCTTATTCTAAATAAAATTATTTTAACTAAGGAAAATATGTACGGGGTTATTAGGAAAGCAGAAGAGCGAGGATGTATTTTTCAAATTATTAGGAGCACGCGGCAAACTAGTTTTCAGAATTTCAGCACTCCTTATTCTAAATAAAATTATTTTAACTTCGGAAAATATATACGGGGTATTAGGAAAGCAGAAGAGCGAGGAGGTATTTTTCAAATTATTAGGAGCACGCGGCAAACTAGTCTTCAGAATTTCCGCACGCCTAATTCTAATTAAAATTATTTTAACTTGGGAAATATATACGGGGTATTAGGAAAGCAGAAGAGCGAGGAGGTATTTTTCATTATTAGGAGCACGCGGCAAACCAGTTTTCAGAATTTCCGCACTTCTAATTCTAATTAAAATAATTTTAACTTAGGAAAATAAATACGGGGTATTAGGAAAGCAGAAGAGCGAAGAAGTATTTTTCAAATTATTAGGAGCACGCGGCAAACTAGTTTTCAGAATTTCCGCACTCCTTATTCTAAATAAAATTATTTTAACTTAGGAAAATATATACGGGGTATTAGGAAAGCAGAAGAGCGAAGAAGTACTTTTCAAATTATTATTAGCACGCGGCAACCTAGCCTTCTGAATTTCCGCACTCCTAATTCTAAATAAAATTATTTTAACTTAGGAAAATATATACGGGGTATTAGGAAAGCAGAAGAGCGAAGAGGTATTTTTCAAATTATAAGGAGCACGCGACAACCTAGCCTTCAGAATTTCCGCACTCCTAATTCTAAATAAAATTATTTTAACTTGGGAAATATATACGAGGTACTAGGAAAGCAGAAGAGCGAGGAGGTATTTTTCATTATTAGGAGCACGCGGCAAACTAGTTTTCAGAATTTCCGCACTCCTAATTCTAATTAAAATCATTTTAACTTAGGAAAATATATACGGGGTATTAGGAAAGCAGAAGAGCGAAGAGGTATTTTTCAAATTATTAGGAGCACGCGGCAAACTAGTCTTCAGAATTTCCGCACTCCTAATTCTAATTAAAATTATTTTAACTTGGGAAATATATACGGGCTATTAGGAAAGCAGAAGAGCGAGGAGGTATTTTTCATTATTAGGAGCACGCGGCAAACTAGTTTTCAGAATTTCCGCACTCCTAATTCTAATTAAAATAATTTTAACTTAGGAAAATAAATACGGGGTATTAGGAAAGCAGAAGAGCGAAGAAGTATTTTTCAAATTATTAGGAGCACGCGGCAAACTAGTTTTCAGAATCTCCGCACTCCTTATTCTAAATAAAATTATTTTAACTTAGGAAAATATATACGGGGTATTAGGAAAGCAGAAGAGCGAAGAGGTATTTTTCAAATTATTAGGAGCACGCGGCAAACTAGTTTTCAGAATTTCAGCACTCCTTATTCTAAATAAAATTATTTGAACTTAGGAAAATATATACGGGGTATTAGGAAAGCAGAAAAGCGAAGAAGTATTTTTCAAATTATTATTAGCAGGTGGCAAACTAATTTTCAGAATTTCAGCACTCCTTATTCTAAATAAAATTATTTTTACTAAGGAAAATATATACGGGGTATTAGGAAAGCAGAAGAGCGAGGAGGTATTTTTCAAATTATTAGGAGCACGCGGCAAACTAGTCTTCAGAATTTCCGCACGCCTAATTCTAATTAAAATTATTTTAACTTGGGAAATATATACGGGGTATTAGGAAAGCAGAAGAGCGAGGAGGTATTTTTCAAATTATTAGGAGCACGCGGCAAACTAGTTTTCAGAATTTCAGCACTCCTTATTCTAAATAAAATTATTTTAACTAAGGAAAATATATACGGGGTTATTAGGAAAGCAGAAGAGCGAAGAAGTATTTTTCAAATTATTATTAGCAGGTGGCAAACTAATTTTCAGAATTTCAGCACTCCTTATTCTAAATAAAATTATTTTAACTAAGGAAAATATATACGGGGTATTAGGAAAGCAGAAGAGCGAGGAGGTATTTTGCAAATTATTAGGAGCACGCGGCAAACCAGTTTTCAGAATTTCAGCACTCCTTATTCTAAATAAAATTATTTTAACTTAGGAAAATATATACGGGGTATTAGGAAAGCAGAAGAGCGGGGAGGTATTTTTCAAATTATTAGGAGCACGCGGCAAACTAGTTTTCAGAATTTCAGCACTCCTTATTCTAAATAAAATTATTTTAACTAAGGAAAATATATACGGGGTTATTAGGAAAGCAGAAGAGCGGGGAGGTATTTTTCAAATTATTAGGAGCACGCGGCAAACTAGTTTTCAGAATTTCAGCACTCCTTATTCTAAATAAAATTATTTTAACTTCGGAATATATATACGGGGTATTAGGAAAGCAGAAGAGCGAAGAAGTACTTTTCAAATTATTATTAGCACGCGGCAACCTAGCCTTCAGAATTTCCGCACTCTTAATTCTAAATAAAATTATTTTAACTTAGGAAAATATATACGGGGTATTAGGAAAGCAGAAGAGCGGGGAGGTATTTTTCAAATTATTAGGAGCACGCGGCAAACTAGTTTTCAGAATTTCAGCACTCCTTATTCTAAATAAAATTATTTGAACTTAGGAAAATATATACGGGGTATTAGGAAAGCAGAAGTGCGAAGAAGAATTTTTCAAATTATTATTAGCAGGTGGCAAACTAATTTTCAGAATTTCAGCACTCATTATTCTAAATAAAATTATTTTAACTACTGAAAATATATACGGGGTATTAGGAAAGCAGAAGAGCGAGGAGGTATTTTTCAAACTATTATTAGCAGGTGGCAAACTAATTTTCAGAATTTCAGCACTCCTTATTCTAAATAAAATTATTTTAACTAAGGAAAATATATACGGGGTATTAGGAAAGCAGAAGAGCGAGGAGGTATTTTTCAAACTATTAGGAGCACGCGGCAAACTAGTCTTCAGAATTTCCGCACGCCTAATTCTAATTAAAATTATTTTAACTTGGGAAATATATACGGGGTATTAGGAAAGCAGAAGAGCGAGGAGGTATTTTTCATTATTAGGAGCACGCGGCAAACTAGTTTTCAGAATTTCAGCACTCCTTATTCTTAATAAAATTATTTTAACTAAGGAAAATATATACGGGGTTACTAGGAAAGCAGAAGAGCGAGGAGGTATTTTTCAAATTATTAGGAGCACGCGGCAAACTAGTTTTCAGAATTTCAGCACTCCTTATTCTAAATAAAATTATTTTAACTAAGGAAAATATGTACGGGGTTATTAGGAAAGCAGAAGAGCGAGGATGTATTTTTCAAATTATTAGGAGCACGCGGCAAACTAGTTTTCAGAATTTCAGCACACCTTATTCTAAATAAAATTATTTTAACTTCGGAAAATATATACGGGGTATTAGGAAAGCAGAAGAGCGAGGAGGTATTTTTCAAATTATTAGGAGCACGCGGCAAACTAGTCTTCAGAATTTCCGCACGCCTAATTCTAATTAAAATTATTTTAACTTGGGAAATATATACGGGGTATTAGGAAAGCAGAAGAACGAGGAGGTATTTTTCATTATTAGGAGCACGCGGCAAACCAGTTTTCAGAATTTCCGCACTTCTAATTCTAATTAAAATAATTTTAACTTAGGAAAATAAATACGGGGTATTAGGAAAGCAGAAGAGCGAAGAAGTATTTTTCAAATTATTAGGAGCACGCGGCAAACTAGTTTTCAGAATTTCCGCACTCCTTATTCTAAATAAAATTATTTTAACTTAGGAAAATATATACGGGGTATTAGGAAAGCAGAAGAGCGAAGAAGTACTTTTCAAATTATTATTAGCACGCGGCAACCTAGCCTTCTGAATTTCCGCACTCCTAATTCTAAATAAAATTATTTTAACTTAGGAAAATATATACGGGGTATTAGGAAAGCAGAAGAGCGAAGAGGTATTTTTCAAATTATAAGGAGCACGCGACAACCTAGCCTTCAGAATTTCCGCACTCCTAATTCTAAATAAAATTATTTTAACTTGGGAAATATATACGGGGTACTAGGAAAGCAGAAGAGCGAGGAGGTATTTTTCATTATTAGGAGCACGCGGCAAACTAGTTTTCAGAATTTCCGCACTCCTAATTCTAATTAAAATCATTTTAACTTAGGAAAATATATACGGGGTATTAGGAAAGCAGAAGAGCGAAGAGGTATTTTTCAAATTATTAGGAGCACGCGGCAAACTAGTCTTCAGAATTTCCGCACTCCTAATTCTAATTAAAATTATTTTAACTTGGGAAATATATACGGGCTATTAGGAAAGCAGAAGAACGAGGAGGTATTTTTCATTATTAGGAGCACGCGGCAAACTAGTTTTCAGAATTTCCGCACTCCTAATTCTAATTAAAATAATTTTAACTTAGGAAAATAAATACGGGGTATTAGGAAAGCAGAAGAGCGAAGAAGTATTTTTCAAATTATTAGGAGCACGCGGCAAACTAGTTTTCAGAATCTCCGCACTCCTTATTCTAAATAAAATTATTTTAACTTAGGAAAATATATACGGGGTATTAGGAAAGCAGAAGAGCGAAGAGGTATTTTTCAAATTATTAGGAGCACGCGGCAAACTAGTTTTCAGAATTTCAGCACTCCTTATTCTAAATAAAATTATTTGAACTTAGGAAAATATATACGGGGTATTAGGAAAGCAGAAAAGCGAAGAAGTATTTTTCAAATTATTATTAGCAGGTGGCAAACTAATTTTCAGAATTTCAGCACTCCTTATTCTAAATAAAATTATTTTTACTAAGGAAAATATATACGGGGTATTAGGAAAGCAGAAGAGCGAGGAGGTATTTTTCAAATTATTAGGAGCACGCGGCAAACTAGTCTTCAGAATTTCCGCACGCCTAATTCTAATTAAAATTATTTTAACTTGGGAAATATATACGGGGTATTAGGAAAGCAGAAGAGCGAGGAGGTATTTTTCATTATTAGGAGCACGCGGCAAACTAGTTTTCAGAATTTCCGCACTCCTAATTCTAATTAAAATCATTTTAACTTAGGAAAATATATACGGGGTATTAGGAAAGCAGAAGAGCGAAGAGGTATTTTTCAAATTATTAGGAGCACGCGGCAAACTAGTCTTCAGAATTTCCGCACTCCTAATTCTAATTAAAATTATTTTAACTTGGGAAATATATACGGGCTATTAGGAAAGCAGAAGAGCGAGGAGGTATTTTTCATTATTAGGAGCACGCGGCAAACTAGTTTTCAGAATTTCCGCACTCCTAATTCTAATTAAAATAATTTTAACTTAGGAAAATAAATACGGGGTATTAGGAAAGCAGAAGAGCGAAGAAGTATTTTTCAAATTATTAGGAGCACGCGAGAAACTAGTTTTCAGAATCTCCGCACTCCTTATTCTAAATAAAATTATTTTAACTTAGGAAAATATATACGGGGTATTAGGAAAGCAGAAGAGCGAAGAGGTATTTTTCAAATTATTAGGAGCACGCGGCAAACTAGTTTTCAGAATTTCAGCACTCCTTATTCTAAATAAAATTATTTGAACTTAGGAAAATATATACGGGGTATTAGGAAAGCAGAAAAGCGAAGAAGTATTTTTCAAATTATTATTAGCAGGTGGCAAACTAATTTTCAGAATTTCAGCACTCCTTATTCTAAATAAAATTATTTTTACTAAGGAAAATATATACGGGGTATTAGGAAAGCAGAAGAGCGAGGAGGTATTTTTCAAATTATTAGGAGCACGCGGCAAACTAGTCTTCAGAATTTCCGCACGCCTAATTCTAATTAAAATTATTTTAACTTGGGAAATATATACGGGGTATTAGGAAAGCAGAAGAGCGAGGAGGTATTTTTCAAATTATTAGGAGCACGCGGCAAACTAGTTTTCAGAATTTCAGCACTCCTTATTCTAAATAAAATTATTTTAACTAAGGAAAATATATACGGGGTTATTAGGAAAGCAGAAGAGCGAAGAAGTATTTTTCAAATTATTATTAGCAGGTGGCAAACTAATTTTCAGAATTTCAGCACTCCTTATTCTAAATAAAATTATTTTAACTAAGGAAAATATATACGGGGTATTAGGAAAGCAGAAGAGCGAGGAGGTATTTTTCAAGCTATTAGGAGCACGCGGCAAACTAGTCTTCAGAATTTCCGCACGCCTAATTCTAATTAAAATTATTTTAACTTGGGAAATATATACGGGGTATTAGGAAAGCAGAAGAGCGAGGAGGTATTTTTCATTATTAGGAGCACGCGGCAAACTAGTTTTCAGAATTTCCGCACTCCTAATTCTAATTAAAATAATTTTAACTTAGGAAAATAAATACGGGGTATTAGGAAAGCAGAAGAGCGAAGAAGTATTTTTCAAATTATTAGGAGCACGCGGCAAACTAGTTTTCAGAATTTCCGCACTCCTTATTCTAAATAAAATTATTTTAACTTAGGAAAATATATACGGGGTATTAGGAAAGCAGAAGAGCGAAGAGGTATTTCTCAAATTATTAGGAGCACGCGGCAAACTAGTTTTCAGAATTTCAGCACTCCTTATTCTAAATAAAATTATTTTAACTAAGGAAAATATATACGGGGTATTAGGAAAGCAGAAGAGCGAGGAGGTATTTTTCAAACTATTAGGAGCACGCGGCAAACTAGTCTTCAGAATTTCCGCACGCCTAATTCTAATTAAAATTATTTTAACTTGGGAAATATATACGGGGTATTAGGAAAGCAGAAGAGCGAGGAGGTATTTTTCATTATTAGGAGCACGCGGCAAACTAGTTTTCAGAATTTCAGCACTCCTTATTCTAAATAAAATTATTTTAACTAAGGAAAATATATACGGGGTTATTAGGAAAGCAGAAGAGCGAGGAGGTATTTTTCAAATTATTAGGAGCACGCGGCAAACTAGTTTTCAGAATTTCAGCACTCCTTATTCTAAATAAAATTATTTTAACTAAGGAAAATATGTACGGGGTTATTAGGAAAGCAGAAGAGCGAGGATGTATTTTTCAAATTATTAGGAGCACGCGGCAAACTAGTTTTCAGAATTTCAGCACTCCTTATTCTAAATAAAATTATTTTAACTTAGGAAAATATATACGGGGTATTAGGAAAGCAGAAGAGCGAAGAGGTATTTTTCAAATTATTAGGAGCACGCGGCAAAATAGTCTTCAGAATTTCCGCACTCCTAATTCTAATTAAAATAATTTTAACTTAGGAAATATATACGGGGTATTAGGAAAGCAGAAGAGCGAGGAGGTATTTTGCAAATTATTAGGAGCACGCGGCAAACCAGTTTTCAGAATTTCAGCACTCCTTATTCTAAATAAAATTATTTTAACTTAGGAAAATATATACGGGGTATTAGGAAAGCAGAAGAGCGGGGAGGTATTTTTCAAATTATTAGGAGCACGCGGCAAACTAGTTTTCAGAATTTCAGCACTCCTTATTCTAAATAAAATTATTTTAACTAAGGAAAATATATACGGGGTTATTAGGAAAGCAGAAGAGCGGGGAGGTATTTTTCAAATTATTAGGAGCACGCGGCAAACTAGTTTTCAGAATTTCAGCACTCCTTATTCTAAATAAAATTATTTTAACTTCGGAATATATATACGGGGTATTAGGAAAGCAGAAGAGCGAAGAAGTACTTTTCAAATTATTATTAGCACGCGGCAACCTAGCCTTCAGAATTTCCGCACTCTTAATTCTAAATAAAATTATTTTAACTTAGGAAAATATATACGGGGTATTAGGAAAGCAGAAGAGCGGGGAGGTATTTTTCAAATTATTAGGAGCACGCGGCAAACTAGTTTTCAGAATTTCAGCACTCCTTATTCTAAATAAAATTATTTGAACTTAGGAAAATATATACGGGGTATTAGGAAAGCAGAAGTGCGAAGAAGTATTTTTCAAATTATTATTAGCAGGTGGCAAACTAATTTTCAGAATTTCAGCACTCATTATTCTAAATAAAATTATTTTAACTACTGAAAATATATACGGGGTATTAGGAAAGCAGAAGAGCGAGGAGGTATTTTTCAAACTATTAGGAGCACGCGGCAAACTAGTTTTCAGAATTTCAGCACTCCTTATTCTAAATAAAATTATTTTAACTTCGGAAAATATATACGGGGTATTAGGAAAGCAGAAGAGCGAGGAGGTATTTTTCATTATTAGGAGCACGCGGCAAACTAGTTTTCAGAATTTCAGCACTCCTTATTCTTAATAAAATTATTTTAACTAAGGAAAATATATACGGGGTTACTAGGAAAGCAGAAGAGCGAGGAGGTATTTTTCAAATTATTAGGAGCACGCGGCAAACTAGTTTTCAGAATTTCAGCACTCCTTATTCTAAATAAAATTATTTTAACTAAGGAAAATATGTACGGGGTTATTAGGAAAGCAGAAGAGCGAGGATGTATTTTTCAAATTATTAGGAGCACGCGGCAAACTAGTTTTCAGAATTTCAGCACTCCTTATTCTAAATAAAATTATTTTAACTTCGGAAAATATATACGGGGTATTAGGAAAGCAGAAGAGCGAGGAGGTATTTTTCAAATTATTAGGAGCACGCGGCAAACTAGTCTTCAGAATTTCCGCACGCCTAATTCTAATTAAAATTATTTTAACTTGGGAAATATATACGGGGTATTAGGAAAGCAGAAGAGCGAGGAGGTATTTTTCATTATTAGGAGCACGCGGCAAACCAGTTTTCAGAATTTCCGCACTTCTAATTCTAATTAAAATAATTTTAACTTAGGAAAATAAATACGGGGTATTAGGAAAGCAGAAGAGCGAAGAAGTATTTTTCAAATTATTAGGAGCACGCGGCAAACTAGTTTTCAGAATTTCCGCACTCCTTATTCTAAATAAAATTATTTTAACTTAGGAAAATATATACGGGGTATTAGGAAAGCAGAAGAGCGAAGAAGTACTTTTCAAATTATTATTAGCACGCGGCAACCTAGCCTTCTGAATTTCCGCACTCCTAATTCTAAATAAAATTATTTTAACTTAGGAAAATATATACGGGGTATTAGGAAAGCAGAAGAGCGAAGAGGTATTTTTCAAATTATAAGGAGCACGCGACAACCTAGCCTTCAGAATTTCCGCACTCCTAATTCTAAATAAAATTATTTTAACTTGGGAAATATATACGGGGTACTAGGAAAGCAGAAGAGCGAGGAGGTATTTTTCATTATTAGGAGCACGCGGCAAACTAGTTTTCAGAATTTCCGCACTCCTAATTCTAATTAAAATCATTTTAACTTAGGAAAATATATACGGGGTATTAGGAAAGCAGAAGAGCGAAGAGGTATTTTTCAAATTATTAGGAGCACGCGGCAAACTAGTCTTCAGAATTTCCGCACTCCTAATTCTAATTAAAATTATTTTAACTTGGGAAATATATACGGGCTATTAGGAAAGCAGAAGAGCGAGGAGGTATTTTTCATTATTAGGAGCACGCGGCAAACTAGTTTTCAGAATTTCCGCACTCCTAATTCTAATTAAAATAATTTTAACTTAGGAAAATAAATACGGGGTATTAGGAAAGCAGAAGAGCGAAGAAGTATTTTTCAAATTATTAGGAGCACGCGGCAAACTAGTTTTCAGAATCTCCGCACTCCTTATTCTAAATAAAATTATTTTAACTTAGGAAAATATATACGGGGTATTAGGAAAGCAGAAGAGCGAAGAGGTATTTTTCAAATTATTAGGAGCACGCGGCAAACTAGTTTTCAGAATTTCAGCACTCCTTATTCTAAATAAAATTATTTGAACTTAGGAAAATATATACGGGGTATTAGGAAAGCAGAAAAGCGAAGAAGTATTTTTCAAATTATTATTAGCAGGTGGCAAACTAATTTTCAGAATTTCAGCACTCCTTATTCTAAATAAAATTATTTTTACTAAGGAAAATATATACGGGGTATTAGGAAAGCAGAAGAGCGAGGAGGTATTTTTCAAATTATTAGGAGCACGCGGCAAACTAGTCTTCAGAATTTCCGCACGCCTAATTCTAATTAAAATTATTTTAACTTGGGAAATATATACGGGGTATTAGGAAAGCAGAAGAGCGAGGAGGTATTTTTCATTATTAGGAGCACGCGGCAAACTAGTTTTCAGAATTTCCGCACTCCTAATTCTAATTAAAATAATTTTAACTTAGGAAAATAAATACGGGGTATTAGGAAAGCAGAAGAGCGAAGAAGTATTTTTCAAATTATTAGGAGCACGCGGCAAACTAGTTTTCAGAATTTCCGCACTCCTTATTCTAAATAAAATTATTTTAACTTAGGAAAATATATACGGGGTATTAGGAAAGCAGAAGAGCGAAGAGGTATTTCTCAAATTATTAGGAGCACGCGGCAAACTAGTTTTCAGAATTTCAGCACTCCTTATTCTAAATAAAATTATTTTAACTAAGGAAAATATATACGGGGTATTAGGAAAGCAGAAGAGCGAGGAGGTATTTTTCAAACTATTAGGAGCACGCGGCAAAGTAGTCTTCAGAATTTCCGCACGCCTAATTCTAATTAAAATTATTTTAACTTGGGAAATATATACGGGGTATTAGGAAAGCAGAAGAGCGAGGAGGTATTTTTCATTATTAGGAGCACGCGGCAAACTAGTTTTCAGAATTTCAGCACTCCTTATTCTAAATAAAATTATTTTAACTAAGGAAAATATATACGGGGTTATTAGGAAAGCAGAAGAGCGAGGAGGTATTTTTCAAATTATTAGGAGCACGCGGCAAACTAGTTTTCAGAATTTCAGCACTCCTTATTCTAAATAAAATTATTTTAACTAAGGAAAATATGTACGGGGTTATTAGGAAAGCAGAAGAGCGAGGATGTATTTTTCAAATTATTAGGAGCACGCGGCAAACTAGTTTTCAGAATTTCAGCACTCCTTATTCTAAATAAAATTATTTTAACTTAGGAAAATATATACGGGGTATTAGGAAAGCAGAAGAGCGAAGAGGTATTTTTCAAATTATTAGGAGCACGCGGCAAAATAGTCTTCAGAATTTCCGCACTCCTAATTCTAATTAAAATAATTTTAACTTAGGAAATATATACGGGGTATTAGGAAAGCAGAAGAGCGAGGAGGTATTTTGCAAATTATTAGGAGCACGCGGCAAACCAGTTTTCAGAATTTCAGCACTCCTTATTCTAAATAAAATTATTTTAACTTAGGAAAATATATACGGGGTATTAGGAAAGCAGAAGAGCGGGGAGGTATTTTTCAAATTATTAGGAGCACGCGGCAAACTAGTTTTCAGAATTTCAGCACTCCTTATTCTAAATAAAATTATTTTAACTAAGGAAAATATATACGGGGTTATTAGGAAAGCAGAAGAGCGGGGAGGTATTTTTCAAATTATTAGGAGCACGCGGCAAACTAGTTTTCAGAATTTCAGCACTCCTTATTCTAAATAAAATTATTTTAACTTCGGAATATATATACGGGGTATTAGGAAGGCAGAAGAGCGAAGAAGTACTTTTCAAATTATTATTAGCACGCGGCAACCTAGCCTTCAGAATTTCCGCACTCTTAATTCTAAATAAAATTATTTTAACTTAGGAAAATATATACGGGGTATTAGGAAAGCAGAAGAGCGGGGAGGTATTTTTCAAATTATTAGGAGCACGCGGCAAACTAGTTTTCAGAATTTCAGCACTCCTTATTCTAAATAAAATTATTTGAACTTAGGAAAATATATACGGGGTATTAGGAAAGCAGAAGTGCGAAGAAGTATTTTTCAAATTATTATTAGCAGGTGGCAAACTAATTTTCAGAATTTCAGCACTCCTTATTCTAAATAAAATTATTTTAACTACTGAAAATATATACGGGGTATTAGGAAAGCAGAAGAGCGAGGAGGTATTTTTCAAATTATTAGGAGCACGCGGCAAACTAGTCTTCAGAATTTCCGCACGCCTAATTCTAATTAAAATTATTTTAACTTGGGAAATATATACGGGGTATTAGGAAAGCAGAAGAGCGAGGAGGTATTTTTCATTATTAGGAGCACGCGGCAAACTAGTTTTCAGAATTTCAGCCCTCCTTATTCTAAATAAAATTATTTTAACTTCGGAAAATATATACGGGGTATTAGGAAAGCAGAAGAGCGAGGAGGTATTTTTCGAATTATTAGGAGCACGCGGCAAACTAATTTTCAGAATTTCAGCATTCCTTATTCTAAATAAAATTATTTTAACTAAGGAAAATATGTACGGGGTTATTAGGAAAGCAGAAGAGCGAGGATGTATTTTTCAAATTATTAGGAGCACGCGGCAAACTAGTTTTCAGAATTTCAGCACTCCTTATTCTAAATAAAATTATTTTAACTAAGGAAAATACATACGGGGTTATTAGGAAAGCAGAAGAGCGGGGAGGTATTTTTCAAATTATTAGGAGCACGCGGCAAACTAGTTTTCAGAATTTCAGCACTCCTTATTCTAAATAAAATTATTTTAACTAAGGAAAATATATACGGGGTTATTAGGAAAGCAGAAAAGCGGGGAGGTATTTTTCAAATTATTAGGAGCACGCGGCAAACTAGTTTTCAGAATTTCAGCACTCCTTATTCTAAATAAAATTATTTTAACTAAGGAAAATATATACGGGGTTATTAGGAAAGCAGAAAAGCGAGGAGGTATTTTTCAAATTATTAGGAGCACGCGGCAAACTAGTTTTCAGAATTTCCGCACTCCTTATTCTAATTAAAATAATTTTAACTTAGGAAAATAAATACGGGGTATTAGGAAAGCAGAAGAGCGAAGAAGTATTTTTCAAATTATTAGGAGCACGCGGCAAACTAGTCTTCAGAATTTCAGCACTCCTTATTCTAAATAAAATTATTTTAACCAAGGAAAATATATACGGGGTATTAGGAAAGCAGAAGAGCGAGGAGGTATTTTTCAAATTATTAGGAGCACGCGGCAAACTAGTTTTCAGAATTTCCGCACTCCTTATTCTAAATAAAATTATTTTAACTAAGGAAAATATATACGGGGTTATTAGGAAAGCAGAAGAACGGGGAGGTATTTTTCAAATTATTAGGAGCACGCGGCAAACTAGTTTTCAGAATTTGAGCACTCTTTATTCTAAATAAAATTATTTTAACTAAGGAAAATATATACGGGGTTATTAGGAAAGCAGAAAAGCGAGGAGGTATTTTTCAAATTATTAGGAGCACGCGGCAAACTAGTTTTCAGAATTTCCGCACTCCTTATTCTAAATAAAATTATTTTAACTTAGGAAAATATATACGGGGTATTAGGAAAGCAGAAGAGCGAAGAAGTACTTTTCAAATTATTATTAGCACGCGGCAACCTAGCCTTCTGAATTTCCGCACTCCTAATTCTAAATAAAATTATTTTAACTTAGGAAAATATATACGGGGTATTAGGAAAGCAGAAGAGCGAAGAGGTATTTTTCAAATTATAAGGAGCACGCGACAACCTAGCCTTCAGAATTTCCGCACTCCTAATTCTAAATAAAATTATTTTAACTTGGGAAATATATACGGGGTACTAGGAAAGCAGAAGAGCGAAGAGGTATTTTTCAAATTATTAGGAGCACGCGGCAAACTAGTCTTCAGAATTTCCGCACTCCTAATTCTAATTAAAATCATTTTAACTTAGGAAAATATATACGGGGTATTAGGAAAGCAGAAGAGCGAAGAGGTATTTTTCAAATTATTAGGAGCACGCGGCAAACTAGTCTTCAGAATTTCCGCACTCCTAATTCTAATTAAAATTATTTTAACTTGGGAAATATATACGGGCTATTAGGAAAGCAGAAGAGCGAGGAGGTATTTTTCATTATTAGGAGCACGCGGCAAACTAGTTTTCAGAATTTCCGCACTCCTAATTCTAATTAGAATTATTTTAACTTGGGAAATATATACGGGGTATTAGGAAAGCAGAAGAGCGAGGAGGTATTTTTCATTATTAGGAGCACGCGGCAAACTAGTTTTCAGAATTTCAGCACTCCTTATTCTAAATAAAATTATTTTAACTAAGGAAAATATATACGGGGTTATTAGGAAAGCAGAAGAGCGAGGAGGTATTTTTCAAATTATTAGGAGCACGCGGCAAACTAGTTTTCAGAATTTCAGCACTCCTTATTCTAAATAAAATTATTTTAACTAAGGAAAATATGTACGGGGTTATTAGGAAAGCAGAAGAGCGAGGATGTATTTTTCAAATTATTAGGAGCACGCGGCAAACTAGTTTTCAGAATTTCAGCACTCCTTATTCTAAATAAAATTATTTTAACTTAGGAAAATATATACGGGGTATTAGGAAAGCAGAAGAGCGAAGAGGTATTTTTCAAATTATTAGGAGCACGCGGCAAAATAGTCTTCAGAATTTCCGCACTCCTAATTCTAATTAAAATAATTTTAACTTAGGAAATATATACGGGGTATTAGGAAAGCAGAAGAGCGAGGAGGTATTTTGCAAATTATTAGGAGCACGCGGCAAACCAGTTTTCAGAATTTCAGCACTCCTTATTCTAAATAAAATTATTTTAACTTAGGAAAATATATACGGGGTATTAGGAAAGCAGAAGAGCGGGGAGGTATTTTTCAAATTATTAGGAGCACGCGGCAAACTAGTTTTCAGAATTTCAGCACTCCTTATTCTAAATAAAATTATTTTAACTAAGGAAAATATATACGGGGTTATTAGGAAAGCAGAAGAGCGGGGAGGTATTTTTCAAATTATTAGGAGCACGCGGCAAACTAGTTTTCAGAATTTCAGCACTCCTTATTCTAAATAAAATTATTTTAACTTCGGAATATATATACGGGGTATTAGGAAGGCAGAAGAGCGAAGAAGTACTTTTCAAATTATTATTAGCACGCGGCAACCTAGCCTTCAGAATTTCCGCACTCTTAATTCTAAATAAAATTATTTTAACTTAGGAAAATATATACGGGGTATTAGGAAAGCAGAAGAGCGGGGAGGTATTTTTCAAATTATTAGGAGCACGCGGCAAACTAGTTTTCAGAATATCAGCACTCCTTATTCTAAATAAAATTATTTGAACTTAGGAAAATATATACGGGGTATTAGGAAAGCAGAAGTGCGAAGAAGTATTTTTCAAATTATTATTAGCAGGTGGCAAACTAATTTTCAGAATTTCAGCACTCCTTATTCTAAATAAAATTATTTTAACTACTGAAAATATATACGGGGTATTAGGAAAGCAGAAGAGCGAGGAGGTATTTTTCAAATTATTAGGAGCACGCGGCAAACTAGTCTTCAGAATTTCCGCACGCCTAATTCTAATTAAAATTATTTTAACTTGGGAAATATATACGGGGTATTAGGAAAGCAGAAGAGCGAGGAGGTATTTTTCATTATTAGGAGCACGCGGCAAACTAGTTTTCAGAATTTCAGCCCTCCTTATTCTAAATAAAATTATTTTAACTTCGGAAAATATATACGGGGTATTAGGAAAGCAGAAGAGCGAGGAGGTATTTTTCGAATTATTAGGAGCACGCGGCAAACTAATTTTCAGAATTTCAGCATTCCTTATTCTAAATAAAATTATTTTAACTAAGGAAAATATGTACGGGGTTATTAGGAAAGCAGAAGAGCGAGGATGTATTTTTCAAATTATTAGGAGCACGCGGCAAACTAGTTTTCAGAATTTCAGCACTCCTTATTCTAAATAAAATTATTTTAACTAAGGAAAATACATACGGGGTTATTAGGAAAGCAGAAGAGCGGGGAGGTATTTTTCAAATTATTAGGAGCACGCGGCAAACTAGTTTTCAGAATTTCAGCACTCCTTATTCTAAATAAAATTATTTTAACTAAGGAAAATATATACGGGGTTATTAGGAAAGCAGAAAAGCGGGGAGGTATTTTTCAAATTATTAGGAGCACGCGGCAAACTAGTTTTCAGAATTTCAGCACTCCTTATTCTAAATAAAATTATTTTAACTAAGGAAAATATATACGGGGTTATTAGGAAAGCAGAAAAGCGAGGAGGTATTTTTCAAATTATTAGGAGCACGCGGCAAACTAGTTTTCAGAATTTCCGCACTCCTTATTCTAATTAAAATAATTTTAACTTAGGAAAATAAATACGGGGTATTAGGAAAGCAGAAGAGCGAAGAAGTATTTTTCAAATTATTAGGAGCACGCGGCAAACTAGTCTTCAGAATTTCAGCACTCCTTATTCTAAATAAAATTATTTTAACCAAGGAAAATATATACGGGGTATTAGGAAAGCAGAAGAGCGAGGAGGTATTTTTCAAATTATTAGGAGCACGCGGCAAACTAGTTTTCAGAATTTCCGCACTCCTTATTCTAAATAAAATTATTTTAACTAAGGAAAATATATACGGGGTTATTAGGAAAGCAGAAGAACGGGGAGGTATTTTTCAAATTATTAGGAGCACGCGGCAAACTAGTTTTCAGAATTTGAGCACTCTTTATTCTAAATAAAATTATTTTAACTAAGGAAAATATATACGGGGTTATTAGGAAAGCAGAAAAGCGAGGAGGTATTTTTCAAATTATTAGGAGCACGCGGCAAACTAGTTTTCAGAATTTCCGCACTCCTTATTCTAAATAAAATTATTTTAACTTAGGAAAATATATACGGGGTATTAGGAAAGCAGAAGAGCGAAGAAGTACTTTTCAAATTATTATTAGCACGCGGCAACCTAGCCTTCTGAATTTCCGCACTCCTAATTCTAAATAAAATTATTTTAACTTAGGAAAATATATACGGGGTATTAGGAAAGCAGAAGAGCGAAGAGGTATTTTTCAAATTATAAGGAGCACGCGACAACCTAGCCTTCAGAATTTCCGCACTCCTAATTCTAAATAAAATTATTTTAACTTGGGAAATATATACGGGGTACTAGGAAAGCAGAAGAGCGAAGAGGTATTTTTCAAATTATTAGGAGCACGCGGCAAACTAGTCTTCAGAATTTCCGCACTCCTAATTCTAATTAAAATCATTTTAACTTAGGAAAATATATACGGGGTATTAGGAAAGCAGAAGAGCGAAGAGGTATTTTTCAAATTATTAGGAGCACGCGGCAAACTAGTCTTCAGAATTTCCGCACTCCTAATTCTAATTAAAATTATTTTAACTTGGGAAATATATACGGGCTATTAGGAAAGCAGAAGAGCGAGGAGGTATTTTTCATTATTAGGAGCACGCGGCAAACTAGTTTTCAGAATTTCCGCACTCCTAATTCTAATTAAAATAATTTTAACTTAGGAAAATAAATACGGCGTATTAGGAAAGCAGAAGAGCGAAGAAGTATTTTTCAAATTATTAGGAGCACGCGGCAAACTAGTTTTCAGAATCTCCGCACTCCTTATTCTAAATAAAATTATTTTAACTAAGGAAAATATGTACGGGGTTATTAGGAAAGCAGAAGAGCGAGGATGTATTTTTCAAATTATTAGGTGCACGCGGCAAACTAGTTTTCAGAATTTCAGCACTCCTTATTCTAAATAAAATTATTTTAACTTAGGAAAATATATACGGGGTATTAGGAAAGCAGAAGAGCGAAGAGGTATTTTTCAAATTATTAGGAGCACGCGGCAAAATAGTCTTCAGAATTTCCGCACTCCTAATTCTAATTAAAATAATTTTAACTTAGGAAATATATACGGGGTATTAGGAAAGCAGAAGAGCGAGGAGGTATTTTGCAAATTATTAGGAGCACGCGGCAAACCAGTTTTCAGAATTTCAGCACTCCTTATTCTAAATAAAATTATTTTAACTTAGGAAAATATATACGGGGTATTAGGAAAGCAGAAGAGCGGGGAGGTATTTTTCAAATTATTAGGAGCACGCGGCAAACTAGTTTTCAGAATTTCAGCACTCCTTATTCTAAATAAAATTATTTTAACTAAGGAAAATATATACGGGGTTATTAGGAAAGCAGAAGAGCGGGGAGGTATTTTTCAAATTATTAGGAGCACGCGGCAAACTAGTTTTCAGAATTTCAGCACTCCTTATTCTAAATAAAATTATTTTAACTTCGGAATATATATACGGGGTATTAGGAAAGCAGAAGAGCGAAGAAGTACTTTTCAAATTATTATTAGCACGCGGCAACCTAGCCTTCAGAATTTCCGCACTCTTAATTCTAAATAAAATTATTTTAACTTAGGAAAATATATACGGGGTATTAGGAAAGCAGAAGAGCGGGGAGGTATTTTTCAAATTATTAGGAGCACGCGGCAAACTAGTTTTCAGAATTTCAGCACTCCTTATTCTAAATAAAATTATTTGAACTTAGGAAAATATATACGGGGTATTAGGAAAGCAGAAGTGCGAAGAAGTATTTTTCAAATTATTATTAGCAGGTGGCAAACTAATTTTCAGAATTTCAGCACTCATTATTCTAAATAAAATTATTTTAACTACTGAAAATATATACGGGGTATTAGGAAAGCAGAAGAGCGAGGAGGTATTTTTCAAATTATTATTAGCAGGTGGCAAACTAATTTTCAGAATTTCAGCACTCCTTATTCTAAATAAAATTATTTTAACTAAGGAAAATATATACGGGGTATTAGGAAAGCAGAAGAGCGAGGAGGTATTTTTCAAACTATTAGGAGCACGCGGCAAACTAGTCTTCAGAATTTCCGCACGCCTAATTCTAATTAAAATTATTTTAACTTGGGAAATATATACGGGGTATTAGGAAAGCAGAAGAGCGAGGAGGTATTTTTCATTATTAGGAGCACGCGGCAAACTAGTTTTCAGAATTTCAGCACTCCTTATTCTTAATAAAATTATTTTAACTAAGGAAAATATATACGGGGTTACTAGGAAAGCAGAAGAGCGAGGAGGTATTTTTCAAATTATTAGGAGCACGCGGCAAACTAGTTTTCAGAATTTCAGCACTCCTTATTCTAAATAAAATTATTTTAACTAAGGAAAATATGTACGGGGTTATTAGGAAAGCAGAAGAGCGAGGATGTATTTTTCAAATTATTAGGAGCACGCGGCAAACTAGTTTTCAGAATTTCAGCACTCCTTATTCTAAATAAAATTATTTTAACTTCGGAAAATATATACGGGGTATTAGGAAAGCAGAAGAGCGAGGAGGTATTTTTCAAATTATTAGGAGCACGCGGCAAACTAGTCTTCAGAATTTCCGCACGCCTAATTCTAATTAAAATTATTTTAACTTGGGAAATATATACGGGGTATTAGGAAAGCAGAAGAGCGAGGAGGTATTTTTCATTATTAGGAGCACGCGGCAAACCAGTTTTCAGAATTTCCGCACTTCTAATTCTAATTAAAATAATTTTAACTTAGGAAAATAAATACGGGGTATTAGGAAAGCAGAAGAGCGAAGAAGTATTTTTCAAATTATTAGGAGCACGCGGCAAACTAGTTTTCAGAATTTCCGCACTCCTTATTCTAAATAAAATTATTTTAACTTAGGAAAATATATACGGGGTATTAGGAAAGCAGAAGAGCGAAGAAGTACTTTTCAAATTATTATTAGCACGCGGCAACCTAGCCTTCTGAATTTCCGCACTCCTAATTCTAAATAAAATTATTTTAACTTAGGAAAATATATACGGGGTATTAGGAAAGCAGAAGAGCGAAGAGGTATTTTTCAAATTATAAGGAGCACGCGACAACCTAGCCTTCAGAATTTCCGCACTCCTAATTCTAAATAAAATTATTTTAACTTGGGAAATATATACGGGGTACTAGGAAAGCAGAAGAGCGAGGAGGTATTTTTCATTATTAGGAGCACGCGGCAAACTAGTTTTCAGAATTTCCGCACTCCTAATTCTAATTAAAATCATTTTAACTTAGGAAAATATATACGGGGTATTAGGAAAGCAGAAGAGCGAAGAGGTATTTTTCAAATTATTAGGAGCACGCGGCAAACTAGTCTTCAGAATTTCCGCACTCCTAATTCTAATTAAAATTATTTTAACTTGGGAAATATATACGGGCTATTAGGAAAGCAGAAGAGCGAGGAGGTATTTTTCATTATTAGGAGCACGCGGCAAACTAGTTTTCAGAATTTCCGCACTCCTAATTCTAATTAAAATAATTTTAACTTAGGAAAATAAATACGGGGTATTAGGAAAGCAGAAGAGCGAAGAAGTATTTTTCAAATTATTAGGAGCACGCGGCAAACTAGTTTTCAGAATCTCCGCACTCCTTATTCTAAATAAAATTATTTTAACTTAGGAAAATATATACGGGGTATTAGGAAAGCAGAAGAGCGAAGAGGTATTTTTCAAATTATTAGGAGCACGCGGCAAACTAGTTTTCAGAATTTCAGCACTCCTTATTCTAAATAAAATTATTTGAACTTAGGAAAATATATACGGGGTATTAGGAAAGCAGAAAAGCGAAGAAGTATTTTTCAAATTATTATTAGCAGGTGGCAAACTAATTTTCAGAATTTCAGCACTCCTTATTCTAAATAAAATTATTTTTACTAAGGAAAATATATACGGGGTATTAGGAAAGCAGAAGAGCGAGGAGGTATTTTTCAAATTATTAGGAGCACGCGGCAAACTAGTCTTCAGAATTTCCGCACGCCTAATTCTAATTAAAATTATTTTAACTTGGGAAATATATACGGGGTATTAGGAAAGCAGAAGAGCGAGGAGGTATTTTTCATTATTAGGAGCACGCGGCAAACTAGTTTTCAGAATTTCCGCACTCCTAATTCTAATTAAAATAATTTTAACTTAGGAAAATAAATACGGGGTATTAGGAAAGCAGAAGAGCGAAGAAGTATTTTTCAAATTATTAGGAGCACGCGGCAAACTAGTTTTCAGAATTTCCGCACTCCTTATTCTAAATAAAATTATTTTAACTTAGGAAAATATATACGGGGTATTAGGAAAGCAGAAGAGCGAAGAGGTATTTCTCAAATTATTAGGAGCACGCGGCAAACTAGTTTTCAGAATTTCAGCACTCCTTATTCTAAATAAAATTATTTTAACTAAGGAAAATATATACGGGGTATTAGGAAAGCAGAAGAGCGAGGAGGTATTTTTCAAACTATTAGGAGCACGCGGCAAACTAGTCTTCAGAATTTCCGCACGCCTAATTCTAATTAGAATTATTTTAACTTGGGAAATATATACGGGGTATTAGGAAAGCAGAAGAGCGAGGAGGTATTTTTCATTATTAGGAGCACGCGGCAAACTAGTTTTCAGAATTTCAGCACTCCTTATTCTAAATAAAATTATTTTAACTAAGGAAAATATATACGGGGTTATTAGGAAAGCAGAAGAGCGAGGAGGTATTTTTCAAATTATTAGGAGCACGCGGCAAACTAGTTTTCAGAATTTCAGCACTCCTTATTCTAAATAAAATTATTTTAACTAAGGAAAATATGTACGGGGTTATTAGGAAAGCAGAAGAGCGAGGATGTATTTTTCAAATTATTAGGAGCACGCGGCAAACTAGTTTTCAGAATTTCAGCACTCCTTATTCTAAATAAAATTATTTTAACTTAGGAAAATATATACGGGGTATTAGGAAAGCAGAAGAGCGAAGAGGTATTTTTCAAATTATTAGGAGCACGCGGCAAAATAGTCTTCAGAATTTCCGCACTCCTAATTCTAATTAAAATAATTTTAACTTAGGAAATATATACGGGGTATTAGGAAAGCAGAAGAGCGAGGAGGTATTTTGCAAATTATTAGGAGCACGCGGCAAACCAGTTTTCAGAATTTCAGCACTCCTTATTCTAAATAAAATTATTTTAACTTAGGAAAATATATACGGGGTATTAGGAAAGCAGAAGAGCGGGGAGGTATTTTTCAAATTATTAGGAGCACGCGGCAAACTAGTTTTCAGAATTTCAGCACTCCTTATTCTAAATAAAATTATTTTAACTAAGGAAAATATATACGGGGTTATTAGGAAAGCAGAAGAGCGGGGAGGTATTTTTCAAATTATTAGGAGCACGCGGCAAACTAGTTTTCAGAATTTCAGCACTCCTTATTCTAAATAAAATTATTTTAACTTCGGAATATATATACGGGGTATTAGGAAGGCAGAAGAGCGAAGAAGTACTTTTCAAATTATTATTAGCACGCGGCAACCTAGCCTTCAGAATTTCCGCACTCTTAATTCTAAATAAAATTATTTTAACTTAGGAAAATATATACGGGGTATTAGGAAAGCAGAAGAGCGGGGAGGTATTTTTCAAATTATTAGGAGCACGCGGCAAACTAGTTTTCAGAATTTCAGCACTCCTTATTCTAAATAAAATTATTTGAACTTAGGAAAATATATACGGGGTATTAGGAAAGCAGAAGTGCGAAGAAGTATTTTTCAAATTATTATTAGCAGGTGGCAAACTAATTTTCAGAATTTCAGCACTCCTTATTCTAAATAAAATTATTTTAACTACTGAAAATATATACGGGGTATTAGGAAAGCAGAAGAGCGAGGAGGTATTTTTCAAATTATTAGGAGCACGCGGCAAACTAGTCTTCAGAATTTCCGCACGCCTAATTCTAATTAAAATTATTTTAACTTGGGAAATATATACGGGGTATTAGGAAAGCAGAAGAGCGAGGAGGTATTTTTCATTATTAGGAGCACGCGGCAAACTAGTTTTCAGAATTTCAGCCCTCCTTATTCTAAATAAAATTATTTTAACTTCGGAAAATATATACGGGGTATTAGGAAAGCAGAAGAGCGAGGAGGTATTTTTCGAATTATTAGGAGCACGCGGCAAACTAATTTTCAGAATTTCAGCATTCCTTATTCTAAATAAAATTATTTTAACTAAGGAAAATATGTACGGGGTTATTAGGAAAGCAGAAGAGCGAGGATGTATTTTTCAAATTATTAGGAGCACGCGGCAAACTAGTTTTCAGAATTTCAGCACTCCTTATTCTAAATAAAATTATTTTAACTAAGGAAAATACATACGGGGTTATTAGGAAAGCAGAAGAGCGGGGAGGTATTTTTCAAATTATTAGGAGCACGCGGCAAACTAGTTTTCAGAATTTCAGCACTCCTTATTCTAAATAAAATTATTTTAACTAAGGAAAATATATACGGGGTTATTAGGAAAGCAGAAAAGCGGGGAGGTATTTTTCAAATTATTAGGAGCACGCGGCAAACTAGTTTTCAGAATTTCAGCACTCCTTATTCTAAATAAAATTATTTTAACTAAGGAAAATATATACGGGGTTATTAGGAAAGCAGAAAAGCGAGGAGGTATTTTTCAAATTATTAGGAGCACGCGGCAAACTAGTTTTCAGAATTTCCGCACTCCTTATTCTAATTAAAATAATTTTAACTTAGGAAAATAAATACGGGGTATTAGGAAAGCAGAAGAGCGAAGAAGTATTTTTCAAATTATTAGGAGCACGCGGCAAACTAGTCTTCAGAATTTCAGCACTCCTTATTCTAAATAAAATTATTTTAACCAAGGAAAATATATACGGGGTATTAGGAAAGCAGAAGAGCGAGGAGGTATTTTTCAAATTATTAGGAGCACGCGGCAAACTAGTTTTCAGAATTTCCGCACTCCTTATTCTAAATAAAATTATTTTAACTAAGGAAAATATATACGGGGTTATTAGGAAAGCAGAAGAACGGGGAGGTATTTTTCAAATTATTAGGAGCACGCGGCAAACTAGTTTTCAGAATTTGAGCACTCTTTATTCTAAATAAAATTATTTTAACTAAGGAAAATATATACGGGGTTATTAGGAAAGCAGAAAAGCGAGGAGGTATTTTTCAAATTATTAGGAGCACGCGGCAAACTAGTTTTCAGAATTTCCGCACTCCTTATTCTAAATAAAATTATTTTAACTTAGGAAAATATATACGGGGTATTAGGAAAGCAGAAGAGCGAAGAAGTACTTTTCAAATTATTATTAGCACGCGGCAACCTAGCCTTCTGAATTTCCGCACTCCTAATTCTAAATAAAATTATTTTAACTTAGGAAAATATATACGGGGTATTAGGAAAGCAGAAGAGCGAAGAGGTATTTTTCAAATTATAAGGAGCACGCGACAACCTAGCCTTCAGAATTTCCGCACTCCTAATTCTAAATAAAATTATTTTAACTTGGGAAATATATACGGGGTACTAGGAAAGCAGAAGAGCGAAGAGGTATTTTTCAAATTATTAGGAGCACGCGGCAAACTAGTCTTCAGAATTTCCGCACTCCTAATTCTAATTAAAATCATTTTAACTTAGGAAAATATATACGGGGTATTAGGAAAGCAGAAGAGCGAAGAGGTATTTTTCAAATTATTAGGAGCACGCGGCAAACTAGTCTTCAGAATTTCCGCACTCCTAATTCTAATTAAAATTATTTTAACTTGGGAAATATATACGGGCTATTAGGAAAGCAGAAGAGCGAGGAGGTATTTTTCATTATTAGGAGCACGCGGCAAACTAGTTTTCAGAATTTCCGCACTCCTAATTCTAATTAAAATAATTTTAACTTAGGAAAATAAATACGGCGTATTAGGAAAGCAGAAGAGCGAAGAAGTATTTTTCAAATTATTAGGAGCACGCGGCAAACTAGTTTTCAGAATCTCCGCACTCCTTATTCTAAATAAAATTATTTTAACTAAGGAAAATATATACGGGGTTATTAGGAAAGCAGAAAAGCGGGGAGGTATTTTTCAAATTATTAGGAGCACGCGGCAAACTAGTTTTCAGAATTTCAGCACTCCTTATTCTAAATAAAATTATTTTAACTAAGGAAAATATATACGGGGTTATTAGGAAAGCAGAAAAGCGAGGAGGTATTTTTCAAATTATTAGGAGCACGCGGCAAACTAGTTTTCAGAATTTCCGCACTCCTTATTCTAATTAAAATAATTTTAACTTAGGAAAATAAATACGGGGTATTAGGAAAGCAGAAGAGCGAAGAAGTATTTTTCAAATTATTAGGAGCACGCGGCAAACTAGTCTTCAGAATTTCAGCACTCCTTATTCTAAATAAAATTATTTTAACTAAGGAAAATATATACGGGGTATTAGGAAAGCAGAAGAGCGGGGAGGTATTTTTCAAATTATTAGGAGCACGCGGCAAACTAGTCTTCAGAATTTCCGCACGCCTAATTCTAATTAAAATTATTTTAACTTGGGAAATATATACGGGGTATTAGGAAAGCAGAAGAGCGAAGAAGTACTTTTCAAATTATTATTAGCACGCGGCAACCTAGCCTTCTGAATTTCCGCACTCCTAATTCTAAATAAAATTATTTTAACTAAGGAAAATATGTACGGGGTTATTAGGAAAGCAGAAGAGCGAGGATGTATTTTTCAAATTATTAGGAGCACGCGGCAAACTAGTTTTCAGAATTTCAGCACTCCTTATTCTAAATAAAATTATTTTAACTTCGGAAAATATATACGGGGTATTAGGAAAGCAGAAGAGCGAGGAGGTATTTTTCATTATTAGGAGCACGCGGCAAACTAGTCTTCAGAATTTCAGCCCTCCTTATTCTAAATAAAATTATTTTAACTAAGGAAAATATGTACAGGGTTATTAGGAAAGCAGAAGAGCGAGGATGTATTTTTCAAATTATTAGGAGCACGCGGCAAACTAGTTTTCAGAATTTCAGCACTCCTTATTCTAAATAAAATTATTTTAACTTCGGAAAATATATACGGGGTATTAGGAAAGCAGAAGAGCGAGGAGGTATTTTTCAAATTATTAGGAGCACGCGGCAAACTAGTCTTCAGAATTTCCGCACGCCTAATTCTAATTAAAATTATTTTAACTTGGGAAATATATACGGGGTATTAGGAAAGCAGAAGAGCGAGGAGGTATTTTTCAAATTATTATTAGCACGCGGCAACCTAGCCTTCTGAATTTCCGCACTCCTTATTCTAATTAAAATTATTTTAACTTGGGAAATATATACGGGGTATTAGGAAAGCAGAAGAGCGAGGAGGTATTTTTCATTATTAGGAGCACGCGGCAAACCAGTTTTCAGAATTTCCGCACTTCTAATTCTAATTAAAATAATTTTAACTTAGGAAAATAAATACGGGGTATTAGGAAAGCAGAAGAGCGAAGAAGTATTTTTCAAATTATTAGGAGCACGCGGCAAACTAGTTTTCAGAATTTCCGCACTCCTTATTCTAAATAAAATTATTTTAACTTAGGAAAATATATACGGGGTATTAGGAAAGCAGAAGAGCGAAGAAGTACTTTTCAAATTATTATTAGCACGCGGCAACCTAGCCTTCTGAATTTCCGCACTCCTAATTCTAAATAAAATTATTTTAACTTAGGAAAATATATACGGGGTATTAGGAAAGCAGAAGAGCGAAGAGGTATTTTTCAAATTATTAGGAGCACGCGGCAAACTAGTCTTCAGAATTTCCGCACTCCTAATTCTAATTAAAATTATTTTAACTTGGGAAATATATACGGGCTATTAGGAAAGCAGAAGAGCGAGGAGGTATTTTTCATTATTAGGAGCACGCGGCAAACTAGTTTTCAGAATTTCCGCACTCCTAATTCTAATTAAAATAATTTTAACTTAGGAAAATAAATACGGCGTATTAGGAAAGCAGAAGAGCGAAGAAGTATTTTTCAAATTATTAGGAGCACGCGGCAAACTAGTTTTCAGAATCTCCGCACTCCTTATTCTAAATAAAATTATTTTAACTAAGGAAAATATATACGGGGTTATTAGGAAAGCAGAAAAGCGGGGAGGTATTTTTCAAATTATTAGGAGCACGCGGCAAACTAGTTTTCAGAATTTCAGCACTCCTTATTCTAAATAAAATTATTTTAACTAAGGAAAATATATACGGGGTTATTAGGAAAGCAGAAAAGCGAGGAGGTATTTTTCAAATTATTAGGAGCACGCGGCAAACTAGTTTTCAGAATTTCCGCACTCCTTATTCTAATTAAAATAATTTTAACTTAGGAAAATAAATACGGGGTATTAGGAAAGCAGAAGAGCGAAGAAGTATTTTTCAAATTATTAGGAGCACGCGGCAAACTAGTCTTCAGAATTTCAGCACTCCTTATTCTAAATAAAATTATTTTAACTAAGGAAAATATATACGGGGTATTAGGAAAGCAGAAGAGCGGGGAGGTATTTTTCAAATTATTAGGAGCACGCGGCAAACTAGTCTTCAGAATTTCCGCACGCCTAATTCTAATTAAAATTATTTTAACTTGGGAAATATATACGGGGTATTAGGAAAGCAGAAGAGCGAAGAAGTACTTTTCAAATTATTATTAGCACGCGGCAACCTAGCCTTCTGAATTTCCGCACTCCTAATTCTAAATAAAATTATTTTAACTAAGGAAAATATGTACGGGGTTATTAGGAAAGCAGAAGAGCGAGGATGTATTTTTCAAATTATTAGGAGCACGCGGCAAACTAGTTTTCAGAATTTCAGCACTCCTTATTCTAAATAAAATTATTTTAACTTCGGAAAATATATACGGGGTATTAGGAAAGCAGAAGAGCGAGGAGGTATTTTTCATTATTAGGAGCACGCGGCAAACTAGTCTTCAGAATTTCAGCCCTCCTTATTCTAAATAAAATTATTTTAACTAAGGAAAATATGTACAGGGTTATTAGGAAAGCAGAAGAGCGAGGATGTATTTTTCAAATTATTAGGAGCACGCGGCAAACTAGTTTTCAGAATTTCAGCACTCCTTATTCTAAATAAAATTATTTTAACTTCGGAAAATATATACGGGGTATTAGGAAAGCAGAAGAGCGAGGAGGTATTTTTCAAATTATTAGGAGCACGCGGCAAACTAGTCTTCAGAATTTCCGCACGCCTAATTCTAATTAAAATTATTTTAACTTGGGAAATATATACGGGGTATTAGGAAAGCAGAAGAGCGAGGAGGTATTTTTCAAATTATTATTAGCACGCGGCAACCTAGCCTTCTGAATTTCCGCACTCCTTATTCTAATTAAAATTATTTTAACTTGGGAAATATATACGGGGTATTAGGAAAGCAGAAGAGCGAGGAGGTATTTTTCATTATTAGGAGCACGCGGCAAACCAGTTTTCAGAATTTCCGCACTTCTAATTCTAATTAAAATAATTTTAACTTAGGAAAATAAATACGGGGTATTAGGAAAGCAGAAGAGCGAAGAAGTATTTTTCAAATTATTAGGAGCACGCGGCAAACTAGTTTTCAGAATTTCCGCACTCCTTATTCTAAATAAAATTATTTTAACTTAGGAAAATATATACGGGGTATTAGGAAAGCAGAAGAGCGAAGAAGTACTTTTCAAATTATTATTAGCACGCGGCAACCTAGCCTTCTGAATTTCCGCACTCCTAATTCTAAATAAAATTATTTTAACTTAGGAAAATATATACGGGGTATTAGGAAAGCAGAAGAGCGAAGAGGTATTTTTCAAATTATTAGGAGCACGCGGCAAACTAGTCTTCAGAATTTCCGCACTCCTAATTCTAATTAAAATTATTTTAACTTGGGAAATATATACGGGCTATTAGGAAAGCAGAAGAGCGAGGAGGTATTTTTCATGATTAGGAGCACGCGGCAAACTAGTTTTCAGAATTTCCGCACTCCTAATTCTAATTAAAATAATTTTAACTTAGGAAAATAAATACGGGGTATTAGGAAAGCAGAAGAGCGAAGAAGTATTTTTCAAATTATTAGGAGCACGCGGCAAACTAGTTTTCAGAATCTCCGCACTCCTTATTCTAAATAAAATTATTTTAACTTAGGAAAATATATACGGGGTATTAGGAAAGCAGAAGAGCGAAGAGGTATTTTTCAAATTATTAGGAGCACGCGGCAAACTAGTTTTCAGAATTTCAGCACTCCTTATTCTAAATAAAATTATTTGAACTTAGGAAAATATATACGGGGTATTAGGAAAGCAGAAAAGCGAAGAAGTATTTTTCAAATTATTATTAGCAGGTGGCAAACTAATTTTCAGAATTTCAGCACTCCTTATTCTAAATAAAATTATTTTTACTGAGGAAAATATATACGGGGTATTAGGAAAGCAGAAGAGCGAGGAGGTATTTTTCAAATTATTAGGAGCACGCGGCAAACTAGTCTTCAGAATTTCCGCACGCCTAATTCTAATTAAAATTATTTTAACTTGGGAAATATATACGGGGTATTAGGAAAGCAGAAGAGCGAGGAGGTATTTTTCATTATTAGGAGCACGCGGCAAACTAGTTTTCAGAATTTCCGCACTCCTAATTCTAATTAAAATAATTTTAACTTAGGAAAATAAATACGGGGTATTAGGAAAGCAGAAGAGCGAAGAAGTATTTTTCAAATTATTAGGAGCACGCGGCAAACTAGTTTTCAGAATTTCCGCACTCCTTATTCTAAATAAAATTATTTTAACTTAGGAAAATATATACGGGGTATTAGGAAAGCAGAAGAGCGAAGAGGTATTTCTCAAATTATTAGGAGCACGCGGCAAACTAGTTTTCAGAATTTCAGCACTCCTTATTCTAAATAAAATTATTTGAACTTAGGAAAATATATACGGGGTATTAGGAAAGCAGAAGAGCGAAGAAGTATTTTTCAAATTATTATTAGCAGGTGGCAAACTAATTTTCAGAATTTCAGCACTCCTTATTCTAAATAAAATTATTTTAACTAAGGAAAATATATACGGGGTATTAGGAAAGCAGAAGAGCGAGGAGGTATTTTTCAAACTATTAGGAGCACGCGGCAAACTAGTTTTCAGAATTTCCGCACTCCTTATTCTAAATAAAATTATTTTAACTTAGGAAAATATATACGGGGTATTTGGAAAGCAGAAGAGCGAAGAGGTATTTCTCAAATTATTAGGAGCACGCGGCAAACTAGTCTTCAGAATTTCCGCACGCCTAATTCTAATTAAAATTATTTTAACTTGGGAAATATATACGGGGTATTAGGAAAGCAGAAGAGCGAGGAGGTATTTTTCATTATTAGGAGCACGCGGCAAACTAGTTTTCAGAATTTCAGCACTCCTTATTCTAAATAAAATTATTTTAACTAAGGAAAATATATACGGGGTTATTAGGAAAGCAGAAGAGCGAGGAGGTATTTTTCAAATTATTAGGAGCACGCGGCAAACTAGTTTTCAGAATTTCAGCACTCCTTATTCTAAATAAAATTATTTTAACTTCGGAATATATATACGGGGTATTAGGAAAGCAGAAGAGCGAAGAAGTACTTTTCAAATTATTATTAGCACGCGGCAACCTAGCCTTCAGAATTTCCGCACTCTTAATTCTAAATAAAATTATTTTAACTTAGGAAAATATATACGGGGTATTAGGAAAGCAGAAGAGCGGGGAGGTATTTTTCAAATTATTAGGAGCACGCGGCAAACTAGTTTTCAGAATTTCAGCACTCCTTATTCTAAATAAAATTATTTGAACTTAGGAAAATATATACGGGGTATTAGGAAAGCAGAAGTGCGAAGAAGTATTTTTCAAATTATTATTAGCAGGTGGCAAACTAATTTTCAGAATTTCAGCACTCCTTATTCTAAATAAAATTATTTTAACTACGGAAAATATATACGGGGTATTAGGAAAGCAGAAGAGCGAGGAGGTATTTTTCAAATTATTAGGAGCACGCGGCAAACTAGTCTTCAGAATTTCCGCACGCCTAATTCTAATTAAAATAATTTTAACTTAGGAAAATAAATACGGGGTATTAGGAAAGCAGAAGAGCGAAGAAGTATTTTTCAAATTATTAGGAGCACGCGGCAAACTAGTCTTCAGAATTTCAGCACTCCTTTATTCTAAATAAAATTATTTTAACCAAGGAAAATGTATACGGGGTATTAGGAAAGCAGAAGAGCGAGGAGGTATTTTTCAAATTATTAGGAGCACGCGGCAAACTAGTTTTCAGAATTTCCGCACTCCTTATTCAAAATAAAATTATTTTAACTAAGGAAAATATATACGGGGTTATTAGGAAAGCAGAAGAGCGGGGAGGTATTTTTCAAATTATTAGGAGCACGTGGCAAACTAGTTTTCAGAATTTCAGCACTCTTTATTCTAAATAAAATTATTTTAACTAAGGAAAATATATACGGGGTTATTAGGAAAGCAGAAAAGCGAGGAGGTATTTTTCAAATTATTAGGAGCACGCGGCAAACTAGTTTTCAGAATTTCCGCACTCCTTATTCTAATTAAAATAATTTTAACTTAGGAAAATAAATACGGGGTATTAGGAAAGCAGAAGAGCGAAGAAGTATTTTTCAAATTATTAGGAGCACGCGGCAAACTAGTCTTCAGAATTTCAGCACTCCTTATTCTAAATAAAATTATTTTAACCAAGGAAAATATATACGGGGTATTAGGAAAGCAGAAGAGCGAGGAGGTATTTTTCAAATTATTAGGAGCACGCGGCAAACTAGTTTTCAGAATTTCCGCACTCCTTATTCTAAATAAAATTATTTTAACTAAGGAAAATATATACGGGGTTATTAGGAAAGCAGAAGAACGGGGAGGTATTTTTCAAATTATTAGGAGCACGCGGCAAACTAGTTTTCAGAATTTGAGCACTCTTTATTCTAAATAAAATTATTTTAACTAAGGAAAATATATACGGGGTTATTAGGAAAGCAGAAAAGCGAGGAGGTATTTTTCAAATTATTTGGAGCACGCGGCAAACTAGTTTTCAGAATTTCCGCACTCCTTATTCTAAATAAAATTATTTTAACTTAGGAAAATATATACGGGGTATTAGGAAAGCAGAAGAGCGAAGAAGTACTTTTCAAATTATTATTAGCACGCGGCAACCTAGCCTTCTGAATTTCCGCACTCCTAATTCTAAATAAAATTATTTTAACTTAGGAAAATATATACGGGGTATTAGGAAAGCAGAAGAGCGAAGAGGTATTTTTCAAATTATAAGGAGCACGCGACAACCTAGCCTTCAGAATTTCCGCACTCCTAATTCTAAATAAAATTATTTTAACTTGGGAAATATATACGGGGTACTAGGAAAGCAGAAGAGCGAAGAGGTATTTTTCAAATTATTAGGAGCACGCGGCAAACTAGTCTTCAGAATTTCCGCACTCCTAATTCTAATTAAAATCATTTTAACTTAGGAAAATATATACGGGGTATTAGGAAAGCAGAAGAGCGAAGAGGTATTTTTCAAATTATTAGGAGCACGCGGCAAACTAGTCTTCAGAATTTCCGCACTCCTAATTCTAATTAAAATTATTTTAACTTGGGAAATATATACGGGCTATTAGGAAAGCAGAAGAGCGAGGAGGTATTTTTCATTATTAGGAGCACGCGGCAAACTAGTTTTCAGAATTTCCGCACTCCTAATTCTAATTAAAATAATTTTAACTTAGGAAAATAAATACGGCGTATTAGGAAAGCAGAAGAGCGAAGAAGTATTTTTCAAATTATTAGGAGCACGCGGCAAACTAGTTTTCAGAATCTCCGCACTCCTTATTCTAAATAAAATTATTTTAACTAAGGAAAATATATACGGGGTTATTAGGAAAGCAGAAAAGCGGGGAGGTATTTTTCAAATTATTAGGAGCACGCGGCAAACTAGTTTTCAGAATTTCAGCACTCCTTATTCTAAATAAAATTATTTTAACTAAGGAAAATATATACGGGGTTATTAGGAAAGCAGAAAAGCGAGGAGGTATTTTTCAAATTATTAGGAGCACGCGGCAAACTAGTTTTCAGAATTTCCGCACTCCTTATTCTAATTAAAATAATTTTAACTTAGGAAAATAAATACGGGGTATTAGGAAAGCAGAAGAGCGAAGAAGTATTTTTCAAATTATTAGGAGCACGCGGCAAACTAGTCTTCAGAATTTCAGCACTCCTTATTCTAAATAAAATTATTTTAACTAAGGAAAATATATACGGGGTATTAGGAAAGCAGAAGAGCGGGGAGGTATTTTTCAAATTATTAGGAGCACGCGGCAAACTAGTCTTCAGAATTTCCGCACGCCTAATTCTAATTAAAATTATTTTAACTTGGGAAATATATACGGGGTATTAGGAAAGCAGAAGAGCGAAGAAGTACTTTTCAAATTATTATTAGCACGCGGCAACCTAGCCTTCTGAATTTCCGCACTCCTAATTCTAAATAAAATTATTTTAACTAAGGAAAATATGTACGGGGTTATTAGGAAAGCAGAAGAGCGAGGATGTATTTTTCAAATTATTATAAGCACGCGGCAAACTAGTTTTCAGAATTTCAGCACCCCTTATTCTAAATAAAATTATTTTAACTTCGGAAAATATATACGGGGTATTAGGAAAGCAGAAGAGCGAGGAGGTATTTTTCATTATTAGGAGCACGCGGCAAACTAGTCTTCAGAATTTCAGCCCTCCTTATTCTAAATAAAATTATTTTAACTAAGGAAAATATGTACAGGGTTATTAGGAAAGCAGAAGAGCGAGGATGTATTTTTCAAATTATTAGGAGCACGCGGCAAACTAGTTTTCAGAATTTCAGCACTCCTTATTCTAAATAAAATTATTTTAACTTCGGAAAATATATACGGGGTATTAGGAAAGCAGAAGAGCGAGGAGGTATTTTTCAAATTATTAGGAGCACGCGGCAAACTAGTCTTCAGAATTTCCGCACGCCTAATTCTAATTAAAATTATTTTAACTTGGGAAATATATACGGGGTATTAGGAAAGCAGAAGAGCGAGGAGGTATTTTTCAAATTATTATTAGCACGCGGCAACCTAGCCTTCTGAATTTCCGCACTCCTTATTCTAATTAAAATTATTTTAACTTGGGAAATATATACGGGGTATTAGGAAAGCAGAAGAGCGAGGAGGTATTTTTCATTATTAGGAGCACGCGGCAAACCAGTTTTCAGAATTTCCGCACTTCTAATTCTAATTAAAATAATTTTAACTTAGGAAAATAAATACGGGGTATTAGGAAAGCAGAAGAGCGAAGAAGTATTTTTCAAATTATTAGGAGCACGCGGCAAACTAGTTTTCAGAATTTCCGCACTCCTTATTCTAAATAAAATTATTTTAACTTAGGAAAATATATACGGGGTATTAGGAAAGCAGAAGAGCGAAGAAGTACTTTTCAAATTATTATTAGCACGCGGCAACCTAGCCTTCTGAATTTCCGCACTCCTAATTCTAAATAAAATTATTTTAACTTAGGAAAATATATACGGGGTATTAGGAAAGCAGAAGAGCGAAGAGGTATTTTTCAAATTATTAGGAGCACGCGGCAAACTAGTCTTCAGAATTTCCGCACTCCTAATTCTAATTAAAATTATTTTAACTTGGGAAATATATACGGGCTATTAGGAAAGCAGAAGAGCGAGGAGGTATTTTTCATGATTAGGAGCACGCGGCAAACTAGTTTTCAGAATTTCCGCACTCCTAATTCTAATTAAAATAATTTTAACTTAGGAAAATAAATACGGGGTATTAGGAAAGCAGAAGAGCGAAGAAGTATTTTTCAAATTATTAGGAGCACGCGGCAAACTAGTTTTCAGAATCTCCGCACTCCTTATTCTAAATAAAATTATTTTAACTTAGGAAAATATATACGGGGTATTAGGAAAGCAGAAGAGCGAAGAGGTATTTTTCAAATTATTAGGAGCACGCGGCAAACTAGTTTTCAGAATTTCAGCACTCCTTATTCTAAATAAAATTATTTGAACTTAGGAAAATATATACGGGGTATTAGGAAAGCAGAAAAGCGAAGAAGTATTTTTCAAATTATTATTAGCAGGTGGCAAACTAATTTTCAGAATTTCAGCACTCCTTATTCTAAATAAAATTATTTTTACTGAGGAAAATATATACGGGGTATTAGGAAAGCAGAAGAGCGAGGAGGTATTTTTCAAATTATTAGGAGCACGCGGCAAACTAGTCTTCAGAATTTCCGCTCGCCTAATTCTAATTAAAATTATTTTAACTTGGGAAATATATACGGGGTATTAGGAAAGCAGAAGAGCGAGGAGGTATTTTTCATTATTAGGAGCACGCGGCAAACTAGTTTTCAGAATTTCCGCACTCCTAATTCTAATTAAAATAATTTTAACTTAGGAAAATAAATACGGGGTATTAGGAAAGCAGAAGAGCGAAGAAGTATTTTTCAAATTATTAGGAGCACGCGGCAAACTAGTTTTCAGAATTTCCGCACTCCTTATTCTAAATAAAATTATTTTAACTTAGGAAAATATATACGGGGTATTAGGAAAGCAGAAGAGCGAAGAGGTATTTCTCAAATTATTAGGAGCACGCGGCAAACTAGTTTTCAGAATTTCAGCACTCCTTATTCTAAATAAAATTATTTGAACTTAGGAAAATATATACGGGGTATTAGGAAAGCAGAAGAGCGAAGAAGTATTTTTCAAATTATTATTAGCAGGTGGCAAACTAATTTTCAGAATTTCAGCACTCCTTATTCTAAATAAAATTATTTTAACTAAGGAAAATATATACGGGGTATTAGGAAAGCAGAAGAGCGAGGAGGTATTTTTCAAACTATTAGGAGCACGCGGCAAACTAGTTTTCAGAATTTCCGCACTCCTTATTCTAAATAAAATTATTTTAACTTAGGAAAATATATACGGGGTATTTGGAAAGCAGAAGAGCGAAGAGGTATTTCTCAAATTATTAGGAGCACGCGGCAAACTAGTCTTCAGAATTTCCGCACGCCTAATTCTAATTAAAATTATTTTAACTTGGGAAATATATACGGGGTATTAGGAAAGCAGAAGAGCGAGGAGGTATTTTTCATTATTAGGAGCACGCGGCAAACTAGTTTTCAGAATTTCAGCACTCCTTATTCTAAATAAAATTATTTTAACTAAGGAAAATATATACGGGGTTATTAGGAAAGCAGAAGAGCGAGGAGGTATTTTTCAAATTATTAGGAGCACGCGGCAAACTAGTTTTCAGAATTTCAGCACTCCTTATTCTAAATAAAATTATTTTAACTTCGGAATATATATACGGGGTATTAGGAAAGCAGAAGAGCGAAGAAGTACTTTTCAAATTATTATTAGCACGCGGCAACCTAGCCTTCAGAATTTCCGCACTCTTAATTCTAAATAAAATTATTTTAACTTAGGAAAATATATACGGGGTATTAGGAAAGCAGAAGAGCGGGGAGGTATTTTTCAAATTATTAGGAGCACGCGGCAAACTAGTTTTCAGAATTTCAGCACTCCTTATTCTAAATAAAATTATTTGAACTTAGGAAAATATATACGGGGTATTAGGAAAGCAGAAGTGCGAAGAAGTATTTTTCAAATTATTATTAGCAGGTGGCAAACTAATTTTCAGAATTTCAGCACTCCTTATTCTAAATAAAATTATTTTAACTACGGAAAATATATACGGGGTATTAGGAAAGCAGAAGAGCGAGGAGGTATTTTTCAAATTATTAGGAGCACGCGGCAAACTAGTCTTCAGAATTTCCGCACGCCTAATTCTAATTAAAATAATTTTAACTTAGGAAAATAAATACGGGGTATTAGGAAAGCAGAAGAGCGAAGAAGTATTTTTCAAATTATTAGGAGCACGCGGCAAACTAGTCTTCAGAATTTCAGCACTCCTTTATTCTAAATAAAATTATTTTAACCAAGGAAAATGTATACGGGGTATTAGGAAAGCAGAAGAGCGAGGAGGTATTTTTCAAATTATTAGGAGCACGCGGCAAACTAGTTTTCAGAATTTCCGCACTCCTTATTCAAAATAAAATTATTTTAACTAAGGAAAATATATACGGGGTTATTAGGAAAGCAGAAGAGCGGGGAGGTATTTTTCAAATTATTAGGAGCACGTGGCAAACTAGTTTTCAGAATTTCAGCACTCTTTATTCTAAATAAAATTATTTTAACTAAGGAAAATATATACGGGGTTATTAGGAAAGCAGAAAAGCGAGGAGGTATTTTTCAAATTATTAGGAGCACGCGGCAAACTAGTTTTCAGAATTTCCGCACTCCTTATTCTAAATAAAATTATTTTAACCAAGGAAAATATATACGGAGTTATTAGGAAAGCAGAAGAGCGGGGAGGTATTTTTCAAATTATTAGGAGCACGCGGCAAACTAGTTTTCAGAATTTCAGCACTCCTTATTCTAAATAAAATTATTTTAACTAAGGAAAATATATACGGGGTTATTAGGAAAGCAGAAGAGCGGGGAGGTATTTTTCAAATTATTAGGAGCACGCGGCAAACTAGTTTTCAGAATTTCAGCACTCCTTATTCTAAATAAAATTATTTTAACTAAGGAAAATATATACGGGGTTATTAGGAAAGCAGAAAAGCGGGGAGGTATTTTTCAAATTATTAGGAGCACGCGGCAAACTAGTTTTCAGAATTTCAGCACTCCTTATTCTAAATAAAATTATTTTAACTAAGGAAAATATATACGGGGTTATTAGGAAAGCAGAAAAGCGAGGAGGTATTTTTCAAATTATTAGGAGCACGCGGCAAACTAGTTTTCAGAATTTCAGCACTCCTTATTCTAAATAAAATTATTTTAACTAAGGAAAATATATACGGGGTTATTAGGAAAGCAGAAAAGCGGGGAGGTATTTTTCAAATTATTAGGAGCACGCGGCAAACTAGTTTTCAGAATTTCCGCACTCCTTATTCTAATTAAAATAATTTTAACTTAGGAAAATAAATACGGGGTATTAGGAAAGCAGAAGAGCGAAGAAGTATTTTTCAAATTATTAGGAGCACGCGGCAAACTAGTCTTCAGAATTTCAGCACTCCTTATTCTAAATAAAATTATTTTAACTAAGGAAAATATATACGGGGTATTACGAAAGCAGAAGAGCGAGGAGGTATTTTTCAAATTATTAGGAGCACGCGGCAAACTAGTCTTCAGAATTTCCGCACGCCTAATTCTAATTAAAATTATTTTAACTTGGGAAATATATACGGGGTATTAGGAAAGCAGAAGAGCGAAGAAGTACTTTTCAAATTATTATTAGCACGCGGCAACCTAGCCTTCTGAATTTCCGCACTCCTAATTCTAAATAAAATTATTTTAACTTAGGAAAATATATACGGGGTATTAGGAAAGCAGAAGAGCGAAAAGGTATTTTTCAAATTATTAGGAGCACGCGGCAAACTAGTCTTCAGAATTTCCGCACGCCTAATTCTAATTAAAATTATTTTAACTTGGGAAATATATACGGGGTATTAGGAAAGCAGAAGAGCGAAGAAGTACTTTTCAAATTATTATTAGCACGCGGCAACCTAGCCTTCTGAATTTCCGCACTCCTAATTCTAAATAAAATTATTTTAACTAAGGAAAATATGTACGGGGTTATTAGGAAAGCAGAAGAGCGAGGATGTATTTTTCAAATTATTAGGAGCACGCGGCAAACTAGTTTTCAGAATTTCAGCACTCCTTATTCTAAATAAAATTATTTTAACTTCGGAAAATATATACGGGGTATTAGGAAAGCAGAAAAGCGAGGAGGTATTTTTCATTATTAGGAGCACGCGGCAAACTAGTTTTCAGAATTTCAGCCCTCCTTATTCTAAATAAAATTATTTTAACTAAGGAAAATATGTACGGGGTTATTAGGAAAGCAGAAGAGCGAGGATGTATTTTTCAAATTATTAGGAGCACGCGGCAAACTAGTTTTCAGAATTTCAGCACTCCTTATTCTAAATAAAATTATTTTAACTTCGGAAAATATATACGGGGTATTAGGAAAGCAGAAGAGCGAGGAGGTATTTTTCAAATTATTAGGAGCACGCGGCAAACTAGTCTTCAGAATTTCCGCACGCCTAATTCTAATTAAAATTATTTTAACTTGGGAAATATATACGGGGTATTAGGAAAGCAGAAGAGCGAGGAGGTATTTTTCAAATTATTATTAGCACGCGGCAACCTAGCCTTCTGAATTTCCGCACTCCTTATTCTAATTAAAATTATTTTAACTTGGGAAATATATACGGGGTATTAGGAAAGCAGAAGAGCGAGGAGGTATTTTTCATTATTAGGAGCACGCGGCAAACCAGTTTTCAGAATTTCCGCACTTCTAATTCTAATTAAAATAATTTTAACTTAGGAAAATAAATACGGGGTATTAGGAAAGCAGAAGAGCGAAGAAGTATTTTTCAAATTATTAGGAGCACGCGGCAAACTAGTTTTCAGAATTTCCGCACTCCTTATTCTAAATAAAATTATTTTAACTTAGGAAAATATATACGGGGTATTAGGAAAGCAGAAGAGCGAAGAAGTACTTTTCAAATTATTATTAGCACGCGGCAACCTAGCCTTCTGAATTTCCGCACTCCTAATTCTAAATAAAATTATTTTAACTTAGGAAAATATATACGGGGTATTAGGAAAGCAGAAGAGCGAAGAGGTATTTTTCAAATTATAAGGAGCACGCGACAACCTAGCCTTCAGAATTTCCGCACTCCTAATTCTAAATAAAATTATTTTAACTTGGGAAATATATACGGGGTACTAGGAAAGCAGAAGAGCGAAGAGGTATTTTTCAAATTATTAGGAGCACGCGGCAAACTAGTCTTCAGAATTTCCGCACTCCTAATTCTAATTAAAATCATTTTAACTTAGGAAAATATATACGGGGTATTAGGAAAGCAGAAGAGCGAAGAGGTATTTTTCAAATTATTAGGAGCACGCGGCAAACTAGTCTTCAGAATTTCCGCACTCCTAATTCTAATTAATATTATTTTAACTTGGGAAATTTATACGGGCTATTAGGAAAGCAGAAGAGCGAGGAGGTATTTTTCATTATTAGGAGCACGCGGCAAACTAGTTTTCAGAATTTCCGCACTCCTAATTCTAATTAAAATAATTTTAACTTAGGAAAATAAATACGGGGTATTAGGAAAGCAGAAGAGCGAAGAAGTATTTTTCAAATTATTAGGAGCACGCGGCAAACTAGTTTTCAGAATCTCCGCACTCCTTATTCTAAATAAAATTATTTTAACTAAGGAAAATATATACGGGGTTATTAGGAAAGCAGAAAAGCGAGGAGGTATTTTTCAAATTATTAGGAGCACGCGGCAAACTAGTTTTCAGAATTTCCGCACTCCTTATCCTAATTAAAATAATTTTAACTTAGGAAAATAAATACGGGGTATTAGGAAAGCAGAAGAGCGAAGAAGTATTTTTCAAATTATTAGGAGCACGCGGCAAACTAGTCTTCAGAATTTCAGCACTCCTTATTCTAAATAAAATTATTTTAACCAAGGAAAATATATACGGGGTATTAGGAAAGCAGAAGAGCGAGGAGGTATTTTTCAAATTATTAGGAGCACGCGGCAAACTAGTTTTCAGAATTTCCGCACTCCTTATTCTAAATAAAATTATTTTAACTAAGGAAAATATATACGGGGTTATTAGGAAAGCAGAAGAGCGGGGAGGTATTTTTCAAATTATTAGGAGCACGCGGCAAACTAGTTTTCAGAATTTCAGCACTCTTTATTCTAAATAAAATTATTTTAACTAAGGAAATTATATACGGGGTTATTAGGAAAGCAGAAAAGCGAGGAGGTATTTTTCAAATTATTAGGAGCACGCGGCAAACTAGTTTTCAGAATTTCCGCACTCCTTATTCTAAATAAAATTATTTTAACCAAGGAAAATATATACGGAGTTATTAGGAAAGCAGAAGAGCGGGGAGGTATTTTTCAAATTATTAGGAGCACGCGGCAAACTAGTTTTCAGAATTTCAGCACTCCTTATTCTAAATAAAATTATTTTAACTAAGGAAAATATATACGGGGTTATTAGGAAAGCAGAAGAGCGGGGAGGTATTTTTCAAATTATTAGGAGCACGCGGCAAACTAGTTTTCAGAATTTCAGCACTCCTTATTCTAAATAAAATTATTTTAACTAAGGAAAATATATACGGGGTTATTAGGAAAGCAGAAAAGCGGGGAGGTATTTTTCAAATTATTAGGAGCACGCGGCAAACTAGTTTTCAGAATTTCAGCACTCCTTATTCTAAATAAAATTATTTTAACTAAGGAAAATATATACGGGGTTATTAGGAAAGCAGAAGAGCGAGGAGGTATTTTTCAAATTATTAGGAGCACGCGGCAAACTAGTCTTCAGAATTTCCGCACGCCTAATTCTAATTAAAATTATTTTAACTTGGGAAATATATACGGGGTATTAGGAAAGCAGAAGAGCGAAGAAGTACTTTTCAAATTATTATTAGCACGCGGCAACCTAGCCTTCTGAATTTCCGCACTCCTAATTCTAAATAAAATTATTTTAACTAAGGAAAATATGTACGGGGTTATTAGGAAAGCAGAAGAGCGAGGATGTATTTTTCAAATTATTAGGAGCACGCGGCAAACTAGTTTTCAGAATTTCAGCACTCCTTATTCTAAATAAAATTATTTTAACTTCGGAAAATATATACGGGGTATTAGGAAAGCAGAAGAGCGAGGAGGTATTTTTCATTATTAGGAGCACGCGGCAAACTAGTTTTCAGAATTTCAGCCCTCCTTATTCTAAATAAAATTATTTTAACTAAGGAAAATATGTACGGGGTTATTAGGAAAGCAGAAGAGCGAGGATGTATTTTTCAAATTATTGGGAGCACGCGGCAAACTAGTTTTCAGAATTTCAGCACTCCTTATTCTAAATAAAATTATTTTAACTTCGGAAAATATATACGGGGTATTAGGAAAGCAGAAGAGCGAGGAGGTATTTTTCAAATTATTAGGAGCATGCGGCAAACTAGTCTTCAGAATTTCCGCACGCCTAATTCTAATTAAAATTATTTTAACTTGGGAAATATATACGGGGTATTAGGAAAGCAGAAGAGCGAGGAGGTATTTTTCAAATTATTATTAGCACGCGGCAACCTAGCCTTCTGAATTTCCGCACTCCTTATTCTAATTAAAATTATTTTAACTTGGGAAATATATACGGGGTATTAGGAAAGCAGAAGAGCGAGGAGGTATTTTTCAAATTATTATTAGCACGCGGCAACCTAGCCTTCTGAATTTCCGCACTCCTAATTCTAATTAAAATCATTTTAACTTAGGAAAATATATACGGGGTATTAGGAAAGCAGAAGAGCGAAGAGGTATTTTTCAAATTATTAGGAGCACGCGGCAAACTAGTCTTCAGAATTTCCGCACTCCTAATTCTAATTAAAATTATTTTAACTTGGGAAATATATACGGGCTATTAGGAAAGCAGAAGAGCGAGGAGGTATTTTTCATTATTAGGAGCACGCGGCAAACTAGTTTTCAGAATTTCCGCACTCCTAATTCTAATTAAAATAATTTTAACTTAGGAAAATAAATACGGGGTATTAGGAAAGCAGAAGAGCGAAGAAGTATTTTTCAAATTATTAGGAGCACGCGGCAAACTAGTTTTCAGAATCTCCGCACTCCTTATTCTAAATAAAATTATTTTAACTTAGGAAAATATATACGGGGTATTAGGAAAGCAGAAGAGCGAAGAGGTATTTTTCAAATTATTAGGAGCACGCGGCAAACTAGTTTTCAGAATTTCAGCACTCCTTATTCTAAATAAAATTATTTGAACTTAGGAAAATATATACGGGGTATTAGGAAAGCAGAAAAGCGAAGAAGTATTTTTCAAATTATTATTAGCAGGTGGCAAACTAATTTTCAGAATTTCAGCACTCCTTATTCTAAATAAAATTATTTTAACTAAGGAAAATATATACGGGGTATTAGGAAAGCAGAAGAGCGAGGAGGTATTTTTCAAGCTATTAGGAGCACGCGGCAAACTAGTCTTCAGAATTTCCGCACGCCTAATTCTAATTAAAATTATTTTAACTTGGGAAATATATACGGGGTATTAGGAAAGCAGAAGAGCGAGGAGGTATTTTTCAAATTATTAGGAGCACGCGGCAAACTAGTTTTCAGAATTTCAGCACTCCTTATTCTAAATAAAATTATTTTAACTAAGGAAAATATATACGGGGTTATTAGGAAAGCAGAAGAGCGAAGAAGTATTTTTCAAATTATTATTAGCAGGTGGCAAACTAATTTTCAGAATTTCAGCACTCCTTATTCTAAATAAAATTATTTTAACTAAGGAAAATATATACGGGGTATTAGGAAAGCAGAAGAGCGAGGAGGTATTTTTCAAGCTATTAGGAGCACGCGGCAAACTAGTCTTCAGAATTTCCGCACGCCTAATTCTAATTAAAATTATTTTAACTTGGGAAATATACGGGGTATTAGGAAAGCAGAAGAGCGAGGAGGTATTTTTCATTATTAGGAGCACGCGGCAAACTAGTTTTCAGAATTTCCGCACTCCTAATTCTAATTAAAATAATTTTAACTTAGGAAAATAAATACGGGGTATTAGGAAAGCAGAAGAGCGAAGAAGTATTTTTCAAATTATTAGGAGCACGCGGCAAACTAGTTTTCAGAATTTCCGCACTCCTTATTCTAAATAAAATTATTTTAACTTAGGAAAATATATACGGGGTATTAGGAAAGCAGAAGAGCGAAGAGGTATTTCTCAAATTATTAGGAGCACGCGGCAAACTAGTTTTCAGAATTTCAGCACTCCTTATTCTAAATAAAATTATTTGAACTTAGGAAAATATATACGGGGTATTAGGAAAGCAGAAGAGCGAAGAAGTATTTTTCAAATTATTGTTAGCAGGTGGCAAACTAATTTTCAGAATTTCAGCACTCCTTATTCTAAATAAAATTATTTTAACTAAGGAAAATATATACGGGGTATTAGGAAAGCAGAAGAGCGAGGAGGTATTTTTCAAACTATTAGGAGCACGCGGCAAACTAGTCTTCAGAATTTCCGCACGCCTAATTCTAATTAAAATTATTTTAACTTGGGAAATATATACGGGGTATTAGGAAAGCAGAAGAGCGAGGAGGTATTTTTCATTATTAGGAGCACGCGGCAAACTAGTTTTCAGAATTTCAGCACTCCTTATTCTAAATAAAATTATTTTAACTAAGGAAAATATATACGGGGTTATTAGGAAAGCAGAAGAGCGAGGAGGTATTTTTCAAATTATTAGGAGCACGCGGCAAACTAGTTTTCAGAATTTCAGCACTCCTTATTCTAAATAAAATTATTTTAACTAAGGAAAATATGTACGGGGTTATTAGGAAAGCAGAAGAGCGAGGATGTATTTTTCAAATTATTAGGAGCACGCGGCAAACTAGTTTTCAGAATTTCAGCACTCCTTATTCTAAATAAAATTATTTTAACTTAGGAAAATATATACGGGGTATTAGGAAAGCAGAAGAGCGAAGAGGTATTTTTCAAATTATTAGGAGCACGCGGCAAAATAGTCTTCAGAATTTCCGCACTCCTAATTCTAATTAAAATAATTTTAACTTAGGAAATATATACGGGGTATTAGGAAAGCAGAAGAGCGAGGAGGTATTTTGCAAATTATTAGGAGCACGCGGCAAACCAGTTTTCAGAATTTCAGCACTCCTTATTCTAAATAAAATTATTTTAACTTAGGAAAATATATACGGGGTATTAGGAAAGCAGAAGAGCGGGGAGGTATTTTTCAAATTATTAGGACCACGCGGCAAACTAGTTTTCAGAATTTCAGCACTCCTTATTCTAAATAAAATTATTTTAACTAAGGAAAATATATACGGGGTTATTAGGAAAGCAGAAGAGCGAGGAGGTATTTTTCAAATTATCAGGAGCACGCGGCAAACTAGTCTTCAGAATTTCCGCACGCCTAATTCTAATTAAAATTATTTTAACTTGGGAAATATACGGGGTATTAGGAAAGCAGAAGAGCGAGGAGGTATTTTTCATTATTAGGAGCACGCGGCAAACTAGTTTTCAGAATTTCCGCACTCCTAATTCTAATTAAAATAATTTTAACTTAGGAAAATAAATACGGGGTATTAGGAAAGCAGAAGAGCGAAGAAGTATTTTTCAAATTATTAGGAGCACGCGGCAAACTAGTTTTCAGAATTTCCGCACTCCTTATTCTAAATAAAATTATTTTAACTTAGGAAAATATATACGGGGTATTAGGAAAGCAGAAGAGCGAAGAGGTATTTCTCAAATTATTAGGAGCACGCGGCAAACTAGTTTTCAGAATTTCAGCACTCCTTATTCTAAATAAAATTATTTGAACTTAGGAAAATATATACGGGGTATTAGGAAAGCAGAAGAGCGAAGAAGTATTTTTCAAATTATTATTAGCAGGTGGCAAACTAATTTCCAGAATTTCAGCACTCCTTATTCTAAATAAAATTATTTTAACTAAGGAAAATATATACGGGGTATTAGGAAAGCAGAAGAGCGAGGAGGTATTTTTCAAACTATTAGGAGCACGCGGCAAACTAGTCTTCAGAATTTCCGCACGCCTAATTCTAATTAAAATTATTTTAACTTGGGAAATATATACGGGGTATTAGGAAAGCAGAAGAGCGAGGAGGTATTTTTCATTATTAGGAGCACGCGGCAAACTAGTTTTCAGAATTTCAGCACTCCTTATTCTAAATAAAATTATTTTAACTAAGGAAAATATATACGGGGTTATTAGGAAAGCAGAAGAGCGAGGAGGTATTTTTCAAATTATTAGGAGCACGCGGCAAACTAGTTTTCAGAATTTCAGCACTCCTTATTCTAAATAAAATTATTTTAACTAAGGAAAATATGTACGGGGTTATTAGGAAAGCAGAAGAGCGAGGATGTATTTTTCAAATTATTAGGAGCACGCGGCAAACTAGTTTTCAGAATTTCAGCACTCCTTATTCTAAATAAAATTATTTTAACTTAGGAAAATATATACGGGGTATTAGGAAAGCAGAAGAGCGAAGAGGTATTTTTCAAATTATTAGGAGCACGCGGCAAAATAGTCTTCAGAATTTCCGCACTCCTAATTCTAATTAAAATAATTTTAACTTAGGAAATATATACGGGGTATTAGGAAAGCAGAAGAGCGAGGAGGTATTTTGCAAATTATTAGGAGCACGCGGCAAACCAGTTTTCAGAATTTCAGCACTCCTTATTCTAAATAAAATTATTTTAACTTAGGAAAATATATACGCGGTATTAGGAAAGCAGAAGAGCGGGGAGGTATTTTTCAAATTATTAGGACCACGCGGCAAACTAGTTTTCAGAATTTCAGCACTCCTTATTCTAAATAAAATTATTTTAACTAAGGAAAATATATACGGGGTTATTAGGAAAGCAGAAGAGCGAGGAGGTATTTTTCAAATTATCAGGAGCACGCGGCAAACTAGTCTTCAGAATTTCCGCACGCCTAATTCTAATTAAAATTATTTTAACTTGGGAAATATATACGGGGTATTAGGAAAGCAGAAGAGCGAGGAGGTATTTTTCAAATTATTATTAGCACGCGGCAACCTAGCCTTCTGAATTTCCGCACTCCTTATTCTAATTAAAATTATTTTAACTTGGGAAATATATACGGGGTATTAGGAAAGCAGAAGAGCGAGGAGGTATTTTTCAAATTATTATTAGCACGCGGCAACCTAGCCTTCTGAATTTCCGCACTCCTAATTCTAATTAAAATCATTTTAACTTAGGAAAATATATACGGGGTATTAGGAAAGCAGAAGAGCGAAGAGGTATTTTTCAAATTATTAGGAGCACGCGGCAAACTAGTCTTCAGAATTTCCGCACTCCTAATTCTAATTAAAATTATTTTAACTTGGGAAATATATACGGGCTATTAGGAAAGCAGAAGAGCGAGGAGGTATTTTTCATTATTAGGAGCACGCGGCAAACTAGTTTTCAGAATTTCCGCACTCCTAATTCTAATTAAAATAATTTTAACTTAGGAAAATAAATACGGGGTATTAGGAAAGCAGAAGAGCGAAGAAGTATTTTTCAAATTATTAGGAGCACGCGGCAAACTAGTTTTCAGAATCTCCGCACTCCTTATTCTAAATAAAATTATTTTAACTTAGGAAAATATATACGGGGTATTAGGAAAGCAGAAGAGCGAAGAGGTATTTTTCAAATTATTAGGAGCACGCGGCAAACTAGTTTTCAGAATTTCAGCACTCCTTATTCTAAATAAAATTATTTGAACTTAGGAAAATATATACGGGGTATTAGGAAAGCAGAAAAGCGAAGAAGTATTTTTCAAATTATTATTAGCAGGTGGCAAACTAATTTTCAGAATTTCAGCACTCCTTATTCTAAATGAAATTATTTTTACTAAGGAAAATATATACGGGGTATTAGGAAAGCAGAAGAGCGAGGAGGTATTTTTCAAATTATTAGGAGCACGCGGCAAACTAGTCTTCAGAATTTCCGCACGCCTAATTCTAATTAAAATTATTTTAACTTGGGAAATATATACGGGGTATTAGGAAAGCAGAAGAGCGAGGAGGTATTTTTCAAATTATTAGGAGCACGCGGCAAACTAGTTTTCAGAATTTCAGCACTCCTTATTCTAAATAAAATTATTTTAACTAAGGAAAATATATACGGGGTTATTAGGAAAGCAGAAGAGCGAAGAAGTATTTTTCAAATTATTATTAGCAGGTGGCAAACTAATTTTCAGAATTTCAGCACTCCTTATTCTAAATAAAATTATTTTAACTAAGGAAAATATATACGGGGTATTAGGAAAGCAGAAGAGCGAGGAGGTATTTTTCAAGCTATTAGGAGCACGCGGCAAACTAGTCTTCAGAATTTCCGCACGCCTAATTCTAATTAAAATTATTTTAACTTGGGAAATATATACGGGGTATTAGGAAAGCAGAAGAGCGAGGAGGTATTTTTCATTATTAGGAGCACGCGGCAAACTAGTTTTCAGAATTTCCGCACTCCTAATTCTAATTAAAATAATTTTAACTTAGGAAAATAAATACGGGGTATTAGGAAAGCAGAAGAGCGAAGAAGTATTTTTCAAATTATTAGGAGCACGCGGCAAACTAGTTTTCAGAATTTCCGCACTCCTTATTCTAAATAAAATTATTTTAACTTAGGAAAATATATACGGGGTATTAGGAAAGCAGAAGAGCGAAGAGGTATTTCTCAAATTATTAGGAGCACGCGGCAAACTAGTTTTCAGAATTTCAGCACTCCTTATTCTAAATAAAATTATTTGAACTTAGGAAAATATATACGGGGTATTAGGAAAGCAGAAGAGCGAAGAAGTATTTTTCAAATTATTATTAGCAGGTGGCAAACTAATTTTCAGAATTTCAGCACTCCTTATTCTAAATAAAATTATTTTAACTAAGGAAAATATATACGGGGTATTAGGAAAGCAGAAGAGCGAGGAGGTATTTTTCAAACTATTAGGAGCACGCGGCAAACTAGTCTTCAGAATTTCCGCACGCCTAATTCTAATTAAAATTATTTTAACTTGGGAAATATATACGGGGTATCAGGAAAGCAGAAGAGCGAGGAGGTATTTTTCATTATTAGGAGCACGCGGCAAACTAGTTTTCAGAATTTCAGCACTCCTTATTCTAAATAAAATTATTTTAACTAAGGAAAATATATGCGGGGTTATTAGGAAAGCAGAAGAGCGGGGAGGTATTTTTCAAATTATTAGGAGCACGCGGCAAACTAGTTTTCAGAATTTCAGCACTCCTTATTCTAAATAAAATTATTTTAACTTAGGAAAATATATACGGGGTATTAGGAAAGCAGAAGAGCGAAGAGGTATTTTTCAAATTATTAGGAGCACGCGGCAAAATAGTCTTCAGAATTTCCGCACTCCTAATTCTAATTAAAATAATTTTAACTTAGGAAATATATACGGGGTATTAGGAAAGCAGAAGAGCGAGGAGGTATTTTGCAAATTATTAGGAGCACGCGGCAAACCAGTTTTCAGAATTTCAGCACTCCTTATTCTAAATAAAATTATTTTAACTTAGGAAAATATATACGGGGTATTAGGAAAGCAGAAGAGCGGGGAGGTATTTTTCAAATTATTAGGAGCACGCGGCAAACTAGTTTTCAGAATTTCAGCACTCCTTATTCTAAATAAAATTATTTTAACTAAGGAAAATATATACGGGGTTATTAGGAAAGCAGAAGAGCGGGGAGGTATTTTTCAAATTATTAGGAGCACGCGGCAAACTAGTTTTCAGAATTTCAGCACTCCTTATTCTAAATAAAATTATTTTAACTTCGGAATATATATACGGGGTATTAGGAAAGCAGAAGAGCGAAGAAGTACTTTTCAAATTATTATTAGCACGCGGCAACCTAGCCTTCAGAATTTCCGCACTCTTAATTCTAAATAAAATTATTTTAACTTAGGAAAATATATACGGGGTATTAGGAAAGCAGAAGAGCGGGGAGGTATTTTTCAAATTATTAGGAGCACGCGGCAAACTAGTTTTCAGAATTTCAGCACTCCTTATTCTAAATAAAATTATTTGAACTTAGGAAAATATATACGGGGTATTAGGAAAGCAGAAGTGCGAAGAAGTATTTTTCAAATTATTATTAGCAGGTGGCAAACTAATTTTCAGAATTTCAGCACTCCTTATTCTAAATAAAATTATTTTAACTACGGAAAATATATACGGGGTATTAGGATAGCAGAAGAGCGAGGAGGTATTTTTCAAATTATTAGGAGCACGCGGCAAACTAGTCTTCAGAATTTCCGCACGCCTAATTCTAATTAAAATTATTTTAACTTGGGAAATATATACGGGGTATTAGGAAAGCAGAAGAGCGAGGAGGTATTTTTCATTATTAGGAGCACGCGGCAAACTAGTTTTCAGAATTTCAGCCCTCCTTATTCTAAATAAAATTATTTTAACTTCGGAAAATATATACGGGGTATTAGGAAAGCAGAAGAGCGAGGAGGTATTTTTCGAATTATTAGGAGCACGCGGCAAACTAATTTTCAGAATTTCAGCATTCCTTATTCTAAATAAAATTATTTTAACTAAGGAAAATATGTACGGGGTTATTAGGAAAGCAGAAGAGCGAGGATGTATTTTTCAAATTATTAGGAGCACGCGGCAAACTAGTTTTCAGAATTTCAGCACTCCTTATTCTAAATAAAATTATTTTAACCAAGGAAAATATATACGGGGTATTAGGAAAGCAGAAGAGCGAGGAGGTATTTTTCAAATTATTAGGAGCACGCGGCAAACTAGTTTTCAGAATTTCCGCACTCCTTATTCTAAATAAAATTATTTTAACTAAGGAAAATATATACGGGGTTATTAGGAAAGCAGAAGAGCGGGGAGGTATTTTTCAAATTATTAGGAGCACGCGGCAAACTAGTTTTCAGAATTTCAGCACTCTTTATTCTAAATAAAATTATTTTAACTAAGGAAATTATATACGGGGTTATTAGGAAAGCAGAAAAGCGAGGAGGTATTTTTCAAATTATTAGGAGCACGCGGCAAACTAGTTTTCAGAATTTCCGCACTCCTTATTCTAAATAAAATTATTTTAACCAAGGAAAATATATACGGAGTTATTAGGAAAGCAGAAGAGCGGGGAGGTATTTTTCAAATTATTAGGAGCACGCGGCAAACTAGTTTTCAGAATTTCAGCACTCCTTATTCTAAATAAAATTATTTTAACTAAGGAAAATATATACGGGGTTATTAGGAAAGCAGAAGAGCGGGGAGGTATTTTTCAAATTATTAGGAGCACGCGGCAAACTAGTTTTCAGAATTTCAGCACTCCTTATTCTAAATAAAATTATTTTAACTAAGGAAAATATATACGGGGTTATTAGGAAAGCAGAAAAGCGGGGAGGTATTTTTCAAATTATTAGGAGCACGCGGCAAACTAGTTTTCAGAATTTCAGCACTCCTTATTCTAAATAAAATTATTTTAACTAAGGAAAATATATACGGGGTTATTAGGAAAGCAGAAGAGCGAGGAGGTATTTTTCAAATTATTAGGAGCACGCGGCAAACTAGTCTTCAGAATTTCCGCACGCCTAATTCTAATTAAAATTATTTTAACTTGGGAAATATATACGGGGTATTAGGAAAGCAGAAGAGCGAAGAAGTACTTTTCAAATTATTATTAGCACGCGGCAACCTAGCCTTCTGAATTTCCGCACTCCTAATTCTAAATAAAATTATTTTAACTAAGGAAAATATGTACGGGGTTATTAGGAAAGCAGAAGAGCGAGGATGTATTTTTCAAATTATTAGGAGCACGCGGCAAACTAGTTTTCAGAATTTCAGCACTCCTTATTCTAAATAAAATTATTTTAACTTCGGAAAATATATACGGGGTATTAGGAAAGCAGAAGAGCGAGGAGGTATTTTTCATTATTAGGAGCACGCGGCAAACTAGTTTTCAGAATTTCAGCCCTCCTTATTCTAAATAAAATTATTTTAACTAAGGAAAATATGTACGGGGTTATTAGGAAAGCAGAAGAGCGAGGATGTATTTTTCAAATTATTGGGAGCACGCGGCAAACTAGTTTTCAGAATTTCAGCACTCCTTATTCTAAATAAAATTATTTTAACTTCGGAAAATATATACGGGGTATTAGGAAAGCAGAAGAGCGAGGAGGTATTTTTCAAATTATTAGGAGCATGCGGCAAACTAGTCTTCAGAATTTCCGCACGCCTAATTCTAATTAAAATTATTTTAACTTGGGAAATATATACGGGGTATTAGGAAAGCAGAAGAGCGAGGAGGTATTTTTCAAATTATTATTAGCACGCGGCAACCTAGCCTTCTGAATTTCCGCACTCCTTATTCTAATTAAAATTATTTTAACTTGGGAAATATATACGGGGTATTAGGAAAGCAGAAGAGCGAGGAGGTATTTTTCAAATTATTATTAGCACGCGGCAACCTAGCCTTCTGAATTTCCGCACTCCTAATTCTAATTAAAATCATTTTAACTTAGGAAAATATATACGGGGTATTAGGAAAGCAGAAGAGCGAAGAGGTATTTTTCAAATTATTAGGAGCACGCGGCAAACTAGTCTTCAGAATTTCCGCACTCCTAATTCTAATTAAAATTATTTTAACTTGGGAAATATATACGGGCTATTAGGAAAGCAGAAGAGCGAGGAGGTATTTTTCATTATTAGGAGCACGCGGCAAACTAGTTTTCAGAATTTCCGCACTCCTAATTCTAATTAAAATAATTTTAACTTAGGAAAATAAATACGGGGTATTAGGAAAGCAGAAGAGCGAAGAAGTATTTTTCAAATTATTAGGAGCACGCGGTAAACTAGTTTTCAGAATCTCCGCACTCCTTATTCTAAATAAAATTATTTTAACTTAGGAAAATATATACGGGGTATTAGGAAAGCAGAAGAGCGAAGAGGTATTTTTCAAATTATTAGGAGCACGCGGCAAACTAGTTTTCAGAATTTCAGCACTCCTTATTCTAAATAAAATTATTTGAACTTAGGAAAATATATACGGGGTATTAGGAAAGCAGAAAAGCGAAGAAGTATTTTTCAAATTATTATTAGCAGGTGGCAAACTAATTTTCAGAATTTCAGCACTCCTTATTCTAAATAAAATTATTTTAACTAAGGAAAATATATACGGGGTATTAGGAAAGCAGAAGAGCGAGGAGGTATTTTTCAAGCTATTAGGAGCACGCGGCAAACTAGTCTTCAGAATTTCCGCACGCCTAATTCTAATTAAAATTATTTTAACTTGGGAAATATATACGGGGTATTAGGAAAGCAGAAGAGCGAGGAGGTATTTTTCAAATTATTAGGAGCACGCGGCAAACTAGTTTTCAGAATTTCAGCACTCCTTATTCTAAATAAAATTATTTTAACTAAGGAAAATATATACGGGGTTATTAGGAAAGCAGAAGAGCGAAGAAGTATTTTTCAAATTATTATTAGCAGGTGGCAAACTAATTTTCAGAATTTCAGCACTCCTTATTCTAAATAAAATTATTTTAACTAAGGAAAATATATACGGGGTATTAGGAAAGCAGAAGAGCGAGGAGGTATTTTTCAAGCTATTAGGAGCACGCGGCAAACTAGTCTTCAGAATTTCCGCACGCCTAATTCTAATTAAAATTATTTTAACTTGGGAAATATACGGGGTATTAGGAAAGCAGAAGAGCGAGGAGGTATTTTTCAAATTATTAGGAGCACGCGGCAAAATAGTCTTCAGAATTTCCGCACTCCTAATTCTAATTAAAATAATTTTAACTTAGGAAATATATACGGGGTATTAGGAAAGCAGAAGAGCGAGGAGGTATTTTGCAAATTATTAGGAGCACGCGGCAAACCAGTTTTCAGAATTTCAGCACTCCTTATTCTAAATAAAATTATTTTAACTTAGGAAAATATATACGGGGTATTAGGAAAGCAGAAGAGCGGGGAGGTATTTTTCAAATTATTAGGAGCACGCGGCAAACTAGTTTTCAGAATTTCAGCACTCCTTATTCTAAATAAAATTATTTTAACTAAGGAAAATATATACGGGGTTATTAGGAAAGCAGAAGAGCGGGGAGGTATTTTTCAAATTATTAGGAGCACGCGGCAAACTAGTTTTCAGAATTTCAGCACTCCTTATTCTAAATAAAATTATTTTAACTTCGGAATATATATACGGGGTATTAGGAAAGCAGAAGAGCGAAGAAGTACTTTTCAAATTATTATTAGCACGCGGCAACCTAGCCTTCAGAATTTCCGCACTCTTAATTCTAAATAAAATTATTTTAACTTAGGAAAATATATACGGGGTATTAGGAAAGCAGAAGAGCGGGGAGGTATTTTTCAAATTATTAGGAGCACGCGGCAAACTAGTTTTCAGAATTTCAGCACTCCTTATTCTAAATAAAATTATTTGAACTTAGGAAAATATATACGGGGTATTAGGAGAGCAGAAGAGCGAAGAAGTATTTTTCAAATTATTATTAGCAGGTGGCAAACTAATTTTCAGAATTTCAGCACTCCTTATTCTAAATAAAATTATTTTAACTAAGGAAAATATATACGGGGTATTAGGAAAGCAGAAGAGCGAGGAGGTATTTTTCAAACTATTAGGAGCACGCGGCAAACTAGTCTTCAGAATTTCCGCACGCCTAATTCTAATTAAAATTATTTTAACTTGGGAAATATATACGGGGTATTAGGAAAGCAGAAGAGCGAGGAGGTATTTTTCATTATTAGGAGCACGCGGCAAACTAGTTTTCAGAATTTCAGCACTCCTTATTCTAAATAAAATTATTTTAACTAAGGAAAATATATACGGGGTTATTAGGAAAGCAGAAGAGCGAGGAGGTATTTTTCAAATTATTAGGAGCACGCGGCAAACTAGTTTTCAGAATTTCAGCACTCCTTATTCTAAATAAAATTATTTTAACTAAGGAAAATATGTACGGGGTTATTAGGAAAGCAGAAGAGCGAGGATGTATTTTTCAAATTATTAGGAGCACGCGGCAAACTAGTTTTCAGAATTTCAGCACTCCTTATTCTAAATAAAATTATTTTAACTTAGGAAAATATATACGGGGTTATTAGGAAAGCAGAAGAGCGAGGATGTATTTTTCAAATTATTAGGAGCACGCGGCAAACTAGTTTTCAGAATTTCAGCACTCCTTATTCTAAATAAAATTATTTTAACTTAGGAAAAGATATACGGGGTATTAGGAAAGCAGAAGAGCGAAGAGGTATTTTTCAAATTATTAGGAGCACGCGGCAAACTAGTTTTCAGAATTTCAGCACTCCTTATTCTAAATAAAATTATTTTAACTAAGGAAAATATGTACGGGGTTATTAGGAAAGCAGAAGAGCGAGGATGTATTTTTCAAATTATTAGGAGCACGCGGCAAACTAGTTTTCAGAATTTCAGCACTCCTTATTCTAAATAAAATTATTTTAACTAAGGAAAATATATACGGGGTTATAAGGAAAGCAGAAGAGCGAGGAGGTATTTTTCAAATTATTAGGAGCACGCGGCAAACTAGTTTTCAGAATTTCAGCACTCCTTATTCTAAATAAAATTATTTTAACTAAGGAAAATATGTACGGGGTTATTAGGAAAGCAGAAGAGCGAGGATGTATTTTTCAAATTATTAGGAGCACGCGGCAAACTAGTTTTCAGAATTTCAGCACTCCTTATTCTAAATAAAATTATTTTAACTTAGGAAAATATATACGGGGTATTAGGAAAGCAGAAGAGCGAGGAGGTATTTTTCAAATTATTAGGAGCACGCGGCAAACTAGTTTTCAGAATTTCAGCACTCCTTATTCTAAATAAAATTATTTTAACTTAGGAAAATATATACGGGGTATTAGGAAAGCAGAAGAGCGAGGAGGTATTTTGCAAATTATTAGGAGCACGCGGCAAACCAGTTTGCAGAATTTCAGCACTCCTTATTCTAAATAAAATTATTTTAACTTAGGAAAATATATACGGGGTATTAGGAAAGCAGAAGTGCGGGGAGGTATTTTTCAAATTATTAGGAGCACGCGGCAAACTAGTTTTCAGAATTTCAGCACTCCTTATTCTAAATAAAATTATTTTAACTAAGGAAAATATATACGGGGTTATTAGGAAAGCAGAAGAGCGGGGAGGTATTTTTCAAATTATTAGGAGCACGCGGCAAACTAGTTTTCAGAATTTCAGCACTCCTTATTCTAAATAAAATTATTTTAACTTCGGAATATATATACGGGGTATTAGGAAAGCAGAAGTGCGAAGAAGTATTTTTCAAATTATTATTAGCAGGTGGCAAACTAATTTTCAGAATTTCAGCACTCCTTATTCTAAATAAAATTATTTTAACTACGGAAAATATATACGGGGTATTAGGATAGCAGAAGAGCGAGGAGGTATTTTTCAAATTATTAGGAGCACGCGGCAAACTAGTCTTCAGAATTTCCGCACGCCTAATTCTAATTAAAATTATTTTAACTTGGGAAATATATACGGGGTATTAGGAAAGCAGAAGAGCGAGGAGGTATTTTTCATTATTAGGAGCACGCGGCAAACTAGTTTTCAGAATTTCAGCCCTCCTTATTCTAAATAAAATTATTTTAACTTCGGAAAATATATACGGGGTATTAGGAAAGCAGAAGAGCGAGGAGGTATTTTTCGAATTATTAGGAGCACGCGGCAAACTAATTTTCAGAATTTCAGCATTCCTTATTCTAAATAAAATTATTTTAACTAAGGAAAATATGTACGGGGTTATTAGGAAAGCAGAAGAGCGAGGATGTATTTTTCAAATTATTAGGAGCACGCGGCAAACTAGTTTTCAGAATTTCAGCACTCCTTATTCTAAATAAAATTATTTTAACTAAGGAAAATATATACGGGGTTATTAGGAAAGCAGAAGAGCGAGGAGGTATTTTTCAAATTATTAGGAGCACGCGGCAAACTAGTCTTCAGAATTTCCGCACGCCTAATTCTAATTAAAATTATTTTAACTTGGGAAATATATACGGGGTATTAGGAAAGCAGAAGAGCGAAGAAGTACTTTTCAAATTATTATTAGCACGCGGCAACCTAGCCTTCTGAATTTCCGCACTCCTAATTCTAAATAAAATTATTTTAACTAAGGAAAATATGTACGGGGTTATTAGGAAAGCAGAAGAGCGAGGATGTATTTTTCAAATTATTAGGAGCACGCGGCAAACTAGTTTTCAGAATTTCAGCACTCCTTATTCTAAATAAAATTATTTTAACTTCGGAAAATATATACGGGGTATTAGGAAAGCAGAAGAGCGAGGAGGTATTTTTCATTATTAGGAGCACGCGGCAAACTAGTTTTCAGAATTTCAGCCCTCCTTATTCTAAATAAAATTATTTTAACTAAGGAAAATATGTACGGGGTTATTAGGAAAGCAGAAGAGCGAGGATGTATTTTTCAAATTATTGGGAGCACGCGGCAAACTAGTTTTCAGAATTTCAGCACTCCTTATTCTAAATAAAATTATTTTAACTTCGGAAAATATATACGGGGTATTAGGAAAGCAGAAGAGCGAGGAGGTATTTTTCAAATTATTAGGAGCATGCGGCAAACTAGTCTTCAGAATTTCCGCACGCCTAATTCTAATTAAAATTATTTTAACTTGGGAAATATATACGGGGTATTAGGAAAGCAGAAGAGCGAGGAGGTATTTTTCAAATTATTATTAGCACGCGGCAACCTAGCCTTCTGAATTTCCGCACTCCTTATTCTAATTAAAATTATTTTAACTTGGGAAATATATACGGGGTATTAGGAAAGCAGAAGAGCGAGGAGGTATTTTTCAAATTATTATTAGCACGCGGCAACCTAGCCTTCTGAATTTCCGCACTCCTAATTCTAATTAAAATCATTTTAACTTAGGAAAATATATACGGGGTATTAGGAAAGCAGAAGAGCGAAGAGGTATTTTTCAAATTATTAGGAGCACGCGGCAAACTAGTCTTCAGAATTTCCGCACTCCTAATTCTAATTAAAATTATTTTAACTTGGGAAATATATACGGGCTATTAGGAAAGCAGAAGAGCGAGGAGGTATTTTTCATTATTAGGAGCACGCGGCAAACTAGTTTTCAGAATTTCCGCACTCCTAATTCTAATTAAAATAATTTTAACTTAGGAAAATAAATACGGGGTATTAGGAAAGCAGAAGAGCGAAGAAGTATTTTTCAAATTATTAGGAGCACGCGGCAAACTAGTTTTCAGAATCTCCGCACTCCTTATTCTAAATAAAATTATTTTAACTTAGGAAAATATATACGGGGTATTAGGAAAGCAGAAGAGCGAAGAGGTATTTTTCAAATTATTAGGAGCACGCGGCAAACTAGTTTTCAGAATTTCAGCACTCCTTATTCTAAATAAAATTATTTGAACTTAGGAAAATATATACGGGGTATTAGGAAAGCAGAAAAGCGAAGAAGTATTTTTCAAATTATTATTAGCAGGTGGCAAACTAATTTTCAGAATTTCAGCACTCCTTATTCTAAATAAAATTATTTTAACTAAGGAAAATATATACGGGGTATTAGGAAAGCAGAAGAGCGAGGAGGTATTTTTCAAGCTATTAGGAGCACGCGGCAAACTAGTCTTCAGAATTTCCGCACGCCTAATTCTAATTAAAATTATTTTAACTTGGGAAATATATACGGGGTATTAGGAAAGCAGAAGAGCGAGGAGGTATTTTTCAAATTATTAGGAGCACGCGGCAAACTAGTTTTCAGAATTTCAGCACTCCTTATTCTAAATAAAATTATTTTAACTAAGGAAAATATATACGGGGTTATTAGGAAAGCAGAAGAGCGAAGAAGTATTTTTCAAATTATTATTAGCAGGTGGCAAACTAATTTTCAGAATTTCAGCACTCCTTATTCTAAATAAAATTATTTTAACTAAGGAAAATATATACGGGGTATTAGGAAAGCAGAAGAGCGAGGAGGTATTTTTCAAGCTATTAGGAGCACGCGGCAAACTAGTCTTCAGAATTTCCGCACGCCTAATTCTAATTAAAATTATTTTAACTTGGGAAATATACGGGGTATTAGGAAAGCAGAAGAGCGAGGAGGTATTTTTCAAATTATTAGGAGCACGCGGCAAAATAGTCTTCAGAATTTCCGCACTCCTAATTCTAATTAAAATAATTTTAACTTAGGAAATATATACGGGGTATTAGGAAAGCAGAAGAGCGAGGAGGTATTTTGCAAATTATTAGGAGCACGCGGCAAACCAGTTTTCAGAATTTCAGCACTCCTTATTCTAAATAAAATTATTTTAACTTAGGAAAATATATACGGGGTATTAGGAAAGCAGAAGAGCGGGGAGGTATTTTTCAAATTATTAGGAGCACGCGGCAAACTAGTTTTCAGAATTTCAGCACTCCTTATTCTAAATAAAATTATTTTAACTAAGGAAAATATATACGGGGTTATTAGGAAAGCAGAAGAGCGGGGAGGTATTTTTCAAATTATTAGGAGCACGCGGCAAACTAGTTTTCAGAATTTCAGCACTCCTTATTCTAAATAAAATTATTTTAACTTCGGAATATATATACGGGGTATTAGGAAAGCAGAAGAGCGAAGAAGTACTTTTCAAATTATTATTAGCACGCGGCAACCTAGCCTTCAGAATTTCCGCACTCTTAATTCTAAATAAAATTATTTTAACTTAGGAAAATATATACGGGGTATTAGGAAAGCAGAAGAGCGGGGAGGTATTTTTCAAATTATTAGGAGCACGCGGCAAACTAGTTTTCAGAATTTCAGCACTCCTTATTCTAAATAAAATTATTTGAACTTAGGAAAATATATACGGGGTATTAGGAGAGCAGAAGAGCGAAGAAGTATTTTTCAAATTATTATTAGCAGGTGGCAAACTAATTTTCAGAATTTCAGCACTCCTTATTCTAAATAAAATTATTTTAACTAAGGAAAATATATACGGGGTATTAGGAAAGCAGAAGAGCGAGGAGGTATTTTTCAAACTATTAGGAGCACGCGGCAAACTAGTCTTCAGAATTTCCGCACGCCTAATTCTAATTAAAATTATTTTAACTTGGGAAATATATACGGGGTATTAGGAAAGCAGAAGAGCGAGGAGGTATTTTTCATTATTAGGAGCACGCGGCAAACTAGTTTTCAGAATTTCAGCACTCCTTATTCTAAATAAAATTATTTTAACTAAGGAAAATATATACGGGGTTATTAGGAAAGCAGAAGAGCGAGGAGGTATTTTTCAAATTATTAGGAGCACGCGGCAAACTAGTTTTCAGAATTTCAGCACTCCTTATTCTAAATAAAATTATTTTAACTAAGGAAAATATGTACGGGGTTATTAGGAAAGCAGAAGAGCGAGGATGTATTTTTCAAATTATTAGGAGCACGCGGCAAACTAGTTTTCAGAATTTCAGCACTCCTTATTCTAAATAAAATTATTTTAACTTAGGAAAATATATACGGGGTTATTAGGAAAGCAGAAGAGCGAGGATGTATTTTTCAAATTATTAGGAGCACGCGGCAAACTAGTTTTCAGAATTTCAGCACTCCTTATTCTAAATAAAATTATTTTAACTTAGGAAAAGATATACGGGGTATTAGGAAAGCAGAAGAGCGAAGAGGTATTTTTCAAATTATTAGGAGCACGCGGCAAACTAGTTTTCAGAATTTCAGCACTCCTTATTCTAAATAAAATTATTTTAACTAAGGAAAATATGTACGGGGTTATTAGGAAAGCAGAAGAGCGAGGATGTATTAATCAAATTATTAGGAGCACGCGGCAAACTAGTTTTCAGAATTTCAGCACTCCTTATTCTAAATAAAATTATTTTAACTAAGGAAAATATATACGGGGTTATAAGGAAAGCAGAAGAGCGAGGAGGTATTTTTCAAATTATTAGGAGCACGCGGCAAACTAGTTTTCAGAATTTCAGCACTCCTTATTCTAAATAAAATTATTTTAACTAAGGAAAATATGTACGGGGTTATTAGGAAAGCAGAAGAGCGAGGATGTATTTTTCAAATTATTAGGAGCACGCGGCAAACTAGTTTTCAGAATTTCAGCACTCCTTATTCTAAATAAAATTATTTTAACTTAGGAAAATATATACGGGGTATTAGGAAAGCAGAAGAGCGAGGAGGTATTTTTCAAATTATTAGGAGCACGCGGCAAACTAGTTTTCAGAATTTCAGCACTCCTTATTCTAAATAAAATTATTTTAACTTAGGAAAATATATACGGGGTATTAGGAAAGCAGAAGAGCGAGGAGGTATTTTGCAAATTATTAGGAGCACGCGGCAAACCAGTTTGCAGAATTTCAGCACTCCTTATTCTAAATAAAATTATTTTAACTTAGGAAAATATATACGGGGTATTAGGAAAGCAGAAGTGCGGGGAGGTATTTTTCAAATTATTAGGAGCACGCGGCAAACTAGTTTTCAGAATTTCAGCACTCCTTATTCTAAATAAAATTATTTTAACTAAGGAAAATATATACGGGGTTATTAGGAAAGCAGAAGAGCGGGGAGGTATTTTTCAAATTATTAGGAGCACGCGGCAAACTAGTTTTCAGAATTTCAGCACTCCTTATTCTAAATAAAATTATTTTAACTTCGGAATATATATACGGGGTATTAGGAAAGCAGAAGTGCGAAGAAGTATTTTTCAAATTATTATTAGCAGGTGGCAAACTAATTTTCAGAATTTCAGCACTCCTTATTCTAAATAAAATTATTTTAACTACGGAAAATATATACGGGGTATTAGGATAGCAGAAGAGCGAGGAGGTATTTTTCAAATTATTAGGAGCACGCGGCAAACTAGTCTTCAGAATTTCCGCACGCCTAATTCTAATTAAAATTATTTTAACTTGGGAAATATATACGGGGTATTAGGAAAGCAGAAGAGCGAGGAGGTATTTTTCATTATTAGGAGCACGCGGCAAACTAGTTTTCAGAATTTCAGCCCTCCTTATTCTAAATAAAATTATTTTAACTTCGGAAAATATATACGGGGTATTAGGAAAGCAGAAGAGCGAGGAGGTATTTTTCGAATTATTAGGAGCACGCGGCAAACTAATTTTCAGAATTTCAGCATTCCTTATTCTAAATAAAATTATTTTAACTAAGGAAAATATGTACGGGGTTATTAGGAAAGCAGAAGAGCGAGGATGTATTTTTCAAATTATTAGGAGCACGCGGCAAACTAGTTTTCAGAATTTCAGCACTCCTTATTCTAAATAAAATTATTTTAACTAAGGAAAATACATACGGGGTTATTAGGAAAGCAGAAGAGCGGGGAGGTATTTTTCAAATTATTAGGAGCACGCGGCAAACTAGTTTTCAGAATTTCAGCACTCCTTATTCTAAATAAAATTATTTTAACTAAGGAAAATATATACGGGGTTATTAGGAAAGCAGAAAAGCGGGGAGGTATTTTTCAAATTATTAGGAGCACGCGGCAAACTAGTTTTCAGAATTTCAGCACTCCTTATTCTAAATAAAATTATTTTAACTAAGGAAAATATATACGGGGTTATTAGGAAAGCAGAAAAGCGAGGAGGTATTTTTCAAATTATTAGGAGCACGCGGCAAACTAGTTTTCAGAATTTTCGCACTCCTTATTCTAATTAAAATAATTTTAACTTAGGAAAATAAATACGGGGTATTAGGAAAGCAGAAGAGGGAAGAAGTATTTTTCAAATTATTAGGAGCACGCGGCAAACTAGTCTTCAGAATTTCAGCACTCCTTATTCTAAATAAAATTATTTTAACCAAGGAAAATATATACGGGGTATTAGGAAAGCAGAAGAGCGAGGAGGTATTTTTCAAATTATTAGGAGCACGCGGCAAACTAGTTTTCAGAATTTCCGCACTCCTTATTCTAAATAAAATTATTTTAACTAAGGAAAATATATACGGGGTTATTAGGAAAGCAGAAGAGCGGGGAGGTATTTTTCAAATTATTAGGAGCACGCGGCAAACTAGTTTTCAGAATTTCAGCACTCTTTATTCTAAATAAAATTTTTTAACTAAGGAAAATATATACGGAGTTATTAGGAAAGCAGAAGAGCGAAGAAGTATTTTTCAAATTATTAGGAGCACGCGGCAAACTAGTTTTCAGAATTTCCGCACTCCTTATTCTAAATAAAATTATTTTAACTTAGGAAAATATATACGGGGTATTAGGAAAGCAGAAGAGCGAAGAAGTACTTTTCAAATTATTATTAGCACGCGGCAACCTAGCCTTCTGAATTTCCGCACTCCTAATTCTAAATAAAATTATTTTAACTTAGGAAAATATATACGGGGTATTAGGAAAGCAGAAGAGCGAAGAGGTATTTTTCAAATTATAAGGAGCACGCGACAACCTAGCCTTCAGAATTTCCGCACTCCTAATTCTAAATAAAATTATTTTAACTTGGGAAATATATACGGGGTACTAGGAAAGCAGAAGAGCGAAGAGGTATTTTTCAAATTATTAGGAGCACGCGGCAAACTAGTCTTCAGAATTTCCGCACTCCTAATTCTAATTAAAATCATTTTAACTTAGGAAAATATATACGGGGTATTAGGAAAGCAGAAGAGCGAAGAAGTATTTTTCAAATTATTAGGAGCACGCGGCAAACTAGTCTTCAGAATTTCCGCACTCCTAATTCTAATTAAAATTATTTTAACTTGGGAAATATATACGGGCTATTAGGAAAGCAGAAGAGCGAGGAGGTATTTTTCATTATTAGGAGCACGCGGCAAACTAGTTTTCAGAATTTCCGCACTCCTAATTCTAATTAAAATAATTTTAACTTAGGAAAATAAATACGGGGTATTAGGAAAGCAGAAGAGCGAAGAAGTATTTTTCAAATTATTAGGAGCACGCGGCAAACTAGTTTTCAGAATCTCCGCACTCCTTATTCTAAATAAAATTATTTTAACTTAGGAAAATATATACGGGGTATTAGGAAAGCAGAAGAGCGAAGAGGTATTTTTCAAATTATTAGGAGCACGCGGCAAACTAGTTTTCAGAATTTCAGCACTCCTTATTCTAAATAAAATTATTTGAACTTAGGAAAATATATACGGGGTATTAGGAAAGCAGAAAAGCGAAGAAGTATTTTTCAAATTATTATTAGCAGGTGGCAAACTAATTTTCAGAATTTCAGCACTCCTTATTCTAAATAAAATTATTTTTACTAAGGAAAATATATACGGGGTATTAGGAAAGCAGAAGAGCGAGGAGGTATTTTTCAAATTATTAGGTGCACGCGGCAAACTAGTCTTCAGAATTTCCGCACGCCTAATTCTAATTAAAATTATTTTAACTTGGGAAATATATACGGGGTATTAGGAAAGCAGAAGAGCGAGGAGGTATTTTTCAAATTATTAGGAGCACGCGGCAAACTAGTTTTCAGAATTTCAGCACTCCTTATTCTAAATAAAATTATTTTAACTAAGGAAAATATATACGGGGTTATTAGGAAAGCAGAAGAGCGAAGAAGTATTTTTCAAATTATTATTAGCAGGTGGCAAACTAATTTTCAGAATTTCAGCACTCCTTATTCTAAATAAAATTATTTTAACTAAGGAAAATATATACGGGGTTATTAGGAAAGCAGAAAAGCGGGGAGGTATTTTTCAAATTATTAGGAGCACGCGGCAAACTAGTTTTCAGAATTTCAGCACTCCTTATTCTAAATAAAATTATTTTAACTAAGGAAAATATATACGGGGTTATTAGGAAAGCAGAAAAGCGGGGAGGTATTTTTCAAATTATTAGGAGCACGCGGCAAACTAGTTTTCAGAATTTCAGCACTCCTTATTCTAAATAAAATTATTTTAACTAAGGAAAATATATACGGGGTTATTAGGAAAGCAGAAAAGCGAGGAGGTATTTTTCAAATTATTAGGAGCACGCGGCAAACTAGTTTTCAGAATTTCCGCACTCCTTATTCTAATTAAAATAATTTTAACTTAGGAAAATAAATACGGGGTATTAGGAAAGCAGAAGAGCGAAGAAGTATTTTTCAAATTATTAGGAGCACGCGGCAAACTAGTCTTCAGAATTTCAGCACTCCTTATTCTAAATAAAATTATTTTAACCAAGGAAAATATATACGGGGTATTAGGAAAGCAGAAGAGCGAGGAGGTATTTTTCAAATTATTAGGAGCACGCGGCAAACTAGTTTTCAGAATTTCCGCACTCCTTATTCTAAATAAAATTATTTTAACTAAGGAAAATATATACGGGGTTATTAGGAAAGCAGAAGAGCGGGGAGGTATTTTTCAAATTATTAGGAGCACGCGGCAAACTAGTTTTCAGAATTTCAGCACTCTTTATTCTAAATAAAATTATTTTAACTAAGGAAAATATATACGGGGTTATTAGGAAAGCAGAAAAGCGAGGAGGTATTTTTCAAATTATTAGGAGCACGCGGCAAACTAGTTTTCAGAATTTCCGCACTCCTTATTCTAAATAAAATTATTTTAACCAAGGAAAATATATACGGAGTTATTAGGAAAGCAGAAGAGCGAAGAAGTATTTTTCAAATTATTAGGAGCACGCGGCAAACTAGTTTTCAGAATTTCCGCACTCCTTATTCTAAATAAAATTATTTTAACTTAGGAAAATATATACGGGGTATTAGGAAAGCAGAAGAGCGAAGAAGTACTTTTCAAATTATTATTAGCACGCGGCAACCTAGCCTTCTGAATTTCCGCACTCCTAATTCTAAATAAAATTATTTTAACTTAGGAAAATATATACGGGGTATTAGGAAAGCAGAAGAGCGAAGAGGTATTTTTCAAATTATAAGGAGCACGCGACAACCTAGCCTTCAGAATTTCCGCAATCCTAATTCTAAATAAAATTATTTTAACTTGGGAAATATATACGGGGTACTAGGAAAGCAGAAGAGCGAAGAGGTATTTTTCAAATTATTAGGAGCACGCGGCAAACTAGTCTTCAGAATTTCCGCACTCCTAATTCTAATTAAAATCATTTTAACTTAGGAAAATATATACGGGGTATTAGGAAAGCAGAAAAGCGAAGAGGTATTTTTCAAATTATTAGGAGCACGCGGCAAACTAGTCTTCAGAATTTCCGCACTCCTAATTCTAATTAAAATTATTTTAACTTGGGAAATATATACGGGCTATTAGGAAAGCAGAAGAGCGAGGAGGTATTTTTCATTATTAGGAGCACGCGGCAAACTAGTTTTCAGAATTTCCGCACTCCTAATTCTAATTAAAATAATTTTAACTTAGGAAAATAAATACGGGGTATTAGGAAAGCAGAAGAGCGAAGAAGTATTTTTCAAATTATTAGGAGCACGCGGCAAACTAGTTTTCAGAATCTCCGCACTCCTTATTCTAAATAAAATTATTTTAACTTAGGAAAATATATACGGGGTATTAGGAAAGCAGAAGAGCGAAGAGGTATTTTTCAAATTATTAGGAGCACGCGGCAAACTAGTTTTCAGAATTTCAGCACTCCTTATTCTAAATAAAATTATTTGAACTTAGGAAAATATATACGGGGTATTAGGAAAGCAGAAAAGCGAAGAAGTATTTTTCAAATTATTATTAGCAGGTGGCAAACTAATTTTCAGAATTTCAGCACTCCTTATTCTAAATAAAATTATTTTTACTAAGGAAAATATATACGGGGTATTAGGAAAGCAGAAGAGCGAGGAGGTATTTTTCAAATTATTAGGAGCACGCGGCAAACTAGTCTTCAGAATTTCCGCACGCCTAATTCTAATTAAAATTATTTTAACTTGGGAAATATATACGGGGTATTAGGAAAGCAGAAGAGCGAGGAGGTATTTTTCAAATTATTAGGAGCACGCGGCAAACTAGTTTTCAGAATTTCAGCACTCCTTATTCTAAATAAAATTATTTTAACTAAGGAAAATATATACGGGGTTATTAGGAAAGCAGAAGAGCGAAGAAGTATTTTTCAAATTATTATTAGCAGGTGGCAAACTAATTTTCAGAATTTCAGCACTCCTTATTCTAAATAAAATTATTTTAACTAAGGAAAATATATACGGGGTATTAGGAAAGCAGAAGAGCGAGGAGGTATTTTTCAAGCTATTAGGAGCACGCGGCAAACTAGTCTTCAGAATTTCCGCACGCCTAATTCTAATTAAAATTATTTTAACTTGGGAAATATACGGGGTATTAGGAAAGCAGAAGAGCGAGGAGGTATTTTTCATTATTAGGAGCACGCGGCAAACTAGTTTTCAGAATTTCCGCACTCCTAATTCTAATTAAAATAATTTTAACTTAGGAAAATAAATACGGGGTATTAGGAAAGCAGAAGAGCGAAGAAGTATTTTTCAAATTATTAGGAGCACGCGGCAAACTAGTTTTCAGAATTTCCGCACTCCTTATTCTAAATAAAATTATTTTAACTTAGGAAAATATATACGGGGTATTAGGAAAGCAGAAGAGCGAAGAGGTATTTCTCAAATTATTAGGAGCACGCGGCAAACTAGTTTTCAGAATTTCAGCACTCCTTATTCTAAATAAAATTATTTGAACTTAGGAAAATATATACGGGGTATTAGGAAAGCAGAAGAGCGAAGAAGTATTTTTCAAATTATTGTTAGCAGGTGGCAAACTAATTTTCAGAATTTCAGCACTCCTTATTCTAAATAAAATTATTTTAACTAAGGAAAATATATACGGGGTATTAGGAAAGCAGAAGAGCGAGGAGGTATTTTTCAAACTATTAGGAGCACGCGGCAAACTAGTCTTCAGAATTTCCGCACGCCTAATTCTAATTAAAATTATTTTAACTTGGGAAATATATACGGGGTATTAGGAAAGCAGAAGAGCGAGGAGGTATTTTTCATTATTAGGAGCACGCGGCAAACTAGTTTTCAGAATTTCAGCACTCCTTATTCTAAATAAAATTATTTTAACTAAGGAAAATATATACGGGGTTATTAGGAAAGCAGAAGAGCGAGGAGGTATTTTTCAAATTATTAGGAGCACGCGGCAAACTAGTTTTCAGAATTTCAGCACTCCTTATTCTAAATAAAATTATTTTAACTAAGGAAAATATGTACGGGGTTATTAGGAAAGCAGAAGAGCGAGGATGTATTTTTCAAATTATTAGGAGCACGCGGCAAACTAGTTTTCAGAATTTCAGCACTCCTTATTCTAAATAAAATTATTTTAACTTAGGAAAATATATACGGGGTATTAGGAAAGCAGAAGAGCGAAGAGGTATTTTTCAAATTATTAGGAGCACGCGGCAAAATAGTCTTCAGAATTTCCGCACTCCTAATTCTAATTAAAATAATTTTAACTTAGGAAATATATACGGGGTATTAGGAAAGCAGAAGAGCGAGGAGGTATTTTGCAAATTATTAGGAGCACGCGGCAAACCAGTTTTCAGAATTTCAGCACTCCTTATTCTAAATAAAATTATTTTAACTTCGGAATATATATACGGGGCATTAGGAAAGCAGAAGAGCGAAGAAGTACTTTTCAAATTATTATTAGCACGCGGCAACCTAGCCTTCAGAATTTCCGCACTCTTAATTCTAAATAAAATTATTTTAACTTAGGAAAATATATACGGGGTATTAGGAAAGCAGAAGAGCGGGGAGGTATTTTTCAAATTATTAGGAGCACGCGGCAAACTAGTTTTCAGAATTTCAGCACTCCTTATTCTAAATAAAATTATTTGAACTTAGGAAAATATATACGGGGTATTAGGAAAGCAGAAGTGCGAAGAAGTATTTTTCAAATTATTATTAGCAGGTGGCAAACTAATTTTCAGAATTTCAGCACTCCTTATTCTAAATAAAATTATTTTAACTACGGAAAATATATACGGGGTATTAGGAAAGCAGAAGAGCGAGGAGGTATTTTTCAAATTATTAGGAGCACGCGGCAAACTAGTCTTCAGAATTTCCGCACGCCTAATTCTAATTAAAATTATTTTAACTTGGGAAATATATACGGGGTATTAGGAAAGCAGAAGAGCGAGGAGGTATTTTTCATTATTAGGAGCACGCGGCAAACTAGTTTTCAGAATTTCAGCCCTCCTTATTCTAAATAAAATTATTTTAACTTCGGAAAATATATACGGGGTATTAGGAAAGCAGAAGAGCGAGGAGGTATTTTTCGAATTATTAGGAGCACGCGGCAAACTAATTTTCAGAATTTCAGCATTCCTTATTCTAAATAAAATTATTTTAACTAAGGAAAATATGTACGGGGTTATTAGGAAAGCAGAAGAGCGAGGATGTATTTTTCAAATTATTAGGAGCACGCGGCAAACTAGTTTTCAGAATTTCAGCACTCCTTATTCTAAATAAAATTATTTTAACTAAGGAAAATACATACGGGGTTATTAGGAAAGCAGAAGAGCGGGGAGGTATTTTTCAAATTATTAGGAGCACGCGGCAAACTAATTTTCAGAATTTCAGCACTCCTTATTCTAAATAAAATTATTTTAACTAAGGAAAATATATACGGGGTATTAGGAAAGCAGAAGAGCGAGGAGGTATTTTTCATTATTAGCAGCACGCGGCAAACTAGTTTTCAGAATTTCCGCACTCCTAATTCTAATTAAAATAATTTTAACTTAGGAAAATAAATACGGGGTATTAGGAAAGCAGAAGAGCGAAGAAGTATTTTTCAAATTATTAGGAGCACGCGGCAAACTAGTTTTCAGAATTTCCGCACTCCTTATTCTAAATAAAATTATTTTAACCAAGGAAAATATATACGGGGTATTAGGAAAGCAGAAGAGCGAGGAGGTATTTTTCAAATTATTAGGAGCACGCGGCAAACTAGTTTTCAGAATTTCCGCACTCCTTATTCTAAATAAAATTATTTTAACTAAGGAAAATATATACGGGGTTATTAGGAAAGCAGAAGAGCGGGGAGGTATTTTTCAAATTATTAGGAGCACGCGGCAAACTAGTTTTCAGAATTTCAGCACTCTTTATTCTAAATAAAATTATTTTAACTAAGGAAAATATATACGGGGTTATTAGGAAAGCAGAAAAGCGAGGAGGTATTTTTCAAATTATTAGGAGCACGCGGCAAACTAGTTTTCAGAATTTCCGCACTCCTTATTCTAAATAAAATTATTTTAACCAAGGAAAATATATACGGAGTTATTAGGAAAGCAGAAGAGCGAAGAAGTATTTTTCAAATTATTAGGAGCACGCGGCAAACTAGTTTTCAGAATTTCCGCACTCCTTATTCTAAATAAAATTATTTTAACTTAGGAAAATATATACGGGGTATTAGGAAAGCAGAAGAGCGAAGAAGTACTTTTCAAATTATTATTAGCACGCGGCAACCTAGCCTTCTGAATTTCCGCACTCCTAATTCTAAATAAAATTATTTTAACTTAGGAAAATATATACGGGGTATTAGGAAAGCAGAAGAGCGAAGAGGTATTTTTCAAATTATAAGGAGCACGCGACAACCTAGCCTTCAGAATTTCCGCAATCCTAATTCTAAATAAAATTATTTTAACTTGGGAAATATATACGGGGTACTAGGAAAGCAGAAGAGCGAAGAGGTATTTTTCAAATTATTAGGAGCACGCGGCAAACTAGTCTTCAGAATTTCCGCACTCCTAATTCTAATTAAAATCATTTTAACTTAGGAAAATATATACGGGGTATTAGGAAAGCAGAAAAGCGAAGAGGTATTTTTCAAATTATTAGGAGCACGCGGCAAACTAGTCTTCAGAATTTCCGCACTCCTAATTCTAATTAAAATTATTTTAACTTGGGAAATATATACGGGCTATTAGGAAAGCAGAAGAGCGAGGAGGTATTTTTCATTATTAGGAGCACGCGGCAAACTAGTTTTCAGAATTTCCGCACTCCTAATTCTAATTAAAATAATTTTAACTTAGGAAAATAAATACGGGGTATTAGGAAAGCAGAAGAGCGAAGAAGTATTTTTCAAATTATTAGGAGCACGCGGCAAACTAGTTTTCAGAATCTCCGCACTCCTTATTCTAAATAAAATTATTTTAACTTAGGAAAATATATACGGGGTATTAGGAAAGCAGAAGAGCGAAGAGGTATTTTTCAAATTATTAGGAGCACGCGGCAAACTAGTTTTCAGAATTTCAGCACTCCTTATTCTAAATAAAATTATTTGAACTTAGGAAAATATATACGGGGTATTAGGAAAGCAGAAAAGCGAAGAAGTATTTTTCAAATTATTATTAGCAGGTGGCAAACTAATTTTCAGAATTTCAGCACTCCTTATTCTAAATAAAATTATTTTTACTAAGGAAAATATATACGGGGTATTAGGAAAGCAGAAGAGCGAGGAGGTATTTTTCAAATTATTAGGAGCACGCGGCAAACTAGTCTTCAGAATTTCCGCACGCCTAATTCTAATTAAAATTATTTTAACTTGGGAAATATATACGGGGTATTAGGAAAGCAGAAGAGCGAGGAGGTATTTTTCAAATTATTAGGAGCACGCGGCAAACTAGTTTTCAGAATTTCAGCACTCCTTATTCTAAATAAAATTATTTTAACTAAGGAAAATATATACGGGGTTATTAGGAAAGCAGAAGAGCGAAGAAGTATTTTTCAAATTATTATTAGCAGGTGGCAAACTAATTTTCAGAATTTCAGCACTCCTTATTCTAAATAAAATTATTTTAACTAAGGAAAATATATACGGGGTATTAGGAAAGCAGAAGAGCGAGGAGGTATTTTTCAAGCTATTAGGAGCACGCGGCAAACTAGTCTTCAGAATTTCCGCACGCCTAATTCTAATTAAAATTATTTTAACTTGGGAAATATACGGGGTATTAGGAAAGCAGAAGAGCGAGGAGGTATTTTTCATTATTAGGAGCACGCGGCAAACTAGTTTTCAGAATTTCCGCACTCCTAATTCTAATTAAAATAATTTTAACTTAGGAAAATAAATACGGGGTATTAGGAAAGCAGAAGAGCGAAGAAGTATTTTTCAAATTAGTAGGAGCACGCGGCAAACTAGTTTTCAGAATTTCCGCACTCCTTATTCTAAATAAAATTATTTTAACTTAGGAAAATATATACGGGGTATTAGGAAAGCAGAAGAGCGAAGAGGTATTTCTCAAATTATTAGGAGCACGCGGCAAACTAGTTTTCAGAATTTCAGCACTCCTTATTCTAAATAAAATTATTTGAACTTAGGAAAATATATACGGGGTATTAGGAAAGCAGAAGAGCGAAGAAGTATTTTTCAAATTATTGTTAGCAGGTGGCAAACTAATTTTCAGAATTTCAGCACTCCTTATTCTAAATAAAATTATTTTAACTAAGGAAAATATATACGGGGTATTAGGAAAGCAGAAGAGCGAGGAGGTATTTTTCAAACTATTAGGAGCACGCGGCAAACTAGTCTTCAGAATTTCCGCACGCCTAATTCTAATTAAAATTATTTTAACTTGGGAAATATATACGGGGTATTAGGAAAGCAGAAGAGCGAGGAGGTATTTTTCATTATTAGGAGCACGCGGCAAACTAGTTTTCAGAATTTCAGCACTCCTTATTCTAAATAAAATTATTTTAACTAAGGAAAATATATACGGGGTTATTAGGAAAGCAGAAGAGCGAGGAGGTATTTTTCAAATTATTAGGAGCACGCGGCAAACTAGTTTTCAGAATTTCAGCACTCCTTATTCTAAATAAAATTATTTTAACTAAGGAAAATATGTACGGGGTTATTAGGAAAGCAGAAGAGCGAGGATGTATTTTTCAAATTATTAGGAGCACGCGGCAAACTAGTTTTCAGAATTTCAGCACTCCTTATTCTAAATAAAATTATTTTAACTTAGGAAAATATATACGGGGTATTAGGAAAGCAGAAGAGCGAAGAGGTATTTTTCAAATTATTAGGAGCACGCGGCAAAATAGTCTTCAGAATTTCCGCACTCCTAATTCTAATTAAAATAATTTTAACTTAGGAAATATATACGGGGTATTAGGAAAGCAGAAGAGCGAGGAGGTATTTTGCAAATTATTAGGAGCACGCGGCAAACCAGTTTTCAGAATTTCAGCACTCCTTATTCTAAATAAAATTATTTTAACTTCGGAATATATATACGGGGCATTAGGAAAGCAGAAGAGCGAAGAAGTACTTTTCAAATTATTATTAGCACGCGGCAACCTAGCCTTCAGAATTTCCGCACTCTTAATTCTAAATAAAATTATTTTAACTTAGGAAAATATATACGGGGTATTAGGAAAGCAGAAGAGCGGGGAGGTATTTTTCAAATTATTAGGAGCACGCGGCAAACTAGTTTTCAGAATTTCAGCACTCCTTATTCTAAATAAAATTATTTGAACTTAGGAAAATATATACGGGGTATTAGGAAAGCAGAAGTGCGAAGAAGTATTTTTCAAATTATTATTAGCAGGTGGCAAACTAATTTTCAGAATTTCAGCACTCCTTATTCTAAATAAAATTATTTTAACTACGGAAAATATATACGGGGTATTAGGAAAGCAGAAGAGCGAGGAGGTATTTTTCAAATTATTAGGAGCACGCGGCAAACTAGTCTTCAGAATTTCCGCACGCCTAATTCTAATTAAAATTATTTTAACTTGGGAAATATATACGGGGTATTAGGAAAGCAGAAGAGCGAGGAGGTATTTTTCATTATTAGGAGCACGCGGCAAACTAGTTTTCAGAATTTCAGCCCTCCTTATTCTAAATAAAATTATTTTAACTTCGGAAAATATATACGGGGTATTAGGAAAGCAGAAGAGCGAGGAGGTATTTTTCGAATTATTAGGAGCACGCGGCAAACTAATTTTCAGAATTTCAGCATTCCTTATTCTAAATAAAATTATTTTAACTAAGGAAAATATGTACGGGGTTATTAGGAAAGCAGAAGAGCGAGGATGTATTTTTCAAATTATTAGGAGCACGCGGCAAACTAGTTTTCAGAATTTCAGCACTCCTTATTCTAAATAAAATTATTTTAACTAAGGAAAATACATACGGGGTTATTAGGAAAGCAGAAGAGCGGGGAGGTATTTTTCAAATTATTAGGAGCACGCGGCAAACTAATTTTCAGAATTTCAGCACTCCTTATTCTAAATAAAATTATTTTAACTAAGGAAAATATATACGGGGTATCAGGAAAGCAGAAGAGCGAGGAGGTATTTTTCAAGCTATTAGGAGCACGCGGCAAACTAGTCTTCAGAATTTCCGCACGCCTAATTCTAATTAAAATTATTTTAACTTGGGAAATATACGGGGTATTAGGAAAGCAGAAGAGCGAGGAGGTATTTTTCATTATTAGCAGCACGCGGCAAACTAGTTTTCAGAATTTCCGCACTCCTAATTCTAATTAAAATAATTTTAACTTAGGAAAATAAATACGGGGTATTAGGAAAGCAGAAGAGCGAAGAAGTATTTTTCAAATTATTAGGAGCACGCGGCAAACTAGTTTTCAGAATTTCCGCACTCCTTATTCTAAATAAAATTATTTTAACTTAGGAAAATATATACGGGGTATTAGGAAAGCAGAAGAGCGAAGAGGTATTTCTCAAATTATTAGGAGCACGCGGCAAACTAGTTTTCAGAATTTCAGCACTCCTTATTCTAAATAAAATTATTTGAACTTAGGAAAATATATACGGGGTATTAGGAAAGCAGAAGAGCGAAGAAGTATTTTTCAAATTATTGTTAGCAGGTGGCAAACTAATTTTCAGAATTTCAGCACTCCTTATTCTAAATAAAATTATTTTAACTAAGGAAAATATATACGGGGTATTAGGAAAGCAGAAGAGCGAGGAGGTATTTTTCAAACTATTAGGAGCACGCGGCAAACTAGTCTTCAGAATTTCCGCACGCCTAATTCTAATTAAAATTATTTTAACTTGGGAAATATATACGGGGTATTAGGAAAGCAGAAGAGCGAGGAGGTATTTTTCATTATTAGGAGCACGCGGCAAACTAGTTTTCAGAATTTCAGCACTCCTTATTCTAAATAAAATTATTTTAACTAAGGAAAATATATACGGGGTTATTAGGAAAGCAGAAGAGCGAGGAGGTATTTTTCAAATTATTAGGAGCACGCGGCAAACTAGTTTTCAGAATTTCAGCACTCCTTATTCTAAATAAAATTATTTTAACTAAGGAAAATATGTACGGGGTTATTAGGAAAGCAGAAGAGCGAGGATGTATTTTTCAAATTATTAGGAGCACGCGGCAAACTAGTTTTCAGAATTTCAGCACTCCTTATTCTAAATAAAATTATTTTAACTTAGGAAAATATATACGGGGTATTAGGAAAGCAGAAGAGCGAAGAGGTATTTTTCAAATTATTAGGAGCACGCGGCAAAATAGTCTTCAGAATTTCCGCACTCCTAATTCTAATTAAAATAATTTTAACTTAGGAAATATATACGGGGTATTAGGAAAGCAGAAGAGCGAGGAGGTATTTTGCAAATTATTAGGAGCACGCGGCAAACCAGTTTTCAGAATTTCAGCACTCCTTATTCTAAATAAAATTATTTTAACTAAGGAAAATATATACGGGGTATTAGGAAAGCAGAAGAGCGAGGAGGTATTTTTCAAACTATTAGGAGCACGCGGCAAACTAGTCTTCAGAATTTCCGCACGCCTAATTCTAATTAAAATTATTTTAACTTGGGAAATATATACGGGGTATTAGGAAAGCAGAAGAGCGAGGAGGTATTTTTCATTATTAGGAGCACGCGGCAAACTAGTTTTCAGAATTTCAGCACTCCTTATTCTAAATAAAATTATTTTAACTAAGGAAAATATATACGGGGTTATTAGGAAAGCAGAAGAGCGAGGAGGTATTTTTCAAATTATTAGGAGCACGCGGCAAACTAGTTTTCAGAATTTCAGCACTCCTTATTCTAAATAAAATTATTTTAACTAAGGAAAATATGTACGGGGTTATTAGGAAAGCAGAAGAGCGAGGATGTATTTTTCAAATTATTAGGAGCACGCGGCAAACTAGTTTTCAGAATTTCAGCACTCCTTATTCTAAATAAAATTATTTTAACTTAGGAAAATATATACGGGGTATTAGGAAAGCAGAAGAGCGAAGAGGTATTTTTCAAATTATTAGGAGCACGCGGCAAAATAGTCTTCAGAATTTCCGCACTCCTAATTCTAATTAAAATAATTTTAACTTAGGAAATATATACGGGGTATTAGGAAAGCAGAAGAGCGAGGAGGTATTTTGCAAATTATTAGGAGCACGCGGCAAACCAGTTTTCAGAATTTCAGCACTCCTTATTCTAAATAAAATTATTTTAACTTAGGAAAATATATACGGGGTATTAGGAAAGCAGAAGAGCGGGGAGGTATTTTTCAAATTATTAGGAGCACGCGGCAAACTAGTTTTCAGAATTTCAGCACTCCTTATTCTAAATAAAATTATTTTAACTAAGGAAAATATATACGGGGTTATTAGGAAAGCAGAAGAGCGGGGAGGTATTTTTCAAATTATTAGGAGCACGCGGCAAACTAGTTTTCAGAATTTCAGCACTCCTTATTCTAAATAAAATTATTTTAACTTCGGAATATATATACGGGGCATTAGGAAAGCAGAAGAGCGAAGAAGTACTTTTCAAATTATTATTAGCACGCGGCAACCTAGCCTTCAGAATTTCCGCACTCTTAATTCTAAATAAAATTATTTTAACTTAGGAAAATATATACGGGGTATTAGGAAAGCAGAAGAGCGGGGAGGTATTTTTCAAATTATTAGGAGCACGCGGCAAACTAGTTTTCAGAATTTCAGCACTCCTTATTCTAAATAAAATTATTTGAACTTAGGAAAATATATACGGGGTATTAGGAAAGCAGAAGTGCGAAGAAGTATTTTTCAAATTATTATTAGCAGGTGGCAAACTAATTTTCAGAATTTCAGCACTCCTTATTCTAAATAAAATTATTTTAACTACGGAAAATATATACGGGGTATTAGGAAAGCAGAAGAGCGAGGAGGTATTTTTCAAATTATTAGGAGCACGCGGCAAACTAGTCTTCAGAATTTCCGCACGCCTAATTCTAATTAAAATTATTTTAACTTGGGAAATATATACGGGGTATTAGGAAAGCAGAAGAGCGAGGAGGTATTTTTCGAATTATTAGGAGCACGCGGCAAACTAATTTTCAGAATTTCAGCATTCCTTATTCTAAATAAAATTATTTTAACTAAGGAAAATATGTACGGGGTTATTAGGAAAGCAGAAGAGCGAGGATGTATTTTTCAAATTATTAGGAGCACGCGGCAAACTAGTTTTCAGAATTTCAGCACTCCTTATTCTAAATAAAATTATTTTAACTAAGGAAAATACATACGGGGTTATTAGGAAAGCAGAAGAGCGGGGAGGTATTTTTCAAATTATTAGGAGCACGCGGCAAACTAGTTTTCAGAATTTCAGCACTCCTTATTCTAAATAAAATTATTTTAACTAAGGAAAATATATACGGGGTTATTAGGAAAGCAGAAAAGCGGGGAGGTATTTTTCAAATTATTAGGAGCACGCGGCAAACTAGTTTTCAGAATTTCAGCACTCCTTATTCTAAATAAAATTATTTTAACTAAGGAAAATATATACGGGGTTATTAGGAAAGCAGAAAAGCGAGGAGGTATTTTTCAAATTATTAGGAGCACGCGGCAAACTAGTTTTCAGAATTTTCGCACTCCTTATTCTAATTAAAATAATTTTAACTTAGGAAAATAAATACGGGGTATTAGGAAAGCAGAAGAGGGAAGAAGTATTTTTCAAATTATTAGGAGCACGCGGCAAACTAGTCTTCAGAATTTCAGCACTCCTTATTCTAAATAAAATTATTTTAACCAAGGAAAATATATACGGGGTATTAGGAAAGCAGAAGAGCGAGGAGGTATTTTTCAAATTATTAGGAGCACGCGGCAAACTAGTTTTCAGAATTTCCGCACTCCTTATTCTAAATAAAATTATTTTAACTAAGGAAAATATATACGGGGTTATTAGGAAAGCAGAAGAGCGGGGAGGTATTTTTCAAATTATTAGGAGCACGCGGCAAACTAGTTTTCAGAATTTCAGCACTCTTTATTCTAAATAAAATTATTTTAACTAAGGAAAATATATACGGAGTTATTAGGAAAGCAGAAGAGCGAAGAAGTATTTTTCAAATTATTAGGAGCACGCGGCAAACTAGTTTTCAGAATTTCCGCACTCCTTATTCTAAATAAAATTATTTTAACTTAGGAAAATATATACGGGGTATTAGGAAAGCAGAAGAGCGAAGAAGTACTTTTCAAATTATTATTAGCACGCGGCAACCTAGCCTTCTGAATTTCCGCACTCCTAATTCTAAATAAAATTATTTTAACTTAGGAAAATATATACGGGGTATTAGGAAAGCAGAAGAGCGAAGAGGTATTTTTCAAATTATAAGGAGCACGCGACAACCTAGCCTTCAGAATTTCCGCACTCCTAATTCTAAATAAAATTATTTTAACTTGGGAAATATATACGGGGTACTAGGAAAGCAGAAGAGCGAAGAGGTATTTTTCAAATTATTAGGAGCACGCGGCAAACTAGTCTTCAGAATTTCCGCACTCCTAATTCTAATTAAAATCATTTTAACTTAGGAAAATATATACGGGGTATTAGGAAAGCAGAAGAGCGAAGAGGTATTTTTCAAATTATTAGGAGCACGCGGCAAACTAGTCTTCAGAATTTCCGCACGCCTAATTCTAATTAAAATTATTTTAACTTGGGAAATATATACGGGGTATTAGGAAAGCAGAAGAGCGAGGAGGTATTTTTCAAATTATTAGGAGCACGCGGCAAACTAGTTTTCAGAATTTCAGCACTCCTTATTCTAAATAAAATTATTTTAACTAAGGAAAATATATACGGGGTTATTAGGAAAGCAGAAGAGCGAAGAAGTATTTTTCAAATTATTATTAGCAGGTGGCAAACTAATTTTCAGAATTTCAGCACTCCTTATTCTAAATAAAATTATTTTAACTAAGGAAAATATATACGGGGTATTAGGAAAGCAGAAGAGCGAGGAGGTATTTTTCAAGCTATTAGGAGCACGCGGCAAACTAGTCTTCAGAATTTCCGCACGCCTAATTCTAATTAAAATTATTTTAACTTGGGAAATATACGGGGTATTAGGAAAGCAGAAGAGCGAGGAGGTATTTTTCATTATTAGGAGCACGCGGCAAACTAGTTTTCAGAATTTCCGCACTCCTAATTCTAATTAAAATAATTTTAACTTAGGAAAATAAATACGGGGTATTAGGAAAGCAGAAGAGCGAAGAAGTATTTTTCAAATTATTAGGAGCACGCGGCAAACTAGTTTTCAGAATTTCCGCACTCCTTATTCTAAATAAAATTATTTTAACTTAGGAAAATATATACGGGGTATTAGGAAAGCAGAAGAGCGAAGAGGTATTTCTCAAATTATTAGGAGCACGCGGCAAACTAGTTTTCAGAATTTCAGCACTCCTTATTCTAAATAAAATTATTTGAACTTAGGAAAATATATACGGGGTATTAGGAAAGCAGAAGAGCGAAGAAGTATTTTTCAAATTATTGTTAGCAGGTGGCAAACTAATTTTCAGAATTTCAGCACTCCTTATTCTAAATAAAATTATTTTAACTAAGGAAAATATATACGGGGTATTAGGAAAGCAGAAGAGCGAGGAGGTATTTTTCAAACTATTAGGAGCACGCGGCAAACTAGTCTTCAGAATTTCCGCACGCCTAATTCTAATTAAAATTATTTTAACTTGGGAAATATATACGGGGTATTAGGAAAGCAGAAGAGCGAGGAGGTATTTTTCATTATTAGGAGCACGCGGCAAACTAGTTTTCAGAATTTCAGCACTCCTTATTCTAAATAAAATTATTTTAACTAAGGAAAATATATACGGGGTTATTAGGAAAGCAGAAGAGCGAGGAGGTATTTTTCAAATTATTAGGAGCACGCGGCAAACTAGTTTTCAGAATTTCAGCACTCCTTATTCTAAATAAAATTATTTTAACTAAGGAAAATATGTACGGGGTTATTAGGAAAGCAGAAGAGCGAGGATGTATTTTTCAAATTATTAGGAGCACGCGGCAAACTAGTTTTCAGAATTTCAGCACTCCTTATTCTAAATAAAATTATTTTAACTTAGGAAAATATATACGGGGTATTAGGAAAGCAGAAGAGCGAAGAGGTATTTTTCAAATTATTAGGAGCACGCGGCAAAATAGTCTTCAGAATTTCCGCACTCCTAATTCTAATTAAAATAATTTTAACTTAGGAAATATATACGGGGTATTAGGAAAGCAGAAGAGCGAGGAGGTATTTTGCAAATTATTAGGAGCACGCGGCAAACCAGTTTTCAGAATTTCAGCACTCCTTATTCTAAATAAAATTATTTTAACTTCGGAATATATATACGGGGCATTAGGAAAGCAGAAGAGCGAAGAAGTACTTTTCAAATTATTATTAGCACGCGGCAACCTAGCCTTCAGAATTTCCGCACTCTTAATTCTAAATAAAATTATTTTAACTTAGGAAAATATATACGGGGTATTAGGAAAGCAGAAGAGCGGGGAGGTATTTTTCAAATTATTAGGAGCACGCGGCAAACTAGTTTTCAGAATTTCAGCACTCCTTATTCTAAATAAAATTATTTGAACTTAGGAAAATATATACGGGGTATTAGGAAAGCAGAAGTGCGAAGAAGTATTTTTCAAATTATTATTAGCAGGTGGCAAACTAATTTTCAGAATTTCAGCACTCCTTATTCTAAATAAAATTATTTTAACTAAGGAAAATACATACGGGGTTATTAGGAAAGCAGAAGAGCGGGGAGGTATTTTTCAAATTATTAGGAGCACGCGGCAAACTAATTTTCAGAATTTCAGCACTCCTTATTCTAAATAAAATTATTTTAACTAAGGAAAATATATACGGGGTATTAGGAAAGCAGAAGAGCGAGGAGGTATTTTTCAAGCTATTAGGAGCACGCGGCAAACTAGTCTTCAGAATTTCCGCACGCCTAATTCTAATTAAAATTATTTTAACTTGGGAAATATACGGGGTATTAGGAAAGCAGAAGAGCGAGGAGGTATTTTTCATTATTAGCAGCACGCGGCAAACTAGTTTTCAGAATTTCCGCACTCCTAATTCTAATTAAAATAATTTTAACTTAGGAAAATAAATACGGGGTATTAGGAAAGCAGAAGAGCGAAGAAGTATTTTTCAAATTATTAGGAGCACGCGGCAAACTAGTTTTCAGAATTTCCGCACTCCTTATTCTAAATAAAATTATTTTAACTTAGGAAAATATATACGGGGTATTAGGAAAGCAGAAGAGCGAAGAGGTATTTCTCAAATTATTAGGAGCACGCGGCAAACTAGTTTTTAGAATTTCAGCACTCCTTATTCTAAATAAAATTATTTGAACTTAGGAAAATATATACGGGGTATTAGGAAAGCAGAAGAGCGAAGAAGTATTTTTCAAATTATTGTTAGCAGGTGGCAAACTAATTTTCAGAATTTCAGCACTCCTTATTCTAAATAAAATTATTTTAACTAAGGAAAATATATACGGGGTATTAGGAAAGCAGAAGAGCGAGGAGGTATTTTTCAAACTATTAGGAGCACGCGGCAAACTAGTCTTCAGAATTTCCGCACGCCTAATTCTAATTAAAATTATTTTAACTTGGGAAATATATACGGGGTATTAGGAAAGCAGAAGAGCGAGGAGGTATTTTTCATTATTAGGAGCACGCGGCAAACTAGTTTTCAGAATTTCAGCACTCCTTATTCTAAATAAAATTATTTTAACTAAGGAAAATATATACGGGGTTATTAGGAAAGCAGAAGAGCGAGGAGGTATTTTTCAAATTATTAGGAGCACGCGGCAAACTAGTTTTCAGAATTTCAGCACTCCTTATTCTAAATAAAATTATTTTAACTAAGGAAAATATGTACGGGGTTATTAGGAAAGCAGAAGAGCGAGGATGTATTTTTCAAATTATTAGGAGCACGCGGCAAACTAGTTTTCAGAATTTCAGCACTCCTTATTCTAAATAAAATTATTTTAACTTAGGAAAATATATACGGGGTATTAGGAAAGCAGAAGAGCGAAGAGGTATTTTTCAAATTATTAGGAGCACGCGGCAAAATAGTCTTCAGAATTTCCGCACTCCTAATTCTAATTAAAATAATTTTAACTTAGGAAATATATACGGGGTATTAGGAAAGCAGAAGAGCGAGGAGGTATTTTGCAAATTATTAGGAGCACGCGGCAAACCAGTTTTCAGAATTTCAGCACTCCTTATTCTAAATAAAATTATTTTAACTAAGGAAAATATATACGGGGTATTAGGAAAGCAGAAGAGCGAGGAGGTATTTTTCAAACTATTAGGAGCACGCGGCAAACTAGTCTTCAGAATTTCCGCACGCCTAATTCTAATTAAAATTATTTTAACTTGGGAAATATATACGGGGTATTAGGAAAGCAGAAGAGCGAGGAGGTATTTTTCATTATTAGGAGCACGCGGCAAACTAGTTTTCAGAATTTCAGCACTCCTTATTCTAAATAAAATTATTTTAACTAAGGAAAATATATACGGGGTTATTAGGAAAGCAGAAGAGCGAGGAGGTATTTTTCAAATTATTAGGAGCACGCGGCAAACTAGTTTTCAGAATTTCAGCACTCCTTATTCTAAATAAAATTATTTTAACTAAGGAAAATATGTACGGGGTTATTAGGAAAGCAGAAGAGCGAGGATGTATTTTTCAAATTATTAGGAGCACGCGGCAAACTAGTTTTCAGAATTTCAGCACTCCTTATTCTAAATAAAATTATTTTAACTTAGGAAAATATATACGGGGTATTAGGAAAGCAGAAGAGCGAAGAGGTATTTTTCAAATTATTAGGAGCACGCGGCAAAATAGTCTTCAGAATTTCCGCACTCCTAATTCTAATTAAAATAATTTTAACTTAGGAAATATATACGGGGTATTAGGAAAGCAGAAGAGCGAAGAGGTATTTTTCAAATTATTAGGAGCACGCGGCAAAATAGTCTTCAGAATTTCCGCACTCCTAATTCTAATTAAAATAATTTTAACTTAGGAAATATATACGGGGTATTAGGAAAGCAGAAGAGCGAGGAGGTATTTTGCAAATTATTAGGAGCACGCGGCAAACCAGTTTTCAGAATTTCAGCACTCCTTATTCTAAATAAAATTATTTTAACTTAGGAAAATATATACGGGGTATTAGGAAAGCAGAAGAGCGGGGAGGTATTTTTCAAATTATTAGGAGCACGCGGCAAACTAGTTTTCAGAATTTCAGCACTCCTTATTCTAAATAAAATTATTTTAACTAAGGAAAATATATACGGGGTTATTAGGAAAGCAGAAGAGCGGGGAGGTATTTTTCAAATTATTAGGAGCACGCGGCAAACTAGTTTTCAGAATTTCAGCACTCCTTATTCTAAATAAAATTATTTGAACTTAGGAAAATATATACGGGGTATTAGGAAAGCAGAAGTGCGAAGAAGTATTTTTCAAATTATTATTAGCAGGTGGCAAACTAATTTTCAGAATTTCAGCACTCCTTATTCTAAATAAAATTATTTTAACTACGGAAAATATATACGGGGTATTAGGAAAGCAGAAGAGCGAGGAGGTATTTTTCAAATTATTAGGAGCACGCGGCAAACTAGTCTTCAGAATTTCCGCACGCCTAATTCTAATTAAAATTATTTTAACTTGGGAAATATATACGGGGTATTAGGAAAGCAGAAGAGCGAGGAGGTATTTTTCATTATTAGGAGCACGCGGCAAACTAGTTTTCAGAATTTCAGCCCTCCTTATTCTAAATAAAATTATTTTAACTTCGGAAAATATATACGGGGTATTAGGAAAGCAGAAGAGCGAGGAGGTATTTTTCGAATTATTAGGAGCACGCGGCAAACTAATTTTCAGAATTTCAGCATTCCTTATTCTAAATAAAATTATTTTAACTAAGGAAAATATGTACGGGGTTATTAGGAAAGCAGAAGAGCGAGGATGTATTTTTCAAATTATTAGGAGCACGCGGCAAACTAGTTTTCAGAATTTCAGCACTCCTTATTCTAAATAAAATTATTTTAACTAAGGAAAATACATACGGGGTTATTAGGAAAGCAGAAGAGCGGGGAGGTATTTTTCAAATTATTAGGAGCACGCGGCAAACTAGTTTTCAGAATTTCAGCACTCCTTATTCTAAATAAAATTATTTTAACTAAGGAAAATATATACGGGGTTATTAGGAAAGCAGAAAAGCGGGGAGGTATTTTTCAAATTATTAGGAGCACGCGGCAAACTAGTTTTCAGAATTTCAGCACTCCTTATTCTAAATAAAATTATTTTAACTAAGGAAAATATATACGGGGTTATTAGGAAAGCAGAAAAGCGAGGAGGTATTTTTCAAATTATTAGGAGCACGCGGCAAACTAGTTTTCAGAATTTTCGCACTCCTTATTCTAATTAAAATAATTTTAACTTAGGAAAATAAATACGGGGTATTAGGAAAGCAGAAGAGGGAAGAAGTATTTTTCAAATTATTAGGAGCACGCGGCAAACTAGTCTTCAGAATTTCAGCACTCCTTATTCTAAATAAAATTATTTTAACCAAGGAAAATATATACGGGGTATTAGGAAAGCAGAAGAGCGAGGAGGTATTTTTCAAATTATTAGGAGCACGCGGCAAACTAGTTTTCAGAATTTCCGCACTCCTTATTCTAAATAAAATTATTTTAACTAAGGAAAATATATACGGGGTTATTAGGAAAGCAGAAGAGCGGGGAGGTATTTTTCAAATTATTAGGAGCACGCGGCAAACTAGTTTTCAGAATTTCAGCACTCTTTATTCTAAATAAAATTATTTTAACTAAGGAAAATATATACGGAGTTATTAGGAAAGCAGAAGAGCGAAGAAGTATTTTTCAAATTATTAGGAGCACGCGGCAAACTAGTTTTCAGAATTTCCGCACTCCTTATTCTAAATAAAATTATTTTAACTTAGGAAAATATATACGGGGTATTAGGAAAGCAGAAGAGCGAAGAAGTACTTTTCAAATTATTATTAGCACGCGGCAACCTAGCCTTCTGAATTTCCGCACTCCTAATTCTAAATAAAATTATTTTAACTTAGGAAAATATATACGGGGTATTAGGAAAGCAGAAGAGCGAAGAGGTATTTTTCAAATTATAAGGAGCACGCGACAACCTAGCCTTCAGAATTTCCGCACTCCTAATTCTAAATAAAATTATTTTAACTTGGGAAATATATACGGGGTACTAGGAAAGCAGAAGAGCGAAGAGGTATTTTTCAAATTATTAGGAGCACGCGGCAAACTAGTCTTCAGAATTTCCGCACTCCTAATTCTAATTAAAATCATTTTAACTTAGGAAAATATATACGGGGTATTAGGAAAGCAGAAGAGCGAAGAGGTATTTTTCAAATTATTAGGAGCACGCGGCAAACTAGTCTTCAGAATTTCCGCACTCCTAATTCTAATTAAAATTATTTTAACTTGGGAAATATATACGGGCTATTAGGAAAGCAGAAGAGCGAGGAGGTATTTTTCATTATTAGGAGCACGCGGCAAACTAGTTTTCAGAATTTCCGCACTCCTAATTCTAATTAAAAGTATTTTAACTTGGGAAATATATACGGGCTATTAGGAAAGCAGAAGAGCGAGGAGGTATTTTTCATTATTAGGAGCACGCGGCAAACTAGTTTTCAGAATTTCCGCACTCCTAATTCTAATTAAAATAATTTTAACTTAGGAAAATAAATACGGGGTATTAGGAAAGCAGAAGAGCGAAGAAGTATTTTTCAAATTATTAGGAGCACGCGGCAAACTAGTTTTCAGAATTTCAGCACTCCTTATTCTAAATAAAATTATTTGAACTTAGGAAAATATATACGGGGTATTAGGAAAGCAGAAAAGCGAAGAAGTATTTTTCAAATTATTATTAGCAGGTGGCAAACTAATTTTCAGAATTTCAGCACTCCTTATTCTAAATAAAATTATTTTTACTAAGGAAAATATATACGGGGTATTAGGAAAGCAGAAGAGCGAGGAGGTATTTTTCAAATTATTAGGAGCACGCGGCAAACTAGTCTTCAGAATTTCCGCACGCCTAATTCTAATTAAAATTATTTTAACTTGGGAAATATATACGGGGTATTAGGAAAGCAGAAGAGCGAGGAGGTATTTTTCAAATTATTAGGAGCACGCGGCAAACTAGTTTTCAGAATTTCAGCACTCCTTATTCTAAATAAAATTATTTTAACTAAGGAAAATATATACGGGGTTATTAGGAAAGCAGAAGAGCGAAGAAGTATTTTTCAAATTATTATTAGCAGGTGGCAAACTAATTTTCAGAATTTCAGCACTCCTTATTCTAAATAAAATTATTTTAACTAAGGAAAATATATACGGGGTATTAGGAAAGCAGAAGAGCGAGGAGGTATTTTTCAAGCTATTAGGAGCACGCGGCAAACTAGTCTTCAGAATTTCCGCACGCCTAATTCTAATTAAAATTATTTTAACTTGGGAAATATACGGGGTATTAGGAAAGCAGAAGAGCGAGGAGGTATTTTTCATTATTAGGAGCACGCGGCAAACTAGTTTTCAGAATTTCCGCACTCCTAATTCTAATTAAAATAATTTTAACTTAGGAAAATAAATACGGGGTATTAGGAAAGCAGAAGAGCGAAGAAGTATTTTTCAAATTATTAGGAGCACGCGGCAAACTAGTTTTCAGAATTTCCGCACTCCTTATTCTAAATAAAATTATTTTAACTTAGGAAAATATATACGGGGTATTAGGAAAGCAGAAGAGCGAAGAAGTATTTTTCAAATTATTATTAGCAGGTGGCAAACTAATTTTCAGAATTTCAGCACTCCTTATTCTAAATAAAATTATTTTAACTAAGGAAAATATATACGGGGTTATTAGGAAAGCAGAAAAGCGGGGAGGTATTTTTCAAATTATTAGGAGCACGCGGCAAACTAGTTTTCAGAATTTCAGCACTCCTTATTCTAAATAAAATTATTTTAACTAAGGAAAATATATACGGGGTTATTAGGAAAGCAGAAAAGCGGGGAGGTATTTTTCAAATTATTAGGAGCACGCGGCAAACTAGTTTTCAGAATTTCAGCACTCCTTATTCTAAATAAAATTATTTTAACTAAGGAAAATATATACGGGGTTATTAGGAAAGCAGAAAAGCGAGGAGGTATTTTTCAAATTATTAGGAGCACGCGGCAAACTAGTTTTCAGAATTTCCGCACTCCTTATTCTAATTAAAATAATTTTAACTTAGGAAAATAAATACGGGGTATTAGGAAAGCAGAAGAGCGAAGAAGTATTTTTCAAATTATTAGGAGCACGCGGCAAACTAGTCTTCAGAATTTCAGCACTCCTTATTCTAAATAAAATTATTTTAACCAAGGAAAATATATACGGGGTATTAGGAAAGCAGAAGAGCGAGGAGGTATTTTTCAAATTATTAGGAGCACGCGGCAAACTAGTTTTCAGAATTTCCGCACTCCTTATTCTAAATAAAATTATTTTAACTAAGGAAAATATATACGGGGTTATTAGGAAAGCAGAAGAGCGGGGAGGTATTTTTCAAATTATTAGGAGCACGCGGCAAACTAGTTTTCAGAATTTCAGCACTCTTTATTCTAAATAAAATTATTTTAACTAAGGAAAATATATACGGGGTTATTAGGAAAGCAGAAAAGCGAGGAGGTATTTTTCAAATTATTAGGAGCACGCGGCAAACTAGTTTTCAGAATTTCCGCACTCCTTATTCTAAATAAAATTATTTTAACCAAGGAAAATATATACGGAGTTATTAGGAAAGCAGAAGAGCGAAGAAGTATTTTTCAAATTATTAGGAGCACGCGGCAAACTAGTTTTCAGAATTTCCGCACTCCTTATTCTAAATAAAATTATTTTAACTTAGGAAAATATATACGGGGTATTAGGAAAGCAGAAGAGCGAAGAAGTACTTTTCAAATTATTATTAGCACGCGGCAACCTAGCCTTCTGAATTTCCGCACTCCTAATTCTAAATAAAATTATTTTAACTTAGGAAAATATATACGGGGTATTAGGAAAGCAGAAGAGCGAAGAGGTATTTTTCAAATTATAAGGAGCACGCGACAACCTAGCCTTCAGAATTTCCGCAATCCTAATTCTAAATAAAATTATTTTAACTTGGGAAATATATACGGGGTACTAGGAAAGCAGAAGAGCGAAGAGGTATTTTTCAAATTATTAGGAGCACGCAGCAAACTAGTCTTCAGAATTTCCGCACTCCTAATTCTAATTAAAATCATTTTAACTTAGGAAAATATATACGGGGTATTAGGAAAGCAGAAAAGCGAAGAGGTATTTTTCAAATTATTAGGAGCACGCGGCAAACTAGTCTTCAGAATTTCCGCACTCCTAATTCTAATTAAAATTATTTTAACTTGGGAAATATATACGGGCTATTAGGAAAGCAGAAGAGCGAGGAGGTATTTTTCATTATTAGGAGCACGCGGCAAACTAGTTTTCAGAATTTCCGCACTCCTAATTCTAATTAAAATAATTTTAACTTAGGAAAATAAATACGGGGTATTAGGAAAGCAGAAGAGCGAAGAAGTATTTTTCAAATTATTAGGAGCACGCGGCAAACTAGTTTTCAGAATCTCCGCACTCCTTATTCTAAATAAAATTATTTTAACTTAGGAAAATATATACGGGGTATTAGGAAAGCAGAAGAGCGAAGAGGTATTTTTCAAATTATTAGGAGCACGCGGCAAACTAGTTTTCAGAATTTCAGCACTCCTTATTCTAAATAAAATTATTTGAACTTAGGAAAATATATACGGGGTATTAGGAAAGCAGAAAAGCGAAGAAGTATTTTTCAAATTATTATTAGCAGGTGGCAAACTAATTTTCAGAATTTCAGCACTCCTTATTCTAAATAAAATTATTTTTACTAAGGAAAATATATACGGGGTATTAGGAAAGCAGAAGAGCGAGGAGGTATTTTTCAAATTATTAGGAGCACGCGGCAAACTAGTCTTCAGAATTTCCGCACGCCTAATTCTAATTAAAATTATTTTAACTTGGGAAATATATACGGGGTATTAGGAAAGCAGAAGAGCGAGGAGGTATTTTTCAAATTATTAGGAGCACGCGGCAAACTAGTTTTCAGAATTTCAGCACTCCTTATTCTAAATAAAATTATTTTAACTAAGGAAAATATATACGGGGTTATTAGGAAAGCAGAAGAGCGAAGAAGTATTTTTCAAATTATTATTAGCAGGTGGCAAACTAATTTTCAGAATTTCAGCACTCCTTATTCTAAATAAAATTATTTTAACTAAGGAAAATATATACGGGGTATTAGGAAAGCAGAAGAGCGAGGAGGTATTTTTCAAGCTATTAGGAGCACGCGGCAAACTAGTCTTCAGAATTTCCGCACGCCTAATTCTAATTAAAATTATTTTAACTTGGGAAATATACGGGGTATTAGGAAAGCAGAAGAGCGAGGAGGTATTTTTCATTATTAGGAGCACGCGGCAAACTAGTTTTCAGAATTTCCGCACTCCTAATTCTAATTAAAATAATTTTAACTTAGGAAAATAAATACGGGGTATTAGGAAAGCAGAAGAGCGAAGAAGTATTTTTCAAATTATTAGGAGCACGCGGCAAACTAGTTTTCAGAATTTCCGCACTCCTTATTCTAAATAAAATTATTTTAACTTAGGAAAATATATACGGGGTATTAGGAAAGCAGAAGAGCGAAGAGGTATTTCTCAAATTATTAGGAGCACGCGGCAAACTAGTTTTCAGAATTTCAGCACTCCTTATTCTAAATAAAATTATTTGAACTTAGGAAAATATATACGGGGTATTAGGAAAGCAGAAGAGCGAAGAAGTATTTTTCAAATTATTGTTAGCAGGTGGCAAACTAATTTTCAGAATTTCAGCACTCCTTATTCTAAATAAAATTATTTTAACTAAGGAAAATATATACGGGGTATTAGGAAAGCAGAAGAGCGAGGAGGTATTTTTCAAACTATTAGGAGCACGCGGCAAACTAGTCTTCAGAATTTCCGCACGCCTAATTCTAATTAAAATTATTTTAACTTGGGAAATATATACGGGGTATTAGGAAAGCAGAAGAGCGAGGAGGTATTTTTCATTATTAGGAGCACGCGGCAAACTAGTTTTCAGAATTTCAGCACTCCTTATTCTAAATAAAATTATTTTAACTAAGGAAAATATATACGGGGTTATTAGGAAAGCAGAAGAGCGAGGAGGTATTTTTCAAATTATTAGGAGCACGCGGCAAACTAGTTTTCAGAATTTCAGCACTCCTTATTCTAAATAAAATTATTTTAACTAAGGAAAATATGTACGGGGTTATTAGGAAAGCAGAAGAGCGAGGATGTATTTTTCAAATTATTAGGAGCACGCGGCAAACTAGTTTTCAGAATTTCAGCACTCCTTATTCTAAATAAAATTATTTTAACTTAGGAAAATATATACGGGGTATTAGGAAAGCAGAAGAGCGAAGAGGTATTTTTCAAATTATTAGGAGCACGCGGCAAAATAGTCTTCAGAATTTCCGCACTCCTAATTCTAATTAAAATAATTTTAACTTAGGAAATATATACGGGGTATTAGGAAAGCAGAAGAGCGAGGAGGTATTTTGCAAATTATTAGGAGCACGCGGCAAACCAGTTTTCAGAATTTCAGCACTCCTTATTCTAAATAAAATTATTTTAACTAAGGAAAATATATACGGGGTTATTAGGAAAGCAGAAGAGCGGGGAGGTATTTTTCAAATTATTAGGAGCACGCGGCAAACTAGTTTTCAGAATTTCAGCACTCCTTATTCTAAATAAAATTATTTTAACTTCGGAATATATATACGGGGTATTAGGAAAGCAGAAGAGCGAAGAAGTACTTTTCAAATTATTATTAGCACGCGGCAACCTAGCCTTCAGAATTTCCGCACTCTTAATTCTAAATAAAATTATTTTAACTTAGGAAAATATATACGGGGTATTAGGAAAGCAGAAGAGCGGGGAGGTATTTTTCAAATTATTAGGAGCACGCGGCAAACTAGTTTTCAGAATTTCAGCACTCCTTATTCTAAATAAAATTATTTGAACTTAGGAAAATATATACGGGGTATTAGGAAAGCAGAAAAGCGAAGAAGTATTTTTCAAATTATTATTAGCAGGTGGCAAACTAATTTTCAGAATTTCAGCACTCCTTATTCTAAATAAAATTATTTTTACTAAGGAAAATATATACGGGGTATTAGGAAAGCAGAAGAGCGAGGAGGTATTTTTCAAATTATTAGGAGCACGCGGCAAACTAGTCTTCAGAATTTCCGCACGCCTAATTCTAATTAAAATTATTTTAACTTGGGAAATATATACGGGGTATTAGGAAAGCAGAAGAGCGAGGAGGTATTTTTCAAATTATTAGGAGCACGCGGCAAACTAGTTTTCAGAATTTCAGCACTCCTTATTCTAAATAAAATTATTTTAACTAAGGAAAATATATACGGGGTTATTAGGAAAGCAGAAGAGCGAAGAAGTATTTTTCAAATTATTATTAGCAGGTGGCAAACTAATTTTCAGAATTTCAGCACTCCTTATTCTAAATAAAATTATTTTAACTAAGGAAAATATATACGGGGTATTAGGAAAGCAGAAGAGCGAGGAGGTATTTTTCAAGCTATTAGGAGCACGCGGCAAACTAGTCTTCAGAATTTCCGCACGCCTAATTCTAATTAAAATTATTTTAACTTGGGAAATATACGGGGTATTAGGAAAGCAGAAGAGCGAGGAGGTATTTTTCATTATTAGGAGCACGCGGCAAACTAGTTTTCAGAATTTCCGCACTCCTAATTCTAATTAAAATAATTTTAACTTAGGAAAATAAATACGGGGTATTAGGAAAGCAGAAGAGCGAAGAAGTATTTTTCAAATTATTAGGAGCACGCGGCAAACTAGTTTTCAGAATTTCCGCACTCCTTATTCTAAATAAAATTATTTTAACTTAGGAAAATATATACGGGGTATTAGGAAAGCAGAAGAGCGAAGAGGTATTTCTCAAATTATTAGGAGCACGCGGCAAACTAGTTTTCAGAATTTCAGCACTCCTTATTCTAAATAAAATTATTTGAACTTAGGAAAATATATACGGGGTATTAGGAAAGCAGAAGAGCGAAGAAGTATTTTTCAAATTATTGTTAGCAGGTGGCAAACTAATTTTCAGAATTTCAGCACTCCTTATTCTAAATAAAATTATTTTAACTAAGGAAAATATATACGGGGTATTAGGAAAGCAGAAGAGCGAGGAGGTATTTTTCAAACTATTAGGAGCACGCGGCAAACTAGTCTTCAGAATTTCCGCACGCCTAATTCTAATTAAAATTATTTTAACTTGGGAAATATATACGGGGTATTAGGAAAGCAGAAGAGCGAGGAGGTATTTTTCATTATTAGGAGCACGCGGCAAACTAGTTTTCAGAATTTCAGCACTCCTTATTCTAAATAAAATTATTTTAACTAAGGAAAATATATACGGAGTTATTAGGAAAGCAGAAGAGCGGGGAGGTATTTTTCAAATTATTAGGAGCACGCGGCAAACTAGTTTTCAGAATTTCAGCACTCCTTATTCTAAATAAAATTATTTTAACTTCGGAATATATATACGGGGTATTAGGAAAGCAGAAGAGCGAAGAAGTACTTTTCAAATTATTATTAGCACGCGGCAACCTAGCCTTCAGAATTTCCGCACTCTTAATTCTAAATAAAATTATTTTATCTTAGGAAAATATATACGGGGTATTAGGAAAGCAGAAGAGCGGGGAGGTATTTTTCAAATTATTAGGAGCACGCGGCAAACTAGTTTTCAGAATTTCAGCACTCCTTATTCTAAATAAAATTATTTTAACTAAGGAAAATATATACGGGGTTATTAGGAAAGCAGAAGAGCGGGGAGGTATTTTTCAAATTATTAGGAGCACGCGGCAAACTAGTTTTCAGAATTTCAGCACTCCTTATTCTAAATAAAATTATTTTAACTTCGGAAAATATATACGGGGTTATTAGGAAAGCAGAAGAGCGAAGAAGTACTTTTCAAATTATTATTAGCACGCGGCAACCTAGCCTACAGAATTTCCGCACTCTTAATTCTAAATAAAATTATTTTAACTTAGGAAAATATATACGGGGTATTAGGAAAGCAGAAGAGCGGGGAGGTATTTTTCAAATTATTAGGAGCATGCGGCAAACTAGTTTTCAGAATTTCAGCACTCCTTATTCTAAATAAAATTATTTTAACTTAGGAAAATATATACGGGGTATTAGGAAAGCAGAAGAGCGGGGAGGTATTTTTCAAATTATTAGGAGCACGCGGCAAACTAGTTTTCAGAATTTCAGCACTCCTTATTCTAAATAAAATTATTTGAACTTAGGAAAATATATACGGGGTATTAGGAAAGCAGAAGAGCGAAGAAGTATTTTTCAAATTATTATTAGCAGGTGGCAAACTAATTTTCAGAATTTCAGCACTCCTTATTCTAAATAAAATTATTTTAACTAAGGAAAATATATACGGGGTATTAGGAAAGCAGAAGAGCGAGGAGGTATTTTTCATTATTAGGAGCACGCGGCAAACTAGTTTTCAGAATTTCAGCCCTCCTTATTCTAAATAAAATTATTTTAACTAAGGAAAATATGTACGGGGTTATTAGGAAAGCAGAAGAGCGAGGATGTATTTTTCAAATTATTAGGAGCACGCGGCAAACTAGTTTTCAGAATTTCAGCACTCCTTATTCTAAATAAAATTATTTTAACTTCGGAAAATATATACGGGGTATTAGGAAAGCAGAAGAGCGAGGAGGTATTTTTCAAATTATTAGGAGCACGCGGCAAACTAGTCTTCAGAATTTCCGCACGCCTAATTCTAATTAAAATTATTTTAACTTGGGAAATATATACGGGGTATTAGGAAAGCAGAAGAGCGAGGAGGTATTTTTCAAATTATTATTAGCACGCGGCAACCTAGCCTTCTGAATTTCCGCACTCCTTATTCTAATTAAAATTATTTTAACTTGGGAAATATATACGGGGTATTAGGAAAGCAGAAGAGCGAGGAGGTATTTTTCATTATTAGGAGCACGCGGCAAACTAGTTTTCAGAATTTCCGCACTTCTAATTCTAATTAAAATAATTTTAACTTAGGAAAATAAATACGGGGTATTAGGAAAGCAGAAGAGCGAAGAGGTATTTTTCAAATTATAAGGAGCACGCGACAACCTAGTCTTCAGAATTTCAGCACTCCTTATTCTAAATAAAATTATTTTAACCAAGGAAAATATATACGGGGTATTAGGAAAGCAGAAGAGCGAGGAGGTATTTTTCAAATTATTAGGAGCACGCGGCAAACTAGTTTTCAGAATTTCAGCACTCTTTATTCTAAATAAAATTATTTTAACTAAGGAAAATATATACGGGGTTATTAGGAAAGCAGAAAAGCGAGGAGGTATTTTTCAAATTATTAGGAGCACGCGGCAAACTAGTTTTCAGAATTTCCGCACTCCTTATTCTAAATAAAATTATTTTAACCAAGGAAAATATATACGGAGTTATTAGGAAAGCAGAAGAGCGGGGAGGTATTTTTCAAATTATTAGGGGCACGCGGCAAACTAGTTTTCAGAATTTCAGCACTCCTTATTCTAAATAAAATTATTTTAACTAAGGAAAATATATACGGGGTTATTAGGAAAGCAGAAGAGCGGGGAGGTATTTTTCAAATTATTAGGAGCACGCGGCAAACTAGTTTTCAGAATTTCCGCACTCCTTATTCTAAATAAAATTATTTTAACCAAGGAAAATATATACGGAGTTATTAGGAAAGCAGAAGAGCGGGGAGGTATTTTTCAAATTATTAGGAGCACGCGGCAAACTAGTTTTCAGAATTTCAGCACTCCTTATTCTAAATAAAATTATTTTAACTTCGGAATATATATACGGGGTATTAGGAAAGCAGAAGAGCGAAGAAGTACTTTTCAAATTATTATTAGCACGCGGCAACCTAGCCTTCAGAATTTCCGCACTCTTAATTCTAAATAAAATTATTTTATCTTAGGAAAATATATACGGGGTATTAGGAAAGCAGAAGAGCGGGGAGGTATTTTTCAAATTATTAGGAGCACGCGGCAAACTAGTTTTCAGAATTTCAGCACTCCTTATTCTAAATAAAATTATTTTAACTTCGGAATATATATACGGGGTATTAGGAAAGCAGAAGAGCGAAGAAGTACTTTTCAAATTATTATTAGCACGCGGCAACCTAGCCTTCAGAATTTCCGCACTCTTAATTCTAAATAAAATTATTTTATCTTAGGAAAATATATACGGGGTATTAGGAAAGCAGAAGAGCGGGGAGGTATTTTTCAAATTATTAGGAGCACGCGGCAAACTAGTTTTCAGAATTTCCGCACTCCTTATTCTAATTAAAATAATTTTAACTTAGGAAAATAAATACGGGGTATTAGGAAAGCAGAAGAGCGAGGAGGTATTTTTCAAATTATTAGGAGCACGCGGCAAACTAGTTTTCAGAATTTCAGCACTCCTTATTCTAAATAAAATTATTTTAACTAAGGAAAATATGTACGGGGTTATTAGGAAAGCAGAAGAGCGAGGATGTATTTTTCAAATTATTAGGAGCACGCGGCAAACTAGTTTTCAGAATTTCAGCACTCCTTATTCTAAATAAAATTATTTTAACTAAGGAAAATATATACGGGGTTATTAGGAAAGCAGAAGAGCGGGGAGGTATTTTTCAAATTATTAGGAGCACGCGGCAAACTAGTTTTCAGAATTTCAGCACTCCTTATTCTAAATAAAATTATTTTAACTAAGGAAAATATATACGGGGTTATTAGGAAAGCAGAAAAGCGAGGAGGTATTTTTCAAATTATTAGGAGCACGCGGCAAACTAGTTTTCAGAATTTCATCACTCCTTATTCTAAATAAAATTATTTGAACTTAGGAAAATATATACGGGGTATTAGGAAAGCAGAAGAGCGAAGAAGTACTTTTCAAATTATTATTAGCACGCGGCAACCTAGCCTTCAGAATTTCCGCACTCCTAATTCTAAATATAATTATTTTAACTTAGGAAAATATATACGGGGTATTAGGAAAGCAGAAGAGCGAAGAGGTATTTTTCAAATTATTAGGAGCACGCGGCAAAATAGTCTTCAGAATTTCCGCACTCCTAATTCTAATTAAAATAATTTTAACTTAGGAAATATATACGGGGTATTAGGAAAGCAGAAGAGCGAGGAGGTATTTTGCAAATTATTAGGAGCACGCGGCAAACCAGTTTTCAGAATTTCAGCACTCCTTATTCTAAATAAAATTATTTGAACTTAGGAAAATATGAACGGGGTTATTAGGAAAGCAGAAGAGCGAGGATGTATTTTTCAAATTATTAGGAGCACGCGGCAAACTAGTTTTCAGAATTTCAGCACTCCTTATTCTAAATAAAATTATTTTAACTTCGGAAAATATATACGGGGTATTAGGAAAGCAGAAGAGCGAGGAGGTATTTTTCAAATTATTATTAGCAGGTGGCAAACTAATTTTCAGAATTTCAGCACTCCTTATTCTAAATAAAATTATTTTAACTACGGAAAATATATACGGGGTATTAGGAAAGCAGAAGAGCGAGGAGGTATTTTTCAAATTATTAGGAGCACGCGGCAAACTAGTTTTCAGAATTTCAGCACTCCTTATTCTAAATAAAATTATTTTAACCAAGGAAAATATATACGGGGTATTAGGAAAGCAGAAGGGCGAGGAGGTATTTTTCAAATTATTAGGAACACGCGGCAAACTAGTTTTCAGAATTTCCGCACTCCTTATTCTAAATAAAATTATTTTAACTAAGGAAAATATATACGGGGTTATTAGGAAAGCAGAAGAGCGGGGAGGTATTTTTCAAATTATTAGGAGCACGCGGCAAACTAGTTTTCAGAATTTCAGCACTCTTTATTCTAAATAAAATTATTTTAACTAAGGAAAATATATACGGGGTTATTAGGAAAGCAGAAAAGCGAGGAGGTATTTTTCAAATTATTAGGAGCACGCGGCAAACTAGTTTTCAGAATTTCCGCACTCCTTATTCTAAATAAAATTATTTTAACCAAGGAAAATATATACGGAGTTATTAGGAAAGCAGAAGAGCGGGGAGGTATTTTTCAAATTATTAGGAGCACGCGGCAAACTAATTTTCAGAATTTCAGCACTCCTTATTCTAAATAAAATTATTTTAACTAAGGAAAATATATACGGGGTTATTAGGAAAGCAGAAGAGCGGGGAGGTATTTTTCAAATTATTAGGAGCACGCGGCAAACTAGTTTTCAGAATTTCAGCACTCTTTATTCTAAATAAAATTATTTTAACTAAGGAAAATATATACGGGGTTATTAGGAAAGCAGAAAATCGAGGAGGTATTTTTCAAATTATTAGGAGCACGCGGCAAACTAGTTTTCAGAATTTCCGCACTCCTTATTCTAAATAAAATTATTTTAACCAAGGAAAATATATACGGAGTTATTAGGAAAGCAGAAGAGCGGGGAGGTATTTTTCAAATTATTAGGAGCACGCGGCAAACTAGTTTTCAGAATTTCAGCACTCCTTATTCTAAATAAAATTATTTTAACTAAGGAAAATATATACGGGGTTATTAGGAAAGCAGAAGAGCGGGGAGGTATTTTTCAAATTATTAGGAGCACGCGGCAAACTAGTTTTCAGAATTTCAGCACTCCTTATTCTAAATAAAATTATTTTAACTTCGGAATATATATACGGGGTATTAGGAAATCAGAAGAGCGAAGAAGTACTTTTCAAATCATTATTAGCACGCGGCAACCTAGCCTTCAGAATTTCCGCACTCTTAATTCTAAATAAAATTATTTTAACTTAGGAAAATATATACGGGGTATTAGGAAAGCAGAAGAGCGGGGAGGTATTTTTCAAATTATTAGGAGCACGCGGCAAACTAGTTTTCAGAATTTCAGCACTCCTAATTCTAATTAAAATTATTTTAACTTGGGAAATATATACGGGCTATTAGGAAAGCAGAAGAGCGAGGAGGTATTTTTCATTATTAGGAGCACGCGGCAAACTAGTTTTCAGAATTTCCGCACTCCTAATTCTAATTAAAATAATTTTAACTTAGGAAAATAAATACGGGGTATTAGGAAAGCAGAAGAGCGAAGAAGTATTTTTCAAATTATTAGGAGCACGCGGCAAACTAGTTTTCAGAATTTCCGCACTCCTTATTCTAAATAAAATTATTTTAACTTAGGAAAATATATACGGGGTATTAGGAAAGCAGAAGAGCGAGGAGGTATTTTGCAAATTATTAGGAGCACGCGGCAAACCAGTTTGCAGAATTTCAGCACTCCTTATTCTAAATAAAATTATTTTAACTTAGGAAAATATATACGGGGTATTAGGAAAGCAGAAGAGCGGGGAGGTATTTTTCAAATTATTAGGAGCACGCGGCAAACTAGTTTTCAGAATTTCAGCACTCCTTATTCTAAATAAAATTATTTTAACTAAGGAAAATATATACGGGGTTATTAGGAAAGCAGAAGAGCGGGGAGGTATTTTTCAAATTATTAGGAGCACGCGGCAAACTAGTTTTCAGAATTTCAGCACTCCTTATTCTAAATAAAATTATTTTAACTTAGGAAAATATATACGGGGTATTAGGAAAGCAGAAGAGCGAGGAGGTATTTTGCAAATTATTAGGAGCACGCGGCAAACCAGTTTGCAGAATTTCAGCACTCCTTATTCTAAATAAAATTATTTTAACTTAGGAAAATATATACGGGGTATTAGGAAAGCAGAAGAGCGGGGAGGTATTTTTCAAATTATTAGGAGCACGCGGCAAACTAGTCTTCAGAATTTCCGCACGCCTAATTCTAATTAAAATTATTTTAACTTGGGAAACATATACGGGGTATTAGGAAAGCAGAAGAGCGAGGAGGTATTTTTCATTATTAGGAGCACGCGGCAAACTAGTTTTCAGAATTTCAGCCCTCCTTATTCTAAATAAAATTATTTTAACTTCCTAAAATATATACGGGGTATTAGGAAAGCAGAAGAGCGAGGAGGTATTTTTCAAATTATTAGGAGTACGCGGCAAACTAGTTTTCAGAATTTCAGCACTCCTTATTCTAAATAAAATTATTTTAACTAAGGAAAATACATACGGGGTTATTAGGAAAGCAGAAGAGCGGGGAGGTATTTTTCAAATTATTAGGAGCACGCGGCAAACTAGTTTTCAGAATTTCAGCACTCCTTATTCTAAATAAAATTATTTTAACTAAGGAAAATATATACGGGGTTATTAGGAAAGCAGAAAAGCGGGGAGGTATTTTTCAAATTATTAGGAGCACGCGGCAAACTAGTTTTCAGAATTTCAGCACTCCTTATTCTAAATAAAATTATTTTAACTAAGGAAAATATATACGGGGTTATTAGGAAAGCAGAAAAGCGAGGAGGTATTTTTCAAATTATTAGGAGCACGCGGCAAACTAGTTTTCAGAATTTCCGCACTCCTTATTCTAATTAAAATAATTTTAACTTAGGAAAATAAATACGGGGTATTAGGAAAGCAGAAGAGCGAAGAAGTATTTTTCAAATTATTAGGAGCACGCGGCAAACTAGTTTTCAGAATTTCAGCACTCCTTATTCTAAATAAAATTATTTTAACTAAGGAAAATATATACGGGGTTATTAGGAAAGCAGAAAAGCGAGGAGGTATTTTTCAAATTATTAGGAGCACGCGGCAAACTAGTTTTCAGAATTTCCGCACTCCTTATTCTAATTAAAATAATTTTAACTTAGGAAAATAAATACGGGGTATTAGGAAAGCAGAAGAGCGAAGAAGTATTTTTCAAATTATTAGGAGCACGCGGCAAACTAGTCTTCAGAATTTCAGCACTCCTTATTCTAAATAAAATTATTTTAACCAAGGAAAATATATACGGGGTATTAGGAAAGCAGAAGAGCGAGGAGGTATTTTTCAAATTATTAGGAGCACGCGGCAAACTAGTTTTCAGAATTTCAGCACTCTTTATTCTAAATAAAATTATTTTAACTAAGGAAAATATATACGGAGTTATTAGGAAAGCAGAAGAGCGGGGAGGTATTTTTCAAATTATTAGGGGCACGCGGCAAACTAGTTTTCAGAATTTCAGCACTCCTTATTCTAAATAAAATTATTTTAACTAAGGAAAATATATACGGGGTTATTAGGAAAGCAGAAGAGCGGGGAGGTATTTTTCAAATTATTAGGAGCACGCGGCAAACTAGTTTTCAGAATTTCAGCACTCCTTATTCTAAATAAAATTATTTTAACTAAGGAAAATATATACGGGGTTATTAGGAAAGCAGAAAAGCGGGGAGGTATTTTTCAAATTATTAGGAGCACGCGGCAAACTAGTTTTCAGAATTTCAGCACTCCTTATTCTAAATAAAATTATTTTAACTAAGGAAAATATATACGGGGTTATTAGGAAAGCAGAAAAGCGAGGAGGTATTTTTCAAATTATTAGGAGCACGCGGCAAACTAGTTTTCAGAATTTCCGCACTCCTTATTCTAATTAAAATAATTTTAACTTAGGAAAATAAATACGGGGTATTAGGAAAGCAGAAGAGCGAGGAGGTATTTTTCAAATTATTAGGAGCACGCGGCAAACTAGTTTTCAGAATTTCAGCACTCCTTATTCTAAATAAAATTATTTTAACTAAGGAAAATATGTACGGGGTTATTAGGAAAGCAGAAGAGCGAGGATGTATTTTTCAAATTATTAGGAGCACGCGGCAAACTAGTTTTCAGAATTTCAGCACTCCTTATTCTAAATAAAATTATTTTAACTAAGGAAAATATATACGGGGTTATTAGGAAAGCAGAAGAGCGGGGAGGTATTTTTCAAATTATTAGGAGCACGCGGCAAACTAGTTTTCAGAATTTCAGCACTCCTTATTCTAAATAAAATTATTTTAACTAAGGAAAATATATACGGGGTTATTAGGAAAGCAGAAAAGCGAGGAGGTATTTTTCAAATTATTAGGAGCACGCGGCAAACTAGTTTTCAGAATTTCAGCACTCCTTATTCTAAATAAAATTATTTGAACTTAGGAAAATATATACGGGGTATTAGGAAAGCAGAAGAGCGAAGAAGTACTTTTCAAATTATTATTAGCACGCGGCAACCTAGCCTTCAGAATTTCCGCACTCATAATTCTAAATATAATTATTTTAACTTAGGAAAATATATACGGGGTATTAGGAAAGCAGAAGAGCGAAGAGGTATTTTTCAAATTATTAGGAGCACGCGGCAAAATAGTCTTCAGAATTTCCGCACTCCTAATTCTAATTAAAATAATTTTAACTTAGGAAATATATACGGGGTATTAGGAAAGCAGAAGAGCGAGGAGGTATTTTGCAAATTATTAGGAGCACGCGGCAAACCAGTTTTCAGAATTTCAGCACTCCTTATTCTAAATAAAATTATTTGAACTTAGGAAAATATGAACGGGGTTATTAGGAAAGCAGAAGAGCGAGGATGTATTTTTCAAATTATTAGGAGCACGCGGCAAACTAGTTTTCAGAATTTCAGCACTCCTTATTCTAAATAAAATTATTTTAACTTCGGAAAATATATACGGGGTATTAGGAAAGCAGAAGAGCGAGGAGGTATTTTTCAAATTATTATTAGCAGGTGGCAAACTAATTTTCAGAATTTCAGCACTCCTTATTCTAAATAAAATTATTTTAACTACGGAAAATATATACGGGGTATTAGGAAAGCAGAAGAGCGAGGAGGTATTTTTCAAATTATTAGGAGCACGCGGCAAACTAGTTTTCAGAATTTCAGCACTCCTTATTCTAAATAAAATTATTTTAACCAAGGAAAATATATACGGGGTATTAGGAAAGCAGAAGAGCGAGGAGGTATTTTTCAAATTATTAGGAACACGCGGCAAACTAGTTTTCAGAATTTCCGCACTCCTTATTCTAAATAAAATTATTTTAACTAAGGAAAATATATACGGGGTTATTAGGAAAGCAGAAGAGCGGGGAGGTATTTTTCAAATTATTAGGAGCACGCGGCAAACTAGTTTTCAGAATTTCAGCACTCTTTATTCTAAATAAAATTATTTTAACTAAGGAAAATATATACGGGGTTATTAGGAAAGCAGAAAAGCGAGGAGGTATTTTTCAAATTATTAGGAGCACGCGGCAAACTAGTTTTCAGAATTTCCGCACTCCTTATTCTAAATAAAATTATTTTAACCAAGGAAAATATATACGGAGTTATTAGGAAAGCAGAAGAGCGGGGAGGTATTTTTCAAATTATTAGGAGCACGCGGCAAACTAGTTTTCAGAATTTCAGCACTCCTTATTCTAAATAAAATTATTTTAACTAAGGAAAATATATACGGGGTTATTAGGAAAGCAGAAGAGCGGGGAGGTATTTTTCAAATTATTAGGAGCACGCGGCAAACTAGTTTTCAGAATTTCAGCACTCCTTATTCTAAATAAAATTATTTTAACTTCGGAATATATATACGGGGTATTAGGAAATCAGAAGAGCGAAGAAGTACTTTTCAAATTATTATTAGCACGCGGCAACCTAGCCTTCAGAATTTCCGCACTCTTAATTCTAAATAAAATTATTTTAACTTAGGAAAATATATACGGGGTATTAGGAAAGCAGAAGAGCGGGGAGGTATTTTTCAAATTATTAGGAGCACGCGGCAAACTAGTTTTCAGAATTTCAGCACTCCTAATTCTAATTAAAATTATTTTAACTTGGGAAATATATACGGGCTATTAGGAAAGCAGAAGAGCGAGGAGGTATTTTTCATTATTAGGAGCACGCGGCAAACTAGTTTTCAGAATTTCCGCACTCCTAATTCTAATTAAAATAATTTTAACTTAGGAAAATAAATACGGGGTATTAGGAAAGCAGAAGAGCGAAGAAGTATTTTTCAAATTATTAGGAGCACGCGGCAAACTAGTTTTCAGAATTTCCGCACTCCTTATTCTAAATAAAATTATTTTAACTTAGGAAAATATATACGGGGTATTAGGAAAGCAGAAGAGCGAAGAGGTATTTTTCATATTATTAGGAGCACGCGGCAAACTAGTTTTCAGAATTTCAGCACTCCTTATTCTAAATAAAATTATTTGAACTTAGGAAAATATATACGGGGTATTAGGAAAGCAGAAAAGCGAAGAAGTATTTTTCAAATTATTATTAGCAGGTGGCAAACTAATTTTCAGAATTTCAGCACTCCTTATTCTAAATAAAATTATTTTTACTTCGGAAAATATATACGGGGTATTAGGAAAGCAGAAGAGCGAGGAGGTATTTTTCAAATTATTAGGAGCACGCGGCAAACTAGTCTTCAGAATTTCCGCACGCCTAATTCCAATTAAAATTATTTTAACTTGGGAAATATATACGGGGTATTAGGAAAGCAGAAGAGCGAGGAGGTATTTTTCAAATTATTAGGAGCACGCGGCAAACTAGTTTTCAGAATTTCCGCACTCCTTATTCTAAATAAAATTATTTTAACTAAGGAAAATATATACGGGGTTATTAGGAAAGCAGAAGAGCGGGGAGGTATTTTTCAAATTATTAGGAGCACGCGGCAAACTAGTTTTCAGAATTTCAGCACTCCTTATTCTAAATAAAATTATTTGAACTTAGGAAAATATATACGGGGTATTAGGAAAGCAGAAGAGCGGGGAGGTATTTTTCAAATTATTAGGAGCACGCGGCAAACTAGTTTTCAGAATTTCAGCACTCTTTATTCTAAATAAAATTATTTTAACTAAGGAAAATATATACGGGGTTATTAGGAAAGCAGAAAAGCGAGGAGGTATTTTTCAAATTATTAGGAGCACGCGGCAAACTAGTTTTCAGAATTTCCGCACTCCTTATTCTAAATAAAATTATTTTAACCCAGGAAAATATATACGGAGTTATTAGGAAAGCAGAAGATCGGGGAGGTATTTTTCAAATTATTAGGAGCACGCGGCAAACTAGTTTTCAGAATTTCAGCACTCCTTATTCTAAATAAAATTATTTTAACTTCGGAATATATATACGGGGTATTAGGAAAGCAGAAGAGCGAAGAAGTACTTTTCAAATTATTATTAGCATGCGGCAACCTAGCCTTCAGAATTTCCGCACTCTTAATTCTAAATAAAATTATTTTAACTTAGGAAAATATATACGGGGTATTAGGAAAGCAGAAGAGCGGGGAGGTATTTTTCAAATTATTAGGAGCACGCGGCAAACTAGTTTTCAGAATTTCAGCACTCCTAATTCTAATTAAAATTATTTTAACTTGGGAAATATATACGGGCTATTAGGAAAGCAGAAGAGCGAGGAGGTATTTTTCATTATTAGGAGCACGCGGCAAACTAGTTTTCAGAATTTCCGCACTCCTAATTCTAATTAAAATAATTTTAACTTAGGAAAATAAATACGGGGTATTAGGAAAGCAGAAGAGCGAAGAAGTATTTTTCAAATTATTAGGAGCACGCGGCAAACTAGTTTTCAGAATTTCCGCACTCCTTATTCTAAATAAAATTATTTTAACTTAGGAAAATATATACGGGGTATTAGGAAAGCAGAAGAGCGAAGAGGTATTTTTCAAATTATTAGGAGCACGCGGCAAACTAGTTTTCAGAATTTCAGCACTCCTTATTCTAAATAAAATTATTTGAACTTAGGAAAATATATACGGGGTATTAGGAAAGCAGAAAAGCGAAGAAGTATTTTTCAAATTATTATTAGCAGGTGGCAAACTAATTTTCAGAATTTCAGCACTCCTTATTCTAAATAAAATTATTTTTACTTCGGAAAATATATACGGGGTATTAGGAAAGCAGAAGAGCGAGGAGGTATTTTTCAAATTATTAGGAGCACGCGGCAAACTAGTCTTCAGAATTTCCGCACTCCTTATTCTAAATAAAATTATTTTAACTAAGGAAAATATGTACGGGGTTATTAGGAAAGCAGAAGAGCGAGGATGTATTTTTCAAATTATTAGGAGCACGCGGCAAACTAGTTTTCAGAATTTCAGCACTCCTTATTCTAAATAAAATTATTTTAACTAAGGAAAATACATACGGGGTTATTAGGAAAGCAGAAGAGCGGGGAGGTATTTTTCAAATTATTAGGAGCACGCGGCAAACTAGTTTTCAGAATTTCAGCACTCCTTATTCTAAATAAAATTATTTTAACTAAGGAAAATATATACGGGGTTATTAGGAAAGCAGAAAAGCGGGGAGGTATTTTTCAAATTATTAGGAGCACGCGGCAAACTAGTTTTCAGAATTTCAGCACTCCTTATTCTAAATAAAATTATTTTTACTTCGGAAAATATATACGGGGTATTAGGAAAGCAGAAGAGCGAGGAGGTATTTTTCAAATTATTAGGAGCACGCGGCAAACTAGTCTTCAGAATTTCCGCACTCCTTATTCTAAATAAAATTATTTTAACTAAGGAAAATATGTACGGGGTTATTAGGAAAGCAGAAGAGCGAGGATGTATTTTTCAAATTATTAGGAGCACGCGGCAAACTAGTTTTCAGAATTTCAGCACTCCTTATTCTAAATAAAATTATTTTAACTAAGGAAAATACATACGGGGTTATTAGGAAAGCAGAAGAGCGGGGAGGTATTTTTCAAATTATTAGGAGCACGCGGCAAACTAGTTTTCAGAATTTCAGCACTCCTTATTCTAAATAAAATTATTTTAACTAAGGAAAATATATACGGGGCTATTAGGAAAGCAGAAAAGCGGGGAGGTATTTTTCAAATTATTAGGAGCACGCGGCAAACTAGTTTTCAGAATTTCAGCACTCCTTATTCTAAATAAAATTATTTTAACTAAGGAAAATATATACGGGGTTATTAGGAAAGCAGAAAAGCGAGGAGGTATTTTTCAAATTATTAGGAGCACGCGGCAAACTAGTTTTCAGAATTTCCGCACTCCTTATTCTAATTAAAATAATTTTAACTTAGGAAAATAAATACGGGGTATTAGGAAAGCAGAAGAGCGAAGAAGTATTTTTCAAATTATTAGGAGCACGCGGCAAACTAGTCTTCAGAATTTCAGCACTCCTTATTCTAAATAAAATTATTTTAACCAAGGAAAATATATACGGGGTATTAGGAAAGCAGAAGAGCGAGGAGGTATTTTTCAAATTATTAGGAGCACGCGGCAAACTAGTTTTCAGAATTTCCGCACTCCTTATTCTAAATAAAATTATTTTAACTAAGGAAAATATATACGGGGTTATTAGGAAAGCAGAAGAGCGGGGAGGTATTTTTCAAATTATTAGGAGCACGCGGCAAACTAGTTTTCAGAATTTCAGCACTCTTTATTCTAAATAAAATTATTTTAACTAAGGAAAATATATACGGGGTTATTAGGAAAGCAGAAAAGCGAGGAGGTATTTTTCAAATTATTAGGAGCACGCGGCAAACTAGTTTTCAGAATTTCCGCACTCCTTATTCTAAATAAAATTATTTTAACCAAGGAAAATATATACGGAGTTATTAGGAAAGCAGAAAAGCGGGGAGGTATTTTTCAAATTATTAGGAGCACGCGGCAAACTAGTTTTCAGAATTTCAGCACTCCTTATTCTAAATAAAATTATTTTTACTTCGGAAAATATATACGGGGTATTAGGAAAGCAGAAGAGCGAGGAGGTATTTTTCAAATTATTAGGAGCACGCGGCAAACTAGTCTTCAGAATTTCCGCACTCCTTATTCTAAATAAAATTATTTTAACTAAGGAAAATATGTACGGGGTTATTAGGAAAGCAGAAGAGCGAGGATGTATTTTTCAAATTATTAGGAGCACGCGGCAAACTAGTTTTCAGAATTTCAGCACTCCTTATTCTAAATAAAATTATTTTAACTAAGGAAAATACATACGGGGTTATTAGGAAAGCAGAAGAGCGGGGAGGTATTTTTCAAATTATTAGGAGCACGCGGCAAACTAGTTTTCAGAATTTCAGCACTCCTTATTCTAAATAAAATTATTTTAACTAAGGAAAATATATACGGGGCTATTAGGAAAGCAGAAAAGCGGGGAGGTATTTTTCAAATTATTAGGAGCACGCGGCAAACTAGTTTTCAGAATTTCAGCACTCCTTATTCTAATTAAAATAATTTTAACTTAGGAAAATAAATACGGGGTATTAGGAAAGCAGAAGAGCGAAGAAGTATTTTTCAAATTATTAGGAGCACGCGGCAAACTAGTCTTCAGAATTTCAGCACTCCTTATTCTAAATAAAATTATTTTAACTAAGGAAAATATATACGGGGTTATTAGGAAAGCAGAAGAGCGGGGAGGTATTTTTCAAATTATTAGGAGCACGCGGCAAACTAGTTTTCAGAATTTCAGCACTCCTTATTCTAAATAAAATTATTTTAACTAAGGAAAATATGTACGGGGTTATTAGGAAAGCAGAAGAGCGAGGATGTATTTTTCAAATTATTAGGAGCACGCGGCAAACTAGTTTTCAGAATTTCAGCACTCCTAATTCTAAATATAATTATTTTAACTTAGGAAAATATATACGGGGTATTAGGAAAGCAGAAGAGCGAAGAGGTATTTTTCAAATTATTAGGAGCACGCGGCAAACTAGTTTTCAGAATTTCAGCACTCCTTATTCTAAATAAAATTATTTGAACTTAGGAAAATATATACGGGGTATTAGGAAAGCAGAAGAGCGAAGAAGTATTTTTCAAATTATTATTAGCAGGTGGCAAACTAATTTTCAGAATTTCAGCACTCCTTATTCTAAATAAAATTATTTTAACTACGGAAAATATATACGGGGTATTAGGAAAGCAGAAGAGCGAGGAGGTATTTTTCAAATTATTAGGAGCACGCGGCAAACTAGTCTTCAGAATTTCCGCACGCCTAATTCTAATTAAAATTATTTTAACTTGGGAAATATATACGGGGTATTAGGAAAGCAGAAGAGCGAGGAGGTATTTTTCATTATTAGGAGCACGCGGCAAACTAGTTTTCAGAATTTCAGCCCTCCTTATTCTAAATAAAATTATTTTAACTTCGGAAAATATATACGGGGTATTAGGAAAGCAGAAGAGCGAGGAGGTATTTTTCAAATTATTAGGAGCACGCGGCAAACCAATTTTCAGAATTTCAGCACTCCTTATTCTAAATAAAATTATTTTAACTAAGGAAAATATGTACGGGGTTATTAGGAAAGCAGAAGAGCGAGGATGTATTTTTCAAATTATTAGGAGCACGCGGCAAACTAGTTTTCAGAATTTCAGCACTCCTTATTCTAAATAAAATTATTTTAACTAAGGAAAATACATACGGGGTTATTAGGAAAGCAGAAGAGCGGGGAGGTATTTTTCAAATTATTAGGAGCACGCGGCAAACTAGTTTTCAGAATTTCAGCACTCCTTATTCTAAATAAAATTATTTTAACTAAGGAAAATATATACGGGGTTATTAGGAAAGCAGAAAAGCGAGGAGGTATTTTTCAAATTATTAGGAGCACGCGGCAAACTAGTTTTCAGAATTTCCGCACTCCTTATTCTAATTAAAATAATTTTAACTTAGGAAAATAAATACGGGGTATTAGGAAAGCAGAAGAGCGAAGAAGTATTTTTCAAATTATTAGGAGCACGCGGCAAACTAGTCTTCAGAATTTCAGCACTCCTTATTCTAAATAAAATTATTTTAACCAAGGAAAATATATACGGGGTATTAGGAAAGCAGAAGAGCGAGGAGGTATTTTTCAAATTATTAGGAGCACGCGGCAAACTAGTTTTCAGAATTTCCGCACTCCTTATTCTAAATAAAATTATTTTAACTAAGGAAAATATATACGGGGTTATTAGGAAAGCAGAAGAGCGGGGAGGTATTTTTCAAATTATTAGGAGCACGCGGCAAACTAGTTTTCAGAATTTCAGCACTCTTTATTCTAAATAAAATTATTTTAACTAAGGAAATATATACGGGGTTATTAGGAAAGCAGAAAAGCGAGGAGGTATTTTTCAAATTATTAGGAGCACGCGGCAAACTAGTTTTCAGAATTTCCGCACTCCTTATTCTAATTAAAATAATTTTAACTTAGGAAAATAAATACGGGGTATTAGGAAAGCAGAAGAGCGAAGAAGTATTTTTCAAATTATTAGGAGCACGCGGCAAACTAGTCTTCAGAATTTCAGCACTCCTTATTCTAAATAAAATTATTTTAACCAAGGAAAATATATACGGGGTATTAGGAAAGCAGAAGAGCGAGGAGGTATTTTTCAAATTATTAGGAGCACGCGGCAAACTAGTTTTCAGAATTTCCGCACTCCTTATTCTAAATAAAATTATTTTAACTAAGGAAAATATATACGGGGTTATTAGGAAAGCAGAAGAGCGGGGAGGTATTTTTCAAATTATTAGGAGCACGCGGCAAACTAGTTTTCAGAATTTCAGCACTCTTTATTCTAAATAAAATTATTTTAACTAAGGAAAATATATACGGGGTTATTAGGAAAGCAGAAAAGCGAGGAGGTATTTTTCAAATTATTAGGAGCACGCGGCAAACTAGTTTTCAGAATTTCCGCACTCCTTATTCTAAATAAAATTATTTTAACCAAGGAAAATATATACGGAGTTATTAGGAAAGCAGAAAAGCGGGGAGGTATTTTTCAAATTATTAGGAGCACGCGGCAAACTAGTTTTCAGAATTTCAGCACTCCTTATTCTAAATAAAATTATTTTTACTTCGGAAAATATATACGGGGTATTAGGAAAGCAGAAGAGCGAGGAGGTATTTTTCAAATTATTAGGAGCACGCGGCAAACTAGTCTTCAGAATTTCCGCACTCCTTATTCTAAATAAAATTATTTTAACTAAGGAAAATATGTACGGGGTTATTAGGAAAGCAGAAGAGCGAGGATGTATTTTTCAAATTATTAGGAGCACGCGGCAAACTAGTTTTCAGAATTTCAGCACTCCTTATTCTAAATAAAATTATTTTAACTAAGGAAAATACATACGGGGTTATTAGGAAAGCAGAAGAGCGGGGAGGTATTTTTCAAATTATTAGGAGCACGCGGCAAACTAGTTTTCAGAATTTCAGCACTCCTTATTCTAAATAAAATTATTTTAACTAAGGAAAATATATACGGGGTTATTAGGAAAGCAGAAGAGCGGGGAGGTATTTTTCAAATTATTAGGAGCACGCGGCAAACTAGTTTTCAGAATTTCAGCACTCCTTATTCTAAATAAAATTATTTGAACTTAGGAAAATATATACGGGGTATTAGGAAAGCAGAAGAGCGGGGAGGTATTTTTCAAATTATTAGGAGCACGCGGCAAACTAGTTTTCAGAATTTCAGCACTCTTTATTCTAAATAAAATTATTTTAACTAAGGAAAATATATACGGGGTTATTAGGAAAGCAGAAAAGCGAGGAGGTATTTTTCAAATTATTAGGAGCACGCGGCAAACTAGTTTTCAGAATTTCCGCACTCCTTATTCTAAATAAAATTATTTTAACCCAGGAAAATATATACGGAGTTATTAGGAAAGCAGAAGATCGGGGAGGTATTTTTCAAATTATTAGGAGCACGCGGCAAACTAGTTTTCAGAATTTCAGCACTCCTTATTCTAAATAAAATTATTTTAACTTCGGAATATATATACGGGGTATTAGGAAAGCAGAAGAGCGAAGAAGTACTTTTCAAATTATTATTAGCATGCGGCAACCTAGCCTTCAGAATTTCCGCACTCTTAATTCTAAATAAAATTATTTTAACTTAGGAAAATATATACGGGGTATTAGGAAAGCAGAAGAGCGGGGAGGTATTTTTCAAATTATTAGGAGCACGCGGCAAACTAGTTTTCAGAATTTCAGCACTCCTAATTCTAATTAAAATTATTTTAACTTGGGAAATATATACGGGCTATTAGGAAAGCAGAAGAGCGAGGAGGTATTTTTCATTATTAGGAGCACGCGGCAAACTAGTTTTCAGAATTTCCGCACTCCTAATTCTAATTAAAATAATTTTAACTTAGGAAAATAAATACGGGGTATTAGGAAAGCAGAAGAGCGAAGAAGTATTTTTCAAATTATTAGGAGCACGCGGCAAACTAGTTTTCAGAATTTCCGCACTCCTTATTCTAAATAAAATTATTTTAACTTAGGAAAATATATACGGGGTATTAGGAAAGCAGAAGAGCGAAGAGGTATTTTTCAAATTATTAGGAGCACGCGGCAAACTAGTTTTCAGAATTTCAGCACTCCTTATTCTAAATAAAATTATTTGAACTTAGGAAAATATATACGGGGTATTAGGAAAGCAGAAAAGCGAAGAAGTATTTTTCAAATTATTATTAGCAGGTGGCAAACTAATTTTCAGAATTTCAGCACTCCTTATTCTAAATAAAATTATTTTTACTTCGGAAAATATATACGGGGTATTAGGAAAGCAGAAGAGCGAGGAGGTATTTTTCAAATTATTAGGAGCACGCGGCAAACTAGTCTTCAGAATTTCCGCACTCCTTATTTTAAATAAAATTATTTTAACTAAGGAAAATATGTACGGGGTTATTAGGAAAGCAGAAGAGCGAGGATGTATTTTTCAAATTATTAGGAGCACGCGGCAAACTAGTTTTCAGAATTTCAGCACTCCTTATTCTAAATAAAATTATTTTAACTAAGGAAAATACATACGGGGTTATTAGGAAAGCAGAAGAGCGGGGAGGTATTTTTCAAATTATTAGGAGCACGCGGCAAACTAGTTTTCAGAATTTCAGCACTCCTTATTCTAAATAAAATTATTTTAACTAAGGAAAATATATACGGGGTTATTAGGAAAGCAGAAAAGCGGGGAGGTATTTTTCAAATTATTAGGAGCACGCGGCAAACTAGTTTTCAGAATTTCAGCACTCCTTATTCTAAATAAAATTATTTTTACTTCGGAAAATATATACGGGGTATTAGGAAAGCAGAAGAGCGAGGAGGTATTTTTCAAATTATTAGGAGCACGCGGCAAACTAGTCTTCAGAATTTCCGCACTCCTTATTCTAAATAAAATTATTTTAACTAAGGAAAATATGTACGGGGTTATTAGGAAAGCAGAAGAGCGAGGATGTATTTTTCAAATTATTAGGAGCACGCGGCAAACTAGTTTTCAGAATTTCAGCACTCCTTATTCTAAATAAAATTATTTTAACTAAGGAAAATACATACGGGGTTATTAGGAAAGCAGAAGAGCGGGGAGGTATTTTTCAAATTATTAGGAGCACGCGGCAAACTAGTTTTCAGAATTTCAGCACTCCTTATTCTAAATAAAATTATTTTAACTAAGGAAAATATATACGGGGCTATTAGGAAAGCAGAAAAGCGGGGAGGTATTTTTCAAATTATTAGGAGCACGCGGCAAACTAGTTTTCAGAATTTCAGCACTCCTTATTCTAAATAAAATTATTTTAACTAAGGAAAATATATACGGGGTTATTAGGAAAGCAGAAAAGCGAGGAGGTATTTTTCAAATTATTAGGAGCACGCGGCAAACTAGTTTTCAGAATTTCCGCACTCCTTATTCTAATTAAAATAATTTTAACTTAGGAAAATAAATACGGGGTATTAGGAAAGCAGAAGAGCGAAGAAGTATTTTTCAAATTATTAGGAGCACGCGGCAAACTAGTCTTCAGAATTTCAGCACTCCTTATTCTAAATAAAATTATTTTAACCAAGGAAAATATATACGGGGTATTAGGAAAGCAGAAGAGCGAGGAGGTATTTTTCAAATTATTAGGAGCACGCGGCAAACTAGTTTTCAGAATTTCCGCACTCCTTATTCTAAATAAAATTATTTTAACTAAGGAAAATATATACGGGGTTATTAGGAAAGCAGAAGAGCGGGGAGGTATTTTTCAAATTATTAGGAGCACGCGGCAAACTAGTTTTCAGAATTTCAGCACTCTTTATTCTAAATAAAATTATTTTAACTAAGGAAAATATATACGGGGTTATTAGGAAAGCAGAAAAGCGAGGAGGTATTTTTCAAATTATTAGGAGCACGCGGCAAACTAGTTTTCAGAATTTCCGCACTCCTTATTCTAAATAAAATTATTTTAACCAAGGAAAATATATACGGAGTTATTAGGAAAGCAGAAAAGCGGGGAGGTATTTTTCAAATTATTAGGAGCACGCGGCAAACTAGTTTTCAGAATTTCAGCACTCCTTATTCTAAATAAAATTATTTTTACTTCGGAAAATATATACGGGGTATTAGGAAAGCAGAAGAGCGAGGAGGTATTTTTCAAATTATTAGGAGCACGCGGCAAACTAGTCTTCAGAATTTCCGCACTCCTTATTCTAAATAAAATTATTTTAACTAAGGAAAATATGTACGGGGTTATTAGGAAAGCAGAAGAGCGAGGATGTATTTTTCAAATTATTAGGAGCACGCGGCAAACTAGTTTTCAGAATTTCAGCACTCCTTATTCTAAATAAAATTATTTTAACTAAGGAAAATACATACGGGGTTATTAGGAAAGCAGAAGAGCGGGGAGGTATTTTTCAAATTATTAGGAGCACGCGGCAAACTAGTTTTCAGAATTTCAGCACTCCTTATTCTAAATAAAATTATTTTAACTAAGGAAAATATATACGGGGCTATTAGGAAAGCAGAAAAGCGGGGAGGTATTTTTCAAATTATTAGGAGCACGCGGCAAACTAGTTTTCAGAATTTCAGCACTCCTTATTCTAATTAAAATAATTTTAACTTAGGAAAATAAATACGGGGTATTAGGAAAGCAGAAGAGCGAAGAAGTATTTTTCAAATTATTAGGAGCACGCGGCAAACTAGTCTTCAGAATTTCAGCACTCCTTATTCTAAATAAAATTATTTTAACTAAGGAAAATATATACGGGGTTATTAGGAAAGCAGAAGAGCGGGGAGGTATTTTTCAAATTATTAGGAGCACGCGGCAAACTAGTTTTCAGAATTTCAGCACTCCTTATTCTAAATAAAATTATTTTAACTAAGGAAAATATGTACGGGGTTATTAGGAAAGCAGAAGAGCGAGGATGTATTTTTCAAATTATTAGGAGCACGCGGCAAACTAGTTTTCAGAATTTCAGCACTCCTAATTCTAAATATAATTATTTTAACTTAGGAAAATATATACGGGGTATTAGGAAAGCAGAAGAGCGAAGAGGTATTTTTCAAATTATTAGGAGCACGCGGCAAACTAGTTTTCAGAATTTCAGCACTCCTTATTCTAAATAAAATTATTTGAACTTAGGAAAATATATACGGGGTATTAGGAAAGCAGAAGAGCGAAGAAGTATTTTTCAAATTATTATTAGCAGGTGGCAAACTAATTTTCAGAATTTCAGCACTCCTTATTCTAAATAAAATTATTTTAACTACGGAAAATATATACGGGGTATTAGGAAAGCAGAAGAGCGAGGAGGTATTTTTCAAATTATTAGGAGCACGCGGCAAACTAGTCTTCAGAATTTCCGCACGCCTAATTCTAATTAAAATTATTTTAACTTGGGAAATATATACGGGGTATTAGGAAAGCAGAAGAGCGAGGAGGTATTTTTCATTATTAGGAGCACGCGGCAAACTAGTTTTCAGAATTTCAGCCCTCCTTATTCTAAATAAAATTATTTTAACTTCGGAAAATATATACGGGGTATTAGGAAAGCAGAAGAGCGAGGAGGTATTTTTCAAATTATTAGGAGCACGCGGCAAACCAATTTTCAGAATTTCAGCACTCCTTATTCTAAATAAAATTATTTTAACTAAGGAAAATATGTACGGGGTTATTAGGAAAGCAGAAGAGCGAGGATGTATTTTTCAAATTATTAGGAGCACGCGGCAAACTAGTTTTCAGAATTTCAGCACTCCTTATTCTAAATAAAATTATTTTAACTAAGGAAAATACATACGGGGTTATTAGGAAAGCAGAAGAGCGGGGAGGTATTTTTCAAATTATTAGGAGCACGCGGCAAACTAGTTTTCAGAATTTCAGCACTCCTTATTCTAAATAAAATTATTTTAACTAAGGAAAATATATACGGGGTTATTAGGAAAGCAGAAAAGCGAGGAGGTATTTTTCAAATTATTAGGAGCACGCGGCAAACTAGTTTTCAGAATTTCCGCACTCCTTATTCTAATTAAAATAATTTTAACTTAGGAAAATAAATACGGCGTATTAGGAAAGCAGAAGAGCGAAGAAGTATTTTTCAAATTATTAGGAGCACGCGGCAAACTAGTTTTCAGAATCTCCGCACTCCTTATTCTAAATAAAATTATTTTAACTAAGGAAAATATATACGGGGTTATTAGGAAAGCAGAAAAGCGGGGAGGTATTTTTCAAATTATTAGGAGCACGCGGCAAACTAGTTTTCAGAATTTCAGCACTCCTTATTCTAAATAAAATTATTTTAACTAAGGAAAATATATACGGGGTTATTAGGAAAGCAGAAAAGCGAGGAGGTATTTTTCAAATTATTAGGAGCACGCGGCAAACTAGTTTTCAGAATTTCCGCACTCCTTATTCTAATTAAAATAATTTTAACTTAGGAAAATAAATACGGGGTATTAGGAAAGCAGAAGAGCGAAGAAGTATTTTTCAAATTATTAGGAGCACGCGGCAAACTAGTCTTCAGAATTTCAGCACTCCTTATTCTAAATAAAATTATTTTAACTAAGGAAAATATATACGGGGTATTAGGAAAGCAGAAGAGCGGGGAGGTATTTTTCAAATTATTAGGAGCACGCGGCAAACTAGTCTTCAGAATTTCCGCACGCCTAATTCTAATTAAAATTATTTTAACTTGGGAAATATATACGGGGTATTAGGAAAGCAGAAGAGCGAAGAAGTACTTTTCAAATTATTATTAGCACGCGGCAACCTAGCCTTCTGAATTTCCGCACTCCTAATTCTAAATAAAATTATTTTAACTAAGGAAAATATGTACGGGGTTATTAGGAAAGCAGAAGAGCGAGGATGTATTTTTCAAATTATTATAAGCACGCGGCAAACTAGTTTTCAGAATTTCAGCACCCCTTATTCTAAATAAAATTATTTTAACTTCGGAAAATATATACGGGGTATTAGGAAAGCAGAAGAGCGAGGAGGTATTTTTCATTATTAGGAGCACGCGGCAAACTAGTCTTCAGAATTTCAGCCCTCCTTATTCTAAATAAAATTATTTTAACTAAGGAAAATATGTACAGGGTTATTAGGAAAGCAGAAGAGCGAGGATGTATTTTTCAAATTATTAGGAGCACGCGGCAAACTAGTTTTCAGAATTTCAGCACTCCTTATTCTAAATAAAATTATTTTAACTTCGGAAAATATATACGGGGTATTAGGAAAGCAGAAGAGCGAGGAGGTATTTTTCAAATTATTAGGAGCACGCGGCAAACTAGTCTTCAGAATTTCCGCACGCCTAATTCTAATTAAAATTATTTTAACTTGGGAAATATATACGGGGTATTAGGAAAGCAGAAGAGCGAGGAGGTATTTTTCAAATTATTATTAGCACGCGGCAACCTAGCCTTCTGAATTTCCGCACTCCTTATTCTAATTAAAATTATTTTAACTTGGGAAATATATACGGGGTATTAGGAAAGCAGAAGAGCGAGGAGGTATTTTTCATTATTAGGAGCACGCGGCAAACCAGTTTTCAGAATTTCCGCACTTCTAATTCTAATTAAAATAATTTTAACTTAGGAAAATAAATACGGGGTATTAGGAAAGCAGAAGAGCGAAGAAGTATTTTTCAAATTATTAGGAGCACGCGGCAAACTAGTTTTCAGAATTTCCGCACTCCTTATTCTAAATAAAATTATTTTAACTTAGGAAAATATATACGGGGTATTAGGAAAGCAGAAGAGCGAAGAAGTACTTTTCAAATTATTATTAGCACGCGGCAACCTAGCCTTCTGAATTTCCGCACTCCTAATTCTAAATAAAATTATTTTAACTTAGGAAAATATATACGGGGTATTAGGAAAGCAGAAGAGCGAAGAGGTATTTTTCAAATTATTAGGAGCACGCGGCAAACTAGTCTTCAGAATTTCCGCACTCCTAATTCTAATTAAAATTATTTTAACTTGGGAAATATATACGGGCTATTAGGAAAGCAGAAGAGCGAGGAGGTATTTTTCATGATTAGGAGCACGCGGCAAACTAGTTTTCAGAATTTCCGCACTCCTAATTCTAATTAAAATAATTTTAACTTAGGAAAATAAATACGGGGTATTAGGAAAGCAGAAGAGCGAAGAAGTATTTTTCAAATTATTAGGAGCACGCGGCAAACTAGTTTTCAGAATCTCCGCACTCCTTATTCTAAATAAAATTATTTTAACTTAGGAAAATATATACGGGGTATTAGGAAAGCAGAAGAGCGAAGAGGTATTTTTCAAATTATTAGGAGCACGCGGCAAACTAGTTTTCAGAATTTCAGCACTCCTTATTCTAAATAAAATTATTTGAACTTAGGAAAATATATACGGGGTATTAGGAAAGCAGAAAAGCGAAGAAGTATTTTTCAAATTATTATTAGCAGGTGGCAAACTAATTTTCAGAATTTCAGCACTCCTTATTCTAAATAAAATTATTTTTACTGAGGAAAATATATACGGGGTATTAGGAAAGCAGAAGAGCGAGGAGGTATTTTTCAAATTATTAGGAGCACGCGGCAAACTAGTCTTCAGAATTTCCGCTCGCCTAATTCTAATTAAAATTATTTTAACTTGGGAAATATATACGGGGTATTAGGAAAGCAGAAGAGCGAGGAGGTATTTTTCATTATTAGGAGCACGCGGCAAACTAGTTTTCAGAATTTCCGCACTCCTAATTCTAATTAAAATAATTTTAACTTAGGAAAATAAATACGGGGTATTAGGAAAGCAGAAGAGCGAAGAAGTATTTTTCAAATTATTAGGAGCACGCGGCAAACTAGTTTTCAGAATTTCCGCACTCCTTATTCTAAATAAAATTATTTTAACTTAGGAAAATATATACGGGGTATTAGGAAAGCAGAAGAGCGAAGAGGTATTTCTCAAATTATTAGGAGCACGCGGCAAACTAGTTTTCAGAATTTCAGCACTCCTTATTCTAAATAAAATTATTTGAACTTAGGAAAATATATACGGGGTATTAGGAAAGCAGAAGAGCGAAGAAGTATTTTTCAAATTATTATTAGCAGGTGGCAAACTAATTTTCAGAATTTCAGCACTCCTTATTCTAAATAAAATTATTTTAACTAAGGAAAATATATACGGGGTATTAGGAAAGCAGAAGAGCGAGGAGGTATTTTTCAAACTATTAGGAGCACGCGGCAAACTAGTTTTCAGAATTTCCGCACTCCTTATTCTAAATAAAATTATTTTAACTTAGGAAAATATATACGGGGTATTTGGAAAGCAGAAGAGCGAAGAGGTATTTCTCAAATTATTAGGAGCACGCGGCAAACTAGTCTTCAGAATTTCCGCACGCCTAATTCTAATTAAAATTATTTTAACTTGGGAAATATATACGGGGTATTAGGAAAGCAGAAGAGCGAGGAGGTATTTTTCATTATTAGGAGCACGCGGCAAACTAGTTTTCAGAATTTCAGCACTCCTTATTCTAAATAAAATTATTTTAACTAAGGAAAATATATACGGGGTTATTAGGAAAGCAGAAGAGCGAGGAGGTATTTTTCAAATTATTAGGAGCACGCGGCAAACTAGTTTTCAGAATTTCAGCACTCCTTATTCTAAATAAAATTATTTTAACTTCGGAATATATATACGGGGTATTAGGAAAGCAGAAGAGCGAAGAAGTACTTTTCAAATTATTATTAGCACGCGGCAACCTAGCCTTCAGAATTTCCGCACTCTTAATTCTAAATAAAATTATTTTAACTTAGGAAAATATATACGGGGTATTAGGAAAGCAGAAGAGCGGGGAGGTATTTTTCAAATTATTAGGAGCACGCGGCAAACTAGTTTTCAGAATTTCAGCACTCCTTATTCTAAATAAAATTATTTGAACTTAGGAAAATATATACGGGGTATTAGGAAAGCAGAAGTGCGAAGAAGTATTTTTCAAATTATTATTAGCAGGTGGCAAACTAATTTTCAGAATTTCAGCACTCCTTATTCTAAATAAAATTATTTTAACTACGGAAAATATATACGGGGTATTAGGAAAGCAGAAGAGCGAGGAGGTATTTTTCAAATTATTAGGAGCACGCGGCAAACTAGTCTTCAGAATTTCCGCACGCCTAATTCTAATTAAAATAATTTTAACTTAGGAAAATAAATACGGGGTATTAGGAAAGCAGAAGAGCGAAGAAGTATTTTTCAAATTATTAGGAGCACGCGGCAAACTAGTCTTCAGAATTTCAGCACTCCTTTATTCTAAATAAAATTATTTTAACCAAGGAAAATGTATACGGGGTATTAGGAAAGCAGAAGAGCGAGGAGGTATTTTTCAAATTATTAGGAGCACGCGGCAAACTAGTTTTCAGAATTTCCGCACTCCTTATTCAAAATAAAATTATTTTAACTAAGGAAAATATATACGGGGTTATTAGGAAAGCAGAAGAGCGGGGAGGTATTTTTCAAATTATTAGGAGCACGTGGCAAACTAGTTTTCAGAATTTCAGCACTCTTTATTCTAAATAAAATTATTTTAACTAAGGAAAATATATACGGGGTTATTAGGAAAGCAGAAAAGCGAGGAGGTATTTTTCAAATTATTAGGAGCACGCGGCAAACTAGTTTTCAGAATTTCCGCACTCCTTATTCTAAATAAAATTATTTTAACCAAGGAAAATATATACGGAGTTATTAGGAAAGCAGAAGAGCGGGGAGGTATTTTTCAAATTATTAGGAGCACGCGGCAAACTAGTTTTCAGAATTTCAGCACTCCTTATTCTAAATAAAATTATTTTAACTAAGGAAAATATATACGGGGTTATTAGGAAAGCAGAAGAGCGGGGAGGTATTTTTCAAATTATTAGGAGCACGCGGCAAACTAGTTTTCAGAATTTCAGCACTCCTTATTCTAAATAAAATTATTTTAACTAAGGAAAATATATACGGGGTTATTAGGAAAGCAGAAAAGCGGGGAGGTATTTTTCAAATTATTAGGAGCACGCGGCAAACTAGTTTTCAGAATTTCAGCACTCCTTATTCTAAATAAAATTATTTTAACTAAGGAAAATATATACGGGGTTATTAGGAAAGCAGAAAAGCGAGGAGGTATTTTTCAAATTATTAGGAGCACGCGGCAAACTAGTTTTCAGAATTTCCGCACTCCTTATTCTAATTAAAATAATTTTAACTTAGGAAAATAAATACGGGGTATTAGGAAAGCAGAAGAGCGAAGAAGTATTTTTCAAATTATTAGGAGCACGCGGCAAACTAGTCTTCAGAATTTCAGCACTCCTTATTCTAAATAAAATTATTTTAACTAAGGAAAATATATACGGGGTATTACGAAAGCAGAAGAGCGAGGAGGTATTTTTCAAATTATTAGGAGCACGCGGCAAACTAGTCTTCAGAATTTCCGCACGCCTAATTCTAATTAAAATTATTTTAACTTGGGAAATATATACGGGGTATTAGGAAAGCAGAAGAGCGAAGAAGTACTTTTCAAATTATTATTAGCACGCGGCAACCTAGCCTTCTGAATTTCCGCACTCCTAATTCTAAATAAAATTATTTTAACTTAGGAAAATATATACGGGGTATTAGGAAAGCAGAAGAGCGAAAAGGTATTTTTCAAATTATTAGGAGCACGCGGCAAACTAGTCTTCAGAATTTCCGCACGCCTAATTCTAATTAAAATTATTTTAACTTGGGAAATATATACGGGGTATTAGGAAAGCAGAAGAGCGAAGAAGTACTTTTCAAATTATTATTAGCACGCGGCAACCTAGCCTTCTGAATTTCCGCACTCCTAATTCTAAATAAAATTATTTTAACTAAGGAAAATATGTACGGGGTTATTAGGAAAGCAGAAGAGCGAGGATGTATTTTTCAAATTATTAGGAGCACGCGGCAAACTAGTTTTCAGAATTTCAGCACTCCTTATTCTAAATAAAATTATTTTAACTTCGGAAAATATATACGGGGTATTAGGAAAGCAGAAAAGCGAGGAGGTATTTTTCATTATTAGGAGCACGCGGCAAACTAGTTTTCAGAATTTCAGCCCTCCTTATTCTAAATAAAATTATTTTAACTAAGGAAAATATGTACGGGGTTATTAGGAAAGCAGAAGAGCGAGGATGTATTTTTCAAATTATTAGGAGCACGCGGCAAACTAGTTTTCAGAATTTCAGCACTCCTTATTCTAAATAAAATTATTTTAACTTCGGAAAATATATACGGGGTATTAGGAAAGCAGAAGAGCGAGGAGGTATTTTTCAAATTATTAGGAGCACGCGGCAAACTAGTCTTCAGAATTTCCGCACGCCTAATTCTAATTAAAATTATTTTAACTTGGGAAATATATACGGGGTATTAGGAAAGCAGAAGAGCGAGGAGGTATTTTTCAAATTATTATTAGCACGCGGCAACCTAGCCTTCTGAATTTCCGCACTCCTTATTCTAATTAAAATTATTTTAACTTGGGAAATATATACGGGGTATTAGGAAAGCAGAAGAGCGAGGAGGTATTTTTCATTATTAGGAGCACGCGGCAAACCAGTTTTCAGAATTTCCGCACTTCTAATTCTAATTAAAATAATTTTAACTTAGGAAAATAAATACGGGGTATTAGGAAAGCAGAAGAGCGAAGAAGTATTTTTCAAATTATTAGGAGCACGCGGCAAACTAGTTTTCAGAATTTCCGCACTCCTTATTCTAAATAAAATTATTTTAACTTAGGAAAATATATACGGGGTATTAGGAAAGCAGAAGAGCGAAGAAGTACTTTTCAAATTATTATTAGCACGCGGCAACCTAGACTTCTGAATTTCCGCACTCCTAATTCTAAATAAAATTATTTTAACTTAGGAAAATATATACGGGGTATTAGGAAAGCAGAAGAGCGAAGAGGTATTTTTCAAATTATAAGGAGCACGCGACAACCTAGCCTTCAGAATTTCCGCACTCCTAATTCTAAATAAAATTATTTTAACTTGGGAAATATATACGGGGTACTAGGAAAGCAGAAGAGCGAAGAGGTATTTTTCAAATTATTAGGAGCACGCGGCAAACTAGTCTTCAGAATTTCCGCACTCCTAATTCTAATTAAAATCATTTTAACTTAGGAAAATATATACGGGGTATTAGGAAAGCAGAAGAGCGAAGAGGTATTTTTCAAATTATTAGGAGCACGCGGCAAACTAGTCTTCAGAATTTCCGCACTCCTAATTCTAATTAATATTATTTTAACTTGGGAAATTTATACGGGCTATTAGGAAAGCAGAAGAGCGAGGAGGTATTTTTCATTATTAGGAGCACGCGGCAAACTAGTTTTCAGAATTTCCGCACTCCTAATTCTAATTAAAATAATTTTAACTTAGGAAAATAAATACGGGGTATTAGGAAAGCAGAAGAGCGAAGAAGTATTTTTCAAATTATTAGGAGCACGCGGCAAACTAGTTTTCAGAATCTCCGCACTCCTTATTCTAAATAAAATTATTTTAACTAAGGAAAATATATACGGGGTTATTAGGAAAGCAGAAAAGCGAGGAGGTATTTTTCAAATTATTAGGAGCACGCGGCAAACTAGTTTTCAGAATTTCCGCACTCCTTATCCTAATTAAAATAATTTTAACTTAGGAAAATAAATACGGGGTATTAGGAAAGCAGAAGAGCGAAGAAGTATTTTTCAAATTATTAGGAGCACGCGGCAAACTAGTCTTCAGAATTTCAGCACTCCTTATTCTAAATAAAATTATTTTAACCAAGGAAAATATATACGGGGTATTAGGAAAGCAGAAGAGCGAGGAGGTATTTTTCAAATTATTAGGAGCACGCGGCAAACTAGTTTTCAGAATTTCCGCACTCCTTATTCTAAATAAAATTATTTTAACTAAGGAAAATATATACGGGGTTATTAGGAAAGCAGAAGAGCGAGGAGGTATTTTTCAAATTATTAGGAGCACGCGGCAAACTAGTTTTCAGAATTTCCGCACTCCTTATTCTAAATAAAATTATTTTAACCAAGGAAAATATATACGGAGTTATTAGGAAAGCAGAAGAGCGGGGAGGTATTTTTCAAATTATTAGGAGCACGCGGCAAACTAGTTTTCAGAATTTCAGCACTCCTTATTCTAAATAAAATTATTTTAACTAAGGAAAATATATACGGGGTTATTAGGAAAGCAGAAGAGCGGGGAGGTATTTTTCAAATTATTAGGAGCACGCGGCAAACTAGTTTTCAGAATTTCAGCACTCCTTATTCTAAATAAAATTATTTTAACTAAGGAAAATATATACGGGGTTATTAGGAAAGCAGAAAAGCGGGGAGGTATTTTTCAAATTATTAGGAGCACGCGGCAAACTAGTTTTCAGAATTTCAGCACTCCTTATTCTAAATAAAATTATTTTAACTAAGGAAAATATATACGGGGTTATTAGGAAAGCAGAAGAGCGAGGAGGTATTTTTCAAATTATTAGGAGCACGCGGCAAACTAGTCTTCAGAATTTCCGCACGCCTAATTCTAATTAAAATTATTTTAACTTGGGAAATATATACGGGGTATTAGGAAAGCAGAAGAGCGAAGAAGTACTTTTCAAATTATTATTAGCACGCGGCAACCTAGCCTTCTGAATTTCCGCACTCCTAATTCTAAATAAAATTATTTTAACTAAGGAAAATATGTACGGGGTTATTAGGAAAGCAGAAGAGCGAGGATGTATTTTTCAAATTATTAGGAGCACGCGGCAAACTAGTTTTCAGAATTTCAGCACTCCTTATTCTAAATAAAATTATTTTAACTTCGGAAAATATATACGGGGTATTAGGAAAGCAGAAGAGCGAGGAGGTATTTTTCATTATTAGGAGCACGCGGCAAACTAGTTTTCAGAATTTCAGCCCTCCTTATTCTAAATAAAATTATTTTAACTAAGGAAAATATGTACGGGGTTATTAGGAAAGCAGAAGAGCGAGGATGTATTTTTCAAATTATTGGGAGCACGCGGCAAACTAGTTTTCAGAATTTCAGCACTCCTTATTCTAAATAAAATTATTTTAACTTCGGAAAATATATACGGGGTATTAGGAAAGCAGAAGAGCGAGGAGGTATTTTTCAAATTATTAGGAGCATGCGGCAAACTAGTCTTCAGAATTTCCGCACGCCTAATTCTAATTAAAATTATTTTAACTTGGGAAATATATACGGGGTATTAGGAAAGCAGAAGAGCGAGGAGGTATTTTTCAAATTATTATTAGCACGCGGCAACCTAGCCTTCTGAATTTCCGCACTCCTTATTCTAATTAAAATTATTTTAACTTGGGAAATATATACGGGGTATTAGGAAAGCAGAAGAGCGAGGAGGTATTTTTCAAATTATTATTAGCACGCGGCAACCTAGCCTTCTGAATTTCCGCACTCCTAATTCTAATTAAAATCATTTTAACTTAGGAAAATATATACGGGGTATTAGGAAAGCAGAAGAGCGAAGAGGTATTTTTCAAATTATTAGGAGCACGCGGCAAACTAGTCTTCAGAATTTCCGCACTCCTAATTCTAATTAAAATTATTTTAACTTGGGAAATATATACGGGCTATTAGGAAAGCAGAAGAGCGAGGAGGTATTTTTCATTATTAGGAGCACGCGGCAAACTAGTTTTCAGAATTTCCGCACTCCTAATTCTAATTAAAATAATTTTAACTTAGGAAAATAAATACGGGGTATTAGGAAAGCAGAAGAGCGAAGAAGTATTTTTCAAATTATTAGGAGCACGCGGCAAACTAGTTTTCAGAATCTCCGCACTCCTTATTCTAAATAAAATTATTTTAACTTAGGAAAATATATACGGGGTATTAGGAAAGCAGAAGAGCGAAGAGGTATTTTTCAAATTATTAGGAGCACGCGGCAAACTAGTTTTCAGAATTTCAGCACTCCTTATTCTAAATAAAATTATTTGAACTTAGGAAAATATATACGGGGTATTAGGAAAGCAGAAAAGCGAAGAAGTATTTTTCAAATTATTATTAGCAGGTGGCAAACTAATTTTCAGAATTTCAGCACTCCTTATTCTAAATAAAATTATTTTAACTAAGGAAAATATATACGGGGTATTAGGAAAGCAGAAGAGCGAGGAGGTATTTTTCAAGCTATTAGGAGCACGCGGCAAACTAGTCTTCAGAATTTCCGCACGCCTAATTCTAATTAAAATTATTTTAACTTGGGAAATATATACGGGGTATTAGGAAAGCAGAAGAGCGAGGAGGTATTTTTCAAATTATTAGGAGCACGCGGCAAACTAGTTTTCAGAATTTCAGCACTCCTTATTCTAAATAAAATTATTTTAACTAAGGAAAATATATACGGGGTTATTAGGAAAGCAGAAGAGCGAAGAAGTATTTTTCAAATTATTATTAGCAGGTGGCAAACTAATTTTCAGAATTTCAGCACTCCTTATTCTAAATAAAATTATTTTAACTAAGGAAAATATATACGGGGTATTAGGAAAGCAGAAGAGCGAGGAGGTATTTTTCAAGCTATTAGGAGCACGCGGCAAACTAGTCTTCAGAATTTCCGCACGCCTAATTCTAATTAAAATTATTTTAACTTGGGAAATATACGGGGTATTAGGAAAGCAGAAGAGCGAGGAGGTATTTTTCATTATTAGGAGCACGCGGCAAACTAGTTTTCAGAATTTCCGCACTCCTAATTCTAATTAAAATAATTTTAACTTAGGAAAATAAATACGGGGTATTAGGAAAGCAGAAGAGCGAAGAAGTATTTTTCAAATTATTAGGAGCACGCGGCAAACTAGTTTTCAGAATTTCCGCACTCCTTATTCTAAATAAAATTATTTTAACTTAGGAAAATATATACGGGGTATTAGGAAAGCAGAAGAGCGAAGAGGTATTTCTCAAATTATTAGGAGCACGCGGCAAACTAGTTTTCAGAATTTCAGCACTCCTTATTCTAAATAAAATTATTTGAACTTAGGAAAATATATACGGGGTATTAGGAAAGCAGAAGAGCGAAGAAGTATTTTTCAAATTATTGTTAGCAGGTGGCAAACTAATTTTCAGAATTTCAGCACTCCTTATTCTAAATAAAATTATTTTAACTAAGGAAAATATATACGGGGTATTAGGAAAGCAGAAGAGCGAGGAGGTATTTTTCAAACTATTAGGAGCACGCGGCAAACTAGTCTTCAGAATTTCCGCACGCCTAATTCTAATTAAAATTATTTTAACTTGGGAAATATATACGGGGTATTAGGAAAGCAGAAGAGCGAGGAGGTATTTTTCATTATTAGGAGCACGCGGCAAACTAGTTTTCAGAATTTCAGCACTCCTTATTCTAAATAAAATTATTTTAACTAAGGAAAATATATACGGGGTTATTAGGAAAGCAGAAGAGCGAGGAGGTATTTTTCAAATTATTAGGAGCACGCGGCAAACTAGTTTTCAGAATTTCAGCACTCCTTATTCTAAATAAAATTATTTTAACTAAGGAAAATATGTACGGGGTTATTAGGAAAGCAGAAGAGCGAGGATGTATTTTTCAAATTATTAGGAGCACGCGGCAAACTAGTTTTCAGAATTTCAGCACTCCTTATTCTAAATAAAATTATTTTAACTTAGGAAAATATATACGGGGTATTAGGAAAGCAGAAGAGCGAAGAGGTATTTTTCAAATTATTAGGAGCACGCGGCAAAATAGTCTTCAGAATTTCCGCACTCCTAATTCTAATTAAAATAATTTTAACTTAGGAAATATATACGGGGTATTAGGAAAGCAGAAGAGCGAGGAGGTATTTTGCAAATTATTAGGAGCACGCGGCAAACCAGTTTTCAGAATTTCAGCACTCCTTATTCTAAATAAAATTATTTTAACTTAGGAAAATATATACGGGGTATTAGGAAAGCAGAAGAGCGGGGAGGTATTTTTCAAATTATTAGGACCACGCGGCAAACTAGTTTTCAGAATTTCAGCACTCCTTATTCTAAATAAAATTATTTTAACTAAGGAAAATATATACGGGGTTATTAGGAAAGCAGAAGAGCGAGGAGGTATTTTTCAAATTATCAGGAGCACGCGGCAAACTAGTCTTCAGAATTTCCGCACGCCTAATTCTAATTAAAATTATTTTAACTTGGGAAATATACGGGGTATTAGGAAAGCAGAAGAGCGAGGAGGTATTTTTCATTATTAGGAGCACGCGGCAAACTAGTTTTCAGAATTTCCGCACTCCTAATTCTAATTAAAATAATTTTAACTTAGGAAAATAAATACGGGGTATTAGGAAAGCAGAAGAGCGAAGAAGTATTTTTCAAATTATTAGGAGCACGCGGCAAACTAGTTTTCAGAATTTCCGCACTCCTTATTCTAAATAAAATTATTTTAACTTAGGAAAATATATACGGGGTATTAGGAAAGCAGAAGAGCGAAGAGGTATTTCTCAAATTATTAGGAGCACGCGGCAAACTAGTTTTCAGAATTTCAGCACTCCTTATTCTAAATAAAATTATTTGAACTTAGGAAAATATATACGGGGTATTAGGAAAGCAGAAGAGCGAAGAAGTATTTTTCAAATTATTATTAGCAGGTGGCAAACTAATTTCCAGAATTTCAGCACTCCTTATTCTAAATAAAATTATTTTAACTAAGGAAAATATATACGGGGTATTAGGAAAGCAGAAGAGCGAGGAGGTATTTTTCAAACTATTAGGAGCACGCGGCAAACTAGTCTTCAGAATTTCCGCACGCCTAATTCTAATTAAAATTATTTTAACTTGGGAAATATATACGGGGTATTAGGAAAGCAGAAGAGCGAGGAGGTATTTTTCATTATTAGGAGCACGCGGCAAACTAGTTTTCAGAATTTCAGCACTCCTTATTCTAAATAAAATTATTTTAACTAAGGAAAATATATACGGGGTTATTAGGAAAGCAGAAGAGCGAGGAGGTATTTTTCAAATTATTAGGAGCACGCGGCAAACTAGTTTTCAGAATTTCAGCACTCCTTATTCTAAATAAAATTATTTTAACTAAGGAAAATATGTACGGGGTTATTAGGAAAGCAGAAGAGCGAGGATGTATTTTTCAAATTATTAGGAGCACGCGGCAAACTAGTTTTCAGAATTTCAGCACTCCTTATTCTAAATAAAATTATTTTAACTTAGGAAAATATATACGGGGTATTAGGAAAGCAGAAGAGCGAAGAGGTATTTTTCAAATTATTAGGAGCACGCGGCAAAATAGTCTTCAGAATTTCCGCACTCCTAATTCTAATTAAAATAATTTTAACTTAGGAAATATATACGGGGTATTAGGAAAGCAGAAGAGCGAGGAGGTATTTTGCAAATTATTAGGAGCACGCGGCAAACCAGTTTTCAGAATTTCAGCACTCCTTATTCTAAATAAAATTATTTTAACTTAGGAAAATATATACGCGGTATTAGGAAAGCAGAAGAGCGGGGAGGTATTTTTCAAATTATTAGGACCACGCGGCAAACTAGTTTTCAGAATTTCAGCACTCCTTATTCTAAATAAAATTATTTTAACTAAGGAAAATATATACGGGGTTATTAGGAAAGCAGAAGAGCGAGGAGGTATTTTTCAAATTATCAGGAGCACGCGGCAAACTAGTCTTCAGAATTTCCGCACGCCTAATTCTAATTAAAATTATTTTAACTTGGGAAATATATACGGGGTATTAGGAAAGCAGAAGAGCGAGGAGGTATTTTTCAAATTATTATTAGCACGCGGCAACCTAGCCTTCTGAATTTCCGCACTCCTTATTCTAATTAAAATTATTTTAACTTGGGAAATATATACGGGGTATTAGGAAAGCAGAAGAGCGAGGAGGTATTTTTCAAATTATTATTAGCACGCGGCAACCTAGCCTTCTGAATTTCCGCACTCCTAATTCTAATTAAAATCATTTTAACTTAGGAAAATATATACGGGGTATTAGGAAAGCAGAAGAGCGAAGAGGTATTTTTCAAATTATTAGGAGCACGCGGCAAACTAGTCTTCAGAATTTCCGCACTCCTAATTCTAATTAAAATTATTTTAACTTGGGAAATATATACGGGCTATTAGGAAAGCAGAAGAGCGAGGAGGTATTTTTCATTATTAGGAGCACGCGGCAAACTAGTTTTCAGAATTTCCGCACTCCTAATTCTAATTAAAATAATTTTAACTTAGGAAAATAAATACGGGGTATTAGGAAAGCAGAAGAGCGAAGAAGTATTTTTCAAATTATTAGGAGCACGCGGCAAACTAGTTTTCAGAATCTCCGCACTCCTTATTCTAAATAAAATTATTTTAACTTAGGAAAATATATACGGGGTATTAGGAAAGCAGAAGAGCGAAGAGGTATTTTTCAAATTATTAGGAGCACGCGGCAAACTAGTTTTCAGAATTTCAGCACTCCTTATTCTAAATAAAATTATTTGAACTTAGGAAAATATATACGGGGTATTAGGAAAGCAGAAAAGCGAAGAAGTATTTTTCAAATTATTATTAGCAGGTGGCAAACTAATTTTCAGAATTTCAGCACTCCTTATTCTAAATGAAATTATTTTTACTAAGGAAAATATATACGGGGTATTAGGAAAGCAGAAGAGCGAGGAGGTATTTTTCAAATTATTAGGAGCACGCGGCAAACTAGTCTTCAGAATTTCCGCACGCCTAATTCTAATTAAAATTATTTTAACTTGGGAAATATATACGGGGTATTAGGAAAGCAGAAGAGCGAGGAGGTATTTTTCAAATTATTAGGAGCACGCGGCAAACTAGTTTTCAGAATTTCAGCACTCCTTATTCTAAATAAAATTATTTTAACTAAGGAAAATATATACGGGGTTATTAGGAAAGCAGAAGAGCGAAGAAGTATTTTTCAAATTATTATTAGCAGGTGGCAAACTAATTTTCAGAATTTCAGCACTCCTTATTCTAAATAAAATTATTTTAACTAAGGAAAATATATACGGGGTATTAGGAAAGCAGAAGAGCGAGGAGGTATTTTTCAAGCTATTAGGAGCACGCGGCAAACTAGTCTTCAGAATTTCCGCACGCCTAATTCTAATTAAAATTATTTTAACTTGGGAAATATATACGGGGTATTAGGAAAGCAGAAGAGCGAGGAGGTATTTTTCATTATTAGGAGCACGCGGCAAACTAGTTTTCAGAATTTCCGCACTCCTAATTCTAATTAAAATAATTTTAACTTAGGAAAATAAATACGGGGTATTAGGAAAGCAGAAGAGCGAAGAAGTATTTTTCAAATTATTAGGAGCACGCGGCAAACTAGTTTTCAGAATTTCCGCACTCCTTATTCTAAATAAAATTATTTTAACTTAGGAAAATATATACGGGGTATTAGGAAAGCAGAAGAGCGAAGAGGTATTTCTCAAATTATTAGGAGCACGCGGCAAACTAGTTTTCAGAATTTCAGCACTCCTTATTCTAAATAAAATTATTTGAACTTAGGAAAATATATACGGGGTATTAGGAAAGCAGAAGAGCGAAGAAGTATTTTTCAAATTATTATTAGCAGGTGGCAAACTAATTTTCAGAATTTCAGCACTCCTTATTCTAAATAAAATTATTTTAACTAAGGAAAATATATACGGGGTATTAGGAAAGCAGAAGAGCGAGGAGGTATTTTTCAAACTATTAGGAGCACGCGGCAAACTAGTCTTCAGAATTTCCGCACGCCTAATTCTAATTAAAATTATTTTAACTTGGGAAATATATACGGGGTATCAGGAAAGCAGAAGAGCGAGGAGGTATTTTTCATTATTAGGAGCACGCGGCAAACTAGTTTTCAGAATTTCAGCACTCCTTATTCTAAATAAAATTATTTTAACTAAGGAAAATATATGCGGGGTTATTAGGAAAGCAGAAGAGCGGGGAGGTATTTTTCAAATTATTAGGAGCACGCGGCAAACTAGTTTTCAGAATTTCAGCACTCCTTATTCTAAATAAAATTATTTTAACTTAGGAAAATATATACGGGGTATTAGGAAAGCAGAAGAGCGAAGAGGTATTTTTCAAATTATTAGGAGCACGCGGCAAAATAGTCTTCAGAATTTCCGCACTCCTAATTCTAATTAAAATAATTTTAACTTAGGAAATATATACGGGGTATTAGGAAAGCAGAAGAGCGAGGAGGTATTTTGCAAATTATTAGGAGCACGCGGCAAACCAGTTTTCAGAATTTCAGCACTCCTTATTCTAAATAAAATTATTTTAACTTAGGAAAATATATACGGGGTATTAGGAAAGCAGAAGAGCGGGGAGGTATTTTTCAAATTATTAGGAGCACGCGGCAAACTAGTTTTCAGAATTTCAGCACTCCTTATTCTAAATAAAATTATTTTAACTAAGGAAAATATATACGGGGTTATTAGGAAAGCAGAAGAGCGGGGAGGTATTTTTCAAATTATTAGGAGCACGCGGCAAACTAGTTTTCAGAATTTCAGCACTCCTTATTCTAAATAAAATTATTTTAACTTCGGAATATATATACGGGGTATTAGGAAAGCAGAAGAGCGAAGAAGTACTTTTCAAATTATTATTAGCACGCGGCAACCTAGCCTTCAGAATTTCCGCACTCTTAATTCTAAATAAAATTATTTTAACTTAGGAAAATATATACGGGGTATTAGGAAAGCAGAAGAGCGGGGAGGTATTTTTCAAATTATTAGGAGCACGCGGCAAACTAGTTTTCAGAATTTCAGCACTCCTTATTCTAAATAAAATTATTTGAACTTAGGAAAATATATACGGGGTATTAGGAAAGCAGAAGTGCGAAGAAGTATTTTTCAAATTATTATTAGCAGGTGGCAAACTAATTTTCAGAATTTCAGCACTCCTTATTCTAAATAAAATTATTTTAACTACGGAAAATATATACGGGGTATTAGGATAGCAGAAGAGCGAGGAGGTATTTTTCAAATTATTAGGAGCACGCGGCAAACTAGTCTTCAGAATTTCCGCACGCCTAATTCTAATTAAAATTATTTTAACTTGGGAAATATATACGGGGTATTAGGAAAGCAGAAGAGCGAGGAGGTATTTTTCATTATTAGGAGCACGCGGCAAACTAGTTTTCAGAATTTCAGCCCTCCTTATTCTAAATAAAATTATTTTAACTTCGGAAAATATATACGGGGTATTAGGAAAGCAGAAGAGCGAGGAGGTATTTTTCGAATTATTAGGAGCACGCGGCAAACTAATTTTCAGAATTTCAGCATTCCTTATTCTAAATAAAATTATTTTAACTAAGGAAAATATGTACGGGGTTATTAGGAAAGCAGAAGAGCGAGGATGTATTTTTCAAATTATTAGGAGCACGCGGCAAACTAGTTTTCAGAATTTCAGCACTCCTTATTCTAAATAAAATTATTTTAACTAAGGAAAATACATACGGGGTTATTAGGAAAGCAGAAGAGCGGGGAGGTATTTTTCAAATTATTAGGAGCACGCGGCAAACTAGTTTTCAGAATTTCAGCACTCCTTATTCTAAATAAAATTATTTTAACTAAGGAAAATATATACGGGGTTATTAGGAAAGCAGAAAAGCGGGGAGGTATTTTTCAAATTATTAGGAGCACGCGGCAAACTAGTTTTCAGAATTTCAGCACTCCTTATTCTAAATAAAATTATTTTAACTAAGGAAAATATATACGGGGTTATTAGGAAAGCAGAAAAGCGAGGAGGTATTTTTCAAATTATTAGGAGCACGCGGCAAACTAGTTTTCAGAATTTTCGCACTCCTTATTCTAATTAAAATAATTTTAACTTAGGAAAATAAATACGGGGTATTAGGAAAGCAGAAGAGGGAAGAAGTATTTTTCAAATTATTAGGAGCACGCGGCAAACTAGTCTTCAGAATTTCCGCACGCCTAATTCTAATTAAAATTATTTTAACTTGGGAAATATATACGGGGTATTAGGAAAGCAGAAGAGCGAGGAGGTATTTTTCATTATTAGGAGCACGCGGCAAACTAGTTTTCAGAATTTCAGCCCTCCTTATTCTAAATAAAATTATTTTAACTTCGGAAAATATATACGGGGTATTAGGAAAGCAGAAGAGCGAGGAGGTATTTTTCGAATTATTAGGAGCACGCGGCAAACTAATTTTCAGAATTTCAGCATTCCTTATTCTAAATAAAATTATTTTAACTAAGGAAAATATGTACGGGGTTATTAGGAAAGCAGAAGAGCGAGGATGTATTTTTCAAATTATTAGGAGCACGCGGCAAACTAGTTTTCAGAATTTCAGCACTCCTTATTCTAAATAAAATTATTTTAACCAAGGAAAATATATACGGGGTATTAGGAAAGCAGAAGAGCGAGGAGGTATTTTTCAAATTATTAGGAGCACGCGGCAAACTAGTTTTCAGAATTTCCGCACTCCTTATTCTAAATAAAATTATTTTAACTAAGGAAAATATATACGGGGTTATTAGGAAAGCAGAAGAGCGGGGAGGTATTTTTCAAATTATTAGGAGCACGCGGCAAACTAGTTTTCAGAATTTCAGCACTCTTTATTCTAAATAAAATTATTTTAACTAAGGAAATTATATACGGGGTTATTAGGAAAGCAGAAAAGCGAGGAGGTATTTTTCAAATTATTAGGAGCACGCGGCAAACTAGTTTTCAGAATTTCCGCACTCCTTATTCTAAATAAAATTATTTTAACCAAGGAAAATATATACGGAGTTATTAGGAAAGCAGAAGAGCGGGGAGGTATTTTTCAAATTATTAGGAGCACGCGGCAAACTAGTTTTCAGAATTTCAGCACTCCTTATTCTAAATAAAATTATTTTAACTAAGGAAAATATATACGGGGTTATTAGGAAAGCAGAAGAGCGGGGAGGTATTTTTCAAATTATTAGGAGCACGCGGCAAACTAGTTTTCAGAATTTCAGCACTCCTTATTCTAAATAAAATTATTTTAACTAAGGAAAATATATACGGGGTTATTAGGAAAGCAGAAAAGCGGGGAGGTATTTTTCAAATTATTAGGAGCACGCGGCAAACTAGTTTTCAGAATTTCAGCACTCCTTATTCTAAATAAAATTATTTTAACTAAGGAAAATATATACGGGGTTATTAGGAAAGCAGAAGAGCGAGGAGGTATTTTTCAAATTATTAGGAGCACGCGGCAAACTAGTCTTCAGAATTTCCGCACGCCTAATTCTAATTAAAATTATTTTAACTTGGGAAATATATACGGGGTATTAGGAAAGCAGAAGAGCGAAGAAGTACTTTTCAAATTATTATTAGCACGCGGCAACCTAGCCTTCTGAATTTCCGCACTCCTAATTCTAAATAAAATTATTTTAACTAAGGAAAATATGTACGGGGTTATTAGGAAAGCAGAAGAGCGAGGATGTATTTTTCAAATTATTAGGAGCACGCGGCAAACTAGTTTTCAGAATTTCAGCACTCCTTATTCTAAATAAAATTATTTTAACTTCGGAAAATATATACGGGGTATTAGGAAAGCAGAAGAGCGAGGAGGTATTTTTCATTATTAGGAGCACGCGGCAAACTAGTTTTCAGAATTTCAGCCCTCCTTATTCTAAATAAAATTATTTTAACTAAGGAAAATATGTACGGGGTTATTAGGAAAGCAGAAGAGCGAGGATGTATTTTTCAAATTATTGGGAGCACGCGGCAAACTAGTTTTCAGAATTTCAGCACTCCTTATTCTAAATAAAATTATTTTAACTTCGGAAAATATATACGGGGTATTAGGAAAGCAGAAGAGCGAGGAGGTATTTTTCAAATTATTAGGAGCATGCGGCAAACTAGTCTTCAGAATTTCCGCACGCCTAATTCTAATTAAAATTATTTTAACTTGGGAAATATATACGGGGTATTAGGAAAGCAGAAGAGCGAGGAGGTATTTTTCAAATTATTATTAGCACGCGGCAACCTAGCCTTCTGAATTTCCGCACTCCTTATTCTAATTAAAATTATTTTAACTTGGGAAATATATACGGGGTATTAGGAAAGCAGAAGAGCGAGGAGGTATTTTTCAAATTATTATTAGCACGCGGCAACCTAGCCTTCTGAATTTCCGCACTCCTAATTCTAATTAAAATCATTTTAACTTAGGAAAATATATACGGGGTATTAGGAAAGCAGAAGAGCGAAGAGGTATTTTTCAAATTATTAGGAGCACGCGGCAAACTAGTCTTCAGAATTTCCGCACTCCTAATTCTAATTAAAATTATTTTAACTTGGGAAATATATACGGGCTATTAGGAAAGCAGAAGAGCGAGGAGGTATTTTTCATTATTAGGAGCACGCGGCAAACTAGTTTTCAGAATTTCCGCACTCCTAATTCTAATTAAAATAATTTTAACTTAGGAAAATAAATACGGGGTATTAGGAAAGCAGAAGAGCGAAGAAGTATTTTTCAAATTATTAGGAGCACGCGGTAAACTAGTTTTCAGAATCTCCGCACTCCTTATTCTAAATAAAATTATTTTAACTTAGGAAAATATATACGGGGTATTAGGAAAGCAGAAGAGCGAAGAGGTATTTTTCAAATTATTAGGAGCACGCGGCAAACTAGTTTTCAGAATTTCAGCACTCCTTATTCTAAATAAAATTATTTGAACTTAGGAAAATATATACGGGGTATTAGGAAAGCAGAAAAGCGAAGAAGTATTTTTCAAATTATTATTAGCAGGTGGCAAACTAATTTTCAGAATTTCAGCACTCCTTATTCTAAATAAAATTATTTTAACTAAGGAAAATATATACGGGGTATTAGGAAAGCAGAAGAGCGAGGAGGTATTTTTCAAGCTATTAGGAGCACGCGGCAAACTAGTCTTCAGAATTTCCGCACGCCTAATTCTAATTAAAATTATTTTAACTTGGGAAATATATACGGGGTATTAGGAAAGCAGAAGAGCGAGGAGGTATTTTTCAAATTATTAGGAGCACGCGGCAAACTAGTTTTCAGAATTTCAGCACTCCTTATTCTAAATAAAATTATTTTAACTAAGGAAAATATATACGGGGTTATTAGGAAAGCAGAAGAGCGAAGAAGTATTTTTCAAATTATTATTAGCAGGTGGCAAACTAATTTTCAGAATTTCAGCACTCCTTATTCTAAATAAAATTATTTTAACTAAGGAAAATATATACGGGGTATTAGGAAAGCAGAAGAGCGAGGAGGTATTTTTCAAGCTATTAGGAGCACGCGGCAAACTAGTCTTCAGAATTTCCGCACGCCTAATTCTAATTAAAATTATTTTAACTTGGGAAATATACGGGGTATTAGGAAAGCAGAAGAGCGAGGAGGTATTTTTCAAATTATTAGGAGCACGCGGCAAAATAGTCTTCAGAATTTCCGCACTCCTAATTCTAATTAAAATAATTTTAACTTAGGAAATATATACGGGGTATTAGGAAAGCAGAAGAGCGAGGAGGTATTTTGCAAATTATTAGGAGCACGCGGCAAACCAGTTTTCAGAATTTCAGCACTCCTTATTCTAAATAAAATTATTTTAACTTAGGAAAATATATACGGGGTATTAGGAAAGCAGAAGAGCGGGGAGGTATTTTTCAAATTATTAGGAGCACGCGGCAAACTAGTTTTCAGAATTTCAGCACTCCTTATTCTAAATAAAATTATTTTAACTTCGGAATATATATACGGGGTATTAGGAAAGCAGAAGAGCGAAGAAGTACTTTTCAAATTATTATTAGCACGCGGCAACCTAGCCTTCAGAATTTCCGCACTCTTAATTCTAAATAAAATTATTTTAACTTAGGAAAATATATACGGGGTATTAGGAAAGCAGAAGAGCGGGGAGGTATTTTTCAAATTATTAGGAGCACGCGGCAAACTAGTTTTCAGAATTTCAGCACTCCTTATTCTAAATAAAATTATTTGAACTTAGGAAAATATATACGGGGTATTAGGAAAGCAGAAGTGCGAAGAAGTATTTTTCAAATTATTATTAGCAGGTGGCAAACTAATTTTCAGAATTTCAGCACTCCTTATTCTAAATAAAATTATTTTAACTACGGAAAATATATACGGGGTATTAGGATAGCAGAAGAGCGAGGAGGTATTTTTCAAATTATTAGGAGCACGCGGCAAACTAGTCTTCAGAATTTCCGCACGCCTAATTCTAATTAAAATTATTTTAACTTGGGAAATATATACGGGGTATTAGGAAAGCAGAAGAGCGAGGAGGTATTTTTCATTATTAGGAGCACGCGGCAAACTAGTTTTCAGAATTTCAGCCCTCCTTATTCTAAATAAAATTATTTTAACTTCGGAAAATATATACGGGGTATTAGGAAAGCAGAAGAGCGAGGAGGTATTTTTCGAATTATTAGGAGCACGCGGCAAACTAATTTTCAGAATTTCAGCATTCCTTATTCTAAATAAAATTATTTTAACTAAGGAAAATATGTACGGGGTTATTAGGAAAGCAGAAGAGCGAGGATGTATTTTTCAAATTATTAGGAGCACGCGGCAAACTAGTTTTCAGAATTTCAGCACTCCTTATTCTAAATAAAATTATTTTAACTAAGGAAAATACATACGGGGTTATTAGGAAAGCAGAAGAGCGGGGAGGTATTTTTCAAATTATTAGGAGCACGCGGCAAACTAGTTTTCAGAATTTCAGCACTCCTTATTCTAAATAAAATTATTTTAACTAAGGAAAATATATACGGGGTTATTAGGAAAGCAGAAAAGCGGGGAGGTATTTTTCAAATTATTAGGAGCACGCGGCAAACTAGTTTTCAGAATTTCAGCACTCCTTATTCTAAATAAAATTATTTTAACTAAGGAAAATATATACGGGGTTATTAGGAAAGCAGAAAAGCGAGGAGGTATTTTTCAAATTATTAGGAGCACGCGGCAAACTAGTTTTCAGAATTTTCGCACTCCTTATTCTAATTAAAATAATTTTAACTTAGGAAAATAAATACGGGGTATTAGGAAAGCAGAAGAGGGAAGAAGTATTTTTCAAATTATTAGGAGCACGCGGCAAACTAGTCTTCAGAATTTCCGCACGCCTAATTCTAATTAAAATTATTTTAACTTGGGAAATATATACGGGGTATTAGGAAAGCAGAAGAGCGAGGAGGTATTTTTCATTATTAGGAGCACGCGGCAAACTAGTTTTCAGAATTTCAGCCCTCCTTATTCTAAATAAAATTATTTTAACTTCGGAAAATATATACGGGGTATTAGGAAAGCAGAAGAGCGAGGAGGTATTTTTCGAATTATTAGGAGCACGCGGCAAACTAATTTTCAGAATTTCAGCATTCCTTATTCTAAATAAAATTATTTTAACTAAGGAAAATATGTACGGGGTTATTAGGAAAGCAGAAGAGCGAGGATGTATTTTTCAAATTATTAGGAGCACGCGGCAAACTAGTTTTCAGAATTTCAGCACTCCTTATTCTAAATAAAATTATTTTAACCAAGGAAAATATATACGGGGTATTAGGAAAGCAGAAGAGCGAGGAGGTATTTTTCAAATTATTAGGAGCACGCGGCAAACTAGTTTTCAGAATTTCCGCACTCCTTATTCTAAATAAAATTATTTTAACTAAGGAAAATATATACGGGGTTATTAGGAAAGCAGAAGAGCGGGGAGGTATTTTTCAAATTATTAGGAGCACGCGGCAAACTAGTTTTCAGAATTTCAGCACTCTTTATTCTAAATAAAATTATTTTAACTAAGGAAATTATATACGGGGTTATTAGGAAAGCAGAAAAGCGAGGAGGTATTTTTCAAATTATTAGGAGCACGCGGCAAACTAGTTTTCAGAATTTCCGCACTCCTTATTCTAAATAAAATTATTTTAACCAAGGAAAATATATACGGAGTTATTAGGAAAGCAGAAGAGCGGGGAGGTATTTTTCAAATTATTAGGAGCACGCGGCAAACTAGTTTTCAGAATTTCAGCACTCCTTATTCTAAATAAAATTATTTTAACTAAGGAAAATATATACGGGGTTATTAGGAAAGCAGAAGAGCGGGGAGGTATTTTTCAAATTATTAGGAGCACGCGGCAAACTAGTTTTCAGAATTTCAGCACTCCTTATTCTAAATAAAATTATTTTAACTAAGGAAAATATATACGGGGTTATTAGGAAAGCAGAAAAGCGGGGAGGTATTTTTCAAATTATTAGGAGCACGCGGCAAACTAGTTTTCAGAATTTCAGCACTCCTTATTCTAAATAAAATTATTTTAACTAAGGAAAATATATACGGGGTTATTAGGAAAGCAGAAGAGCGAGGAGGTATTTTTCAAATTATTAGGAGCACGCGGCAAACTAGTCTTCAGAATTTCCGCACGCCTAATTCTAATTAAAATTATTTTAACTTGGGAAATATATACGGGGTATTAGGAAAGCAGAAGAGCGAAGAAGTACTTTTCAAATTATTATTAGCACGCGGCAACCTAGCCTTCTGAATTTCCGCACTCCTAATTCTAAATAAAATTATTTTAACTAAGGAAAATATGTACGGGGTTATTAGGAAAGCAGAAGAGCGAGGATGTATTTTTCAAATTATTAGGAGCACGCGGCAAACTAGTTTTCAGAATTTCAGCACTCCTTATTCTAAATAAAATTATTTTAACTTCGGAAAATATATACGGGGTATTAGGAAAGCAGAAGAGCGAGGAGGTATTTTTCATTATTAGGAGCACGCGGCAAACTAGTTTTCAGAATTTCAGCCCTCCTTATTCTAAATAAAATTATTTTAACTAAGGAAAATATGTACGGGGTTATTAGGAAAGCAGAAGAGCGAGGATGTATTTTTCAAATTATTGGGAGCACGCGGCAAACTAGTTTTCAGAATTTCAGCACTCCTTATTCTAAATAAAATTATTTTAACTTCGGAAAATATATACGGGGTATTAGGAAAGCAGAAGAGCGAGGAGGTATTTTTCAAATTATTAGGAGCATGCGGCAAACTAGTCTTCAGAATTTCCGCACGCCTAATTCTAATTAAAATTATTTTAACTTGGGAAATATATACGGGGTATTAGGAAAGCAGAAGAGCGAGGAGGTATTTTTCAAATTATTATTAGCACGCGGCAACCTAGCCTTCTGAATTTCCGCACTCCTTATTCTAATTAAAATTATTTTAACTTGGGAAATATATACGGGGTATTAGGAAAGCAGAAGAGCGAGGAGGTATTTTTCAAATTATTATTAGCACGCGGCAACCTAGCCTTCTGAATTTCCGCACTCCTAATTCTAATTAAAATCATTTTAACTTAGGAAAATATATACGGGGTATTAGGAAAGCAGAAGAGCGAAGAGGTATTTTTCAAATTATTAGGAGCACGCGGCAAACTAGTCTTCAGAATTTCCGCACTCCTAATTCTAATTAAAATTATTTTAACTTGGGAAATATATACGGGCTATTAGGAAAGCAGAAGAGCGAGGAGGTATTTTTCATTATTAGGAGCACGCGGCAAACTAGTTTTCAGAATTTCCGCACTCCTAATTCTAATTAAAATAATTTTAACTTAGGAAAATAAATACGGGGTATTAGGAAAGCAGAAGAGCGAAGAAGTATTTTTCAAATTATTAGGAGCACGCGGTAAACTAGTTTTCAGAATCTCCGCACTCCTTATTCTAAATAAAATTATTTTAACTTAGGAAAATATATACGGGGTATTAGGAAAGCAGAAGAGCGAAGAGGTATTTTTCAAATTATTAGGAGCACGCGGCAAACTAGTTTTCAGAATTTCAGCACTCCTTATTCTAAATAAAATTATTTGAACTTAGGAAAATATATACGGGGTATTAGGAAAGCAGAAAAGCGAAGAAGTATTTTTCAAATTATTATTAGCAGGTGGCAAACTAATTTTCAGAATTTCAGCACTCCTTATTCTAAATAAAATTATTTTAACTAAGGAAAATATATACGGGGTATTAGGAAAGCAGAAGAGCGAGGAGGTATTTTTCAAGCTATTAGGAGCACGCGGCAAACTAGTCTTCAGAATTTCCGCACGCCTAATTCTAATTAAAATTATTTTAACTTGGGAAATATATACGGGGTATTAGGAAAGCAGAAGAGCGAGGAGGTATTTTTCAAATTATTAGGAGCACGCGGCAAACTAGTTTTCAGAATTTCAGCACTCCTTATTCTAAATAAAATTATTTTAACTAAGGAAAATATATACGGGGTTATTAGGAAAGCAGAAGAGCGAAGAAGTATTTTTCAAATTATTATTAGCAGGTGGCAAACTAATTTTCAGAATTTCAGCACTCCTTATTCTAAATAAAATTATTTTAACTAAGGAAAATATATACGGGGTATTAGGAAAGCAGAAGAGCGAGGAGGTATTTTTCAAGCTATTAGGAGCACGCGGCAAACTAGTCTTCAGAATTTCCGCACGCCTAATTCTAATTAAAATTATTTTAACTTGGGAAATATACGGGGTATTAGGAAAGCAGAAGAGCGAGGAGGTATTTTTCAAATTATTAGGAGCACGCGGCAAAATAGTCTTCAGAATTTCCGCACTCCTAATTCTAATTAAAATAATTTTAACTTAGGAAATATATACGGGGTATTAGGAAAGCAGAAGAGCGAGGAGGTATTTTGCAAATTATTAGGAGCACGCGGCAAACCAGTTTTCAGAATTTCAGCACTCCTTATTCTAAATAAAATTATTTTAACTTAGGAAAATATATACGGGGTATTAGGAAAGCAGAAGAGCGGGGAGGTATTTTTCAAATTATTAGGAGCACGCGGCAAACTAGTTTTCAGAATTTCAGCACTCCTTATTCTAAATAAAATTATTTTAACTAAGGAAAATATATACGGGGTTATTAGGAAAGCAGAAGAGCGGGGAGGTATTTTTCAAATTATTAGGAGCACGCGGCAAACTAGTTTTCAGAATTTCAGCACTCCTTATTCTAAATAAAATTATTTTAACTTCGGAATATATATACGGGGTATTAGGAAAGCAGAAGAGCGAAGAAGTACTTTTCAAATTATTATTAGCACGCGGCAACCTAGCCTTCAGAATTTCCGCACTCTTAATTCTAAATAAAATTATTTTAACTTAGGAAAATATATACGGGGTATTAGGAAAGCAGAAGAGCGGGGAGGTATTTTTCAAATTATTAGGAGCACGCGGCAAACTAGTTTTCAGAATTTCAGCACTCCTTATTCTAAATAAAATTATTTGAACTTAGGAAAATATATACGGGGTATTAGGAGAGCAGAAGAGCGAAGAAGTATTTTTCAAATTATTATTAGCAGGTGGCAAACTAATTTTCAGAATTTCAGCACTCCTTATTCTAAATAAAATTATTTTAACTAAGGAAAATATATACGGGGTATTAGGAAAGCAGAAGAGCGAGGAGGTATTTTTCAAACTATTAGGAGCACGCGGCAAACTAGTCTTCAGAATTTCCGCACGCCTAATTCTAATTAAAATTATTTTAACTTGGGAAATATATACGGGGTATTAGGAAAGCAGAAGAGCGAGGAGGTATTTTTCATTATTAGGAGCACGCGGCAAACTAGTTTTCAGAATTTCAGCACTCCTTATTCTAAATAAAATTATTTTAACTAAGGAAAATATATACGGGGTTATTAGGAAAGCAGAAGAGCGAGGAGGTATTTTTCAAATTATTAGGAGCACGCGGCAAACTAGTTTTCAGAATTTCAGCACTCCTTATTCTAAATAAAATTATTTTAACTAAGGAAAATATGTACGGGGTTATTAGGAAAGCAGAAGAGCGAGGATGTATTTTTCAAATTATTAGGAGCACGCGGCAAACTAGTTTTCAGAATTTCAGCACTCCTTATTCTAAATAAAATTATTTTAACTTAGGAAAATATATACGGGGTTATTAGGAAAGCAGAAGAGCGAGGATGTATTTTTCAAATTATTAGGAGCACGCGGCAAACTAGTTTTCAGAATTTCAGCACTCCTTATTCTAAATAAAATTATTTTAACTTAGGAAAAGATATACGGGGTATTAGGAAAGCAGAAGAGCGAAGAGGTATTTTTCAAATTATTAGGAGCACGCGGCAAACTAGTTTTCAGAATTTCAGCACTCCTTATTCTAAATAAAATTATTTTAACTAAGGAAAATATGTACGGGGTTATTAGGAAAGCAGAAGAGCGAGGATGTATTTTTCAAATTATTAGGAGCACGCGGCAAACTAGTTTTCAGAATTTCAGCACTCCTTATTCTAAATAAAATTATTTTAACTAAGGAAAATATATACGGGGTTATAAGGAAAGCAGAAGAGCGAGGAGGTATTTTTCAAATTATTAGGAGCACGCGGCAAACTAGTTTTCAGAATTTCAGCACTCCTTATTCTAAATAAAATTATTTTAACTAAGGAAAATATGTACGGGGTTATTAGGAAAGCAGAAGAGCGAGGATGTATTTTTCAAATTATTAGGAGCACGCGGCAAACTAGTTTTCAGAATTTCAGCACTCCTTATTCTAAATAAAATTATTTTAACTTAGGAAAATATATACGGGGTATTAGGAAAGCAGAAGAGCGAGGAGGTATTTTTCAAATTATTAGGAGCACGCGGCAAACTAGTTTTCAGAATTTCAGCACTCCTTATTCTAAATAAAATTATTTTAACTTAGGAAAATATATACGGGGTATTAGGAAAGCAGAAGAGCGAGGAGGTATTTTGCAAATTATTAGGAGCACGCGGCAAACCAGTTTGCAGAATTTCAGCACTCCTTATTCTAAATAAAATTATTTTAACTTAGGAAAATATATACGGGGTATTAGGAAAGCAGAAGTGCGGGGAGGTATTTTTCAAATTATTAGGAGCACGCGGCAAACTAGTTTTCAGAATTTCAGCACTCCTTATTCTAAATAAAATTATTTTAACTAAGGAAAATATATACGGGGTTATTAGGAAAGCAGAAGAGCGGGGAGGTATTTTTCAAATTATTAGGAGCACGCGGCAAACTAGTTTTCAGAATTTCAGCACTCCTTATTCTAAATAAAATTATTTTAACTTCGGAATATATATACGGGGTATTAGGAAAGCAGAAGTGCGAAGAAGTATTTTTCAAATTATTATTAGCAGGTGGCAAACTAATTTTCAGAATTTCAGCACTCCTTATTCTAAATAAAATTATTTTAACTACGGAAAATATATACGGGGTATTAGGATAGCAGAAGAGCGAGGAGGTATTTTTCAAATTATTAGGAGCACGCGGCAAACTAGTCTTCAGAATTTCCGCACGCCTAATTCTAATTAAAATTATTTTAACTTGGGAAATATATACGGGGTATTAGGAAAGCAGAAGAGCGAGGAGGTATTTTTCATTATTAGGAGCACGCGGCAAACTAGTTTTCAGAATTTCAGCCCTCCTTATTCTAAATAAAATTATTTTAACTTCGGAAAATATATACGGGGTATTAGGAAAGCAGAAGAGCGAGGAGGTATTTTTCGAATTATTAGGAGCACGCGGCAAACTAATTTTCAGAATTTCAGCATTCCTTATTCTAAATAAAATTATTTTAACTAAGGAAAATATGTACGGGGTTATTAGGAAAGCAGAAGAGCGAGGATGTATTTTTCAAATTATTAGGAGCACGCGGCAAACTAGTTTTCAGAATTTCAGCACTCCTTATTCTAAATAAAATTATTTTAACTAAGGAAAATATATACGGGGTTATTAGGAAAGCAGAAGAGCGAGGAGGTATTTTTCAAATTATTAGGAGCACGCGGCAAACTAGTCTTCAGAATTTCCGCACGCCTAATTCTAATTAAAATTATTTTAACTTGGGAAATATATACGGGGTATTAGGAAAGCAGAAGAGCGAAGAAGTACTTTTCAAATTATTATTAGCACGCGGCAACCTAGCCTTCTGAATTTCCGCACTCCTAATTCTAAATAAAATTATTTTAACTAAGGAAAATATGTACGGGGTTATTAGGAAAGCAGAAGAGCGAGGATGTATTTTTCAAATTATTAGGAGCACGCGGCAAACTAGTTTTCAGAATTTCAGCACTCCTTATTCTAAATAAAATTATTTTAACTTCGGAAAATATATACGGGGTATTAGGAAAGCAGAAGAGCGAGGAGGTATTTTTCATTATTAGGAGCACGCGGCAAACTAGTTTTCAGAATTTCAGCCCTCCTTATTCTAAATAAAATTATTTTAACTAAGGAAAATATGTACGGGGTTATTAGGAAAGCAGAAGAGCGAGGATGTATTTTTCAAATTATTGGGAGCACGCGGCAAACTAGTTTTCAGAATTTCAGCACTCCTTATTCTAAATAAAATTATTTTAACTTCGGAAAATATATACGGGGTATTAGGAAAGCAGAAGAGCGAGGAGGTATTTTTCAAATTATTAGGAGCATGCGGCAAACTAGTCTTCAGAATTTCCGCACGCCTAATTCTAATTAAAATTATTTTAACTTGGGAAATATATACGGGGTATTAGGAAAGCAGAAGAGCGAGGAGGTATTTTTCAAATTATTATTAGCACGCGGCAACCTAGCCTTCTGAATTTCCGCACTCCTTATTCTAATTAAAATTATTTTAACTTGGGAAATATATACGGGGTATTAGGAAAGCAGAAGAGCGAGGAGGTATTTTTCAAATTATTATTAGCACGCGGCAACCTAGCCTTCTGAATTTCCGCACTCCTAATTCTAATTAAAATCATTTTAACTTAGGAAAATATATACGGGGTATTAGGAAAGCAGAAGAGCGAAGAGGTATTTTTCAAATTATTAGGAGCACGCGGCAAACTAGTCTTCAGAATTTCCGCACTCCTAATTCTAATTAAAATTATTTTAACTTGGGAAATATATACGGGCTATTAGGAAAGCAGAAGAGCGAGGAGGTATTTTTCATTATTAGGAGCACGCGGCAAACTAGTTTTCAGAATTTCCGCACTCCTAATTCTAATTAAAATAATTTTAACTTAGGAAAATAAATACGGGGTATTAGGAAAGCAGAAGAGCGAAGAAGTATTTTTCAAATTATTAGGAGCACGCGGCAAACTAGTTTTCAGAATCTCCGCACTCCTTATTCTAAATAAAATTATTTTAACTTAGGAAAATATATACGGGGTATTAGGAAAGCAGAAGAGCGAAGAGGTATTTTTCAAATTATTAGGAGCACGCGGCAAACTAGTTTTCAGAATTTCAGCACTCCTTATTCTAAATAAAATTATTTGAACTTAGGAAAATATATACGGGGTATTAGGAAAGCAGAAAAGCGAAGAAGTATTTTTCAAATTATTATTAGCAGGTGGCAAACTAATTTTCAGAATTTCAGCACTCCTTATTCTAAATAAAATTATTTTAACTAAGGAAAATATATACGGGGTATTAGGAAAGCAGAAGAGCGAGGAGGTATTTTTCAAGCTATTAGGAGCACGCGGCAAACTAGTCTTCAGAATTTCCGCACGCCTAATTCTAATTAAAATTATTTTAACTTGGGAAATATATACGGGGTATTAGGAAAGCAGAAGAGCGAGGAGGTATTTTTCAAATTATTAGGAGCACGCGGCAAACTAGTTTTCAGAATTTCAGCACTCCTTATTCTAAATAAAATTATTTTAACTAAGGAAAATATATACGGGGTTATTAGGAAAGCAGAAGAGCGAAGAAGTATTTTTCAAATTATTATTAGCAGGTGGCAAACTAATTTTCAGAATTTCAGCACTCCTTATTCTAAATAAAATTATTTTAACTAAGGAAAATATATACGGGGTATTAGGAAAGCAGAAGAGCGAGGAGGTATTTTTCAAGCTATTAGGAGCACGCGGCAAACTAGTCTTCAGAATTTCCGCACGCCTAATTCTAATTAAAATTATTTTAACTTGGGAAATATACGGGGTATTAGGAAAGCAGAAGAGCGAGGAGGTATTTTTCAAATTATTAGGAGCACGCGGCAAAATAGTCTTCAGAATTTCCGCACTCCTAATTCTAATTAAAATAATTTTAACTTAGGAAATATATACGGGGTATTAGGAAAGCAGAAGAGCGAGGAGGTATTTTGCAAATTATTAGGAGCACGCGGCAAACCAGTTTTCAGAATTTCAGCACTCCTTATTCTAAATAAAATTATTTTAACTAAGGAAAATATATACGGGGTTATTAGGAAAGCAGAAGAGCGGGGAGGTATTTTTCAAATTATTAGGAGCACGCGGCAAACTAGTTTTCAGAATTTCAGCACTCCTTATTCTAAATAAAATTATTTTAACTTCGGAATATATATACGGGGTATTAGGAAAGCAGAAGAGCGAAGAAGTACTTTTCAAATTATTATTAGCACGCGGCAACCTAGCCTTCAGAATTTCCGCACTCTTAATTCTAAATAAAATTATTTTAACTTAGGAAAATATATACGGGGTATTAGGAAAGCAGAAGAGCGGGGAGGTATTTTTCAAATTATTAGGAGCACGCGGCAAACTAGTTTTCAGAATTTCAGCACTCCTTATTCTAAATAAAATTATTTGAACTTAGGAAAATATATACGGGGTATTAGGAGAGCAGAAGAGCGAAGAAGTATTTTTCAAATTATTATTAGCAGGTGGCAAACTAATTTTCAGAATTTCAGCACTCCTTATTCTAAATAAAATTATTTTAACTAAGGAAAATATATACGGGGTATTAGGAAAGCAGAAGAGCGAGGAGGTATTTTTCAAACTATTAGGAGCACGCGGCAAACTAGTCTTCAGAATTTCCGCACGCCTAATTCTAATTAAAATTATTTTAACTTGGGAAATATATACGGGGTATTAGGAAAGCAGAAGAGCGAGGAGGTATTTTTCATTATTAGGAGCACGCGGCAAACTAGTTTTCAGAATTTCAGCACTCCTTATTCTAAATAAAATTATTTTAACTAAGGAAAATATATACGGGGTTATTAGGAAAGCAGAAGAGCGAGGAGGTATTTTTCAAATTATTAGGAGCACGCGGCAAACTAGTTTTCAGAATTTCAGCACTCCTTATTCTAAATAAAATTATTTTAACTAAGGAAAATATGTACGGGGTTATTAGGAAAGCAGAAGAGCGAGGATGTATTTTTCAAATTATTAGGAGCACGCGGCAAACTAGTTTTCAGAATTTCAGCACTCCTTATTCTAAATAAAATTATTTTAACTTAGGAAAATATATACGGGGTTATTAGGAAAGCAGAAGAGCGAGGATGTATTTTTCAAATTATTAGGAGCACGCGGCAAACTAGTTTTCAGAATTTCAGCACTCCTTATTCTAAATAAAATTATTTTAACTTAGGAAAAGATATACGGGGTATTAGGAAAGCAGAAGAGCGAAGAGGTATTTTTCAAATTATTAGGAGCACGCGGCAAACTAGTTTTCAGAATTTCAGCACTCCTTATTCTAAATAAAATTATTTTAACTAAGGAAAATATGTACGGGGTTATTAGGAAAGCAGAAGAGCGAGGATGTATTAATCAAATTATTAGGAGCACGCGGCAAACTAGTTTTCAGAATTTCAGCACTCCTTATTCTAAATAAAATTATTTTAACTAAGGAAAATATATACGGGGTTATAAGGAAAGCAGAAGAGCGAGGAGGTATTTTTCAAATTATTAGGAGCACGCGGCAAACTAGTTTTCAGAATTTCAGCACTCCTTATTCTAAATAAAATTATTTTAACTAAGGAAAATATGTACGGGGTTATTAGGAAAGCAGAAGAGCGAGGATGTATTTTTCAAATTATTAGGAGCACGCGGCAAACTAGTTTTCAGAATTTCAGCACTCCTTATTCTAAATAAAATTATTTTAACTTAGGAAAATATATACGGGGTATTAGGAAAGCAGAAGAGCGAGGAGGTATTTTTCAAATTATTAGGAGCACGCGGCAAACTAGTTTTCAGAATTTCAGCACTCCTTATTCTAAATAAAATTATTTTAACTTAGGAAAATATATACGGGGTATTAGGAAAGCAGAAGAGCGAGGAGGTATTTTGCAAATTATTAGGAGCACGCGGCAAACCAGTTTGCAGAATTTCAGCACTCCTTATTCTAAATAAAATTATTTTAACTTAGGAAAATATATACGGGGTATTAGGAAAGCAGAAGTGCGGGGAGGTATTTTTCAAATTATTAGGAGCACGCGGCAAACTAGTTTTCAGAATTTCAGCACTCCTTATTCTAAATAAAATTATTTTAACTAAGGAAAATATATACGGGGTTATTAGGAAAGCAGAAGAGCGGGGAGGTATTTTTCAAATTATTAGGAGCACGCGGCAAACTAGTTTTCAGAATTTCAGCACTCCTTATTCTAAATAAAATTATTTTAACTTCGGAATATATATACGGGGTATTAGGAAAGCAGAAGTGCGAAGAAGTATTTTTCAAATTATTATTAGCAGGTGGCAAACTAATTTTCAGAATTTCAGCACTCCTTATTCTAAATAAAATTATTTTAACTACGGAAAATATATACGGGGTATTAGGATAGCAGAAGAGCGAGGAGGTATTTTTCAAATTATTAGGAGCACGCGGCAAACTAGTCTTCAGAATTTCCGCACGCCTAATTCTAATTAAAATTATTTTAACTTGGGAAATATATACGGGGTATTAGGAAAGCAGAAGAGCGAGGAGGTATTTTTCATTATTAGGAGCACGCGGCAAACTAGTTTTCAGAATTTCAGCCCTCCTTATTCTAAATAAAATTATTTTAACTTCGGAAAATATATACGGGGTATTAGGAAAGCAGAAGAGCGAGGAGGTATTTTTCGAATTATTAGGAGCACGCGGCAAACTAATTTTCAGAATTTCAGCATTCCTTATTCTAAATAAAATTATTTTAACTAAGGAAAATATGTACGGGGTTATTAGGAAAGCAGAAGAGCGAGGATGTATTTTTCAAATTATTAGGAGCACGCGGCAAACTAGTTTTCAGAATTTCAGCACTCCTTATTCTAAATAAAATTATTTTAACTAAGGAAAATACATACGGGGTTATTAGGAAAGCAGAAGAGCGGGGAGGTATTTTTCAAATTATTAGGAGCACGCGGCAAACTAGTTTTCAGAATTTCAGCACTCCTTATTCTAAATAAAATTATTTTAACTAAGGAAAATATATACGGGGTTATTAGGAAAGCAGAAAAGCGGGGAGGTATTTTTCAAATTATTAGGAGCACGCGGCAAACTAGTTTTCAGAATTTCAGCACTCCTTATTCTAAATAAAATTATTTTAACTAAGGAAAATATATACGGGGTTATTAGGAAAGCAGAAAAGCGAGGAGGTATTTTTCAAATTATTAGGAGCACGCGGCAAACTAGTTTTCAGAATTTTCGCACTCCTTATTCTAATTAAAATAATTTTAACTTAGGAAAATAAATACGGGGTATTAGGAAAGCAGAAGAGGGAAGAAGTATTTTTCAAATTATTAGGAGCACGCGGCAAACTAGTCTTCAGAATTTCAGCACTCCTTATTCTAAATAAAATTATTTTAACCAAGGAAAATATATACGGGGTATTAGGAAAGCAGAAGAGCGAGGAGGTATTTTTCAAATTATTAGGAGCACGCGGCAAACTAGTTTTCAGAATTTCCGCACTCCTTATTCTAAATAAAATTATTTTAACTAAGGAAAATATATACGGGGTTATTAGGAAAGCAGAAGAGCGGGGAGGTATTTTTCAAATTATTAGGAGCACGCGGCAAACTAGTTTTCAGAATTTCAGCACTCTTTATTCTAAATAAAATTTTTTAACTAAGGAAAATATATACGGAGTTATTAGGAAAGCAGAAGAGCGAAGAAGTATTTTTCAAATTATTAGGAGCACGCGGCAAACTAGTTTTCAGAATTTCCGCACTCCTTATTCTAAATAAAATTATTTTAACTTAGGAAAATATATACGGGGTATTAGGAAAGCAGAAGAGCGAAGAAGTACTTTTCAAATTATTATTAGCACGCGGCAACCTAGCCTTCTGAATTTCCGCACTCCTAATTCTAAATAAAATTATTTTAACTTAGGAAAATATATACGGGGTATTAGGAAAGCAGAAGAGCGAAGAGGTATTTTTCAAATTATAAGGAGCACGCGACAACCTAGCCTTCAGAATTTCCGCACTCCTAATTCTAAATAAAATTATTTTAACTTGGGAAATATATACGGGGTACTAGGAAAGCAGAAGAGCGAAGAGGTATTTTTCAAATTATTAGGAGCACGCGGCAAACTAGTCTTCAGAATTTCCGCACTCCTAATTCTAATTAAAATCATTTTAACTTAGGAAAATATATACGGGGTATTAGGAAAGCAGAAGAGCGAAGAAGTATTTTTCAAATTATTAGGAGCACGCGGCAAACTAGTCTTCAGAATTTCCGCACTCCTAATTCTAATTAAAATTATTTTAACTTGGGAAATATATACGGGCTATTAGGAAAGCAGAAGAGCGAGGAGGTATTTTTCATTATTAGGAGCACGCGGCAAACTAGTTTTCAGAATTTCCGCACTCCTAATTCTAATTAAAATAATTTTAACTTAGGAAAATAAATACGGGGTATTAGGAAAGCAGAAGAGCGAAGAAGTATTTTTCAAATTATTAGGAGCACGCGGCAAACTAGTTTTCAGAATCTCCGCACTCCTTATTCTAAATAAAATTATTTTAACTTAGGAAAATATATACGGGGTATTAGGAAAGCAGAAGAGCGAAGAGGTATTTTTCAAATTATTAGGAGCACGCGGCAAACTAGTTTTCAGAATTTCAGCACTCCTTATTCTAAATAAAATTATTTGAACTTAGGAAAATATATACGGGGTATTAGGAAAGCAGAAAAGCGAAGAAGTATTTTTCAAATTATTATTAGCAGGTGGCAAACTAATTTTCAGAATTTCAGCACTCCTTATTCTAAATAAAATTATTTTTACTAAGGAAAATATATACGGGGTATTAGGAAAGCAGAAGAGCGAGGAGGTATTTTTCAAATTATTAGGTGCACGCGGCAAACTAGTCTTCAGAATTTCCGCACGCCTAATTCTAATTAAAATTATTTTAACTTGGGAAATATATACGGGGTATTAGGAAAGCAGAAGAGCGAGGAGGTATTTTTCAAATTATTAGGAGCACGCGGCAAACTAGTTTTCAGAATTTCAGCACTCCTTATTCTAAATAAAATTATTTTAACTAAGGAAAATATATACGGGGTTATTAGGAAAGCAGAAGAGCGAAGAAGTATTTTTCAAATTATTATTAGCAGGTGGCAAACTAATTTTCAGAATTTCAGCACTCCTTATTCTAAATAAAATTATTTTAACTAAGGAAAATATATACGGGGTTATTAGGAAAGCAGAAAAGCGGGGAGGTATTTTTCAAATTATTAGGAGCACGCGGCAAACTAGTTTTCAGAATTTCAGCACTCCTTATTCTAAATAAAATTATTTTAACTAAGGAAAATATATACGGGGTTATTAGGAAAGCAGAAAAGCGGGGAGGTATTTTTCAAATTATTAGGAGCACGCGGCAAACTAGTTTTCAGAATTTCAGCACTCCTTATTCTAAATAAAATTATTTTAACTAAGGAAAATATATACGGGGTTATTAGGAAAGCAGAAAAGCGAGGAGGTATTTTTCAAATTATTAGGAGCACGCGGCAAACTAGTTTTCAGAATTTCCGCACTCCTTATTCTAATTAAAATAATTTTAACTTAGGAAAATAAATACGGGGTATTAGGAAAGCAGAAGAGCGAAGAAGTATTTTTCAAATTATTAGGAGCACGCGGCAAACTAGTCTTCAGAATTTCAGCACTCCTTATTCTAAATAAAATTATTTTAACCAAGGAAAATATATACGGGGTATTAGGAAAGCAGAAGAGCGAGGAGGTATTTTTCAAATTATTAGGAGCACGCGGCAAACTAGTTTTCAGAATTTCCGCACTCCTTATTCTAAATAAAATTATTTTAACTAAGGAAAATATATACGGGGTTATTAGGAAAGCAGAAGAGCGGGGAGGTATTTTTCAAATTATTAGGAGCACGCGGCAAACTAGTTTTCAGAATTTCAGCACTCTTTATTCTAAATAAAATTATTTTAACTAAGGAAAATATATACGGGGTTATTAGGAAAGCAGAAAAGCGAGGAGGTATTTTTCAAATTATTAGGAGCACGCGGCAAACTAGTTTTCAGAATTTCCGCACTCCTTATTCTAAATAAAATTATTTTAACCAAGGAAAATATATACGGAGTTATTAGGAAAGCAGAAGAGCGAAGAAGTATTTTTCAAATTATTAGGAGCACGCGGCAAACTAGTTTTCAGAATTTCCGCACTCCTTATTCTAAATAAAATTATTTTAACTTAGGAAAATATATACGGGGTATTAGGAAAGCAGAAGAGCGAAGAAGTACTTTTCAAATTATTATTAGCACGCGGCAACCTAGCCTTCTGAATTTCCGCACTCCTAATTCTAAATAAAATTATTTTAACTTAGGAAAATATATACGGGGTATTAGGAAAGCAGAAGAGCGAAGAGGTATTTTTCAAATTATAAGGAGCACGCGACAACCTAGCCTTCAGAATTTCCGCAATCCTAATTCTAAATAAAATTATTTTAACTTGGGAAATATATACGGGGTACTAGGAAAGCAGAAGAGCGAAGAGGTATTTTTCAAATTATTAGGAGCACGCGGCAAACTAGTCTTCAGAATTTCCGCACTCCTAATTCTAATTAAAATCATTTTAACTTAGGAAAATATATACGGGGTATTAGGAAAGCAGAAAAGCGAAGAGGTATTTTTCAAATTATTAGGAGCACGCGGCAAACTAGTCTTCAGAATTTCCGCACTCCTAATTCTAATTAAAATTATTTTAACTTGGGAAATATATACGGGCTATTAGGAAAGCAGAAGAGCGAGGAGGTATTTTTCATTATTAGGAGCACGCGGCAAACTAGTTTTCAGAATTTCCGCACTCCTAATTCTAATTAAAATAATTTTAACTTAGGAAAATAAATACGGGGTATTAGGAAAGCAGAAGAGCGAAGAAGTATTTTTCAAATTATTAGGAGCACGCGGCAAACTAGTTTTCAGAATCTCCGCACTCCTTATTCTAAATAAAATTATTTTAACTTAGGAAAATATATACGGGGTATTAGGAAAGCAGAAGAGCGAAGAGGTATTTTTCAAATTATTAGGAGCACGCGGCAAACTAGTTTTCAGAATTTCAGCACTCCTTATTCTAAATAAAATTATTTGAACTTAGGAAAATATATACGGGGTATTAGGAAAGCAGAAAAGCGAAGAAGTATTTTTCAAATTATTATTAGCAGGTGGCAAACTAATTTTCAGAATTTCAGCACTCCTTATTCTAAATAAAATTATTTTTACTAAGGAAAATATATACGGGGTATTAGGAAAGCAGAAGAGCGAGGAGGTATTTTTCAAATTATTAGGAGCACGCGGCAAACTAGTCTTCAGAATTTCCGCACGCCTAATTCTAATTAAAATTATTTTAACTTGGGAAATATATACGGGGTATTAGGAAAGCAGAAGAGCGAGGAGGTATTTTTCAAATTATTAGGAGCACGCGGCAAACTAGTTTTCAGAATTTCAGCACTCCTTATTCTAAATAAAATTATTTTAACTAAGGAAAATATATACGGGGTTATTAGGAAAGCAGAAGAGCGAAGAAGTATTTTTCAAATTATTATTAGCAGGTGGCAAACTAATTTTCAGAATTTCAGCACTCCTTATTCTAAATAAAATTATTTTAACTAAGGAAAATATATACGGGGTATTAGGAAAGCAGAAGAGCGAGGAGGTATTTTTCAAGCTATTAGGAGCACGCGGCAAACTAGTCTTCAGAATTTCCGCACGCCTAATTCTAATTAAAATTATTTTAACTTGGGAAATATACGGGGTATTAGGAAAGCAGAAGAGCGAGGAGGTATTTTTCATTATTAGGAGCACGCGGCAAACTAGTTTTCAGAATTTCCGCACTCCTAATTCTAATTAAAATAATTTTAACTTAGGAAAATAAATACGGGGTATTAGGAAAGCAGAAGAGCGAAGAAGTATTTTTCAAATTATTAGGAGCACGCGGCAAACTAGTTTTCAGAATTTCCGCACTCCTTATTCTAAATAAAATTATTTTAACTTAGGAAAATATATACGGGGTATTAGGAAAGCAGAAGAGCGAAGAGGTATTTCTCAAATTATTAGGAGCACGCGGCAAACTAGTTTTCAGAATTTCAGCACTCCTTATTCTAAATAAAATTATTTGAACTTAGGAAAATATATACGGGGTATTAGGAAAGCAGAAGAGCGAAGAAGTATTTTTCAAATTATTGTTAGCAGGTGGCAAACTAATTTTCAGAATTTCAGCACTCCTTATTCTAAATAAAATTATTTTAACTAAGGAAAATATATACGGGGTATTAGGAAAGCAGAAGAGCGAGGAGGTATTTTTCAAACTATTAGGAGCACGCGGCAAACTAGTCTTCAGAATTTCCGCACGCCTAATTCTAATTAAAATTATTTTAACTTGGGAAATATATACGGGGTATTAGGAAAGCAGAAGAGCGAGGAGGTATTTTTCATTATTAGGAGCACGCGGCAAACTAGTTTTCAGAATTTCAGCACTCCTTATTCTAAATAAAATTATTTTAACTAAGGAAAATATATACGGGGTTATTAGGAAAGCAGAAGAGCGAGGAGGTATTTTTCAAATTATTAGGAGCACGCGGCAAACTAGTTTTCAGAATTTCAGCACTCCTTATTCTAAATAAAATTATTTTAACTAAGGAAAATATGTACGGGGTTATTAGGAAAGCAGAAGAGCGAGGATGTATTTTTCAAATTATTAGGAGCACGCGGCAAACTAGTTTTCAGAATTTCAGCACTCCTTATTCTAAATAAAATTATTTTAACTTAGGAAAATATATACGGGGTATTAGGAAAGCAGAAGAGCGAAGAGGTATTTTTCAAATTATTAGGAGCACGCGGCAAAATAGTCTTCAGAATTTCCGCACTCCTAATTCTAATTAAAATAATTTTAACTTAGGAAATATATACGGGGTATTAGGAAAGCAGAAGAGCGAGGAGGTATTTTGCAAATTATTAGGAGCACGCGGCAAACCAGTTTTCAGAATTTCAGCACTCCTTATTCTAAATAAAATTATTTTAACTTCGGAATATATATACGGGGCATTAGGAAAGCAGAAGAGCGAAGAAGTACTTTTCAAATTATTATTAGCACGCGGCAACCTAGCCTTCAGAATTTCCGCACTCTTAATTCTAAATAAAATTATTTTAACTTAGGAAAATATATACGGGGTATTAGGAAAGCAGAAGAGCGGGGAGGTATTTTTCAAATTATTAGGAGCACGCGGCAAACTAGTTTTCAGAATTTCAGCACTCCTTATTCTAAATAAAATTATTTGAACTTAGGAAAATATATACGGGGTATTAGGAAAGCAGAAGTGCGAAGAAGTATTTTTCAAATTATTATTAGCAGGTGGCAAACTAATTTTCAGAATTTCAGCACTCCTTATTCTAAATAAAATTATTTTAACTACGGAAAATATATACGGGGTATTAGGAAAGCAGAAGAGCGAGGAGGTATTTTTCAAATTATTAGGAGCACGCGGCAAACTAGTCTTCAGAATTTCCGCACGCCTAATTCTAATTAAAATTATTTTAACTTGGGAAATATATACGGGGTATTAGGAAAGCAGAAGAGCGAGGAGGTATTTTTCATTATTAGGAGCACGCGGCAAACTAGTTTTCAGAATTTCAGCCCTCCTTATTCTAAATAAAATTATTTTAACTTCGGAAAATATATACGGGGTATTAGGAAAGCAGAAGAGCGAGGAGGTATTTTTCGAATTATTAGGAGCACGCGGCAAACTAATTTTCAGAATTTCAGCATTCCTTATTCTAAATAAAATTATTTTAACTAAGGAAAATATGTACGGGGTTATTAGGAAAGCAGAAGAGCGAGGATGTATTTTTCAAATTATTAGGAGCACGCGGCAAACTAGTTTTCAGAATTTCAGCACTCCTTATTCTAAATAAAATTATTTTAACTAAGGAAAATACATACGGGGTTATTAGGAAAGCAGAAGAGCGGGGAGGTATTTTTCAAATTATTAGGAGCACGCGGCAAACTAATTTTCAGAATTTCAGCACTCCTTATTCTAAATAAAATTATTTTAACTAAGGAAAATATATACGGGGTATTAGGAAAGCAGAAGAGCGAGGAGGTATTTTTCATTATTAGCAGCACGCGGCAAACTAGTTTTCAGAATTTCCGCACTCCTAATTCTAATTAAAATAATTTTAACTTAGGAAAATAAATACGGGGTATTAGGAAAGCAGAAGAGCGAAGAAGTATTTTTCAAATTATTAGGAGCACGCGGCAAACTAGTTTTCAGAATTTCCGCACTCCTTATTCTAAATAAAATTATTTTAACCAAGGAAAATATATACGGGGTATTAGGAAAGCAGAAGAGCGAGGAGGTATTTTTCAAATTATTAGGAGCACGCGGCAAACTAGTTTTCAGAATTTCCGCACTCCTTATTCTAAATAAAATTATTTTAACTAAGGAAAATATATACGGGGTTATTAGGAAAGCAGAAGAGCGGGGAGGTATTTTTCAAATTATTAGGAGCACGCGGCAAACTAGTTTTCAGAATTTCAGCACTCTTTATTCTAAATAAAATTATTTTAACTAAGGAAAATATATACGGGGTTATTAGGAAAGCAGAAAAGCGAGGAGGTATTTTTCAAATTATTAGGAGCACGCGGCAAACTAGTTTTCAGAATTTCCGCACTCCTTATTCTAAATAAAATTATTTTAACCAAGGAAAATATATACGGAGTTATTAGGAAAGCAGAAGAGCGAAGAAGTATTTTTCAAATTATTAGGAGCACGCGGCAAACTAGTTTTCAGAATTTCCGCACTCCTTATTCTAAATAAAATTATTTTAACTTAGGAAAATATATACGGGGTATTAGGAAAGCAGAAGAGCGAAGAAGTACTTTTCAAATTATTATTAGCACGCGGCAACCTAGCCTTCTGAATTTCCGCACTCCTAATTCTAAATAAAATTATTTTAACTTAGGAAAATATATACGGGGTATTAGGAAAGCAGAAGAGCGAAGAGGTATTTTTCAAATTATAAGGAGCACGCGACAACCTAGCCTTCAGAATTTCCGCAATCCTAATTCTAAATAAAATTATTTTAACTTGGGAAATATATACGGGGTACTAGGAAAGCAGAAGAGCGAAGAGGTATTTTTCAAATTATTAGGAGCACGCGGCAAACTAGTCTTCAGAATTTCCGCACTCCTAATTCTAATTAAAATCATTTTAACTTAGGAAAATATATACGGGGTATTAGGAAAGCAGAAAAGCGAAGAGGTATTTTTCAAATTATTAGGAGCACGCGGCAAACTAGTCTTCAGAATTTCCGCACTCCTAATTCTAATTAAAATTATTTTAACTTGGGAAATATATACGGGCTATTAGGAAAGCAGAAGAGCGAGGAGGTATTTTTCATTATTAGGAGCACGCGGCAAACTAGTTTTCAGAATTTCCGCACTCCTAATTCTAATTAAAATAATTTTAACTTAGGAAAATAAATACGGGGTATTAGGAAAGCAGAAGAGCGAAGAAGTATTTTTCAAATTATTAGGAGCACGCGGCAAACTAGTTTTCAGAATCTCCGCACTCCTTATTCTAAATAAAATTATTTTAACTTAGGAAAATATATACGGGGTATTAGGAAAGCAGAAGAGCGAAGAGGTATTTTTCAAATTATTAGGAGCACGCGGCAAAATAGTCTTCAGAATTTCCGCACTCCTAATTCTAATTAAAATAATTTTAACTTAGGAAATATATACGGGGTATTAGGAAAGCAGAAGAGCGAGGAGGTATTTTGCAAATTATTAGGAGCACGCGGCAAACCAGTTTTCAGAATTTCAGCACTCCTTATTCTAAATAAAATTATTTTAACTTCGGAATATATATACGGGGCATTAGGAAAGCAGAAGAGCGAAGAAGTACTTTTCAAATTATTATTAGCACGCGGCAACCTAGCCTTCAGAATTTCCGCACTCTTAATTCTAAATAAAATTATTTTAACTTAGGAAAATATATACGGGGTATTAGGAAAGCAGAAGAGCGGGGAGGTATTTTTCAAATTATTAGGAGCACGCGGCAAACTAGTTTTCAGAATTTCAGCACTCCTTATTCTAAATAAAATTATTTGAACTTAGGAAAATATATACGGGGTATTAGGAAAGCAGAAGTGCGAAGAAGTATTTTTCAAATTATTATTAGCAGGTGGCAAACTAATTTTCAGAATTTCAGCACTCCTTATTCTAAATAAAATTATTTTAACTACGGAAAATATATACGGGGTATTAGGAAAGCAGAAGAGCGAGGAGGTATTTTTCAAATTATTAGGAGCACGCGGCAAACTAGTCTTCAGAATTTCCGCACGCCTAATTCTAATTAAAATTATTTTAACTTGGGAAATATATACGGGGTATTAGGAAAGCAGAAGAGCGAGGAGGTATTTTTCATTATTAGGAGCACGCGGCAAACTAGTTTTCAGAATTTCAGCCCTCCTTATTCTAAATAAAATTATTTTAACTTCGGAAAATATATACGGGGTATTAGGAAAGCAGAAGAGCGAGGAGGTATTTTTCGAATTATTAGGAGCACGCGGCAAACTAATTTTCAGAATTTCAGCATTCCTTATTCTAAATAAAATTATTTTAACTAAGGAAAATATGTACGGGGTTATTAGGAAAGCAGAAGAGCGAGGATGTATTTTTCAAATTATTAGGAGCACGCGGCAAACTAGTTTTCAGAATTTCAGCACTCCTTATTCTAAATAAAATTATTTTAACTAAGGAAAATACATACGGGGTTATTAGGAAAGCAGAAGAGCGGGGAGGTATTTTTCAAATTATTAGGAGCACGCGGCAAACTAATTTTCAGAATTTCAGCACTCCTTATTCTAAATAAAATTATTTTAACTAAGGAAAATATATACGGGGTATTAGGAAAGCAGAAGAGCGAGGAGGTATTTTTCATTATTAGCAGCACGCGGCAAACTAGTTTTCAGAATTTCCGCACTCCTAATTCTAATTAAAATAATTTTAACTTAGGAAAATAAATACGGGGTATTAGGAAAGCAGAAGAGCGAAGAAGTATTTTTCAAATTATTAGGAGCACGCGGCAAACTAGTTTTCAGAATTTCCGCACTCCTTATTCTAAATAAAATTATTTTAACCAAGGAAAATATATACGGGGTATTAGGAAAGCAGAAGAGCGAGGAGGTATTTTTCAAATTATTAGGAGCACGCGGCAAACTAGTTTTCAGAATTTCCGCACTCCTTATTCTAAATAAAATTATTTTAACTAAGGAAAATATATACGGGGTTATTAGGAAAGCAGAAGAGCGGGGAGGTATTTTTCAAATTATTAGGAGCACGCGGCAAACTAGTTTTCAGAATTTCAGCACTCTTTATTCTAAATAAAATTATTTTAACTAAGGAAAATATATACGGGGTTATTAGGAAAGCAGAAAAGCGAGGAGGTATTTTTCAAATTATTAGGAGCACGCGGCAAACTAGTTTTCAGAATTTCCGCACTCCTTATTCTAAATAAAATTATTTTAACCAAGGAAAATATATACGGAGTTATTAGGAAAGCAGAAGAGCGAAGAAGTATTTTTCAAATTATTAGGAGCACGCGGCAAACTAGTTTTCAGAATTTCCGCACTCCTTATTCTAAATAAAATTATTTTAACTTAGGAAAATATATACGGGGTATTAGGAAAGCAGAAGAGCGAAGAAGTACTTTTCAAATTATTATTAGCACGCGGCAACCTAGCCTTCTGAATTTCCGCACTCCTAATTCTAAATAAAATTATTTTAACTTAGGAAAATATATACGGGGTATTAGGAAAGCAGAAGAGCGAAGAGGTATTTTTCAAATTATAAGGAGCACGCGACAACCTAGCCTTCAGAATTTCCGCAATCCTAATTCTAAATAAAATTATTTTAACTTGGGAAATATATACGGGGTACTAGGAAAGCAGAAGAGCGAAGAGGTATTTTTCAAATTATTAGGAGCACGCGGCAAACTAGTCTTCAGAATTTCCGCACTCCTAATTCTAATTAAAATCATTTTAACTTAGGAAAATATATACGGGGTATTAGGAAAGCAGAAAAGCGAAGAGGTATTTTTCAAATTATTAGGAGCACGCGGCAAACTAGTCTTCAGAATTTCCGCACTCCTAATTCTAATTAAAATTATTTTAACTTGGGAAATATATACGGGCTATTAGGAAAGCAGAAGAGCGAGGAGGTATTTTTCATTATTAGGAGCACGCGGCAAACTAGTTTTCAGAATTTCCGCACTCCTAATTCTAATTAAAATAATTTTAACTTAGGAAAATAAATACGGGGTATTAGGAAAGCAGAAGAGCGAAGAAGTATTTTTCAAATTATTAGGAGCACGCGGCAAACTAGTTTTCAGAATCTCCGCACTCCTTATTCTAAATAAAATTATTTTAACTTAGGAAAATATATACGGGGTATTAGGAAAGCAGAAGAGCGAAGAGGTATTTTTCAAATTATTAGGAGCACGCGGCAAACTAGTTTTCAGAATTTCAGCACTCCTTATTCTAAATAAAATTATTTGAACTTAGGAAAATATATACGGGGTATTAGGAAAGCAGAAAAGCGAAGAAGTATTTTTCAAATTATTATTAGCAGGTGGCAAACTAATTTTCAGAATTTCAGCACTCCTTATTCTAAATAAAATTATTTTTACTAAGGAAAATATATACGGGGTATTAGGAAAGCAGAAGAGCGAGGAGGTATTTTTCAAATTATTAGGAGCACGCGGCAAACTAGTCTTCAGAATTTCCGCACGCCTAATTCTAATTAAAATTATTTTAACTTGGGAAATATATACGGGGTATTAGGAAAGCAGAAGAGCGAGGAGGTATTTTTCAAATTATTAGGAGCACGCGGCAAACTAGTTTTCAGAATTTCAGCACTCCTTATTCTAAATAAAATTATTTTAACTAAGGAAAATATATACGGGGTTATTAGGAAAGCAGAAGAGCGAAGAAGTATTTTTCAAATTATTATTAGCAGGTGGCAAACTAATTTTCAGAATTTCAGCACTCCTTATTCTAAATAAAATTATTTTAACTAAGGAAAATATATACGGGGTATTAGGAAAGCAGAAGAGCGAGGAGGTATTTTTCAAGCTATTAGGAGCACGCGGCAAACTAGTCTTCAGAATTTCCGCACGCCTAATTCTAATTAAAATTATTTTAACTTGGGAAATATACGGGGTATTAGGAAAGCAGAAGAGCGAGGAGGTATTTTTCATTATTAGGAGCACGCGGCAAACTAGTTTTCAGAATTTCCGCACTCCTAATTCTAATTAAAATAATTTTAACTTAGGAAAATAAATACGGGGTATTAGGAAAGCAGAAGAGCGAAGAAGTATTTTTCAAATTATTAGGAGCACGCGGCAAACTAGTTTTCAGAATTTCCGCACTCCTTATTCTAAATAAAATTATTTTAACTTAGGAAAATATATACGGGGTATTAGGAAAGCAGAAGAGCGAAGAGGTATTTCTCAAATTATTAGGAGCACGCGGCAAACTAGTTTTCAGAATTTCAGCACTCCTTATTCTAAATAAAATTATTTGAACTTAGGAAAATATATACGGGGTATTAGGAAAGCAGAAGAGCGAAGAAGTATTTTTCAAATTATTGTTAGCAGGTGGCAAACTAATTTTCAGAATTTCAGCACTCCTTATTCTAAATAAAATTATTTTAACTAAGGAAAATATATACGGGGTATTAGGAAAGCAGAAGAGCGAGGAGGTATTTTTCAAACTATTAGGAGCACGCGGCAAACTAGTCTTCAGAATTTCCGCACGCCTAATTCTAATTAAAATTATTTTAACTTGGGAAATATATACGGGGTATTAGGAAAGCAGAAGAGCGAGGAGGTATTTTTCATTATTAGGAGCACGCGGCAAACTAGTTTTCAGAATTTCAGCACTCCTTATTCTAAATAAAATTATTTTAACTAAGGAAAATATATACGGGGTTATTAGGAAAGCAGAAGAGCGAGGAGGTATTTTTCAAATTATTAGGAGCACGCGGCAAACTAGTTTTCAGAATTTCAGCACTCCTTATTCTAAATAAAATTATTTTAACTAAGGAAAATATGTACGGGGTTATTAGGAAAGCAGAAGAGCGAGGATGTATTTTTCAAATTATTAGGAGCACGCGGCAAACTAGTTTTCAGAATTTCAGCACTCCTTATTCTAAATAAAATTATTTTAACTTAGGAAAATATATACGGGGTATTAGGAAAGCAGAAGAGCGAAGAGGTATTTTTCAAATTATTAGGAGCACGCGGCAAAATAGTCTTCAGAATTTCCGCACTCCTAATTCTAATTAAAATAATTTTAACTTAGGAAATATATACGGGGTATTAGGAAAGCAGAAGAGCGAGGAGGTATTTTGCAAATTATTAGGAGCACGCGGCAAACCAGTTTTCAGAATTTCAGCACTCCTTATTCTAAATAAAATTATTTTAACTTCGGAATATATATACGGGGCATTAGGAAAGCAGAAGAGCGAAGAAGTACTTTTCAAATTATTATTAGCACGCGGCAACCTAGCCTTCAGAATTTCCGCACTCTTAATTCTAAATAAAATTATTTTAACTTAGGAAAATATATACGGGGTATTAGGAAAGCAGAAGAGCGGGGAGGTATTTTTCAAATTATTAGGAGCACGCGGCAAACTAGTTTTCAGAATTTCAGCACTCCTTATTCTAAATAAAATTATTTGAACTTAGGAAAATATATACGGGGTATTAGGAAAGCAGAAGTGCGAAGAAGTATTTTTCAAATTATTATTAGCAGGTGGCAAACTAATTTTCAGAATTTCAGCACTCCTTATTCTAAATAAAATTATTTTAACTACGGAAAATATATACGGGGTATTAGGAAAGCAGAAGAGCGAGGAGGTATTTTTCAAATTATTAGGAGCACGCGGCAAACTAGTCTTCAGAATTTCCGCACGCCTAATTCTAATTAAAATTATTTTAACTTGGGAAATATATACGGGGTATTAGGAAAGCAGAAGAGCGAGGAGGTATTTTTCATTATTAGGAGCACGCGGCAAACTAGTTTTCAGAATTTCAGCCCTCCTTATTCTAAATAAAATTATTTTAACTTCGGAAAATATATACGGGGTATTAGGAAAGCAGAAGAGCGAGGAGGTATTTTTCGAATTATTAGGAGCACGCGGCAAACTAATTTTCAGAATTTCAGCATTCCTTATTCTAAATAAAATTATTTTAACTAAGGAAAATATGTACGGGGTTATTAGGAAAGCAGAAGAGCGAGGATGTATTTTTCAAATTATTAGGAGCACGCGGCAAACTAGTTTTCAGAATTTCAGCACTCCTTATTCTAAATAAAATTATTTTAACTAAGGAAAATACATACGGGGTTATTAGGAAAGCAGAAGAGCGGGGAGGTATTTTTCAAATTATTAGGAGCACGCGGCAAACTAATTTTCAGAATTTCAGCACTCCTTATTCTAAATAAAATTATTTTAACTAAGGAAAATATATACGGGGTATTAGGAAAGCAGAAGAGCGAGGAGGTATTTTTCAAGCTATTAGGAGCACGCGGCAAACTAGTCTTCAGAATTTCCGCACGCCTAATTCTAATTAAAATTATTTTAACTTGGGAAATATACGGGGTATTAGGAAAGCAGAAGAGCGAGGAGGTATTTTTCATTATTAGCAGCACGCGGCAAACTAGTTTTCAGAATTTCCGCACTCCTAATTCTAATTAAAATAATTTTAACTTAGGAAAATAAATACGGGGTATTAGGAAAGCAGAAGAGCGAAGAAGTATTTTTCAAATTATTAGGAGCACGCGGCAAACTAGTTTTCAGAATTTCCGCACTCCTTATTCTAAATAAAATTATTTTAACTTAGGAAAATATATACGGGGTATTAGGAAAGCAGAAGAGCGAAGAGGTATTTCTCAAATTATTAGGAGCACGCGGCAAACTAGTTTTCAGAATTTCAGCACTCCTTATTCTAAATAAAATTATTTGAACTTAGGAAAATATATACGGGGTATTAGGAAAGCAGAAGAGCGAAGAAGTATTTTTCAAATTATTGTTAGCAGGTGGCAAACTAATTTTCAGAATTTCAGCACTCCTTATTCTAAATAAAATTATTTTAACTAAGGAAAATATATACGGGGTATTAGGAAAGCAGAAGAGCGAGGAGGTATTTTTCAAACTATTAGGAGCACGCGGCAAACTAGTCTTCAGAATTTCCGCACGCCTAATTCTAATTAAAATTATTTTAACTTGGGAAATATATACGGGGTATTAGGAAAGCAGAAGAGCGAGGAGGTATTTTTCATTATTAGGAGCACGCGGCAAACTAGTTTTCAGAATTTCAGCACTCCTTATTCTAAATAAAATTATTTTAACTAAGGAAAATATATACGGGGTTATTAGGAAAGCAGAAGAGCGAGGAGGTATTTTTCAAATTATTAGGAGCACGCGGCAAACTAGTTTTCAGAATTTCAGCACTCCTTATTCTAAATAAAATTATTTTAACTAAGGAAAATATGTACGGGGTTATTAGGAAAGCAGAAGAGCGAGGATGTATTTTTCAAATTATTAGGAGCACGCGGCAAACTAGTTTTCAGAATTTCAGCACTCCTTATTCTAAATAAAATTATTTTAACTTAGGAAAATATATACGGGGTATTAGGAAAGCAGAAGAGCGAAGAGGTATTTTTCAAATTATTAGGAGCACGCGGCAAAATAGTCTTCAGAATTTCCGCACTCCTAATTCTAATTAAAATAATTTTAACTTAGGAAATATATACGGGGTATTAGGAAAGCAGAAGAGCGAGGAGGTATTTTGCAAATTATTAGGAGCACGCGGCAAACCAGTTTTCAGAATTTCAGCACTCCTTATTCTAAATAAAATTATTTTAACTAAGGAAAATATATACGGGGTATTAGGAAAGCAGAAGAGCGAGGAGGTATTTTTCAAACTATTAGGAGCACGCGGCAAACTAGTCTTCAGAATTTCCGCACGCCTAATTCTAATTAAAATTATTTTAACTTGGGAAATATATACGGGGTATTAGGAAAGCAGAAGAGCGAGGAGGTATTTTTCATTATTAGGAGCACGCGGCAAACTAGTTTTCAGAATTTCAGCACTCCTTATTCTAAATAAAATTATTTTAACTAAGGAAAATATATACGGGGTTATTAGGAAAGCAGAAGAGCGAGGAGGTATTTTTCAAATTATTAGGAGCACGCGGCAAACTAGTTTTCAGAATTTCAGCACTCCTTATTCTAAATAAAATTATTTTAACTAAGGAAAATATGTACGGGGTTATTAGGAAAGCAGAAGAGCGAGGATGTATTTTTCAAATTATTAGGAGCACGCGGCAAACTAGTTTTCAGAATTTCAGCACTCCTTATTCTAAATAAAATTATTTTAACTTAGGAAAATATATACGGGGTATTAGGAAAGCAGAAGAGCGAAGAGGTATTTTTCAAATTATTAGGAGCACGCGGCAAAATAGTCTTCAGAATTTCCGCACTCCTAATTCTAATTAAAATAATTTTAACTTAGGAAATATATACGGGGTATTAGGAAAGCAGAAGAGCGAGGAGGTATTTTGCAAATTATTAGGAGCACGCGGCAAACCAGTTTTCAGAATTTCAGCACTCCTTATTCTAAATAAAATTATTTTAACTTAGGAAAATATATACGGGGTATTAGGAAAGCAGAAGAGCGGGGAGGTATTTTTCAAATTATTAGGAGCACGCGGCAAACTAGTTTTCAGAATTTCAGCACTCCTTATTCTAAATAAAATTATTTTAACTAAGGAAAATATATACGGGGTTATTAGGAAAGCAGAAGAGCGGGGAGGTATTTTTCAAATTATTAGGAGCACGCGGCAAACTAGTTTTCAGAATTTCAGCACTCCTTATTCTAAATAAAATTATTTTAACTTCGGAATATATATACGGGGCATTAGGAAAGCAGAAGAGCGAAGAAGTACTTTTCAAATTATTATTAGCACGCGGCAACCTAGCCTTCAGAATTTCCGCACTCTTAATTCTAAATAAAATTATTTTAACTTAGGAAAATATATACGGGGTATTAGGAAAGCAGAAGAGCGGGGAGGTATTTTTCAAATTATTAGGAGCACGCGGCAAACTAGTTTTCAGAATTTCAGCACTCCTTATTCTAAATAAAATTATTTGAACTTAGGAAAATATATACGGGGTATTAGGAAAGCAGAAGTGCGAAGAAGTATTTTTCAAATTATTATTAGCAGGTGGCAAACTAATTTTCAGAATTTCAGCACTCCTTATTCTAAATAAAATTATTTTAACTACGGAAAATATATACGGGGTATTAGGAAAGCAGAAGAGCGAGGAGGTATTTTTCAAATTATTAGGAGCACGCGGCAAACTAGTCTTCAGAATTTCCGCACGCCTAATTCTAATTAAAATTATTTTAACTTGGGAAATATATACGGGGTATTAGGAAAGCAGAAGAGCGAGGAGGTATTTTTCGAATTATTAGGAGCACGCGGCAAACTAATTTTCAGAATTTCAGCATTCCTTATTCTAAATAAAATTATTTTAACTAAGGAAAATATGTACGGGGTTATTAGGAAAGCAGAAGAGCGAGGATGTATTTTTCAAATTATTAGGAGCACGCGGCAAACTAGTTTTCAGAATTTCAGCACTCCTTATTCTAAATAAAATTATTTTAACTAAGGAAAATACATACGGGGTTATTAGGAAAGCAGAAGAGCGGGGAGGTATTTTTCAAATTATTAGGAGCACGCGGCAAACTAGTTTTCAGAATTTCAGCACTCCTTATTCTAAATAAAATTATTTTAACTAAGGAAAATATATACGGGGTTATTAGGAAAGCAGAAAAGCGGGGAGGTATTTTTCAAATTATTAGGAGCACGCGGCAAACTAGTTTTCAGAATTTCAGCACTCCTTATTCTAAATAAAATTATTTTAACTAAGGAAAATATATACGGGGTTATTAGGAAAGCAGAAAAGCGAGGAGGTATTTTTCAAATTATTAGGAGCACGCGGCAAACTAGTTTTCAGAATTTTCGCACTCCTTATTCTAATTAAAATAATTTTAACTTAGGAAAATAAATACGGGGTATTAGGAAAGCAGAAGAGGGAAGAAGTATTTTTCAAATTATTAGGAGCACGCGGCAAACTAGTCTTCAGAATTTCAGCACTCCTTATTCTAAATAAAATTATTTTAACCAAGGAAAATATATACGGGGTATTAGGAAAGCAGAAGAGCGAGGAGGTATTTTTCAAATTATTAGGAGCACGCGGCAAACTAGTTTTCAGAATTTCCGCACTCCTTATTCTAAATAAAATTATTTTAACTAAGGAAAATATATACGGGGTTATTAGGAAAGCAGAAGAGCGGGGAGGTATTTTTCAAATTATTAGGAGCACGCGGCAAACTAGTTTTCAGAATTTCAGCACTCTTTATTCTAAATAAAATTATTTTAACTAAGGAAAATATATACGGAGTTATTAGGAAAGCAGAAGAGCGAAGAAGTATTTTTCAAATTATTAGGAGCACGCGGCAAACTAGTTTTCAGAATTTCCGCACTCCTTATTCTAAATAAAATTATTTTAACTTAGGAAAATATATACGGGGTATTAGGAAAGCAGAAGAGCGAAGAAGTACTTTTCAAATTATTATTAGCACGCGGCAACCTAGCCTTCTGAATTTCCGCACTCCTAATTCTAAATAAAATTATTTTAACTTAGGAAAATATATACGGGGTATTAGGAAAGCAGAAGAGCGAAGAGGTATTTTTCAAATTATAAGGAGCACGCGACAACCTAGCCTTCAGAATTTCCGCACTCCTAATTCTAAATAAAATTATTTTAACTTGGGAAATATATACGGGGTACTAGGAAAGCAGAAGAGCGAAGAGGTATTTTTCAAATTATTAGGAGCACGCGGCAAACTAGTCTTCAGAATTTCCGCACTCCTAATTCTAATTAAAATCATTTTAACTTAGGAAAATATATACGGGGTATTAGGAAAGCAGAAGAGCGAAGAGGTATTTTTCAAATTATTAGGAGCACGCGGCAAACTAGTCTTCAGAATTTCCGCACGCCTAATTCTAATTAAAATTATTTTAACTTGGGAAATATATACGGGGTATTAGGAAAGCAGAAGAGCGAGGAGGTATTTTTCAAATTATTAGGAGCACGCGGCAAACTAGTTTTCAGAATTTCAGCACTCCTTATTCTAAATAAAATTATTTTAACTAAGGAAAATATATACGGGGTTATTAGGAAAGCAGAAGAGCGAAGAAGTATTTTTCAAATTATTATTAGCAGGTGGCAAACTAATTTTCAGAATTTCAGCACTCCTTATTCTAAATAAAATTATTTTAACTAAGGAAAATATATACGGGGTATTAGGAAAGCAGAAGAGCGAGGAGGTATTTTTCAAGCTATTAGGAGCACGCGGCAAACTAGTCTTCAGAATTTCCGCACGCCTAATTCTAATTAAAATTATTTTAACTTGGGAAATATACGGGGTATTAGGAAAGCAGAAGAGCGAGGAGGTATTTTTCATTATTAGGAGCACGCGGCAAACTAGTTTTCAGAATTTCCGCACTCCTAATTCTAATTAAAATAATTTTAACTTAGGAAAATAAATACGGGGTATTAGGAAAGCAGAAGAGCGAAGAAGTATTTTTCAAATTATTAGGAGCACGCGGCAAACTAGTTTTCAGAATTTCCGCACTCCTTATTCTAAATAAAATTATTTTAACTTAGGAAAATATATACGGGGTATTAGGAAAGCAGAAGAGCGAAGAGGTATTTCTCAAATTATTAGGAGCACGCGGCAAACTAGTTTTCAGAATTTCAGCACTCCTTATTCTAAATAAAATTATTTGAACTTAGGAAAATATATACGGGGTATTAGGAAAGCAGAAGAGCGAAGAAGTATTTTTCAAATTATTGTTAGCAGGTGGCAAACTAATTTTCAGAATTTCAGCACTCCTTATTCTAAATAAAATTATTTTAACTAAGGAAAATATATACGGGGTATTAGGAAAGCAGAAGAGCGAGGAGGTATTTTTCAAACTATTAGGAGCACGCGGCAAACTAGTCTTCAGAATTTCCGCACGCCTAATTCTAATTAAAATTATTTTAACTTGGGAAATATATACGGGGTATTAGGAAAGCAGAAGAGCGAGGAGGTATTTTTCATTATTAGGAGCACGCGGCAAACTAGTTTTCAGAATTTCAGCACTCCTTATTCTAAATAAAATTATTTTAACTAAGGAAAATATATACGGGGTTATTAGGAAAGCAGAAGAGCGAGGAGGTATTTTTCAAATTATTAGGAGCACGCGGCAAACTAGTTTTCAGAATTTCAGCACTCCTTATTCTAAATAAAATTATTTTAACTAAGGAAAATATGTACGGGGTTATTAGGAAAGCAGAAGAGCGAGGATGTATTTTTCAAATTATTAGGAGCACGCGGCAAACTAGTTTTCAGAATTTCAGCACTCCTTATTCTAAATAAAATTATTTTAACTTAGGAAAATATATACGGGGTATTAGGAAAGCAGAAGAGCGAAGAGGTATTTTTCAAATTATTAGGAGCACGCGGCAAAATAGTCTTCAGAATTTCCGCACTCCTAATTCTAATTAAAATAATTTTAACTTAGGAAATATATACGGGGTATTAGGAAAGCAGAAGAGCGAGGAGGTATTTTGCAAATTATTAGGAGCACGCGGCAAACCAGTTTTCAGAATTTCAGCACTCCTTATTCTAAATAAAATTATTTTAACTTCGGAATATATATACGGGGCATTAGGAAAGCAGAAGAGCGAAGAAGTACTTTTCAAATTATTATTAGCACGCGGCAACCTAGCCTTCAGAATTTCCGCACTCTTAATTCTAAATAAAATTATTTTAACTTAGGAAAATATATACGGGGTATTAGGAAAGCAGAAGAGCGGGGAGGTATTTTTCAAATTATTAGGAGCACGCGGCAAACTAGTTTTCAGAATTTCAGCACTCCTTATTCTAAATAAAATTATTTGAACTTAGGAAAATATATACGGGGTATTAGGAAAGCAGAAGTGCGAAGAAGTATTTTTCAAATTATTATTAGCAGGTGGCAAACTAATTTTCAGAATTTCAGCACTCCTTATTCTAAATAAAATTATTTTAACTAAGGAAAATACATACGGGGTTATTAGGAAAGCAGAAGAGCGGGGAGGTATTTTTCAAATTATTAGGAGCACGCGGCAAACTAATTTTCAGAATTTCAGCACTCCTTATTCTAAATAAAATTATTTTAACTAAGGAAAATATATACGGGGTATTAGGAAAGCAGAAGAGCGAGGAGGTATTTTTCAAGCTATTAGGAGCACGCGGCAAACTAGTCTTCAGAATTTCCGCACGCCTAATTCTAATTAAAATTATTTTAACTTGGGAAATATACGGGGTATTAGGAAAGCAGAAGAGCGAGGAGGTATTTTTCATTATTAGCAGCACGCGGCAAACTAGTTTTCAGAATTTCCGCACTCCTAATTCTAATTAAAATAATTTTAACTTAGGAAAATAAATACGGGGTATTAGGAAAGCAGAAGAGCGAAGAAGTATTTTTCAAATTATTAGGAGCACGCGGCAAACTAGTTTTCAGAATTTCCGCACTCCTTATTCTAAATAAAATTATTTTAACTTAGGAAAATATATACGGGGTATTAGGAAAGCAGAAGAGCGAAGAGGTATTTCTCAAATTATTAGGAGCACGCGGCAAACTAGTTTTCAGAATTTCAGCACTCCTTATTCTAAATAAAATTATTTGAACTTAGGAAAATATATACGGGGTATTAGGAAAGCAGAAGAGCGAAGAAGTATTTTTCAAATTATTGTTAGCAGGTGGCAAACTAATTTTCAGAATTTCAGCACTCCTTATTCTAAATAAAATTATTTTAACTAAGGAAAATATATACGGGGTATTAGGAAAGCAGAAGAGCGAGGAGGTATTTTTCAAACTATTAGGAGCACGCGGCAAACTAGTCTTCAGAATTTCCGCACGCCTAATTCTAATTAAAATTATTTTAACTTGGGAAATATATACGGGGTATTAGGAAAGCAGAAGAGCGAGGAGGTATTTTTCATTATTAGGAGCACGCGGCAAACTAGTTTTCAGAATTTCAGCACTCCTTATTCTAAATAAAATTATTTTAACTAAGGAAAATATATACGGGGTTATTAGGAAAGCAGAAGAGCGAGGAGGTATTTTTCAAATTATTAGGAGCACGCGGCAAACTAGTTTTCAGAATTTCAGCACTCCTTATTCTAAATAAAATTATTTTAACTAAGGAAAATATGTACGGGGTTATTAGGAAAGCAGAAGAGCGAGGATGTATTTTTCAAATTATTAGGAGCACGCGGCAAACTAGTTTTCAGAATTTCAGCACTCCTTATTCTAAATAAAATTATTTTAACTTAGGAAAATATATACGGGGTATTAGGAAAGCAGAAGAGCGAAGAGGTATTTTTCAAATTATTAGGAGCACGCGGCAAAATAGTCTTCAGAATTTCCGCACTCCTAATTCTAATTAAAATAATTTTAACTTAGGAAATATATACGGGGTATTAGGAAAGCAGAAGAGCGAGGAGGTATTTTGCAAATTATTAGGAGCACGCGGCAAACCAGTTTTCAGAATTTCAGCACTCCTTATTCTAAATAAAATTATTTTAACTAAGGAAAATATATACGGGGTATTAGGAAAGCAGAAGAGCGAGGAGGTATTTTTCAAACTATTAGGAGCACGCGGCAAACTAGTCTTCAGAATTTCCGCACGCCTAATTCTAATTAAAATTATTTTAACTTGGGAAATATATACGGGGTATTAGGAAAGCAGAAGAGCGAGGAGGTATTTTTCATTATTAGGAGCACGCGGCAAACTAGTTTTCAGAATTTCAGCACTCCTTATTCTAAATAAAATTATTTTAACTAAGGAAAATATATACGGGGTTATTAGGAAAGCAGAAGAGCGAGGAGGTATTTTTCAAATTATTAGGAGCACGCGGCAAACTAGTTTTCAGAATTTCAGCACTCCTTATTCTAAATAAAATTATTTTAACTAAGGAAAATATGTACGGGGTTATTAGGAAAGCAGAAGAGCGAGGATGTATTTTTCAAATTATTAGGAGCACGCGGCAAACTAGTTTTCAGAATTTCAGCACTCCTTATTCTAAATAAAATTATTTTAACTTAGGAAAATATATACGGGGTATTAGGAAAGCAGAAGAGCGAAGAGGTATTTTTCAAATTATTAGGAGCACGCGGCAAAATAGTCTTCAGAATTTCCGCACTCCTAATTCTAATTAAAATAATTTTAACTTAGGAAATATATACGGGGTATTAGGAAAGCAGAAGAGCGAGGAGGTATTTTGCAAATTATTAGGAGCACGCGGCAAACCAGTTTTCAGAATTTCAGCACTCCTTATTCTAAATAAAATTATTTTAACTTAGGAAAATATATACGGGGTATTAGGAAAGCAGAAGAGCGGGGAGGTATTTTTCAAATTATTAGGAGCACGCGGCAAACTAGTTTTCAGAATTTCAGCACTCCTTATTCTAAATAAAATTATTTTAACTAAGGAAAATATATACGGGGTTATTAGGAAAGCAGAAGAGCGGGGAGGTATTTTTCAAATTATTAGGAGCACGCGGCAAACTAGTTTTCAGAATTTCAGCACTCCTTATTCTAAATAAAATTATTTTAACTTCGGAATATATATACGGGGCATTAGGAAAGCAGAAGAGCGAAGAAGTACTTTTCAAATTATTATTAGCACGCGGCAACCTAGCCTTCAGAATTTCCGCACTCTTAATTCTAAATAAAATTATTTTAACTTAGGAAAATATATACGGGGTATTAGGAAAGCAGAAGAGCGGGGAGGTATTTTTCAAATTATTAGGAGCACGCGGCAAACTAGTTTTCAGAATTTCAGCACTCCTTATTCTAAATAAAATTATTTGAACTTAGGAAAATATATACGGGGTATTAGGAAAGCAGAAGTGCGAAGAAGTATTTTTCAAATTATTATTAGCAGGTGGCAAACTAATTTTCAGAATTTCAGCACTCCTTATTCTAAATAAAATTATTTTAACTACGGAAAATATATACGGGGTATTAGGAAAGCAGAAGAGCGAGGAGGTATTTTTCAAATTATTAGGAGCACGCGGCAAACTAGTCTTCAGAATTTCCGCACGCCTAATTCTAATTAAAATTATTTTAACTTGGGAAATATATACGGGGTATTAGGAAAGCAGAAGAGCGAGGAGGTATTTTTCATTATTAGGAGCACGCGGCAAACTAGTTTTCAGAATTTCAGCCCTCCTTATTCTAAATAAAATTATTTTAACTTCGGAAAATATATACGGGGTATTAGGAAAGCAGAAGAGCGAGGAGGTATTTTTCGAATTATTAGGAGCACGCGGCAAACTAATTTTCAGAATTTCAGCATTCCTTATTCTAAATAAAATTATTTTAACTAAGGAAAATATGTACGGGGTTATTAGGAAAGCAGAAGAGCGAGGATGTATTTTTCAAATTATTAGGAGCACGCGGCAAACTAGTTTTCAGAATTTCAGCACTCCTTATTCTAAATAAAATTATTTTAACTAAGGAAAATACATACGGGGTTATTAGGAAAGCAGAAGAGCGGGGAGGTATTTTTCAAATTATTAGGAGCACGCGGCAAACTAGTTTTCAGAATTTCAGCACTCCTTATTCTAAATAAAATTATTTTAACTAAGGAAAATATATACGGGGTTATTAGGAAAGCAGAAAAGCGGGGAGGTATTTTTCAAATTATTAGGAGCACGCGGCAAACTAGTTTTCAGAATTTCAGCACTCCTTATTCTAAATAAAATTATTTTAACTAAGGAAAATATATACGGGGTTATTAGGAAAGCAGAAAAGCGAGGAGGTATTTTTCAAATTATTAGGAGCACGCGGCAAACTAGTTTTCAGAATTTTCGCACTCCTTATTCTAATTAAAATAATTTTAACTTAGGAAAATAAATACGGGGTATTAGGAAAGCAGAAGAGGGAAGAAGTATTTTTCAAATTATTAGGAGCACGCGGCAAACTAGTCTTCAGAATTTCAGCACTCCTTATTCTAAATAAAATTATTTTAACCAAGGAAAATATATACGGGGTATTAGGAAAGCAGAAGAGCGAGGAGGTATTTTTCAAATTATTAGGAGCACGCGGCAAACTAGTTTTCAGAATTTCCGCACTCCTTATTCTAAATAAAATTATTTTAACTAAGGAAAATATATACGGGGTTATTAGGAAAGCAGAAGAGCGGGGAGGTATTTTTCAAATTATTAGGAGCACGCGGCAAACTAGTTTTCAGAATTTCAGCACTCTTTATTCTAAATAAAATTATTTTAACTAAGGAAAATATATACGGAGTTATTAGGAAAGCAGAAGAGCGAAGAAGTATTTTTCAAATTATTAGGAGCACGCGGCAAACTAGTTTTCAGAATTTCCGCACTCCTTATTCTAAATAAAATTATTTTAACTTAGGAAAATATATACGGGGTATTAGGAAAGCAGAAGAGCGAAGAAGTACTTTTCAAATTATTATTAGCACGCGGCAACCTAGCCTTCTGAATTTCCGCACTCCTAATTCTAAATAAAATTATTTTAACTTAGGAAAATATATACGGGGTATTAGGAAAGCAGAAGAGCGAAGAGGTATTTTTCAAATTATAAGGAGCACGCGACAACCTAGCCTTCAGAATTTCCGCACTCCTAATTCTAAATAAAATTATTTTAACTTGGGAAATATATACGGGGTACTAGGAAAGCAGAAGAGCGAAGAGGTATTTTTCAAATTATTAGGAGCACGCGGCAAACTAGTCTTCAGAATTTCCGCACTCCTAATTCTAATTAAAATCATTTTAACTTAGGAAAATATATACGGGGTATTAGGAAAGCAGAAGAGCGAAGAGGTATTTTTCAAATTATTAGGAGCACGCGGCAAACTAGTCTTCAGAATTTCCGCACTCCTAATTCTAATTAAAATTATTTTAACTTGGGAAATATATACGGGCTATTAGGAAAGCAGAAGAGCGAGGAGGTATTTTTCATTATTAGGAGCACGCGGCAAACTAGTTTTCAGAATTTCCGCACTCCTAATTCTAATTAAAAGTATTTTAACTTGGGAAATATATACGGGCTATTAGGAAAGCAGAAGAGCGAGGAGGTATTTTTCATTATTAGGAGCACGCGGCAAACTAGTTTTCAGAATTTCCGCACTCCTAATTCTAATTAAAATAATTTTAACTTAGGAAAATAAATACGGGGTATTAGGAAAGCAGAAGAGCGAAGAAGTATTTTTCAAATTATTAGGAGCACGCGGCAAACTAGTTTTCAGAATTTCAGCACTCCTTATTCTAAATAAAATTATTTGAACTTAGGAAAATATATACGGGGTATTAGGAAAGCAGAAAAGCGAAGAAGTATTTTTCAAATTATTATTAGCAGGTGGCAAACTAATTTTCAGAATTTCAGCACTCCTTATTCTAAATAAAATTATTTTTACTAAGGAAAATATATACGGGGTATTAGGAAAGCAGAAGAGCGAGGAGGTATTTTTCAAATTATTAGGAGCACGCGGCAAACTAGTCTTCAGAATTTCCGCACGCCTAATTCTAATTAAAATTATTTTAACTTGGGAAATATATACGGGGTATTAGGAAAGCAGAAGAGCGAGGAGGTATTTTTCAAATTATTAGGAGCACGCGGCAAACTAGTTTTCAGAATTTCAGCACTCCTTATTCTAAATAAAATTATTTTAACTAAGGAAAATATATACGGGGTTATTAGGAAAGCAGAAGAGCGAAGAAGTATTTTTCAAATTATTATTAGCAGGTGGCAAACTAATTTTCAGAATTTCAGCACTCCTTATTCTAAATAAAATTATTTTAACTAAGGAAAATATATACGGGGTATTAGGAAAGCAGAAGAGCGAGGAGGTATTTTTCAAGCTATTAGGAGCACGCGGCAAACTAGTCTTCAGAATTTCCGCACGCCTAATTCTAATTAAAATTATGTTAACTTGGGAAATATACGGGGTATTAGGAAAGCAGAAGAGCGAGGAGGTATTTTTCATTATTAGGAGCACGCGGCAAACTAGTTTTCAGAATTTCCGCACTCCTAATTCTAATTAAAATAATTTTAACTTAGGAAAATAAATACGGGGTATTAGGAAAGCAGAAGAGCGAAGAAGTATTTTTCAAATTATTAGGAGCACGCGGCAAACTAGTTTTCAGAATTTCCGCACTCCTTATTCTAAATAAAATTATTTTAACTTAGGAAAATATATACGGGGTATTAGGAAAGCAGAAGAGCGAAGAAGTATTTTTCAAATTATTATTAGCAGGTGGCAAACTAATTTTCAGAATTTCAGCACTCCTTATTCTAAATAAAATTATTTTAACTAAGGAAAATATATACGGGGTTATTAGGAAAGCAGAAAAGCGGGGAGGTATTTTTCAAATTATTAGGAGCACGCGGCAAACTAGTTTTCAGAATTTCAGCACTCCTTATTCTAAATAAAATTATTTTAACTAAGGAAAATATATACGGGGTTATTAGGAAAGCAGAAAAGCGGGGAGGTATTTTTCAAATTATTAGGAGCACGCGGCAAACTAGTTTTCAGAATTTCAGCACTCCTTATTCTAAATAAAATTATTTTAACTAAGGAAAATATATACGGGGTTATTAGGAAAGCAGAAAAGCGAGGAGGTATTTTTCAAATTATTAGGAGCACGCGGCAAACTAGTTTTCAGAATTTCCGCACTCCTTATTCTAATTAAAATAATTTTAACTTAGGAAAATAAATACGGGGTATTAGGAAAGCAGAAGAGCGAAGAAGTATTTTTCAAATTATTAGGAGCACGCGGCAAACTAGTCTTCAGAATTTCAGCACTCCTTATTCTAAATAAAATTATTTTAACCAAGGAAAATATATACGGGGTATTAGGAAAGCAGAAGAGCGAGGAGGTATTTTTCAAATTATTAGGAGCACGCGGCAAACTAGTTTTCAGAATTTCCGCACTCCTTATTCTAAATAAAATTATTTTAACTAAGGAAAATATATACGGGGTTATTAGGAAAGCAGAAGAGCGGGGAGGTATTTTTCAAATTATTAGGAGCACGCGGCAAACTAGTTTTCAGAATTTCAGCACTCTTTATTCTAAATAAAATTATTTTAACTAAGGAAAATATATACGGGGTTATTAGGAAAGCAGAAAAGCGAGGAGGTATTTTTCAAATTATTAGGAGCACGCGGCAAACTAGTTTTCAGAATTTCCGCACTCCTTATTCTAAATAAAATTATTTTAACCAAGGAAAATATATACGGAGTTATTAGGAAAGCAGAAGAGCGAAGAAGTATTTTTCAAATTATTAGGAGCACGCGGCAAACTAGTTTTCAGAATTTCCGCACTCCTTATTCTAAATAAAATTATTTTAACTTAGGAAAATATATACGGGGTATTAGGAAAGCAGAAGAGCGAAGAAGTACTTTTCAAATTATTATTAGCACGCGGCAACCTAGCCTTCTGAATTTCCGCACTCCTAATTCTAAATAAAATTATTTTAACTTAGGAAAATATATACGGGGTATTAGGAAAGCAGAAGAGCGAAGAGGTATTTTTCAAATTATAAGGAGCACGCGACAACCTAGCCTTCAGAATTTCCGCAATCCTAATTCTAAATAAAATTATTTTAACTTGGGAAATATATACGGGGTACTAGGAAAGCAGAAGAGCGAAGAGGTATTTTTCAAATTATTAGGAGCACGCGGCAAACTAGTCTTCAGAATTTCCGCACTCCTAATTCTAATTAAAATCATTTTAACTTAGGAAAATATATACGGGGTATTAGGAAAGCAGAAAAGCGAAGAGGTATTTTTCAAATTATTAGGAGCACGCGGCAAACTAGTCTTCAGAATTTCCGCACTCCTAATTCTAATTAAAATTATTTTAACTTGGGAAATATATACGGGCTATTAGGAAAGCAGAAGAGCGAGGAGGTATTTTTCATTATTAGGAGCACGCGGCAAACTAGTTTTCAGAATTTCCGCACTCCTAATTCTAATTAAAATAATTTTAACTTAGGAAAATAAATACGGGGTATTAGGAAAGCAGAAGAGCGAAGAAGTATTTTTCAAATTATTAGGAGCACGCGGCAAACTAGTTTTCAGAATCTCCGCACTCCTTATTCTAAATAAAATTATTTTAACTTAGGAAAATATATACGGGGTATTAGGAAAGCAGAAGAGCGAAGAGGTATTTTTCAAATTATTAGGAGCACGCGGCAAACTAGTTTTCAGAATTTCAGCACTCCTTATTCTAAATAAAATTATTTGAACTTAGGAAAATATATACGGGGTATTAGGAAAGCAGAAAAGCGAAGAAGTATTTTTCAAATTATTATTAGCAGGTGGCAAACTAATTTTCAGAATTTCAGCACTCCTTATTCTAAATAAAATTATTTTTACTAAGGAAAATATATACGGGGTATTAGGAAAGCAGAAGAGCGAGGAGGTATTTTTCAAATTATTAGGAGCACGCGGCAAACTAGTCTTCAGAATTTCCGCACGCCTAATTCTAATTAAAATTATTTTAACTTGGGAAATATATACGGGGTATTAGGAAAGCAGAAGAGCGAGGAGGTATTTTTCAAATTATTAGGAGCACGCGGCAAACTAGTTTTCAGAATTTCAGCACTCCTTATTCTAAATAAAATTATTTTAACTAAGGAAAATATATACGGGGTTATTAGGAAAGCAGAAGAGCGAAGAAGTATTTTTCAAATTATTATTAGCAGGTGGCAAACTAATTTTCAGAATTTCAGCACTCCTTATTCTAAATAAAATTATTTTAACTAAGGAAAATATATACGGGGTATTAGGAAAGCAGAAGAGCGAGGAGGTATTTTTCAAGCTATTAGGAGCACGCGGCAAACTAGTCTTCAGAATTTCCGCACGCCTAATTCTAATTAAAATTATTTTAACTTGGGAAATATACGGGGTATTAGGAAAGCAGAAGAGCGAGGAGGTATTTTTCATTATTAGGAGCACGCGGCAAACTAGTTTTCAGAATTTCCGCACTCCTAATTCTAATTAAAATAATTTTAACTTAGGAAAATAAATACGGGGTATTAGGAAAGCAGAAGAGCGAAGAAGTATTTTTCAAATTATTAGGAGCACGCGGCAAACTAGTTTTCAGAATTTCCGCACTCCTTATTCTAAATAAAATTATTTTAACTTAGGAAAATATATACGGGGTATTAGGAAAGCAGAAGAGCGAAGAGGTATTTCTCAAATTATTAGGAGCACGCGGCAAACTAGTTTTCAGAATTTCAGCACTCCTTATTCTAAATAAAATTATTTGAACTTAGGAAAATATATACGGGGTATTAGGAAAGCAGAAGAGCGAAGAAGTATTTTTCAAATTATTGTTAGCAGGTGGCAAACTAATTTTCAGAATTTCAGCACTCCTTATTCTAAATAAAATTATTTTAACTAAGGAAAATATATACGGGGTATTAGGAAAGCAGAAGAGCGAGGAGGTATTTTTCAAACTATTAGGAGCACGCGGCAAACTAGTCTTCAGAATTTCCGCACGCCTAATTCTAATTAAAATTATTTTAACTTGGGAAATATATACGGGGTATTAGGAAAGCAGAAGAGCGAGGAGGTATTTTTCATTATTAGGAGCACGCGGCAAACTAGTTTTCAGAATTTCAGCACTCCTTATTCTAAATAAAATTATTTTAACTAAGGAAAATATATACGGGGTTATTAGGAAAGCAGAAGAGCGAGGAGGTATTTTTCAAATTATTAGGAGCACGCGGCAAACTAGTTTTCAGAATTTCAGCACTCCTTATTCTAAATAAAATTATTTTAACTAAGGAAAATATGTACGGGGTTATTAGGAAAGCAGAAGAGCGAGGATGTATTTTTCAAATTATTAGGAGCACGCGGCAAACTAGTTTTCAGAATTTCAGCACTCCTTATTCTAAATAAAATTATTTTAACTTAGGAAAATATATACGGGGTATTAGGAAAGCAGAAGAGCGAAGAGGTATTTTTCAAATTATTAGGAGCACGCGGCAAAATAGTCTTCAGAATTTCCGCACTCCTAATTCTAATTAAAATAATTTTAACTTAGGAAATATATACGGGGTATTAGGAAAGCAGAAGAGCGAGGAGGTATTTTGCAAATTATTAGGAGCACGCGGCAAACCAGTTTTCAGAATTTCAGCACTCCTTATTCTAAATAAAATTATTTTAACTTCGGAATATATATACGGGGCATTAGGAAAGCAGAAGAGCGAAGAAGTACTTTTCAAATTATTATTAGCACGCGGCAACCTAGCCTTCAGAATTTCCGCACTCTTAATTCTAAATAAAATTATTTTAACTTAGGAAAATATATACGGGGTATTAGGAAAGCAGAAGAGCGGGGAGGTATTTTTCAAATTATTAGGAGCACGCGGCAAACTAGTTTTCAGAATTTCAGCACTCCTTATTCTAAATAAAATTATTTGAACTTAGGAAAATATATACGGGGTATTAGGAAAGCAGAAGTGCGAAGAAGTATTTTTCAAATTATTATTAGCAGGTGGCAAACTAATTTTCAGAATTTCAGCACTCCTTATTCTAAATAAAATTATTTTAACTACGGAAAATATATACGGGGTATTAGGAAAGCAGAAGAGCGAGGAGGTATTTTTCAAATTATTAGGAGCACGCGGCAAACTAGTCTTCAGAATTTCCGCACGCCTAATTCTAATTAAAATTATTTTAACTTGGGAAATATATACGGGGTATTAGGAAAGCAGAAGAGCGAGGAGGTATTTTTCATTATTAGGAGCACGCGGCAAACTAGTTTTCAGAATTTCAGCCCTCCTTATTCTAAATAAAATTATTTTAACTTCGGAAAATATATACGGGGTATTAGGAAAGCAGAAGAGCGAGGAGGTATTTTTCGAATTATTAGGAGCACGCGGCAAACTAATTTTCAGAATTTCAGCATTCCTTATTCTAAATAAAATTATTTTAACTAAGGAAAATATGTACGGGGTTATTAGGAAAGCAGAAGAGCGAGGATGTATTTTTCAAATTATTAGGAGCACGCGGCAAACTAGTTTTCAGAATTTCAGCACTCCTTATTCTAAATAAAATTATTTTAACTAAGGAAAATACATACGGGGTTATTAGGAAAGCAGAAGAGCGGGGAGGTATTTTTCAAATTATTAGGAGCACGCGGCAAACTAATTTTCAGAATTTCAGCACTCCTTATTCTAAATAAAATTATTTTAACTAAGGAAAATATATACGGGGTATTAGGAAAGCAGAAGAGCGAGGAGGTATTTTTCAAGCTATTAGGAGCACGCGGCAAACTAGTCTTCAGAATTTCCGCACGCCTAATTCTAATTAAAATTATTTTAACTTGGGAAATATACGGGGTATTAGGAAAGCAGAAGAGCGAGGAGGTATTTTTCATTATTAGCAGCACGCGGCAAACTAGTTTTCAGAATTTCCGCACTCCTAATTCTAATTAAAATAATTTTAACTTAGGAAAATAAATACGGGGTATTAGGAAAGCAGAAGAGCGAAGAAGTATTTTTCAAATTATTAGGAGCACGCGGCAAACTAGTTTTCAGAATTTCCGCACTCCTTATTCTAAATAAAATTATTTTAACCAAGGAAAATATATACGGGGTATTAGGAAAGCAGAAGAGCGAGGAGGTATTTTTCAAATTATTAGGAGCACGCGGCAAACTAGTTTTCAGAATTTCCGCACTCCTTATTCTAAATAAAATTATTTTAACTAAGGAAAATATATACGGGGTTATTAGGAAAGCAGAAGAGCGGGGAGGTATTTTTCAAATTATTAGGAGCACGCGGCAAACTAGTTTTCAGAATTTCAGCACTCTTTATTCTAAATAAAATTATTTTAACTAAGGAAAATATATACGGGGTTATTAGGAAAGCAGAAAAGCGAGGAGGTATTTTTCAAATTATTAGGAGCACGCGGCAAACTAGTTTTCAGAATTTCCGCACTCCTTATTCTAAATAAAATTATTTTAACCAAGGAAAATATATACGGAGTTATTAGGAAAGCAGAAGAGCGAAGAAGTATTTTTCAAATTATTAGGAGCACGCGGCAAACTAGTTTTCAGAATTTCCGCACTCCTTATTCTAAATAAAATTATTTTAACTTAGGAAAATATATACGGGGTATTAGGAAAGCAGAAGAGCGAAGAAGTACTTTTCAAATTATTATTAGCACGCGGCAACCTAGCCTTCTGAATTTCCGCACTCCTAATTCTAAATAAAATTATTTTAACTTAGGAAAATATATACGGGGTATTAGGAAAGCAGAAGAGCGAAGAGGTATTTTTCAAATTATAAGGAGCACGCGACAACCTAGCCTTCAGAATTTCCGCAATCCTAATTCTAAATAAAATTATTTTAACTTGGGAAATATATACGGGGTACTAGGAAAGCAGAAGAGCGAAGAGGTATTTTTCAAATTATTAGGAGCACGCGGCAAACTAGTCTTCAGAATTTCCGCACTCCTAATTCTAATTAAAATCATTTTAACTTAGGAAAATATATACGGGGTATTAGGAAAGCAGAAAAGCGAAGAGGTATTTTTCAAATTATTAGGAGCACGCGGCAAACTAGTCTTCAGAATTTCCGCACTCCTAATTCTAATTAAAATTATTTTAACTTGGGAAATATATACGGGCTATTAGGAAAGCAGAAGAGCGAGGAGGTATTTTTCATTATTAGGAGCACGCGGCAAACTAGTTTTCAGAATTTCCGCACTCCTAATTCTAATTAAAATAATTTTAACTTAGGAAAATAAATACGGGGTATTAGGAAAGCAGAAGAGCGAAGAAGTATTTTTCAAATTATTAGGAGCACGCGGCAAACTAGTTTTCAGAATCTCCGCACTCCTTATTCTAAATAAAATTATTTTAACTTAGGAAAATATATACGGGGTATTAGGAAAGCAGAAGAGCGAAGAGGTATTTTTCAAATTATTAGGAGCACGCGGCAAACTAGTTTTCAGAATTTCAGCACTCCTTATTCTAAATAAAATTATTTGAACTTAGGAAAATATATACGGGGTATTAGGAAAGCAGAAAAGCGAAGAAGTATTTTTCAAATTATTATTAGCAGGTGGCAAACTAATTTTCAGAATTTCAGCACTCCTTATTCTAAATAAAATTATTTTTACTAAGGAAAATATATACGGGGTATTAGGAAAGCAGAAGAGCGAGGAGGTATTTTTCAAATTATTAGGAGCACGCGGCAAACTAGTCTTCAGAATTTCCGCACGCCTAATTCTAATTAAAATTATTTTAACTTGGGAAATATATACGGGGTATTAGGAAAGCAGAAGAGCGAGGAGGTATTTTTCAAATTATTAGGAGCACGCGGCAAACTAGTTTTCAGAATTTCAGCACTCCTTATTCTAAATAAAATTATTTTAACTAAGGAAAATATATACGGGGTTATTAGGAAAGCAGAAGAGCGAAGAAGTATTTTTCAAATTATTATTAGCAGGTGGCAAACTAATTTTCAGAATTTCAGCACTCCTTATTCTAAATAAAATTATTTTAACTAAGGAAAATATATACGGGGTATTAGGAAAGCAGAAGAGCGAGGAGGTATTTTTCAAGCTATTAGGAGCACGCGGCAAACTAGTCTTCAGAATTTCCGCACGCCTAATTCTAATTAAAATTATTTTAACTTGGGAAATATACGGGGTATTAGGAAAGCAGAAGAGCGAGGAGGTATTTTTCATTATTAGGAGCACGCGGCAAACTAGTTTTCAGAATTTCCGCACTCCTAATTCTAATTAAAATAATTTTAACTTAGGAAAATAAATACGGGGTATTAGGAAAGCAGAAGAGCGAAGAAGTATTTTTCAAATTATTAGGAGCACGCGGCAAACTAGTTTTCAGAATTTCCGCACTCCTTATTCTAAATAAAATTATTTTAACTTAGGAAAATATATACGGGGTATTAGGAAAGCAGAAGAGCGAAGAGGTATTTCTCAAATTATTAGGAGCACGCGGCAAACTAGTTTTCAGAATTTCAGCACTCCTTATTCTAAATAAAATTATTTGAACTTAGGAAAATATATACGGGGTATTAGGAAAGCAGAAGAGCGAAGAAGTATTTTTCAAATTATTGTTAGCAGGTGGCAAACTAATTTTCAGAATTTCAGCACTCCTTATTCTAAATAAAATTATTTTAACTAAGGAAAATATATACGGGGTATTAGGAAAGCAGAAGAGCGAGGAGGTATTTTTCAAACTATTAGGAGCACGCGGCAAACTAGTCTTCAGAATTTCCGCACGCCTAATTCTAATTAAAATTATTTTAACTTGGGAAATATATACGGGGTATTAGGAAAGCAGAAGAGCGAGGAGGTATTTTTCATTATTAGGAGCACGCGGCAAACTAGTTTTCAGAATTTCAGCACTCCTTATTCTAAATAAAATTATTTTAACTAAGGAAAATATATACGGGGTTATTAGGAAAGCAGAAGAGCGAGGAGGTATTTTTCAAATTATTAGGAGCACGCGGCAAACTAGTTTTCAGAATTTCAGCACTCCTTATTCTAAATAAAATTATTTTAACTAAGGAAAATATGTACGGGGTTATTAGGAAAGCAGAAGAGCGAGGATGTATTTTTCAAATTATTAGGAGCACGCGGCAAACTAGTTTTCAGAATTTCAGCACTCCTTATTCTAAATAAAATTATTTTAACTTAGGAAAATATATACGGGGTATTAGGAAAGCAGAAGAGCGAAGAGGTATTTTTCAAATTATTAGGAGCACGCGGCAAAATAGTCTTCAGAATTTCCGCACTCCTAATTCTAATTAAAATAATTTTAACTTAGGAAATATATACGGGGTATTAGGAAAGCAGAAGAGCGAGGAGGTATTTTGCAAATTATTAGGAGCACGCGGCAAACCAGTTTTCAGAATTTCAGCACTCCTTATTCTAAATAAAATTATTTTAACTTCGGAATATATATACGGGGCATTAGGAAAGCAGAAGAGCGAAGAAGTACTTTTCAAATTATTATTAGCACGCGGCAACCTAGCCTTCAGAATTTCCGCACTCTTAATTCTAAATAAAATTATTTTAACTTAGGAAAATATATACGGGGTATTAGGAAAGCAGAAGAGCGGGGAGGTATTTTTCAAATTATTAGGAGCACGCGGCAAACTAGTTTTCAGAATTTCAGCACTCCTTATTCTAAATAAAATTATTTGAACTTAGGAAAATATATACGGGGTATTAGGAAAGCAGAAGTGCGAAGAAGTATTTTTCAAATTATTATTAGCAGGTGGCAAACTAATTTTCAGAATTTCAGCACTCCTTATTCTAAATAAAATTATTTTAACTACGGAAAATATATACGGGGTATTAGGAAAGCAGAAGAGCGAGGAGGTATTTTTCAAATTATTAGGAGCACGCGGCAAACTAGTCTTCAGAATTTCCGCACGCCTAATTCTAATTAAAATTATTTTAACTTGGGAAATATATACGGGGTATTAGGAAAGCAGAAGAGCGAGGAGGTATTTTTCATTATTAGGAGCACGCGGCAAACTAGTTTTCAGAATTTCAGCCCTCCTTATTCTAAATAAAATTATTTTAACTTCGGAAAATATATACGGGGTATTAGGAAAGCAGAAGAGCGAGGAGGTATTTTTCGAATTATTAGGAGCACGCGGCAAACTAATTTTCAGAATTTCAGCATTCCTTATTCTAAATAAAATTATTTTAACTAAGGAAAATATGTACGGGGTTATTAGGAAAGCAGAAGAGCGAGGATGTATTTTTCAAATTATTAGGAGCACGCGGCAAACTAGTTTTCAGAATTTCAGCACTCCTTATTCTAAATAAAATTATTTTAACTAAGGAAAATACATACGGGGTTATTAGGAAAGCAGAAGAGCGGGGAGGTATTTTTCAAATTATTAGGAGCACGCGGCAAACTAATTTTCAGAATTTCAGCACTCCTTATTCTAAATAAAATTATTTTAACTAAGGAAAATATATACGGGGTATTAGGAAAGCAGAAGAGCGAGGAGGTATTTTTCAAGCTATTAGGAGCACGCGGCAAACTAGTCTTCAGAATTTCCGCACGCCTAATTCTAATTAAAATTATTTTAACTTGGGAAATATACGGGGTATTAGGAAAGCAGAAGAGCGAGGAGGTATTTTTCATTATTAGCAGCACGCGGCAAACTAGTTTTCAGAATTTCCGCACTCCTAATTCTAATTAAAATAATTTTAACTTAGGAAAATAAATACGGGGTATTAGGAAAGCAGAAGAGCGAAGAAGTATTTTTCAAATTATTAGGAGCACGCGGCAAACTAGTTTTCAGAATTTCCGCACTCCTTATTCTAAATAAAATTATTTGAACTTAGGAAAATATATACGGGGTATTAGGAAAGCAGAAGAGCGAAGAAGTATTTTTCAAATTATTGTTAGCAGGTGGCAAACTAATTTTCAGAATTTCAGCACTCCTTATTCTAAATAAAATTATTTTAACTAAGGAAAATATATACGGGGTATTAGGAAAGCAGAAGAGCGAGGAGGTATTTTTCAAACTATTAGGAGCACGCGGCAAACTAGTCTTCAGAATTTCCGCACGCCTAATTCTAATTAAAATTATTTTAACTTGGGAAATATATACGGGGTATTAGGAAAGCAGAAGAGCGAGGAGGTATTTTTCATTATTAGGAGCACGCGGCAAACTAGTTTTCAGAATTTCAGCACTCCTTATTCTAAATAAAATTATTTTAACTAAGGAAAATATATACGGGGTTATTAGGAAAGCAGAAGAGCGAGGAGGTATTTTTCAAATTATTAGGAGCACGCGGCAAACTAGTTTTCAGAATTTCAGCACTCCTTATTCTAAATAAAATTATTTTAACTAAGGAAAATATGTACGGGGTTATTAGGAAAGCAGAAGAGCGAGGATGTATTTTTCAAATTATTAGGAGCACGCGGCAAACTAGTTTTCAGAATTTCAGCACTCCTTATTCTAAATAAAATTATTTTAACTTAGGAAAATATATACGGGGTATTAGGAAAGCAGAAGAGCGAAGAGGTATTTTTCAAATTATTAGGAGCACGCGGCAAAATAGTCTTCAGAATTTCCGCACTCCTAATTCTAATTAAAATAATTTTAACTTAGGAAATATATACGGGGTATTAGGAAAGCAGAAGAGCGAGGAGGTATTTTGCAAATTATTAGGAGCACGCGGCAAACCAGTTTTCAGAATTTCAGCACTCCTTATTCTAAATAAAATTATTTTAACTAAGGAAAATATATACGGGGTATTAGGAAAGCAGAAGAGCGAGGAGGTATTTTTCAAACTATTAGGAGCACGCGGCAAACTAGTCTTCAGAATTTCCGCACGCCTAATTCTAATTAAAATTATTTTAACTTGGGAAATATATACGGGGTATTAGGAAAGCAGAAGAGCGAGGAGGTATTTTTCATTATTAGGAGCACGCGGCAAACTAGTTTTCAGAATTTCAGCACTCCTTATTCTAAATAAAATTATTTTAACTAAGGAAAATATATACGGGGTTATTAGGAAAGCAGAAGAGCGAGGAGGTATTTTTCAAATTATTAGGAGCACGCGGCAAACTAGTTTTCAGAATTTCAGCACTCCTTATTCTAAATAAAATTATTTTAACTAAGGAAAATATGTACGGGGTTATTAGGAAAGCAGAAGAGCGAGGATGTATTTTTCAAATTATTAGGAGCACGCGGCAAACTAGTTTTCAGAATTTCAGCACTCCTTATTCTAAATAAAATTATTTTAACTTAGGAAAATATATACGGGGTATTAGGAAAGCAGAAGAGCGAAGAGGTATTTTTCAAATTATTAGGAGCACGCGGCAAAATAGTCTTCAGAATTTCCGCACTCCTAATTCTAATTAAAATAATTTTAACTTAGGAAATATATACGGGGTATTAGGAAAGCAGAAGAGCGAGGAGGTATTTTGCAAATTATTAGGAGCACGCGGCAAACCAGTTTTCAGAATTTCAGCACTCCTTATTCTAAATAAAATTATTTTAACTTAGGAAAATATATACGGGGTATTAGGAAAGCAGAAGAGCGGGGAGGTATTTTTCAAATTATTAGGAGCACGCGGCAAACTAGTTTTCAGAATTTCAGCACTCCTTATTCTAAATAAAATTATTTTAACTAAGGAAAATATATACGGGGTTATTAGGAAAGCAGAAGAGCGGGGAGGTATTTTTCAAATTATTAGGAGCACGCGGCAAACTAGTTTTCAGAATTTCAGCACTCCTTATTCTAAATAAAATTATTTTAACTTCGGAATATATATACGGGGCATTAGGAAAGCAGAAGAGCGAAGAAGTACTTTTCAAATTATTATTAGCACGCGGCAACCTAGCCTTCAGAATTTCCGCACTCTTAATTCTAAATAAAATTATTTTAACTTAGGAAAATATATACGGGGTATTAGGAAAGCAGAAGAGCGGGGAGGTATTTTTCAAATTATTAGGAGCACGCGGCAAACTAGTTTTCAGAATTTCAGCACTCCTTATTCTAAATAAAATTATTTGAACTTAGGAAAATATATACGGGGTATTAGGAAAGCAGAAGTGCGAAGAAGTATTTTTCAAATTATTATTAGCAGGTGGCAAACTAATTTTCAGAATTTCAGCACTCCTTATTCTAAATAAAATTATTTTAACTACGGAAAATATATACGGGGTATTAGGAAAGCAGAAGAGCGAGGAGGTATTTTTCAAATTATTAGGAGCACGCGGCAAACTAGTCTTCAGAATTTCCGCACGCCTAATTCTAATTAAAATTATTTTAACTTGGGAAATATATACGGGGTATTAGGAAAGCAGAAGAGCGAGGAGGTATTTTTCATTATTAGGAGCACGCGGCAAACTAGTTTTCAGAATTTCAGCCCTCCTTATTCTAAATAAAATTATTTTAACTTCGGAAAATATATACGGGGTATTAGGAAAGCAGAAGAGCGAGGAGGTATTTTTCGAATTATTAGGAGCACGCGGCAAACTAATTTTCAGAATTTCAGCATTCCTTATTCTAAATAAAATTATTTTAACTAAGGAAAATATGTACGAGGTTATTAGGAAAGCAGAAGAGCGAGGATGTATTTTTCAAATTATTAGGAGCACGCGGCAAACTAGTTTTCAGAATTTCAGCACTCCTTATTCTAAATAAAATTATTTTAACTAAGGAAAATACATACGGGGTTATTAGGAAAGCAGAAGAGCGGGGAGGTATTTTTCAAATTATTAGGAGCACGCGGCAAACTAGTTTTCAGAATTTCAGCACTCCTTATTCTAAATAAAATTATTTTAACTAAGGAAAATATATACGGGGTTATTAGGAAAGCAGAAAAGCGGGGAGGTATTTTTCAAATTATTAGGAGCACGCGGCAAACTAGTTTTCAGAATTTCAGCACTCCTTATTCTAAATAAAATTATTTTAACTAAGGAAAATATATACGGGGTTATTAGGAAAGCAGAAAAGCGAGGAGGTATTTTTCAAATTATTAGGAGCACGCGGCAAACTAGTTTTCAGAATTTTCGCACTCCTTATTCTAATTAAAATAATTTTAACTTAGGAAAATAAATACGGGGTATTAGGAAAGCAGAAGAGGGAAGAAGTATTTTTCAAATTATTAGGAGCACGCGGCAAACTAGTCTTCAGAATTTCAGCACTCCTTATTCTAAATAAAATTATTTTAACCAAGGAAAATATATACGGGGTATTAGGAAAGCAGAAGAGCGAGGAGGTATTTTTCAAATTATTAGGAGCACGCGGCAAACTAGTTTTCAGAATTTCCGCACTCCTTATTCTAAATAAAATTATTTTAACTAAGGAAAATATATACGGGGTTATTAGGAAAGCAGAAGAGCGGGGAGGTATTTTTCAAATTATTAGGAGCACGCGGCAAACTAGTTTTCAGAATTTCAGCACTCTTTATTCTAAATAAAATTATTTTAACTAAGGAAAATATATACGGAGTTATTAGGAAAGCAGAAGAGCGAAGAAGTATTTTTCAAATTATTAGGAGCACGCGGCAAACTAGTTTTCAGAATTTCCGCACTCCTTATTCTAAATAAAATTATTTTAACTTAGGAAAATATATACGGGGTATTAGGAAAGCAGAAGAGCGAAGAAGTACTTTTCAAATTATTATTAGCACGCGGCAACCTAGCCTTCTGAATTTCCGCACTCCTAATTCTAAATAAAATTATTTTAACTTAGGAAAATATATACGGGGTATTAGGAAAGCAGAAGAGCGAAGAGGTATTTTTCAAATTATAAGGAGCACGCGACAACCTAGCCTTCAGAATTTCCGCACTCCTAATTCTAAATAAAATTATTTTAACTTGGGAAATATATACGGGGTACTAGGAAAGCAGAAGAGCGAAGAGGTATTTTTCAAATTATTAGGAGCACGCGGCAAACTAGTCTTCAGAATTTCCGCACTCCTAATTCTAATTAAAATCATTTTAACTTAGGAAAATATATACGGGGTATTAGGAAAGCAGAAGAGCGAAGAGGTATTTTTCAAATTATTAGGAGCACGCGGCAAACTAGTCTTCAGAATTTCCGCACTCCTAATTCTAATTAAAATTATTTTAACTTGGGAAATATATACGGGCTATTAGGAAAGCAGAAGAGCGAGGAGGTATTTTTCATTATTAGGAGCACGCGGCAAACTAGTTTTCAGAATTTCCGCACTCCTAATTCTAATTAAAAGTATTTTAACTTGGGAAATATATACGGGCTATTAGGAAAGCAGAAGAGCGAGGAGGTATTTTTCATTATTAGGAGCACGCGGCAAACTAGTTTTCAGAATTTCCGCACTCCTAATTCTAATTAAAATAATTTTAACTTAGGAAAATAAATACGGGGTATTAGGAAAGCAGAAGAGCGAAGAAGTATTTTTCAAATTATTAGGAGCACGCGGCAAACTAGTTTTCAGAATTTCAGCACTCCTTATTCTAAATAAAATTATTTGAACTTAGGAAAATATATACGGGGTATTAGGAAAGCAGAAAAGCGAAGAAGTATTTTTCAAATTATTATTAGCAGGTGGCAAACTAATTTTCAGAATTTCAGCACTCCTTATTCTAAATAAAATTATTTTTACTAAGGAAAATATATACGGGGTATTAGGAAAGCAGAAGAGCGAGGAGGTATTTTTCAAATTATTAGGAGCACGCGGCAAACTAGTCTTCAGAATTTCCGCACGCCTAATTCTAATTAAAATTATTTTAACTTGGGAAATATATACGGGGTATTAGGAAAGCAGAAGAGCGAGGAGGTATTTTTCAAATTATTAGGAGCACGCGGCAAACTAGTTTTCAGAATTTCAGCACTCCTTATTCTAAATAAAATTATTTTAACTAAGGAAAATATATACGGGGTTATTAGGAAAGCAGAAGAGCGAAGAAGTATTTTTCAAATTATTATTAGCAGGTGGCAAACTAATTTTCAGAATTTCAGCACTCCTTATTCTAAATAAAATTATTTTAACTAAGGAAAATATATACGGGGTATTAGGAAAGCAGAAGAGCGAGGAGGTATTTTTCAAGCTATTAGGAGCACGCGGCAAACTAGTCTTCAGAATTTCCGCACGCCTAATTCTAATTAAAATTATTTTAACTTGGGAAATATACGGGGTATTAGGAAAGCAGAAGAGCGAGGAGGTATTTTTCATTATTAGGAGCACGCGGCAAACTAGTTTTCAGAATTTCCGCACTCCTAATTCTAATTAAAATAATTTTAACTTAGGAAAATAAATACGGGGTATTAGGAAAGCAGAAGAGCGAAGAAGTATTTTTCAAATTATTAGGAGCACGCGGCAAACTAGTTTTCAGAATTTCCGCACTCCTTATTCTAAATAAAATTATTTTAACTTAGGAAAATATATACGGGGTATTAGGAAAGCAGAAGAGCGAAGAAGTATTTTTCAAATTATTATTAGCAGGTGGCAAACTAATTTTCAGAATTTCAGCACTCCTTATTCTAAATAAAATTATTTTAACTAAGGAAAATATATACGGGGTTATTAGGAAAGCAGAAAAGCGGGGAGGTATTTTTCAAATTATTAGGAGCACGCGGCAAACTAGTTTTCAGAATTTCAGCACTCCTTATTCTAAATAAAATTATTTTAACTAAGGAAAATATATACGGGGTTATTAGGAAAGCAGAAAAGCGGGGAGGTATTTTTCAAATTATTAGGAGCACGCGGCAAACTAGTTTTCAGAATTTCAGCACTCCTTATTCTAAATAAAATTATTTTAACTAAGGAAAATATATACGGGGTTATTAGGAAAGCAGAAAAGCGAGGAGGTATTTTTCAAATTATTAGGAGCACGCGGCAAACTAGTTTTCAGAATTTCCGCACTCCTTATTCTAATTAAAATAATTTTAACTTAGGAAAATAAATACGGGGTATTAGGAAAGCAGAAGAGCGAAGAAGTATTTTTCAAATTATTAGGAGCACGCGGCAAACTAGTCTTCAGAATTTCAGCACTCCTTATTCTAAATAAAATTATTTTAACCAAGGAAAATATATACGGGGTATTAGGAAAGCAGAAGAGCGAGGAGGTATTTTTCAAATTATTAGGAGCACGCGGCAAACTAGTTTTCAGAATTTCCGCACTCCTTATTCTAAATAAAATTATTTTAACTAAGGAAAATATATACGGGGTTATTAGGAAAGCAGAAGAGCGGGGAGGTATTTTTCAAATTATTAGGAGCACGCGGCAAACTAGTTTTCAGAATTTCAGCACTCTTTATTCTAAATAAAATTATTTTAACTAAGGAAAATATATACGGGGTTATTAGGAAAGCAGAAAAGCGAGGAGGTATTTTTCAAATTATTAGGAGCACGCGGCAAACTAGTTTTCAGAATTTCCGCACTCCTTATTCTAAATAAAATTATTTTAACCAAGGAAAATATATACGGAGTTATTAGGAAAGCAGAAGAGCGAAGAAGTATTTTTCAAATTATTAGGAGCACGCGGCAAACTAGTTTTCAGAATTTCCGCACTCCTTATTCTAAATAAAATTATTTTAACTTAGGAAAATATATACGGGGTATTAGGAAAGCAGAAGAGCGAAGAAGTACTTTTCAAATTATTATTAGCACGCGGCAACCTAGCCTTCTGAATTTCCGCACTCCTAATTCTAAATAAAATTATTTTAACTTAGGAAAATATATACGGGGTATTAGGAAAGCAGAAGAGCGAAGAGGTATTTTTCAAATTATAAGGAGCACGCGACAACCTAGCCTTCAGAATTTCCGCAATCCTAATTCTAAATAAAATTATTTTAACTTGGGAAATATATACGGGGTACTAGGAAAGCAGAAGAGCGAAGAGGTATTTTTCAAATTATTAGGAGCACGCGGCAAACTAGTCTTCAGAATTTCCGCACTCCTAATTCTAATTAAAATCATTTTAACTTAGGAAAATATATACGGGGTATTAGGAAAGCAGAAAAGCGAAGAGGTATTTTTCAAATTATTAGGAGCACGCGGCAAACTAGTCTTCAGAATTTCCGCACTCCTAATTCTAATTAAAATTATTTTAACTTGGGAAATATATACGGGCTATTAGGAAAGCAGAAGAGCGAGGAGGTATTTTTCATTATTAGGAGCACGCGGCAAACTAGTTTTCAGAATTTCCGCACTCCTAATTCTAATTAAAATAATTTTAACTTAGGAAAATAAATACGGGGTATTAGGAAAGCAGAAGAGCGAAGAAGTATTTTTCAAATTATTAGGAGCACGCGGCAAACTAGTTTTCAGAATCTCCGCACTCCTTATTCTAAATAAAATTATTTTAACTTAGGAAAATATATACGGGGTATTAGGAAAGCAGAAGAGCGAAGAGGTATTTTTCAAATTATTAGGAGCACGCGGCAAACTAGTTTTCAGAATTTCAGCACTCCTTATTCTAAATAAAATTATTTGAACTTAGGAAAATATATACGGGGTATTAGGAAAGCAGAAAAGCGAAGAAGTATTTTTCAAATTATTATTAGCAGGTGGCAAACTAATTTTCAGAATTTCAGCACTCCATATTCTAAATAAAATTATTTTTACTAAGGAAAATATATACGGGGTATTAGGAAAGCAGAAGAGCGAGGAGGTATTTTTCAAATTATTAGGAGCACGCGGCAAACTAGTCTTCAGAATTTCCGCACGCCTAATTCTAATTAAAATTATTTTAACTTGGGAAATATATACGGGGTATTAGGAAAGCAGAAGAGCGAGGAGGTATTTTTCAAATTATTAGGAGCACGCGGCAAACTAGTCTTCAGAATTTCCGCACGCCTAATTCTAATTAAAATTATTTTAACTTGGGAAATATACGGGGTATTAGGAAAGCAGAAGAGCGAGGAGGTATTTTTCATTATTAGGAGCACGCGGCAAACTAGTTTTCAGAATTTCCGCACTCCTAATTCTAATTAAAATAATTTTAACTTAGGAAAATAAATACGGGGTATTAGGAAAGCAGAAGAGCGAAGAAGTATTTTTCAAATTATTAGGAGCACGCGGCAAACTAGTTTTCAGAATTTCCGCACTCCTTATTCTAAATAAAATTATTTTAACTTAGGAAAATATATACGGGGTATTAGGAAAGCAGAAGAGCGAAGAGGTATTTCTCAAATTATTAGGAGCACGCGGCAAACTAGTTTTCAGAATTTCAGCACTCCTTATTCTAAATAAAATTATTTGAACTTAGGAAAATATATACGGGGTATTAGGAAAGCAGAAGAGCGAAGAAGTATTTTTCAAATTATTGTTAGCAGGTGGCAAACTAATTTTCAGAATTTCAGCACTCCTTATTCTAAATAAAATTATTTTAACTAAGGAAAATATATACGGGGTATTAGGAAAGCAGAAGAGCGAGGAGGTATTTTTCAAACTATTAGGAGCACGCGGCAAACTAGTCTTCAGAATTTCCGCACGCCTAATTCTAATTAAAATTATTTTAACTTGGGAAATATATACGGGGTATTAGGAAAGCAGAAGAGCGAGGAGGTATTTTTCATTATTAGGAGCACGCGGCAAACTAGTTTTCAGAATTTCAGCACTCCTTATTCTAAATAAAATTATTTTAACTAAGGAAAATATATACGGGGTTATTAGGAAAGCAGAAGAGCGAGGAGGTATTTTTCAAATTATTAGGAGCACGCGGCAAACTAGTTTTCAGAATTTCAGCACTCCTTATTCTAAATAAAATTATTTTAACTAAGGAAAATATGTACGGGGTTATTAGGAAAGCAGAAGAGCGAGGATGTATTTTTCAAATTATTAGGAGCACGCGGCAAACTAGTTTTCAGAATTTCAGCACTCCTTATTCTAAATAAAATTATTTTAACTTAGGAAAATATATACGGGGTATTAGGAAAGCAGAAGAGCGAAGAGGTATTTTTCAAATTATTAGGAGCACGCGGCAAAATAGTCTTCAGAATTTCCGCACTCCTAATTCTAATTAAAATAATTTTAACTTAGGAAATATATACGGGGTATTAGGAAAGCAGAAGAGCGAGGAGGTATTTTGCAAATTATTAGGAGCACGCGGCAAACCAGTTTTCAGAATTTCAGCACTCCTTATTCTAAATAAAATTATTTTAACTAAGGAAAATATATACGGGGTTATTAGGAAAGCAGAAGAGCGGGGAGGTATTTTTCAAATTATTAGGAGCACGCGGCAAACTAGTTTTCAGAATTTCAGCACTCCTTATTCTAAATAAAATTATTTTAACTTCGGAATATATATACGGGGTATTAGGAAAGCAGAAGAGCGAAGAAGTACTTTTCAAATTATTATTAGCACGCGGCAACCTAGCCTTCAGAATTTCCGCACTCTTAATTCTAAATAAAATTATTTTAACTTAGGAAAATATATACGGGGTATTAGGAAAGCAGAAGAGCGGGGAGGTATTTTTCAAATTATTAGGAGCACGCGGCAAACTAGTTTTCAGAATTTCAGCACTCCTTATTCTAAATAAAATTATTTGAACTTAGGAAAATATATACGGGGTATTAGGAAAGCAGAAAAGCGAAGAAGTATTTTTCAAATTATTATTAGCAGGTGGCAAACTAATTTTCAGAATTTCAGCACTCCTTATTCTAAATAAAATTATTTTTACTAAGGAAAATATATACGGGGTATTAGGAAAGCAGAAGAGCGAGGAGGTATTTTTCAAATTATTAGGAGCACGCGGCAAACTAGTCTTCAGAATTTCCGCACGCCTAATTCTAATTAAAATTATTTTAACTTGGGAAATATATACGGGGTATTAGGAAAGCAGAAGAGCGAGGAGGTATTTTTCAAATTATTAGGAGCACGCGGCAAACTAGTTTTCAGAATTTCAGCACTCCTTATTCTAAATAAAATTATTTTAACTAAGGAAAATATATACGGGGTTATTAGGAAAGCAGAAGAGCGAAGAAGTATTTTTCAAATTATTATTAGCAGGTGGCAAACTAATTTTCAGAATTTCAGCACTCCTTATTCTAAATAAAATTATTTTAACTAAGGAAAATATATACGGGGTATTAGGAAAGCAGAAGAGCGAGGAGGTATTTTTCAAGCTATTAGGAGCACGCGGCAAACTAGTCTTCAGAATTTCCGCACGCCTAATTCTAATTAAAATTATTTTAACTTGGGAAATATACGGGGTATTAGGAAAGCAGAAGAGCGAGGAGGTATTTTTCATTATTAGGAGCACGCGGCAAACTAGTTTTCAGAATTTCCGCACTCCTAATTCTAATTAAAATAATTTTAACTTAGGAAAATAAATACGGGGTATTAGGAAAGCAGAAGAGCGAAGAAGTATTTTTCAAATTATTAGGAGCACGCGGCAAACTAGTTTTCAGAATTTCCGCACTCCTTATTCTAAATAAAATTATTTTAACTTAGGAAAATATATACGGGGTATTAGGAAAGCAGAAGAGCGAAGAGGTATTTCTCAAATTATTAGGAGCACGCGGCAAACTAGTTTTCAGAATTTCAGCACTCCTTATTCTAAATAAAATTATTTGAACTTAGGAAAATATATACGGGGTATTAGGAAAGCAGAAGAGCGAAGAAGTATTTTTCAAATTATTGTTAGCAGGTGGCAAACTAATTTTCAGAATTTCAGCACTCCTTATTCTAAATAAAATTATTTTAACTAAGGAAAATATATACGGGGTATTAGGAAAGCAGAAGAGCGAGGAGGTATTTTTCAAACTATTAGGAGCACGCGGCAAACTAGTCTTCAGAATTTCCGCACGCCTAATTCTAATTAAAATTATTTTAACTTGGGAAATATATACGGGGTATTAGGAAAGCAGAAGAGCGAGGAGGTATTTTTCATTATTAGGAGCACGCGGCAAACTAGTTTTCAGAATTTCAGCACTCCTTATTCTAAATAAAATTATTTTAACTAAGGAAAATATATACGGAGTTATTAGGAAAGCAGAAGAGCGGGGAGGTATTTTTCAAATTATTAGGAGCACGCGGCAAACTAGTTTTCAGAATTTCAGCACTCCTTATTCTAAATAAAATTATTTTAACTTCGGAATATATATACGGGGTATTAGGAAAGCAGAAGAGCGAAGAAGTACTTTTCAAATTATTATTAGCACGCGGCAACCTAGCCTTCAGAATTTCCGCACTCTTAATTCTAAATAAAATTATTTTATCTTAGGAAAATATATACGGGGTATTAGGAAAGCAGAAGAGCGGGGAGGTATTTTTCAAATTATTAGGAGCACGCGGCAAACTAGTTTTCAGAATTTCAGCACTCCTTATTCTAAATAAAATTATTTTAACTAAGGAAAATATATACGGGGTTATTAGGAAAGCAGAAGAGCGGGGAGGTATTTTTCAAATTATTAGGAGCACGCGGCAAACTAGTTTTCAGAATTTCAGCACTCCTTATTCTAAATAAAATTATTTTAACTTCGGAAAATATATACGGGGTTATTAGGAAAGCAGAAGAGCGAAGAAGTACTTTTCAAATTATTATTAGCACGCGGCAACCTAGCCTACAGAATTTCCGCACTCTTAATTCTAAATAAAATTATTTTAACTTAGGAAAATATATACGGGGTATTAGGAAAGCAGAAGAGCGGGGAGGTATTTTTCAAATTATTAGGAGCATGCGGCAAACTAGTTTTCAGAATTTCAGCACTCCTTATTCTAAATAAAATTATTTTAACTTAGGAAAATATATACGGGGTATTAGGAAAGCAGAAGAGCGGGGAGGTATTTTTCAAATTATTTTAACTTCGGAATATATATACGGGGTATTAGGAAATCAGAAGAGCGAAGAAGTACTTTTCAAATCATTATTAGCACGCGGCAACCTAGCCTTCAGAATTTCCGCACTCTTAATTCTAAATAAAATTATTTTAACTTAGGAAAATATATACGGGGTATTAGGAAAGCAGAAGAGCGGGGAGGTATTTTTCAAATTATTAGGAGCACGCGGCAAACTAGTTTTCAGAATTTCAGCACTCCTAATTCTAATTAAAATTATTTTAACTTGGGAAATATATACGGGCTATTAGGAAAGCAGAAGAGCGAGGAGGTATTTTTCATTATTAGGAGCACGCGGCAAACTAGTTTTCAGAATTTCCGCACTCCTAATTCTAATTAAAATAATTTTAACTTAGGAAAATAAATACGGGGTATTAGGAAAGCAGAAGAGCGAAGAAGTATTTTTCAAATTATTAGGAGCACGCGGCAAACTAGTTTTCAGAATTTCCGCACTCCTTATTCTAAATAAAATTATTTTAACTTAGGAAAATATATACGGGGTATTAGGAAAGCAGAAGAGCGAGGAGGTATTTTGCAAATTATTAGGAGCACGCGGCAAACCAGTTTGCAGAATTTCAGCACTCCTTATTCTAAATAAAATTATTTTAACTTAGGAAAATATATACGGGGTATTAGGAAAGCAGAAGAGCGGGGAGGTATTTTTCAAATTATTAGGAGCACGCGGCAAACTAGTTTTCAGAATTTCAGCACTCCTTATTCTAAATAAAATTATTTTAACTAAGGAAAATATATACGGGGTTATTAGGAAAGCAGAAGAGCGGGGAGGTATTTTTCAAATTATTAGGAGCACGCGGCAAACTAGTTTTCAGAATTTCAGCACTCCTTATTCTAAATAAAATTATTTTAACTTAGGAAAATATATACGGGGTATTAGGAAAGCAGAAGAGCGAGGAGGTATTTTTCATTATTAGGAGCACGCGGCAAACTAGTTTTCAGAATTTCAGCCCTCCTTATTCTAAATAAAATTATTTTAACTTCCTAAAATATATACGGGGTATTAGGAAAGCAGAAGAGCGAGGAGGTATTTTTCAAATTATTAGGAGTACGCGGCAAACTAGTTTTCAGAATTTCAGCACTCCTTATTCTAAATAAAATTATTTTAACTAAGGAAAATACATACGGGGTTATTAGGAAAGCAGAAGAGCGGGGAGGTATTTTTCAAATTATTAGGAGCACGCGGCAAACTAGTTTTCAGAATTTCAGCACTCCTTATTCTAAATAAAATTATTTTAACTAAGGAAAATATATACGGGGTTATTAGGAAAGCAGAAAAGCGGGGAGGTATTTTTCAAATTATTAGGAGCACGCGGCAAACTAGTTTTCAGAATTTCAGCACTCCTTATTCTAAATAAAATTATTTTAACTAAGGAAAATATATACGGGGTTATTAGGAAAGCAGAAAAGCGAGGAGGTATTTTTCAAATTATTAGGAGCACGCGGCAAACTAGTTTTCAGAATTTCCGCACTCCTTATTCTAATTAAAATAATTTTAACTTAGGAAAATAAATACGGGGTATTAGGAAAGCAGAAGAGCGAAGAAGTATTTTTCAAATTATTAGGAGCACGCGGCAAACTAGTTTTCAGAATTTCAGCACTCCTTATTCTAAATAAAATTATTTTAACTAAGGAAAATATATACGGGGTTATTAGGAAAGCAGAAAAGCGAGGAGGTATTTTTCAAATTATTAGGAGCACGCGGCAAACTAGTTTTCAGAATTTCCGCACTCCTTATTCTAATTAAAATAATTTTAACTTAGGAAAATAAATACGGGGTATTAGGAAAGCAGAAGAGCGAAGAAGTATTTTTCAAATTATTAGGAGCACGCGGCAAACTAGTCTTCAGAATTTCAGCACTCCTTATTCTAAATAAAATTATTTTAACCAAGGAAAATATATACGGGGTATTAGGAAAGCAGAAGAGCGAGGAGGTATTTTTCAAATTATTAGGAGCACGCGGCAAACTAGTTTTCAGAATTTCAGCACTCTTTATTCTAAATAAAATTATTTTAACTAAGGAAAATATATACGGAGTTATTAGGAAAGCAGAAGAGCGGGGAGGTATTTTTCAAATTATTAGGGGCACGCGGCAAACTAGTTTTCAGAATTTCAGCACTCCTTATTCTAAATAAAATTATTTTAACTAAGGAAAATATATACGGGGTTATTAGGAAAGCAGAAGAGCGGGGAGGTATTTTTCAAATTATTAGGAGCACGCGGCAAACTAGTTTTCAGAATTTCAGCACTCCTTATTCTAAATAAAATTATTTTAACTAAGGAAAATATATACGGGGTTATTAGGAAAGCAGAAAAGCGGGGAGGTATTTTTCAAATTATTAGGAGCACGCGGCAAACTAGTTTTCAGAATTTCAGCACTCCTTATTCTAAATAAAATTATTTTAACTAAGGAAAATATATACGGGGTTATTAGGAAAGCAGAAAAGCGAGGAGGTATTTTTCAAATTATTAGGAGCACGCGGCAAACTAGTTTTCAGAATTTCCGCACTCCTTATTCTAATTAAAATAATTTTAACTTAGGAAAATAAATACGGGGTATTAGGAAAGCAGAAGAGCGAGGAGGTATTTTTCAAATTATTAGGAGCACGCGGCAAACTAGTTTTCAGAATTTCAGCACTCCTTATTCTAAATAAAATTATTTTAACTAAGGAAAATATGTACGGGGTTATTAGGAAAGCAGAAGAGCGAGGATGTATTTTTCAAATTATTAGGAGCACGCGGCAAACTAGTTTTCAGAATTTCAGCACTCCTTATTCTAAATAAAATTATTTTAACTAAGGAAAATATATACGGGGTTATTAGGAAAGCAGAAGAGCGGGGAGGTATTTTTCAAATTATTAGGAGCACGCGGCAAACTAGTTTTCAGAATTTCAGCACTCCTTATTCTAAATAAAATTATTTTAACTAAGGAAAATATATACGGGGTTATTAGGAAAGCAGAAAAGCGAGGAGGTATTTTTCAAACTATTAGGAGCACGCGGCAAACTAGTTTTCAGAATTTCAGCACTCCTTATTCTAAATAAAATTATTTGAACTTAGGAAAATATATACGGGGTATTAGGAAAGCAGAAGAGCGAAGAAGTACTTTTCAAATTATTATTAGCACGCGGCAACCTAGCCTTCAGAATTTCCGCACTCCTAATTCTAAATATAATTATTTTAACTTAGGAAAATATATACGGGGTATTAGGAAAGCAGAAGAGCGAAGAGGTATTTTTCAAATTATTAGGAGCACGCGGCAAAATAGTCTTCAGAATTTCCGCACTCCTAATTCTAATTAAAATAATTTTAACTTAGGAAATATATACGGGGTATTAGGAAAGCAGAAGAGCGAGGAGGTATTTTGCAAATTATTAGGAGCACGCGGCAAACCAGTTTTCAGAATTTCAGCACTCCTTATTCTAAATAAAATTATTTGAACTTAGGAAAATATGAACGGGGTTATTAGGAAAGCAGAAGAGCGAGGATGTATTTTTCAAATTATTAGGAGCACGCGGCAAACTAGTTTTCAGAATTTCAGCACTCCTTATTCTAAATAAAATTATTTTAACTTCGGAAAATATATACGGGGTATTAGGAAAGCAGAAGAGCGAGGAGGTATTTTTCAAATTATTATTAGCAGGTGGCAAACTAATTTTCAGAATTTCAGCACTCCTTATTCTAAATAAAATTATTTTAACTACGGAAAATATATACGGGGTATTAGGAAAGCAGAAGAGCGAGGAGGTATTTTTCAAATTATTAGGAGCACGCGGCAAACTAGTTTTCAGAATTTCAGCACTCCTTATTCTAAATAAAATTATTTTAACCAAGGAAAATATATACGGGGTATTAGGAAAGCAGAAGAGCGAGGAGGTATTTTTCAAATTATTAGGAACACGCGGCAAACTAGTTTTCAGAATTTCCGCACTCCTTATTCTAAATAAAATTATTTTAACTAAGGAAAATATATACGGGGTTATTAGGAAAGCAGAAGAGCGGGGAGGTATTTTTCAAATTATTAGGAGCACGCGGCAAACTAGTTTTCAGAATTTCAGCACTCTTTATTCTAAATAAAATTATTTTAACTAAGGAAAATATATACGGGGTTATTAGGAAAGCAGAAAAGCGAGGAGGTATTTTTCAAATTATTAGGAGCACGCGGCAAACTAGTTTTCAGAATTTCCGCACTCCTTATTCTAAATAAAATTATTTTAACCAAGGAAAATATATACGGAGTTATTAGGAAAGCAGAAGAGCGGGGAGGTATTTTTCAAATTATTAGGAGCACGCGGCAAACTAGTTTTCAGAATTTCAGCACTCCTTATTCTAAATAAAATTATTTTAACTAAGGAAAATATATACGGGGTTATTAGGAAAGCAGAAGAGCGGGGAGGTATTTTTCAAATTATTAGGAGCACGCGGCAAACTAGTTTTCAGAATTTCAGCACTCCTTATTCTAAATAAAATTATTTTAACTTCGGAATATATATACGGGGTATTAGGAAATCAGAAGAGCGAAGAAGTACTTTTCAAATTATTATTAGCACGCGGCAACCTAGCCTTCAGAATTTCCGCACTCTTAATTCTAAATAAAATTATTTTAACTTAGGAAAATATATACGGGGTATTAGGAAAGCAGAAGAGCGGGGAGGTATTTTTCAAATTATTAGGAGCATGCGGCAAACTAGTTTTCAGAATTTCAGCACTCCTTATTCTAAATAAAATTATTTTAACTTAGGAAAATATATACGGGGTATTAGGAAAGCAGAAGAGCGGGGAGGTATTTTTCAAATTATTTTAACTTCGGAATATATATACGGGGTATTAGGAAATCAGAAGAGCGAAGAAGTACTTTTCAAATCATTATTAGCACGCGGCAACCTAGCCTTCAGAATTTCCGCACTCTTAATTCTAAATAAAATTATTTTAACTTAGGAAAATATATACGGGGTATTAGGAAAGCAGAAGAGCGGGGAGGTATTTTTCAAATTATTAGGAGCACGCGGCAAACTAGTTTTCAGAATTTCAGCACTCCTAATTCTAATTAAAATTATTTTAACTTGGGAAATATATACGGGCTATTAGGAAAGCAGAAGAGCGAGGAGGTATTTTTCATTATTAGGAGCACGCGGCAAACTAGTTTTCAGAATTTCCGCACTCCTAATTCTAATTAAAATAATTTTAACTTAGGAAAATAAATACGGGGTATTAGGAAAGCAGAAGAGCGAAGAAGTATTTTTCAAATTATTAGGAGCACGCGGCAAACTAGTTTTCAGAATTTCCGCACTCCTTATTCTAAATAAAATTATTTTAACTTAGGAAAATATATACGGGGTATTAGGAAAGCAGAAGAGCGAGGAGGTATTTTGCAAATTATTAGGAGCACGCGGCAAACCAGTTTGCAGAATTTCAGCACTCCTTATTCTAAATAAAATTATTTTAACTTAGGAAAATATATACGGGGTATTAGGAAAGCAGAAGAGCGGGGAGGTATTTTTCAAATTATTAGGAGCACGCGGCAAACTAGTTTTCAGAATTTCAGCACTCCTTATTCTAAATAAAATTATTTTAACTAAGGAAAATATATACGGGGTTATTAGGAAAGCAGAAGAGCGGGGAGGTATTTTTCAAATTATTAGGAGCACGCGGCAAACTAGTTTTCAGAATTTCAGCACTCCTTATTCTAAATAAAATTATTTTAACTTAGGAAAATATATACGGGGTATTAGGAAAGCAGAAGAGCGAGGAGGTATTTTGCAAATTATTAGGAGCACGCGGCAAACCAGTTTGCAGAATTTCAGCACTCCTTATTCTAAATAAAATTATTTTAACTTAGGAAAATATATACGGGGTATTAGGAAAGCAGAAGAGCGGGGAGGTATTTTTCAAATTATTAGGAGCACGCGGCAAACTAGTCTTCAGAATTTCCGCACGCCTAATTCTAATTAAAATTATTTTAACTTGGGAAACATATACGGGGTATTAGGAAAGCAGAAGAGCGAGGAGGTATTTTTCATTATTAGGAGCACGCGGCAAACTAGTTTTCAGAATTTCAGCCCTCCTTATTCTAAATAAAATTATTTTAACTTCCTAAAATATATACGGGGTATTAGGAAAGCAGAAGAGCGAGGAGGTATTTTTCAAATTATTAGGAGTACGCGGCAAACTAGTTTTCAGAATTTCAGCACTCCTTATTCTAAATAAAATTATTTTAACTAAGGAAAATACATACGGGGTTATTAGGAAAGCAGAAGAGCGGGGAGGTATTTTTCAAATTATTAGGAGCACGCGGCAAACTAGTTTTCAGAATTTCAGCACTCCTTATTCTAAATAAAATTATTTTAACTAAGGAAAATATATACGGGGTTATTAGGAAAGCAGAAAAGCGGGGAGGTATTTTTCAAATTATTAGGAGCACGCGGCAAACTAGTTTTCAGAATTTCAGCACTCCTTATTCTAAATAAAATTATTTTAACTAAGGAAAATATATACGGGGTTATTAGGAAAGCAGAAAAGCGAGGAGGTATTTTTCAAATTATTAGGAGCACGCGGCAAACTAGTTTTCAGAATTTCCGCACTCCTTATTCTAATTAAAATAATTTTAACTTAGGAAAATAAATACGGGGTATTAGGAAAGCAGAAGAGCGAAGAAGTATTTTTCAAATTATTAGGAGCACGCGGCAAACTAGTTTTCAGAATTTCAGCACTCCTTATTCTAAATAAAATTATTTTAACTAAGGAAAATATATACGGGGTTATTAGGAAAGCAGAAAAGCGAGGAGGTATTTTTCAAATTATTAGGAGCACGCGGCAAACTAGTTTTCAGAATTTCCGCACTCCTTATTCTAATTAAAATAATTTTAACTTAGGAAAATAAATACGGGGTATTAGGAAAGCAGAAGAGCGAAGAAGTATTTTTCAAATTATTAGGAGCACGCGGCAAACTAGTCTTCAGAATTTCAGCACTCCTTATTCTAAATAAAATTATTTTAACCAAGGAAAATATATACGGGGTATTAGGAAAGCAGAAGAGCGAGGAGGTATTTTTCAAATTATTAGGAGCACGCGGCAAACTAGTTTTCAGAATTTCAGCACTCTTTATTCTAAATAAAATTATTTTAACTAAGGAAAATATATACGGAGTTATTAGGAAAGCAGAAGAGCGGGGAGGTATTTTTCAAATTATTAGGGGCACGCGGCAAACTAGTTTTCAGAATTTCAGCACTCCTTATTCTAAATAAAATTATTTTAACTAAGGAAAATATATACGGGGTTATTAGGAAAGCAGAAGAGCGGGGAGGTATTTTTCAAATTATTAGGAGCACGCGGCAAACTAGTTTTCAGAATTTCAGCACTCCTTATTCTAAATAAAATTATTTTAACTAAGGAAAATATATACGGGGTTATTAGGAAAGCAGAAAAGCGGGGAGGTATTTTTCAAATTATTAGGAGCACGCGGCAAACTAGTTTTCAGAATTTCAGCACTCCTTATTCTAAATAAAATTATTTTAACTAAGGAAAATATATACGGGGTTATTAGGAAAGCAGAAAAGCGAGGAGGTATTTTTCAAATTATTAGGAGCACGCGGCAAACTAGTTTTCAGAATTTCCGCACTCCTTATTCTAATTAAAATAATTTTAACTTAGGAAAATAAATACGGGGTATTAGGAAAGCAGAAGAGCGAGGAGGTATTTTTCAAATTATTAGGAGCACGCGGCAAACTAGTTTTCAGAATTTCAGCACTCCTTATTCTAAATAAAATTATTTTAACTAAGGAAAATATGTACGGGGTTATTAGGAAAGCAGAAGAGCGAGGATGTATTTTTCAAATTATTAGGAGCACGCGGCAAACTAGTTTTCAGAATTTCAGCACTCCTTATTCTAAATAAAATTATTTTAACTAAGGAAAATATATACGGGGTTATTAGGAAAGCAGAAGAGCGGGGAGGTATTTTTCAAATTATTAGGAGCACGCGGCAAACTAGTTTTCAGAATTTCAGCACTCCTTATTCTAAATAAAATTATTTTAACTAAGGAAAATATATACGGGGTTATTAGGAAAGCAGAAAAGCGAGGAGGTATTTTTCAAACTATTAGGAGCACGCGGCAAACTAGTTTTCAGAATTTCAGCACTCCTTATTCTAAATAAAATTATTTGAACTTAGGAAAATATATACGGGGTATTAGGAAAGCAGAAGAGCGAAGAAGTACTTTTCAAATTATTATTAGCACGCGGCAACCTAGCCTTCAGAATTTCCGCACTCCTAATTCTAAATATAATTATTTTAACTTAGGAAAATATATACGGGGTATTAGGAAAGCAGAAGAGCGAAGAGGTATTTTTCAAATTATTAGGAGCACGCGGCAAAATAGTCTTCAGAATTTCCGCACTCCTAATTCTAATTAAAATAATTTTAACTTAGGAAATATATACGGGGTATTAGGAAAGCAGAAGAGCGAGGAGGTATTTTGCAAATTATTAGGAGCACGCGGCAAACCAGTTTTCAGAATTTCAGCACTCCTTATTCTAAATAAAATTATTTGAACTTAGGAAAATATGAACGGGGTTATTAGGAAAGCAGAAGAGCGAGGATGTATTTTTCAAATTATTAGGAGCACGCGGCAAACTAGTTTTCAGAATTTCAGCACTCCTTATTCTAAATAAAATTATTTTAACTTCGGAAAATATATACGGGGTATTAGGAAAGCAGAAGAGCGAGGAGGTATTTTTCAAATTATTATTAGCAGGTGGCAAACTAATTTTCAGAATTTCAGCACTCCTTATTCTAAATAAAATTATTTTAACTACGGAAAATATATACGGGGTATTAGGAAAGCAGAAGAGCGAGGAGGTATTTTTCAAATTATTAGGAGCACGCGGCAAACTAGTTTTCAGAATTTCAGCACTCCTTATTCTAAATAAAATTATTTTAACCAAGGAAAATATATACGGGGTATTAGGAAAGCAGAAGAGCGAGGAGGTATTTTTCAAATTATTAGGAACACGCGGCAAACTAGTTTTCAGAATTTCCGCACTCCTTATTCTAAATAAAATTATTTTAACTAAGGAAAATATATACGGGGTTATTAGGAAAGCAGAAGAGCGGGGAGGTATTTTTCAAATTATTAGGAGCACGCGGCAAACTAGTTTTCAGAATTTCAGCACTCTTTATTCTAAATAAAATTATTTTAACTAAGGAAAATATATACGGGGTTATTAGGAAAGCAGAAAAGCGAGGAGGTATTTTTCAAATTATTAGGAGCACGCGGCAAACTAGTTTTCAGAATTTCCGCACTCCTTATTCTAAATAAAATTATTTTAACCAAGGAAAATATATACGGAGTTATTAGGAAAGCAGAAGAGCGGGGAGGTATTTTTCAAATTATTAGGAGCACGCGGCAAACTAGTTTTCAGAATTTCAGCACTCCTTATTCTAAATAAAATTATTTTAACTAAGGAAAATATATACGGGGTTATTAGGAAAGCAGAAGAGCGGGGAGGTATTTTTCAAATTATTAGGAGCACGCGGCAAACTAGTTTTCAGAATTTCAGCACTCCTTATTCTAAATAAAATTATTTTAACTTCGGAATATATATACGGGGTATTAGGAAATCAGAAGAGCGAAGAAGTACTTTTCAAATTATTATTAGCACGCGGCAACCTAGCCTTCAGAATTTCCGCACTCTTAATTCTAAATAAAATTATTTTAACTTAGGAAAATATATACGGGGTATTAGGAAAGCAGAAGAGCGGGGAGGTATTTTTCAAATTATTAGGAGCACGCGGCAAACTAGTTTTCAGAATTTCAGCACTCCTAATTCTAATTAAAATTATTTTAACTTGGGAAATATATACGGGCTATTAGGAAAGCAGAAGAGCGAGGAGGTATTTTTCATTATTAGGAGCACGCGGCAAACTAGTTTTCAGAATTTCCGCACTCCTAATTCTAATTAAAATAATTTTAACTTAGGAAAATAAATACGGGGTATTAGGAAAGCAGAAGAGCGAAGAAGTATTTTTCAAATTATTAGGAGCACGCGGCAAACTAGTTTTCAGAATTTCCGCACTCCTTATTCTAAATAAAATTATTTTAACTTAGGAAAATATATACGGGGTATTAGGAAAGCAGAAGAGCGAAGAGGTATTTTTCATATTATTAGGAGCACGCGGCAAACTAGTTTTCAGAATTTCAGCACTCCTTATTCTAAATAAAATTATTTGAACTTAGGAAAATATATACGGGGTATTAGGAAAGCAGAAAAGCGAAGAAGTATTTTTCAAATTATTATTAGCAGGTGGCAAACTAATTTTCAGAATTTCAGCACTCCTTATTCTAAATAAAATTATTTTTACTTCGGAAAATATATACGGGGTATTAGGAAAGCAGAAGAGCGAGGAGGTATTTTTCAAATTATTAGGAGCACGCGGCAAACTAGTCTTCAGAATTTCCGCACGCCTAATTCCAATTAAAATTATTTTAACTTGGGAAATATATACGGGGTATTAGGAAAGCAGAAGAGCGAGGAGGTATTTTTCAAATTATTAGGAGCACGCGGCAAACTAGTTTTCAGAATTTCCGCACTCCTTATTCTAAATAAAATTATTTTAACTAAGGAAAATATATACGGGGTATTAGGAAAGCAGAAGAGCGGGGAGGTATTTTTCAAATTATTAGGAGCACGCGGCAAACTAGTTTTCAGAATTTCAGCACTCTTTATTCTAAATAAAATTATTTTAACTAAGGAAAATATATACGGGGTTATTAGGAAAGCAGAAAAGCGAGGAGGTATTTTTCAAATTATTAGGAGCACGCGGCAAACTAGTTTTCAGAATTTCCGCACTCCTTATTCTAAATAAAATTATTTTAACCCAGGAAAATATATACGGAGTTATTAGGAAAGCAGAAGATCGGGGAGGTATTTTTCAAATTATTAGGAGCACGCGGCAAACTAGTTTTCAGAATTTCAGCACTCCTTATTCTAAATAAAATTATTTTAACTTCGGAATATATATACGGGGTATTAGGAAAGCAGAAGAGCGAAGAAGTACTTTTCAAATTATTATTAGCATGCGGCAACCTAGCCTTCAGAATTTCCGCACTCTTAATTCTAAATAAAATTATTTTAACTTAGGAAATATATACGGGCTATTAGGAAAGCAGAAGAGCGAGGAGGTATTTTTCATTATTAGGAGCACGCGGCAAACTAGTTTTCAGAATTTCCGCACTCCTAATTCTAATTAAAATAATTTTAACTTAGGAAAATAAATACGGGGTATTAGGAAAGCAGAAGAGCGGGGAGGTATTTTTCAAATTATTAGGAGCACGCGGCAAACTAGTTTTCAGAATTTCAGCACTCCTAATTCTAATTAAAATTATTTTAACTTGGGAAATATATACGGGCTATTAGGAAAGCAGAAGAGCGAGGAGGTATTTTTCATTATTAGGAGCACGCGGCAAACTAGTTTTCAGAATTTCCGCACTCCTAATTCTAATTAAAATAATTTTAACTTAGGAAAATAAATACGGGGTATTAGGAAAGCAGAAGAGCGAAGAAGTATTTTTCAAATTATTAGGAGCACGCGGCAAACTAGTTTTCAGAATTTCCGCACTCCTTATTCTAAATAAAATTATTTTAACTTAGGAAAATATATACGGGGTATTAGGAAAGCAGAAGAGCGAAGAGGTATTTTTCAAATTATTAGGAGCACGCGGCAAACTAGTTTTCAGAATTTCAGCACTCCTTATTCTAAATAAAATTATTTGAACTTAGGAAAATATATACGGGGTATTAGGAAAGCAGAAAAGCGAAGAAGTATTTTTCAAATTATTATTAGCAGGTGGCAAACTAATTTTCAGAATTTCAGCACTCCTTATTCTAAATAAAATTATTTTTACTTCGGAAAATATATACGGGGTATTAGGAAAGCAGAAGAGCGAGGAGGTATTTTTCAAATTATTAGGAGCACGCGGCAAACTAGTCTTCAGAATTTCCGCACTCCTTATTCTAAATAAAATTATTTTAACTAAGGAAAATATGTACGGGGTTATTAGGAAAGCAGAAGAGCGAGGATGTATTTTTCAAATTATTAGGAGCACGCGGCAAACTAGTTTTCAGAATTTCAGCACTCCTTATTCTAAATAAAATTATTTTAACTAAGGAAAATACATACGGGGTTATTAGGAAAGCAGAAGAGCGGGGAGGTATTTTTCAAATTATTAGGAGCACGCGGCAAACTAGTTTTCAGAATTTCAGCACTCCTTATTCTAAATAAAATTATTTTAACTAAGGAAAATATATACGGGGTTATTAGGAAAGCAGAAAAGCGGGGAGGTATTTTTCAAATTATTAGGAGCACGCGGCAAACTAGTTTTCAGAATTTCAGCACTCCTTATTCTAAATAAAATTATTTTTACTTCGGAAAATATATACGGGGTATTAGGAAAGCAGAAGAGCGAGGAGGTATTTTTCAAATTATTAGGAGCACGCGGCAAACTAGTCTTCAGAATTTCCGCACTCCTTATTCTAAATAAAATTATTTTAACTAAGGAAAATATGTACGGGGTTATTAGGAAAGCAGAAGAGCGAGGATGTATTTTTCAAATTATTAGGAGCACGCGGCAAACTAGTTTTCAGAATTTCAGCACTCCTTATTCTAAATAAAATTATTTTAACTAAGGAAAATACATACGGGGTTATTAGGAAAGCAGAAGAGCGGGGAGGTATTTTTCAAATTATTAGGAGCACGCGGCAAACTAGTTTTCAGAATTTCAGCACTCCTTATTCTAAATAAAATTATTTTAACTAAGGAAAATATATACGGGGCTATTAGGAAAGCAGAAAAGCGGGGAGGTATTTTTCAAATTATTAGGAGCACGCGGCAAACTAGTTTTCAGAATTTCAGCACTCCTTATTCTAAATAAAATTATTTTAACTAAGGAAAATATATACGGGGTTATTAGGAAAGCAGAAAAGCGAGGAGGTATTTTTCAAATTATTAGGAGCACGCGGCAAACTAGTTTTCAGAATTTCCGCACTCCTTATTCTAATTAAAATAATTTTAACTTAGGAAAATAAATACGGGGTATTAGGAAAGCAGAAGAGCGAAGAAGTATTTTTCAAATTATTAGGAGCACGCGGCAAACTAGTCTTCAGAATTTCAGCACTCCTTATTCTAAATAAAATTATTTTAACCAAGGAAAATATATACGGGGTATTAGGAAAGCAGAAGAGCGAGGAGGTATTTTTCAAATTATTAGGAGCACGCGGCAAACTAGTTTTCAGAATTTCCGCACTCCTTATTCTAAATAAAATTATTTTAACTAAGGAAAATATATACGGGGTTATTAGGAAAGCAGAAGAGCGGGGAGGTATTTTTCAAATTATTAGGAGCACGCGGCAAACTAGTTTTCAGAATTTCAGCACTCTTTATTCTAAATAAAATTATTTTAACTAAGGAAAATATATACGGGGTTATTAGGAAAGCAGAAAAGCGAGGAGGTATTTTTCAAATTATTAGGAGCACGCGGCAAACTAGTTTTCAGAATTTCCGCACTCCTTATTCTAAATAAAATTATTTTAACCAAGGAAAATATATACGGAGTTATTAGGAAAGCAGAAGAGCGGGGAGGTATTTTTCAAATTATTAGGAACACGCGGCAAACTAGTTTTCAGAATTTCAGCACTCCTTATTCTAAATAAAATTATTTTAACTAAGGAAAATATATACGGGGTTATTAGGAAAGCAGAAGAGCGGGGAGGTATTTTTCAAATTATTAGGAGCACGCGGCAAACTAGTTTTCAGAATTTCAGCACTCCTTATTCTAAATAAAATTATTTTAACTAAGGAAAATATATACGGGGTTATTAGGAAAGCAGAAAAGCGGGGAGGTATTTTTCAAATTATTAGGAGCACGCGGCAAACTAGTTTTCAGAATTTCAGCACTCCTTATTCTAAATAAAATTATTTTAACTAAGGAAAATATATACGGGGTTATTAGGAAAGCAGAAAAGCGAGGAGGTATTTTTCAAATTATTAGGAGCACGCGGCAAACTAGTTTTCAGAATTTCCGCACTCCTTATTCTAATTAAAATAATTTTAACTTAGGAAAATAAATACGGGGTATTAGGAAATCAGAAGAGCGAAGAAGTATTTTTCAAATTATTAGGAGCACGCGGCAAACTAGTCTTCAGAATTTCAGCACTCCTTATTCTAAATAAAATTATTTTAACTAAGGAAAATATATACGGGGTTATTAGGAAAGCAGAAGAGCGGGGAGGTATTTTTCAAATTATTAGGAGCACGCGGCAAACTAGTTTTCAGAATTTCAGCCCTCCTTATTCTAAATAAAATTATTTTAACTTCGGAAAATATATACGGGGTATTAGGAAAGCAGAAGAGCGAGGAGGTATTTTTCAAATTATTAGGAGCACGCGGCAAACTAATTTTCAGAATTTCCGCACTCCTTATTCTAATTAAAATAATTTTAACTTAGGAAAATAAATACGGGGTATTAGGAAAGCAGAAGAGCGAAGAAGTATTTTTCAAATTATTAGGAGCACGCGGCAAACTAGTCTTCAGAATTTCAGCACTCCTTATTCTAAATAAAATTATTTTAACTAAGGAAAATATATACGGGGTTATTAGGAAAGCAGAAGAGCGGGGAGGTATTTTTCAAATTATTAGGAGCACGCGGCAAACTAGTTTTCAGAATTTCAGCACTCCTTATTCTAAATAAAATTATTTTAACTAAGGAAAATATGTACGGGGTTATTAGGAAAGCAGAAGAGCGAGGATGTATTTTTCAAATTATTAGGAGCACGCGGCAAACTAGTTTTCAGAATTTCAGCACTCCTAATTCTAAATATAATTATTTTAACTTAGGAAAATATATACGGGGTATTAGGAAAGCAGAAGAGCGAAGAGGTATTTTTCAAATTATTAGGAGCACGCGGCAAACTAGTTTTCAGAATTTCAGCACTCCTTATTCTAAATAAAATTATTTGAACTTAGGAAAATATATACGGGGTATTAGGAAAGCAGAAGAGCGAAGAAGTATTTTTCAAATTATTATTAGCAGGTGGCAAACTAATTTTCAGAATTTCAGCACTCCTTATTCTAAATAAAATTATTTTAACTACGGAAAATATATACGGGGTATTAGGAAAGCAGAAGAGCGAGGAGGTATTTTTCAAATTATTAGGAGCACGCGGCAAACTAGTCTTCAGAATTTCCGCACGCCTAATTCTAATTAAAATTATTTTAACTTGGGAAATATATACGGGGTATTAGGAAAGCAGAAGAGCGAGGAGGTATTTTTCATTATTAGGAGCACGCGGCAAACTAGTTTTCAGAATTTCAGCCCTCCTTATTCTAAATAAAATTATTTTAACTTCGGAAAATATATACGGGGTATTAGGAAAGCAGAAGAGCGAGGAGGTATTTTTCAAATTATTAGGAGCACGCGGCAAACCAATTTTCAGAATTTCAGCACTCCTTATTCTAAATAAAATTATTTTAACTAAGGAAAATATGTACGGGGTTATTAGGAAAGCAGAAGAGCGAGGATGTATTTTTCAAATTATTAGGAGCACGCGGCAAACTAGTTTTCAGAATTTCAGCACTCCTTATTCTAAATAAAATTATTTTAACTAAGGAAAATACATACGGGGTTATTAGGAAAGCAGAAGAGCGGGGAGGTATTTTTCAAATTATTAGGAGCACGCGGCAAACTAGTTTTCAGAATTTCAGCACTCCTTATTCTAAATAAAATTATTTTAACTAAGGAAAATATATACGGGGTTATTAGGAAAGCAGAAAAGCGAGGAGGTATTTTTCAAATTATTAGGAGCACGCGGCAAACTAGTTTTCAGAATTTCCGCACTCCTTATTCTAATTAAAATAATTTTAACTTAGGAAAATAAATACGGGGTATTAGGAAAGCAGAAGAGCGAAGAAGTATTTTTCAAATTATTAGGAGCACGCGGCAAACTAGTCTTCAGAATTTCAGCACTCCTTATTCTAAATAAAATTATTTTAACCAAGGAAAATATATACGGGGTATTAGGAAAGCAGAAGAGCGAGGAGGTATTTTTCAAATTATTAGGAGCACGCGGCAAACTAGTTTTCAGAATTTCCGCACTCCTTATTCTAAATAAAATTATTTTAACTAAGGAAAATATATACGGGGTTATTAGGAAAGCAGAAGAGCGGGGAGGTATTTTTCAAATTATTAGGAGCACGCGGCAAACTAGTTTTCAGAATTTCAGCACTCTTTATTCTAAATAAAATTATTTTAACTAAGGAAATATATACGGGGTTATTAGGAAAGCAGAAAAGCGAGGAGGTATTTTTCAAATTATTAGGAGCACGCGGCAAACTAGTTTTCAGAATTTCCGCACTCCTTATTCTAAATAAAATTATTTTAACCAAGGAAAATATATACGGAGTTATTAGGAAAGCAGAAGAGCGGGGAGGTATTTTTCAAATTATTAGGAGCACGCGGCAAACTAGTTTTCAGAATTTCAGCACTCCTTATTCTAAATAAAATTATTTTAACTAAGGAAAATATATACGGGGTTATTAGGAAAGCAGAAAAGCGGGGAGGTATTTTTCAAATTATTAGGAGCACGCGGCAAACTAGTTTTCAGAATTTCAGCACTCCTTATTCTAAATAAAATTATTTTAACTTAGGAAAATAAATACGGGGTATTAGGAAAGCAGAAGAGCGAAGAAGTATTTTTCAAATTATTAGGAGCACGCGGCAAACTAGTCTTCAGAATTTCAGCACTCCTTATTCTAAATAAAATTATTTTAACTAAGGAAAATATATACGGGGTTATTAGGAAAGCAGAAGAGCGGGGAGGTATTTTTCAAATTATTAGGAGCACGCGGCAAACTAGTTTTCAGAATTTCAGCACTCTTTATTCTAAATAAAATTATTTTAACTAAGGAAAATATATACGGGGTTATTAGGAAAGCAGAAAAGCGAGGAGGTATTTTTCAAATTATTAGGAGCACGCGGCAAACTAGTTTTCAGAATTTCCGCACTCCTTATTCTAAATAAAATTATTTTAACCAAGGAAAATATATACGGAGTTATTAGGAAAGCAGAAGAGCGGGGAGGTATTTTTCAAATTATTAGGAGCACGCGGCAAACTAGTTTTCAGAATTTCAGCACTCCTTATTCTAAATAAAATTATTTTAACTAAGGAAAATATATACGGGGTTATTAGGAAAGCAGAAGAGCGGGGAGGTATTTTTCAAATTATTAGGAGCACGCGGCAACCTAGTTTTCAGAATTTCCGCACTCCTAATTCTAATTAAAATAATTTTAACTTAGGAAAATAAATACGGGGTATTAGGAAAGCAGAAGAGCGAAGAAGTATTTTTCAAATTATTAGGAGCACGCGGCAAACTAGTTTTCAGAATTTCCGCACTCCTTATTCTAAATAAAATTATTTTAACTTAGGAAAATATATACGGGGTATTAGGAAAGCAGAAGAGCGAAGAGGTATTTTTCATATTATTAGGAGCACGCGGCAAACTAGTTTTCAGAATTTCAGCACTCCTTATTCTAAATAAAATTATTTGAACTTAGGAAAATATATACGGGGTATTAGGAAAGCAGAAAAGCGAAGAAGTATTTTTCAAATTATTATTAGCAGGTGGCAAACTAATTTTCAGAATTTCAGCACTCCTTATTCTAAATAAAATTATTTTTACTTCGGAAAATATATACGGGGTATTAGGAAAGCAGAAGAGCGAGGAGGTATTTTTCAAATTATTAGGAGCACGCGGCAAACTAGTCTTCAGAATTTCCGCACGCCTAATTCCAATTAAAATTATTTTAACTTGGGAAATATATACGGGGTATTAGGAAAGCAGAAGAGCGAGGAGGTATTTTTCAAATTATTAGGAGCACGCGGCAAACTAGTTTTCAGAATTTCAGCACTCCTTATTCTAAATAAAATTATTTTAACTAAGGAAAATATATACGGGGTTATTAGGAAAGCAGAAGAGCGAAGAAGTATTTTTCAAATTATTATTAGCAGGTGGCAAACTAATTTTCAGAATTTCAGCACTCCTTATTCTAAATAAAATTATTTTAACTAAGGAAAATATATACGGGGTATTAGGAAAGCAGAAGAGCGAGGAGGTATTTTTCAAACTATTAGGAGCACGCGGCAAACTAGTCTTCAGAATTTCCGCACGCCTAATTCTAATTAAAATTATTTTAACTTGGGAAATATATACGGGGTATTAGGAAAGCAGAAGAGCGAGGAGGTATTTTTCATTATTAGGAGCACGCGGCAAACTAGTTTTCAGAATTTCCGCACTCCTAATTCTTATTAAAATAATTTTAACTTAGGAAAATAAAGACGGGGTATTAGGAAAGCAGAAGAGCGAAGAAGTATTTTTCAAATTATTAGGAGCACGCGGCAAACTAGTTTTCAGAATTTCCGCACTCCTTATTCTAAATAAAATTATTTTAACTTAGGAAAATATATACGGGGTATTAGGAAAGCAGAAGAGCGAAGAGGTATTTTTCAAATTATTAGGAGCACGCGGCAAACTAGTTTTCAGAATTTCAGCACTCCTTATTCTAAATAAAATTATTTGAACTTAGGAAAATATATACGGGGTATTAGGAAAGCAGAAGAGCGAAGAAGTATTTTTCAAATTATTATTAGCAGGTGGCAAACTAATTTTCAGAATTTCAGCCCTCCTTATTCTAAATAAAATTATTTTAACTTCGGAAAATATATACGGGGTATTAGGAAAGCAGAAGAGCGAGGAGGTATTTTTCAAATTATTAGGACCACGCGGCAAACTAATTTTCAGAATTTCAGCACTCCTTATTCTAAATAAAATTATTTTAACTAAGGAAAATATGTACGGGGTTATTAGGAAAGCAGAAGAGCGAGGATGTATTTTTCAAATTATTAGGAGCACGCGGCAAACTAGTTTTCAGAATTTCAGCACTCCTTATTCTAAATAAAATTATTTTAACTAAGGAAAATACATACGGGGTTATTAGGAAAGCAGAAGAGCGGGGAGGTATTTTTCAAATTATTAGGAGCACGCGGCAAACTAGTTTTCAGAATTTCAGCACTCCTTATTCTAAATAAAATTATTTTAACTAAGGAAAATATATACGGGGTTATTAGGAAAGCAGAAAAGCGAGGAGGTATTTTTCAAATTATTAGGAGCACGCGGCAAACTAGTTTTCAGAATTTCCGCACTCCTTATTCTAATTAAAATAATTTTAACTTAGGAAAATAAATACGGGGTATTAGGAAAGCAGAAGAGCGAAGAAGTATTTTTCAAATTATTAGGAGCACGCGGCAAACTAGTCTTCAGAATTTCAGCACTCCTTATTCTAAATAAAATTATTTTAACCAAGGAAAATATATACGGGGTATTAGGAAAGCAGAAGAGCGAGGAGGTATTTTTCAAATTATTAGGAGCACGCGGCAAACTAGTTTTCAGAATTTCAGCACTCTTTATTCTAAATAAAATTATTTTAACTAAGGAAAATATATACGGGGTTATTAGGAAAGCAGAAAAGCGAGGAGGAATTTTTCAAATTATTAGGAGCACGCGGCAAACTAGTTTTCAGAATTTCCGCACTCCTTATTCTAAATAAAATTATTTTAACCAAGGAAAATATATACGGAGTTATTAGGAAAGCAGAAGAGCGGGGAGGTATTTTTCAAATTATTAGGAGCACGCGGCAAACTAGTTTTCAGAATTTCAGCACTCCTTATTCTAAATAAAATTATTTTAACTAAGGAAAATATATACGGGGTTATTAGGAAAGCAGAAGAGCGGGGAGGTATTTTTCAAATTATTAGGAGCACGCGGCAAACTAGTTTTCAGAATTTCAGCACTCCTTATTCTAAATAAAATTATTTTAACTAAGGAAAATATATACGGGGTTATTAGGAAAGCAGAAAAGCGGGGAGGTATTTTTCAAATTATTAGGAGCACGCGGCAAACTAGTTTTCAGAATTTCAGCACTCCTTATTCTAAATAAAATTATTTTAACTTAGGAAAATAAATACGGGGTATTAGGAAAGCAGAAGAGCGAAGAAGTATTTTTCAAATTATTAGGAGCACGCGGCAAACTAGTCTTCAGAATTTCAGCACTCCTTATTCTAAATAAAATTATTTTAACTAAGGAAAATATATACGGGGTTATTAGGAAAGCAGAAGAGCGGGGAGGTATTTTTCAAATTATTAGGAGCACGCGGCAAACTAGTTTTCAGAATTTCAGCACTCTTTATTCTAAATAAAATTATTTTAACTAAGGAAAATATATACGGGGTTATTAGGAAAGCAGAAAAGCGAGGAGGTATTTTTCAAATTATTAGGAGCACGCGGCAAACTAGTTTTCAGAATTTCCGCACTCCTTATTCTAAATAAAATTATTTTAACCAAGGAAAATATATACGGAGTTATTAGGAAAGCAGAAGAGCGGGGAGGTATTTTTCAAATTATTAGGAGCACGCGGCAAACTAGTTTTCAGAATTTCAGCACTCCTTATTCTAAATAAAATTATTTTAACTAAGGAAAATATATACGGGGTTATTAGGAAAGCAGAAGAGCGGGGAGGTATTTTTCAAATTATTAGGAGCACGCGGCAACCTAGCCTTCAGAATTTCCGCACTCTTAATTCTAAATAAAATTATTTTAACTTAGGAAAATATATACGGGGTATTAGGAAAGCAGAAGAGCGGGGAGGTATTTTTCAAATTATTAGGAGCACGCGGCAAACTAGTTTTCAGAATTTCAGCACTCCTAATTCTAATTAAAATTATTTTAACTTGGGAAATATATACGGGCTATTAGGAAAGCAGAAGAGCGAGGAGGTATTTTTCATTATTAGGAGCACGCGGCAAACTAGTTTTCAGAATTTCCGCACTCCTAATTCTAATTAAAATAATTTTAACTTAGGAAAATAAATACGGGGTATTAGGAAAGCAGAAGAGCGAAGAAGTATTTTTCAAATTATTAGGAGCACGCGGCAAACTAGTTTTCAGAATTTCCGCACTCCTTATTCTAAATAAAATTATTTTAACTTAGGAAAATATATACGGGGTATTAGGAAAGCAGAAGAGCGAAGAGGTATTTTTCATATTATTAGGAGCACGCGGCAAACTAGTTTTCAGAATTTCAGCACTCCTTATTCTAAATAAAATTATTTGAACTTAGGAAAATATATACGGGGTATTAGGAAAGCAGAAAAGCGAAGAAGTATTTTTCAAATTATTATTAGCAGGTGGCAAACTAATTTTCAGAATTTCAGCACTCCTTATTCTAAATAAAATTATTTTTACTTCGGAAAATATATACGGGGTATTAGGAAAGCAGAAGAGCGAGGAGGTATTTTTCAAATTATTAGGAGCACGCGGCAAACTAGTCTTCAGAATTTCCGCACGCCTAATTCCAATTAAAATTATTTTAACTTGGGAAATATATACGGGGTATTAGGAAAGCAGAAGAGCGAGGAGGTATTTTTCAAATTATTAGGAGCACGCGGCAAACTAGTTTTCAGAATTTCAGCACTCCTTATTCTAAATAAAATTATTTTAACTAAGGAAAATATATACGGGGTTATTAGGAAAGCAGAAGAGCGAAGAAGTATTTTTCAAATTATTATTAGCAGGTGGCAAACTAATTTTCAGAATTTCCGCACTCCTTATTCTAAATAAAATTATTTTAACTTAGGAAAATATATACGGGGTATTAGGAAAGCAGAAGAGCGAAGAGGTATTTTTCAAATTATTAGGAGCACGCGGCAAACTAGTTTTCAGAATTTCAGCACTCCTTATTCTAAATAAAATTATTTGAACTTAGGAAAATATATACGGGGTATTAGGAAAGCAGAAGAGCGAAGAAGTATTTTTCAAATTATTATTAGCAGGTGGCAAACTAATTTTCAGAATTTCAGCACTCCTTATTCTAAATAAAATTATTTTAACTAAGGAAAATATATACGGGGTATTAGGAAAGCAGAAGAGCGAGGAGGTATTTTTCAAACTATTAGGAGCACGCGGCAAACTAGTCTTCAGAATTTCCGCACGCCTAATTCTAATTAAAATTATTTTAACTTGGGAAATATATACGGGGTATTAGGAAAGCAGAAGAGCGAGGAGGTATTTTTCATTATTAGGAGCACGCGGCAAACTAGTTTTCAGAATTTCAGCACTCCTTATTCTAAATAAAATTATTTTAACTAAGGAAAATATATACGGGGTTATTAGGAAAGCAGAAGAGCGAGGAGGTATTTTTCAAATTATTAGGAGCACGCGGCAAACTAGTTTTCAGAATTTCAGCACTCCTTATTCTAAATAAAATTATTTTAACTAAGGAAAATATGTACGGGGTTATTAGGAAAGCAGAAGAGCGAGGATGTATTTTTCAAATTATTAGGAGCACGCGGCAAACTAGTTTTCAGAATTTCAGCACTCCTTATTCTAAATAAAATTATTTTAACTAAGGAAAATATATACGGGGTTATTAGGAAAGCAGAAGAGCGGGGAGGTATTTTTCAAATTATTAGGAGCACCCGGCAAACTAGTTTTCAGAATTTCAGCACTCCTTATTCTAAATAAAATTATTTTAACTAAGGAAAATATATACGGGGTTATTAGGAAAGCAGAAAAGCGAGGAGGTATTTTTCAAATTATTAGGAGCACGCGGCAAACTAGTTTTCAGAATTTCAGCACTCCTTATTCTAAATAAAATTATTTGAACTTAGGAAAATATATACGGGGTATTAGGAAAGCAGAAGAGCGAAGAAGTACTTTTCAAATTATTATTAGCACGCGGCAACCTAGCCTTCAGAATTTCCGCACTCCTAATTCTAAATATAATTATTTTAACTTAGGAAAATATATACGGGGTATTAGGAAAGCAGAAGAGCGAAGAGGTATTTTTCAAATTATTAGGAGCACGCGGCAAAATAGTCTTCAGAATTTCCGCACTCCTAATTCTAATTAAAATAATTTTAACTTAGGAAATATATACGGGGTATTAGGAAAGCAGAAGAGCGAGGAGGTATTTTGCAAATTATTAGGAGCACGCGGCAAACCAGTTTTCAGAATTTCAGCACTCCTTATTCTAAATAAAATTATTTGAACTTAGGAAAATATGTACGGGGTTATTAGGAAAGCAGAAGAGCGAGGATGTATTTTTCAAATTATTAGGAGCACGCGGCAAACTAGTTTTCAGAATTTCAGCACTCCTAATTCTAAATATAATTATTTTAACTAAGGAAAATATATACGGGGTTATTAGGAAAGCAGAAGAGCGGGGAGGTATTTTTCAAATTATTAGGAGCACGCGGCAAACTAGTTTTCAGAATTTCAGCACTCCTTATTCTAAATAAAATTATTTTAACTAAGGAAAATATATACGGGGTTATTAGGAAAGCAGAAAAGCGAGGAGGTATTTTTCAAATTATTAGGAGCACGCGGCAAACTAGTTTTCAGAATTTCAGCACTCCTTATTCTAAATAAAATTATTTGAACTTAGGAAAATATATACGGGGTATTAGGAAAGCAGAAGAGCGAAGAAGTACTTTTCAAATTATTATTAGCACGCGGCAACCTAGCCTTCAGAATTTCCGCACTCCTAATTCTAAATATAATTATTTTAACTTAGGAAAATATATACGGGGTATTAGGAAAGCAGAAGAGCGAAGAGGTATTTTTCAAATTATTAGGAGCACGCGGCAAAATAGTCTTCAGAATTTCCGCACTCCTAATTCTAATTAAAATAATTTTAACTTAGGAAATATATACGGGGTATTAGGAAAGCAGAAGAGTGAGGAGGTATTTTGCAAATTATTAGGAGCACGCGGCAAACCAGTTTTCAGAATTTCAGCACTCCTTATTCTAAATAAAATTATTTGAACTTAGGAAAATATGTACGGGGTTATTAGGAAAGCAGAAGAGCGAGGATGTATTTTTCAAATTATTAGGAGCACGCGACAAACTAGTTTTCAGAATTTCAGCACTCCTTATTCTAAATAAAATTATTTTAACTTCGGAAAATATATACGGGGTATTAGGAAAGCAGAAGAGCGAGGAGGTATTTTTAAAATTATTAGGAGCACGCGGCAAACTAGTCTTCAGAATTTCCGCACTCCTAATTCTAATAAAAATTATTTTAACTTGGGAAATATATACGGGGTATTAGGAAAGCAGAAGAGCGAGGAGGTATCTTTCATTATTAGGAGCACGCGGCAAACTAGTTTTCAGAATTTCAGCACTCCTTATTCTAAATAAAATTATTTTAACCAAGGAAAATATATACGGGGTATTAGGAAAGCAGAAGAGCGAGGAGGTATTTTTCAAATTATTAGGAACACGCGGCAAACTAGTTTTCAGAATTTCCGCACTCCTTATTCTAAATAAAATTATTTTAACTAAGGAAAATATATACGGGGTTATTAGGAAAGCAGAAGAGCGGGGAGGTATTTTTCAAATTATTAGGAGCACGCGGCAAACTAGTTTTCAGAATTTCAGCACTCTTTATTCTAAATAAAATTATTTTAACTAAGGAAAATATATACGGGGTTATTAGGAAAGCAGAAAAGCGAGGAGGTATTTTTCAAATTATTAGGAGCACGCGGCAAACTAGTTTTCAGAATTTCCGCACTCCTTATTCTAAATAAAATTATTTTAACCAAGGAAAATATATACGGAGTTATTAGGAAAGCAGAAGAGCGGGGAGGTATTTTTCAAATTATTAGGAGCACGCGGCAAACTAGTTTTCAGAATTTCAGCACTCCTTATTCTAAATAAAATTATTTTAACTTCGGAATATATATACGGGGTATTAGGAAAGCAGAAGAGCGAAGAAGTACTTTTCAAATTATTATTAGCACGCGGCAACCTAGCCTTCAGAATTTCCGCACTCTTAATTCTAAATAAAATTATTTTATCTTAGGAAAATATATACGGGGTATTAGGAAAGCAGAAGAGCGGGGAGGTATTTTTCAAATTATTAGGAGCACGCGGCAAACTAGTTTTCAGAATTTCAGCACTCCTTATTCTAAATAAAATTATTTTAACTAAGGAAAATATATACGGGGTTATTAGGAAAGCAGAAGAGCGAAGAAGTACTTTTCAAATTATTATTAGCACGCGGCAACCTAGCCTACAGAATTTCCGCACTCTTAATTCTAAATAAAATTATTTTAACTTAGGAAAATATATACGGGGTATTAGGAAAGCAGAAGAGCGGGGAGGTATTTTTCAAATTATTAGGAGCACGCGGCAAACTAGTTTTCAGAATTTCAGCACTCCTTATTCTAAATAAAATTATTTTAACTTAGGAAAATATATACGGGGTATTAGGAAAGCAGAAGAGCGGGGAGGTATTTTTCAAATTATTAGGAGCACGCGGCAAACTAGTTTTCAGAATTTCAGCACTCCTTATTCTAAATAAAATTATTTGAACTTAGGAAAATATATACGGGGTATTAGGAAAGCAGAAGAGCGAAGAAGTATTTTTCAAATTATTATTAGCAGGTGGCAAACTAATTTTCAGAATTTCAGCACTCCTTATTCTAAATAAAATTATTTTAACTAAGGAAAATATATACGGGGTATTAGGAAAGCAGAAGAGCGAGGAGGTATTTTTCATTATTAGGAGCACGCGGCAAACTAGTTTTCAGAATTTCAGCCCTCCTTATTCTAAATAAAATTATTTTAACTAAGGAAAATATGTACGGGGTTATTAGGAAAGCAGAAGAGCGAGGATGTATTTTTCAAATTATTAGGAGCACGCGGCAAAATAGTCTTCAGAATTTCCGCACTCCTAATTCTAATTAAAATAATTTTAACTTAGGAAATATATACGGGGTATTAGGAAAGCAGAAGAGCGAGGAGGTATTTTTCAAATTATTAGGAGCACGCGGCAAACTAGTTTTCAGAATTTCAGCACTCCTTATTCTAAATAAAATTATTTGAACTTAGGAAAATATATACGGGGTATTAGGAAAGCAGAAGAGCGAAGAAGTACTTTTCAAATTATTATTAGCACGCGGCAACCTAGCCTTCAGAATTTCCGCACTCCTAATTCTAAATATAATTATTTTAACTTAGGAAAATATATACGGGGTATTAGGAAAGCAGAAGAGCGAGGAGGTATTTTTCATTATTAGGAGCACGCGGCAAACTAGTTTTCAGAATTTCAGCACTCCTTATTCTAAATAAAATTATTTTAACTAAGGAAAATATATACGGGGTTATTAGGAAAGCAGAAGAGCGAGGAGGTATTTTTCAAATTATTAGGAGCACGCGACAAACTAGTTTTCAGAATTTCAGCACTCCTTATTCTAAATAAAATTATTTTAACTAAGGAAAATATGTACGGGGTTATTAGGAAAGCAGAAGAGCGAGGATGTATTTTTCAAATTATTAGGAGCACGCGGCAAACTAGTTTTCAGAATTTCAGCACTCCTTATTCTAAATAAAATTATTTTAACTAAGGAAAATACATACGGGGTTATTAGGAAAGCAGAAGAGCGGGGAGGTATTTTTCAAATTATTAGGAGCACGCGGCAAACTAGTTTTCAGAATTTCAGCACTCCTTATTCTAAATAAAATTATTTTAACTAAGGAAAATATATACGGGGTTATTAGGAAAGCAGAAAAGCGGGGAGGTATTTTTCAAATTATTAGGAGCACGCGGCAAACTAGTTTTCAGAATTTCAGAACTCCTTATTCTAATTAAAATAATTTTAACTTAGGAAAATAAATACGGGGTATTAGGAAAGCAGAAGAGCGAAGAAGTATTTTTCAAATTATTAGGAGCACGCGGCAAACTAGTCTTCAGAATTTCAGCACTCCTTATTCTAAATAAAATTATTTTAACCAAGGAAAATATATACGGGGTATTAGGAAAGCAGAAGAGCGAGGAGGTATTTTTCAAATTATTAGGAGCACGCGGCAAACTAGTTTTCAGAATTTCCGCACTCCTTATTCTAAATAAAATTATTTTAACTAAGGAAAATATATACGGGGTTATTAGGAAAGCAGAAGAGCGGGGAGGTATTTTTCAAATTATTAGGAGCACGCGGCAAACTAGTTTTCAGAATTTCAGCACTCTTTATTCTAAATAAAATTATTTTAACTAAGGAAAATATATACGGGGTTATTAGGAAAGCAGAAAAGCGAGGAGGTATTTTTCAAATTATTAGGAGCACGCGGCAAACTAGTTTTCAGAATTTCCGCACTCCTTATTCTAAATAAAATTATTTTAACCAAGGAAAATATATACGGAGTTATTAGGAAAGCAGAAGAGCGGGGAGGTATTTTTCAAATTATTACTAGCACGCGGCAAACTAGTTTTCAGAATTTCAGCACTCCTTATTCTAAATAAAATTATTTTAACTAAGGAAAATATATACGGGGTTATTAGGAAAGCAGAAGAGCGGGGAGGTATTTTTCAAATTATTAGGAGCACGCGGCAAACTAGTTTTCAGAATTTCAGCACTCCTAATTCTAATTAAAATAATTTTAACTTAGGAAAATAAATACGGGGTATTAGGAAAGCAGAAGAGCGAAGAAGTATTTTTCAAATTATTAGGAGCACGCGGCAAACTAGTTTTCAGAATTTCCGCACTCCTTATTCTAAATAAAATTATTTTAACTTAGGAAAATATATACGGGGTATTAGGAAAGCAGAAGAGCGAAGAGGTATTTTTCAAATTATTAGGAGCACGCGGCAAACTAGTTTTCAGAATTTCAGCACTCCTTATTCTAAATAAAATTATTTGAACTTAGGAAAATATATACGGGGTATTAGGAAAGCAGAAGAGCGAAGAGGTATTTTTCAAATTATTAGGAGCACGCGGCAAACTAGTTTTCAGAATTTCAGCACTCCTTATTCTAAATAAAATTATTTGAATTTAGGAAAATATATACGGGGTATTAGGAAAGCAGAAGAGCGAAGAAGTATTTTTCAAATTATTATTAGCAGGTTGCAAACTAATTTTCAGAATTTCAGCACTCCTCATTCTAAATAAAATTATTTTAACTAAGGAAAATATATACGGGGTATTAGGAAAGCAGAAGAGCGAGGAGGTATTTTTCAAATTATTAGGAGCACGCGGCAAACTAGTCTTCAGAATTTCCGAACGCCTAATTCTAATTAAAATTATTTTAACTTGGGAAATATATACGGGGTATTAGGAAAGCAGAAGGGCGAGGAGGTATTTTTCATTATTAGGAGCACGCGGCAAACTAGTTTTCAGAATTTCAGCACTCCTTATTCTAAATAAAATTATTTTAACTAAGGAAAATATATACGGGGTTATTAGGAAAGCAGAAGAGCGAGGAGGTATTTTTCAAATTATTAGGAGCACGCGGCAAACTAGTTTTCAGAATATCAGCACTCCTTATTCTAAATAAAATTATTTGAACTTAGGAAAATATATACGGGGTATTAGGAAAGCAGAAGAGCGAAGAAGTATTTTTCAAATTATTATTAGCAGGTGGCAAACTAATTTTCAGAATTTCAGCACTCCTTATTCTAAATAAAATTATTTTAACTAAGGAAAATATATACGGGGTATTAGGAAAGCAGAAGAGCGAGGAGGTATTTTTCAAATTATTAGGAGCACGCGGCAAACTAGTCTTCAGAATTTCCGCACTCCTAATTCTAATTAAAATTATTTTAACTTGGGAAATATATACGGGGTATTAGGAAAGCAGAAGAGCGAGGAGGTATTTTTCATTATTAGGAGCACGCGGCAAACTAGTTTTCAGAATTTCAGCACTCCTTATTCTAAATAAAATTATTTTAACTGAGGAAAATATATACGGGGTATTAGGAAAGCAGAAGAGCGAGGAGGTATTTTTCAAATTATTAGGAGCACGCGGCAAACTAGTTTTCAGAATTTCCGCACTCCTTATTCTAAATAACATTATTTTAACTAAGGAAAATACATACGGGGTTATTAGGAAAGCAGAAGAGCGGGGAGGTATTTTTCAAATTATTAGAAGCACGCGGCAAACTAGTTTTCAGAATTTCAGCACTCCTTATTCTAAATAAAATTATTTGAATTTAGGAAAATATATACGGGGTATTAGGAAAGCAGAAGAGCGAAGAAGTATTTTTCAAATTATTATTAGCAGGTGGCAAACTAATTTTCAGAATTTCCGCACTCCTTATTCTAAATAAAATTATTTTAACCAAGGAAAATATTTACGGGGTTATTAGGAAAGCAGAAGAGCGAAGATGTATTTTTCAAATTATTAGGAGCACGCGGCAAACTAGTCTTCAGAATTTCCGCACTCCTTATTCTAAATAAAATTATTTTAACTTAGGAAAATATATACGGGGTATTAGGAAAGCAGAAGAGCGAAGAGGTATTTTTCAAATTATTAGGAGCACGCGGCAAACTAGTCTTCAGAATTTCCGCACTCCTAATTCTAATTAAAATTATTTTAACTTGGGAAATATATACGGGGTATTAGGAAAGCAGAAGAGCGAGGAGGTATTTTTCATTATTAGGAGCACGCGGCAAACTAGTTTTCAGAATTTCCGCACTCCTAATTCTAATTAAAATAATTTTAACTTAGGAAAATAAATACGGGGTATTAGGAAAGCAGAAGAGCGAAGAAGTATTTTTCAAATTATTAGGAGCACGCGGCAAACTAGTTTTCAGAATTTCCGCACTCCTTATTCTAAATAAAATTATTTTAACTTAGGAAAATATATACGGGGTATTAGGAAAGCAGAAGAGCGAAGAGGTATTTTTCAAATTATTAGGAGCACTCGGCAAACTAGTTTTCAGAATTTCAGCACTCCTTATTCTAAATAAAATTATTTGAACTTAGGAAAATATATACGGGGTATTAGGAAAGCAGAAGAGCGAAGAAGTATTTTTCAAATTATTATTAGCAGGTGGCAAACTAATTTTCAGAATTTCAGCGCTCCTTATTCTAAATAAAATTATTTTAACTAAGGAAAATATATACGGGGTATTAGGAAAGCAGAAGAGCGAGGAGGTATTTTTCAAACTATTAGGAGCACGCGGCAAACTAGTCTTCAGAATTTCCGCACGCCTAATTCTAATTAAAATTATTTTAACTTGGGAAATATATACGGGGTATTAGGAAAGCAGAAGAGCGAGGAGGTATTTTTCATTATTAGGAGCACGCGGCAAACTAGTTTTCAGAATTTCAGCACTCCTTATTCTAAATAAAATTATTTTAACTAAGGAAAATATATACGGGGTTATTAGGAAAGCAGAAGAGCGAGGAGGTATTTTTCAAATTATTAGGAGCACGCGGCAAACTAGTTTTCAGAATTTCAGCACTCCTTATTCTAAATAAAATTATTTTAACTAAGGAAAATATGTACGGGGTTATTAGGAAAGCAGAAGAGCGGGGAGGTATTTTTCAAATTATTAGGAGCACGCGGCAAACTAGTTTTCAGAATTTCAGCACTCCTTATTCTAAATAAAATTATTTTAACTAAGGAAAATATATATACGGGGTTATTAGGAAAGCAGAAAAGCGAGGAGGTATTTTTCATATTATTAGGAGCACGCGGCAAACTAGTCTTCGGAATTTCCGCACTCCTAATTCTAATTAAAATAATTTTAACTTAGGAAAATATATACGGGGTATTAGGAAAGCAGAAGAGCGAAGAGGTATTTTTCAAATTATAAGGAGCACGCGACAACCTAGCCTTCAGAATTTCCGCACTCCTAATTCTAAATAAAATTATTTTAACTCAGGGAAATATATACGGGGTATTAAGGAAGCAGAAGAGCGAGGGGGTATTTCTCAAATCATCAGGAGCACGCGGCAAAGTAGGTTTCAGAATTTCAGCACTCCTTATTCTAAATAAAATTATTTTAACTAAGGAAAATATATACGGGGTTATTAGGAAAGCAGAAGAGCGAGAAGGTATTTTTCAAATTATTAGGAGCACGCGGCAAACTAGTCTTCAGAATTTCAGCACTCCTTATTCTAAATAAAATTATTTTAACTAAGGAAAATATATACGGGGTATTAGGAAAGCAGAAGAGCGAGGAGGTATTTTTCAAATTATTAGGAGCACGCAGCAAACTAGTTTTCAGAATTTCCATACTCCTTATTCTAAATAAAATTATTTTAACTAAGGAAAATATATACGGGGTTATTAGGAAAGCAGAAGAGCGGGGAGGTATTTTTCAAATTATTAGGAGCACGCGGCAAACTAGTTTTCAGAATTTCAGCACTATTTATTCTAAATAAAATTATTTTAACTAAGGAAAATATATACGGGGTTATTAGGAAAGCAGAAAAGCGAGGAGGTATTTTTCAAATTATTAGGAGCACGCGGCAAACTAGTTTTCAGAATTTCCGCACTCCTTATTCTAAATAAAATTATTTTAACCAAGGAAAATATATACGGGGTTATTAGGAAAGCAGAAGAGCGGGGAGGTATTTTTCAAATTATTAGGAGCACGCGGCAAACTAGTTTTCAGAATTTCAGCACTCCTTATTCTAAATAAAATTATTTTAACTGAGGAAAATATATACGGGGTATTAGGAAAGCAGAAGAGCGAGGAGGTATTTTTCAAATTATTAGGAGTACGCGGCAAACTAGTTTTCAGAATTTCCGCACTCCTTATTCTAAATAACATTATTTTAACTAAGGAAAATACATACGGGGTTATTAGGAAAGCAGAAGAGCGGGGAGGTATTTTTCAAATTATTAGAAGCACGCGGCAAACTAGTTTTCAGAATTTCAGCACTCCTTATTCTAAATAAAATTATTTGAATTTAGGAAAATATATACGGGGTATTAGGAAAGCAGAAGAGCGAAGAAGTATTTTTCAAATTATTATTAGCAGGTGGCAAACTAATTTTCAGAATTTCCGCACTCCTTATTCTAAATAAAATTATTTTAACCAAGGAAAATATATACGGGGTTATTAGGAAAGCAGAAGAGCGAGGAGGTATTTTTCAAATTATTAGGAGCACGCGGCAAACTAGTTTTCAGAATTTCCGCACTCCTTATTCTAATTAAAATAATTTTAACTTAGGAAAATAAATACGGGGTATTAGGAAAGCAGAAGAGCGAAGATGTATTTTTCAAATTATTAGGAGCACGCGGCAAACTAGTCTTCAGAATTTCCGCACTCCTTATTCTAAATAAAATTATTTTAACTTAGGAAAATATATACGGGGTATTAGGAAAGCAGAAGAGCGAAGAGGTATTTTTCATATTATTAGGAGCACGCGGCAAACTAGTCTTCAGAATTTCCGCACTCCTAATTCTAATTAAAATTATTTTAACTTGGGAAATATATACGGGGTATTAGGAAAGCAGAAGAGCGAGGAGGGATTTTTCATTATTAGGAGCACGCGGCAAACTAGTTTTCAGAATTTCCGCACTCCTAATTCTAATTAAAATAATTTTAACTTAGGAAAATAAATACGGGGTATTAGGAAAGCAGAAGAGCGAAGAAGTATTTTTCAAATTATTAGGAGCACGCGGCAAACTAGTTTTCAGAATTTCAGCACTCCTTATTCTAAATAAAATTATTTGAATTTAGGAAAATATATACGGGGTATTAGGAAAGCAGAAGAGCGAAGAAGTATTTTTCAAATTATTATTAGCAGGTGGCAAACAAATTTTCAGAATTTCCGCACTCCTTATTCTAAATAAAATTATTTTAACCAAGGAAAATATATACGGGGTATTAGGAAAGCAGAAGAGCGAAGATGTATTTTTCAAATTATTAGGAGCACGCGGCAAACTAGTCTTCAGAATTTCCGCACTCCTTATTCTAATTAAAATAATTTTAACTTAGGAAAATAAATACGGGTTATTAGGAAAGCAGAAGAGCGGGGAGGTATTTTTCAAATTATTAGGAGCACGCGGCAAACTAGTTTTCAGAATTTCAGCACTCCTTATTCTAAATAAAATTATTTTAACTAAGGAAAATATATATACGGGGTTATTAGGAAAGCAGAAAAGCGAGGAGGTATTTTTCATATTATTAGGAGCACGCGGCAAACTAGTCTTCGGAATTTCCGCACTCCTAATTCTAATTAAAATAATTTTAACTTAGGAAAATATATACGGGGTATTAGGAAAGCAGAAGAGCGAAGAGGTATTTTTCAAATTATAAGGAGCACGCGACAACCTAGCCTTCAGAATTTCCGCACTCCTAATTCTAAATAAAATTATTTTAACTTGGGAAATATATAATGGGTATTAGGAAAGCAGAAGAGCGAGGAGGTATTTTTCATTATTAGAAGCACGCGGCAAACTAGTCTTCAGAATTTCCGCACTCCTTATTCTAAATAAAATTATTTTAACTTAGGAAAATATATACGGGGTATTAGGAAAGCAGAAGAGCGAGGAGGTATTTTTCAAATTATTAGGAGCACGCGGCAAATTAGTTTTCAGAATTTCCGCACTCCTAATTCTAAATAAAATTATTTTAACTCAGGGAAATATATACGGGGTATTAAGGAAGCAGAAGAGCGAGGGGGTATTTCTCAAATCATCAGGAGCACGCGGCAAAGTAGGTTTCAGAATTTCAGCACTCCTTATTCTAAATAAAATTATTTTAACTAAGGAAAATATATACGGGGTTATTAGGAAAGCAGAAGAGCGAGAAGGTATTTTTCAAATTATTAGGAGCACGCGGCAAACTAGTCTTCAGAATTTCCGCACTCCTAATTCTAATTAAAATTATTTTAACTTGGGAAATATATACGGGGTATTAGGAAAGCAGAAGAGCGAGGAGGTATTTTTCATTATTAGGAGCACGCGGCAAACTAGTTTTCAGAATTTCCGCACTCCTAATTCTAATTAAAATAATTTTAACTTAGGAAAATAAATACGGGGTATTAGGAAAGCAGAAGAGCGAAGAAGTATTTTTCAAATTATTAGGAGCACGCGGCAAACTAGTTTTCAGAATTTCCGCACTCCTTATTCTAAATAAAATTATTTTAACTTAGGAAAATATATACGGGGTATTAGGAAAGCAGAAGAGCGAAGAGGTATTTTTCAAATTATTAGGAGCACTCGGCAAACTAGTTTTCAGAATTTCAGCACTCCTTATTCTAAATAAAATTATTTGAACTTAGGAAAATATATACGGGGTATTAGGAAAGCAGAAGAGCGAAGAAGTATTTTTCAAATTATTATTAGCAGGTGGCAAACTAATTTTCAGAATTTCAGCGCTCCTTATTCTAAATAAAATTATTTTAACTAAGGAAAATATATACGGGGTATTAGGAAAGCAGAAGAGCGAGGAGGTATTTTTCAAACTATTAGGAGCACGCGGCAAACTAGTCTTCAGAATTTCCGCACGCCTAATTCTAATTAAAATTATTTTAACTTGGGAAATATATACGGGGTATTAGGAAAGCAGAAGAGCGAGGAGGTATTTTTCATTATTAGGAGCACGCGGCAAACTAGTTTTCAGAATTTCAGCACTCCTTATTCTAAATAAAATTATTTTAACTAAGGAAAATATATACGGGGTTATTAGGAAAGCAGAAGAGCGAGGAGGTATTTTTCAAATTATTAGGAGCACGCGGCAAACTAGTTTTCAGAATTTCAGCACTCCTTATTCTAAATAAAATTATTTTAACTAAGGAAAATATGTACGGGGTTATTAGGAAAGCAGAAGAGCGGGGAGGTATTTTTCAAATTATTAGGAGCACGCGGCAAACTAGTTTTCAGAATTTCAGCACTCCTTATTCTAAATAAAATTATTTTAACTAAGGAAAATATATATACGGGGTTATTAGGAAAGCAGAAAAGCGAGGAGGTATTTTTCATATTATTAGGAGCACGCGGCAAACTAGTCTTCGGAATTTCCGCACTCCTAATTCTAATTAAAATAATTTTAACTTAGGAAAATATATACGGGGTATTAGGAAAGCAGAAGAGCGAAGAGGTATTTTTCAAATTATAAGGAGCACGCGACAACCTAGCCTTCAGAATTTCCGCACTCCTAATTCTAAATAAAATTATTTTAACTTGGGAAATATATAATGGGTATTAGGAAAGCAGAAGAGCGAGGAGGTATTTTTCATTATTAGAAGCACGCGGCAAACTAGTCTTCAGAATTTCCGCACTCCTTATTCTAAATAAAATTATTTTAACTTAGGAAAATATATACGGGGTATTAGGAAAGCAGAAGAGCGAGGAGGTATTTTTCAAATTATTAGGAGCACGCGGCAAATTAGTTTTCAGAATTTCCGCACTCCTAATTCTAAATAAAATTATTTTAACTCAGGGAAATATATACGGGGTATTAAGGAAGCAGAAGAGCGAGGGGGTATTTCTCAAATCATCAGGAGCACGCGGCAAAGTAGGTTTCAGAATTTCAGCACTCCTTATTCTAAATAAAATTATTTTAACTAAGGAAAATATATACGGGGTTATTAGGAAAGCAGAAGAGCGAGAAGGTATTTTTCAAATTATTAGGAGCACGCGGCAAACTAGTCTTCAGAATTTCAGCACTCCTTATTCTAAATAAAATTATTTTAACTAAGGAAAATATATACGGGGTATTAGGAAAGCAGAAGAGCGAGGAGGTATTTTTCAAATTATTAGGAGCACGCGGCAAACTAGTTTTCAGAATTTCCATACTCCTTATTCTAAATAAAATTATTTTAACTAAGGAAAATATATACGGGGTTATTAGGAAAGCAGAAGAGCGGGGAGGTATTTTTCAAATTATTAGGAGCACGCGGCAAACTAGTTTTCAGAATTTCAGCACTATTTATTCTAAATAAAATTATTTTAACTAAGGAAAATATATACGGGGTTATTAGGAAAGCAGAAAAGCGAGGAGGTATTTTTCAAATTATTAGGAGCACGCGGCAAACTAGTTTTCAGAATTTCCGCACTCCTTATTCTAAATAAAATTATTTTAACCAAGGAAAATATATACGGGGTTATTAGGAAAGCAGAAGAGCGGGGAGGTATTTTTCAAATTATTAGGAGCACGCGGCAAACTAGTTTTCAGAATTTCAGCACTCCTTATTCTAAATAAAATTATTTTAACTGAGGAAAATATATACGGGGTATTAGGAAAGCAGAAGAGCGAGGAGGTATTTTTCAAATTATTAGGAGTACGCGGCAAACTAGTTTTCAGAATTTCCGCACTCCTTATTCTAAATAACATTATTTTAACTAAGGAAAATACATACGGGGTTATTAGGAAAGCAGAAGAGCGGGGAGGTATTTTTCAAATTATTAGAAGCACGCGGCAAACTAGTTTTCAGAATTTCAGCACTCCTTATTCTAAATAAAATTATTTGAATTTAGGAAAATATATACGGGGTATTAGGAAAGCAGAAGAGCGAAGAAGTATTTTTCAAATTATTATTAGCAGGTGGCAAACTAATTTTCAGAATTTCCGCACTCCTTATTCTAAATAAAATTATTTTAACCAAGGAAAATATATACGGGGTTATTAGGAAAGCAGAAGAGCGAGGAGGTATTTTTCAAATTATTAGGAGCACGCGGCAAACTAGTTTTCAGAATTTCCGCACTCCTTATTCTAATTAAAATAATTTTAACTTAGGAAAATAAATACGGGGTATTAGGAAAGCAGAAGAGCGAAGATGTATTTTTCAAATTATTAGGAGCACGCGGCAAACTAGTCTTCAGAATTTCCGCACTCCTTATTCTAAATAAAATTATTTTAACTTAGGAAAATATATACGGGGTATTAGGAAAGCAGAAGAGCGAAGAGGTATTTTTCATATTATTAGGAGCACGCGGCAAACTAGTCTTCAGAATTTCCGCACTCCTAATTCTAATTAAAATTATTTTAACTTGGGAAATATATACGGGGTATTAGGAAAGCAGAAGAGCGAGGAGGGATTTTTCATTATTAGGAGCACGCGGCAAACTAGTTTTCAGAATTTCCGCACTCCTAATTCTAATTAAAATAATTTTAACTTAGGAAAATAAATACGGGGTATTAGGAAAGCAGAAGAGCGAAGAAGTATTTTTCAAATTATTAGGAGCACGCGGCAAACTAGTTTTCAGAATTTCAGCACTCCTTATTCTAAATAAAATTATTTGAATTTAGGAAAATATATACGGGGTATTAGGAAAGCAGAAGAGCGAAGAAGTATTTTTCAAATTATTATTAGCAGGTGGCAAACAAATTTTCAGAATTTCCGCACTCCTTATTCTAAATAAAATTATTTTAACCAAGGAAAATATATACGGGGTATTAGGAAAGCAGAAGAGCGAAGATGTATTTTTCAAATTATTAGGAGCACGCGGCAAACTAGTCTTCAGAATTTCCGCACTCCTTATTCTAATTAAAATAATTTTAACTTAGGAAAATAAATACGGGTTATTAGGAAAGCAGAAGAGCGGGGAGGTATTTTTCAAATTATTAGGAGCACGCGGCAAACTAGTTTTCAGAATTTCAGCACTCCTTATTCTAAATAAAATTATTTTAACTAAGGAAAATATATATACGGGGTTATTAGGAAAGCAGAAAAGCGAGGAGGTATTTTTCATATTATTAGGAGCACGCGGCAAACTAGTCTTCGGAATTTCCGCACTCCTAATTCTAATTAAAATAATTTTAACTTAGGAAAATATATACGGGGTATTAGGAAAGCAGAAGAGCGAAGAGGTATTTTTCAAATTATAAGGAGCACGCGACAACCTAGCCTTCAGAATTTCCGCACTCCTAATTCTAAATAAAATTATTTTAACTTGGGAAATATATAATGGGTATTAGGAAAGCAGAAGAGCGAGGAGGTATTTTTCATTATTAGAAGCACGCGGCAAACTAGTCTTCAGAATTTCCGCACTCCTTATTCTAAATAAAATTATTTTAACTTAGGAAAATATATACGGGGTATTAGGAAAGCAGAAGAGCGAGGAGGTATTTTTCAAATTATTAGGAGCACGCGGCAAATTAGTTTTCAGAATTTCCGCACTCCTAATTCTAAATAAAATTATTTTAACTCAGGGAAATATATACGGGGTATTAAGGAAGCAGAAGAGCGAGGGGGTATTTCTCAAATCATCAGGAGCACGCGGCAAAGTAGGTTTCAGGATTTCAGCACTCCTTATTCTAAATAAAATTATTTTAACTAAGGAAAATATATACGGGGTTATTAGGAAAGCAGAAGAGCGAGAAGGTATTTTTCAAATTATTAGGAGCACGCGGCAAACTAGTCTTCAGAATTTCAGCACTCCTTATTCTAAATAAAATTATTTTAACTAAGGAAAATATATACGGGGTATTAGGAAAGCAGAAGAGCGAGGAGGTATTTTTCAAATTATTAGGAGCACGCGGCAAACTAGTTTTCAGAATTTCCATACTCCTTATTCTAAATAAAATTATTTTAACTAAGGAAAATATATACGGGGTTATTAGGAAAGCAGAAGAGCGGGGAGGTATTTTTCAAATTATTAGGAGCACGCGGCAAACTAGTTTTCAGAATTTCAGCACTATTTATTCTAAATAAAATTATTTTAACTAAGGAAAATATATACGGGGTTATTAGGAAAGCAGAAAAGCGAGGAGGTATTTTTCAAATTATTAGGAGCACGCGGCAAACTAGTTTTCAGAATTTCCGCACTCCTTATTCTAAATAAAATTATTTTAACCAAGGAAAATATATACGGGGTTATTAGGAAAGCAGAAGAGCGGGGAGGTATTTTTCAAATTATTAGGAGCACGCGGCAAACTAGTTTTCAGAATTTCAGCACTCCTTATTCTAAATAAAATTATTTTAACTGAGGAAAATATATACGGGGTATTAGGAAAGCAGAAGAGCGAGGAGGTATTTTTCAAATTATTAGGAGTACGCGGCAAACTAGTTTTCAGAATTTCCGCACTCCTTATTCTAAATAACATTATTTTAACTAAGGAAAATACATACGGGGTTATTAGGAAAGCAGAAGAGCGGGGAGGTATTTTTCAAATTATTAGAAGCACGCGGCAAACTAGTTTTCAGAATTTCAGCACTCCTTATTCTAAATAAAATTATTTGAATTTAGGAAAATATATACGGGGTATTAGGAAAGCAGAAGAGCGAAGAAGTATTTTTCAAATTATTATTAGCAGGTGGCAAACTAATTTTCAGAATTTCCGCACTCCTTATTCTAAATAAAATTATTTTAACCAAGGAAAATATATACGGGGTTATTAGGAAAGCAGAAGAGCGAGGAGGTATTTTTCAAATTATTAGGAGCACGCGGCAAACTAGTTTTCAGAATTTCCGCACTCCTTATTCTAATTAAAATAATTTTAACTTAGGAAAATAAATACGGGGTATTAGGAAAGCAGAAGAGCGAAGATGTATTTTTCAAATTATTAGGAGCACGCGGCAAACTAGTCTTCAGAATTTCCGCACTCCTTATTCTAAATAAAATTATTTTAACTTAGGAAAATATATACGGGGTATTAGGAAAGCAGAAGAGCGAAGAGGTATTTTTCATATTATTAGGAGCACGCGGCAAACTAGTCTTCAGAATTTCCGCACTCCTAATTCTAATTAAAATTATTTTAACTTGGGAAATATATACGGGGTATTAGGAAAGCAGAAGAGCGAGGAGGGATTTTTCATTATTAGGAGCACGCGGCAAACTAGTTTTCAGAATTTCCGCACTCCTAATTCTAATTAAAATAATTTTAACTTAGGAAAATAAATACGGGGTATTAGGAAAGCAGAAGAGCGAAGAAGTATTTTTCAAATTATTAGGAGCACGCGGCAAACTAGTTTTCAGAATTTCAGCACTCCTTATTCTAAATAAAATTATTTGAATTTAGGAAAATATATACGGGGTATTAGGAAAGCAGAAGAGCGAAGAAGTATTTTTCAAATTATTATTAGCAGGTGGCAAACAAATTTTCAGAATTTCCGCACTCCTTATTCTAAATAAAATTATTTTAACCAAGGAAAATATATACGGGGTATTAGGAAAGCAGAAGAGCGAAGATGTATTTTTCAAATTATTAGGAGCACGCGGCAAACTAGTCTTCAGAATTTCCGCACTCCTTATTCTAATTAAAATAATTTTAACTTAGGAAAATAAATACGGGGTATTAGGAAAGCAGAAGAGCGAAGAGGTATTTTTCATATTATTAGGAGCACGCGGCAAACTAGTCTTCAGAATTTCCGCACTCCTAATTCTAAATAAAATTATTTTAACTTGGGAAATATATAATGGGTATTAGGAAAGCAGAAGAGCGAGGAGGTATTTTTCATTATTAGAAGCACGCGGCAAACTAGTCTTCAGAATTTCCGCACTCCTTATTCTAAATAAAATTATTTTAACTAAGGAAAATATATACGGGGTATTAGGAAAGCAGAAGAGCGAGGAGGTATTTTTCAAATTATTAGGAGCACGCGGCAAAGTAGTTTTCAGAATTTCCGCACTCCTAATTCTAAATAAAATTATTTTAACTCAGGGAAATATATACGGGGTATTAAGGAAGCAGAAGAGCGAGGGGGTATTTCTCAAATCATCAGGAGCACGCGGCAAAGTAGGTTTCAGAATTTCAGCACTCCTTATTCTAAATAAAATTATTTTAACTAAGGAAAATATATACGGGGTTATTAGGAAAGCAGAAGAGCGAGAAGGTATTTTTCAAATTATTAGGAGCACGCGGCAAACTAGTTTTCAGAATTTCAGCACTCCTTATTCTAAATAAAATTATTTGAACTTAGGAAAATATATACGGGGTATTAGCAAAGCAGAAGAGCGAAGAAGTATTTTTCAAATTATTATTAGCAGGTGGCAAACTAATTTTCAGAATTTCAGCATTCCTTATTCTAAATAAAATTATTTTAACTAAAAAAAATATATACGGGGTATTAGGAAAGCAGAAGAGCGAGGAGGTATTTTTCAAATTATTAGGAGCACGCGGCAAACTAGTCTTCAGAATTTCCGCACTCCTAATTCTAATAAAAATTATTTTAACTTGGGAAATATATACGGGGTATTAGGAAAGCAGAAGAGCGAGGAGGTATTTTTCATTATTAGGAGCACGCGGCAAACTAGTCTTCAGAATTTCAGCACTCCTTATTCTAAATAAAATTATTTTAACTAAGGAAAATATATACGGGGTATTAGGAAAGCAGAAGAGCGAGGAGGTATTTTTCAAATTATTAGGAGCACGCGGCAAACTAGTTTTCAGAATTTCCATACTCCTTATTCTAAATAAAATTATTTTAACTAAGGAAAATATATACGGGGTTATTAGGAAAGCAGAAGAGCGGGGAGGTATTTTTCAAATTATTAGGAGCACGCGGCAAACTAGTTTTCAGAATTTCAGCACTATTTATTCTAAATAAAATTATTTTAACTAAGGAAAATATATACGGGGTTATTAGGAAAGCAGAAAAGCGAGGAGGTATTTTTCAAATTATTAGGAGCACGCGGCAAACTAGTTTTCAGAATTTCCGCACTCCTTATTCTAAATAAAATTATTTTAACCAAGGAAAATATATACGGGGTTATTAGGAAAGCAGAAGAGCGAGGAGGTATTTTTCAAATTATTAGGAGCACGCGGCAAACTAGTTTTCAGAATTTCAGCACTCCTTATTCTAAATAAAATTATTTTAACTAAGGAAAATATATACGGGGTTATTAGGAAAGCAGAAGAGCGGGGAGGTATTTTTCAAATTATTAGGAGCACGCGGCAAACTAGTTTTCAGAATTTCAGCACTCCTTATTCTAAATAAAATTATTTTAACTAAGGAAAATATATACGGGGTTATTAGGAAAGCAGAAGAGCGAGGAGGTATTTTTCAAATTATTAGGAGCACGCGGCAAACTAGTTTTCAGAATTTCCGCACTCCTTATTCTAATTAAAATAATTTTAACTTAGGAAAATAAATACGGGGTATTAGGAAAGCAGAAGAGCGAAGAAGTATTTTTCAAATTATTAGGAGCACGCGGCAAACTAGTTTTCAGAATTTCCGCACTCCTTATTCTAAATAAAATTATTTTAACTTAGGAAAATATATACGGGGTATTAGGAAAGCAGAAGAGCGAAGAGGTATTTTTCAAATTATTAGGAGCACGCGGCAAACTAGTCTTCAGAATTTCCGCACTCCTAATTCTAATTAAAATTATTTTAACTTGGGAAATATATACGGGGTATTAGGAAAGCAGAAGAGCGAGGAGGGATTTTTCATTATTAGGAGCACGCGGCAAACTAGTTTTCAGAATTTCCGCACTCCTAATTCTAATTAAAATAATTTTAACTTAGGAAAATAAATACGGGGTATTAGGAAAGCAGAAGAGCGAAGAAGTATTTTTCAAATTATTAGGAGCACGCGGCAAACTAGTTTTCAGAATTTCCGCACTCCTTACTCTAAATAAAATTATTTTAACTTAGGAAAATATATACGGGGTATTAGGAAAGCAGAAGAGCGAAGAGGTATTTCTCAAATTATTAGGAGCACTCGGCAAACTAGTTTTCAGAATTTCAGCACTCCTTATTCTAAATAAAATTATTTGAACTTAGGAAAATATATACGGGGTATTAGGAAAGCAGAAGAGCGAAGAAGTATTTTTCAAATTATTATTAGCAGGTGGCAAACTAATTTTCAGAATTTCCGCACTCCTTATTCTAAATAAAATTATTTTAACCAAGGAAAATATTTACGGGGTTATTAGGAAAGCAGAAGAGCGAAGATGTATTTTTCAAATTATTAGGAGCACGCGGCAAACTAGTCTTCAGAATTTCCGCACTCCTTATTCTAAATAAAATTATTTTAACTTAGGAAAATATATACGGGGTATTAGGAAAGCAGAAGAGCGAAGAAGTACTTTTCAAATTATTATTAGCACGCGGCAACCTAGCCTTCTGAATTTCCGCACTCCTAATTCTAAATAAAATTATTTTAACTTAGGAAAATATATACGGGGTATTAGGAAAGCAGAAGAGCGAAGAGGTATTTTTCAAATTATAAGGAGCACGCGACAACCTAGCCTTCAGAATTTCCGCAATCCTAATTCTAAATAAAATTATTTTAACTTGGGAAATATATACGGGGTACTAGGAAAGCAGAAGAGCGAAGAGGTATTTTTCAAATTATTAGGAGCACGCGGCAAACTAGTCTTCAGAATTTCCGCACTCCTAATTCTAATTAAAATCATTTTAACTTAGGAAAATATATACGGGGTATTAGGAAAGCAGAAAAGCGAAGAGGTATTTTTCAAATTATTAGGAGCACGCGGCAAACTAGTCTTCAGAATTTCCGCACTCCTAATTCTAATTAAAATTATTTTAACTTGGGAAATATATACGGGCTATTAGGAAAGCAGAAGAGCGAGGAGGTATTTTTCATTATTAGGAGCACGCGGCAAACTAGTTTTCAGAATTTCCGCACTCCTAATTCTAATTAAAATAATTTTAACTTAGGAAAATAAATACGGGGTATTAGGAAAGCAGAAGAGCGAAGAAGTATTTTTCAAATTATTAGGAGCACGCGGCAAACTAGTTTTCAGAATCTCCGCACTCCTTATTCTAAATAAAATTATTTTAACTTAGGAAAATATATACGGGGTATTAGGAAAGCAGAAGAGCGAAGAGGTATTTTTCAAATTATTAGGAGCACGCGGCAAACTAGTTTTCAGAATTTCAGCACTCCTTATTCTAAATAAAATTATTTGAACTTAGGAAAATATATACGGGGTATTAGGAAAGCAGAAAAGCGAAGAAGTATTTTTCAAATTATTATTAGCAGGTGGCAAACTAATTTTCAGAATTTCAGCACTCCTTATTCTAAATAAAATTATTTTTACTAAGGAAAATATATACGGGGTATTAGGAAAGCAGAAGAGCGAGGAGGTATTTTTCAAATTATTAGGAGCACGCGGCAAACTAGTCTTCAGAATTTCCGCACGCCTAATTCTAATTAAAATTATTTTAACTTGGGAAATATATACGGGGTATTAGGAAAGCAGAAGAGCGAGGAGGTATTTTTCAAATTATTAGGAGCACGCGGCAAACTAGTTTTCAGAATTTCAGCACTCCTTATTCTAAATAAAATTATTTTAACTAAGGAAAATATATACGGGGTTATTAGGAAAGCAGAAGAGCGAAGAAGTATTTTTCAAATTATTATTAGCAGGTGGCAAACTAATTTTCAGAATTTCAGCACTCCTTATTCTAAATAAAATTATTTTAACTAAGGAAAATATATACGGGGTATTAGGAAAGCAGAAGAGCGAGGAGGTATTTTTCAAGCTATTAGGAGCACGCGGCAAACTAGTCTTCAGAATTTCCGCACGCCTAATTCTAATTAAAATTATTTTAACTTGGGAAATATACGGGGTATTAGGAAAGCAGAAGAGCGAGGAGGTATTTTTCATTATTAGGAGCACGCGGCAAACTAGTTTTCAGAATTTCCGCACTCCTAATTCTAATTAAAATAATTTTAACTTAGGAAAATAAATACGGGGTATTAGGAAAGCAGAAGAGCGAAGAAGTATTTTTCAAATTATTAGGAGCACGCGGCAAACTAGTTTTCAGAATTTCCGCACTCCTTATTCTAAATAAAATTATTTTAACTTAGGAAAATATATACGGGGTATTAGGAAAGCAGAAGAGCGAAGAGGTATTTCTCAAATTATTAGGAGCACGCGGCAAACTAGTTTTCAGAATTTCAGCACTCCTTATTCTAAATAAAATTATTTGAACTTAGGAAAATATATACGGGGTATTAGGAAAGCAGAAGAGCGAAGAAGTATTTTTCAAATTATTGTTAGCAGGTGGCAAACTAATTTTCAGAATTTCAGCACTCCTTATTCTAAATAAAATTATTTTAACTAAGGAAAATATATACGGGGTATTAGGAAAGCAGAAGAGCGAGGAGGTATTTTTCAAACTATTAGGAGCACGCGGCAAACTAGTCTTCAGAATTTCCGCACGCCTAATTCTAATTAAAATTATTTTAACTTGGGAAATATATACGGGGTATTAGGAAAGCAGAAGAGCGAGGAGGTATTTTTCATTATTAGGAGCACGCGGCAAACTAGTTTTCAGAATTTCAGCACTCCTTATTCTAAATAAAATTATTTTAACTAAGGAAAATATATACGGGGTTATTAGGAAAGCAGAAGAGCGAGGAGGTATTTTTCAAATTATTAGGAGCACGCGGCAAACTAGTTTTCAGAATTTCAGCACTCCTTATTCTAAATAAAATTATTTTAACTAAGGAAAATATGTACGGGGTTATTAGGAAAGCAGAAGAGCGAGGATGTATTTTTCAAATTATTAGGAGCACGCGGCAAACTAGTTTTCAGAATTTCAGCACTCCTTATTCTAAATAAAATTATTTTAACTTAGGAAAATATATACGGGGTATTAGGAAAGCAGAAGAGCGAAGAGGTATTTTTCAAATTATTAGGAGCACGCGGCAAAATAGTCTTCAGAATTTCCGCACTCCTAATTCTAATTAAAATAATTTTAACTTAGGAAATATATACGGGGTATTAGGAAAGCAGAAGAGCGAGGAGGTATTTTGCAAATTATTAGGAGCACGCGGCAAACCAGTTTTCAGAATTTCAGCACTCCTTATTCTAAATAAAATTATTTTAACTTCGGAATATATATACGGGGCATTAGGAAAGCAGAAGAGCGAAGAAGTACTTTTCAAATTATTATTAGCACGCGGCAACCTAGCCTTCAGAATTTCCGCACTCTTAATTCTAAATAAAATTATTTTAACTTAGGAAAATATATACGGGGTATTAGGAAAGCAGAAGAGCGGGGAGGTATTTTTCAAATTATTAGGAGCACGCGGCAAACTAGTTTTCAGAATTTCAGCACTCCTTATTCTAAATAAAATTATTTGAACTTAGGAAAATATATACGGGGTATTAGGAAAGCAGAAGTGCGAAGAAGTATTTTTCAAATTATTATTAGCAGGTGGCAAACTAATTTTCAGAATTTCAGCACTCCTTATTCTAAATAAAATTATTTTAACTACGGAAAATATATACGGGGTATTAGGAAAGCAGAAGAGCGAGGAGGTATTTTTCAAATTATTAGGAGCACGCGGCAAACTAGTCTTCAGAATTTCCGCACGCCTAATTCTAATTAAAATTATTTTAACTTGGGAAATATATACGGGGTATTAGGAAAGCAGAAGAGCGAGGAGGTATTTTTCATTATTAGGAGCACGCGGCAAACTAGTTTTCAGAATTTCAGCCCTCCTTATTCTAAATAAAATTATTTTAACTTCGGAAAATATATACGGGGTATTAGGAAAGCAGAAGAGCGAGGAGGTATTTTTCGAATTATTAGGAGCACGCGGCAAACTAATTTTCAGAATTTCAGCATTCCTTATTCTAAATAAAATTATTTTAACTAAGGAAAATATGTACGGGGTTATTAGGAAAGCAGAAGAGCGAGGATGTATTTTTCAAATTATTAGGAGCACGCGGCAAACTAGTTTTCAGAATTTCAGCACTCCTTATTCTAAATAAAATTATTTTAACTAAGGAAAATACATACGGGGTTATTAGGAAAGCAGAAGAGCGGGGAGGTATTTTTCAAATTATTAGGAGCACGCGGCAAACTAATTTTCAGAATTTCAGCACTCCTTATTCTAAATAAAATTATTTTAACTAAGGAAAATATATACGGGGTATTAGGAAAGCAGAAGAGCGAGGAGGTATTTTTCAAGCTATTAGGAGCACGCGGCAAACTAGTCTTCAGAATTTCCGCACGCCTAATTCTAATTAAAATTATTTTAACTTGGGAAATATACGGGGTATTAGGAAAGCAGAAGAGCGAGGAGGTATTTTTCATTATTAGCAGCACGCGGCAAACTAGTTTTCAGAATTTCCGCACTCCTAATTCTAATTAAAATAATTTTAACTTAGGAAAATAAATACGGGGTATTAGGAAAGCAGAAGAGCGAAGAAGTATTTTTCAAATTATTAGGAGCACGCGGCAAACTAGTTTTCAGAATTTCCGCACTCCTTATTCTAAATAAAATTATTTTAACCAAGGAAAATATATACGGGGTATTAGGAAAGCAGAAGAGCGAGGAGGTATTTTTCAAATTATTAGGAGCACGCGGCAAACTAGTTTTCAGAATTTCCGCACTCCTTATTCTAAATAAAATTATTTTAACTAAGGAAAATATATACGGGGTTATTAGGAAAGCAGAAGAGCGGGGAGGTATTTTTCAAATTATTAGGAGCACGCGGCAAACTAGTTTTCAGAATTTCAGCACTCTTTATTCTAAATAAAATTATTTTAACTAAGGAAAATATATACGGGGTTATTAGGAAAGCAGAAAAGCGAGGAGGTATTTTTCAAATTATTAGGAGCACGCGGCAAACTAGTTTTCAGAATTTCCGCACTCCTTATTCTAAATAAAATTATTTTAACCAAGGAAAATATATACGGAGTTATTAGGAAAGCAGAAGAGCGAAGAAGTATTTTTCAAATTATTAGGAGCACGCGGCAAACTAGTTTTCAGAATTTCCGCACTCCTTATTCTAAATAAAATTATTTTAACTTAGGAAAATATATACGGGGTATTAGGAAAGCAGAAGAGCGAAGAAGTACTTTTCAAATTATTATTAGCACGCGGCAACCTAGCCTTCTGAATTTCCGCACTCCTAATTCTAAATAAAATTATTTTAACTTAGGAAAATATATACGGGGTATTAGGAAAGCAGAAGAGCGAAGAGGTATTTTTCAAATTATAAGGAGCACGCGACAACCTAGCCTTCAGAATTTCCGCAATCCTAATTCTAAATAAAATTATTTTAACTTGGGAAATATATACGGGGTACTAGGAAAGCAGAAGAGCGAAGAGGTATTTTTCAAATTATTAGGAGCACGCGGCAAACTAGTCTTCAGAATTTCCGCACTCCTAATTCTAATTAAAATCATTTTAACTTAGGAAAATATATACGGGGTATTAGGAAAGCAGAAAAGCGAAGAGGTATTTTTCAAATTATTAGGAGCACGCGGCAAACTAGTCTTCAGAATTTCCGCACTCCTAATTCTAATTAAAATTATTTTAACTTGGGAAATATATACGGGCTATTAGGAAAGCAGAAGAGCGAGGAGGTATTTTTCATTATTAGGAGCACGCGGCAAACTAGTTTTCAGAATTTCCGCACTCCTAATTCTAATTAAAATAATTTTAACTTAGGAAAATAAATACGGGGTATTAGGAAAGCAGAAGAGCGAAGAAGTATTTTTCAAATTATTAGGAGCACGCGGCAAACTAGTTTTCAGAATCTCCGCACTCCTTATTCTAAATAAAATTATTTTAACTTAGGAAAATATATACGGGGTATTAGGAAAGCAGAAGAGCGAAGAGGTATTTTTCAAATTATTAGGAGCACGCGGCAAACTAGTTTTCAGAATTTCAGCACTCCTTATTCTAAATAAAATTATTTGAACTTAGGAAAATATATACGGGGTATTAGGAAAGCAGAAAAGCGAAGAAGTATTTTTCAAATTATTATTAGCAGGTGGCAAACTAATTTTCAGAATTTCAGCACTCCTTATTCTAAATAAAATTATTTTTACTAAGGAAAATATATACGGGGTATTAGGAAAGCAGAAGAGCGAGGAGGTATTTTTCAAATTATTAGGAGCACGCGGCAAACTAGTCTTCAGAATTTCCGCACGCCTAATTCTAATTAAAATTATTTTAACTTGGGAAATATATACGGGGTATTAGGAAAGCAGAAGAGCGAGGAGGTATTTTTCAAATTATTAGGAGCACGCGGCAAACTAGTTTTCAGAATTTCAGCACTCCTTATTCTAAATAAAATTATTTTAACTAAGGAAAATATATACGGGGTTATTAGGAAAGCAGAAGAGCGAAGAAGTATTTTTCAAATTATTATTAGCAGGTGGCAAACTAATTTTCAGAATTTCAGCACTCCTTATTCTAAATAAAATTATTTTAACTAAGGAAAATATATACGGGGTATTAGGAAAGCAGAAGAGCGAGGAGGTATTTTTCAAGCTATTAGGAGCACGCGGCAAACTAGTCTTCAGAATTTCCGCACGCCTAATTCTAATTAAAATTATTTTAACTTGGGAAATATACGGGGTATTAGGAAAGCAGAAGAGCGAGGAGGTATTTTTCATTATTAGGAGCACGCGGCAAACTAGTTTTCAGAATTTCCGCACTCCTAATTCTAATTAAAATAATTTTAACTTAGGAAAATAAATACGGGGTATTAGGAAAGCAGAAGAGCGAAGAAGTATTTTTCAAATTATTAGGAGCACGCGGCAAACTAGTTTTCAGAATTTCCGCACTCCTTATTCTAAATAAAATTATTTTAACTTAGGAAAATATATACGGGGTATTAGGAAAGCAGAAGAGCGAAGAGGTATTTCTCAAATTATTAGGAGCACGCGGCAAACTAGTTTTCAGAATTTCAGCACTCCTTATTCTAAATAAAATTATTTGAACTTAGGAAAATATATACGGGGTATTAGGAAAGCAGAAGAGCGAAGAAGTATTTTTCAAATTATTGTTAGCAGGTGGCAAACTAATTTTCAGAATTTCAGCACTCCTTATTCTAAATAAAATTATTTTAACTAAGGAAAATATATACGGGGTATTAGGAAAGCAGAAGAGCGAGGAGGTATTTTTCAAACTATTAGGAGCACGCGGCAAACTAGTCTTCAGAATTTCCGCACGCCTAATTCTAATTAAAATTATTTTAACTTGGGAAATATATACGGGGTATTAGGAAAGCAGAAGAGCGAGGAGGTATTTTTCATTATTAGGAGCACGCGGCAAACTAGTTTTCAGAATTTCAGCACTCCTTATTCTAAATAAAATTATTTTAACTAAGGAAAATATATACGGGGTTATTAGGAAAGCAGAAGAGCGAGGAGGTATTTTTCAAATTATTAGGAGCACGCGGCAAACTAGTTTTCAGAATTTCAGCACTCCTTATTCTAAATAAAATTATTTTAACTAAGGAAAATATGTACGGGGTTATTAGGAAAGCAGAAGAGCGAGGATGTATTTTTCAAATTATTAGGAGCACGCGGCAAACTAGTTTTCAGAATTTCAGCACTCCTTATTCTAAATAAAATTATTTTAACTTAGGAAAATATATACGGGGTATTAGGAAAGCAGAAGAGCGAAGAGGTATTTTTCAAATTATTAGGAGCACGCGGCAAAATAGTCTTCAGAATTTCCGCACTCCTAATTCTAATTAAAATAATTTTAACTTAGGAAATATATACGGGGTATTAGGAAAGCAGAAGAGCGAGGAGGTATTTTGCAAATTATTAGGAGCACGCGGCAAACCAGTTTTCAGAATTTCAGCACTCCTTATTCTAAATAAAATTATTTTAACTTCGGAATATATATACGGGGCATTAGGAAAGCAGAAGAGCGAAGAAGTATTTTTCAAATTATTATTAGCAGGTGGCAAACTAATTTTCAGAATTTCCGCACTCCTTATTCTAAATAAAATTATTTTAACCAAGGAAAATATATACGGGGTTATTAGGAAAGCAGAAGAGCGAGGAGGTATTTTTCAAATTATTAGGAGCACGCGGCAAACTAGTTTTCAGAATTTCCGCACTCCTTATTCTAATTAAAATAATTTTAACTTAGGAAAATAAATACGGGGTATTAGGAAAGCAGAAGAGCGAAGATGTATTTTTCAAATTATTAGGAGCACGCGGCAAACTAGTCTTCAGAATTTCCGCACTCCTTATTCTAAATAAAATTATTTTAACTTAGGAAAATATATACGGGGTATTAGGAAAGCAGAAGAGCGAAGAGGTATTTTTCATATTATTAGGAGCACGCGGCAAACTAGTCTTCAGAATTTCCGCACTCCTAATTCTAATTAAAATTATTTTAACTTGGGAAATATATACGGGGTATTAGGAAAGCAGAAGAGCGAGGAGGGATTTTTCATTATTAGGAGCACGCGGCAAACTAGTTTTCAGAATTTCCGCACTCCTAATTCTAATTAAAATAATTTTAACTTAGGAAAATAAATACGGGGTATTAGGAAAGCAGAAGAGCGAAGAAGTATTTTTCAAATTATTAGGAGCACGCGGCAAACTAGTTTTCAGAATTTCAGCACTCCTTATTCTAAATAAAATTATTTGAATTTAGGAAAATATATACGGGGTATTAGGAAAGCAGAAGAGCGAAGAAGTATTTTTCAAATTATTATTAGCAGGTGGCAAACAAATTTTCAGAATTTCCGCACTCCTTATTCTAAATAAAATTATTTTAACCAAGGAAAATATATACGGGGTATTAGGAAAGCAGAAGAGCGAAGATGTATTTTTCAAATTATTAGGAGCACGCGGCAAACTAGTCTTCAGAATTTCCGCACTCCTTATTCTAATTAAAATAATTTTAACTTAGGAAAATAAATACGGGGTATTAGGAAAGCAGAAGAGCGAAGAGGTATTTTTCATATTATTAGGAGCACGCGGCAAACTAGTCTTCAGAATTTCCGCACTCCTAATTCTAAATAAAATTATTTTAACTTGGGAAATATATAATGGGTATTAGGAAAGCAGAAGAGCGAGGAGGTATTTTTCATTATTAGAAGCACGCGGCAAACTAGTCTTCAGAATTTCCGCACTCCTTATTCTAAATAAAATTATTTTAACTAAGGAAAATATATACGGGGTATTAGGAAAGCAGAAGAGCGAGGAGGTATTTTTCAAATTATTAGGAGCACGCGGCAAAGTAGTTTTCAGAATTTCCGCACTCCTAATTCTAAATAAAATTATTTTAACTCAGGGAAATATATACGGGGTATTAAGGAAGCAGAAGAGCGAGGGGGTATTTCTCAAATCATCAGGAGCACGCGGCAAAGTAGGTTTCAGAATTTCAGCACTCCTTATTCTAAATAAAATTATTTTAACTAAGGAAAATATATACGGGGTTATTAGGAAAGCAGAAGAGCGAGAAGGTATTTTTCAAATTATTAGGAGCACGCGGCAAACTAGTTTTCAGAATTTCAGCACTCCTTATTCTAAATAAAATTATTTGAACTTAGGAAAATATATACGGGGTATTAGCAAAGCAGAAGAGCGAAGAAGTATTTTTCAAATTATTATTAGCAGGTGGCAAACTAATTTTCAGAATTTCAGCATTCCTTATTCTAAATAAAATTATTTTAACTAAAAAAAATATATACGGGGTATTAGGAAAGCAGAAGAGCGAGGAGGTATTTTTCAAATTATTAGGAGCACGCGGCAAACTAGTCTTCAGAATTTCCGCACTCCTAATTCTAATAAAAATTATTTTAACTTGGGAAATATATACGGGGTATTAGGAAAGCAGAAGAGCGAGGAGGTATTTTTCATTATTAGGAGCACGCGGCAAACTAGTCTTCAGAATTTCAGCACTCCTTATTCTAAATAAAATTATTTTAACTAAGGAAAATATATACGGGGTATTAGGAAAGCAGAAGAGCGAGGAGGTATTTTTCAAATTATTAGGAGCACGCGGCAAACTAGTTTTCAGAATTTCCATACTCCTTATTCTAAATAAAATTATTTTAACTAAGGAAAATATATACGGGGTTATTAGGAAAGCAGAAGAGCGGGGAGGTATTTTTCAAATTATTAGGAGCACGCGGCAAACTAGTTTTCAGAATTTCAGCACTATTTATTCTAAATAAAATTATTTTAACTAAGGAAAATATATACGGGGTTATTAGGAAAGCAGAAAAGCGAGGAGGTATTTTTCAAATTATTAGGAGCACGCGGCAAACTAGTTTTCAGAATTTCCGCACTCCTTATTCTAAATAAAATTATTTTAACCAAGGAAAATATATACGGGGTTATTAGGAAAGCAGAAGAGCGAGGAGGTATTTTTCAAATTATTAGGAGCACGCGGCAAACTAGTTTTCAGAATTTCAGCACTCCTTATTCTAAATAAAATTATTTTAACTAAGGAAAATATATACGGGGTTATTAGGAAAGCAGAAGAGCGGGGAGGTATTTTTCAAATTATTAGGAGCACGCGGCAAACTAGTTTTCAGAATTTCAGCACTCCTTATTCTAAATAAAATTATTTTAACTAAGGAAAATATATACGGGGTTATTAGGAAAGCAGAAGAGCGAGGAGGTATTTTTCAAATTATTAGGAGCACGCGGCAAACTAGTTTTCAGAATTTCCGCACTCCTTATTCTAATTAAAATAATTTTAACTTAGGAAAATAAATACGGGGTATTAGGAAAGCAGAAGAGCGAAGAAGTATTTTTCAAATTATTAGGAGCACGCGGCAAACTAGTTTTCAGAATTTCCGCACTCCTTATTCTAAATAAAATTATTTTAACTTAGGAAAATATATACGGGGTATTAGGAAAGCAGAAGAGCGAAGAGGTATTTTTCAAATTATTAGGAGCACGCGGCAAACTAGTCTTCAGAATTTCCGCACTCCTAATTCTAATTAAAATTATTTTAACTTGGGAAATATATACGGGGTATTAGGAAAGCAGAAGAGCGAGGAGGGATTTTTCATTATTAGGAGCACGCGGCAAACTAGTTTTCAGAATTTCCGCACTCCTAATTCTAATTAAAATAATTTTAACTTAGGAAAATAAATACGGGGTATTAGGAAAGCAGAAGAGCGAAGAAGTATTTTTCAAATTATTAGGAGCACGCGGCAAACTAGTTTTCAGAATTTCCGCACTCCTTACTCTAAATAAAATTATTTTAACTTAGGAAAATATATACGGGGTATTAGGAAAGCAGAAGAGCGAAGAGGTATTTCTCAAATTATTAGGAGCACTCGGCAAACTAGTTTTCAGAATTTCAGCACTCCTTATTCTAAATAAAATTATTTGAACTTAGGAAAATATATACGGGGTATTAGGAAAGCAGAAGAGCGAAGAAGTATTTTTCAAATTATTATTAGCAGGTGGCAAACTAATTTTCAGAATTTCCGCACTCCTTATTCTAAATAAAATTATTTTAACCAAGGAAAATATTTACGGGGTTATTAGGAAAGCAGAAGAGCGAAGATGTATTTTTCAAATTATTAGGAGCACGCGGCAAACTAGTCTTCAGAATTTCCGCACTCCTTATTCTAAATAAAATTATTTTAACTTAGGAAAATATATACGGGGTATTAGGAAAGCAGAAGAGCGAAGAAGTACTTTTCAAATTATTATTAGCACGCGGCAACCTAGCCTTCTGAATTTCCGCACTCCTAATTCTAAATAAAATTATTTTAACTTAGGAAAATATATACGGGGTATTAGGAAAGCAGAAGAGCGAAGAGGTATTTTTCAAATTATAAGGAGCACGCGACAACCTAGCCTTCAGAATTTCCGCAATCCTAATTCTAAATAAAATTATTTTAACTTGGGAAATATATACGGGGTACTAGGAAAGCAGAAGAGCGAAGAGGTATTTTTCAAATTATTAGGAGCACGCGGCAAACTAGTCTTCAGAATTTCCGCACTCCTAATTCTAATTAAAATCATTTTAACTTAGGAAAATATATACGGGGTATTAGGAAAGCAGAAAAGCGAAGAGGTATTTTTCAAATTATTAGGAGCACGCGGCAAACTAGTCTTCAGAATTTCCGCACTCCTAATTCTAATTAAAATTATTTTAACTTGGGAAATATATACGGGCTATTAGGAAAGCAGAAGAGCGAGGAGGTATTTTTCATTATTAGGAGCACGCGGCAAACTAGTTTTCAGAATTTCCGCACTCCTAATTCTAATTAAAATAATTTTAACTTAGGAAAATAAATACGGGGTATTAGGAAAGCAGAAGAGCGAAGAAGTATTTTTCAAATTATTAGGAGCACGCGGCAAACTAGTTTTCAGAATCTCCGCACTCCTTATTCTAAATAAAATTATTTTAACTTAGGAAAATATATACGGGGTATTAGGAAAGCAGAAGAGCGAAGAGGTATTTTTCAAATTATTAGGAGCACGCGGCAAACTAGTTTTCAGAATTTCAGCACTCCTTATTCTAAATAAAATTATTTGAACTTAGGAAAATATATACGGGGTATTAGGAAAGCAGAAAAGCGAAGAAGTATTTTTCAAATTATTATTAGCAGGTGGCAAACTAATTTTCAGAATTTCAGCACTCCTTATTCTAAATAAAATTATTTTTACTAAGGAAAATATATACGGGGTATTAGGAAAGCAGAAGAGCGAGGAGGTATTTTTCAAATTATTAGGAGCACGCGGCAAACTAGTCTTCAGAATTTCCGCACGCCTAATTCTAATTAAAATTATTTTAACTTGGGAAATATATACGGGGTATTAGGAAAGCAGAAGAGCGAGGAGGTATTTTTCAAATTATTAGGAGCACGCGGCAAACTAGTTTTCAGAATTTCAGCACTCCTTATTCTAAATAAAATTATTTTAACTAAGGAAAATATATACGGGGTTATTAGGAAAGCAGAAGAGCGAAGAAGTATTTTTCAAATTATTATTAGCAGGTGGCAAACTAATTTTCAGAATTTCAGCACTCCTTATTCTAAATAAAATTATTTTAACTAAGGAAAATATATACGGGGTATTAGGAAAGCAGAAGAGCGAGGAGGTATTTTTCAAGCTATTAGGAGCACGCGGCAAACTAGTCTTCAGAATTTCCGCACGCCTAATTCTAATTAAAATTATTTTAACTTGGGAAATATACGGGGTATTAGGAAAGCAGAAGAGCGAGGAGGTATTTTTCATTATTAGGAGCACGCGGCAAACTAGTTTTCAGAATTTCCGCACTCCTAATTCTAATTAAAATAATTTTAACTTAGGAAAATAAATACGGGGTATTAGGAAAGCAGAAGAGCGAAGAAGTATTTTTCAAATTATTAGGAGCACGCGGCAAACTAGTTTTCAGAATTTCCGCACTCCTTATTCTAAATAAAATTATTTTAACTTAGGAAAATATATACGGGGTATTAGGAAAGCAGAAGAGCGAAGAGGTATTTCTCAAATTATTAGGAGCACGCGGCAAACTAGTTTTCAGAATTTCAGCACTCCTTATTCTAAATAAAATTATTTGAACTTAGGAAAATATATACGGGGTATTAGGAAAGCAGAAGAGCGAAGAAGTATTTTTCAAATTATTGTTAGCAGGTGGCAAACTAATTTTCAGAATTTCAGCACTCCTTATTCTAAATAAAATTATTTTAACTAAGGAAAATATATACGGGGTATTAGGAAAGCAGAAGAGCGAGGAGGTATTTTTCAAACTATTAGGAGCACGCGGCAAACTAGTCTTCAGAATTTCCGCACGCCTAATTCTAATTAAAATTATTTTAACTTGGGAAATATATACGGGGTATTAGGAAAGCAGAAGAGCGAGGAGGTATTTTTCATTATTAGGAGCACGCGGCAAACTAGTTTTCAGAATTTCAGCACTCCTTATTCTAAATAAAATTATTTTAACTAAGGAAAATATATACGGGGTTATTAGGAAAGCAGAAGAGCGAGGAGGTATTTTTCAAATTATTAGGAGCACGCGGCAAACTAGTTTTCAGAATTTCAGCACTCCTTATTCTAAATAAAATTATTTTAACTAAGGAAAATATGTACGGGGTTATTAGGAAAGCAGAAGAGCGAGGATGTATTTTTCAAATTATTAGGAGCACGCGGCAAACTAGTTTTCAGAATTTCAGCACTCCTTATTCTAAATAAAATTATTTTAACTTAGGAAAATATATACGGGGTATTAGGAAAGCAGAAGAGCGAAGAGGTATTTTTCAAATTATTAGGAGCACGCGGCAAAATAGTCTTCAGAATTTCCGCACTCCTAATTCTAATTAAAATAATTTTAACTTAGGAAATATATACGGGGTATTAGGAAAGCAGAAGAGCGAGGAGGTATTTTGCAAATTATTAGGAGCACGCGGCAAACCAGTTTTCAGAATTTCAGCACTCCTTATTCTAAATAAAATTATTTTAACTTCGGAATATATATACGGGGCATTAGGAAAGCAGAAGAGCGAAGAAGTACTTTTCAAATTATTATTAGCACGCGGCAACCTAGCCTTCAGAATTTCCGCACTCTTAATTCTAAATAAAATTATTTTAACTTAGGAAAATATATACGGGGTATTAGGAAAGCAGAAGAGCGGGGAGGTATTTTTCAAATTATTAGGAGCACGCGGCAAACTAGTTTTCAGAATTTCAGCACTCCTTATTCTAAATAAAATTATTTGAACTTAGGAAAATATATACGGGGTATTAGGAAAGCAGAAGTGCGAAGAAGTATTTTTCAAATTATTATTAGCAGGTGGCAAACTAATTTTCAGAATTTCAGCACTCCTTATTCTAAATAAAATTATTTTAACTACGGAAAATATATACGGGGTATTAGGAAAGCAGAAGAGCGAGGAGGTATTTTTCAAATTATTAGGAGCACGCGGCAAACTAGTCTTCAGAATTTCCGCACGCCTAATTCTAATTAAAATTATTTTAACTTGGGAAATATATACGGGGTATTAGGAAAGCAGAAGAGCGAGGAGGTATTTTTCATTATTAGGAGCACGCGGCAAACTAGTTTTCAGAATTTCAGCCCTCCTTATTCTAAATAAAATTATTTTAACTTCGGAAAATATATACGGGGTATTAGGAAAGCAGAAGAGCGAGGAGGTATTTTTCGAATTATTAGGAGCACGCGGCAAACTAATTTTCAGAATTTCAGCATTCCTTATTCTAAATAAAATTATTTTAACTAAGGAAAATATGTACGGGGTTATTAGGAAAGCAGAAGAGCGAGGATGTATTTTTCAAATTATTAGGAGCACGCGGCAAACTAGTTTTCAGAATTTCAGCACTCCTTATTCTAAATAAAATTATTTTAACTAAGGAAAATACATACGGGGTTATTAGGAAAGCAGAAGAGCGGGGAGGTATTTTTCAAATTATTAGGAGCACGCGGCAAACTAATTTTCAGAATTTCAGCACTCCTTATTCTAAATAAAATTATTTTAACTAAGGAAAATATATACGGGGTATTAGGAAAGCAGAAGAGCGAGGAGGTATTTTTCAAGCTATTAGGAGCACGCGGCAAACTAGTCTTCAGAATTTCCGCACGCCTAATTCTAATTAAAATTATTTTAACTTGGGAAATATACGGGGTATTAGGAAAGCAGAAGAGCGAGGAGGTATTTTTCATTATTAGCAGCACGCGGCAAACTAGTTTTCAGAATTTCCGCACTCCTAATTCTAATTAAAATAATTTTAACTTAGGAAAATAAATACGGGGTATTAGGAAAGCAGAAGAGCGAAGAAGTATTTTTCAAATTATTAGGAGCACGCGGCAAACTAGTTTTCAGAATTTCCGCACTCCTTATTCTAAATAAAATTATTTTAACCAAGGAAAATATATACGGGGTATTAGGAAAGCAGAAGAGCGAGGAGGTATTTTTCAAATTATTAGGAGCACGCGGCAAACTAGTTTTCAGAATTTCCGCACTCCTTATTCTAAATAAAATTATTTTAACTAAGGAAAATATATACGGGGTTATTAGGAAAGCAGAAGAGCGGGGAGGTATTTTTCAAATTATTAGGAGCACGCGGCAAACTAGTTTTCAGAATTTCAGCACTCTTTATTCTAAATAAAATTATTTTAACTAAGGAAAATATATACGGGGTTATTAGGAAAGCAGAAAAGCGAGGAGGTATTTTTCAAATTATTAGGAGCACGCGGCAAACTAGTTTTCAGAATTTCCGCACTCCTTATTCTAAATAAAATTATTTTAACCAAGGAAAATATATACGGAGTTATTAGGAAAGCAGAAGAGCGAAGAAGTATTTTTCAAATTATTAGGAGCACGCGGCAAACTAGTTTTCAGAATTTCCGCACTCCTTATTCTAAATAAAATTATTTTAACTTAGGAAAATATATACGGGGTATTAGGAAAGCAGAAGAGCGAAGAAGTACTTTTCAAATTATTATTAGCACGCGGCAACCTAGCCTTCTGAATTTCCGCACTCCTAATTCTAAATAAAATTATTTTAACTTAGGAAAATATATACGGGGTATTAGGAAAGCAGAAGAGCGAAGAGGTATTTTTCAAATTATAAGGAGCACGCGACAACCTAGCCTTCAGAATTTCCGCAATCCTAATTCTAAATAAAATTATTTTAACTTGGGAAATATATACGGGGTACTAGGAAAGCAGAAGAGCGAAGAGGTATTTTTCAAATTATTAGGAGCACGCGGCAAACTAGTCTTCAGAATTTCCGCACTCCTAATTCTAATTAAAATCATTTTAACTTAGGAAAATATATACGGGGTATTAGGAAAGCAGAAAAGCGAAGAGGTATTTTTCAAATTATTAGGAGCACGCGGCAAACTAGTCTTCAGAATTTCCGCACTCCTAATTCTAATTAAAATTATTTTAACTTGGGAAATATATACGGGCTATTAGGAAAGCAGAAGAGCGAGGAGGTATTTTTCATTATTAGGAGCACGCGGCAAACTAGTTTTCAGAATTTCCGCACTCCTAATTCTAATTAAAATAATTTTAACTTAGGAAAATAAATACGGGGTATTAGGAAAGCAGAAGAGCGAAGAAGTATTTTTCAAATTATTAGGAGCACGCGGCAAACTAGTTTTCAGAATCTCCGCACTCCTTATTCTAAATAAAATTATTTTAACTTAGGAAAATATATACGGGGTATTAGGAAAGCAGAAGAGCGAAGAGGTATTTTTCAAATTATTAGGAGCACGCGGCAAACTAGTTTTCAGAATTTCAGCACTCCTTATTCTAAATAAAATTATTTGAACTTAGGAAAATATATACGGGGTATTAGGAAAGCAGAAAAGCGAAGAAGTATTTTTCAAATTATTATTAGCAGGTGGCAAACTAATTTTCAGAATTTCAGCACTCCTTATTCTAAATAAAATTATTTTTACTAAGGAAAATATATACGGGGTATTAGGAAAGCAGAAGAGCGAGGAGGTATTTTTCAAATTATTAGGAGCACGCGGCAAACTAGTCTTCAGAATTTCCGCACGCCTAATTCTAATTAAAATTATTTTAACTTGGGAAATATATACGGGGTATTAGGAAAGCAGAAGAGCGAGGAGGTATTTTTCAAATTATTAGGAGCACGCGGCAAACTAGTTTTCAGAATTTCAGCACTCCTTATTCTAAATAAAATTATTTTAACTAAGGAAAATATATACGGGGTTATTAGGAAAGCAGAAGAGCGAAGAAGTATTTTTCAAATTATTATTAGCAGGTGGCAAACTAATTTTCAGAATTTCAGCACTCCTTATTCTAAATAAAATTATTTTAACTAAGGAAAATATATACGGGGTATTAGGAAAGCAGAAGAGCGAGGAGGTATTTTTCAAGCTATTAGGAGCACGCGGCAAACTAGTCTTCAGAATTTCCGCACGCCTAATTCTAATTAAAATTATTTTAACTTGGGAAATATACGGGGTATTAGGAAAGCAGAAGAGCGAGGAGGTATTTTTCATTATTAGGAGCACGCGGCAAACTAGTTTTCAGAATTTCCGCACTCCTAATTCTAATTAAAATAATTTTAACTTAGGAAAATAAATACGGGGTATTAGGAAAGCAGAAGAGCGAAGAAGTATTTTTCAAATTATTAGGAGCACGCGGCAAACTAGTTTTCAGAATTTCCGCACTCCTTATTCTAAATAAAATTATTTTAACTTAGGAAAATATATACGGGGTATTAGGAAAGCAGAAGAGCGAAGAGGTATTTCTCAAATTATTAGGAGCACGCGGCAAACTAGTTTTCAGAATTTCAGCACTCCTTATTCTAAATAAAATTATTTGAACTTAGGAAAATATATACGGGGTATTAGGAAAGCAGAAGAGCGAAGAAGTATTTTTCAAATTATTGTTAGCAGGTGGCAAACTAATTTTCAGAATTTCAGCACTCCTTATTCTAAATAAAATTATTTTAACTAAGGAAAATATATACGGGGTATTAGGAAAGCAGAAGAGCGAGGAGGTATTTTTCAAACTATTAGGAGCACGCGGCAAACTAGTCTTCAGAATTTCCGCACGCCTAATTCTAATTAAAATTATTTTAACTTGGGAAATATATACGGGGTATTAGGAAAGCAGAAGAGCGAGGAGGTATTTTTCATTATTAGGAGCACGCGGCAAACTAGTTTTCAGAATTTCAGCACTCCTTATTCTAAATAAAATTATTTTAACTAAGGAAAATATATACGGGGTTATTAGGAAAGCAGAAGAGCGAGGAGGTATTTTTCAAATTATTAGGAGCACGCGGCAAACTAGTTTTCAGAATTTCAGCACTCCTTATTCTAAATAAAATTATTTTAACTAAGGAAAATATGTACGGGGTTATTAGGAAAGCAGAAGAGCGAGGATGTATTTTTCAAATTATTAGGAGCACGCGGCAAACTAGTTTTCAGAATTTCAGCACTCCTTATTCTAAATAAAATTATTTTAACTTAGGAAAATATATACGGGGTATTAGGAAAGCAGAAGAGCGAAGAGGTATTTTTCAAATTATTAGGAGCACGCGGCAAAATAGTCTTCAGAATTTCCGCACTCCTAATTCTAATTAAAATAATTTTAACTTAGGAAATATATACGGGGTATTAGGAAAGCAGAAGAGCGAAGAGGTATTTTTCAAATTATAAGGAGCACGCGACAACCTAGCCTTCAGAATTTCCGCACTCCTAATTCTAAATAAAATTATTTTAACTTGGGAAATATATACGGGGTACTAGGAAAGCAGAAGAGCGAAGAGGTATTTTTCAAATTATTAGGAGCACGCGGCAAACTAGTCTTCAGAATTTCCGCACTCCTAATTCTAATTAAAATCATTTTAACTTAGGAAAATATATACGGGGTATTAGGAAAGCAGAAGAGCGAAGAGGTATTTTTCAAATTATTAGGAGCACGCGGCAAACTAGTCTTCAGAATTTCCGCACTCCTAATTCTAATTAAAATTATTTTAACTTGGGAAATATATACGGGCTATTAGGAAAGCAGAAGAGCGAGGAGGTATTTTTCATTATTAGGAGCACGCGGCAAACTAGTTTTCAGAATTTCCGCACTCCTAATTCTAATTAAAAGTATTTTAACTTGGGAAATATATACGGGCTATTAGGAAAGCAGAAGAGCGAGGAGGTATTTTTCATTATTAGGAGCACGCGGCAAACTAGTTTTCAGAATTTCCGCACTCCTAATTCTAATTAAAATAATTTTAACTTAGGAAAATAAATACGGGGTATTAGGAAAGCAGAAGAGCGAAGAAGTATTTTTCAAATTATTAGGAGCACGCGGCAAACTAGTTTTCAGAATTTCAGCACTCCTTATTCTAAATAAAATTATTTTTACTAAGGAAAATATATACGGGGTATTAGGAAAGCAGAAGAGCGAGGAGGTATTTTTCAAATTATTAGGAGCACGCGGCAAACTAGTCTTCAGAATTTCCGCACGCCTAATTCTAATTAAAATTATTTTAACTTGGGAAATATATACGGGGTATTAGGAAAGCAGAAGAGCGAGGAGGTATTTTTCAAATTATTAGGAGCACGCGGCAAACTAGTTTTCAGAATTTCAGCACTCCTTATTCTAAATAAAATTATTTTAACTAAGGAAAATATATACGGGGTTATTAGGAAAGCAGAAGAGCGAAGAAGTATTTTTCAAATTATTATTAGCAGGTGGCAAACTAATTTTCAGAATTTCAGCACTCCTTATTCTAAATAAAATTATTTTAACTAAGGAAAATATATACGGGGTATTAGGAAAGCAGAAGAGCGAGGAGGTATTTTTCAAGCTATTAGGAGCACGCGGCAAACTAGTCTTCAGAATTTCCGCACGCCTAATTCTAATTAAAATTATTTTAACTTGGGAAATATACGGGGTATTAGGAAAGCAGAAGAGCGAGGAGGTATTTTTCATTATTAGGAGCACGCGGCAAACTAGTTTTCAGAATTTCCGCACTCCTAATTCTAATTAAAATAATTTTAACTTAGGAAAATAAATACGGGGTATTAGGAAAGCAGAAGAGCGAAGAAGTATTTTTCAAATTATTAGGAGCACGCGGCAAACTAGTTTTCAGAATTTCCGCACTCCTTATTCTAAATAAAATTATTTTAACTTAGGAAAATATATACGGGGTATTAGGAAAGCAGAAGAGCGAAGAAGTATTTTTCAAATTATTATTAGCAGGTGGCAAACTAATTTTCAGAATTTCAGCACTCCTTATTCTAAATAAAATTATTTTTACTTCGGAAAATATATACGGGGTATTAGGAAAGCAGAAGAGCGAGGAGGTATTTTTCAAATTATTAGGAGCACGCGGCAAACTAGTCTTCAGAATTTCCGCACTCCTTATTCTAAATAAAATTATTTTAACTAAGGAAAATATGTACGGGGTTATTAGGAAAGCAGAAGAGCGAGGATGTATTTTTCAAATTATTAGGAGCACGCGGCAAACTAGTTTTCAGAATTTCAGCACTCCTTATTCTAAATAAAATTATTTTAACTAAGGAAAATACATACGGGGTTATTAGGAAAGCAGAAGAGCGGGGAGGTATTTTTCAAATTATTAGGAGCACGCGGCAAACTAGTTTTCAGAATTTCAGCACTCCTTATTCTAAATAAAATTATTTTAACTAAGGAAAATATATACGGGGTTATTAGGAAAGCAGAAAAGCGGGGAGGTATTTTTCAAATTATTAGGAGCACGCGGCAAACTAGTTTTCAGAATTTCAGCACTCCTTATTCTAAATAAAATTATTTTTACTTCGGAAAATATATACGGGGTATTAGGAAAGCAGAAGAGCGAGGAGGTATTTTTCAAATTATTAGGAGCACGCGGCAAACTAGTCTTCAGAATTTCCGCACTCCTTATTCTAAATAAAATTATTTTAACTAAGGAAAATATGTACGGGGTTATTAGGAAAGCAGAAGAGCGAGGATGTATTTTTCAAATTATTAGGAGCACGCGGCAAACTAGTTTTCAGAATTTCAGCACTCCTTATTCTAAATAAAATTATTTTAACTAAGGAAAATACATACGGGGTTATTAGGAAAGCAGAAGAGCGGGGAGGTATTTTTCAAATTATTAGGAGCACGCGGCAAACTAGTTTTCAGAATTTCAGCACTCCTTATTCTAAATAAAATTATTTTAACTAAGGAAAATATATACGGGGCTATTAGGAAAGCAGAAAAGCGGGGAGGTATTTTTCAAATTATTAGGAGCACGCGGCAAACTAGTTTTCAGAATTTCAGCACTCCTTATTCTAAATAAAATTATTTTAACTAAGGAAAATATATACGGGGTTATTAGGAAAGCAGAAAAGCGAGGAGGTATTTTTCAAATTATTAGGAGCACGCGGCAAACTAGTTTTCAGAATTTCCGCACTCCTTATTCTAATTAAAATAATTTTAACTTAGGAAAATAAATACGGGGTATTAGGAAAGCAGAAGAGCGAAGAAGTATTTTTCAAATTATTAGGAGCACGCGGCAAACTAGTCTTCAGAATTTCAGCACTCCTTATTCTAAATAAAATTATTTTAACCAAGGAAAATATATACGGGGTATTAGGAAAGCAGAAGAGCGAGGAGGTATTTTTCAAATTATTAGGAGCACGCGGCAAACTAGTTTTCAGAATTTCCGCACTCCTTATTCTAAATAAAATTATTTTAACTAAGGAAAATATATACGGGGTTATTAGGAAAGCAGAAGAGCGGGGAGGTATTTTTCAAATTATTAGGAGCACGCGGCAAACTAGTTTTCAGAATTTCAGCACTCTTTATTCTAAATAAAATTATTTTAACTAAGGAAAATATATACGGGGTTATTAGGAAAGCAGAAAAGCGAGGAGGTATTTTTCAAATTATTAGGAGCACGCGGCAAACTAGTTTTCAGAATTTCCGCACTCCTTATTCTAAATAAAATTATTTTAACCAAGGAAAATATATACGGAGTTATTAGGAAAGCAGAAGAGCGGGGAGGTATTTTTCAAATTATTAGGAACACGCGGCAAACTAGTTTTCAGAATTTCAGCACTCCTTATTCTAAATAAAATTATTTTAACTAAGGAAAATATATACGGGGTTATTAGGAAAGCAGAAGAGCGGGGAGGTATTTTTCAAATTATTAGGAGCACGCGGCAAACTAGTTTTCAGAATTTCAGCACTCCTTATTCTAAATAAAATTATTTTAACTAAGGAAAATATATACGGGGTTATTAGGAAAGCAGAAAAGCGGGGAGGTATTTTTCAAATTATTAGGAGCACGCGGCAAACTAGTTTTCAGAATTTCAGCACTCCTTATTCTAAATAAAATTATTTTAACTAAGGAAAATATATACGGGGTTATTAGGAAAGCAGAAAAGCGAGGAGGTATTTTTCAAATTATTAGGAGCACGCGGCAAACTAGTTTTCAGAATTTCCGCACTCCTTATTCTAATTAAAATAATTTTAACTTAGGAAAATAAATACGGGGTATTAGGAAATCAGAAGAGCGAAGAAGTATTTTTCAAATTATTAGGAGCACGCGGCAAACTAGTCTTCAGAATTTCAGCACTCCTTATTCTAAATAAAATTATTTTAACTAAGGAAAATATATACGGGGTTATTAGGAAAGCAGAAGAGCGGGGAGGTATTTTTCAAATTATTAGGAGCACGCGGCAAACTAGTTTTCAGAATTTCAGCCCTCCTTATTCTAAATAAAATTATTTTAACTTCGGAAAATATATACGGGGTATTAGGAAAGCAGAAGAGCGAGGAGGTATTTTTCAAATTATTAGGAGCACGCGGCAAACTAATTTTCAGAATTTCCGCACTCCTTATTCTAATTAAAATAATTTTAACTTAGGAAAATAAATACGGGGTATTAGGAAAGCAGAAGAGCGAAGAAGTATTTTTCAAATTATTAGGAGCACGCGGCAAACTAGTCTTCAGAATTTCAGCACTCCTTATTCTAAATAAAATTATTTTAACTAAGGAAAATATATACGGGGTTATTAGGAAAGCAGAAGAGCGGGGAGGTATTTTTCAAATTATTAGGAGCACGCGGCAAACTAGTTTTCAGAATTTCAGCACTCCTTATTCTAAATAAAATTATTTTAACTAAGGAAAATATGTACGGGGTTATTAGGAAAGCAGAAGAGCGAGGATGTATTTTTCAAATTATTAGGAGCACGCGGCAAACTAGTTTTCAGAATTTCAGCACTCCTAATTCTAAATATAATTATTTTAACTTAGGAAAATATATACGGGGTATTAGGAAAGCAGAAGAGCGAAGAGGTATTTTTCAAATTATTAGGAGCACGCGGCAAACTAGTTTTCAGAATTTCAGCACTCCTTATTCTAAATAAAATTATTTGAACTTAGGAAAATATATACGGGGTATTAGGAAAGCAGAAGAGCGAAGAAGTATTTTTCAAATTATTATTAGCAGGTGGCAAACTAATTTTCAGAATTTCAGCACTCCTTATTCTAAATAAAATTATTTTAACTACGGAAAATATATACGGGGTATTAGGAAAGCAGAAGAGCGAGGAGGTATTTTTCAAATTATTAGGAGCACGCGGCAAACTAGTCTTCAGAATTTCCGCACGCCTAATTCTAATTAAAATTATTTTAACTTGGGAAATATATACGGGGTATTAGGAAAGCAGAAGAGCGAGGAGGTATTTTTCATTATTAGGAGCACGCGGCAAACTAGTTTTCAGAATTTCAGCCCTCCTTATTCTAAATAAAATTATTTTAACTTCGGAAAATATATACGGGGTATTAGGAAAGCAGAAGAGCGAGGAGGTATTTTTCAAATTATTAGGAGCACGCGGCAAACCAATTTTCAGAATTTCAGCACTCCTTATTCTAAATAAAATTATTTTAACTAAGGAAAATATGTACGGGGTTATTAGGAAAGCAGAAGAGCGAGGATGTATTTTTCAAATTATTAGGAGCACGCGGCAAACTAGTTTTCAGAATTTCAGCACTCCTTATTCTAAATAAAATTATTTTAACTAAGGAAAATACATACGGGGTTATTAGGAAAGCAGAAGAGCGGGGAGGTATTTTTCAAATTATTAGGAGCACGCGGCAAACTAGTTTTCAGAATTTCAGCACTCCTTATTCTAAATAAAATTATTTTAACTAAGGAAAATATATACGGGGTTATTAGGAAAGCAGAAAAGCGAGGAGGTATTTTTCAAATTATTAGGAGCACGCGGCAAACTAGTTTTCAGAATTTCCGCACTCCTTATTCTAATTAAAATAATTTTAACTTAGGAAAATAAATACGGGGTATTAGGAAAGCAGAAGAGCGAAGAAGTATTTTTCAAATTATTAGGAGCACGCGGCAAACTAGTCTTCAGAATTTCAGCACTCCTTATTCTAAATAAAATTATTTTAACCAAGGAAAATATATACGGGGTATTAGGAAAGCAGAAGAGCGAGGAGGTATTTTTCAAATTATTAGGAGCACGCGGCAAACTAGTTTTCAGAATTTCCGCACTCCTTATTCTAAATAAAATTATTTTAACTAAGGAAAATATATACGGGGTTATTAGGAAAGCAGAAGAGCGGGGAGGTATTTTTCAAATTATTAGGAGCACGCGGCAAACTAGTTTTCAGAATTTCAGCACTCTTTATTCTAAATAAAATTATTTTAACTAAGGAAATATATACGGGGTTATTAGGAAAGCAGAAAAGCGAGGAGGTATTTTTCAAATTATTAGGAGCACGCGGCAAACTAGTTTTCAGAATTTCCGCACTCCTTATTCTAAATAAAATTATTTTAACCAAGGAAAATATATACGGAGTTATTAGGAAAGCAGAAGAGCGGGGAGGTATTTTTCAAATTATTAGGAGCACGCGGCAAACTAGTTTTCAGAATTTCAGCACTCCTTATTCTAAATAAAATTATTTTAACTAAGGAAAATATATACGGGGTTATTAGGAAAGCAGAAGAGCGGGGAGGTATTTTTCAAATTATTAGGAGCACGCGGCAAACTAGTTTTCAGAATTTCAGCACTCCTTATTCTAAATAAAATTATTTTAACTAAGGAAAATATATACGGGGTTATTAGGAAAGCAGAAAAGCGGGGAGGTATTTTTCAAATTATTAGGAGCACGCGGCAAACTAGTTTTCAGAATTTCAGCACTCCTTATTCTAAATAAAATTATTTTAACTTAGGAAAATAAATACGGGGTATTAGGAAAGCAGAAGAGCGAAGAAGTATTTTTCAAATTATTAGGAGCACGCGGCAAACTAGTCTTCAGAATTTCAGCACTCCTTATTCTAAATAAAATTATTTTAACTAAGGAAAATATATACGGGGTTATTAGGAAAGCAGAAGAGCGGGGAGGTATTTTTCAAATTATTAGGAGCACGCGGCAAACTAGTTTTCAGAATTTCAGCACTCTTTATTCTAAATAAAATTATTTTAACTAAGGAAAATATATACGGGGTTATTAGGAAAGCAGAAAAGCGAGGAGGTATTTTTCAAATTATTAGGAGCACGCGGCAAACTAGTTTTCAGAATTTCCGCACTCCTTATTCTAAATAAAATTATTTTAACCAAGGAAAATATATACGGAGTTATTAGGAAAGCAGAAGAGCGGGGAGGTATTTTTCAAATTATTAGGAGCACGCGGCAAACTAGTTTTCAGAATTTCAGCACTCCTTATTCTAAATAAAATTATTTTAACTAAGGAAAATATATACGGGGTTATTAGGAAAGCAGAAGAGCGGGGAGGTATTTTTCAAATTATTAGGAGCACGCGGCAACCTAGTTTTCAGAATTTCCGCACTCCTAATTCTAATTAAAATAATTTTAACTTAGGAAAATAAATACGGGGTATTAGGAAAGCAGAAGAGCGAAGAAGTATTTTTCAAATTATTAGGAGCACGCGGCAAACTAGTTTTCAGAATTTCCGCACTCCTTATTCTAAATAAAATTATTTTAACTTAGGAAAATATATACGGGGTATTAGGAAAGCAGAAGAGCGAAGAGGTATTTTTCATATTATTAGGAGCACGCGGCAAACTAGTTTTCAGAATTTCAGCACTCCTTATTCTAAATAAAATTATTTGAACTTAGGAAAATATATACGGGGTATTAGGAAAGCAGAAAAGCGAAGAAGTATTTTTCAAATTATTATTAGCAGGTGGCAAACTAATTTTCAGAATTTCAGCACTCCTTATTCTAAATAAAATTATTTTTACTTCGGAAAATATATACGGGGTATTAGGAAAGCAGAAGAGCGAGGAGGTATTTTTCAAATTATTAGGAGCACGCGGCAAACTAGTCTTCAGAATTTCCGCACGCCTAATTCCAATTAAAATTATTTTAACTTGGGAAATATATACGGGGTATTAGGAAAGCAGAAGAGCGAGGAGGTATTTTTCAAATTATTAGGAGCACGCGGCAAACTAGTTTTCAGAATTTCAGCACTCCTTATTCTAAATAAAATTATTTTAACTAAGGAAAATATATACGGGGTTATTAGGAAAGCAGAAGAGCGAAGAAGTATTTTTCAAATTATTATTAGCAGGTGGCAAACTAATTTTCAGAATTTCAGCACTCCTTATTCTAAATAAAATTATTTTAACTAAGGAAAATATATACGGGGTATTAGGAAAGCAGAAGAGCGAGGAGGTATTTTTCAAACTATTAGGAGCACGCGGCAAACTAGTCTTCAGAATTTCCGCACGCCTAATTCTAATTAAAATTATTTTAACTTGGGAAATATATACGGGGTATTAGGAAAGCAGAAGAGCGAGGAGGTATTTTTCATTATTAGGAGCACGCGGCAAACTAGTTTTCAGAATTTCCGCACTCCTAATTCTAATTAAAATAATTTTAACTTAGGAAAATAAAGACGGGGTATTAGGAAAGCAGAAGAGCGAAGAAGTATTTTTCAAATTATTAGGAGCACGCGGCAAACTAGTTTTCAGAATTTCCGCACTCCTTATTCTAAATAAAATTATTTTAACTTAGGAAAATATATACGGGGTATTAGGAAAGCAGAAGAGCGAAGAGGTATTTTTCAAATTATTAGGAGCACGCGGCAAACTAGTTTTCAGAATTTCAGCACTCCTTATTCTAAATAAAATTATTTGAACTTAGGAAAATATATACGGGGTATTAGGAAAGCAGAAGAGCGAAGAAGTATTTTTCAAATTATTATTAGCAGGTGGCAAACTAATTTTCAGAATTTCAGCCCTCCTTATTCTAAATAAAATTATTTTAACTTCGGAAAATATATACGGGGTATTAGGAAAGCAGAAGAGCGAGGAGGTATTTTTCAAATTATTAGGACCACGCGGCAAACTAATTTTCAGAATTTCAGCACTCCTTATTCTAAATAAAATTATTTTAACTAAGGAAAATATGTACGGGGTTATTAGGAAAGCAGAAGAGCGAGGATGTATTTTTCAAATTATTAGGAGCACGCGGCAAACTAGTTTTCAGAATTTCAGCACTCCTTATTCTAAATAAAATTATTTTAACTAAGGAAAATACATACGGGGTTATTAGGAAAGCAGAAGAGCGGGGAGGTATTTTTCAAATTATTAGGAGCACGCGGCAAACTAGTTTTCAGAATTTCAGCACTCCTTATTCTAAATAAAATTATTTTAACTAAGGAAAATATATACGGGGTTATTAGGAAAGCAGAAAAGCGAGGAGGTATTTTTCAAATTATTAGGAGCACGCGGCAAACTAGTTTTCAGAATTTCCGCACTCCTTATTCTAATTAAAATAATTTTAACTTAGGAAAATAAATACGGGGTATTAGGAAAGCAGAAGAGCGAAGAAGTATTTTTCAAATTATTAGGAGCACGCGGCAAACTAGTCTTCAGAATTTCAGCACTCCTTATTCTAAATAAAATTATTTTAACCAAGGAAAATATATACGGGGTATTAGGAAAGCAGAAGAGCGAGGAGGTATTTTTCAAATTATTAGGAGCACGCGGCAAACTAGTTTTCAGAATTTCAGCACTCTTTATTCTAAATAAAATTATTTTAACTAAGGAAAATATATACGGGGTTATTAGGAAAGCAGAAAAGCGAGGAGGTATTTTTCAAATTATTAGGAGCACGCGGCAAACTAGTTTTCAGAATTTCCGCACTCCTTATTCTAAATAAAATTATTTTAACCAAGGAAAATATATACGGAGTTATTAGGAAAGCAGAAGAGCGGGGAGGTATTTTTCAAATTATTAGGAGCACGCGGCAAACTAGTTTTCAGAATTTCAGCACTCCTTATTCTAAATAAAATTATTTTAACTAAGGAAAATATATACGGGGTTATTAGGAAAGCAGAAGAGCGGGGAGGTATTTTTCAAATTATTAGGAGCACGCGGCAAACTAGTTTTCAGAATTTCAGCACTCCTTATTCTAAATAAAATTATTTTAACTAAGGAAAATATATACGGGGTTATTAGGAAAGCAGAAAAGCGGGGAGGTATTTTTCAAATTATTAGGAGCACGCGGCAAACTAGTTTTCAGAATTTCAGCACTCCTTATTCTAAATAAAATTATTTTAACTTAGGAAAATAAATACGGGGTATTAGGAAAGCAGAAGAGCGAAGAAGTATTTTTCAAATTATTAGGAGCACGCGGCAAACTAGTCTTCAGAATTTCAGCACTCCTTATTCTAAATAAAATTATTTTAACTAAGGAAAATATATACGGGGTTATTAGGAAAGCAGAAGAGCGGGGAGGTATTTTTCAAATTATTAGGAGCACGCGGCAAACTAGTTTTCAGAATTTCAGCACTCTTTATTCTAAATAAAATTATTTTAACTAAGGAAAATATATACGGGGTTATTAGGAAAGCAGAAAAGCGAGGAGGTATTTTTCAAATTATTAGGAGCACGCGGCAAACTAGTTTTCAGAATTTCCGCACTCCTTATTCTAAATAAAATTATTTTAACCAAGGAAAATATATACGGAGTTATTAGGAAAGCAGAAGAGCGGGGAGGTATTTTTCAAATTATTAGGAGCACGCGGCAAACTAGTTTTCAGAATTTCAGCACTCCTTATTCTAAATAAAATTATTTTAACTAAGGAAAATATATACGGGGTTATTAGGAAAGCAGAAGAGCGGGGAGGTATTTTTCAAATTATTAGGAGCACGCGGCAACCTAGCCTTCAGAATTTCCGCACTCTTAATTCTAAATAAAATTATTTTAACTTAGGAAAATATATACGGGGTATTAGGAAAGCAGAAGAGCGGGGAGGTATTTTTCAAATTATTAGGAGCACGCGGCAAACTAGTTTTCAGAATTTCAGCACTCCTAATTCTAATTAAAATTATTTTAACTTGGGAAATATATACGGGCTATTAGGAAAGCAGAAGAGCGAGGAGGTATTTTTCATTATTAGGAGCACGCGGCAAACTAGTTTTCAGAATTTCCGCACTCCTAATTCTAATTAAAATAATTTTAACTTAGGAAAATAAATACGGGGTATTAGGAAAGCAGAAGAGCGAAGAAGTATTTTTCAAATTATTAGGAGCACGCGGCAAACTAGTTTTCAGAATTTCCGCACTCCTTATTCTAAATAAAATTATTTTAACTTAGGAAAATATATACGGGGTATTAGGAAAGCAGAAGAGCGAAGAGGTATTTTTCTTATTATTAGGAGCACGCGGCAAACTAGTTTTCAGAATTTCAGCACTCCTTATTCTAAATAAAATTATTTGAACTTAGGAAAATATATACGGGGTATTAGGAAAGCAGAAAAGCGAAGAAGTATTTTTCAAATTATTATTAGCAGGTGGCAAACTAATTTTCAGAATTTCAGCACTCCTTATTCTAAATAAAATTATTTTTACTTCGGAAAATATATACGGGGTATTAGGAAAGCAGAAGAGCGAGGAGGTATTTTTCAAATTATTAGGAGCACGCGGCAAACTAGTCTTCAGAATTTCCGCACGCCTAATTCCAATTAAAATTATTTTAACTTGGGAAATATATACGGGGTATTAGGAAAGCAGAAGAGCGAGGAGGTATTTTTCAAATTATTAGGAGCACGCGGCAAACTAGTTTTCAGAATTTCAGCACTCCTTATTCTAAATAAAATTATTTTAACTAAGGAAAATATATACGGGGTTATTAGGAAAGCAGAAGAGCGAAGAAGTATTTTTCAAATTATTATTAGCAGGTGGCAAACTAATTTTCAGAATTTCCGCACTCCTTATTCTAAATAAAATTATTTTAACTTAGGAAAATATATACGGGGTATTAGGAAAGCAGAAGAGCGAAGAGGTATTTTTCAAATTATTAGGAGCACGCGGCAAACTAGTTTTCAGAATTTCAGCACTCCTTATTCTAAATAAAATTATTTGAACTTAGGAAAATATATACGGGGTATTAGGAAAGCAGAAGAGCGAAGAAGTATTTTTCAAATTATTATTAGCAGGTGGCAAACTAATTTTCAGAATTTCAGCACTCCTTATTCTAAATAAAATTATTTTAACTAAGGAAAATATATACGGGGTATTAGGAAAGCAGAAGAGCGAGGAGGTATTTTTCAAACTATTAGGAGCACGCGGCAAACTAGTCTTCAGAATTTCCGCACGCCTAATTCTAATTAAAATTATTTTAACTTGGGAAATATATACGGGGTATTAGGAAAGCAGAAGAGCGAGGAGGTATTTTTCATTATTAGGAGCACGCGGCAAACTAGTTTTCAGAATTTCAGCACTCCTTATTCTAAATAAAATTATTTTAACTAAGGAAAATATATACGGGGTTATTAGGAAAGCAGAAGAGCGAGGAGGTATTTTTCAAATTATTAGGAGCACGCGGCAAACTAGTTTTCAGAATTTCAGCACTCCTTATTCTAAATAAAATTATTTTAACTAAGGAAAATATGTACGGGGTTATTAGGAAAGCAGAAGAGCGAGGATGTATTTTTCAAATTATTAGGAGCACGCGGCAAACTAGTTTTCAGAATTTCAGCACTCCTTATTCTAAATAAAATTATTTTAACTAAGGAAAATATATACGGGGTTATTAGGAAAGCAGAAGAGCGGGGAGGTATTTTTCAAATTATTAGGAGCACCCGGCAAACTAGTTTTCAGAATTTCAGCACTCCTTATTCTAAATAAAATTATTTTAACTAAGGAAAATATATACGGGGTTATTAGGAAAGCAGAAAAGCGAGGAGGTATTTTTCAAATTATTAGGAGCACGCGGCAAACTAGTTTTCAGAATTTCAGCACTCCTTATTCTAAATAAAATTATTTGAACTTAGGAAAATATATACGGGGTATTAGGAAAGCAGAAGAGCGAAGAAGTACTTTTCAAATTATTATTAGCACGCGGCAACCTAGCCTTCAGAATTTCCGCACTCCTAATTCTAAATATAATTATTTTAACTTAGGAAAATATATACGGGGTATTAGGAAAGCAGAAGAGCGAAGAGGTATTTTTCAAATTATTAGGAGCACGCGGCAAAATAGTCTTCAGAATTTCCGCACTCCTAATTCTAATTAAAATAATTTTAACTTAGGAAATATATACGGGGTATTAGGAAAGCAGAAGAGCGAGGAGGTATTTTGCAAATTATTAGGAGCACGCGGCAAACCAGTTTTCAGAATTTCAGCACTCCTTATTCTAAATAAAATTATTTGAACTTAGGAAAATATGTACGGGGTTATTAGGAAAGCAGAAGAGCGAGGATGTATTTTTCAAATTATTAGGAGCACGCGGCAAACTAGTTTTCAGAATTTCAGCACTCCTAATTCTAAATATAATTATTTTAACTAAGGAAAATATATACGGGGTTATTAGGAAAGCAGAAGAGCGGGGAGGTATTTTTCAAATTATTAGGAGCACGCGGCAAACTAGTTTTCAGAATTTCAGCACTCCTTATTCTAAATAAAATTATTTTAACTAAGGAAAATATATACGGGGTTATTAGGAAAGCAGAAAAGCGAGGAGGTATTTTTCAAATTATTAGGAGCACGCGGCAAACTAGTTTTCAGAATTTCAGCACTCCTTATTCTAAATAAAATTATTTGAACTTAGGAAAATATATACGGGGTATTAGGAAAGCAGAAGAGCGAAGAAGTACTTTTCAAATTATTATTAGCACGCGGCAACCTAGCCTTCAGAATTTCCGCACTCCTAATTCTAAATATAATTATTTTAACTTAGGAAAATATATACGGGGTATTAGGAAAGCAGAAGAGCGAAGAGGTATTTTTCAAATTATTAGGAGCACGCGGCAAAATAGTCTTCAGAATTTCCGCACTCCTAATTCTAATTAAAATAATTTTAACTTAGGAAATATATACGGGGTATTAGGAAAGCAGAAGAGTGAGGAGGTATTTTGCAAATTATTAGGAGCACGCGGCAAACCAGTTTTCAGAATTTCAGCACTCCTTATTCTAAATAAAATTATTTTAACTTCGGAATATATATACGGGGCATTAGGAAAGCAGAAGAGCGAAGAAGTACTTTTCAAATTATTATTAGCACGCGGCAACCTAGCCTTCAGAATTTCCGCACTCTTAATTCTAAATAAAATTATTTTAACTTAGGAAAATATATACGGGGTATTAGGAAAGCAGAAGAGCGGGGAGGTATTTTTCAAATTATTAGGAGCACGCGGCAAACTAGTTTTCAGAATTTCAGCACTCCTTATTCTAAATAAAATTATTTGAACTTAGGAAAATATATACGGGGTATTAGGAAAGCAGAAGTGCGAAGAAGTATTTTTCAAATTATTATTAGCAGGTGGCAAACTAATTTTCAGAATTTCAGCACTCCTTATTCTAAATAAAATTATTTTAACTACGGAAAATATATACGGGGTATTAGGAAAGCAGAAGAGCGAGGAGGTATTTTTCAAATTATTAGGAGCACGCGGCAAACTAGTCTTCAGAATTTCCGCACGCCTAATTCTAATTAAAATTATTTTAACTTGGGAAATATATACGGGGTATTAGGAAAGCAGAAGAGCGAGGAGGTATTTTTCATTATTAGGAGCACGCGGCAAACTAGTTTTCAGAATTTCAGCCCTCCTTATTCTAAATAAAATTATTTTAACTTCGGAAAATATATACGGGGTATTAGGAAAGCAGAAGAGCGAGGAGGTATTTTTCGAATTATTAGGAGCACGCGGCAAACTAATTTTCAGAATTTCAGCATTCCTTATTCTAAATAAAATTATTTTAACTAAGGAAAATATGTACGGGGTTATTAGGAAAGCAGAAGAGCGAGGATGTATTTTTCAAATTATTAGGAGCACGCGGCAAACTAGTTTTCAGAATTTCAGCACTCCTTATTCTAAATAAAATTATTTTAACTAAGGAAAATATGTACGGGGTTATTAGGAAAGCAGAAGAGCGAGGATGTATTTTTCAAATTATTAGGAGCACGCGGCAAACTAGTTTTCAGAATTTCAGCACTCCTTATTCTAAATAAAATTATTTTAACTTAGGAAAATATATACGGGGTATTAGGAAAGCAGAAGAGCGAAGAGGTATTTTTCAAATTATTAGGAGCACGCGGCAAAATAGTCTTCAGAATTTCCGCACTCCTAATTCTAATTAAAATAATTTTAACTTAGGAAATATATACGGGGTATTAGGAAAGCAGAAGAGCGAGGAGGTATTTTGCAAATTATTAGGAGCACGCGGCAAACCAGTTTTCAGAATTTCAGCACTCCTTATTCTAAATAAAATTATTTTAACTAAGGAAAATATATACGGGGTATTAGGAAAGCAGAAGAGCGAGGAGGTATTTTTCAAACTATTAGGAGCACGCGGCAAACTAGTCTTCAGAATTTCCGCACGCCTAATTCTAATTAAAATTATTTTAACTTGGGAAATATATACGGGGTATTAGGAAAGCAGAAGAGCGAGGAGGTATTTTTCATTATTAGGAGCACGCGGCAAACTAGTTTTCAGAATTTCAGCACTCCTTATTCTAAATAAAATTATTTTAACTAAGGAAAATATATACGGGGTTATTAGGAAAGCAGAAGAGCGAGGAGGTATTTTTCAAATTATTAGGAGCACGCGGCAAACTAGTTTTCAGAATTTCAGCACTCCTTATTCTAAATAAAATTATTTTAACTAAGGAAAATATGTACGGGGTTATTAGGAAAGCAGAAGAGCGAGGATGTATTTTTCAAATTATTAGGAGCACGCGGCAAACTAGTTTTCAGAATTTCAGCACTCCTTATTCTAAATAAAATTATTTTAACTTAGGAAAATATATACGGGGTATTAGGAAAGCAGAAGAGCGAAGAGGTATTTTTCAAATTATTAGGAGCACGCGGCAAAATAGTCTTCAGAATTTCCGCACTCCTAATTCTAATTAAAATAATTTTAACTTAGGAAATATATACGGGGTATTAGGAAAGCAGAAGAGCGAGGAGGTATTTTGCAAATTATTAGGAGCACGCGGCAAACCAGTTTTCAGAATTTCAGCACTCCTTATTCTAAATAAAATTATTTTAACTTAGGAAAATATATACGGGGTATTAGGAAAGCAGAAGAGCGGGGAGGTATTTTTCAAATTATTAGGAGCACGCGGCAAACTAGTTTTCAGAATTTCAGCACTCCTTATTCTAAATAAAATTATTTTAACTAAGGAAAATATATACGGGGTTATTAGGAAAGCAGAAGAGCGGGGAGGTATTTTTCAAATTATTAGGAGCACGCGGCAAACTAGTTTTCAGAATTTCAGCACTCCTTATTCTAAATAAAATTATTTTAACTTCGGAATATATATACGGGGCATTAGGAAAGCAGAAGAGCGAAGAAGTACTTTTCAAATTATTATTAGCACGCGGCAACCTAGCCTTCAGAATTTCCGCACTCTTAATTCTAAATAAAATTATTTTAACTTAGGAAAATATATACGGGGTATTAGGAAAGCAGAAGAGCGGGGAGGTATTTTTCAAATTATTAGGAGCACGCGGCAAACTAGTTTTCAGAATTTCAGCACTCCTTATTCTAAATAAAATTATTTGAACTTAGGAAAATATATACGGGGTATTAGGAAAGCAGAAGTGCGAAGAAGTATTTTTCAAATTATTATTAGCAGGTGGCAAACTAATTTTCAGAATTTCAGCACTCCTTATTCTAAATAAAATTATTTTAACTACGGAAAATATATACGGGGTATTAGGAAAGCAGAAGAGCGAGGAGGTATTTTTCAAATTATTAGGAGCACGCGGCAAACTAGTCTTCAGAATTTCCGCACGCCTAATTCTAATTAAAATTATTTTAACTTGGGAAATATATACGGGGTATTAGGAAAGCAGAAGAGCGAGGAGGTATTTTTCATTATTAGGAGCACGCGGCAAACTAGTTTTCAGAATTTCAGCCCTCCTTATTCTAAATAAAATTATTTTAACTTCGGAAAATATATACGGGGTATTAGGAAAGCAGAAGAGCGAGGAGGTATTTTTCGAATTATTAGGAGCACGCGGCAAACTAATTTTCAGAATTTCAGCATTCCTTATTCTAAATAAAATTATTTTAACTAAGGAAAATATGTACGGGGTTATTAGGAAAGCAGAAGAGCGAGGATGTATTTTTCAAATTATTAGGAGCACGCGGCAAACTAGTTTTCAGAATTTCAGCACTCCTTATTCTAAATAAAATTATTTTAACTAAGGAAAATACATACGGGGTTATTAGGAAAGCAGAAGAGCGGGGAGGTATTTTTCAAATTATTAGGAGCACGCGGCAAACTAGTTTTCAGAATTTCAGCACTCCTTATTCTAAATAAAATTATTTTAACTAAGGAAAATATATACGGGGTTATTAGGAAAGCAGAAAAGCGGGGAGGTATTTTTCAAATTATTAGGAGCACGCGGCAAACTAGTTTTCAGAATTTCAGCACTCCTTATTCTAAATAAAATTATTTTAACTAAGGAAAATATATACGGGGTTATTAGGAAAGCAGAAAAGCGAGGAGGTATTTTTCAAATTATTAGGAGCACGCGGCAAACTAGTTTTCAGAATTTTCGCACTCCTTATTCTAATTAAAATAATTTTAACTTAGGAAAATAAATACGGGGTATTAGGAAAGCAGAAGAGGGAAGAAGTATTTTTCAAATTATTAGGAGCACGCGGCAAACTAGTCTTCAGAATTTCAGCACTCCTTATTCTAAATAAAATTATTTTAACCAAGGAAAATATATACGGGGTATTAGGAAAGCAGAAGAGCGAGGAGGTATTTTTCAAATTATTAGGAGCACGCGGCAAACTAGTTTTCAGAATTTCCGCACTCCTTATTCTAAATAAAATTATTTTAACTAAGGAAAATATATACGGGGTTATTAGGAAAGCAGAAGAGCGGGGAGGTATTTTTCAAATTATTAGGAGCACGCGGCAAACTAGTTTTCAGAATTTCAGCACTCTTTATTCTAAATAAAATTATTTTAACTAAGGAAAATATATACGGAGTTATTAGGAAAGCAGAAGAGCGAAGAAGTATTTTTCAAATTATTAGGAGCACGCGGCAAACTAGTTTTCAGAATTTCCGCACTCCTTATTCTAAATAAAATTATTTTAACTTAGGAAAATATATACGGGGTATTAGGAAAGCAGAAGAGCGAAGAAGTACTTTTCAAATTATTATTAGCACGCGGCAACCTAGCCTTCTGAATTTCCGCACTCCTAATTCTAAATAAAATTATTTTAACTTAGGAAAATATATACGGGGTATTAGGAAAGCAGAAGAGCGAAGAGGTATTTTTCAAATTATAAGGAGCACGCGACAACCTAGCCTTCAGAATTTCCGCACTCCTAATTCTAAATAAAATTATTTTAACTTGGGAAATATATACGGGGTACTAGGAAAGCAGAAGAGCGAAGAGGTATTTTTCAAATTATTAGGAGCACGCGGCAAACTAGTCTTCAGAATTTCCGCACTCCTAATTCTAATTAAAATCATTTTAACTTAGGAAAATATATACGGGGTATTAGGAAAGCAGAAGAGCGAAGAGGTATTTTTCAAATTATTAGGAGCACGCGGCAAACTAGTCTTCAGAATTTCCGCACTCCTAATTCTAATTAAAATTATTTTAACTTGGGAAATATATACGGGCTATTAGGAAAGCAGAAGAGCGAGGAGGTATTTTTCATTATTAGGAGCACGCGGCAAACTAGTTTTCAGAATTTCCGCACTCCTAATTCTAATTAAAAGTATTTTAACTTGGGAAATATATACGGGCTATTAGGAAAGCAGAAGAGCGAGGAGGTATTTTTCATTATTAGGAGCACGCGGCAAACTAGTTTTCAGAATTTCCGCACTCCTAATTCTAATTAAAAGTATTTTAACTTGGGAAATATATACGGGCTATTAGGAAAGCAGAAGAGCGAGGAGGTATTTTTCAAATTATTAGGAGCACGCGGCAAACTAGTTTTCAGAATTTCAGCACTCCTTATTCTAAATAAAATTATTTTTACTAAGGAAAATATATACGGGGTATTAGGAAAGCAGAAGAGCGAGGAGGTATTTTTCAAATTATTAGGAGCACGCGGCAAACTAGTCTTCAGAATTTCCGCACGCCTAATTCTAATTAAAATTATTTTAACTTGGGAAATATATACGGGGTATTAGGAAAGCAGAAGAGCGAGGAGGTATTTTTCAAATTATTAGGAGCACGCGGCAAACTAGTTTTCAGAATTTCAGCACTCCTTATTCTAAATAAAATTATTTTAACTAAGGAAAATATATACGGGGTTATTAGGAAAGCAGAAGAGCGAAGAAGTATTTTTCAAATTATTATTAGCAGGTGGCAAACTAATTTTCAGAATTTCAGCACTCCTTATTCTAAATAAAATTATTTTAACTAAGGAAAATATATACGGGGTATTAGGAAAGCAGAAGAGCGAGGAGGTATTTTTCAAGCTATTAGGAGCACGCGGCAAACTAGTCTTCAGAATTTCCGCACGCCTAATTCTAATTAAAATTATTTTAACTTGGGAAATATACGGGGTATTAGGAAAGCAGAAGAGCGAGGAGGTATTTTTCATTATTAGGAGCACGCGGCAAACTAGTTTTCAGAATTTCCGCACTCCTAATTCTAATTAAAATAATTTTAACTTAGGAAAATAAATACGGGGTATTAGGAAAGCAGAAGAGCGAAGAAGTATTTTTCAAATTATTAGGAGCACGCGGCAAACTAGTTTTCAGAATTTCCGCACTCCTTATTCTAAATAAAATTATTTTAACTTAGGAAAATATATACGGGGTATTAGGAAAGCAGAAGAGCGAAGAGGTATTTCTCAAATTATTAGGAGCACGCGGCAAACTAGTTTTCAGAATTTCAGCACTCCTTATTCTAAATAAAATTATTTGAACTTAGGAAAATATATACGGGGTATTAGGAAAGCAGAAGAGCGAAGAAGTATTTTTCAAATTATTGTTAGCAGGTGGCAAACTAATTTTCAGAATTTCAGCACTCCTTATTCTAAATAAAATTATTTTAACTAAGGAAAATATATACGGGGTATTAGGAAAGCAGAAGAGCGAGGAGGTATTTTTCAAACTATTAGGAGCACGCGGCAAACTAGTCTTCAGAATTTCCGCACGCCTAATTCTAATTAAAATTATTTTAACTTGGGAAATATATACGGGGTATTAGGAAAGCAGAAGAGCGAGGAGGTATTTTTCATTATTAGGAGCACGCGGCAAACTAGTTTTCAGAATTTCAGCACTCCTTATTCTAAATAAAATTATTTTAACTAAGGAAAATATATACGGGGTTATTAGGAAAGCAGAAGAGCGAGGAGGTATTTTTCAAATTATTAGGAGCACGCGGCAAACTAGTTTTCAGAATTTCAGCACTCCTTATTCTAAATAAAATTATTTTAACTAAGGAAAATATGTACGGGGTTATTAGGAAAGCAGAAGAGCGAGGATGTATTTTTCAAATTATTAGGAGCACGCGGCAAACTAGTTTTCAGAATTTCAGCACTCCTTATTCTAAATAAAATTATTTTAACTTAGGAAAATATATACGGGGTATTAGGAAAGCAGAAGAGCGAAGAGGTATTTTTCAAATTATTAGGAGCACGCGGCAAAATAGTCTTCAGAATTTCCGCACTCCTAATTCTAATTAAAATAATTTTAACTTAGGAAATATATACGGGGTATTAGGAAAGCAGAAGAGCGAGGAGGTATTTTGCAAATTATTAGGAGCACGCGGCAAACCAGTTTTCAGAATTTCAGCACTCCTTATTCTAAATAAAATTATTTTAACTTCGGAATATATATACGGGGCATTAGGAAAGCAGAAGAGCGAAGAAGTATTTTTCAAATTATTATTAGCAGGTGGCAAACTAATTTTCAGAATTTCCGCACTCCTTATTCTAAATAAAATTATTTTAACCAAGGAAAATATATACGGGGTTATTAGGAAAGCAGAAGAGCGAGGAGGTATTTTTCAAATTATTAGGAGCACGCGGCAAACTAGTTTTCAGAATTTCCGCACTCCTTATTCTAATTAAAATAATTTTAACTTAGGAAAATAAATACGGGGTATTAGGAAAGCAGAAGAGCGAAGATGTATTTTTCAAATTATTAGGAGCACGCGGCAAACTAGTCTTCAGAATTTCCGCACTCCTTATTCTAAATAAAATTATTTTAACTTAGGAAAATATATACGGGGTATTAGGAAAGCAGAAGAGCGAAGAGGTATTTTTCATATTATTAGGAGCACGCGGCAAACTAGTCTTCAGAATTTCCGCACTCCTAATTCTAATTAAAATTATTTTAACTTGGGAAATATATACGGGGTATTAGGAAAGCAGAAGAGCGAGGAGGGATTTTTCATTATTAGGAGCACGCGGCAAACTAGTTTTCAGAATTTCCGCACTCCTAATTCTAATTAAAATAATTTTAACTTAGGAAAATAAATACGGGGTATTAGGAAAGCAGAAGAGCGAAGAAGTATTTTTCAAATTATTAGGAGCACGCGGCAAACTAGTTTTCAGAATTTCAGCACTCCTTATTCTAAATAAAATTATTTGAATTTAGGAAAATATATACGGGGTATTAGGAAAGCAGAAGAGCGAAGAAGTATTTTTCAAATTATTATTAGCAGGTGGCAAACAAATTTTCAGAATTTCCGCACTCCTTATTCTAAATAAAATTATTTTAACCAAGGAAAATATATACGGGGTATTAGGAAAGCAGAAGAGCGAAGATGTATTTTTCAAATTATTAGGAGCACGCGGCAAACTAGTCTTCAGAATTTCCGCACTCCTTATTCTAATTAAAATAATTTTAACTTAGGAAAATAAATACGGGGTATTAGGAAAGCAGAAGAGCGAAGAGGTATTTTTCATATTATTAGGAGCACGCGGCAAACTAGTCTTCAGAATTTCCGCACTCCTAATTCTAAATAAAATTATTTTAACTTGGGAAATATATAATGGGTATTAGGAAAGCAGAAGAGCGAGGAGGTATTTTTCATTATTAGAAGCACGCGGCAAACTAGTCTTCAGAATTTCCGCACTCCTTATTCTAAATAAAATTATTTTAACTAAGGAAAATATATACGGGGTATTAGGAAAGCAGAAGAGCGAGGAGGTATTTTTCAAATTATTAGGAGCACGCGGCAAAGTAGTTTTCAGAATTTCCGCACTCCTAATTCTAAATAAAATTATTTTAACTCAGGGAAATATATACGGGGTATTAAGGAAGCAGAAGAGCGAGGGGGTATTTCTCAAATCATCAGGAGCACGCGGCAAAGTAGGTTTCAGAATTTCAGCACTCCTTATTCTAAATAAAATTATTTTAACTAAGGAAAATATATACGGGGTTATTAGGAAAGCAGAAGAGCGAGAAGGTATTTTTCAAATTATTAGGAGCACGCGGCAAACTAGTTTTCAGAATTTCAGCACTCCTTATTCTAAATAAAATTATTTGAACTTAGGAAAATATATACGGGGTATTAGCAAAGCAGAAGAGCGAAGAAGTATTTTTCAAATTATTATTAGCAGGTGGCAAACTAATTTTCAGAATTTCAGCATTCCTTATTCTAAATAAAATTATTTTAACTAAAAAAAATATATACGGGGTATTAGGAAAGCAGAAGAGCGAGGAGGTATTTTTCAAATTATTAGGAGCACGCGGCAAACTAGTCTTCAGAATTTCCGCACTCCTAATTCTAATAAAAATTATTTTAACTTGGGAAATATATACGGGGTATTAGGAAAGCAGAAGAGCGAGGAGGTATTTTTCATTATTAGGAGCACGCGGCAAACTAGTCTTCAGAATTTCAGCACTCCTTATTCTAAATAAAATTATTTTAACTAAGGAAAATATATACGGGGTATTAGGAAAGCAGAAGAGCGAGGAGGTATTTTTCAAATTATTAGGAGCACGCGGCAAACTAGTTTTCAGAATTTCCATACTCCTTATTCTAAATAAAATTATTTTAACTAAGGAAAATATATACGGGGTTATTAGGAAAGCAGAAGAGCGGGGAGGTATTTTTCAAATTATTAGGAGCACGCGGCAAACTAGTTTTCAGAATTTCAGCACTATTTATTCTAAATAAAATTATTTTAACTAAGGAAAATATATACGGGGTTATTAGGAAAGCAGAAAAGCGAGGAGGTATTTTTCAAATTATTAGGAGCACGCGGCAAACTAGTTTTCAGAATTTCCGCACTCCTTATTCTAAATAAAATTATTTTAACCAAGGAAAATATATACGGGGTTATTAGGAAAGCAGAAGAGCGAGGAGGTATTTTTCAAATTATTAGGAGCACGCGGCAAACTAGTTTTCAGAATTTCAGCACTCCTTATTCTAAATAAAATTATTTTAACTAAGGAAAATATATACGGGGTTATTAGGAAAGCAGAAGAGCGGGGAGGTATTTTTCAAATTATTAGGAGCACGCGGCAAACTAGTTTTCAGAATTTCAGCACTCCTTATTCTAAATAAAATTATTTTAACTAAGGAAAATATATACGGGGTTATTAGGAAAGCAGAAGAGCGAGGAGGTATTTTTCAAATTATTAGGAGCACGCGGCAAACTAGTTTTCAGAATTTCCGCACTCCTTATTCTAATTAAAATAATTTTAACTTAGGAAAATAAATACGGGGTATTAGGAAAGCAGAAGAGCGAAGAAGTATTTTTCAAATTATTAGGAGCACGCGGCAAACTAGTTTTCAGAATTTCCGCACTCCTTATTCTAAATAAAATTATTTTAACTTAGGAAAATATATACGGGGTATTAGGAAAGCAGAAGAGCGAAGAGGTATTTTTCAAATTATTAGGAGCACGCGGCAAACTAGTCTTCAGAATTTCCGCACTCCTAATTCTAATTAAAATTATTTTAACTTGGGAAATATATACGGGGTATTAGGAAAGCAGAAGAGCGAGGAGGGATTTTTCATTATTAGGAGCACGCGGCAAACTAGTTTTCAGAATTTCCGCACTCCTAATTCTAATTAAAATAATTTTAACTTAGGAAAATAAATACGGGGTATTAGGAAAGCAGAAGAGCGAAGAAGTATTTTTCAAATTATTAGGAGCACGCGGCAAACTAGTTTTCAGAATTTCCGCACTCCTTACTCTAAATAAAATTATTTTAACTTAGGAAAATATATACGGGGTATTAGGAAAGCAGAAGAGCGAAGAGGTATTTCTCAAATTATTAGGAGCACTCGGCAAACTAGTTTTCAGAATTTCAGCACTCCTTATTCTAAATAAAATTATTTGAACTTAGGAAAATATATACGGGGTATTAGGAAAGCAGAAGAGCGAAGAAGTATTTTTCAAATTATTATTAGCAGGTGGCAAACTAATTTTCAGAATTTCCGCACTCCTTATTCTAAATAAAATTATTTTAACCAAGGAAAATATTTACGGGGTTATTAGGAAAGCAGAAGAGCGAAGATGTATTTTTCAAATTATTAGGAGCACGCGGCAAACTAGTCTTCAGAATTTCCGCACTCCTTATTCTAAATAAAATTATTTTAACTTAGGAAAATATATACGGGGTATTAGGAAAGCAGAAGAGCGAAGAAGTACTTTTCAAATTATTATTAGCACGCGGCAACCTAGCCTTCTGAATTTCCGCACTCCTAATTCTAAATAAAATTATTTTAACTTAGGAAAATATATACGGGGTATTAGGAAAGCAGAAGAGCGAAGAGGTATTTTTCAAATTATAAGGAGCACGCGACAACCTAGCCTTCAGAATTTCCGCAATCCTAATTCTAAATAAAATTATTTTAACTTGGGAAATATATACGGGGTACTAGGAAAGCAGAAGAGCGAAGAGGTATTTTTCAAATTATTAGGAGCACGCGGCAAACTAGTCTTCAGAATTTCCGCACTCCTAATTCTAATTAAAATCATTTTAACTTAGGAAAATATATACGGGGTATTAGGAAAGCAGAAAAGCGAAGAGGTATTTTTCAAATTATTAGGAGCACGCGGCAAACTAGTCTTCAGAATTTCCGCACTCCTAATTCTAATTAAAATTATTTTAACTTGGGAAATATATACGGGCTATTAGGAAAGCAGAAGAGCGAGGAGGTATTTTTCATTATTAGGAGCACGCGGCAAACTAGTTTTCAGAATTTCCGCACTCCTAATTCTAATTAAAATAATTTTAACTTAGGAAAATAAATACGGGGTATTAGGAAAGCAGAAGAGCGAAGAAGTATTTTTCAAATTATTAGGAGCACGCGGCAAACTAGTTTTCAGAATCTCCGCACTCCTTATTCTAAATAAAATTATTTTAACTTAGGAAAATATATACGGGGTATTAGGAAAGCAGAAGAGCGAAGAGGTATTTTTCAAATTATTAGGAGCACGCGGCAAACTAGTTTTCAGAATTTCAGCACTCCTTATTCTAAATAAAATTATTTGAACTTAGGAAAATATATACGGGGTATTAGGAAAGCAGAAAAGCGAAGAAGTATTTTTCAAATTATTATTAGCAGGTGGCAAACTAATTTTCAGAATTTCAGCACTCCTTATTCTAAATAAAATTATTTTTACTAAGGAAAATATATACGGGGTATTAGGAAAGCAGAAGAGCGAGGAGGTATTTTTCAAATTATTAGGAGCACGCGGCAAACTAGTCTTCAGAATTTCCGCACGCCTAATTCTAATTAAAATTATTTTAACTTGGGAAATATATACGGGGTATTAGGAAAGCAGAAGAGCGAGGAGGTATTTTTCAAATTATTAGGAGCACGCGGCAAACTAGTTTTCAGAATTTCAGCACTCCTTATTCTAAATAAAATTATTTTAACTAAGGAAAATATATACGGGGTTATTAGGAAAGCAGAAGAGCGAAGAAGTATTTTTCAAATTATTATTAGCAGGTGGCAAACTAATTTTCAGAATTTCAGCACTCCTTATTCTAAATAAAATTATTTTAACTAAGGAAAATATATACGGGGTATTAGGAAAGCAGAAGAGCGAGGAGGTATTTTTCAAGCTATTAGGAGCACGCGGCAAACTAGTCTTCAGAATTTCCGCACGCCTAATTCTAATTAAAATTATTTTAACTTGGGAAATATACGGGGTATTAGGAAAGCAGAAGAGCGAGGAGGTATTTTTCATTATTAGGAGCACGCGGCAAACTAGTTTTCAGAATTTCCGCACTCCTAATTCTAATTAAAATAATTTTAACTTAGGAAAATAAATACGGGGTATTAGGAAAGCAGAAGAGCGAAGAAGTATTTTTCAAATTATTAGGAGCACGCGGCAAACTAGTTTTCAGAATTTCCGCACTCCTTATTCTAAATAAAATTATTTTAACTTAGGAAAATATATACGGGGTATTAGGAAAGCAGAAGAGCGAAGAGGTATTTCTCAAATTATTAGGAGCACGCGGCAAACTAGTTTTCAGAATTTCAGCACTCCTTATTCTAAATAAAATTATTTGAACTTAGGAAAATATATACGGGGTATTAGGAAAGCAGAAGAGCGAAGAAGTATTTTTCAAATTATTGTTAGCAGGTGGCAAACTAATTTTCAGAATTTCAGCACTCCTTATTCTAAATAAAATTATTTTAACTAAGGAAAATATATACGGGGTATTAGGAAAGCAGAAGAGCGAGGAGGTATTTTTCAAACTATTAGGAGCACGCGGCAAACTAGTCTTCAGAATTTCCGCACGCCTAATTCTAATTAAAATTATTTTAACTTGGGAAATATATACGGGGTATTAGGAAAGCAGAAGAGCGAGGAGGTATTTTTCATTATTAGGAGCACGCGGCAAACTAGTTTTCAGAATTTCAGCACTCCTTATTCTAAATAAAATTATTTTAACTAAGGAAAATATATACGGGGTTATTAGGAAAGCAGAAGAGCGAGGAGGTATTTTTCAAATTATTAGGAGCACGCGGCAAACTAGTTTTCAGAATTTCAGCACTCCTTATTCTAAATAAAATTATTTTAACTAAGGAAAATATGTACGGGGTTATTAGGAAAGCAGAAGAGCGAGGATGTATTTTTCAAATTATTAGGAGCACGCGGCAAACTAGTTTTCAGAATTTCAGCACTCCTTATTCTAAATAAAATTATTTTAACTTAGGAAAATATATACGGGGTATTAGGAAAGCAGAAGAGCGAAGAGGTATTTTTCAAATTATTAGGAGCACGCGGCAAAATAGTCTTCAGAATTTCCGCACTCCTAATTCTAATTAAAATAATTTTAACTTAGGAAATATATACGGGGTATTAGGAAAGCAGAAGAGCGAGGAGGTATTTTGCAAATTATTAGGAGCACGCGGCAAACCAGTTTTCAGAATTTCAGCACTCCTTATTCTAAATAAAATTATTTTAACTTCGGAATATATATACGGGGCATTAGGAAAGCAGAAGAGCGAAGAAGTACTTTTCAAATTATTATTAGCACGCGGCAACCTAGCCTTCAGAATTTCCGCACTCTTAATTCTAAATAAAATTATTTTAACTTAGGAAAATATATACGGGGTATTAGGAAAGCAGAAGAGCGGGGAGGTATTTTTCAAATTATTAGGAGCACGCGGCAAACTAGTTTTCAGAATTTCAGCACTCCTTATTCTAAATAAAATTATTTGAACTTAGGAAAATATATACGGGGTATTAGGAAAGCAGAAGTGCGAAGAAGTATTTTTCAAATTATTATTAGCAGGTGGCAAACTAATTTTCAGAATTTCAGCACTCCTTATTCTAAATAAAATTATTTTAACTACGGAAAATATATACGGGGTATTAGGAAAGCAGAAGAGCGAGGAGGTATTTTTCAAATTATTAGGAGCACGCGGCAAACTAGTCTTCAGAATTTCCGCACGCCTAATTCTAATTAAAATTATTTTAACTTGGGAAATATATACGGGGTATTAGGAAAGCAGAAGAGCGAGGAGGTATTTTTCATTATTAGGAGCACGCGGCAAACTAGTTTTCAGAATTTCAGCCCTCCTTATTCTAAATAAAATTATTTTAACTTCGGAAAATATATACGGGGTATTAGGAAAGCAGAAGAGCGAGGAGGTATTTTTCGAATTATTAGGAGCACGCGGCAAACTAATTTTCAGAATTTCAGCATTCCTTATTCTAAATAAAATTATTTTAACTAAGGAAAATATGTACGGGGTTATTAGGAAAGCAGAAGAGCGAGGATGTATTTTTCAAATTATTAGGAGCACGCGGCAAACTAGTTTTCAGAATTTCAGCACTCCTTATTCTAAATAAAATTATTTTAACTAAGGAAAATACATACGGGGTTATTAGGAAAGCAGAAGAGCGGGGAGGTATTTTTCAAATTATTAGGAGCACGCGGCAAACTAATTTTCAGAATTTCAGCACTCCTTATTCTAAATAAAATTATTTTAACTAAGGAAAATATATACGGGGTATTAGGAAAGCAGAAGAGCGAGGAGGTATTTTTCAAGCTATTAGGAGCACGCGGCAAACTAGTCTTCAGAATTTCCGCACGCCTAATTCTAATTAAAATTATTTTAACTTGGGAAATATACGGGGTATTAGGAAAGCAGAAGAGCGAGGAGGTATTTTTCATTATTAGCAGCACGCGGCAAACTAGTTTTCAGAATTTCCGCACTCCTAATTCTAATTAAAATAATTTTAACTTAGGAAAATAAATACGGGGTATTAGGAAAGCAGAAGAGCGAAGAAGTATTTTTCAAATTATTAGGAGCACGCGGCAAACTAGTTTTCAGAATTTCCGCACTCCTTATTCTAAATAAAATTATTTTAACCAAGGAAAATATATACGGGGTATTAGGAAAGCAGAAGAGCGAGGAGGTATTTTTCAAATTATTAGGAGCACGCGGCAAACTAGTTTTCAGAATTTCCGCACTCCTTATTCTAAATAAAATTATTTTAACTAAGGAAAATATATACGGGGTTATTAGGAAAGCAGAAGAGCGGGGAGGTATTTTTCAAATTATTAGGAGCACGCGGCAAACTAGTTTTCAGAATTTCAGCACTCTTTATTCTAAATAAAATTATTTTAACTAAGGAAAATATATACGGGGTTATTAGGAAAGCAGAAAAGCGAGGAGGTATTTTTCAAATTATTAGGAGCACGCGGCAAACTAGTTTTCAGAATTTCCGCACTCCTTATTCTAAATAAAATTATTTTAACCAAGGAAAATATATACGGAGTTATTAGGAAAGCAGAAGAGCGAAGAAGTATTTTTCAAATTATTAGGAGCACGCGGCAAACTAGTTTTCAGAATTTCCGCACTCCTTATTCTAAATAAAATTATTTTAACTTAGGAAAATATATACGGGGTATTAGGAAAGCAGAAGAGCGAAGAAGTACTTTTCAAATTATTATTAGCACGCGGCAACCTAGCCTTCTGAATTTCCGCACTCCTAATTCTAAATAAAATTATTTTAACTTAGGAAAATATATACGGGGTATTAGGAAAGCAGAAGAGCGAAGAGGTATTTTTCAAATTATAAGGAGCACGCGACAACCTAGCCTTCAGAATTTCCGCAATCCTAATTCTAAATAAAATTATTTTAACTTGGGAAATATATACGGGGTACTAGGAAAGCAGAAGAGCGAAGAGGTATTTTTCAAATTATTAGGAGCACGCGGCAAACTAGTCTTCAGAATTTCCGCACTCCTAATTCTAATTAAAATCATTTTAACTTAGGAAAATATATACGGGGTATTAGGAAAGCAGAAAAGCGAAGAGGTATTTTTCAAATTATTAGGAGCACGCGGCAAACTAGTCTTCAGAATTTCCGCACTCCTAATTCTAATTAAAATTATTTTAACTTGGGAAATATATACGGGCTATTAGGAAAGCAGAAGAGCGAGGAGGTATTTTTCATTATTAGGAGCACGCGGCAAACTAGTTTTCAGAATTTCCGCACTCCTAATTCTAATTAAAATAATTTTAACTTAGGAAAATAAATACGGGGTATTAGGAAAGCAGAAGAGCGAAGAAGTATTTTTCAAATTATTAGGAGCACGCGGCAAACTAGTTTTCAGAATCTCCGCACTCCTTATTCTAAATAAAATTATTTTAACTTAGGAAAATATATACGGGGTATTAGGAAAGCAGAAGAGCGAAGAGGTATTTTTCAAATTATTAGGAGCACGCGGCAAACTAGTTTTCAGAATTTCAGCACTCCTTATTCTAAATAAAATTATTTGAACTTAGGAAAATATATACGGGGTATTAGGAAAGCAGAAAAGCGAAGAAGTATTTTTCAAATTATTATTAGCAGGTGGCAAACTAATTTTCAGAATTTCAGCACTCCTTATTCTAAATAAAATTATTTTTACTAAGGAAAATATATACGGGGTATTAGGAAAGCAGAAGAGCGAGGAGGTATTTTTCAAATTATTAGGAGCACGCGGCAAACTAGTCTTCAGAATTTCCGCACGCCTAATTCTAATTAAAATTATTTTAACTTGGGAAATATATACGGGGTATTAGGAAAGCAGAAGAGCGAGGAGGTATTTTTCAAATTATTAGGAGCACGCGGCAAACTAGTTTTCAGAATTTCAGCACTCCTTATTCTAAATAAAATTATTTTAACTAAGGAAAATATATACGGGGTTATTAGGAAAGCAGAAGAGCGAAGAAGTATTTTTCAAATTATTATTAGCAGGTGGCAAACTAATTTTCAGAATTTCAGCACTCCTTATTCTAAATAAAATTATTTTAACTAAGGAAAATATATACGGGGTATTAGGAAAGCAGAAGAGCGAGGAGGTATTTTTCAAGCTATTAGGAGCACGCGGCAAACTAGTCTTCAGAATTTCCGCACGCCTAATTCTAATTAAAATTATTTTAACTTGGGAAATATACGGGGTATTAGGAAAGCAGAAGAGCGAGGAGGTATTTTTCATTATTAGGAGCACGCGGCAAACTAGTTTTCAGAATTTCCGCACTCCTAATTCTAATTAAAATAATTTTAACTTAGGAAAATAAATACGGGGTATTAGGAAAGCAGAAGAGCGAAGAAGTATTTTTCAAATTATTAGGAGCACGCGGCAAACTAGTTTTCAGAATTTCCGCACTCCTTATTCTAAATAAAATTATTTTAACTTAGGAAAATATATACGGGGTATTAGGAAAGCAGAAGAGCGAAGAGGTATTTCTCAAATTATTAGGAGCACGCGGCAAACTAGTTTTCAGAATTTCAGCACTCCTTATTCTAAATAAAATTATTTGAACTTAGGAAAATATATACGGGGTATTAGGAAAGCAGAAGAGCGAAGAAGTATTTTTCAAATTATTGTTAGCAGGTGGCAAACTAATTTTCAGAATTTCAGCACTCCTTATTCTAAATAAAATTATTTTAACTAAGGAAAATATATACGGGGTATTAGGAAAGCAGAAGAGCGAGGAGGTATTTTTCAAACTATTAGGAGCACGCGGCAAACTAGTCTTCAGAATTTCCGCACGCCTAATTCTAATTAAAATTATTTTAACTTGGGAAATATATACGGGGTATTAGGAAAGCAGAAGAGCGAGGAGGTATTTTTCATTATTAGGAGCACGCGGCAAACTAGTTTTCAGAATTTCAGCACTCCTTATTCTAAATAAAATTATTTTAACTAAGGAAAATATATACGGGGTTATTAGGAAAGCAGAAGAGCGAGGAGGTATTTTTCAAATTATTAGGAGCACGCGGCAAACTAGTTTTCAGAATTTCAGCACTCCTTATTCTAAATAAAATTATTTTAACTAAGGAAAATATGTACGGGGTTATTAGGAAAGCAGAAGAGCGAGGATGTATTTTTCAAATTATTAGGAGCACGCGGCAAACTAGTTTTCAGAATTTCAGCACTCCTTATTCTAAATAAAATTATTTTAACTTAGGAAAATATATACGGGGTATTAGGAAAGCAGAAGAGCGAAGAGGTATTTTTCAAATTATTAGGAGCACGCGGCAAAATAGTCTTCAGAATTTCCGCACTCCTAATTCTAATTAAAATAATTTTAACTTAGGAAATATATACGGGGTATTAGGAAAGCAGAAGAGCGAAGAGGTATTTTTCAAATTATAAGGAGCACGCGACAACCTAGCCTTCAGAATTTCCGCACTCCTAATTCTAAATAAAATTATTTTAACTTGGGAAATATATACGGGGTACTAGGAAAGCAGAAGAGCGAAGAGGTATTTTTCAAATTATTAGGAGCACGCGGCAAACTAGTCTTCAGAATTTCCGCACTCCTAATTCTAATTAAAATCATTTTAACTTAGGAAAATATATACGGGGTATTAGGAAAGCAGAAGAGCGAAGAGGTATTTTTCAAATTATTAGGAGCACGCGGCAAACTAGTCTTCAGAATTTCCGCACTCCTAATTCTAATTAAAATTATTTTAACTTGGGAAATATATACGGGCTATTAGGAAAGCAGAAGAGCGAGGAGGTATTTTTCATTATTAGGAGCACGCGGCAAACTAGTTTTCAGAATTTCCGCACTCCTAATTCTAATTAAAAGTATTTTAACTTGGGAAATATATACGGGCTATTAGGAAAGCAGAAGAGCGAGGAGGTATTTTTCATTATTAGGAGCACGCGGCAAACTAGTTTTCAGAATTTCCGCACTCCTAATTCTAATTAAAATAATTTTAACTTAGGAAAATAAATACGGGGTATTAGGAAAGCAGAAGAGCGAAGAAGTATTTTTCAAATTATTAGGAGCACGCGGCAAACTAGTTTTCAGAATTTCAGCACTCCTTATTCTAAATAAAATTATTTTTACTAAGGAAAATATATACGGGGTATTAGGAAAGCAGAAGAGCGAGGAGGTATTTTTCAAATTATTAGGAGCACGCGGCAAACTAGTCTTCAGAATTTCCGCACGCCTAATTCTAATTAAAATTATTTTAACTTGGGAAATATATACGGGGTATTAGGAAAGCAGAAGAGCGAGGAGGTATTTTTCAAATTATTAGGAGCACGCGGCAAACTAGTTTTCAGAATTTCAGCACTCCTTATTCTAAATAAAATTATTTTAACTAAGGAAAATATATACGGGGTTATTAGGAAAGCAGAAGAGCGAAGAAGTATTTTTCAAATTATTATTAGCAGGTGGCAAACTAATTTTCAGAATTTCAGCACTCCTTATTCTAAATAAAATTATTTTAACTAAGGAAAATATATACGGGGTATTAGGAAAGCAGAAGAGCGAGGAGGTATTTTTCAAGCTATTAGGAGCACGCGGCAAACTAGTCTTCAGAATTTCCGCACGCCTAATTCTAATTAAAATTATTTTAACTTGGGAAATATACGGGGTATTAGGAAAGCAGAAGAGCGAGGAGGTATTTTTCATTATTAGGAGCACGCGGCAAACTAGTTTTCAGAATTTCCGCACTCCTAATTCTAATTAAAATAATTTTAACTTAGGAAAATAAATACGGGGTATTAGGAAAGCAGAAGAGCGAAGAAGTATTTTTCAAATTATTAGGAGCACGCGGCAAACTAGTTTTCAGAATTTCCGCACTCCTTATTCTAAATAAAATTATTTTAACTTAGGAAAATATATACGGGGTATTAGGAAAGCAGAAGAGCGAAGAAGTATTTTTCAAATTATTATTAGCAGGTGGCAAACTAATTTTCAGAATTTCAGCACTCCTTATTCTAAATAAAATTATTTTTACTTCGGAAAATATATACGGGGTATTAGGAAAGCAGAAGAGCGAGGAGGTATTTTTCAAATTATTAGGAGCACGCGGCAAACTAGTCTTCAGAATTTCCGCACTCCTTATTCTAAATAAAATTATTTTAACTAAGGAAAATATGTACGGGGTTATTAGGAAAGCAGAAGAGCGAGGATGTATTTTTCAAATTATTAGGAGCACGCGGCAAACTAGTTTTCAGAATTTCAGCACTCCTTATTCTAAATAAAATTATTTTAACTAAGGAAAATACATACGGGGTTATTAGGAAAGCAGAAGAGCGGGGAGGTATTTTTCAAATTATTAGGAGCACGCGGCAAACTAGTTTTCAGAATTTCAGCACTCCTTATTCTAAATAAAATTATTTTAACTAAGGAAAATATATACGGGGTTATTAGGAAAGCAGAAAAGCGGGGAGGTATTTTTCAAATTATTAGGAGCACGCGGCAAACTAGTTTTCAGAATTTCAGCACTCCTTATTCTAAATAAAATTATTTTTACTTCGGAAAATATATACGGGGTATTAGGAAAGCAGAAGAGCGAGGAGGTATTTTTCAAATTATTAGGAGCACGCGGCAAACTAGTCTTCAGAATTTCCGCACTCCTTATTCTAAATAAAATTATTTTAACTAAGGAAAATATGTACGGGGTTATTAGGAAAGCAGAAGAGCGAGGATGTATTTTTCAAATTATTAGGAGCACGCGGCAAACTAGTTTTCAGAATTTCAGCACTCCTTATTCTAAATAAAATTATTTTAACTAAGGAAAATACATACGGGGTTATTAGGAAAGCAGAAGAGCGGGGAGGTATTTTTCAAATTATTAGGAGCACGCGGCAAACTAGTTTTCAGAATTTCAGCACTCCTTATTCTAAATAAAATTATTTTAACTAAGGAAAATATATACGGGGCTATTAGGAAAGCAGAAAAGCGGGGAGGTATTTTTCAAATTATTAGGAGCACGCGGCAAACTAGTTTTCAGAATTTCAGCACTCCTTATTCTAAATAAAATTATTTTAACTAAGGAAAATATATACGGGGTTATTAGGAAAGCAGAAAAGCGAGGAGGTATTTTTCAAATTATTAGGAGCACGCGGCAAACTAGTTTTCAGAATTTCCGCACTCCTTATTCTAATTAAAATAATTTTAACTTAGGAAAATAAATACGGGGTATTAGGAAAGCAGAAGAGCGAAGAAGTATTTTTCAAATTATTAGGAGCACGCGGCAAACTAGTCTTCAGAATTTCAGCACTCCTTATTCTAAATAAAATTATTTTAACCAAGGAAAATATATACGGGGTATTAGGAAAGCAGAAGAGCGAGGAGGTATTTTTCAAATTATTAGGAGCACGCGGCAAACTAGTTTTCAGAATTTCCGCACTCCTTATTCTAAATAAAATTATTTTAACTAAGGAAAATATATACGGGGTTATTAGGAAAGCAGAAGAGCGGGGAGGTATTTTTCAAATTATTAGGAGCACGCGGCAAACTAGTTTTCAGAATTTCAGCACTCTTTATTCTAAATAAAATTATTTTAACTAAGGAAAATATATACGGGGTTATTAGGAAAGCAGAAAAGCGAGGAGGTATTTTTCAAATTATTAGGAGCACGCGGCAAACTAGTTTTCAGAATTTCCGCACTCCTTATTCTAAATAAAATTATTTTAACCAAGGAAAATATATACGGAGTTATTAGGAAAGCAGAAGAGCGGGGAGGTATTTTTCAAATTATTAGGAACACGCGGCAAACTAGTTTTCAGAATTTCAGCACTCCTTATTCTAAATAAAATTATTTTAACTAAGGAAAATATATACGGGGTTATTAGGAAAGCAGAAGAGCGGGGAGGTATTTTTCAAATTATTAGGAGCACGCGGCAAACTAGTTTTCAGAATTTCAGCACTCCTTATTCTAAATAAAATTATTTTAACTAAGGAAAATATATACGGGGTTATTAGGAAAGCAGAAAAGCGGGGAGGTATTTTTCAAATTATTAGGAGCACGCGGCAAACTAGTTTTCAGAATTTCAGCACTCCTTATTCTAAATAAAATTATTTTAACTAAGGAAAATATATACGGGGTTATTAGGAAAGCAGAAAAGCGAGGAGGTATTTTTCAAATTATTAGGAGCACGCGGCAAACTAGTTTTCAGAATTTCCGCACTCCTTATTCTAATTAAAATAATTTTAACTTAGGAAAATAAATACGGGGTATTAGGAAATCAGAAGAGCGAAGAAGTATTTTTCAAATTATTAGGAGCACGCGGCAAACTAGTCTTCAGAATTTCAGCACTCCTTATTCTAAATAAAATTATTTTAACTAAGGAAAATATATACGGGGTTATTAGGAAAGCAGAAGAGCGGGGAGGTATTTTTCAAATTATTAGGAGCACGCGGCAAACTAGTTTTCAGAATTTCAGCCCTCCTTATTCTAAATAAAATTATTTTAACTTCGGAAAATATATACGGGGTATTAGGAAAGCAGAAGAGCGAGGAGGTATTTTTCAAATTATTAGGAGCACGCGGCAAACTAATTTTCAGAATTTCCGCACTCCTTATTCTAATTAAAATAATTTTAACTTAGGAAAATAAATACGGGGTATTAGGAAAGCAGAAGAGCGAAGAAGTATTTTTCAAATTATTAGGAGCACGCGGCAAACTAGTCTTCAGAATTTCAGCACTCCTTATTCTAAATAAAATTATTTTAACTAAGGAAAATATATACGGGGTTATTAGGAAAGCAGAAGAGCGGGGAGGTATTTTTCAAATTATTAGGAGCACGCGGCAAACTAGTTTTCAGAATTTCAGCACTCCTTATTCTAAATAAAATTATTTTAACTAAGGAAAATATGTACGGGGTTATTAGGAAAGCAGAAGAGCGAGGATGTATTTTTCAAATTATTAGGAGCACGCGGCAAACTAGTTTTCAGAATTTCAGCACTCCTAATTCTAAATATAATTATTTTAACTTAGGAAAATATATACGGGGTATTAGGAAAGCAGAAGAGCGAAGAGGTATTTTTCAAATTATTAGGAGCACGCGGCAAACTAGTTTTCAGAATTTCAGCACTCCTTATTCTAAATAAAATTATTTGAACTTAGGAAAATATATACGGGGTATTAGGAAAGCAGAAGAGCGAAGAAGTATTTTTCAAATTATTATTAGCAGGTGGCAAACTAATTTTCAGAATTTCAGCACTCCTTATTCTAAATAAAATTATTTTAACTACGGAAAATATATACGGGGTATTAGGAAAGCAGAAGAGCGAGGAGGTATTTTTCAAATTATTAGGAGCACGCGGCAAACTAGTCTTCAGAATTTCCGCACGCCTAATTCTAATTAAAATTATTTTAACTTGGGAAATATATACGGGGTATTAGGAAAGCAGAAGAGCGAGGAGGTATTTTTCATTATTAGGAGCACGCGGCAAACTAGTTTTCAGAATTTCAGCCCTCCTTATTCTAAATAAAATTATTTTAACTTCGGAAAATATATACGGGGTATTAGGAAAGCAGAAGAGCGAGGAGGTATTTTTCAAATTATTAGGAGCACGCGGCAAACCAATTTTCAGAATTTCAGCACTCCTTATTCTAAATAAAATTATTTTAACTAAGGAAAATATGTACGGGGTTATTAGGAAAGCAGAAGAGCGAGGATGTATTTTTCAAATTATTAGGAGCACGCGGCAAACTAGTTTTCAGAATTTCAGCACTCCTTATTCTAAATAAAATTATTTTAACTAAGGAAAATACATACGGGGTTATTAGGAAAGCAGAAGAGCGGGGAGGTATTTTTCAAATTATTAGGAGCACGCGGCAAACTAGTTTTCAGAATTTCAGCACTCCTTATTCTAAATAAAATTATTTTAACTAAGGAAAATATATACGGGGTTATTAGGAAAGCAGAAAAGCGAGGAGGTATTTTTCAAATTATTAGGAGCACGCGGCAAACTAGTTTTCAGAATTTCCGCACTCCTTATTCTAATTAAAATAATTTTAACTTAGGAAAATAAATACGGGGTATTAGGAAAGCAGAAGAGCGAAGAAGTATTTTTCAAATTATTAGGAGCACGCGGCAAACTAGTCTTCAGAATTTCAGCACTCCTTATTCTAAATAAAATTATTTTAACCAAGGAAAATATATACGGGGTATTAGGAAAGCAGAAGAGCGAGGAGGTATTTTTCAAATTATTAGGAGCACGCGGCAAACTAGTTTTCAGAATTTCCGCACTCCTTATTCTAAATAAAATTATTTTAACTAAGGAAAATATATACGGGGTTATTAGGAAAGCAGAAGAGCGGGGAGGTATTTTTCAAATTATTAGGAGCACGCGGCAAACTAGTTTTCAGAATTTCAGCACTCTTTATTCTAAATAAAATTATTTTAACTAAGGAAATATATACGGGGTTATTAGGAAAGCAGAAAAGCGAGGAGGTATTTTTCAAATTATTAGGAGCACGCGGCAAACTAGTTTTCAGAATTTCCGCACTCCTTATTCTAAATAAAATTATTTTAACCAAGGAAAATATATACGGAGTTATTAGGAAAGCAGAAGAGCGGGGAGGTATTTTTCAAATTATTAGGAGCACGCGGCAAACTAGTTTTCAGAATTTCAGCACTCCTTATTCTAAATAAAATTATTTTAACTAAGGAAAATATATACGGGGTTATTAGGAAAGCAGAAGAGCGGGGAGGTATTTTTCAAATTATTAGGAGCACGCGGCAAACTAGTTTTCAGAATTTCAGCACTCCTTATTCTAAATAAAATTATTTTAACTAAGGAAAATATATACGGGGTTATTAGGAAAGCAGAAAAGCGGGGAGGTATTTTTCAAATTATTAGGAGCACGCGGCAAACTAGTTTTCAGAATTTCAGCACTCCTTATTCTAAATAAAATTATTTTAACTTAGGAAAATAAATACGGGGTATTAGGAAAGCAGAAGAGCGAAGAAGTATTTTTCAAATTATTAGGAGCACGCGGCAAACTAGTCTTCAGAATTTCAGCACTCCTTATTCTAAATAAAATTATTTTAACTAAGGAAAATATATACGGGGTTATTAGGAAAGCAGAAGAGCGGGGAGGTATTTTTCAAATTATTAGGAGCACGCGGCAAACTAGTTTTCAGAATTTCAGCACTCTTTATTCTAAATAAAATTATTTTAACTAAGGAAAATATATACGGGGTTATTAGGAAAGCAGAAAAGCGAGGAGGTATTTTTCAAATTATTAGGAGCACGCGGCAAACTAGTTTTCAGAATTTCCGCACTCCTTATTCTAAATAAAATTATTTTAACCAAGGAAAATATATACGGAGTTATTAGGAAAGCAGAAGAGCGGGGAGGTATTTTTCAAATTATTAGGAGCACGCGGCAAACTAGTTTTCAGAATTTCAGCACTCCTTATTCTAAATAAAATTATTTTAACTAAGGAAAATATATACGGGGTTATTAGGAAAGCAGAAGAGCGGGGAGGTATTTTTCAAATTATTAGGAGCACGCGGCAACCTAGTTTTCAGAATTTCCGCACTCCTAATTCTAATTAAAATAATTTTAACTTAGGAAAATAAATACGGGGTATTAGGAAAGCAGAAGAGCGAAGAAGTATTTTTCAAATTATTAGGAGCACGCGGCAAACTAGTTTTCAGAATTTCCGCACTCCTTATTCTAAATAAAATTATTTTAACTTAGGAAAATATATACGGGGTATTAGGAAAGCAGAAGAGCGAAGAGGTATTTTTCATATTATTAGGAGCACGCGGCAAACTAGTTTTCAGAATTTCAGCACTCCTTATTCTAAATAAAATTATTTGAACTTAGGAAAATATATACGGGGTATTAGGAAAGCAGAAAAGCGAAGAAGTATTTTTCAAATTATTATTAGCAGGTGGCAAACTAATTTTCAGAATTTCAGCACTCCTTATTCTAAATAAAATTATTTTTACTTCGGAAAATATATACGGGGTATTAGGAAAGCAGAAGAGCGAGGAGGTATTTTTCAAATTATTAGGAGCACGCGGCAAACTAGTCTTCAGAATTTCCGCACGCCTAATTCCAATTAAAATTATTTTAACTTGGGAAATATATACGGGGTATTAGGAAAGCAGAAGAGCGAGGAGGTATTTTTCAAATTATTAGGAGCACGCGGCAAACTAGTTTTCAGAATTTCAGCACTCCTTATTCTAAATAAAATTATTTTAACTAAGGAAAATATATACGGGGTTATTAGGAAAGCAGAAGAGCGAAGAAGTATTTTTCAAATTATTATTAGCAGGTGGCAAACTAATTTTCAGAATTTCAGCACTCCTTATTCTAAATAAAATTATTTTAACTAAGGAAAATATATACGGGGTATTAGGAAAGCAGAAGAGCGAGGAGGTATTTTTCAAACTATTAGGAGCACGCGGCAAACTAGTCTTCAGAATTTCCGCACGCCTAATTCTAATTAAAATTATTTTAACTTGGGAAATATATACGGGGTATTAGGAAAGCAGAAAAGCGGGGAGGTATTTTTCAAATTATTAGGAGCACGCGGCAAACTAGTTTTCAGAATTTCAGCACTCCTTATTCTAAATAAAATTATTTTTACTTCGGAAAATATATACGGGGTATTAGGAAAGCAGAAGAGCGAGGAGGTATTTTTCAAATTATTAGGAGCACGCGGCAAACTAGTCTTCAGAATTTCCGCACTCCTTATTCTAAATAAAATTATTTTAACTAAGGAAAATATGTACGGGGTTATTAGGAAAGCAGAAGAGCGAGGATGTATTTTTCAAATTATTAGGAGCACGCGGCAAACTAGTTTTCAGAATTTCAGCACTCCTTATTCTAAATAAAATTATTTTAACTAAGGAAAATACATACGGGGTTATTAGGAAAGCAGAAGAGCGGGGAGGTATTTTTCAAATTATTAGGAGCACGCGGCAAACTAGTTTTCAGAATTTCAGCACTCCTTATTCTAAATAAAATTATTTTAACTAAGGAAAATATATACGGGGCTATTAGGAAAGCAGAAAAGCGGGGAGGTATTTTTCAAATTATTAGGAGCACGCGGCAAACTAGTTTTCAGAATTTCAGCACTCCTTATTCTAAATAAAATTATTTTAACTAAGGAAAATATATACGGGGTTATTAGGAAAGCAGAAAAGCGAGGAGGTATTTTTCAAATTATTAGGAGCACGCGGCAAACTAGTTTTCAGAATTTCCGCACTCCTTATTCTAATTAAAATAATTTTAACTTAGGAAAATAAATACGGGGTATTAGGAAAGCAGAAGAGCGAAGAAGTATTTTTCAAATTATTAGGAGCACGCGGCAAACTAGTCTTCAGAATTTCAGCACTCCTTATTCTAAATAAAATTATTTTAACCAAGGAAAATATATACGGGGTATTAGGAAAGCAGAAGAGCGAGGAGGTATTTTTCAAATTATTAGGAGCACGCGGCAAACTAGTTTTCAGAATTTCCGCACTCCTTATTCTAAATAAAATTATTTTAACTAAGGAAAATATATACGGGGTTATTAGGAAAGCAGAAGAGCGGGGAGGTATTTTTCAAATTATTAGGAGCACGCGGCAAACTAGTTTTCAGAATTTCAGCACTCTTTATTCTAAATAAAATTATTTTAACTAAGGAAAATATATACGGGGTTATTAGGAAAGCAGAAAAGCGAGGAGGTATTTTTCAAATTATTAGGAGCACGCGGCAAACTAGTTTTCAGAATTTCCGCACTCCTTATTCTAAATAAAATTATTTTAACCAAGGAAAATATATACGGAGTTATTAGGAAAGCAGAAGAGCGGGGAGGTATTTTTCAAATTATTAGGAACACGCGGCAAACTAGTTTTCAGAATTTCAGCACTCCTTATTCTAAATAAAATTATTTTAACTAAGGAAAATATATACGGGGTTATTAGGAAAGCAGAAGAGCGGGGAGGTATTTTTCAAATTATTAGGAGCACGCGGCAAACTAGTTTTCAGAATTTCAGCACTCCTTATTCTAAATAAAATTATTTTAACTAAGGAAAATATATACGGGGTTATTAGGAAAGCAGAAAAGCGGGGAGGTATTTTTCAAATTATTAGGAGCACGCGGCAAACTAGTTTTCAGAATTTCAGCACTCCTTATTCTAAATAAAATTATTTTAACTAAGGAAAATATATACGGGGTTATTAGGAAAGCAGAAAAGCGAGGAGGTATTTTTCAAATTATTAGGAGCACGCGGCAAACTAGTTTTCAGAATTTCCGCACTCCTTATTCTAATTAAAATAATTTTAACTTAGGAAAATAAATACGGGGTATTAGGAAATCAGAAGAGCGAAGAAGTATTTTTCAAATTATTAGGAGCACGCGGCAAACTAGTCTTCAGAATTTCAGCACTCCTTATTCTAAATAAAATTATTTTAACTAAGGAAAATATATACGGGGTTATTAGGAAAGCAGAAGAGCGGGGAGGTATTTTTCAAATTATTAGGAGCACGCGGCAAACTAGTTTTCAGAATTTCAGCCCTCCTTATTCTAAATAAAATTATTTTAACTTCGGAAAATATATACGGGGTATTAGGAAAGCAGAAGAGCGAGGAGGTATTTTTCAAATTATTAGGAGCACGCGGCAAACTAATTTTCAGAATTTCCGCACTCCTTATTCTAATTAAAATAATTTTAACTTAGGAAAATAAATACGGGGTATTAGGAAAGCAGAAGAGCGAAGAAGTATTTTTCAAATTATTAGGAGCACGCGGCAAACTAGTCTTCAGAATTTCAGCACTCCTTATTCTAAATAAAATTATTTTAACTAAGGAAAATATATACGGGGTTATTAGGAAAGCAGAAGAGCGGGGAGGTATTTTTCAAATTATTAGGAGCACGCGGCAAACTAGTTTTCAGAATTTCAGCACTCCTTATTCTAAATAAAATTATTTTAACTAAGGAAAATATGTACGGGGTTATTAGGAAAGCAGAAGAGCGAGGATGTATTTTTCAAATTATTAGGAGCACGCGGCAAACTAGTTTTCAGAATTTCAGCACTCCTAATTCTAAATATAATTATTTTAACTTAGGAAAATATATACGGGGTATTAGGAAAGCAGAAGAGCGAAGAGGTATTTTTCAAATTATTAGGAGCACGCGGCAAACTAGTTTTCAGAATTTCAGCACTCCTTATTCTAAATAAAATTATTTGAACTTAGGAAAATATATACGGGGTATTAGGAAAGCAGAAGAGCGAAGAAGTATTTTTCAAATTATTATTAGCAGGTGGCAAACTAATTTTCAGAATTTCAGCACTCCTTATTCTAAATAAAATTATTTTAACTACGGAAAATATATACGGGGTATTAGGAAAGCAGAAGAGCGAGGAGGTATTTTTCAAATTATTAGGAGCACGCGGCAAACTAGTCTTCAGAATTTCCGCACGCCTAATTCTAATTAAAATTATTTTAACTTGGGAAATATATACGGGGTATTAGGAAAGCAGAAGAGCGAGGAGGTATTTTTCATTATTAGGAGCACGCGGCAAACTAGTTTTCAGAATTTCAGCCCTCCTTATTCTAAATAAAATTATTTTAACTTCGGAAAATATATACGGGGTATTAGGAAAGCAGAAGAGCGAGGAGGTATTTTTCAAATTATTAGGAGCACGCGGCAAACCAATTTTCAGAATTTCAGCACTCCTTATTCTAAATAAAATTATTTTAACTAAGGAAAATATGTACGGGGTTATTAGGAAAGCAGAAGAGCGAGGATGTATTTTTCAAATTATTAGGAGCACGCGGCAAACTAGTTTTCAGAATTTCAGCACTCCTTATTCTAAATAAAATTATTTTAACTAAGGAAAATACATACGGGGTTATTAGGAAAGCAGAAGAGCGGGGAGGTATTTTTCAAATTATTAGGAGCACGCGGCAAACTAGTTTTCAGAATTTCAGCACTCCTTATTCTAAATAAAATTATTTTAACTAAGGAAAATATATACGGGGTTATTAGGAAAGCAGAAAAGCGAGGAGGTATTTTTCAAATTATTAGGAGCACGCGGCAAACTAGTTTTCAGAATTTCCGCACTCCTTATTCTAATTAAAATAATTTTAACTTAGGAAAATAAATACGGGGTATTAGGAAAGCAGAAGAGCGAAGAAGTATTTTTCAAATTATTAGGAGCACGCGGCAAACTAGTCTTCAGAATTTCAGCACTCCTTATTCTAAATAAAATTATTTTAACCAAGGAAAATATATACGGGGTATTAGGAAAGCAGAAGAGCGAGGAGGTATTTTTCAAATTATTAGGAGCACGCGGCAAACTAGTTTTCAGAATTTCCGCACTCCTTATTCTAAATAAAATTATTTTAACTAAGGAAAATATATACGGGGTTATTAGGAAAGCAGAAGAGCGGGGAGGTATTTTTCAAATTATTAGGAGCACGCGGCAAACTAGTTTTCAGAATTTCAGCACTCTTTATTCTAAATAAAATTATTTTAACTAAGGAAATATATACGGGGTTATTAGGAAAGCAGAAAAGCGAGGAGGTATTTTTCAAATTATTAGGAGCACGCGGCAAACTAGTTTTCAGAATTTCCGCACTCCTTATTCTAAATAAAATTATTTTAACCAAGGAAAATATATACGGAGTTATTAGGAAAGCAGAAGAGCGGGGAGGTATTTTTCAAATTATTAGGAGCACGCGGCAAACTAGTTTTCAGAATTTCAGCACTCCTTATTCTAAATAAAATTATTTTAACTAAGGAAAATATATACGGGGTTATTAGGAAAGCAGAAGAGCGGGGAGGTATTTTTCAAATTATTAGGAGCACGCGGCAAACTAGTTTTCAGAATTTCAGCACTCCTTATTCTAAATAAAATTATTTTAACTAAGGAAAATATATACGGGGTTATTAGGAAAGCAGAAAAGCGGGGAGGTATTTTTCAAATTATTAGGAGCACGCGGCAAACTAGTTTTCAGAATTTCAGCACTCCTTATTCTAAATAAAATTATTTTAACTTAGGAAAATAAATACGGGGTATTAGGAAAGCAGAAGAGCGAAGAAGTATTTTTCAAATTATTAGGAGCACGCGGCAAACTAGTCTTCAGAATTTCAGCACTCCTTATTCTAAATAAAATTATTTTAACTAAGGAAAATATATACGGGGTTATTAGGAAAGCAGAAGAGCGGGGAGGTATTTTTCAAATTATTAGGAGCACGCGGCAAACTAGTTTTCAGAATTTCAGCACTCTTTATTCTAAATAAAATTATTTTAACTAAGGAAAATATATACGGGGTTATTAGGAAAGCAGAAAAGCGAGGAGGTATTTTTCAAATTATTAGGAGCACGCGGCAAACTAGTTTTCAGAATTTCCGCACTCCTTATTCTAAATAAAATTATTTTAACCAAGGAAAATATATACGGAGTTATTAGGAAAGCAGAAGAGCGGGGAGGTATTTTTCAAATTATTAGGAGCACGCGGCAAACTAGTTTTCAGAATTTCAGCACTCCTTATTCTAAATAAAATTATTTTAACTAAGGAAAATATATACGGGGTTATTAGGAAAGCAGAAGAGCGGGGAGGTATTTTTCAAATTATTAGGAGCACGCGGCAACCTAGTTTTCAGAATTTCCGCACTCCTAATTCTAATTAAAATAATTTTAACTTAGGAAAATAAATACGGGGTATTAGGAAAGCAGAAGAGCGAAGAAGTATTTTTCAAATTATTAGGAGCACGCGGCAAACTAGTTTTCAGAATTTCCGCACTCCTTATTCTAAATAAAATTATTTTAACTTAGGAAAATATATACGGGGTATTAGGAAAGCAGAAGAGCGAAGAGGTATTTTTCATATTATTAGGAGCACGCGGCAAACTAGTTTTCAGAATTTCAGCACTCCTTATTCTAAATAAAATTATTTGAACTTAGGAAAATATATACGGGGTATTAGGAAAGCAGAAAAGCGAAGAAGTATTTTTCAAATTATTATTAGCAGGTGGCAAACTAATTTTCAGAATTTCAGCACTCCTTATTCTAAATAAAATTATTTTTACTTCGGAAAATATATACGGGGTATTAGGAAAGCAGAAGAGCGAGGAGGTATTTTTCAAATTATTAGGAGCACGCGGCAAACTAGTCTTCAGAATTTCCGCACGCCTAATTCCAATTAAAATTATTTTAACTTGGGAAATATATACGGGGTATTAGGAAAGCAGAAGAGCGAGGAGGTATTTTTCAAATTATTAGGAGCACGCGGCAAACTAGTTTTCAGAATTTCAGCACTCCTTATTCTAAATAAAATTATTTTAACTAAGGAAAATATATACGGGGTTATTAGGAAAGCAGAAGAGCGAAGAAGTATTTTTCAAATTATTATTAGCAGGTGGCAAACTAATTTTCAGAATTTCAGCACTCCTTATTCTAAATAAAATTATTTTAACTAAGGAAAATATATACGGGGTATTAGGAAAGCAGAAGAGCGAGGAGGTATTTTTCAAACTATTAGGAGCACGCGGCAAACTAGTCTTCAGAATTTCCGCACGCCTAATTCTAATTAAAATTATTTTAACTTGGGAAATATATACGGGGTATTAGGAAAGCAGAAGAGCGAGGAGGTATTTTTCATTATTAGGAGCACGCGGCAAACTAGTTTTCAGAATTTCCGCACTCCTAATTCTAATTAAAATAATTTTAACTTAGGAAAATAAAGACGGGGTATTAGGAAAGCAGAAGAGCGAAGAAGTATTTTTCAAATTATTAGGAGCACGCGGCAAACTAGTTTTCAGAATTTCCGCACTCCTTATTCTAAATAAAATTATTTTAACTTAGGAAAATATATACGGGGTATTAGGAAAGCAGAAGAGCGAAGAGGTATTTTTCAAATTATTAGGAGCACGCGGCAAACTAGTTTTCAGAATTTCAGCACTCCTTATTCTAAATAAAATTATTTGAACTTAGGAAAATATATACGGGGTATTAGGAAAGCAGAAGAGCGAAGAAGTATTTTTCAAATTATTATTAGCAGGTGGCAAACTAATTTTCAGAATTTCAGCCCTCCTTATTCTAAATAAAATTATTTTAACTTCGGAAAATATATACGGGGTATTAGGAAAGCAGAAGAGCGAGGAGGTATTTTTCAAATTATTAGGACCACGCGGCAAACTAATTTTCAGAATTTCAGCACTCCTTATTCTAAATAAAATTATTTTAACTAAGGAAAATATGTACGGGGTTATTAGGAAAGCAGAAGAGCGAGGATGTATTTTTCAAATTATTAGGAGCACGCGGCAAACTAGTTTTCAGAATTTCAGCACTCCTTATTCTAAATAAAATTATTTTAACTAAGGAAAATACATACGGGGTTATTAGGAAAGCAGAAGAGCGGGGAGGTATTTTTCAAATTATTAGGAGCACGCGGCAAACTAGTTTTCAGAATTTCCGCACTCCTTATTCTAATTAAAATAATTTTAACTTAGGAAAATAAATACGGGGTATTAGGAAAGCAGAAGAGCGAAGAAGTATTTTTCAAATTATTAGGAGCACGCGGCAAACTAGTCTTCAGAATTTCAGCACTCCTTATTCTAAATAAAATTATTTTAACCAAGGAAAATATATACGGGGTATTAGGAAAGCAGAAGAGCGAGGAGGTATTTTTCAAATTATTAGGAGCACGCGGCAAACTAGTTTTCAGAATTTCAGCACTCTTTATTCTAAATAAAATTATTTTAACTAAGGAAAATATATACGGGGTTATTAGGAAAGCAGAAAAGCGAGGAGGTATTTTTCAAATTATTAGGAGCACGCGGCAAACTAGTTTTCAGAATTTCCGCACTCCTTATTCTAAATAAAATTATTTTAACCAAGGAAAATATATACGGAGTTATTAGGAAAGCAGAAGAGCGGGGAGGTATTTTTCAAATTATTAGGAGCACGCGGCAAACTAGTTTTCAGAATTTCAGCACTCCTTATTCTAAATAAAATTATTTTAACTAAGGAAAATATATACGGGGTTATTAGGAAAGCAGAAGAGCGGGGAGGTATTTTTCAAATTATTAGGAGCACGCGGCAAACTAGTTTTCAGAATTTCAGCACTCCTTATTCTAAATAAAATTATTTTAACTAAGGAAAATATATACGGGGTTATTAGGAAAGCAGAAAAGCGGGGAGGTATTTTTCAAATTATTAGGAGCACGCGGCAAACTAGTTTTCAGAATTTCAGCACTCCTTATTCTAAATAAAATTATTTTAACTTAGGAAAATAAATACGGGGTATTAGGAAAGCAGAAGAGCGAAGAAGTATTTTTCAAATTATTAGGAGCACGCGGCAAACTAGTCTTCAGAATTTCAGCACTCCTTATTCTAAATAAAATTATTTTAACTAAGGAAAATATATACGGGGTTATTAGGAAAGCAGAAGAGCGGGGAGGTATTTTTCAAATTATTAGGAGCACGCGGCAAACTAGTTTTCAGAATTTCAGCACTCTTTATTCTAAATAAAATTATTTTAACTAAGGAAAATATATACGGGGTTATTAGGAAAGCAGAAAAGCGAGGAGGTATTTTTCAAATTATTAGGAGCACGCGGCAAACTAGTTTTCAGAATTTCCGCACTCCTTATTCTAAATAAAATTATTTTAACCAAGGAAAATATATACGGAGTTATTAGGAAAGCAGAAGAGCGGGGAGGTATTTTTCAAATTATTAGGAGCACGCGGCAAACTAGTTTTCAGAATTTCAGCACTCCTTATTCTAAATAAAATTATTTTAACTAAGGAAAATATATACGGGGTTATTAGGAAAGCAGAAGAGCGGGGAGGTATTTTTCAAATTATTAGGAGCACGCGGCAACCTAGCCTTCAGAATTTCCGCACTCTTAATTCTAAATAAAATTATTTTAACTTAGGAAAATATATACGGGGTATTAGGAAAGCAGAAGAGCGGGGAGGTATTTTTCAAATTATTAGGAGCACGCGGCAAACTAGTTTTCAGAATTTCAGCACTCCTAATTCTAATTAAAATTATTTTAACTTGGGAAATATATACGGGCTATTAGGAAAGCAGAAGAGCGAGGAGGTATTTTTCATTATTAGGAGCACGCGGCAAACTAGTTTTCAGAATTTCCGCACTCCTAATTCTAATTAAAATAATTTTAACTTAGGAAAATAAATACGGGGTATTAGGAAAGCAGAAGAGCGAAGAAGTATTTTTCAAATTATTAGGAGCACGCGGCAAACTAGTTTTCAGAATTTCCGCACTCCTTATTCTAAATAAAATTATTTTAACTTAGGAAAATATATACGGGGTATTAGGAAAGCAGAAGAGCGAAGAGGTATTTTTCTTATTATTAGGAGCACGCGGCAAACTAGTTTTCAGAATTTCAGCACTCCTTATTCTAAATAAAATTATTTGAACTTAGGAAAATATATACGGGGTATTAGGAAAGCAGAAAAGCGAAGAAGTATTTTTCAAATTATTATTAGCAGGTGGCAAACTAATTTTCAGAATTTCAGCACTCCTTATTCTAAATAAAATTATTTTTACTTCGGAAAATATATACGGGGTATTAGGAAAGCAGAAGAGCGAGGAGGTATTTTTCAAATTATTAGGAGCACGCGGCAAACTAGTCTTCAGAATTTCCGCACGCCTAATTCCAATTAAAATTATTTTAACTTGGGAAATATATACGGGGTATTAGGAAAGCAGAAGAGCGAGGAGGTATTTTTCAAATTATTAGGAGCACGCGGCAAACTAGTTTTCAGAATTTCAGCACTCCTTATTCTAAATAAAATTATTTTAACTAAGGAAAATATATACGGGGTTATTAGGAAAGCAGAAGAGCGAAGAAGTATTTTTCAAATTATTATTAGCAGGTGGCAAACTAATTTTCAGAATTTCCGCACTCCTTATTCTAAATAAAATTATTTTAACTTAGGAAAATATATACGGGGTATTAGGAAAGCAGAAGAGCGAAGAGGTATTTTTCAAATTATTAGGAGCACGCGGCAAACTAGTTTTCAGAATTTCAGCACTCCTTATTCTAAATAAAATTATTTGAACTTAGGAAAATATATACGGGGTATTAGGAAAGCAGAAGAGCGAAGAAGTATTTTTCAAATTATTATTAGCAGGTGGCAAACTAATTTTCAGAATTTCAGCACTCCTTATTCTAAATAAAATTATTTTAACTAAGGAAAATATATACGGGGTATTAGGAAAGCAGAAGAGCGAGGAGGTATTTTTCAAACTATTAGGAGCACGCGGCAAACTAGTCTTCAGAATTTCCGCACGCCTAATTCTAATTAAAATTATTTTAACTTGGGAAATATATACGGGGTATTAGGAAAGCAGAAGAGCGAGGAGGTATTTTTCATTATTAGGAGCACGCGGCAAACTAGTTTTCAGAATTTCAGCACTCCTTATTCTAAATAAAATTATTTTAACTAAGGAAAATATATACGGGGTTATTAGGAAAGCAGAAGAGCGAGGAGGTATTTTTCAAATTATTAGGAGCACGCGGCAAACTAGTTTTCAGAATTTCAGCACTCCTTATTCTAAATAAAATTATTTTAACTAAGGAAAATATGTACGGGGTTATTAGGAAAGCAGAAGAGCGAGGATGTATTTTTCAAATTATTAGGAGCACGCGGCAAACTAGTTTTCAGAATTTCAGCACTCCTTATTCTAAATAAAATTATTTTAACTAAGGAAAATATATACGGGGTTATTAGGAAAGCAGAAGAGCGGGGAGGTATTTTTCAAATTATTAGGAGCACCCGGCAAACTAGTTTTCAGAATTTCAGCACTCCTTATTCTAAATAAAATTATTTTAACTAAGGAAAATATATACGGGGTTATTAGGAAAGCAGAAAAGCGAGGAGGTATTTTTCAAATTATTAGGAGCACGCGGCAAACTAGTTTTCAGAATTTCAGCACTCCTTATTCTAAATAAAATTATTTGAACTTAGGAAAATATATACGGGGTATTAGGAAAGCAGAAGAGCGAAGAAGTACTTTTCAAATTATTATTAGCACGCGGCAACCTAGCCTTCAGAATTTCCGCACTCCTAATTCTAAATATAATTATTTTAACTTAGGAAAATATATACGGGGTATTAGGAAAGCAGAAGAGCGAAGAGGTATTTTTCAAATTATTAGGAGCACGCGGCAAAATAGTCTTCAGAATTTCCGCACTCCTAATTCTAATTAAAATAATTTTAACTTAGGAAATATATACGGGGTATTAGGAAAGCAGAAGAGCGAGGAGGTATTTTGCAAATTATTAGGAGCACGCGGCAAACCAGTTTTCAGAATTTCAGCACTCCTTATTCTAAATAAAATTATTTGAACTTAGGAAAATATGTACGGGGTTATTAGGAAAGCAGAAGAGCGAGGATGTATTTTTCAAATTATTAGGAGCACGCGGCAAACTAGTTTTCAGAATTTCAGCACTCCTAATTCTAAATATAATTATTTTAACTAAGGAAAATATATACGGGGTTATTAGGAAAGCAGAAGAGCGGGGAGGTATTTTTCAAATTATTAGGAGCACGCGGCAAACTAGTTTTCAGAATTTCAGCACTCCTTATTCTAAATAAAATTATTTTAACTAAGGAAAATATATACGGGGTTATTAGGAAAGCAGAAAAGCGAGGAGGTATTTTTCAAATTATTAGGAGCACGCGGCAAACTAGTTTTCAGAATTTCAGCACTCCTTATTCTAAATAAAATTATTTGAACTTAGGAAAATATATACGGGGTATTAGGAAAGCAGAAGAGCGAAGAAGTACTTTTCAAATTATTATTAGCACGCGGCAACCTAGCCTTCAGAATTTCCGCACTCCTAATTCTAAATATAATTATTTTAACTTAGGAAAATATATACGGGGTATTAGGAAAGCAGAAGAGCGAAGAGGTATTTTTCAAATTATTAGGAGCACGCGGCAAAATAGTCTTCAGAATTTCCGCACTCCTAATTCTAATTAAAATAATTTTAACTTAGGAAATATATACGGGGTATTAGGAAAGCAGAAGAGTGAGGAGGTATTTTGCAAATTATTAGGAGCACGCGGCAAACCAGTTTTCAGAATTTCAGCACTCCTTATTCTAAATAAAATTATTTTAACTTCGGAATATATATACGGGGCATTAGGAAAGCAGAAGAGCGAAGAAGTACTTTTCAAATTATTATTAGCACGCGGCAACCTAGCCTTCAGAATTTCCGCACTCTTAATTCTAAATAAAATTATTTTAACTTAGGAAAATATATACGGGGTATTAGGAAAGCAGAAGAGCGGGGAGGTATTTTTCAAATTATTAGGAGCACGCGGCAAACTAGTTTTCAGAATTTCAGCACTCCTTATTCTAAATAAAATTATTTGAACTTAGGAAAATATATACGGGGTATTAGGAAAGCAGAAGTGCGAAGAAGTATTTTTCAAATTATTATTAGCAGGTGGCAAACTAATTTTCAGAATTTCAGCACTCCTTATTCTAAATAAAATTATTTTAACTACGGAAAATATATACGGGGTATTAGGAAAGCAGAAGAGCGAGGAGGTATTTTTCAAATTATTAGGAGCACGCGGCAAACTAGTCTTCAGAATTTCCGCACGCCTAATTCTAATTAAAATTATTTTAACTTGGGAAATATATACGGGGTATTAGGAAAGCAGAAGAGCGAGGAGGTATTTTTCATTATTAGGAGCACGCGGCAAACTAGTTTTCAGAATTTCAGCCCTCCTTATTCTAAATAAAATTATTTTAACTTCGGAAAATATATACGGGGTATTAGGAAAGCAGAAGAGCGAGGAGGTATTTTTCGAATTATTAGGAGCACGCGGCAAACTAATTTTCAGAATTTCAGCATTCCTTATTCTAAATAAAATTATTTTAACTAAGGAAAATATGTACGGGGTTATTAGGAAAGCAGAAGAGCGAGGATGTATTTTTCAAATTATTAGGAGCACGCGGCAAACTAGTTTTCAGAATTTCAGCACTCCTTATTCTAAATAAAATTATTTTAACTAAGGAAAATACATACGGGGTTATTAGGAAAGCAGAAGAGCGGGGAGGTATTTTTCAAATTATTAGGAGCACGCGGCAAACTAATTTTCAGAATTTCAGCACTCCTTATTCTAAATAAAATTATTTTAACTAAGGAAAATATATACGGGGTATTAGGAAAGCAGAAGAGCGAGGAGGTATTTTTCAAGCTATTAGGAGCACGCGGCAAACTAGTCTTCAGAATTTCCGCACGCCTAATTCTAATTAAAATTATTTTAACTTGGGAAATATACGGGGTATTAGGAAAGCAGAAGAGCGAGGAGGTATTTTTCATTATTAGCAGCACGCGGCAAACTAGTTTTCAGAATTTCCGCACTCCTAATTCTAATTAAAATAATTTTAACTTAGGAAAATAAATACGGGGTATTAGGAAAGCAGAAGAGCGAAGAAGTATTTTTCAAATTATTAGGAGCACGCGGCAAACTAGTTTTCAGAATTTCCGCACTCCTTATTCTAAATAAAATTATTTTAACTTAGGAAAATATATACGGGGTATTAGGAAAGCAGAAGAGCGAAGAGGTATTTCTCAAATTATTAGGAGCACGCGGCAAACTAGTTTTCAGAATTTCAGCACTCCTTATTCTAAATAAAATTATTTGAACTTAGGAAAATATATACGGGGTATTAGGAAAGCAGAAGAGCGAAGAAGTATTTTTCAAATTATTGTTAGCAGGTGGCAAACTAATTTTCAGAATTTCAGCACTCCTTATTCTAAATAAAATTATTTTAACTAAGGAAAATATATACGGGGTATTAGGAAAGCAGAAGAGCGAGGAGGTATTTTTCAAACTATTAGGAGCACGCGGCAAACTAGTCTTCAGAATTTCCGCACGCCTAATTCTAATTAAAATTATTTTAACTTGGGAAATATATACGGGGTATTAGGAAAGCAGAAGAGCGAGGAGGTATTTTTCATTATTAGGAGCACGCGGCAAACTAGTTTTCAGAATTTCAGCACTCCTTATTCTAAATAAAATTATTTTAACTAAGGAAAATATATACGGGGTTATTAGGAAAGCAGAAGAGCGAGGAGGTATTTTTCAAATTATTAGGAGCACGCGGCAAACTAGTTTTCAGAATTTCAGCACTCCTTATTCTAAATAAAATTATTTTAACTAAGGAAAATATGTACGGGGTTATTAGGAAAGCAGAAGAGCGAGGATGTATTTTTCAAATTATTAGGAGCACGCGGCAAACTAGTTTTCAGAATTTCAGCACTCCTTATTCTAAATAAAATTATTTTAACTTAGGAAAATATATACGGGGTATTAGGAAAGCAGAAGAGCGAAGAGGTATTTTTCAAATTATTAGGAGCACGCGGCAAAATAGTCTTCAGAATTTCCGCACTCCTAATTCTAATTAAAATAATTTTAACTTAGGAAATATATACGGGGTATTAGGAAAGCAGAAGAGCGAGGAGGTATTTTGCAAATTATTAGGAGCACGCGGCAAACCAGTTTTCAGAATTTCAGCACTCCTTATTCTAAATAAAATTATTTTAACTAAGGAAAATATATACGGGGTATTAGGAAAGCAGAAGAGCGAGGAGGTATTTTTCAAACTATTAGGAGCACGCGGCAAACTAGTCTTCAGAATTTCCGCACGCCTAATTCTAATTAAAATTATTTTAACTTGGGAAATATATACGGGGTATTAGGAAAGCAGAAGAGCGAGGAGGTATTTTTCATTATTAGGAGCACGCGGCAAACTAGTTTTCAGAATTTCAGCACTCCTTATTCTAAATAAAATTATTTTAACTAAGGAAAATATATACGGGGTTATTAGGAAAGCAGAAGAGCGAGGAGGTATTTTTCAAATTATTAGGAGCACGCGGCAAACTAGTTTTCAGAATTTCAGCACTCCTTATTCTAAATAAAATTATTTTAACTAAGGAAAATATGTACGGGGTTATTAGGAAAGCAGAAGAGCGAGGATGTATTTTTCAAATTATTAGGAGCACGCGGCAAACTAGTTTTCAGAATTTCAGCACTCCTTATTCTAAATAAAATTATTTTAACTTAGGAAAATATATACGGGGTATTAGGAAAGCAGAAGAGCGAAGAGGTATTTTTCAAATTATTAGGAGCACGCGGCAAAATAGTCTTCAGAATTTCCGCACTCCTAATTCTAATTAAAATAATTTTAACTTAGGAAATATATACGGGGTATTAGGAAAGCAGAAGAGCGAGGAGGTATTTTGCAAATTATTAGGAGCACGCGGCAAACCAGTTTTCAGAATTTCAGCACTCCTTATTCTAAATAAAATTATTTTAACTTAGGAAAATATATACGGGGTATTAGGAAAGCAGAAGAGCGGGGAGGTATTTTTCAAATTATTAGGAGCACGCGGCAAACTAGTTTTCAGAATTTCAGCACTCCTTATTCTAAATAAAATTATTTTAACTAAGGAAAATATATACGGGGTTATTAGGAAAGCAGAAGAGCGGGGAGGTATTTTTCAAATTATTAGGAGCACGCGGCAAACTAGTTTTCAGAATTTCAGCACTCCTTATTCTAAATAAAATTATTTTAACTTCGGAATATATATACGGGGCATTAGGAAAGCAGAAGAGCGAAGAAGTACTTTTCAAATTATTATTAGCACGCGGCAACCTAGCCTTCAGAATTTCCGCACTCTTAATTCTAAATAAAATTATTTTAACTTAGGAAAATATATACGGGGTATTAGGAAAGCAGAAGAGCGGGGAGGTATTTTTCAAATTATTAGGAGCACGCGGCAAACTAGTTTTCAGAATTTCAGCACTCCTTATTCTAAATAAAATTATTTGAACTTAGGAAAATATATACGGGGTATTAGGAAAGCAGAAGTGCGAAGAAGTATTTTTCAAATTATTATTAGCAGGTGGCAAACTAATTTTCAGAATTTCAGCACTCCTTATTCTAAATAAAATTATTTTAACTACGGAAAATATATACGGGGTATTAGGAAAGCAGAAGAGCGAGGAGGTATTTTTCAAATTATTAGGAGCACGCGGCAAACTAGTCTTCAGAATTTCCGCACGCCTAATTCTAATTAAAATTATTTTAACTTGGGAAATATATACGGGGTATTAGGAAAGCAGAAGAGCGAGGAGGTATTTTTCATTATTAGGAGCACGCGGCAAACTAGTTTTCAGAATTTCAGCCCTCCTTATTCTAAATAAAATTATTTTAACTTCGGAAAATATATACGGGGTATTAGGAAAGCAGAAGAGCGAGGAGGTATTTTTCGAATTATTAGGAGCACGCGGCAAACTAATTTTCAGAATTTCAGCATTCCTTATTCTAAATAAAATTATTTTAACTAAGGAAAATATGTACGGGGTTATTAGGAAAGCAGAAGAGCGAGGATGTATTTTTCAAATTATTAGGAGCACGCGGCAAACTAGTTTTCAGAATTTCAGCACTCCTTATTCTAAATAAAATTATTTTAACTAAGGAAAATACATACGGGGTTATTAGGAAAGCAGAAGAGCGGGGAGGTATTTTTCAAATTATTAGGAGCACGCGGCAAACTAGTTTTCAGAATTTCAGCACTCCTTATTCTAAATAAAATTATTTTAACTAAGGAAAATATATACGGGGTTATTAGGAAAGCAGAAAAGCGGGGAGGTATTTTTCAAATTATTAGGAGCACGCGGCAAACTAGTTTTCAGAATTTCAGCACTCCTTATTCTAAATAAAATTATTTTAACTAAGGAAAATATATACGGGGTTATTAGGAAAGCAGAAAAGCGAGGAGGTATTTTTCAAATTATTAGGAGCACGCGGCAAACTAGTTTTCAGAATTTTCGCACTCCTTATTCTAATTAAAATAATTTTAACTTAGGAAAATAAATACGGGGTATTAGGAAAGCAGAAGAGGGAAGAAGTATTTTTCAAATTATTAGGAGCACGCGGCAAACTAGTCTTCAGAATTTCAGCACTCCTTATTCTAAATAAAATTATTTTAACCAAGGAAAATATATACGGGGTATTAGGAAAGCAGAAGAGCGAGGAGGTATTTTTCAAATTATTAGGAGCACGCGGCAAACTAGTTTTCAGAATTTCCGCACTCCTTATTCTAAATAAAATTATTTTAACTAAGGAAAATATATACGGGGTTATTAGGAAAGCAGAAGAGCGGGGAGGTATTTTTCAAATTATTAGGAGCACGCGGCAAACTAGTTTTCAGAATTTCAGCACTCTTTATTCTAAATAAAATTATTTTAACTAAGGAAAATATATACGGAGTTATTAGGAAAGCAGAAGAGCGAAGAAGTATTTTTCAAATTATTAGGAGCACGCGGCAAACTAGTTTTCAGAATTTCCGCACTCCTTATTCTAAATAAAATTATTTTAACTTAGGAAAATATATACGGGGTATTAGGAAAGCAGAAGAGCGAAGAAGTACTTTTCAAATTATTATTAGCACGCGGCAACCTAGCCTTCTGAATTTCCGCACTCCTAATTCTAAATAAAATTATTTTAACTTAGGAAAATATATACGGGGTATTAGGAAAGCAGAAGAGCGAAGAGGTATTTTTCAAATTATAAGGAGCACGCGACAACCTAGCCTTCAGAATTTCCGCACTCCTAATTCTAAATAAAATTATTTTAACTTGGGAAATATATACGGGGTACTAGGAAAGCAGAAGAGCGAAGAGGTATTTTTCAAATTATTAGGAGCACGCGGCAAACTAGTCTTCAGAATTTCCGCACTCCTAATTCTAATTAAAATCATTTTAACTTAGGAAAATATATACGGGCTATTAGGAAAGCAGAAGAGCGAGGAGGTATTTTTCATTATTAGGAGCACGCGGCAAACTAGTTTTCAGAATTTCCGCACTCCTAATTCTAATTAAAAGTATTTTAACTTGGGAAATATATACGGGCTATTAGGAAAGCAGAAGAGCGAGGAGGTATTTTTCATTATTAGGAGCACGCGGCAAACTAGTTTTCAGAATTTCCGCACTCCTAATTCTAATTAAAATAATTTTAACTTAGGAAAATAAATACGGGGTATTAGGAAAGCAGAAGAGCGAAGAAGTATTTTTCAAATTATTAGGAGCACGCGGCAAACTAGTTTTCAGAATTTCAGCACTCCTTATTCTAAATAAAATTATTTTTACTAAGGAAAATATATACGGGGTATTAGGAAAGCAGAAGAGCGAGGAGGTATTTTTCAAATTATTAGGAGCACGCGGCAAACTAGTCTTCAGAATTTCCGCACGCCTAATTCTAATTAAAATTATTTTAACTTGGGAAATATATACGGGGTATTAGGAAAGCAGAAGAGCGAGGAGGTATTTTTCAAATTATTAGGAGCACGCGGCAAACTAGTTTTCAGAATTTCAGCACTCCTTATTCTAAATAAAATTATTTTAACTAAGGAAAATATATACGGGGTTATTAGGAAAGCAGAAGAGCGAAGAAGTATTTTTCAAATTATTATTAGCAGGTGGCAAACTAATTTTCAGAATTTCAGCACTCCTTATTCTAAATAAAATTATTTTAACTAAGGAAAATATATACGGGGTATTAGGAAAGCAGAAGAGCGAGGAGGTATTTTTCAAGCTATTAGGAGCACGCGGCAAACTAGTCTTCAGAATTTCCGCACGCCTAATTCTAATTAAAATTATTTTAACTTGGGAAATATACGGGGTATTAGGAAAGCAGAAGAGCGAGGAGGTATTTTTCATTATTAGGAGCACGCGGCAAACTAGTTTTCAGAATTTCCGCACTCCTAATTCTAATTAAAATAATTTTAACTTAGGAAAATAAATACGGGGTATTAGGAAAGCAGAAGAGCGAAGAAGTATTTTTCAAATTATTAGGAGCACGCGGCAAACTAGTTTTCAGAATTTCCGCACTCCTTATTCTAAATAAAATTATTTTAACTTAGGAAAATATATACGGGGTATTAGGAAAGCAGAAGAGCGAAGAAGTATTTTTCAAATTATTATTAGCAGGTGGCAAACTAATTTTCAGAATTTCAGCACTCCTTATTCTAAATAAAATTATTTTTACTTCGGAAAATATATACGGGGTATTAGGAAAGCAGAAGAGCGAGGAGGTATTTTTCAAATTATTAGGAGCACGCGGCAAACTAGTCTTCAGAATTTCCGCACTCCTTATTCTAAATAAAATTATTTTAACTAAGGAAAATATGTACGGGGTTATTAGGAAAGCAGAAGAGCGAGGATGTATTTTTCAAATTATTAGGAGCACGCGGCAAACTAGTTTTCAGAATTTCAGCACTCCTTATTCTAAATAAAATTATTTTAACTAAGGAAAATACATACGGGGTTATTAGGAAAGCAGAAGAGCGGGGAGGTATTTTTCAAATTATTAGGAGCACGCGGCAAACTAGTTTTCAGAATTTCAGCACTCCTTATTCTAAATAAAATTATTTTAACTAAGGAAAATATATACGGGGTTATTAGGAAAGCAGAAAAGCGGGGAGGTATTTTTCAAATTATTAGGAGCACGCGGCAAACTAGTTTTCAGAATTTCAGCACTCCTTATTCTAAATAAAATTATTTTTACTTCGGAAAATATATACGGGGTATTAGGAAAGCAGAAGAGCGAGGAGGTATTTTTCAAATTATTAGGAGCACGCGGCAAACTAGTCTTCAGAATTTCCGCACTCCTTATTCTAAATAAAATTATTTTAACTAAGGAAAATATGTACGGGGTTATTAGGAAAGCAGAAGAGCGAGGATGTATTTTTCAAATTATTAGGAGCACGCGGCAAACTAGTTTTCAGAATTTCAGCACTCCTTATTCTAAATAAAATTATTTTAACTAAGGAAAATACATACGGGGTTATTAGGAAAGCAGAAGAGCGGGGAGGTATTTTTCAAATTATTAGGAGCACGCGGCAAACTAGTTTTCAGAATTTCAGCACTCCTTATTCTAAATAAAATTATTTTAACTAAGGAAAATATATACGGGGCTATTAGGAAAGCAGAAAAGCGGGGAGGTATTTTTCAAATTATTAGGAGCACGCGGCAAACTAGTTTTCAGAATTTCAGCACTCCTTATTCTAAATAAAATTATTTTAACTAAGGAAAATATATACGGGGTTATTAGGAAAGCAGAAAAGCGAGGAGGTATTTTTCAAATTATTAGGAGCACGCGGCAAACTAGTTTTCAGAATTTCCGCACTCCTTATTCTAATTAAAATAATTTTAACTTAGGAAAATAAATACGGGGTATTAGGAAAGCAGAAGAGCGAAGAAGTATTTTTCAAATTATTAGGAGCACGCGGCAAACTAGTCTTCAGAATTTCAGCACTCCTTATTCTAAATAAAATTATTTTAACCAAGGAAAATATATACGGGGTATTAGGAAAGCAGAAGAGCGAGGAGGTATTTTTCAAATTATTAGGAGCACGCGGCAAACTAGTTTTCAGAATTTCCGCACTCCTTATTCTAAATAAAATTATTTTAACTAAGGAAAATATATACGGGGTTATTAGGAAAGCAGAAGAGCGGGGAGGTATTTTTCAAATTATTAGGAGCACGCGGCAAACTAGTTTTCAGAATTTCAGCACTCTTTATTCTAAATAAAATTATTTTAACTAAGGAAAATATATACGGGGTTATTAGGAAAGCAGAAAAGCGAGGAGGTATTTTTCAAATTATTAGGAGCACGCGGCAAACTAGTTTTCAGAATTTCCGCACTCCTTATTCTAAATAAAATTATTTTAACCAAGGAAAATATATACGGAGTTATTAGGAAAGCAGAAGAGCGGGGAGGTATTTTTCAAATTATTAGGAACACGCGGCAAACTAGTTTTCAGAATTTCAGCACTCCTTATTCTAAATAAAATTATTTTAACTAAGGAAAATATATACGGGGTTATTAGGAAAGCAGAAGAGCGGGGAGGTATTTTTCAAATTATTAGGAGCACGCGGCAAACTAGTTTTCAGAATTTCAGCACTCCTTATTCTAAATAAAATTATTTTAACTAAGGAAAATATATACGGGGTTATTAGGAAAGCAGAAAAGCGGGGAGGTATTTTTCAAATTATTAGGAGCACGCGGCAAACTAGTTTTCAGAATTTCAGCACTCCTTATTCTAAATAAAATTATTTTAACTAAGGAAAATATATACGGGGTTATTAGGAAAGCAGAAAAGCGAGGAGGTATTTTTCAAATTATTAGGAGCACGCGGCAAACTAGTTTTCAGAATTTCCGCACTCCTTATTCTAATTAAAATAATTTTAACTTAGGAAAATAAATACGGGGTATTAGGAAATCAGAAGAGCGAAGAAGTATTTTTCAAATTATTAGGAGCACGCGGCAAACTAGTCTTCAGAATTTCAGCACTCCTTATTCTAAATAAAATTATTTTAACTAAGGAAAATATATACGGGGTTATTAGGAAAGCAGAAGAGCGGGGAGGTATTTTTCAAATTATTAGGAGCACGCGGCAAACTAGTTTTCAGAATTTCAGCCCTCCTTATTCTAAATAAAATTATTTTAACTTCGGAAAATATATACGGGGTATTAGGAAAGCAGAAGAGCGAGGAGGTATTTTTCAAATTATTAGGAGCACGCGGCAAACTAATTTTCAGAATTTCCGCACTCCTTATTCTAATTAAAATAATTTTAACTTAGGAAAATAAATACGGGGTATTAGGAAAGCAGAAGAGCGAAGAAGTATTTTTCAAATTATTAGGAGCACGCGGCAAACTAGTCTTCAGAATTTCAGCACTCCTTATTCTAAATAAAATTATTTTAACTAAGGAAAATATATACGGGGTTATTAGGAAAGCAGAAGAGCGGGGAGGTATTTTTCAAATTATTAGGAGCACGCGGCAAACTAGTTTTCAGAATTTCAGCACTCCTTATTCTAAATAAAATTATTTTAACTAAGGAAAATATGTACGGGGTTATTAGGAAAGCAGAAGAGCGAGGATGTATTTTTCAAATTATTAGGAGCACGCGGCAAACTAGTTTTCAGAATTTCAGCACTCCTAATTCTAAATATAATTATTTTAACTTAGGAAAATATATACGGGGTATTAGGAAAGCAGAAGAGCGAAGAGGTATTTTTCAAATTATTAGGAGCACGCGGCAAACTAGTTTTCAGAATTTCAGCACTCCTTATTCTAAATAAAATTATTTGAACTTAGGAAAATATATACGGGGTATTAGGAAAGCAGAAGAGCGAAGAAGTATTTTTCAAATTATTATTAGCAGGTGGCAAACTAATTTTCAGAATTTCAGCACTCCTTATTCTAAATAAAATTATTTTAACTACGGAAAATATATACGGGGTATTAGGAAAGCAGAAGAGCGAGGAGGTATTTTTCAAATTATTAGGAGCACGCGGCAAACTAGTCTTCAGAATTTCCGCACGCCTAATTCTAATTAAAATTATTTTAACTTGGGAAATATATACGGGGTATTAGGAAAGCAGAAGAGCGAGGAGGTATTTTTCATTATTAGGAGCACGCGGCAAACTAGTTTTCAGAATTTCAGCCCTCCTTATTCTAAATAAAATTATTTTAACTTCGGAAAATATATACGGGGTATTAGGAAAGCAGAAGAGCGAGGAGGTATTTTTCAAATTATTAGGAGCACGCGGCAAACCAATTTTCAGAATTTCAGCACTCCTTATTCTAAATAAAATTATTTTAACTAAGGAAAATATGTACGGGGTTATTAGGAAAGCAGAAGAGCGAGGATGTATTTTTCAAATTATTAGGAGCACGCGGCAAACTAGTTTTCAGAATTTCAGCACTCCTTATTCTAAATAAAATTATTTTAACTAAGGAAAATACATACGGGGTTATTAGGAAAGCAGAAGAGCGGGGAGGTATTTTTCAAATTATTAGGAGCACGCGGCAAACTAGTTTTCAGAATTTCAGCACTCCTTATTCTAAATAAAATTATTTTAACTAAGGAAAATATATACGGGGTTATTAGGAAAGCAGAAAAGCGAGGAGGTATTTTTCAAATTATTAGGAGCACGCGGCAAACTAGTTTTCAGAATTTCCGCACTCCTTATTCTAATTAAAATAATTTTAACTTAGGAAAATAAATACGGGGTATTAGGAAAGCAGAAGAGCGAAGAAGTATTTTTCAAATTATTAGGAGCACGCGGCAAACTAGTCTTCAGAATTTCAGCACTCCTTATTCTAAATAAAATTATTTTAACCAAGGAAAATATATACGGGGTATTAGGAAAGCAGAAGAGCGAGGAGGTATTTTTCAAATTATTAGGAGCACGCGGCAAACTAGTTTTCAGAATTTCCGCACTCCTTATTCTAAATAAAATTATTTTAACTAAGGAAAATATATACGGGGTTATTAGGAAAGCAGAAGAGCGGGGAGGTATTTTTCAAATTATTAGGAGCACGCGGCAAACTAGTTTTCAGAATTTCAGCACTCTTTATTCTAAATAAAATTATTTTAACTAAGGAAATATATACGGGGTTATTAGGAAAGCAGAAAAGCGAGGAGGTATTTTTCAAATTATTAGGAGCACGCGGCAAACTAGTTTTCAGAATTTCCGCACTCCTTATTCTAAATAAAATTATTTTAACCAAGGAAAATATATACGGAGTTATTAGGAAAGCAGAAGAGCGGGGAGGTATTTTTCAAATTATTAGGAGCACGCGGCAAACTAGTTTTCAGAATTTCAGCACTCCTTATTCTAAATAAAATTATTTTCTAAGGAAAATATATACGGGGTTATTAGGAAAGCAGAAGAGCGGGGAGGTATTTTTCAAATTATTAGGAGCACGCGGCAAACTAGTTTTCAGAATTTCAGCACTCCTTATTCTAAATAAAATTATTTTAACTAAGGAAAATATATACGGGGTTATTAGGAAAGCAGAAAAGCGGGGAGGTATTTTTCAAATTATTAGGAGCACGCGGCAAACTAGTTTTCAGAATTTCAGCACTCCTTATTCTAAATAAAATTATTTTAACTTAGGAAAATAAATACGGGGTATTAGGAAAGCAGAAGAGCGAAGAAGTATTTTTCAAATTATTAGGAGCACGCGGCAAACTAGTCTTCAGAATTTCAGCACTCCTTATTCTAAATAAAATTATTTTAACTAAGGAAAATATATACGGGGTTATTAGGAAAGCAGAAGAGCGGGGAGGTATTTTTCAAATTATTAGGAGCACGCGGCAAACTAGTTTTCAGAATTTCAGCACTCTTTATTCTAAATAAAATTATTTTAACTAAGGAAAATATATACGGGGTTATTAGGAAAGCAGAAAAGCGAGGAGGTATTTTTCAAATTATTAGGAGCACGCGGCAAACTAGTTTTCAGAATTTCCGCACTCCTTATTCTAAATAAAATTATTTTAACCAAGGAAAATATATACGGAGTTATTAGGAAAGCAGAAGAGCGGGGAGGTATTTTTCAAATTATTAGGAGCACGCGGCAAACTAGTTTTCAGAATTTCAGCACTCCTTATTCTAAATAAAATTATTTTAACTAAGGAAAATATATACGGGGTTATTAGGAAAGCAGAAGAGCGGGGAGGTATTTTTCAAATTATTAGGAGCACGCGGCAACCTAGTTTTCAGAATTTCCGCACTCCTAATTCTAATTAAAATAATTTTAACTTAGGAAAATAAATACGGGGTATTAGGAAAGCAGAAGAGCGAAGAAGTATTTTTCAAATTATTAGGAGCACGCGGCAAACTAGTTTTCAGAATTTCCGCACTCCTTATTCTAAATAAAATTATTTTAACTTAGGAAAATATATACGGGGTATTAGGAAAGCAGAAGAGCGAAGAGGTATTTTTCATATTATTAGGAGCACGCGGCAAACTAGTTTTCAGAATTTCAGCACTCCTTATTCTAAATAAAATTATTTGAACTTAGGAAAATATATACGGGGTATTAGGAAAGCAGAAAAGCGAAGAAGTATTTTTCAAATTATTATTAGCAGGTGGCAAACTAATTTTCAGAATTTCAGCACTCCTTATTCTAAATAAAATTATTTTTACTTCGGAAAATATATACGGGGTATTAGGAAAGCAGAAGAGCGAGGAGGTATTTTTCAAATTATTAGGAGCACGCGGCAAACTAGTCTTCAGAATTTCCGCACGCCTAATTCCAATTAAAATTATTTTAACTTGGGAAATATATACGGGGTATTAGGAAAGCAGAAGAGCGAGGAGGTATTTTTCAAATTATTAGGAGCACGCGGCAAACTAGTTTTCAGAATTTCAGCACTCCTTATTCTAAATAAAATTATTTTAACTAAGGAAAATATATACGGGGTTATTAGGAAAGCAGAAGAGCGAAGAAGTATTTTTCAAATTATTATTAGCAGGTGGCAAACTAATTTTCAGAATTTCAGCACTCCTTATTCTAAATAAAATTATTTTAACTAAGGAAAATATATACGGGGTATTAGGAAAGCAGAAGAGCGAGGAGGTATTTTTCAAACTATTAGGAGCACGCGGCAAACTAGTCTTCAGAATTTCCGCACGCCTAATTCTAATTAAAATTATTTTAACTTGGGAAATATATACGGGGTATTAGGAAAGCAGAAGAGCGAGGAGGTATTTTTCATTATTAGGAGCACGCGGCAAACTAGTTTTCAGAATTTCCGCACTCCTAATTCTAATTAAAATAATTTTAACTTAGGAAAATAAAGACGGGGTATTAGGAAAGCAGAAGAGCGAAGAAGTATTTTTCAAATTATTAGGAGCACGCGGCAAACTAGTTTTCAGAATTTCCGCACTCCTTATTCTAAATAAAATTATTTTAACTTAGGAAAATATATACGGGGTATTAGGAAAGCAGAAGAGCGAAGAGGTATTTTTCAAATTATTAGGAGCACGCGGCAAACTAGTTTTCAGAATTTCAGCACTCCTTATTCTAAATAAAATTATTTGAACTTAGGAAAATATATACGGGGTATTAGGAAAGCAGAAGAGCGAAGAAGTATTTTTCAAATTATTATTAGCAGGTGGCAAACTAATTTTCAGAATTTCAGCCCTCCTTATTCTAAATAAAATTATTTTAACTTCGGAAAATATATACGGGGTATTAGGAAAGCAGAAGAGCGAGGAGGTATTTTTCAAATTATTAGGAGCACGCGGCAAACTAGTTTTCAGAATTTCAGCACTCTTTATTCTAAATAAAATTATTTTAACTAAGGAAAATATATACGGGGTTATTAGGAAAGCAGAAAAGCGAGGAGGTATTTTTCAAATTATTAGGAGCACGCGGCAAACTAGTTTTCAGAATTTCCGCACTCCTTATTCTAAATAAAATTATTTTAACCAAGGAAAATATATACGGAGTTATTAGGAAAGCAGAAGAGCGGGGAGGTATTTTTCAAATTATTAGGAGCACGCGGCAAACTAGTTTTCAGAATTTCAGCACTCCTTATTCTAAATAAAATTATTTTAACTAAGGAAAATATATACGGGGTTATTAGGAAAGCAGAAGAGCGGGGAGGTATTTTTCAAATTATTAGGAGCACGCGGCAAACTAGTTTTCAGAATTTCAGCACTCCTTATTCTAAATAAAATTATTTTAACTAAGGAAAATATATACGGGGTTATTAGGAAAGCAGAAAAGCGGGGAGGTATTTTTCAAATTATTAGGAGCACGCGGCAAACTAGTTTTCAGAATTTCAGCACTCCTTATTCTAAATAAAATTATTTTAACTTAGGAAAATAAATACGGGGTATTAGGAAAGCAGAAGAGCGAAGAAGTATTTTTCAAATTATTAGGAGCACGCGGCAAACTAGTCTTCAGAATTTCAGCACTCCTTATTCTAAATAAAATTATTTTAACTAAGGAAAATATATACGGGGTTATTAGGAAAGCAGAAGAGCGGGGAGGTATTTTTCAAATTATTAGGAGCACGCGGCAAACTAGTTTTCAGAATTTCAGCACTCTTTATTCTAAATAAAATTATTTTAACTAAGGAAAATATATACGGGGTTATTAGGAAAGCAGAAAAGCGAGGAGGTATTTTTCAAATTATTAGGAGCACGCGGCAAACTAGTTTTCAGAATTTCCGCACTCCTTATTCTAAATAAAATTATTTTAACCAAGGAAAATATATACGGAGTTATTAGGAAAGCAGAAGAGCGGGGAGGTATTTTTCAAATTATTAGGAGCACGCGGCAAACTAGTTTTCAGAATTTCAGCACTCCTTATTCTAAATAAAATTATTTTAACTAAGGAAAATATATACGGGGTTATTAGGAAAGCAGAAGAGCGGGGAGGTATTTTTCAAATTATTAGGAGCACGCGGCAACCTAGCCTTCAGAATTTCCGCACTCTTAATTCTAAATAAAATTATTTTAACTTAGGAAAATATATACGGGGTATTAGGAAAGCAGAAGAGCGGGGAGGTATTTTTCAAATTATTAGGAGCACGCGGCAAACTAGTTTTCAGAATTTCAGCACTCCTAATTCTAATTAAAATTATTTTAACTTGGGAAATATATACGGGCTATTAGGAAAGCAGAAGAGCGAGGAGGTATTTTTCATTATTAGGAGCACGCGGCAAACTAGTTTTCAGAATTTCCGCACTCCTAATTCTAATTAAAATAATTTTAACTTAGGAAAATAAATACGGGGTATTAGGAAAGCAGAAGAGCGAAGAAGTATTTTTCAAATTATTAGGAGCACGCGGCAAACTAGTTTTCAGAATTTCCGCACTCCTTATTCTAAATAAAATTATTTTAACTTAGGAAAATATATACGGGGTATTAGGAAAGCAGAAGAGCGAAGAGGTATTTTTCTTATTATTAGGAGCACGCGGCAAACTAGTTTTCAGAATTTCAGCACTCCTTATTCTAAATAAAATTATTTGAACTTAGGAAAATATATACGGGGTATTAGGAAAGCAGAAAAGCGAAGAAGTATTTTTCAAATTATTATTAGCAGGTGGCAAACTAATTTTCAGAATTTCAGCACTCCTTATTCTAAATAAAATTATTTTTACTTCGGAAAATATATACGGGGTATTAGGAAAGCAGAAGAGCGAGGAGGTATTTTTCAAATTATTAGGAGCACGCGGCAAACTAGTCTTCAGAATTTCCGCACGCCTAATTCCAATTAAAATTATTTTAACTTGGGAAATATATACGGGGTATTAGGAAAGCAGAAGAGCGAGGAGGTATTTTTCAAATTATTAGGAGCACGCGGCAAACTAGTTTTCAGAATTTCAGCACTCCTTATTCTAAATAAAATTATTTTAACTAAGGAAAATATATACGGGGTTATTAGGAAAGCAGAAGAGCGAAGAAGTATTTTTCAAATTATTATTAGCAGGTGGCAAACTAATTTTCAGAATTTCCGCACTCCTTATTCTAAATAAAATTATTTTAACTTAGGAAAATATATACGGGGTATTAGGAAAGCAGAAGAGCGAAGAGGTATTTTTCAAATTATTAGGAGCACGCGGCAAACTAGTTTTCAGAATTTCAGCACTCCTTATTCTAAATAAAATTATTTGAACTTAGGAAAATATATACGGGGTATTAGGAAAGCAGAAGAGCGAAGAAGTATTTTTCAAATTATTATTAGCAGGTGGCAAACTAATTTTCAGAATTTCAGCACTCCTTATTCTAAATAAAATTATTTTAACTAAGGAAAATATATACGGGGTATTAGGAAAGCAGAAGAGCGAGGAGGTATTTTTCAAACTATTAGGAGCACGCGGCAAACTAGTCTTCAGAATTTCCGCACGCCTAATTCTAATTAAAATTATTTTAACTTGGGAAATATATACGGGGTATTAGGAAAGCAGAAGAGCGAGGAGGTATTTTTCATTATTAGGAGCACGCGGCAAACTAGTTTTCAGAATTTCAGCACTCCTTATTCTAAATAAAATTATTTTAACTAAGGAAAATATATACGGGGTTATTAGGAAAGCAGAAGAGCGAGGAGGTATTTTTCAAATTATTAGGAGCACGCGGCAAACTAGTTTTCAGAATTTCAGCACTCCTTATTCTAAATAAAATTATTTTAACTAAGGAAAATATGTACGGGGTTATTAGGAAAGCAGAAGAGCGAGGATGTATTTTTCAAATTATTAGGAGCACGCGGCAAACTAGTTTTCAGAATTTCAGCACTCCTTATTCTAAATAAAATTATTTTAACTAAGGAAAATATATACGGGGTTATTAGGAAAGCAGAAGAGCGGGGAGGTATTTTTCAAATTATTAGGAGCACCCGGCAAACTAGTTTTCAGAATTTCAGCACTCCTTATTCTAAATAAAATTATTTTAACTAAGGAAAATATATACGGGGTTATTAGGAAAGCAGAAAAGCGAGGAGGTATTTTTCAAATTATTAGGAGCACGCGGCAAACTAGTTTTCAGAATTTCAGCACTCCTTATTCTAAATAAAATTATTTGAACTTAGGAAAATATATACGGGGTATTAGGAAAGCAGAAGAGCGAAGAAGTACTTTTCAAATTATTATTAGCACGCGGCAACCTAGCCTTCAGAATTTCCGCACTCCTAATTCTAAATATAATTATTTTAACTTAGGAAAATATATACGGGGTATTAGGAAAGCAGAAGAGCGAAGAGGTATTTTTCAAATTATTAGGAGCACGCGGCAAAATAGTCTTCAGAATTTCCGCACTCCTAATTCTAATTAAAATAATTTTAACTTAGGAAATATATACGGGGTATTAGGAAAGCAGAAGAGCGAGGAGGTATTTTGCAAATTATTAGGAGCACGCGGCAAACCAGTTTTCAGAATTTCAGCACTCCTTATTCTAAATAAAATTATTTGAACTTAGGAAAATATGTACGGGGTTATTAGGAAAGCAGAAGAGCGAGGATGTATTTTTCAAATTATTAGGAGCACGCGGCAAACTAGTTTTCAGAATTTCAGCACTCCTAATTCTAAATATAATTATTTTAACTAAGGAAAATATATACGGGGTTATTAGGAAAGCAGAAGAGCGGGGAGGTATTTTTCAAATTATTAGGAGCACGCGGCAAACTAGTTTTCAGAATTTCAGCACTCCTTATTCTAAATAAAATTATTTTAACTAAGGAAAATATATACGGGGTTATTAGGAAAGCAGAAAAGCGAGGAGGTATTTTTCAAATTATTAGGAGCACGCGGCAAACTAGTTTTCAGAATTTCAGCACTCCTTATTCTAAATAAAATTATTTGAACTTAGGAAAATATATACGGGGTATTAGGAAAGCAGAAGAGCGAAGAAGTACTTTTCAAATTATTATTAGCACGCGGCAACCTAGCCTTCAGAATTTCCGCACTCCTAATTCTAAATATAATTATTTTAACTTAGGAAAATATATACGGGGTATTAGGAAAGCAGAAGAGCGAAGAGGTATTTTTCAAATTATTAGGAGCACGCGGCAAAATAGTCTTCAGAATTTCCGCACTCCTAATTCTAATTAAAATAATTTTAACTTAGGAAATATATACGGGGTATTAGGAAAGCAGAAGAGTGAGGAGGTATTTTGCAAATTATTAGGAGCACGCGGCAAACCAGTTTTCAGAATTTCAGCACTCCTTATTCTAAATAAAATTATTTGAACTTAGGAAAATATGTACGGGGTTATTAGGAAAGCAGAAGAGCGAGGATGTATTTTTCAAATTATTAGGAGCACGCGACAAACTAGTTTTCAGAATTTCAGCACTCCTTATTCTAAATAAAATTATTTTAACTTCGGAAAATATATACGGGGTATTAGGAAAGCAGAAGAGCGAGGAGGTATTTTTAAAATTATTAGGAGCACGCGGCAAACTAGTCTTCAGAATTTCCGCACTCCTAATTCTAATAAAAATTATTTTAACTTGGGAAATATATACGGGGTATTAGGAAAGCAGAAGAGCGAGGAGGTATCTTTCATTATTAGGAGCACGCGGCAAACTAGTTTTCAGAATTTCAGCACTCCTTATTCTAAATAAAATTATTTTAACCAAGGAAAATATATACGGGGTATTAGGAAAGCAGAAGAGCGAGGAGGTATTTTTCAAATTATTAGGAACACGCGGCAAACTAGTTTTCAGAATTTCCGCACTCCTTATTCTAAATAAAATTATTTTAACTAAGGAAAATATATACGGGGTTATTAGGAAAGCAGAAGAGCGGGGAGGTATTTTTCAAATTATTAGGAGCACGCGGCAAACTAGTTTTCAGAATTTCAGCACTCTTTATTCTAAATAAAATTATTTTAACTAAGGAAAATATATACGGGGTTATTAGGAAAGCAGAAAAGCGAGGAGGTATTTTTCAAATTATTAGGAGCACGCGGCAAACTAGTTTTCAGAATTTCCGCACTCCTTATTCTAAATAAAATTATTTTAACCAAGGAAAATATATACGGAGTTATTAGGAAAGCAGAAGAGCGGGGAGGTATTTTTCAAATTATTAGGAGCACGCGGCAAACTAGTTTTCAGAATTTCAGCACTCCTTATTCTAAATAAAATTATTTTAACTTCGGAATATATATACGGGGTATTAGGAAAGCAGAAGAGCGAAGAAGTACTTTTCAAATTATTATTAGCACGCGGCAACCTAGCCTTCAGAATTTCCGCACTCTTAATTCTAAATAAAATTATTTTATCTTAGGAAAATATATACGGGGTATTAGGAAAGCAGAAGAGCGGGGAGGTATTTTTCAAATTATTAGGAGCACGCGGCAAACTAGTTTTCAGAATTTCAGCACTCCTTATTCTAAATAAAATTATTTTAACTAAGGAAAATATATACGGGGTTATTAGGAAAGCAGAAGAGCGAAGAAGTACTTTTCAAATTATTATTAGCACGCGGCAACCTAGCCTACAGAATTTCCGCACTCTTAATTCTAAATAAAATTATTTTAACTTAGGAAAATATATACGGGGTATTAGGAAAGCAGAAGAGCGGGGAGGTATTTTTCAAATTATTAGGAGCACGCGGCAAACTAGTTTTCAGAATTTCAGCACTCCTTATTCTAAATAAAATTATTTTAACTTAGGAAAATATATACGGGGTATTAGGAAAGCAGAAGAGCGGGGAGGTATTTTTCAAATTATTAGGAGCACGCGGCAAACTAGTTTTCAGAATTTCAGCACTCCTTATTCTAAATAAAATTATTTGAACTTAGGAAAATATATACGGGGTATTAGGAAAGCAGAAGAGCGAAGAAGTATTTTTCAAATTATTATTAGCAGGTGGCAAACTAATTTTCAGAATTTCAGCACTCCTTATTCTAAATAAAATTATTTTAACTAAGGAAAATATATACGGGGTATTAGGAAAGCAGAAGAGCGAGGAGGTATTTTTCATTATTAGGAGCACGCGGCAAACTAGTTTTCAGAATTTCAGCCCTCCTTATTCTAAATAAAATTATTTTAACTAAGGAAAATATGTACGGGGTTATTAGGAAAGCAGAAGAGCGAGGATGTATTTTTCAAATTATTAGGAGCACGCGGCAAAATAGTCTTCAGAATTTCCGCACTCCTAATTCTAATTAAAATAATTTTAACTTAGGAAATATATACGGGGTATTAGGAAAGCAGAAGAGCGAGGAGGTATTTTTCAAATTATTAGGAGCACGCGGCAAACTAGTTTTCAGAACTTCAGCACTCCTTATTCTAAATAAAATTATTTGAACTTAGGAAAATATATACGGGGTATTAGGAAAGCAGAAGAGCGAAGAAGTACTTTTCAAATTATTATTAGCACGCGGCAACCTAGCCTTCAGAATTTCCGCACTCCTAATTCTAAATATAATTATTTTAACTTAGGAAAATATATACGGGGTATTAGGAAAGCAGAAGAGCGAGGAGGTATTTTTCATTATTAGGAGCACGCGGCAAACTAGTTTTCAGAATTTCAGCACTCCTTATTCTAAATAAAATTATTTTAACTAAGGAAAATATATACGGGGTTATTAGGAAAGCAGAAGAGCGAGGAGGTATTTTTCAAATTATTAGGAGCACGCGACAAACTAGTTTTCAGAATTTCAGCACTCCTTATTCTAAATAAAATTATTTTAACTAAGGAAAATATGTACGGGGTTATTAGGAAAGCAGAAGAGCGAGGATGTATTTTTCAAATTATTAGGAGCACGCGGCAAACTAGTTTTCAGAATTTCAGCACTCCTTATTCTAAATAAAATTATTTTAACTAAGGAAAATACATACGGGGTTATTAGGAAAGCAGAAGAGCGGGGAGGTATTTTTCAAATTATTAGGAGCACGCGGCAAACTAGTTTTCAGAATTTCAGCACTCCTTATTCTAAATAAAATTATTTTAACTAAGGAAAATATATACGGGGTTATTAGGAAAGCAGAAAAGCGGGGAGGTATTTTTCAAATTATTAGGAGCACGCGGCAAACTAGTTTTCAGAATTTCAGAACTCCTTATTCTAATTAAAATAATTTTAACTTAGGAAAATAAATACGGGGTTATAGGAAAGCAGAAGAGCGAAGAAGTATTTTTCAAATTATTAGGAGCACGCGGCAAACTAGTCTTCAGAATTTCAGCACTCCTTATTCTAAATAAAATTATTTTAACCAAGGAAAATATATACGGGGTATTAGGAAAGCAGAAGAGCGAGGAGGTATTTTTCAAATTATTAGGAGCACGCGGCAAACTAGTTTTCAGAATTTCCGCACTCCTTATTCTAAATAAAATTATTTTAACTAAGGAAAATATATACGGGGTTATTAGGAAAGCAGAAGAGCGGGGAGGTATTTTTCAAATTATTAGGAGCACGCGGCAAACTAGTTTTCAGAATTTCAGCACTCTTTATTCTAAATAAAATTATTTTAACTAAGGAAAATATATACGGGGTTATTAGGAAAGCAGAAAAGCGAGGAGGTATTTTTCAAATTATTAGGAGCACGCGGCAAACTAGTTTTCAGAATTTCCGCACTCCTTATTCTAAATAAAATTATTTTAACCAAGGAAAATATATACGGAGTTATTAGGAAAGCAGAAGAGCGGGGAGGTATTTTTCAAATTATTACTAGCACGCGGCAAACTAGTTTTCAGAATTTCAGCACTCCTTATTCTAAATAAAATTATTTTAACTAAGGAAAATATATACGGGGTTATTAGGAAAGCAGAAGAGCGGGGAGGTATTTTTCAAATTATTAGGAGCACGCGGCAAACTAGTTTTCAGAATTTCAGCACTCCTAATTCTAATTAAAATAATTTTAACTTAGGAAAATAAATACGGGGTATTAGGAAAGCAGAAGAGCGAAGAAGTATTTTTCAAATTATTAGGAGCACGCGGCAAACTAGTTTTCAGAATTTCCGCACTCCTTATTCTAAATAAAATTATTTTAACTTAGGAAAATATATACGGGGTATTAGGAAAGCAGAAGAGCGAAGAGGTATTTTTCAAATTATTAGGAGCACGCGGCAAACTAGTTTTCAGAATTTCAGCACTCCTTATTCTAAATAAAATTATTTGAACTTAGGAAAATATATACGGGGTATTAGGAAAGCAGAAGAGCGAAGAGGTATTTTTCAAATTATTAGGAGCACGCGGCAAACTAGTTTTCAGAATTTCAGCACTCCTTATTCTAAATAAAATTATTTGAATTTAGGAAAATATATACGGGGTATTAGGAAAGCAGAAGAGCGAAGAAGTATTTTTCAAATTATTATTAGCAGGTGGCAAACAAATTTTCAGAATTTCAGCACTCCTCATTCTAAATAAAATTATTTTAACTAAGGAAAATATATACGGGGTATTAGGAAAGCAGAAGAGCGAGGAGGTATTTTTCAAATTATTAGGAGCACGCGGCAAACTAGTCTTCAGAATTTCCGAACGCCTAATTCTAATTAAAATTATTTTAACTTGGGAAATATATACGGGGTATTAGGAAAGCAGAAGGGCGAGGAGGTATTTTTCATTATTAGGAGCACGCGGCAAACTAGTTTTCAGAATTTCAGCACTCCTTATTCTAAATAAAATTATTTTAACTAAGGAAAATATATACGGGGTTATTAGGAAAGCAGAAGAGCGAGGAGGTATTTTTCAAATTATTAGGAGCACGCGGCAAACTAGTTTTCAGAATATCAGCACTCCTTATTCTAAATAAAATTATTTGAACTTAGGAAAATATATACGGGGTATTAGGAAAGCAGAAGAGCGAAGAAGTATTTTTCAAATTATTATTAGCAGGTGGCAAACTAATTTTCAGAATTTCAGCACTCCTTATTCTAAATAAAATTATTTTAACTAAGGAAAATATATACGGGGTATTAGGAAAGCAGAAGAGCGAGGAGGTATTTTTCAAATTATTAGGAGCACGCGGCAAACTAGTCTTCAGAATTTCCGCACTCCTAATTCTAATTAAAATTATTTTAACTTGGGAAATATATACGGGGTATTAGGAAAGCAGAAGAGCGAGGAGGTATTTTTCATTATTAGGAGCACGCGGCAAACTAGTTTTCAGAATTTCAGCACTCCTTATTCTAAATAAAATTATTTTAACTGAGGAAAATATATACGGGGTATTAGGAAAGCAGAAGAGCGAGGAGGTATTTTTCAAATTATTAGGAGCACGCGGCAAACTAGTTTTCAGAATTTCCGCACTCCTTATTCTAAATAAAATTATTTGAATTTAGGAAAATATATACGGGGTATTAGGAAAGCAGAAGAGCGAAGAAGTATTTTTCAAATTATTATTAGCAGGTGGCAAACTAATTTTCAGAATTTCCGCACTCCTTATTCTAAATAAAATTATTTTAACCAAGGAAAATATTTACGGGGTTATTAGGAAAGCAGAAGAGCGAAGATGTATTTTTCAAATTATTAGGAGCACGCGGCAAACTAGTCTTCAGAATTTCCGCACTCCTTATTCTAAATAAAATTATTTTAACTTAGGAAAATATATACGGGGTATTAGGAAAGCAGAAGAGCGAAGAGGTATTTTTCAAATTATTAGGAGCACGCGGCAAACTAGTCTTCAGAATTTCCGCACTCCTAATTCTAATTAAAATTATTTTAACTTGGGAAATATATACGGGGTATTAGGAAAGCAGAAGAGCGAGGAGGTATTTTTCATTATTAGGAGCACGCGGCAAACTAGTTTTCAGAATTTCCGCACTCCTAATTCTAATTAAAATAATTTTAACTTAGGAAAATAAATACGGGGTATTAGGAAAGCAGAAGAGCGAAGAAGTATTTTTCAAATTATTAGGAGCACGCGGCAAACTAGTTTTCAGAATTTCCGCACTCCTTATTCTAAATAAAATTATTTTAACTAAGGAAAATATATACGGGGTTATTAGGAAAGCAGAAGAGCGAGGAGGTATTTTTCAAATTATTAGGAGCACGCGGCAAACTAGTTTTCAGAATTTCAGCACTCCTTATTCTAAATAAAATTATTTTAACTAAGGAAAATATGTACGGGGTTATTAGGAAAGCAGAAGAGCGGGGAGGTATTTTTCAAATTATTAGGAGCACGCGGCAAACTAGTTTTCAGAATTTCAGCACTCCTTATTCTAAATAAAATTATTTTAACTAAGGAAAATATATATACGGGGTTATTAGGAAAGCAGAAAAGCGAGGAGGTATTTTTCATATTATTAGGAGCACGCGGCAAACTAGTCTTCGGAATTTCCGCACTCCTAATTCTAATTAAAATAATTTTAACTTAGGAAAATATATACGGGGTATTAGGAAAGCAGAAGAGCGAAGAGGTATTTTTCAAATTATAAGGAGCACGCGACAACCTAGCCTTCAGAATTTCCGCACTCCTAATTCTAAATAAAATTATTTTAACTTGGGAAATATATAATGGGTATTAGGAAAGCAGAAGAGCGAGGAGGTATTTTTCATTATTAGAAGCACGCGGCAAACTAGTCTTCAGAATTTCCGCACTCCTTATTCTAAATAAAATTATTTTAACTTAGGAAAATATATACGGGGTATTAGGAAAGCAGAAGAGCGAGGAGGTATTTTTCAAATTATTAGGAGCACGCGGCAAATTAGTTTTCAGAATTTCCGCACTCCTAATTCTAAATAAAATTATTTTAACTCAGGGAAATATATACGGGGTATTAAGGAAGCAGAAGAGCGAGGGGGTATTTCTCAAATCATCAGGAGCACGCGGCAAAGTAGGTTTCAGAATTTCAGCACTCCTTATTCTAAATAAAATTATTTTAACTAAGGAAAATATATACGGGGTTATTAGGAAAGCAGAAGAGCGAGAAGGTATTTTTCAAATTATTAGGAGCACGCGGCAAACTAGTCTTCAGAATTTCAGCACTCCTTATTCTAAATAAAATTATTTTAACTAAGGAAAATATATACGGGGTATTAGGAAAGCAGAAGAGCGAGGAGGTATTTTTCAAATTATTAGGAGCACGCGGCAAACTAGTTTTCAGAATTTCCATACTCCTTATTCTAAATAAAATTATTTTAACTAAGGAAAATATATACGGGGTTATTAGGAAAGCAGAAGAGCGGGGAGGTATTTTTCAAATTATTAGGAGCACGCGGCAAACTAGTTTTCAGAATTTCAGCACTATTTATTCTAAATAAAATTATTTTAACTAAGGAAAATATATACGGGGTTATTAGGAAAGCAGAAAAGCGAGGAGGTATTTTTCAAATTATTAGGAGCACGCGGCAAACTAGTTTTCAGAATTTCCGCACTCCTTATTCTAAATAAAATTATTTTAACCAAGGAAAATATATACGGGGTTATTAGGAAAGCAGAAGAGCGGGGAGGTATTTTTCAAATTATTAGGAGCACGCGGCAAACTAGTTTTCAGAATTTCAGCACTCCTTATTCTAAATAAAATTATTTTAACTGAGGAAAATATATACGGGGTATTAGGAAAGCAGAAGAGCGAGGAGGTATTTTTCAAATTATTAGGAGTACGCGGCAAACTAGTTTTCAGAATTTCCGCACTCCTTATTCTAAATAACATTATTTTAACTAAGGAAAATACATACGGGGTTATTAGGAAAGCAGAAGAGCGGGGAGGTATTTTTCAAATTATTAGAAGCACGCGGCAAACTAGTTTTCAGAATTTCAGCACTCCTTATTCTAAATAAAATTATTTGAATTTAGGAAAATATATACGGGGTATTAGGAAAGCAGAAGAGCGAAGAAGTATTTTTCAAATTATTATTAGCAGGTGGCAAACTAATTTTCAGAATTTCCGCACTCCTTATTCTAAATAAAATTATTTTAACCAAGGAAAATATATACGGGGTTATTAGGAAAGCAGAAGAGCGAGGAGGTATTTTTCAAATTATTAGGAGCACGCGGCAAACTAGTTTTCAGAATTTCCGCACTCCTTATTCTAATTAAAATAATTTTAACTTAGGAAAATAAATACGGGGTATTAGGAAAGCAGAAGAGCGAAGATGTATTTTTCAAATTATTAGGAGCACGCGGCAAACTAGTCTTCAGAATTTCCGCACTCCTTATTCTAAATAAAATTATTTTAACTTAGGAAAATATATACGGGGTATTAGGAAAGCAGAAGAGCGAAGAGGTATTTTTCATATTATTAGGAGCACGCGGCAAACTAGTCTTCAGAATTTCCGCACTCCTAATTCTAATTAAAATTATTTTAACTTGGGAAATATATACGGGGTATTAGGAAAGCAGAAGAGCGAGGAGGGATTTTTCATTATTAGGAGCACGCGGCAAACTAGTTTTCAGAATTTCCGCACTCCTAATTCTAATTAAAATAATTTTAACTTAGGAAAATAAATACGGGGTATTAGGAAAGCAGAAGAGCGAAGAAGTATTTTTCAAATTATTAGGAGCACGCGGCAAACTAGTTTTCAGAATTTCAGCACTCCTTATTCTAAATAAAATTATTTGAATTTAGGAAAATATATACGGGGTATTAGGAAAGCAGAAGAGCGAAGAAGTATTTTTCAAATTATTATTAGCAGGTGGCAAACAAATTTTCAGAATTTCCGCACTCCTTATTCTAAATAAAATTATTTTAACCAAGGAAAATATATACGGGGTATTAGGAAAGCAGAAGAGCGAAGATGTATTTTTCAAATTATTAGGAGCACGCGGCAAACTAGTCTTCAGAATTTCCGCACTCCTTATTCTAATTAAAATAATTTTAACTTAGGAAAATAAATACGGGTTATTAGGAAAGCAGAAGAGCGGGGAGGTATTTTTCAAATTATTAGGAGCACGCGGCAAACTAGTTTTCAGAATTTCAGCACTCCTTATTCTAAATAAAATTATTTTAACTAAGGAAAATATATATACGGGGTTATTAGGAAAGCAGAAAAGCGAGGAGGTATTTTTCATATTATTAGGAGCACGCGGCAAACTAGTCTTCGGAATTTCCGCACTCCTAATTCTAATTAAAATAATTTTAACTTAGGAAAATATATACGGGGTATTAGGAAAGCAGAAGAGCGAAGAGGTATTTTTCAAATTATAAGGAGCACGCGACAACCTAGCCTTCAGAATTTCCGCACTCCTAATTCTAAATAAAATTATTTTAACTTGGGAAATATATAATGGGTATTAGGAAAGCAGAAGAGCGAGGAGGTATTTTTCATTATTAGAAGCACGCGGCAAACTAGTCTTCAGAATTTCCGCACTCCTTATTCTAAATAAAATTATTTTAACTTAGGAAAATATATACGGGGTATTAGGAAAGCAGAAGAGCGAGGAGGTATTTTTCAAATTATTAGGAGCACGCGGCAAATTAGTTTTCAGAATTTCCGCACTCCTAATTCTAAATAAAATTATTTTAACTCAGGGAAATATATACGGGGTATTAAGGAAGCAGAAGAGCGAGGGGGTATTTCTCAAATCATCAGGAGCACGCGGCAAAGTAGGTTTCAGAATTTCAGCACTCCTTATTCTAAATAAAATTATTTTAACTAAGGAAAATATATACGGGGTTATTAGGAAAGCAGAAGAGCGAGAAGGTATTTTTCAAATTATTAGGAGCACGCGGCAAACTAGTCTTCAGAATTTCAGCACTCCTTATTCTAAATAAAATTATTTTAACTAAGGAAAATATATACGGGGTATTAGGAAAGCAGAAGAGCGAGGAGGTATTTTTCAAATTATTAGGAGCACGCGGCAAACTAGTTTTCAGAATTTCCATACTCCTTATTCTAAATAAAATTATTTTAACTAAGGAAAATATATACGGGGTTATTAGGAAAGCAGAAGAGCGGGGAGGTATTTTTCAAATTATTAGGAGCACGCGGCAAACTAGTTTTCAGAATTTCAGCACTATTTATTCTAAATAAAATTATTTTAACTAAGGAAAATATATACGGGGTTATTAGGAAAGCAGAAAAGCGAGGAGGTATTTTTCAAATTATTAGGAGCACGCGGCAAACTAGTTTTCAGAATTTCCGCACTCCTTATTCTAAATAAAATTATTTTAACCAAGGAAAATATATACGGGGTTATTAGGAAAGCAGAAGAGCGGGGAGGTATTTTTCAAATTATTAGGAGCACGCGGCAAACTAGTTTTCAGAATTTCAGCACTCCTTATTCTAAATAAAATTATTTTAACTGAGGAAAATATATACGGGGTATTAGGAAAGCAGAAGAGCGAGGAGGTATTTTTCAAATTATTAGGAGTACGCGGCAAACTAGTTTTCAGAATTTCCGCACTCCTTATTCTAAATAACATTATTTTAACTAAGGAAAATACATACGGGGTTATTAGGAAAGCAGAAGAGCGGGGAGGTATTTTTCAAATTATTAGAAGCACGCGGCAAACTAGTTTTCAGAATTTCAGCACTCCTTATTCTAAATAAAATTATTTGAATTTAGGAAAATATATACGGGGTATTAGGAAAGCAGAAGAGCGAAGAAGTATTTTTCAAATTATTATTAGCAGGTGGCAAACTAATTTTCAGAATTTCCGCACTCCTTATTCTAAATAAAATTATTTTAACCAAGGAAAATATATACGGGGTTATTAGGAAAGCAGAAGAGCGAGGAGGTATTTTTCAAATTATTAGGAGCACGCGGCAAACTAGTTTTCAGAATTTCCGCACTCCTTATTCTAATTAAAATAATTTTAACTTAGGAAAATAAATACGGGGTATTAGGAAAGCAGAAGAGCGAAGATGTATTTTTCAAATTATTAGGAGCACGCGGCAAACTAGTCTTCAGAATTTCCGCACTCCTTATTCTAAATAAAATTATTTTAACTTAGGAAAATATATACGGGGTATTAGGAAAGCAGAAGAGCGAAGAGGTATTTTTCATATTATTAGGAGCACGCGGCAAACTAGTCTTCAGAATTTCCGCACTCCTAATTCTAATTAAAATTATTTTAACTTGGGAAATATATACGGGGTATTAGGAAAGCAGAAGAGCGAGGAGGGATTTTTCATTATTAGGAGCACGCGGCAAACTAGTTTTCAGAATTTCCGCACTCCTAATTCTAATTAAAATAATTTTAACTTAGGAAAATAAATACGGGGTATTAGGAAAGCAGAAGAGCGAAGAAGTATTTTTCAAATTATTAGGAGCACGCGGCAAACTAGTTTTCAGAATTTCAGCACTCCTTATTCTAAATAAAATTATTTGAATTTAGGAAAATATATACGGGGTATTAGGAAAGCAGAAGAGCGAAGAAGTATTTTTCAAATTATTATTAGCAGGTGGCAAACAAATTTTCAGAATTTCCGCACTCCTTATTCTAAATAAAATTATTTTAACCAAGGAAAATATATACGGGGTATTAGGAAAGCAGAAGAGCGAAGATGTATTTTTCAAATTATTAGGAGCACGCGGCAAACTAGTCTTCAGAATTTCCGCACTCCTTATTCTAATTAAAATAATTTTAACTTAGGAAAATAAATACGGGGTATTAGGAAAGCAGAAGAGCGAAGAGGTATTTTTCATATTATTAGGAGCACGCGGCAAACTAGTCTTCAGAATTTCCGCACTCCTAATTCTAAATAAAATTATTTTAACTTGGGAAATATATAATGGGTATTAGGAAAGCAGAAGAGCGAGGAGGTATTTTTCATTATTAGAAGCACGCGGCAAACTAGTCTTCAGAATTTCCGCACTCCTTATTCTAAATAAAATTATTTTAACTAAGGAAAATATATACGGGGTATTAGGAAAGCAGAAGAGCGAGGAGGTATTTTTCAAATTATTAGGAGCACGCGGCAAAGTAGTTTTCAGAATTTCCGCACTCCTAATTCTAAATAAAATTATTTTAACTCAGGGAAATATATACGGGGTATTAAGGAAGCAGAAGAGCGAGGGGGTATTTCTCAAATCATCAGGAGCACGCGGCAAAGTAGGTTTCAGAATTTCAGCACTCCTTATTCTAAATAAAATTATTTTAACTAAGGAAAATATATACGGGGTTATTAGGAAAGCAGAAGAGCGAGAAGGTATTTTTCAAATTATTAGGAGCACGCGGCAAACTAGTTTTCAGAATTTCAGCACTCCTTATTCTAAATAAAATTATTTGAACTTAGGAAAATATATACGGGGTATTAGCAAAGCAGAAGAGCGAAGAAGTATTTTTCAAATTATTATTAGCAGGTGGCAAACTAATTTTCAGAATTTCAGCATTCCTTATTCTAAATAAAATTATTTTAACTAAAAAAAATATATACGGGGTATTAGGAAAGCAGAAGAGCGAGGAGGTATTTTTCAAATTATTAGGAGCACGCGGCAAACTAGTCTTCAGAATTTCCGCACTCCTAATTCTAATAAAAATTATTTTAACTTGGGAAATATATACGGGGTATTAGGAAAGCAGAAGAGCGAGGAGGTATTTTTCATTATTAGGAGCACGCGGCAAACTAGTCTTCAGAATTTCAGCACTCCTTATTCTAAATAAAATTATTTTAACTAAGGAAAATATATACGGGGTATTAGGAAAGCAGAAGAGCGAGGAGGTATTTTTCAAATTATTAGGAGCACGCGGCAAACTAGTTTTCAGAATTTCCATACTCCTTATTCTAAATAAAATTATTTTAACTAAGGAAAATATATACGGGGTTATTAGGAAAGCAGAAGAGCGGGGAGGTATTTTTCAAATTATTAGGAGCACGCGGCAAACTAGTTTTCAGAATTTCAGCACTATTTATTCTAAATAAAATTATTTTAACTAAGGAAAATATATACGGGGTTATTAGGAAAGCAGAAAAGCGAGGAGGTATTTTTCAAATTATTAGGAGCACGCGGCAAACTAGTTTTCAGAATTTCCGCACTCCTTATTCTAAATAAAATTATTTTAACCAAGGAAAATATATACGGGGTTATTAGGAAAGCAGAAGAGCGAGGAGGTATTTTTCAAATTATTAGGAGCACGCGGCAAACTAGTTTTCAGAATTTCAGCACTCCTTATTCTAAATAAAATTATTTTAACTAAGGAAAATATATACGGGGTTATTAGGAAAGCAGAAGAGCGGGGAGGTATTTTTCAAATTATTAGGAGCACGCGGCAAACTAGTTTTCAGAATTTCAGCACTCCTTATTCTAAATAAAATTATTTTAACTAAGGAAAATATATACGGGGTTATTAGGAAAGCAGAAGAGCGAGGAGGTATTTTTCAAATTATTAGGAGCACGCGGCAAACTAGTTTTCAGAATTTCCGCACTCCTTATTCTAATTAAAATAATTTTAACTTAGGAAAATAAATACGGGGTATTAGGAAAGCAGAAGAGCGAAGAAGTATTTTTCAAATTATTAGGAGCACGCGGCAAACTAGTTTTCAGAATTTCCGCACTCCTTATTCTAAATAAAATTATTTTAACTTAGGAAAATATATACGGGGTATTAGGAAAGCAGAAGAGCGAAGAGGTATTTTTCAAATTATTAGGAGCACGCGGCAAACTAGTCTTCAGAATTTCCGCACTCCTAATTCTAATTAAAATTATTTTAACTTGGGAAATATATACGGGGTATTAGGAAAGCAGAAGAGCGAGGAGGGATTTTTCATTATTAGGAGCACGCGGCAAACTAGTTTTCAGAATTTCCGCACTCCTAATTCTAATTAAAATAATTTTAACTTAGGAAAATAAATACGGGGTATTAGGAAAGCAGAAGAGCGAAGAAGTATTTTTCAAATTATTAGGAGCACGCGGCAAACTAGTTTTCAGAATTTCCGCACTCCTTACTCTAAATAAAATTATTTTAACTTAGGAAAATATATACGGGGTATTAGGAAAGCAGAAGAGCGAAGAGGTATTTCTCAAATTATTAGGAGCACTCGGCAAACTAGTTTTCAGAATTTCAGCACTCCTTATTCTAAATAAAATTATTTGAACTTAGGAAAATATATACGGGGTATTAGGAAAGCAGAAGAGCGAAGAAGTATTTTTCAAATTATTATTAGCAGGTGGCAAACTAATTTTCAGAATTTCCGCACTCCTTATTCTAAATAAAATTATTTTAACCAAGGAAAATATTTACGGGGTTATTAGGAAAGCAGAAGAGCGAAGATGTATTTTTCAAATTATTAGGAGCACGCGGCAAACTAGTCTTCAGAATTTCCGCACTCCTTATTCTAAATAAAATTATTTTAACTTAGGAAAATATTTACGGGGTTATTAGGAAAGCAGAAGAGCGAAGATGTATTTTTCAAATTATTAGGAGCACGCGGCAAACTAGTCTTCAGAATTTCCGCACTCCTTATTCTAAATAAAATTATTTTAACTTAGGAAAATATATACGGGGTATTAGGAAAGCAGAAGAGCGAAGAGGTATTTTTCAAATTATTAGGAGCACGCGGCAAACTAGTCTTCAGAATTTCCGCACTCCTAATTCTAATTAAAATTATTTTAACTTGGGAAATATATACGGGGTATTAGGAAAGCAGAAGAGCGAGGAGGGATTTTTCATTATTAGGAGCACGCGGCAAACTAGTTTTCAGAATTTCCGCACTCCTAATTCTAATTAAAATAATTTTAACTTAGGAAAATAAATACGGGGTATTAGGAAAGCAGAAGAGCGAAGAAGTATTTTTCAAATTATTAGGAGCACGCGGCAAACTAGTTTTCAGAATTTCCGCACTCCTTATTCTAAATAAAATTATTTTAACTTAGGAAAATATATACGGGGTATTAGGAAAGCAGAAGAGCGAAGAGGTATTTTTCAAATTATTAGGAGCACTCGGCAAACTAGTTTTCAGAATTTCAGCACTCCTTATTCTAAATAAAATTATTTGAACTTAGGAAAATATATACGGGGTATTAGGAAAGCAGAAGAGCGAAGAAGTATTTTTCAAATTATTATTAGCAGGTGGCAAACTAATTTTCAGAATTTCAGCGCTCCTTATTCTAAATAAAATCATTTTAACTAAGGAAAATATATACGGGGTATTAGGAAAGCAGAAGAGCGAGGAGGTATTTTTCAAACTATTAGGAGCACGCGGCAAACTAGTCTTCAGAATTTCCGCACGCCTAATTCTAATTAAAATTATTTTAACTTGGGATATATATACGGGGTATTAGGAAAGCAGAAGAGCGAGGAGGTATTTTTCATTATTAGGAGCACGCGGCAAACTAGTTTTCAGAATTTCAGCACTCCTTATTCTAAATAAAATTATTTTAACTAAGGAAAATATATACGGGGTTATTAGGAAAGCAGAAGAGCGAGGAGGTATTTTTCAAATTATTAGGAGCACGCGGCAAACTAGTTTTCAGAATTTCAGCACTCCTTATTCTAAATAAAATTATTTTAACTAAGGAAAATATGTACGGGGTTATTAGGAAAGCAGAAGAGCGGGGAGGTATTTTTCAAATTATTAGGAGCACGCGGCAAACTAGTTTTCAGAATTTCAGCACTCCTTATTCTAAATAAAATTATTTTAACTAAGGAAAATATATATACGGGGTTATTAGGAAAGCAGAAAAGCGAGGAGGTATTTTTCATATTATTAGGAGCACGCGGCAAACTAGTCTTCGGAATTTCCGCACTCCTAATTCTAATTAAAATAATTTTAACTTAGGAAAATATATACGGGGTATTAGGAAAGCAGAAGAGCGAAGAGGTATTTTTCAAATTATAAGGAGCACGCGACAACCTAGCCTTCAGAATTTCCGCACTCCTAATTCTAAATAAAATTATTTTAACTTGGGAAATATATAATGGGTATTAGGAAAGCAGAAGAGCGAGGAGGTATTTTTCATTATTAGAAGCACGCGGCAAACTAGTCTTCAGAATTTCCGCACTCCTTATTCTAAATAAAATTATTTTAACTTAGGAAAATATATACGGGGTATTAGGAAAGCAGAAGAGCGAGGAGGTATTTTTCAAATTATTAGGAGCACGCGGCAAATTAGTTTTCAGAATTTCCGCACTCCTAATTCTAAATAAAATTATTTTAACTCAGGGAAATATATACGGGGTATTAAGGAAGCAGAAGAGCGAGGGGGTATTTCTCAAATCATCAGGAGCACGCGGCAAAGTAGGTTTCAGAATTTCAGCACTCCTTATTCTAAATAAAATTATTTTAACTAAGGAAAATATATACGGGGTTATTAGGAAAGCAGAAGAGCGAGAAGGTATTTTTCAAATTATTAGGAGCACGCGGCAAACTAGTCTTCAGAATTTCAGCACTCCTTATTCTAAATAAAATTATTTTAACTAAGGAAAATATATACGGGGTATTAGGAAAGCAGAAGAGCGAGGAGGTATTTTTCAAATTATTAGGAGCACGCGGCAAACTAGTTTTCAGAATTTCCATACTCCTTATTCTAAATAAAATTATTTTAACTAAGGAAAATATATACGGGGTTATTAGGAAAGCAGAAGAGCGGGGAGGTATTTTTCAAATTATTAGGAGCACGCGGCAAACTAGTTTTCAGAATTTCCGCACTCCTTATTCTAAATAAAATTATTTTAACCAAGGAAAATATATACGGGGTTATTAGGAAAGCAGAAGAGCGGGGAGGTATTTTTCAAATTATTAGGAGCACGCGGCAAACTAGTTTTCAGAATTTCAGCACTCCTTATTCTAAATAAAATTATTTTAACTGAGGAAAATATATACGGGGTATTAGGAAAGCAGAAGAGCGAGGAGGTATTTTTCAAATTATTAGGAGTACGCGGCAAACTAGTTTTCAGAATTTCCGCACTCCTTATTCTAAATAACATTATTTTAACTAAGGAAAATACATACGGGGTTATTAGGAAAGCAGAAGAGCGGGGAGGTATTTTTCAAATTATTAGAAGCACGCGGCAAACTAGTTTTCAGAATTTCAGCACTCCTTATTCTAAATAAAATTATTTGAATTTAGGAAAATATATACGGGGTATTAGGAAAGCAGAAGAGCGAAGAAGTATTTTTCAAATTATTATTAGCAGGTGGCAAACTAATTTTCAGAATTTCCGCACTCCTTATTCTAAATAAAATTATTTTAACCAAGGAAAATATATACGGGGTTATTAGGAAAGCAGAAGAGCGAGGAGGTATTTTTCAAATTATTAGGAGCACGCGGCAAACTAGTTTTCAGAATTTCCGCACTCCTTATTCTAATTAAAATAATTTTAACTTAGGAAAATATATACGGGGTATTAGGAAAGCAGAAGAGCGAAGAGGTATTTTTCATATTATTAGGAGCACGCGGCAAACTAGTCTTCAGAATTTCCGCACTCCTAATTCTAATTAAAATTATTTTAACTTGGGAAATATATACGGGGTATTAGGAAAGCAGAAGAGCGAGGAGGGATTTTTCATTATTAGGAGCACGCGGCAAACTAGTTTTCAGAATTTCCGCACTCCTAATTCTAATTAAAATAATTTTAACTTAGGAAAATAAATACGGGGTATTAGGAAAGCAGAAGAGCGAAGAAGTATTTTTCAAATTATTAGGAGCACGCGGCAAACTAGTTTTCAGAATTTCAGCACTCCTTATTCTAAATAAAATTATTTGAATTTAGGAAAATATATACGGGGTATTAGGAAAGCAGAAGAGCGAAGAAGTATTTTTCAAATTATTATTAGCAGGTGGCAAACTAATTTTCAGAATTTCCGCACTCCTTATTCTAAATAAAATTATTTTAACCAAGGAAAATATATACGGGGTATTAGGAAAGCAGAAGAGCGAAGATGTATTTTTCAAATTATTAGGAGCACGCGGCAAACTAGTCTTCAGAATTTCCGCACTCCTTATTCTAATTAAAATAATTTTAACTTAGGAAAATAAATACGGGGTATTAGGAAAGCAGAAGAGCGAAGAGGTATTTTTCATATTATTAGAAGCACGCGGCAAACTAGTCTTCAGAATTTCCGCACTCCTAATTCTAAATAAAATTATTTTAACTTGGGAAATATATAATGGGTATTAGGAAAGCAGAAGAGCGAGGAGGTATTTTTCATTATTAGAAGCACGCGGCAAACTAGTCTTCAGAATTTCCGCACTCCTTATTCTAAATAAAATTATTTTAACTAAGGAAAATATATACGGGGTATTAGGAAAGCAGAAGAGCGAGGAGGTATTTTTCAAATTATTAGGAGCACGCGGCAAAGTAGTTTTCAGAATTTCCGCACTCCTAATTCTAAATAAAATTATTTTAACTCAGGGAAATATATACGGGGTATTAAGGAAGCAGAAGAGCGAGGGGGTATTTCTCAAATCATCAGGAGCACGCGGCAAAGTAGGTTTCAGAATTTCAGCACTCCTTATTCTAAATAAAATTATTTTAACTAAGGAAAATATATACGGGGTTATTAGGAAAGCAGAAAAGCGAGGAGGTATTTTTCATATTATTAGGAGCACGCGGCAAACTAGTCTTCGGAATTTCCGCACTCCTAATTCTAATTAAAATAATTTTAACTTAGGAAAATATATACGGGGTATTAGGAAAGCAGAAGAGCGAAGAGGTATTTTTCAAATTATAAGGAGCACGCGACAACCTAGCCTTCAGAATTTCCGCACTCCTAATTCTAATTAAAATAATTTTAACTTAGGAAAATATATACGGGGTATTAGGAAAGCAGAAGAGCGAAGAGGTATTTTTCAAATTATTAGGAGCACTCGGCAAACTAGTTTTCAGAATTTCAGCACTCCTTATTCTAAATAAAATTATTTGAACTTAGGAAAATATATACGGGGTATTAGGAAAGCAGAAGAGCGAAGAAGTATTTTTCAAATTATTATTAGCAGGTGGCAAACTAATTTTCAGAATTTCAGCGCTCCTTATTCTAAATAAAATTATTTTAACTAAGGAAAATATATACGGGGTATTAGGAAAGCAGAAGAGCGAGGAGGTATTTTTCAAACTATTAGGAGCACGCGGCAAACTAGTCATCAGAATTTCCGCACGCCTAATTCTAATTAAAATTATTTTAACTTGGGAAATATATACGGGGTATTAGGAAAGCAGAAGAGCGAGGAGGTATTTTTCATTATTAGGAGCACGCGGCAAACTAGTTTTCAGAATTTCAGCACTCCTTATTCTAAATAAAATTATTTTAACTAAGGAAAATATATACGGGGTTATTAGGAAAGCAGAAGAGCGAGGAGGTATTTTTCAAATTATTAGGAGCACGCGGCAAACTAGTTTTCAGAATTTCAGCACTCCTTATTCTAAATAAAATTATTTTAACTAAGGAAAATATGTACGGGGTTATTAGGAAAGCAGAAGAGCGGGGAGGTATTTTTCAAATTATTAGGAGCACGCGGCAAACTAGTTTTCAGAATTTCAGCACTCCTTATTCTAAATAAAATTATTTTAACTAAGGAAAATATATATACGGGGTTATTAGGAAAGCAGAAAAGCGAGGAGGTATTTTTCATATTATTAGGAGCACGCGGCAAACTAGTCTTCGGAATTTCCGCACTCCTAATTCTAATTAAAATAATTTTAACTTAGGAAAATATATACGGGGTATTAGGAAAGCAGAAGAGCGAAGAGGTATTTTTCAAATTATAAGGAGCACGCGACAACCTAGCCTTCAGAATTTCCGCACTCCTAATTCTAAATAAAATTATTTTAACTTGGGAAATATATAATGGGTATTAGGAAAGCAGAAGAGCGAGGAGGTATTTTTCATTATTAGAAGCACGCGGCAAACTAGTCTTCAGAATTTCCGCACTCCTTATTCTAAATAAAATTATTTTAACTTAGGAAAATATATACGGGGTATTAGGAAAGCAGAAGAGCGAGGAGGTATTTTTCAAATTATTAGGAGCACGCGGCAAATTAGTTTTCAGAATTTCCGCACTCCTAATTCTAAATAAAATTATTTTAACTCAGGGAAATATATACGGGGTATTAAGGAAGCAGAAGAGCGAGGGGGTATTTCTCAAATCATCAGGAGCACGCGGCAAACTAGTCTTCAGAATTTCAGCACTCCTTATTCTAAATAAAATTATTTTAACTAAGGAAAATATATACGGGGTATTAGGAAAGCAGAAGAGCGAGGAGGTATTTTTCAAATTATTAGGAGCACGCGGCAAACTAGTTTTCAGAATTTCCATACTCCTTATTCTAAATAAAATTATTTTAACTAAGGAAAATATATACGGGGTTATTAGGAAAGCAGAAGAGCGGGGAGGTATTTTTCAAATTATTAGGAGCACGCGGCAAACTAGTTTTCAGAATTTCCGCACTCCTTATTCTAAATAAAATTATTTTAACCAAGGAAAATATATACGGGGTTATTAGGAAAGCAGAAGAGCGGGGAGGTATTTTTCAAATTATTAGGAGCACGCGGCAAACTAGTTTTCAGAATTTCAGCACTCCTTATTCTAAATAAAATTATTTTAACTGAGGAAAATATATACGGGGTATTAGGAAAGCAGAAGAGCGAGGAGGTATTTTTCAAATTATTAGGAGTACGCGGCAAACTAGTTTTCAGAATTTCCGCACTCCTTATTCTAAATAACATTATTTTAACTAAGGAAAATACATACGGGGTTATTAGGAAAGCAGAAGAGCGGGGAGGTATTTTTCAAATTATTAGAAGCACGCGGCAAACTAGTTTTCAGAATTTCAGCACTCCTTATTCTAAATAAAATTATTTGAATTTAGGAAAATATATACGGGGTATTAGGAAAGCAGAAGAGCGAAGAAGTATTTTTCAAATTATTATTAGCAGGTGGCAAACTAATTTTCAGAATTTCCGCACTCCTTATTCTAAATAAAATTATTTTAACCAAGGAAAATATATACGGGGTTATTAGGAAAGCAGAAGAGCGAGGAGGTATTTTTCAAATTATTAGGAGCACGCGGCAAACTAGTTTTCAGAATTTCCGCACTCCTTATTCTAATTAAAATAATTTTAACTTAGGAAAATAAATACGGGGTATTAGGAAAGCAGAAGAGCGAAGATGTATTTTTCAAATTATTAGGAGCACGCGGCAAACTAGTCTTCAGAATTTCCGCACTCCTTATTCTAAATAAAATTATTTTAACTTAGGAAAATATATACGGGGTATTAGGAAAGCAGAAGAGCGAAGAGGTATTTTTCATATTATTAGGAGCACGCGGCAAACTAGTCTTCAGAATTTCCGCACTCCTAATTCTAATTAAAATTATTTTAACTTGGGAAATATATACGGGGTATTAGGAAAGCAGAAGAGCGAGGAGGGATTTTTCATTATTAGGAGCACGCGGCAAACTAGTTTTCAGAATTTCCGCACTCCTAATTCTAATTAAAATAATTTTAACTTAGGAAAATAAATACGGGGTATTAGGAAAGCAGAAGAGCGAAGAAGTATTTTTCAAATTATTAGGAGCACGCGGCAAACTAGTTTTCAGAATTTCAGCACTCCTTATTCTAAATAAAATTATTTGAATTTAGGAAAATATATACGGGGTATTAGGAAAGCAGAAGAGCGAAGAAGTATTTTTCAAATTATTATTAGCAGGTGGCAAACTAATTTTCAGAATTTCCGCACTCCTTATTCTAAATAAAATTATTTTAACCAAGGAAAATATATACGGGGTATTAGGAAAGCAGAAGAGCGAAGATGTATTTTTCAAATTATTAGGAGCACGCGGCAAACTAGTCTTCAGAATTTCCGCACTCCTTATTCTAATTAAAATAATTTTAACTTAGGAAAATAAATACGGGGTATTAGGAAAGCAGAAGAGCGAAGAGGTATTTTTCATATTATTAGGAGCACGCGGCAAACTAGTCTTCAGAATTTCCGCACTCCTAATTCTAAATAAAATTATTTTAACTTGGGAAATATATAATGGGTATTAGGAAAGCAGAAGAGCGAGGAGGTATTTTTCATTATTAGAAGCACGCGGCAAACTAGTCTTCAGAATTTCCGCACTCCTTATTCTAAATAAAATTATTTTAACTAAGGAAAATATATACGGGGTATTAGGAAAGCAGAAGAGCGAGGAGGTATTTTTCAAATTATTAGGAGCACGCGGCAAAGTAGTTTTCAGAATTTCCGCACTCCTAATTCTAAATAAAATTATTTTAACTCAGGGAAATATATACGGGGTATTAAGGAAGCAGAAGAGCGAGGGGGTATTTCTCAAATCATCAGGAGCACGCGGCAAAGTAGGTTTCAGAATTTCAGCACTCCTTATTCTAAATAAAATTATTTTAACTAAGGAAAATATATACGGGGTTATTAGGAAAGCAGAAGAGCGAGAAGGTATTTTTCAAATTATTAGGAGCACGCGGCAAACTAGTTTTCAGAATTTCCGCACTCCTTATTCTAAATAAAATTATTTTAACCAAGGAAAATATATACGGGGTTATTAGGAAAGCAGAAGAGCGAGGAGGTATTTTTCAAATTATTAGGAGCACGCGGCAAACTAGTTTTCAGAATTTCAGCACTCCTTATTCTAAATAAAATTATTTTAACTAAGGAAAATATATACGGGGTTATTAGGAAAGCAGAAGAGCGGGGAGGTATTTTTCAAATTATTAGGAGCACGCGGCAAACTAGTTTTCAGAATTTCAGCACTCCTTATTCTAAATAAAATTATTTTAACTAAGGAAAATATATACGGGGTTATTAGGAAAGCAGAAGAGCGAGGAGGTATTTTTCAAATTATTAGGAGCACGCGGCAAACTAGTTTTCAGAATTTCAGCACTCCTTATTCTAAATAAAATTATTTGAACTTAGGAAAATATATACGGGGTATTAGCAAAGCAGAAGAGCGAAGAAGTATTTTTCAAATTATTATTAGCAGGTGGCAAACTAATTTTCAGAATTTCAGCATTCCTTATTCTAAATAAAATTATTTTAACTAAAAAAAATATATACGGGGTATTAGGAAAGCAGAAGAGCGAGGAGGTATTTTTCAAATTATTAGGAGCACGCGGCAAACTAGTCTTCAGAATTTCCGCACTCCTAATTCTAATAAAAATTATTTTAACTTGGGAAATATATACGGGGTATTAGGAAAGCAGAAGAGCGAGGAGGTATTTTTCATTATTAGGAGCACGCGGCAAACTAGTCTTCAGAATTTCAGCACTCCTTATTCTAAATAAAATTATTTTAACTAAGGAAAATATATACGGGGTATTAGGAAAGCAGAAGAGCGAGGAGGTATTTTTCAAATTATTAGGAGCACGCGGCAAACTAGTTTTCAGAATTTCCATACTCCTTATTCTAAATAAAATTATTTTAACTAAGGAAAATATATACGGGGTTATTAGGAAAGCAGAAGAGCGGGGAGGTATTTTTCAAATTATTAGGAGCACGCGGCAAACTAGTTTTCAGAATTTCAGCACTATTTATTCTAAATAAAATTATTTTAACTAAGGAAAATATATACGGGGTTATTAGGAAAGCAGAAAAGCGAGGAGGTATTTTTCAAATTATTAGGAGCACGCGGCAAACTAGTTTTCAGAATTTCCGCACTCCTTATTCTAAATAAAATTATTTTAACCAAGGAAAATATATACGGGGTTATTAGGAAAGCAGAAGAGCGAGGAGGTATTTTTCAAATTATTAGGAGCACGCGGCAAACTAGTTTTCAGAATTTCAGCACTCCTTATTCTAAATAAAATTATTTTAACTAAGGAAAATATATACGGGGTTATTAGGAAAGCAGAAGAGCGGGGAGGTATTTTTCAAATTATTAGGAGCACGCGGCAAACTAGTTTTCAGAATTTCAGCACTCCTTATTCTAAATAAAATTATTTTAACTAAGGAAAATATATACGGGGTTATTAGGAAAGCAGAAGAGCGAGGAGGTATTTTTCAAATTATTAGGAGCACGCGGCAAACTAGTTTTCAGAATTTCCGCACTCCTTATTCTAATTAAAATAATTTTAACTTAGGAAAATAAATACGGGGTATTAGGAAAGCAGAAGAGCGAAGAAGTATTTTTCAAATTATTAGGAGCACGCGGCAAACTAGTTTTCAGAATTTCCGCACTCCTTATTCTAAATAAAATTATTTTAACTTAGGAAAATATATACGGGGTATTAGGAAAGCAGAAGAGCGAAGAGGTATTTTTCAAATTATTAGGAGCACGCGGCAAACTAGTCTTCAGAATTTCCGCACTCCTAATTCTAATTAAAATTATTTTAACTTGGGAAATATATACGGGGTATTAGGAAAGCAGAAGAGCGAGGAGGGATTTTTCATTATTAGGAGCACGCGGCAAACTAGTTTTCAGAATTTCAGCACTCCTTATTCTAAATAAAATTATTTGAACTTAGGAAAATATATACGGGGTATTAGCAAAGCAGAAGAGCGAAGAAGTATTTTTCAAATTATTATTAGCAGGTGGCAAACTAATTTTCAGAATTTCAGCATTCCTTATTCTAAATAAAATTATTTTAACTAAAAAAAATATATACGGGGTATTAGGAAAGCAGAAGAGCGAGGAGGTATTTTTCAAATTATTAGGAGCACGCGGCAAACTAGTCTTCAGAATTTCCGCACTCCTAATTCTAATAAAAATTATTTTAACTTGGGAAATATATACGGGGTATTAGGAAAGCAGAAGAGCGAGGAGGTATTTTTCATTATTAGGAGCACGCGGCAAACTAGTCTTCAGAATTTCAGCACTCCTTATTCTAAATAAAATTATTTTAACTAAGGAAAATATATACGGGGTATTAGGAAAGCAGAAGAGCGAGGAGGTATTTTTCAAGTTATTAGGAGCACGCGGCAAACTAGTTTTCAGAATTTCCGCACTCCTTATTCTAAATAAAATTATTTTAACCAAGGAAAATATGTACGGGGTTATTAGGAAAGCAGAAGAGCGGGGAGGTATTTTTCAAATTATTAGGAGCACGCGGCAAACTAGTTTTCAGAATTTCAGCACTCCTTATTCTAAATAAAATTATTTTAACTAAGGAAAATATATATACGGGGTTATTAGGAAAGCAGAAAAGCGAGGAGGTATTTTTCATATTATTAGGAGCACGCGGCAAACTAGTCTTCAGAATTTCCGCACTCCTAATTCTAATTAAAATAATTTTAACTTAGGAAAATATATACGGGGTATTAGGAAAGCAGAAGAGCGAAGAGGTATTTTTCAAATTATAAGGAGCACGCGACAACCTAGCCTTCAGAATTTCCGCACTCCTAATTCTAAATAAAATTATTTTAACTTGGGAAATATATAATGGGTATTAGGAAAGCAGAAGAGCGAGGAGGTATTTTTCATTATTAGAAGCACGCGGCAAACTAGTCTTCAGAATTTCCGCACTCCTTATTCTAAATAAAATTATTTTAACTAAGGAAAATATATACGGGGTATTAGGAAAGCAGAAGAGCGAGGAGGTATTTTTCAAATTATTAGGAGCACGCGGCAAAGTAGTTTTCAGAATTTCCGCACTCCTAATTCTAAATAAAATTATTTTAACTCAGGGAAATATATACGGGGTATTAAGGAAGCAGAAGAGCGAGGGGGTATTTCTCAAATCATCAGGAGCACGCGGCAAAGTAGGTTTCAGAATTTCAGCACTCCTTATTCTAAATAAAATTATTTTAACTAAGGAAAATATATACGGGGTTATTAGGAAAGCAGAAGAGCGAGAAGGTATTTTTCAAATTATTAGGAGCACGCGGCAAACTAGTTTTCAGAATTTCAGCACTCCTTATTCTAAATAAAATTATTTGAACTTAGGAAAATATATACGGGGTATTAGCAAAGCAGAAGAGCGAAGAAGTATTTTTCAAATTATTATTAGCAGGTGGCAAACTAATTTTCAGAATTTCAGCATTCCTTATTCTAAATAAAATTATTTTAACTAAAAAAAATATATACGGGGTATTAGGAAAGCAGAAGAGCGAGGAGGTATTTTTCAAATTATTAGGAGCACGCGGCAAACTAGTCTTCAGAATTTCCGCACTCCTAATTCTAATAAAAATTATTTTAACTTGGGAAATATATACGGGGTATTAGGAAAGCAGAAGAGCGAGGAGGTATTTTTCATTATTAGGAGCACGCGGCAAACTAGTTTTCAGAATTTCCATACTCCTTATTCTAAATAAAATTATTTTAACTAAGGAAAATATATACGGGGTTATTAGGAAAGCAGAAGAGCGGGGAGGTATTTTTCAAATTATTAGGAGCACGCGGCAAACTAGTTTTCAGAATTTCAGCACTATTTATTCTAAATAAAATTATTTTAACTAAGGAAAATATATACGGGGTTATTAGGAAAGCAGAAAAGCGAGGAGGTATTTTTCAAATTATTAGGAGCACGCGGCAAACTAGTTTTCAGAATTTCCGCACTCCTTATTCTAAATAAAATTATTTTAACCAAGGAAAATATATACGGGGTTATTAGGAAAGCAGAAGAGCGAGGAGGTATTTTTCAAATTATTAGGAGCACGCGGCAAACTAGTTTTCAGAATTTCAGCACTCCTTATTCTAAATAAAATTATTTTAACTAAGGAAAATATATACGGGGTTATTAGGAAAGCAGAAGAGCGGGGAGGTATTTTTCAAATTATTAGGAGCACGCGGCAAACTAGTTTTCAGAATTTCAGCACTCCTTATTCTAAATAAAATTATTTTAACTAAGGAAAATATATACGGGGTTATTAGGAAAGCAGAAAAGCGAGGAGGTATTTTTCAAATTATTAGGAGCACGCGGCAAACTAGTTTTCAGAATTTCCGCACTCCTTATTCTAATTAAAATAATTTTAACTTAGGAAAATAAATACGGGGTATTAGGAAAGCAGAAGAGCGAAGAAGTATTTTTCAAATTATTAGGAGCACGCGGCAAACTAGTTTTCAGAATTTCCGCACTCCTTATTCTAAATAAAATTATTTTAACTTAGGAAAATATATACGGGGTATTAGGAAAGCAGAAGAGCGAAGAGGTATTTTTCAAATTATTGGGAGCACGCGGCAAACTAGTTTTCAGAATTTCAGCACTCCTTATTCTAAATAAAATTATTTGAAATTAGGAAAATATATACGGGGTATTAGGAAAGCAGAAGAGCGAAGAAGTATTTTTCAAATTATTATTAGCAGGTGGCAAATTAATTTTCAGAATTTCAGCACTCCTTATTCTAAATAAAATTATTTTAACTAAGGAAAATATATACGGGGTATTAGGAAAGCAGAAGAGCGAAGAGGTATTTTTCATTATTAGGAGCACGCGGCAAACTAGTTTTCAGAATTTCCGCACTCCTTATTCTAAATAAAATTATTTTAACTTAGGAAAATATATACGGGGTATTAGGAAAGCAGAAGAGCGAAGAGGTATTTTTCAAATTATTAGGAGCACGCGGCAAACTAGTTTTCAGAATTTCAGCACTCCTTATTCTAAATAAAATTATTTGAACTTAGGAAAATATATACGGGGTATTAGGAAAGCAGAAAAGCGAAGAAGTATTTTTCAAATTATTTTTAGCAGGTGGCAAACTAATTTTCAGAATTTCAGCACTCCTTATTCTAAATAAAATTATTTTTACTAAGGAAAATATATACGGGGTATTAGGAAAGCAGAAGAGCGAGGAGGTATTTTTCAAACTATTATTAGCACGCGGCAAACTAGTCTTCAGAATTTCCGCACGCCTAATTCTAATTAAAATTATTTTAACTTGGGAAATATATACGGGGTATTAGGAAAGCAGAAGAGCGAGGAGGTATTTTTCAAATTATTAGGAGCACGCGGCAAACTAGTTTTCAGAATTTCAGCACTCCTTATTCTAAATAAAATTATTTTAACTAAGGAAAATATATACGGGGTTATTAGGAAAGCAGAAGAGCGAGGAGGTATTTTTCAAATTATTAGGAGCACGCGGCAAACTAGTTTTCAGAATTTCAGCACTCCTTATTCGAAATAAAATTATTTTAACTTGGGAAATATATACGGGGTATTAGGAAAGCAGAAGAGCGAGGAGGTATTTTTCAAATTATTAGGAGCACGCGGCAAACTAGTTTTCAGAATTTCAGCACTCCTTATTCTAAATAAAATTATTTTAACTTCGGAAAATATATACGGGGTATTAGGAAAGCAGAAGAGCGAAGAAGTACTTTTCAAATTATTATTAGCACGCGGCAACCTAGCCTTCTGAATTTCCGCACTCCTAATTCTAAATAAAATTATTTTAACTTAGGAAAATATATACGGGGTATTAGGAAAGCAGAAGAGCGAAGAGGTATTTTTCAAATTATAAGGAGCACGCGACAAACTAGTCTTCAGAATTTCCGCACTCCTAATTCTAATTAAAATCATTTTAACTTAGGAAAATATATACAGGGTATTAGGAAAGCAGAAGAGCGAAGAGGTACTTTTCAAATTATTAGGAGCACGCGGCAAATTAGTCTTCAGAATTTCCGCACTCCTAATTCTAATTAAAATTATTTTAACTTGGGAAATATATACGGGGTATTAGGAAAGCAGAAGAGCGAGGAGGTATTTTTCAAATTATTAGGAGCACGCGGCAAACTAGTTTTCAGAATTTCAGCACTCCTTATTCTAAATAAAATTATTTTAACTAAGGAAAATATGTACGGGGTTATTAGGAAAGCAGAAGAGCGAGGATGTATTTTTCAAATTATTAGGAGCACGCGGCAAACTAGTTTTCAGAATTTCAGCACTCCTTATTCTAAATAAAATTATTTTAACTAAGGAAAATATATACGGGGTTATTAGGAAAGCAGAAGAGCGGGGAGGTATTTTTCAAATTATTAGGAGCACGCGGTAAACTAGTTTTCAGAATTTCAGCACTCCTTATTCTAAATAAAATTATTTTAACTAAGGAAAATATATACGGGGTTATTAGGAAAGCAGAAAAGCGAGGAGGTATTTTTCAAATTATTAGGAGCACGCGGCAAACTAGTTTTCAGAATTTCCGCACTCCTTATTCTAATTAAAATAATTTTAACTTAGGAAAATAAATACGGGGTATTAGGAAAGCAGAAGAGCGAAGAAGTATTTTTCAAATTATTAGGAGCACGCGGCAAACTAGTCTTCAGAATTTCCGCACTCCTTATTCTAAATAAAATTATTTTTACTTAGGAAAATATATACGGGGTATTAGGAAAGCTGAAGAGCGAGCAGGTATTTTTCAAATTATTAGGAGCACGCGGCAAAGTAGTTTTCAGAATTTCCGCACTCCTAATTCTAAATAAAATTATTTTAACTCAGGGAAATATATACGGGGTATTAAGAAAGCAGAAGAGCGAGGGGGTATTTCTCAAATCATCAGGAGCACGCGGCAAAGTAGGTTTCAGAATTTCCGCACTCCTAATTCTAATTAAAATTATTTTAACTTGGGAAATATATACGGGGTATTAGGGAAGCAGAAGAGCGAGGAGGTATTTTTCATTATTAGGAGCACGCGGCAAACTAGTCTTCAGACTTTCCGCACTCCTAATTCTAATTAAAATAATTTTAACTTAGGAAAATATATACGGGGTATTAGGAAAGCAGAAGAGCGAAGAGGTATTTTTCAAATTATAAGGAGCACGCGGCAAACTAGTTTTCAGAATTTCAGCACTCCTTATTCTAAATAAAATTATTTGAACTTAGGAAAATATATACGGGGTATTAGGAAAGCAGAAGAGCGAAGAAGTATTTTTCAAATTATTATTAGCAGGTGGCAAACTAATTTTCAGAATTTCAGCACTCCTTACTCTAAATAAAATTATTTTAACTAAGGAAAATATATACGGGGTATTAGGAAAGCAGAAGAGCGAGGAGGTATTTTTCAAATTATTAGGAGCACGCGGCAAACTAGTCTTCAGAATTTCCGCACGCCTAATTCTAATTAAAATTATTTTAACTTGGGAAATATATACGGGGTATTAGGAAAGCAGAAGAGCGAGGAGGTATTTTTCATTATTAGGAGCACGCGGCAAACTAGTTTTCAGAATTTCAGCACTCCTTATTCTAAATAAAATTATTTTAACTAAGGAAAATATATACGGGGTTATTAGGAAAGCAGAAGAGCGAGGAGGTATTTTTCAAATTATTAGGAGCACGCGGCAAACTAGTTTTCAGAATTTCAGCACTCCTTATTCTAAATAAAATTATTTGAACTTAGGAAAATATATACGGGGTATTAGGAAAGCAGAAGAGCGAAGAAGTATTTTTCAAATTATTATTAGCAGGTGGCAAACTAATTTTCAGAATTTCAGCACTCCTTATTCTAAATAAAATTATTTTAACTAAGGAAAATATATACGGGGTATTAGGAAAGCAGAAGAGCGAGGAGGTATTTTTCAAATTATTAGGAGCACGCGGCAAACTAGTCTTCAGAATTTCCGCACTCCTAATTCTAATTAAAATTATTTTAACTTGGGAAATATATACGGGGTATTAGGAAAGCAGAAGAGCGAGGAGGTATTTTTCATTATTAGGAGCACGCGGCAAACTAGTTTTCAGAATTTCAGCACTCCTTATTCTAAATAAAATTATTTTAACTAAGGAAAATATATACGGGGTATTAGGAAAGCAGAAGAGCGAGGAGGTATTTTTCAAATTATTAGGAGCACGCGGCAAACTAGTTTTCAGTATTTCCGCACTCCTTATTCTAAATAAAATTATTTTAACTAAGGAAAATACATACGGGGTTATTAGGAAAGCAGAAGAGCGGGGAGGTATTTTTCAAATTATTAGAAGCACGCGGCAAACTAGTTTTCAGAATTTCAGCACTCCTTATTCTAAATAAAATTATTTTAACTTGGGAAATATATACGGGGTATTGGGAAAGCAGAAGAGCGAGGAGGTATTTTTCATTATTAGGAGCACGCGGCAAACTAGTTTTCAGAATTTCCGCACTCCTAATTCTAATTAAAATAATTTTAACTTAGGAAAATAAATACGGGGTATTAGGAAAGCAGAAGAGCGAAGATGTATTTTTCAAATTATTAGGAGCACGCGGCAAACTAGTCTTCAGAATTTCCGCACTCCTAATTCTAATTAAAATTATTTTAACTTGGGAAATATATACGGGGTATTAGGAAAGCAGCAGAGCGAGGAGGTATTTTTCATTATTAGGAGCACGCGGCAAACTAGTTTTCAGAATTTCCGCACTCCTTATTCTAAATAAAATTATTTTAACCAAGGAAAATATATACGGGCTTATTAGGAAAGCAGAAGAGCGAGGAGGTATTTTTCAAATTATTAGGAGCACACGGCAAACTAGTTTTCAGAATTTCCGCACTCCTTATTCTAATTAAAATAATTTTAACTTAGGAAAATAAATACGGGGTATTAGGAAAGCAGAAGAGCGAAGAAGTATTTTTCAAATTATTAGGAGCACGCGGCAAACTAGTCTTCAGAATTTCCGCACTCCTTATTCTAATTAAAATTATTTTAACTTGGGAAATATATACGGGGTATTGGGAAAGCAGAAGAGCGAGGAGGTATTTTTCATTATTAGGAGCACGCGGCAAACTAGTTTTCAGAATTTCCGCACTCCTAATTCTAATTAAAATAATTTTAACTTAGGAAAATAAATACGGGGTATTAGGAAAGCAGAAGAGCGAAGAAGTATTTTTCAAATTATTAGGAGCACGCGGCAAACTAGTTTTCAGAATTTCCGCACTCCTTATTCTAAATAAAATTATTTTAACTTAGGAAAATATATACGGGGTATTAGGAAAGCAGAAGAGCGAAGAGGTATTTTTCAAATTATTAGGAGCACGCGGCAAACTAGTTTTCAGAATTTCAGCACTCCTTATTCTAAATAAAATTATTTGAACTTAGGAAAATATATACGGGGTATTAGGAAAGCAGAAGAGCGAAGAAGTATTTTTCAAATTATTATTAGCAGGTGGCAAACTAATTTTCAGAATTTCAGCGCTCCTTATTCTAAATAAAATTATTTTAACTAAGGAAAATATATACGGGGTATTAGGAAAGTAGAAGAGCGAGGAGGTATTTTTCAAACTATTAGGAGCACGCGGCAAACTAGTCTTCAGAATTTCCGCACGCCTAATTCTAATTAAAATTATTTTAACTTGGGAAATATATACGGGGTATTAGGAAAGCAGAAGAGCGAGGAGGTATTTTTCATTATTAGGAGCACGCGGCAAACTAGTTTTCAGAATTTCAGCACTCCTTATTCTAAATAAAATTATTTTAACTAAGGAAAATATATACGGGGTTATTAGGAAAGCAGAAGAGCGAGGAGGTATTTTTCAAATTATTAGGAGCACGCGGCAAACTAGTTTTCAGAATTTCAGCACTCCTTATTCTAAATAAAATTATTTTAACTAAGGAAAATATGTACGGGGTTATTAGGAAAGCAGAAGAGCGAGGATGTATTTTTCAAATTATTAGGAGCACGCGGCAAACTAGTTTTCAGAATTTCAGCACTCCTTATTCTAAATAAAATTATTTTAACTAAGGAAAATATATACGGGGTTATTAGGAAAGCAGAAGAGCGGGGAGGTATTTTTCAAATTATTAGGAGCACGCGGCAAACTAGTTTTCAGAATTTCAGCACTCCTTATTCTATATAAAATTATTTTTACTAAGGAAAATATATACGGGGTATTAGGAAAGCAGAAGAGCGAGGAGGTATTTTTCAAATTATTAGGAGCACGCGGCAAACTAGTCTTCAGAATTTCCGCACGCCTAATTCTAATTAAAATTATTTTAACTTCGGAAAATATACACGGGGTATTAGGAAAGCAGAAGAGCGAAGAAGTATTTTTCAAATTATTATTAGCACACGGCAACCTAGCCTTCTGAATTTCCGCACTCCTAATTCTAAATAAAATTATTTTAACTTAGGAAAATATATACGGGGTATTAGGAAAGCAGAAGAGCGAAGAGGTATTTTTCAAATTATAAGGAGCACGCGACAACCTAGCCTTCAGAATTTCCGCACTCCTAATTCTAAATAAAATTATTTTAATTTGGGAAATATATACGGGGTATTAGGAAAGCAGAAGAGCGAAGAGGTATTTTTCAAATTATTAGGAGCACGCGGCAAACTAGTCTTCAGAATTTCCGCACTCCTAATTGTAATTAAAATTATTTTAACTTGGGAAGTATATACGGGGTATTAGGAAAGCAGAAGAGCGAGGAGGTATTTTTCAAATTATTAGGAGCACGCGGCAAACTAGTTTTCAGAATTTCAGCACTCCTTATTCTAAATAAAATTATTTTAACTAAGGAAAATATGTACGGGGTTATTAGGAAAGCAGAAGAGCGAGGATGTATTTTTCAAATTATTAGGAGCACGCGGCAAACTAGTTTTCAGAATTTCAGCACTCCTTATTCTAAATAAAATTATTTTAACAAAGGAAAATATATACGGGGATATTAGGAAAGCAGAAGAGCGGGGAGGTATTTTTCAAATTATTAGGAGCACGCGGCAAACTAGTTTTCAGAATTTCAGCACTCCTTATTCTAAATAAAATTATTTTAACTAAGGAAAATATATACGGGGTATTAGGAAAGCAGAAGAGCGAGGAGGTATTTTTCAAATTATTAGGAGCACGCGGCAAACTAGTTTTCAGAATTTCCGCACTCCTTATTCTAAATGAAATTATTTTAACTGAGGAAAATACATACGGGGTTATTAGGAAAGCAGAAGAGCGGGGAGGTATTTTTCAAATTATTAGAAGCACGCGGCAAACTAGTTTTCAGAATTTCCGCACTCCTTATTCTAAATAAAATTATTTTAACCAAGGAAAATATATACGGGGTTATTAGGAAAGCAGAAGAGCGAGGAGGTATTTTTCAAATTATTAGGAGCACGCGGCAAACTAGTTTTCAGAATTTCCGCACTCCTTATTCTAATTAAAATAATTTTAACTTAGGAAAATAAATACGGGGTATTAGGAAAGCAGAAGAGCGAAGATGTATTTTTCAAATTATTAGGAGCACGCGGCAAACTAGTCTTCAGAATTTCCGCACTCCTTATTCTAAATAAAATTATTTTAACTTAGGAAAATATATACGGGGTATTAGGAAAGCAGAAGAGCGAAGAGGTATTTTTCAAATTATTAGGAGCACGCGGCAAACTAGTCTTCAGAATTTCCGCACTCCTAATTCTAATTAAAATTATTTTAACTTGGGAAATATATACGGGGTATTAGGAAAGCAGAATAGCGAGGAGGTATTTTTCATTATTAGGAGCACGCGGCAAACTAGTTTTCAGAATTTCCGCACTCCTTATTCTAAATAAAATTATTTTAACCAAGGAAAATATATACGGGCTTATTAGGAAAGCAGAAGAGCGAGGAGGTATTTTTCAAATTATTAGGAGCACACGGCAAACTAGTTTTCAGAATTTCCGCACTCCTTATTCTAATTAAAATAATTTTAACTTAGGAAAATAAATACGGGGTATTAGGAAAGCAGAAGAGCGAAGAAGTATTTTTCAAATTATTAGGAGCACGCGGCAAACTAGTCTTCAGAATTTCCGCACTCCTTATTCTAATTAAAATTATTTTAACTTGGGAAATATATACGGGGTATTAGGAAAGCAGAAGAGCGAGGAGGTATTTTTCATTATTAGGAGCACGCGGCAAACTAGTTTTCAGAATTTCCGCACTCCTAATTCTAATTAAAATAATTTTAACTTAGGAATATAAATACGGGGTATTAGGAAAGCAGAAGAGCGAAGAAGTATTTTTCAAATTATTAGGAGCACGCGGCAAACTAGTTTTCAGAATTTCCGCACTCCTTATTCTAAATAAAATTATATTAACTTAGGAAAATATATACGGAGTATTAGGAAAGCAGAAGAGCGAAGAAGTATTTTTCAAATTATTATTAGCAGGTGGCAAACTAATTTTCAGAATTTCAGCACTCCTTACTCTAAATAAAATTATTTTAACTAAGGAAAATATATACGGGGTATTAGGAAAGCAGAAGAGCGAGGAGGTATTTTTCAAATTATTAGGAGCACGCGGCAAACTAGTCTTCAGAATTTCCGCACGCCTAATTCTAATTAAAATTATTTTAACTTGGGAAATATATACGGGGTATTAGGAAAGCAGAAGAGCGAGGAGGTATTTTTCATTATTAGGAGCACGCGGCAAACTAGTTTTCAGAATTTCAGCACTCCTTATTCTAAATAAAATTATTTTAACTAAGGAAAATATATACGGGGTTATTAGGAAAGCAGAAGAGCGAGGAGGTATTTTTCAAATTATTAGGAGCACGCGGCAAACTAGTTTTCAGAATTTCAGCACTCCTTATTCTAAATAAAATTATTTGAACTTAGGAAAATATATACGGGGTATTAGGAAAGCAGAAGAGCGAAGAAGTATTTTTCAAATTATTATTAGCAGGTGGCAAACTAATTTTCAGAATTTCAGCACTCCTTATTCTAAATAAAATTATTTTAACTAAGGAAAATATATACGGGGTATTAGGAAAGCAGAAGAGCGAGGAGGTATTTTTCAAATTATTAGGAGCACGCGGCAAACTAGTCTTCAGAATTTCCGCACTCCTAATTCTAATTAAAATTATTTTAACTTGGGAAATATATACGGGGTATTAGGAAAGCAGAAGAGCGAGGAGGTATTTTTCATTATTAGGAGCACGCGGCAAACTAGTTTTCAGAATTTCAGCACTCCTTATTCTAAATAAAATTATTTTAACTAAGGAAAATATATACGGGGTATTAGGAAAGCAGAAGAGCGAGGAGGTATTTTTCAAATTATTAGGAGCACGCGGCAAACTAGTTTTCAGTATTTCCGCACTCCTTATTCTAAATAAAATTATTTTAACTAAGGAAAATACATACGGGGTTATTAGGAAAGCAGAAGAGCGGGGAGGTATTTTTCAAATTATTAGAAGCACGCGGCAAACTAGTTTTCAGAATTTCAGCACTCCTTATTCTAAATAAAATTATTTTAACTTGGGAAATATATACGGGGTATTGGGAAAGCAGAAGAGCGAGGAGGTATTTTTCATTATTAGGAGCACGCGGCAAACTAGTTTTCAGAATTTCCGCACTCCTAATTCTAATTAAAATAATTTTAACTTAGGAAAATAAATACGGGGTATTAGGAAAGCAGAAGAGCGAAGATGTATTTTTCAAATTATTAGGAGCACGCGGCAAACTAGTCTTCAGAATTTCCGCACTCCTAATTCTAATTAAAATTATTTTAACTTGGGAAATATATACGGGGTATTAGGAAAGCAGCAGAGCGAGGAGGTATTTTTCATTATTAGGAGCACGCGGCAAACTAGTTTTCAGAATTTCCGCACTCCTTATTCTAAATAAAATTATTTTAACCAAGGAAAATATATACGGGCTTATTAGGAAAGCAGAAGAGCGAGGAGGTATTTTTCAAATTATTAGGAGCACACGGCAAACTAGTATTCAGAATTTCCGCACTCCTTATTCTAATTAAAATAATTTTAACTTAGGAAAATAAATACGGGGTATTAGGAAAGCAGAAGAGCGAAGAAGTATTTTTCAAATTATTAGGAGCACGCGGCAAACTAGTCTTCAGAATTTCCGCACTCCTTATTCTAATTAAAATTATTTTAACTTGGGAAATATATACGGGGTATTGGGAAAGCAGAAGAGCGAGGAGGTATTTTTCATTATTAGGAGCACGCGGCAAACTAGTTTTCAGAATTTCCGCACTCCTAATTCTAATTAAAATAATTTTAACTTAGGAAAATAAATACGGGGTATTAGGAAAGCAGAAGAGCGAAGAAGTATTTTTCAAATTATTAGGAGCACGCGGCAAACTAGTTTTCAGAATTTCCGCACTCCTTATTCTAAATAAAATTATTTTAACTTAGGAAAATATATACGGGGTATTAGGAAAGCAGAAGAGCGAAGAGGTATTTTTCAAATTATTAGGAGCACGCGGCAAACTAGTTTTCAGAATTTCAGCACTCCTTATTCTAAATAAAATTATTTGAACTTAGGAAAATATATACGGGGTATTAGGAAAGCAGAAGAGCGAAGAAGTATTTTTCAAATTATTATTAGCAGGTGGCAAACTAATTTTCAGAATTTCAGCGCTCCTTATTCTAAATAAAATTATTTTAACTAAGGAAAATATATACGGGGTATTAGGAAAGTAGAAGAGCGAGGAGGTATTTTTCAAACTATTAGGAGCACGCGGCAAACTAGTCTTCAGAATTTCCGCACGCCTAATTCTAATTAAAATTATTTTAACTTGGGAAATATATACGGGGTATTAGGAAAGCAGAAGAGCGAGGAGGTATTTTTCATTATTAGGAGCACGCGGCAAACTAGTTTTCAGAATTTCAGCACTCCTTATTCTAAATAAAATTATTTTAACTAAGGAAAATATATACGGGGTTATTAGGAAAGCAGAAGAGCGAGGAGGTATTTTTCAAATTATTAGGAGCACGCGGCAAACTAGTTTTCAGAATTTCAGCACTCCTTATTCTAAATAAAATTATTTTAACTAAGGAAAATATGTACGGGGTTATTAGGAAAGCAGAAGAGCGAGGATGTATTTTTCAAATTATTAGGAGCACGCGGCAAACTAGTTTTCAGAATTTCAGCACTCCTTATTCTAAATAAAATTATTTTAACTAAGGAAAATATATACGGGGTTATTAGGAAAGCAGAAGAGCGGGGAGGTATTTTTCAAATTATTAGGAGCACGCGGCAAACTAGTTTTCAGAATTTCAGCACTCCTTATTCTATATAAAATTATTTTTACTAAGGAAAATATATACGGGGTATTAGGAAAGCAGAAGAGCGAGGAGGTATTTTTCAAATTATTAGGAGCACGCGGCAAACTAGTCTTCAGAATTTCCGCACGCCTAATTCTAATTAAAATTATTTTAACTTCGGAAAATATACACGGGGTATTAGGAAAGCAGAAGAGCGAAGAAGTATTTTTCAAATTATTATTAGCACACGGCAACCTAGCCTTCTGAATTTCCGCACTCCTAATTCTAAATAAAATTATTTTAACTTAGGAAAATATATACGGGGTATTAGGAAAGCAGAAGAGCGAAGAGGTATTTTTCAAATTATAAGGAGCACGCGACAACCTAGCCTTCAGAATTTCCGCACTCCTAATTCTAAATAAAATTATTTTAATTTGGGAAATATATACGGGGTATTAGGAAAGCAGAAGAGCGAAGAGGTATTTTTCAAATTATTAGGAGCACGCGGCAAACTAGTCTTCAGAATTTCCGCACTCCTAATTGTAATTAAAATTATTTTAACTTGGGAAGTATATACGGGGTATTAGGAAAGCAGAAGAGCGAGGAGGTATTTTTCAAATTATTAGGAGCACGCGGCAAACTAGTTTTCAGAATTTCAGCACTCCTTATTCTAAATAAAATTATTTTAACTAAGGAAAATATGTACGGGGTTATTAGGAAAGCAGAAGAGCGAGGATGTATTTTTCAAATTATTAGGAGCACGCGGCAAACTAGTTTTCAGAATTTCAGCACTCCTTATTCTAAATAAAATTATTTTAACAAAGGAAAATATATACGGGGATATTAGGAAAGCAGAAGAGCGGGGAGGTATTTTTCAAATTATTAGGAGCACGCGGCAAACTAGTTTTCAGAATTTCAGCACTCCTTATTCTAAATAAAATTATTTTAACTAAGGAAAATATATACGGGGTATTAGGAAAGCAGAAGAGCGAGGAGGTATTTTTCAAATTATTAGGAGCACGCGGCAAACTAGTTTTCAGAATTTCCGCACTCCTTATTCTAAATGAAATTATTTTAACTGAGGAAAATACATACGGGGTTATTAGGAAAGCAGAAGAGCGGGGAGGTATTTTTCAAATTATTAGAAGCACGCGGCAAACTAGTTTTCAGAATTTCCGCACTCCTTATTCTAAATAAAATTATTTTAACCAAGGAAAATATATACGGGGTTATTAGGAAAGCAGAAGAGCGAGGAGGTATTTTTCAAATTATTAGGAGCACGCGGCAAACTAGTTTTCAGAATTTCCGCACTCCTTATTCTAATTAAAATAATTTTAACTTAGGAAAATAAATACGGGGTATTAGGAAAGCAGAAGAGCGAAGATGTATTTTTCAAATTATTAGGAGCACGCGGCAAACTAGTCTTCAGAATTTCCGCACTCCTTATTCTAAATAAAATTATTTTAACTTAGGAAAATATATACGGGGTATTAGGAAAGCAGAAGAGCGAAGAGGTATTTTTCAAATTATTAGGAGCACGCGGCAAACTAGTCTTCAGAATTTCCGCACTCCTAATTCTAATTAAAATTATTTTAACTTGGGAAATATATACGGGGTATTAGGAAAGCAGAATAGCGAGGAGGTATTTTTCATTATTAGGAGCACGCGGCAAACTAGTTTTCAGAATTTCCGCACTCCTTATTCTAAATAAAATTATTTTAACCAAGGAAAATATATACGGGCTTATTAGGAAAGCAGAAGAGCGAGGAGGTATTTTTCAAATTATTAGGAGCACACGGCAAACTAGTTTTCAGAATTTCCGCACTCCTTATTCTAATTAAAATAATTTTAACTTAGGAAAATAAATACGGGGTATTAGGAAAGCAGAAGAGCGAAGAAGTATTTTTCAAATTATTAGGAGCACGCGGCAAACTAGTCTTCAGAATTTCCGCACTCCTTATTCTAATTAAAATTATTTTAACTTGGGAAATATATACGGGGTATTAGGAAAGCAGAAGAGCGAGGAGGTATTTTTCATTATTAGGAGCACGCGGCAAACTAGTTTTCAGAATTTCCGCACTCCTAATTCTAATTAAAATAATTTTAACTTAGGAATATAAATACGGGGTATTAGGAAAGCAGAAGAGCGAAGAAGTATTTTTCAAATTATTAGGAGCACGCGGCAAACTAGTTTTCAGAATTTCCGCACTCCTTATTCTAAATAAAATTATATTAACTTAGGAAAATATATACGGAGTATTAGGAAAGCAGAAGAGCGAAGAGGTATTTTTCAAATTATTAGGAGCACGCGGCAAACTAGTTTTCAGAATTTCAGCACTCCTTATTCTAAATAAAATTATTTGAACTTAGGAAAATATATACGGGGTATTAGGAAAGCAGAAGAGCGAAGAAGTATTTTTCAAATTATTATTAGCAGGTGGCAAACTAATTTTCAGAATTTCAGCGCTCCTTATTCTAAATAAAATTATTTTAACTAAGGAAAATATATACGGGGTATTAGGAAAGCAGAAGAGCGAGGAGGTATTTTTCAAACTATTAGGAGCACGCGGCAAACTAGTCTTCAGAATTTCCGCACGCCTAATTCTAATTAAAATTATTTTAACTTGGGAAATATATACGGGTTATTAGGAAAGCAGAAGAGCGAGGAGGTATTTTTCAAATTATTAGGAGCACGCGGCAAACTAGTTTTCAGAATTTCAGCACTCCTCATTCTAAATAAAATTATTTTAACTAAGGAAAATATGTACGGGGTTATTAGGAAAGCAGAAGAGCGAGGATGTATTTTTCAAATTATTAGGAGCACGCGGCAAACTAGTTTTCAGAATTTCAGCACTCCTTATTCTAAATAAAATTATTTTAACTAAGGAAAATATATACGGGGTTATTAGGAAAGCAGAAGAGCGAGGAGGTATTTTTCAAATTATTAGGAGCACGCGGCAAACTAGTTTTCAGAATTTCCGCACTCCTTATTCTAAATGAAATTATTTTAACTGAGGAAAATACATACGGGGTTATTAGGAAAGCAGAAGAGCGGGGAGGTATTTTTCAAATTATTAGAAGCACGCGGCAAACTAGTTTTCAGAATTTCCGCACTCCTTATTCTAAATAAAATTATTTTAACCAAGGAAAATATATACGGGGTTATTAGGAAAGCAGAAGAGCGAGGAGGTATTTTTCAAATTATTAGGAGCACGCGGCAAACTAGTTTTCAGAATTTCCGCACTCCTTATTCTAATTAAAATAATTTTAACTTAGGAAAATAAATACGGGGTATTAGGAAAGCAGAAGAGCGAAGATGTATTTTTCAAATTATTAGGAGCACGCGGCAAACTAGTCTTCAGAATTTCCGCACTCCTTATTCTAAATAAAATTATTTTAACTTAGGAAAATATATACGGGGTATTAGGAAAGCAGAAGAGCGAAGAGGTATTTTTCAAATTATTAGGAGCACGCGGCAAACTAGTCTTCAGAATTTCCGCACTCCTAATTCTAATTAAAATTATTTTAACTTGGGAAATATATACGGGGTATTAGGAAAGCAGAATAGCGAGGAGGTATTTTTCATTATTAGGAGCACGCGGCAAACTAGTTTTCAGAATTTCCGCACTCCTTATTCTAAATAAAATTATTTTAACCAAGGAAAATATATACGGGCTTATTAGGAAAGCAGAAGAGCGAGGAGGAATTTTTCAAATTATTAGGAGCACACGGCAAACTAGTTTTCAGAATTTCCGCACTCCTTATTCTAATTAAAATAATTTTAACTTAGGAAAATAAATACGGGGTATTAGGAAAGCAGAAGAGCGAAGAAGTATTTTTCAAATTATTAGGAGCACGCGGCAAACTAGTCTTCAGAATTTCCGCACTCCTTATTCTAATTAAAATTATTTTAACTTGGGAAATATATACGGGGTATTAGGAAAGCAGAAGAGCGAGGAGGTATTTTTCATTATTAGGAGCACGCGGCAAACTAGTTTTCAGAATTTCCGCACTCCTAATTCTAATTAAAATAATTTTAACTTAGGAATATAAATACGGGGTATTAGGAAAGCAGAAGAGCGAAGAAGTATTTTTCAAATTATTAGGAGCACGCGGCAAACTAGTTTTCAGAATTTCCGCACTCCTTATTCTAAATAAAATTATATTAACTTAGGAAAATATATACGGAGTATTAGGAAAGCAGAAGAGCGAAGAGGTATTTTTCAAATTATTAGGAGCACGCGGCAAACTAGTTTTCAGAATTTCAGCACTCCTTATTCTAAATAAAATTATTTGAACTTAGGAAAATATATACGGGGTATTAGGAAAGCAGAAGAGCGAAGAAGTATTTTTCAAATTATTATTAGCAGGTGGCAAACTAATTTTCAGAATTTCAGCGCTCCTTATTCTAAATAAAATTATTTTAACTAAGGAAAATATATACGGGGTATTAGGAAAGCAGAAGAGCGAGGAGGTATTTTTCAAACTATTAGGAGCACGCGGCAAACTAGTCTTCAGAATTTCCGCACGCCTAATTCTAATTAAAATTATTTTAACTTGGGAAATATATACGGGTTATTAGGAAAGCAGAAGAGCGAGGAGGTATTTTTCAAATTATTAGGAGCACGCGGCAAACTAGTTTTCAGAATTTCAGCACTCCTCATTCTAAATAAAATTATTTTAACTAAGGAAAATATGTACGGGGTTATTAGGAAAGCAGAAGAGCGAGGATGTATTTTTCAAATTATTAGGAGCACGCGGCAAACTAGTTTTCAGAATTTCAGCACTCCTTATTCTAAATAAAATTATTTTAACTAAGGAAAATATATACGGGGTTATTAGGAAAGCAGAAGAGCGGGGAGGTATTTTTCAAATTATTAGGAGCACGCGGCAAACTAGTTTTCAGAATTTCAGCACTCCTTATTCTAAATAAAATTATTTTTACTAAGGAAAATATATACGGGGTATTAGGAAAGCAGAAGAGCGAGGAGGTATTTTTCAAATTATTAGGAGCACGCGGCAAACTATTCTTCAGAATTTCCGCACGCCTAATTCTAATTAAAATTATTTTAACTTGGGAAATATATACGGGGTATTAGGAAAGCAGAAGAGCGAGGAGGTATTTTTCAAATTATTAGGAGCACGCGGCAAACTAGTTTTCAGAATTTCAGCACTCCTTATTCTAAATAAAATTATTTTAACTTCGGAAAATATATACGGGGTATTAGGAAAGCAGAAGAGCGAAGAAGTATTTTTCAAATTATTATTAGCAGGTGGCAAACTAATTTTCAGAATTTCAGCGCTCCTTATTCTAAATAAAATTATTTTAACTAAGGAAAATATATACGGGGTATTAGGAAAGCAGAAGAGCGAGGAGGTATTTTTCAAACTATTAGGAGCACGCGGCAAACTAGTCTTCAGAATTTCCGCACGCCTAATTCTAATTAAAATTATTTTAACTTGGGAAATATATACGGGTTATTAGGAAAGCAGAAGAGCGAGGAGGTATTTTTCAAATTATTAGGAGCACGCGGCAAACTAGTTTTCAGAATTTCAGCACTCCTTATTCTAAATAAAATTATTTTAACTAAGGAAAATATGTACGGGGTTATTAGGAAAGCAGAAGAGCGAGGATGTATTTTTCAAATTATTAGGAGCACGCGGCAAACTAGTTTTCAGAATTTCAGCACTCCTTATTCTAAATAAAATTATTTTAACTAAGGAAAATATATACGGGGTTATTAGGAAAGCAGAAGAGCGGGGAGGTATTTTTCAAATTATTAGGAGCACGCGGCAAACTAGTTTTCAGAATTTCAGCACTCCTTATTCTAAATAAAATTATTTTTACTAAGGAAAATATATACGGGGTATTAGGAAAGCAGAAGAGCGAGGAGGTATTTTTCAAATTATTAGGAGCACGCGGCAAACTATTCTTCAGAATTTCCGCACGCCTAATTCTAATTAAAATTATTTTAACTTGGGAAATATATACGGGGTATTAGGAAAGCAGAAGAGCGAGGAGGTATTTTTCAAATTATTAGGAGCACGCGGCAAACTAGTTTTCAGAATTTCAGCACTCCTTATTCTAAATAAAATTATTTTAACTTCGGAAAATATATACGGGGTATTAGGAAAGCAGAAGAGCGAAGAAGTATTTTTCAAATTATTATTAGCAGGTGGCAAACTAATTTTCAGAATTTCAGCGCTCCTTATTCTAAATAAAATTATTTTAACTAAGGAAAATATATACGGGGTATTAGGAAAGCAGAAGAGCGAGGAGGTATTTTTCAAACTATTAGGAGCACGCGGCAAACTAGTCTTCAGAATTTCCGCACGCCTAATTCTAATTAAAATTATTTTAACTTGGGAAATATATACGGGTTATTAGGAAAGCAGAAGAGCGAGGAGGTATTTTTCAAATTATTAGGAGCACGCGGCAAACTAGTTTTCAGAATTTCAGCACTCCTTATTCTAAATAAAATTATTTTAACTAAGGAAAATATGTACGGGGTTATTAGGAAAGCAGAAGAGCGAGGATGTATTTTTCAAATTATTAGGAGCACGCGGCAAACTAGTTTTCAGAATTTCAGCACTCCTTATTCTAAATAAAATTATTTTAACTAAGGAAAATATATACGGGGTTATTAGGAAAGCAGAAGAGCGGGGAGGTATTTTTCAAATTATTAGGAGCACGCGGCAAACTAGTTTTCAGAATTTCAGCACTCCTTATTCTAAATAAAATTATTTTTACTAAGGAAAATATATACGGGGTATTAGGAAAGCAGAAGAGCGAGGAGGTATTTTTCAAATTATTAGGAGCACGTGGCAAACTAGTTTTCAGAATTTCCGCACTCCTTATTCTAATTAAAATAATTTTAACTTAGGAAAATAAATACGGGGTATTAGGAAAGCAGAAGAGCGAGGAGGTATTTTTCAAATTATTAGGAGCACGCGGCAAAGTAGTTTTCAGAATTTCCGCACTCCTAATTTTAAATAAAATTATTTTAACTCAGAGAAATATATACGGGGTATTAAGAAAGCAGAAGAGCGAGGGGGTATTTCTCAAATCATCAGGAGCACGCGGCAAAGTAGGTTTCAGAATTTCCGCACTCCTAATTCTAATTAAAATTATTTTAACTTGGGAAATATATACGGGGTATTAGGAAAGCAGAAGAGCGAGGAGGAATTTTTCATTATTAGGAGCACGCGGCAAACTAGTCTTCAGAATTTCCGCACTCCTAATTCTAATTAAAATAATTTTAACTTAGGAAAATATATACGGGGTATTAGGAAAGCAGAAGAGCGAAGAGGTATTTTTCAAATTATAAGGAGCACGCGACAACCTAGCCTTCAGAATTTCCGCACTCCTAATTCTAAATAAAATTATTTTAACTTGGGAAATATATACGGGGTATTAGGAAAGCAGAAGAGCGAAGAGGTATTTTTCAAATTATTAGGAGCACGCGGCAAACTAGTTTTCAGAATTTCAGCACTCCTTATTCTAAATAAAATTATTTGAATTTAGGAAAATATATACGGGGTATTAGGAAAGCAGAAGAGCGAAGAAGTATTTTTCAAATTATTATTAGCAGGTGGCAAACTAATTTTCAGAATTTCAGCACTCCTTATTCTAAATAAAATTATTTTAACCAAGGAAAATATATACGGGGTTATCAGGAAAGCAGAAGAGCGAGGAGGTATTTTTCAAATTATTAGGAGCACGCGGCAAACTAGTCTTCAGAATTTCCGCACTCCTTATTCTAATTAAAATTATTTTAACTTGGGAAATATATACGGGGTATTAGGAAAGCAGAAGGGCGAGGAGGTATTTTTCATTATTAGGAGCACGCGGCAAACTAGTTTTCAGAATTTCCGCACTCCTTATTCTAAATAACATTATTTTAACTAAGGAAAATACATACGGGGTTATTAGGAAAGCAGAAGAGCGGGGAGGTATTTTTCAAATTATTAGAAGCACGCGGCAAACTAGTTTTCAGAATTTCCGCACTCCTTATTCTAAATAAAATTATTTTAACCAAGGAAAATATATACGGGGTTATCAGGAAAGCAGAAGAGCGAGGAGGTATTTTTCAAATTATTAGGAGCACGCGGCAAACTAGTCTTCAGAATTTCCGCACTCCTTATTCTAAATAAAATTATTTTAACTTAGGAAAATATATACGTGGTATTAGGAAAGCAGAAGAGCGAAGAGGTATTTTTCAAATTATTAGGAGCACGCGGCAAACTAGTTTTCAGAATTTCAGCACTCCTTATTCTAAATAAAATTATTTGAACTTAGGAAAATATATACGGGGTATTAGGAAAGCAGAAGAGCGAAGAAGTATTTTTCAAATAATTATTAGCAGGTGGCAAACTAATTTTCAGAATTTCAGCACTCCTTATTCTAAATAAAATTATTTTAACTAAGGAAAATATATACGGGGTATTAGGAAAGCAGAAGAGCGAGGAGGTATTTTTCAAATTATTAGGAGCACGCGGCAAACTAGTTTTCAGAATTTCAGCACTCCTTATTCTAAATAAAATTATTTTAACTAAGGAAAATATGTACGGGGTTATTAGGAAAGCAGAAGAGCGAGGATGTATTTTTCAAATTATTAGGAGCACGCGGCAAACTAGTTTTCAGAATTTCAGCACTCCTTATTCTAAATAAAATTATTTTAACTAAGGAAAATATATACGGGGTTATTAGGAAAGCAGAAGAGCGGGGAGGTATTTTTCAAATTATTAGGAGCACGCGGCAAACTAGTTTTCAGAATTTCAGCACTCCTTATTCTAAATAAAATTATTTGAACTTAGGAAAATATATACGGGGTATTAGGAAAGCAGAAGAGCGAAGAAGTATTTTTCAAATTATTATTAGCAGGTGGCAAACTAATTTTCAGAATTTCAGCACTCCTTATTCTAAATAAAATTATTTTAACTAAGGAAAATATATACGGGGTATTAGGAAAGCAGAAGAGCGAGGAGGTATTTTTCAAATTATTAGGAGCACGCGGCAAACTAGTCTTCAGAATTTCCGCACTCCTAATTCTAATTAAAATTATTTTAACTTGGGAAATATATACGGGGTATTAGGAAAGCAGAAGAGCGAGGAGGTATTTTTCATTATTAGGAGCACGCGGCAAACTAGTTTTCAGAATTTCAGCACTCCTTATTCTAAATAAAATTATTTTAACTCAGGAAAATATATACGGGGTATTAGGAAAGCAGAAGAGCGAGGAGGTATTTTTCAAATTATTAGGAGCACGCGGCAAACTAGTTTTCAGTATTTCCGCACTCCTTATTCTAAATAAAATTATTTTAACTAAGGAAAATACATACGGGGTTATTAGGAAAGCAGAAGAGCGGGGAGGTATTTTTCAAATTATTAGAAGCACGCGGCAAACTAGTTTTCAGAATTTCAGCACTCCTTATTCTAAATAAAATTATTTTAACTTGGGAAATATATACGGGGTATTGGGAAAGCAGAAGAGCGAGGAGGTATTTTTCATTATTAGGAGCACGCGGCAAACTAGTTTTCAGAATTTCCGCACTCCTAATTCTAATTAAAATAATTTTAACTTAGGAAAATAAATACGGGGTATTAGGAAAGCAGAAGAGCGAAGATGTATTTTTCAAATTATTAGGAGCACGCGGCAAACTAGTCTTCAGAATTTCCGCACTCCTAATTCTAATTAAAATTATTTTAACTTGGGAAATATATACGGGGTATTAGGAAAGCAGCAGAGCGAGGAGGTATTTTTCATTATTAGGAGCACGCGGCAAACTAGTTTTCAGAATTTCCGCACTCCTTATTCTAAATAAAATTATTTTAACCAAGGAAAATATATACGGGCTTATTAGGAAAGCAGAAGAGCGAGGAGGTATTTTTCAAATTATTAGGAGCACACGGCAAACTAGTATTCAGAATTTCCGCACTCCTTATTCTAATTAAAATAATTTTAACTTAGGAAAATAAATACGGGGTATTAGGAAAGCAGAAGAGCGAAGAAGTATTTTTCAAATTATTAGGAGCACGCGGCAAACTAGTCTTCAGAATTTCCGCACTCCTTATTCTAATTAAAATTATTTTAACTTGGGAAATATATACGGGGTATTGGGAAAGCAGAAGAGCGAGGAGGTATTTTTCATTATTAGGAGCACGCGGCAAACTAGTTTTCAGAATTTCCGCACTCCTAATTCTAATTAAAATAATTTTAACTTAGGAAAATAAATACGGGGTATTAGGAAAGCAGAAGAGCGAAGAAGTATTTTTCAAATTATTAGGAGCACGCGGCAAACTAGTTTTCAGAATTTCCGCACTCCTTATTCTAAATAAAATTATTTTAACTTAGGAAAATATATACGGGGTATTAGGAAAGCAGAAGAGCGAAGAGGTATTTTTCAAATTATTAGGAGCACGCGGCAAACTAGTTTTCAGAATTTCAGCACTCCTTATTCTAAATAAAATTATTTGAACTTAGGAAAATATATACGGGGTATTAGGAAAGCAGAAGAGCGAAGAAGTATTTTTCAAATTATTATTAGCAGGTGGCAAACTAATTTTCAGAATTTCAGCGCTCCTTATTCTAAATAAAATTATTTTAACTAAGGAAAATATATACGGGGTATTAGGAAAGTAGAAGAGCGAGGAGGTATTTTTCAAACTATTAGGAGCACGCGGCAAACTAGTCTTCAGAATTTCCGCACGCCTAATTCTAATTAAAATTATTTTAACTTGGGAAATATATACGGGGTATTAGGAAAGCAGAAGAGCGAGGAGGTATTTTTCATTATTAGGAGCACGCGGCAAACTAGTTTTCAGAATTTCAGCACTCCTTATTCTAAATAAAATTATTTTAACTAAGGAAAATATATACGGGGTTATTAGGAAAGCAGAAGAGCGAGGAGGTATTTTTCAAATTATTAGGAGCACGCGGCAAACTAGTTTTCAGAATTTCAGCACTCCTTATTCTAAATAAAATTATTTTAACTAAGGAAAATATGTACGGGGTTATTAGGAAAGCAGAAGAGCGAGGATGTATTTTTCAAATTATTAGGAGCACGCGGCAAACTAGTTTTCAGAATTTCAGCACTCCTTATTCTAAATAAAATTATTTTAACTAAGGAAAATATATACGGGGTTATTAGGAAAGCAGAAGAGCGGGGAGGTATTTTTCAAATTATTAGGAGCACGCGGCAAACTAGTTTTCAGAATTTCAGCACTCCTTATTCTATATAAAATTATTTTTACTAAGGAAAATATATACGGGGTATTAGGAAAGCAGAAGAGCGAGGAGGTATTTTTCAAATTATTAGGAGCACGCGGCAAACTAGTCTTCAGAATTTCCGCACGCCTAATTCTAATTAAAATTATTTTAACTTCGGAAAATATACACGGGGTATTAGGAAAGCAGAAGAGCGAAGAAGTATTTTTCAAATTATTATTAGCACACGGCAACCTAGCCTTCTGAATTTCCGCACTCCTAATTCTAAATAAAATTATTTTAACTTAGGAAAATATATACGGGGTATTAGGAAAGCAGAAGAGCGAAGAGGTATTTTTCAAATTATAAGGAGCACGCGACAACCTAGCCTTCAGAATTTCCGCACTCCTAATTCTAAATAAAATTATTTTAATTTGGGAAATATATACGGGGTATTAGGAAAGCAGAAGAGCGAAGAGGTATTTTTCAAATTATTAGGAGCACGCGGCAAACTAGTCTTCAGAATTTCCGCACTCCTAATTGTAATTAAAATTATTTTAACTTGGGAAGTATATACGGGGTATTAGGAAAGCAGAAGAGCGAGGAGGTATTTTTCAAATTATTAGGAGCACGCGGCAAACTAGTTTTCAGAATTTCAGCACTCCTTATTCTAAATAAAATTATTTTAACTAAGGAAAATATGTACGGGGTTATTAGGAAAGCAGAAGAGCGAGGATGTATTTTTCAAATTATTAGGAGCACGCGGCAAACTAGTTTTCAGAATTTCAGCACTCCTTATTCTAAATAAAATTATTTTAACAAAGGAAAATATATACGGGGATATTAGGAAAGCAGAAGAGCGGGGAGGTATTTTTCAAATTATTAGGAGCACGCGGCAAACTAGTTTTCAGAATTTCAGCACTCCTTATTCTAAATAAAATTATTTTAACTAAGGAAAATATATACGGGGTATTAGGAAAGCAGAAGAGCGAGGAGGTATTTTTCAAATTATTAGGAGCACGCGGCAAACTAGTTTTCAGAATTTCCGCACTCCTTATTCTAAATGAAATTATTTTAACTGAGGAAAATACATACGGGGTTATTAGGAAAGCAGAAGAGCGGGGAGGTATTTTTCAAATTATTAGAAGCACGCGGCAAACTAGTTTTCAGAATTTCCGCACTCCTTATTCTAAATAAAATTATTTTAACCAAGGAAAATATATACGGGGTTATTAGGAAAGCAGAAGAGCGAGGAGGTATTTTTCAAATTATTAGGAGCACGCGGCAAACTAGTTTTCAGAATTTCCGCACTCCTTATTCTAATTAAAATAATTTTAACTTAGGAAAATAAATACGGGGTATTAGGAAAGCAGAAGAGCGAAGATGTATTTTTCAAATTATTAGGAGCACGCGGCAAACTAGTCTTCAGAATTTCCGCACTCCTTATTCTAAATAAAATTATTTTAACTTAGGAAAATATATACGGGGTATTAGGAAAGCAGAAGAGCGAAGAGGTATTTTTCAAATTATTAGGAGCACGCGGCAAACTAGTCTTCAGAATTTCCGCACTCCTAATTCTAATTAAAATTATTTTAACTTGGGAAATATATACGGGGTATTAGGAAAGCAGAATAGCGAGGAGGTATTTTTCATTATTAGGAGCACGCGGCAAACTAGTTTTCAGAATTTCCGCACTCCTTATTCTAAATAAAATTATTTTAACCAAGGAAAATATATACGGGCTTATTAGGAAAGCAGAAGAGCGAGGAGGTATTTTTCAAATTATTAGGAGCACACGGCAAACTAGTTTTCAGAATTTCCGCACTCCTTATTCTAATTAAAATAATTTTAACTTAGGAAAATAAATACGGGGTATTAGGAAAGCAGAAGAGCGAAGAAGTATTTTTCAAATTATTAGGAGCACGCGGCAAACTAGTCTTCAGAATTTCCGCACTCCTTATTCTAATTAAAATTATTTTAACTTGGGAAATATATACGGGGTATTAGGAAAGCAGAAGAGCGAGGAGGTATTTTTCATTATTAGGAGCACGCGGCAAACTAGTTTTCAGAATTTCCGCACTCCTAATTCTAATTAAAATAATTTTAACTTAGGAATATAAATACGGGGTATTAGGAAAGCAGAAGAGCGAAGAAGTATTTTTCAAATTATTAGGAGCACGCGGCAAACTAGTTTTCAGAATTTCCGCACTCCTTATTCTAAATAAAATTATATTAACTTAGGAAAATATATACGGAGTATTAGGAAAGCAGAAGAGCGAAGAGGTATTTTTCAAATTATTAGGAGCACGCGGCAAACTAGTTTTCAGAATTTCAGCACTCCTTATTCTAAATAAAATTATTTGAACTTAGGAAAATATATACGGGGTATTAGGAAAGCAGAAGAGCGAAGAAGTATTTTTCAAATTATTATTAGCAGGTGGCAAACTAATTTTCAGAATTTCAGCGCTCCTTATTCTAAATAAAATTATTTTAACTAAGGAAAATATATACGGGGTATTAGGAAAGCAGAAGAGCGAGGAGGTATTTTTCAAATTATTAGGAGCACGTGGCAAACTAGTTTTCAGAATTTCCGCACTCCTTATTCTAATTAAAATAATTTTAACTTAGGAAAATAAATACGGGGTATTAGGAAAGCAGAAGAGCGAGGAGGTATTTTTCAAATTATTAGGAGCACGCGGCAATGTAGTTTTCAGAATTTCCGCACTCCTAATTTTAAATAAAATTATTTTAACTCAGAGAAATATATACGGGGTATTAAGAAAGCAGAAGAGCGAGGGGGTATTTCTCAAATCATCAGGAGCACGCGGCAAAGTAGGTTTCAGAATTTCCGCACTCCTAATTCTAATTAAAATTATTTTAACTTGGGAAATATATACGGGGTATTAGGAAAGCAGAAGAGCGAGGAGGAATTTTTCATTATTAGGAGCACGCGGCAAACTAGTCTTCAGAATTTCCGCACTCCTAATTCTAATTAAAATAATTTTAACTTAGGAAAATATATACGGGGTATTAGGAAAGCAGAAGAGCGAAGAGGTATTTTTCAAATTATAAGGAGCACGCGACAACCTAGCCTTCAGAATTTCCGCACTCCTAATTCTAAATAAAATTATTTTAACTTGGGAAATATATACGGGGTATTAGGAAAGCAGAAGAGCGAAGAGGTATTTTTCAAATTATTAGGAGCACGCGGCAAACTAGTTTTCAGAATTTCAGCACTCCTTATTCTAAATAAAATTATTTGAATTTAGGAAAATATATACGGGGTATTAGGAAAGCAGAAGAGCGAAGAAGTATTTTTCAAATTATTATTAGCAGGTGGCAAACTAATTTTCAGAATTTCAGCACTCCTTATTCTAAATAAAATTATTTTAACCAAGGAAAATATATACGGGGTTATCAGGAAAGCAGAAGAGCGAGGAGGTATTTTTCAAATTATTAGGAGCACGCGGCAAACTAGTCTTCAGAATTTCCGCACTCCTAATTCTAATTAAAATTATTTTAACTTGGGAAATATATACGGGGTATTAGGAAAGCAGCAGAGCGAGGAGGTATTTTTCATTATTAGGAGCACGCGGCAAACTAGTTTTCAGAATTTCCGCACTCCTTATTCTAAATAAAATTATTTTAACCAAGGAAAATATATACGGGCTTATTAGGAAAGCAGAAGAGCGAGGAGGTATTTTTCAAATTATTAGGAGCACACGGCAAACTAGTATTCAGAATTTCCGCACTCCTTATTCTAATTAAAATAATTTTAACTTAGGAAAATAAATACGGGGTATTAGGAAAGCAGAAGAGCGAAGAAGTATTTTTCAAATTATTAGGAGCACGCGGCAAACTAGTCTTCAGAATTTCCGCACTCCTTATTCTAATTAAAATTATTTTAACTTGGGAAATATATACGGGGTATTGGGAAAGCAGAAGAGCGAGGAGGTATTTTTCATTATTAGGAGCACGCGGCAAACTAGTTTTCAGAATTTCCGCACTCCTAATTCTAATTAAAATAATTTTAACTTAGGAAAATAAATACGGGGTATTAGGAAAGCAGAAGAGCGAAGAAGTATTTTTCAAATTATTAGGAGCACGCGGCAAACTAGTTTTCAGAATTTCCGCACTCCTTATTCTAAATAAAATTATTTTAACTTAGGAAAATATATACGGGGTATTAGGAAAGCAGAAGAGCGAAGAGGTATTTTTCAAATTATTAGGAGCACGCGGCAAACTAGTTTTCAGAATTTCAGCACTCCTTATTCTAAATAAAATTATTTGAACTTAGGAAAATATATACGGGGTATTAGGAAAGCAGAAGAGCGAAGAAGTATTTTTCAAATTATTATTAGCAGGTGGCAAACTAATTTTCAGAATTTCAGCGCTCCTTATTCTAAATAAAATTATTTTAACTAAGGAAAATATATACGGGGTATTAGGAAAGTAGAAGAGCGAGGAGGTATTTTTCAAACTATTAGGAGCACGCGGCAAACTAGTCTTCAGAATTTCCGCACGCCTAATTCTAATTAAAATTATTTTAACTTGGGAAATATATACGGGGTATTAGGAAAGCAGAAGAGCGAGGAGGTATTTTTCATTATTAGGAGCACGCGGCAAACTAGTTTTCAGAATTTCAGCACTCCTTATTCTAAATAAAATTATTTTAACTAAGGAAAATATATACGGGGTTATTAGGAAAGCAGAAGAGCGAGGAGGTATTTTTCAAATTATTAGGAGCACGCGGCAAACTAGTTTTCAGAATTTCAGCACTCCTTATTCTAAATAAAATTATTTTAACTAAGGAAAATATGTACGGGGTTATTAGGAAAGCAGAAGAGCGAGGATGTATTTTTCAAATTATTAGGAGCACGCGGCAAACTAGTTTTCAGAATTTCAGCACTCCTTATTCTAAATAAAATTATTTTAACTAAGGAAAATATATACGGGGTTATTAGGAAAGCAGAAGAGCGGGGAGGTATTTTTCAAATTATTAGGAGCACGCGGCAAACTAGTTTTCAGAATTTCAGCACTCCTTATTCTATATAAAATTATTTTTACTAAGGAAAATATATACGGGGTATTAGGAAAGCAGAAGAGCGAGGAGGTATTTTTCAAATTATTAGGAGCACGCGGCAAACTAGTCTTCAGAATTTCCGCACGCCTAATTCTAATTAAAATTATTTTAACTTCGGAAAATATACACGGGGTATTAGGAAAGCAGAAGAGCGAAGAAGTATTTTTCAAATTATTATTAGCACACGGCAACCTAGCCTTCTGAATTTCCGCACTCCTAATTCTAAATAAAATTATTTTAACTTAGGAAAATATATACGGGGTATTAGGAAAGCAGAAGAGCGAAGAGGTATTTTTCAAATTATAAGGAGCACGCGACAACCTAGCCTTCAGAATTTCCGCACTCCTAATTCTAAATAAAATTATTTTAATTTGGGAAATATATACGGGGTATTAGGAAAGCAGAAGAGCGAAGAGGTATTTTTCAAATTATTAGGAGCACGCGGCAAACTAGTCTTCAGAATTTCCGCACTCCTAATTGTAATTAAAATTATTTTAACTTGGGAAGTATATACGGGGTATTAGGAAAGCAGAAGAGCGAGGAGGTATTTTTCAAATTATTAGGAGCACGCGGCAAACTAGTTTTCAGAATTTCAGCACTCCTTATTCTAAATAAAATTATTTTAACTAAGGAAAATATGTACGGGGTTATTAGGAAAGCAGAAGAGCGAGGATGTATTTTTCAAATTATTAGGAGCACGCGGCAAACTAGTTTTCAGAATTTCAGCACTCCTTATTCTAAATAAAATTATTTTAACAAAGGAAAATATATACGGGGATATTAGGAAAGCAGAAGAGCGGGGAGGTATTTTTCAAATTATTAGGAGCACGCGGCAAACTAGTTTTCAGAATTTCAGCACTCCTTATTCTAAATAAAATTATTTTAACTAAGGAAAATATATACGGGGTATTAGGAAAGCAGAAGAGCGAGGAGGTATTTTTCAAATTATTAGGAGCACGCGGCAAACTAGTTTTCAGAATTTCCGCACTCCTTATTCTAAATGAAATTATTTTAACTGAGGAAAATACATACGGGGTTATTAGGAAAGCAGAAGAGCGGGGAGGTATTTTTCAAATTATTAGAAGCACGCGGCAAACTAGTTTTCAGAATTTCCGCACTCCTTATTCTAAATAAAATTATTTTAACCAAGGAAAATATATACGGGGTTATTAGGAAAGCAGAAGAGCGAGGAGGTATTTTTCAAATTATTAGGAGCACGCGGCAAACTAGTTTTCAGAATTTCCGCACTCCTTATTCTAATTAAAATAATTTTAACTTAGGAAAATAAATACGGGGTATTAGGAAAGCAGAAGAGCGAAGATGTATTTTTCAAATTATTAGGAGCACGCGGCAAACTAGTCTTCAGAATTTCCGCACTCCTTATTCTAAATAAAATTATTTTAACTTAGGAAAATATATACGGGGTATTAGGAAAGCAGAAGAGCGAAGAGGTATTTTTCAAATTATTAGGAGCACGCGGCAAACTAGTCTTCAGAATTTCCGCACTCCTAATTCTAATTAAAATTATTTTAACTTGGGAAATATATACGGGGTATTAGGAAAGCAGAATAGCGAGGAGGTATTTTTCATTATTAGGAGCACGCGGCAAACTAGTTTTCAGAATTTCCGCACTCCTTATTCTAAATAAAATTATTTTAACCAAGGAAAATATATACGGGCTTATTAGGAAAGCAGAAGAGCGAGGAGGTATTTTTCAAATTATTAGGAGCACACGGCAAACTAGTTTTCAGAATTTCCGCACTCCTTATTCTAATTAAAATAATTTTAACTTAGGAAAATAAATACGGGGTATTAGGAAAGCAGAAGAGCGAAGAAGTATTTTTCAAATTATTAGGAGCACGCGGCAAACTAGTCTTCAGAATTTCCGCACTCCTTATTCTAATTAAAATTATTTTAACTTGGGAAATATATACGGGGTATTAGGAAAGCAGAAGAGCGAGGAGGTATTTTTCATTATTAGGAGCACGCGGCAAACTAGTTTTCAGAATTTCCGCACTCCTAATTCTAATTAAAATAATTTTAACTTAGGAATATAAATACGGGGTATTAGGAAAGCAGAAGAGCGAAGAAGTATTTTTCAAATTATTAGGAGCACGCGGCAAACTAGTTTTCAGAATTTCCGCACTCCTTATTCTAAATAAAATTATATTAACTTAGGAAAATATATACGGAGTATTAGGAAAGCAGAAGAGCGAAGAGGTATTTTTCAAATTATTAGGAGCACGCGGCAAACTAGTTTTCAGAATTTCAGCACTCCTTATTCTAAATAAAATTATTTGAACTTAGGAAAATATATACGGGGTATTAGGAAAGCAGAAGAGCGAAGAAGTATTTTTCAAATTATTATTAGCAGGTGGCAAACTAATTTTCAGAATTTCAGCGCTCCTTATTCTAAATAAAATTATTTTAACTAAGGAAAATATATACGGGGTATTAGGAAAGCAGAAGAGCGAGGAGGTATTTTTCAAACTATTAGGAGCACGCGGCAAACTAGTCTTCAGAATTTCCGCACGCCTAATTCTAATTAAAATTATTTTAACTTGGGAAATATATACGGGTTATTAGGAAAGCAGAAGAGCGAGGAGGTATTTTTCAAATTATTAGGAGCACGCGGCAAACTAGTTTTCAGAATTTCAGCACTCCTCATTCTAAATAAAATTATTTTAACTAAGGAAAATATGTACGGGGTTATTAGGAAAGCAGAAGAGCGAGGATGTATTTTTCAAATTATTAGGAGCACGCGGCAAACTAGTTTTCAGAATTTCAGCACTCCTTATTCTAAATAAAATTATTTTAACTAAGGAAAATATATACGGGGTTATTAGGAAAGCAGAAGAGCGAGGAGGTATTTTTCAAATTATTAGGAGCACGCGGCAAACTAGTTTTCAGAATTTCCGCACTCCTTATTCTAAATGAAATTATTTTAACTGAGGAAAATACATACGGGGTTATTAGGAAAGCAGAAGAGCGGGGAGGTATTTTTCAAATTATTAGAAGCACGCGGCAAACTAGTTTTCAGAATTTCCGCACTCCTTATTCTAAATAAAATTATTTTAACCAAGGAAAATATATACGGGGTTATTAGGAAAGCAGAAGAGCGAGGAGGTATTTTTCAAATTATTAGGAGCACGCGGCAAACTAGTTTTCAGAGTTTCCGCACTCCTTATTCTAATTAAAATAATTTTAACTTAGGAAAATAAATACGGGGTATTAGGAAAGCAGAAGAGCGAAGATGTATTTTTCAAATTATTAGGAGCACGCGGCAAACTAGTCTTCAGAATTTCCGCACTCCTTATTCTAAATAAAATTATTTTAACTTAGGAAAATATATACGGGGTATTAGGAAAGCAGAAGAGCGAAGAGGTATTTTTCAAATTATTAGGAGCACGCGGCAAACTAGTCTTCAGAATTTCCGCACTCCTAATTCTAATTAAAATTATTTTAACTTGGGAAATATATACGGGGTATTAGGAAAGCAGAATAGCGAGGAGGTATTTTTCATTATTAGGAGCACGCGGCAAACTAGTTTTCAGAATTTCCGCACTCCTTATTCTAAATAAAATTATTTTAACCAAGGAAAATATATACGGGCTTATTAGGAAAGCAGAAGAGCGAGGAGGTATTTTTCAAATTATTAGGAGCACACGGCAAACTAGTTTTCAGAATTTCCGCACTCCTTATTCTAATTAAAATAATTTTAACTTAGGAAAATAAATACGGGGTATTAGGAAAGCAGAAGAGCGAAGAAGTATTTTTCAAATTATTAGGAGCACGCGGCAAACTAGTCTTCAGAATTTCCGCACTCCTTATTCTAATTAAAATTATTTTAACTTGGGAAATATATACGGGGTATTAGGAAAGCAGAAGAGCGAGGAGGTATTTTTCATTATTAGGAGCACGCGGCAAACTAGTTTTCAGAATTTCCGCACTCCTAATTCTAATTAAAATAATTTTAACTTAGGAATATAAATACGGGGTATTAGGAAAGCAGAAGAGCGAAGAAGTATTTTTCAAATTATTAGGAGCACGCGGCAAACTAGTTTTCAGAATTTCCGCACTCCTTATTCTAAATAAAATTATATTAACTTAGGAAAATATATACGGAGTATTAGGAAAGCAGAAGAGCGAAGAGGTATTTTTCAAATTATTAGGAGCACGCGGCAAACTAGTTTTCAGAATTTCAGCACTCCTTATTCTAAATAAAATTATTTGAACTTAGGAAAATATATACGGGGTATTAGGAAAGCAGAAGAGCGAAGAAGTATTTTTCAAATTATTATTAGCAGGTGGCAAACTAATTTTCAGAATTTCAGCGCTCCTTATTCTAAATAAAATTATTTTAACTAAGGAAAATATATACGGGGTATTAGGAAAGCAGAAGAGCGAGGAGGTATTTTTCAAACTATTAGGAGCACGCGGCAAACTAGTCTTCAGAATTTCCGCACGCCTAATTCTAATTAAAATTATTTTAACTTGGGAAATATATACGGGTTATTAGGAAAGCAGAAGAGCGAGGAGGTATTTTTCAAATTATTAGGAGCACGCGGCAAACTAGTTTTCAGAATTTCAGCACTCCTCATTCTAAATAAAATTATTTTAACTAAGGAAAATATGTACGGGGTTATTAGGAAAGCAGAAGAGCGAGGATGTATTTTTCAAATTATTAGGAGCACGCGGCAAACTAGTTTTCAGAATTTCAGCACTCCTTATTCTAAATAAAATTATTTTAACTAAGGAAAATATATACGGGGTTATTAGGAAAGCAGAAGAGCGGGGAGGTATTTTTCAAATTATTAGGAGCACGCGGCAAACTAGTTTTCAGAATTTCAGCACTCCTTATTCTAAATAAAATTATTTTTACTAAGGAAAATATATACGGGGTATTAGGAAAGCAGAAGAGCGAGGAGGTATTTTTCAAATTATTAGGAGCACGCGGCAAACTATTCTTCAGAATTTCCGCACGCCTAATTCTAATTAAAATTATTTTAACTTGGGAAATATATACGGGGTATTAGGAAAGCAGAAGAGCGAGGAGGTATTTTTCAAATTATTAGGAGCACGCGGCAAACTAGTTTTCAGAATTTCAGCACTCCTTATTCTAAATAAAATTATTTTAACTTCGGAAAATATATACGGGGTATTAGGAAAGCAGAAGAGCGAAGAAGTATTTTTCAAATTATTATTAGCAGGTGGCAAACTAATTTTCAGAATTTCAGCGCTCCTTATTCTAAATAAAATTATTTTAACTAAGGAAAATATATACGGGGTATTAGGAAAGCAGAAGAGCGAGGAGGTATTTTTCAAACTATTAGGAGCACGCGGCAAACTAGTCTTCAGAATTTCCGCACGCCTAATTCTAATTAAAATTATTTTAACTTGGGAAATATATACGGGTTATTAGGAAAGCAGAAGAGCGAGGAGGTATTTTTCAAATTATTAGGAGCACGCGGCAAACTAGTTTTCAGAATTTCAGCACTCCTTATTCTAAATAAAATTATTTTAACTAAGGAAAATATGTACGGGGTTATTAGGAAAGCAGAAGAGCGAGGATGTATTTTTCAAATTATTAGGAGCACGCGGCAAACTAGTTTTCAGAATTTCAGCACTCCTTATTCTAAATAAAATTATTTTAACTAAGGAAAATATATACGGGGTTATTAGGAAAGCAGAAGAGCGGGGAGGTATTTTTCAAATTATTAGGAGCACGCGGCAAACTAGTTTTCAGAATTTCAGCACTCCTTATTCTAAATAAAATTATTTTTACTAAGGAAAATATATACGGGGTATTAGGAAAGCAGAAGAGCGAGGAGGTATTTTTCAAATTATTAGGAGCACGCGGCAAACTATTCTTCAGAATTTCCGCACGCCTAATTCTAATTAAAATTATTTTAACTTGGGAAATATATACGGGGTATTAGGAAAGCAGAAGAGCGAGGAGGTATTTTTCAAATTATTAGGAGCACGCGGCAAACTAGTTTTCAGAATTTCAGCACTCCTTATTCTAAATAAAATTATTTTAACTTCGGAAAATATATACGGGGTATTAGGAAAGCAGAAGAGCGAAGAAGTATTTTTCAAATTATTATTAGCAGGTGGCAAACTAATTTTCAGAATTTCAGCGCTCCTTATTCTAAATAAAATTATTTTAACTAAGGAAAATATATACGGGGTATTAGGAAAGCAGAAGAGCGAGGAGGTATTTTTCAAACTATTAGGAGCACGCGGCAAACTAGTCTTCAGAATTTCCGCACGCCTAATTCTAATTAAAATTATTTTAACTTGGGAAATATATACGGGTTATTAGGAAAGCAGAAGAGCGAGGAGGTATTTTTCAAATTATTAGGAGCACGCGGCAAACTAGTTTTCAGAATTTCAGCACTCCTTATTCTAAATAAAATTATTTTAACTAAGGAAAATATGTACGGGGTTATTAGGAAAGCAGAAGAGCGAGGATGTATTTTTCAAATTATTAGGAGCACGCGGCAAACTAGTTTTCAGAATTTCAGCACTCCTTATTCTAAATAAAATTATTTTAACTAAGGAAAATATATACGGGGTTATTAGGAAAGCAGAAGAGCGGGGAGGTATTTTTCAAATTATTAGGAGCACGCGGCAAACTAGTTTTCAGAATTTCAGCACTCCTTATTCTAAATAAAATTATTTTTACTAAGGAAAATATATACGGGGTATTAGGAAAGCAGAAGAGCGAGGAGGTATTTTTCAAATTATTAGGAGCACGTGGCAAACTAGTTTTCAGAATTTCCGCACTCCTTATTCTAATTAAAATAATTTTAACTTAGGAAAATAAATACGGGGTATTAGGAAAGCAGAAGAGCGAGGAGGTATTTTTCAAATTATTAGGAGCACGCGGCAAAGTAGTTTTCAGAATTTCCGCACTCCTAATTTTAAATAAAATTATTTTAACTCAGAGAAATATATACGGGGTATTAAGAAAGCAGAAGAGCGAGGGGGTATTTCTCAAATCATCAGGAGCACGCGGCAAAGTAGGTTTCAGAATTTCCGCACTCCTAATTCTAATTAAAATTATTTTAACTTGGGAAATATATACGGGGTATTAGGAAAGCAGAAGAGCGAGGAGGAATTTTTCATTATTAGGAGCACGCGGCAAACTAGTCTTCAGAATTTCCGCACTCCTAATTCTAATTAAAATAATTTTAACTTAGGAAAATATATACGGGGTATTAGGAAAGCAGAAGAGCGAAGAGGTATTTTTCAAATTATAAGGAGCACGCGACAACCTAGCCTTCAGAATTTCCGCACTCCTAATTCTAAATAAAATTATTTTAACTTGGGAAATATATACGGGGTATTAGGAAAGCAGAAGAGCGAAGAGGTATTTTTCAAATTATTAGGAGCACGCGGCAAACTAGTTTTCAGAATTTCAGCACTCCTTATTCTAAATAAAATTATTTGAATTTAGGAAAATATATACGGGGTATTAGGAAAGCAGAAGAGCGAAGAAGTATTTTTCAAATTATTATTAGCAGGTGGCAAACTAATTTTCAGAATTTCAGCACTCCTTATTCTAAATAAAATTATTTTAACCAAGGAAAATATATACGGGGTTATCAGGAAAGCAGAAGAGCGAGGAGGTATTTTTCAAATTATTAGGAGCACGCGGCAAACTAGTCTTCAGAATTTCCGCACTCCTTATTCTAATTAAAATTATTTTAACTTGGGAAATATATACGGGGTATTAGGAAAGCAGAAGGGCGAGGAGGTATTTTTCATTATTAGGAGCACGCGGCAAACTAGTTTTCAGAATTTCCGCACTCCTTATTCTAAATAACATTATTTTAACTAAGGAAAATACATACGGGGTTATTAGGAAAGCAGAAGAGCGGGGAGGTATTTTTCAAATTATTAGAAGCACGCGGCAAACTAGTTTTCAGAATTTCCGCACTCCTTATTCTAAATAAAATTATTTTAACCAAGGAAAATATATACGGGGTTATCAGGAAAGCAGAAGAGCGAGGAGGTATTTTTCAAATTATTAGGAGCACGCGGCAAACTAGTCTTCAGAATTTCCGCACTCCTTATTCTAAATAAAATTATTTTAACTTAGGAAAATATATACGTGGTATTAGGAAAGCAGAAGAGCGAAGAGGTATTTTTCAAATTATTAGGAGCACGCGGCAAACTAGTTTTCAGAATTTCAGCACTCCTTATTCTAAATAAAATTATTTGAACTTAGGAAAATATATACGGGGTATTAGGAAAGCAGAAGAGCGAAGAAGTATTTTTCAAATAATTATTAGCAGGTGGCAAACTAATTTTCAGAATTTCAGCACTCCTTATTCTAAATAAAATTATTTTAACTAAGGAAAATATGTACGGGGTTATTAGGAAAGCAGAAGAGCGAGGATGTATTTTTCAAATTATTAGGAGCACGCGGCAAACTAGTTTTCAGAATTTCAGCACTCCTTATTCTAAATAAAATTATTTTAACTAAGGAAAATATATACGGGGTTATTAGGAAAGCAGAAGAGCGGGGAGGTATTTTTCAAATTATTAGGAGCACGCGGCAAACTAGTTTTCAGAATTTCAGCACTCCTTATTCTAAATAAAATTATTTTTACTAAGGAAAATATATACGGGGTATTAGGAAAGCAGAAGAGCGAGGAGGTATTTTTCAAATTATTAGGAGCACGTGGCAAACTAGTTTTCAGAATTTCCGCACTCCTTATTCTAATTAAAATAATTTTAACTTAGGAAAATAAATACGGGGTATTAGGAAAGCAGAAGAGCGAGGAGGTATTTTTCAAATTATTAGGAGCACGCGGCAAAGTAGTTTTCAGAATTTCCGCACTCCTAATTTTAAATAAAATTATTTTAACTCAGAGAAATATATACGGGGTATTAAGAAAGCAGAAGAGCGAGGGGGTATTTCTCAAATCATCAGGAGCACGCGGCAAAGTAGGTTTCAGAATTTCCGCACTCCTAATTCTAATTAAAATTATTTTAACTTGGGAAATATATACGGGGTATTAGGAAAGCAGAAGAGCGAGGAGGAATTTTTCATTATTAGGAGCACGCGGCAAACTAGTCTTCAGAATTTCCGCACTCCTAATTCTAATTAAAATAATTTTAACTTAGGAAAATATATACGGGGTATTAGGAAAGCAGAAGAGCGAAGAGGTATTTTTCAAATTATAAGGAGCACGCGACAACCTAGCCTTCAGAATTTCCGCACTCCTAATTCTAAATAAAATTATTTTAACTTGGGAAATATATACGGGGTATTAGGAAAGCAGAAGAGCGAAGAGGTATTTTTCAAATTATTAGGAGCACGCGGCAAACTAGTTTTCAGAATTTCAGCACTCCTTATTCTAAATAAAATTATTTGAATTTAGGAAAATATATACGGGGTATTAGGAAAGCAGAAGAGCGAAGAAGTATTTTTCAAATTATTATTAGCAGGTGGCAAACTAATTTTCAGAATTTCAGCACTCCTTATTCTAAATAAAATTATTTTAACCAAGGAAAATATATACGGGGTTATCAGGAAAGCAGAAGAGCGAGGAGGTATTTTTCAAATTATTAGGAGCACGCGGCAAACTAGTCTTCAGAATTTCCGCACTCCTTATTCTAATTAAAATTATTTTAACTTGGGAAATATATACGGGGTATTAGGAAAGCAGAAGGGCGAGGAGGTATTTTTCATTATTAGGAGCACGCGGCAAACTAGTTTTCAGAATTTCCGCACTCCTTATTCTAAATAACATTATTTTAACTAAGGAAAATACATACGGGGTTATTAGGAAAGCAGAAGAGCGGGGAGGTATTTTTCAAATTATTAGAAGCACGCGGCAAACTAGTTTTCAGAATTTCCGCACTCCTTATTCTAAATAAAATTATTTTAACCAAGGAAAATATATACGGGGTTATCAGGAAAGCAGAAGAGCGAGGAGGTATTTTTCAAATTATTAGGAGCACGCGGCAAACTAGTCTTCAGAATTTCCGCACTCCTTATTCTAAATAAAATTATTTTAACTTAGGAAAATATATACGTGGTATTAGGAAAGCAGAAGAGCGAAGAGGTATTTTTCAAATTATTAGGAGCACGCGGCAAACTAGTTTTCAGAATTTCAGCACTCCTTATTCTAAATAAAATTATTTGAACTTAGGAAAATATATACGGGGTATTAGGAAAGCAGAAGAGCGAAGAAGTATTTTTCAAATAATTATTAGCAGGTGGCAAACTAATTTTCAGAATTTCAGCACTCCTTATTCTAAATAAAATTATTTTAACTAAGGAAAATATATACGGGGTATTAGGAAAGCAGAAGAGCGAGGAGGTATTTTTCAAATTATTAGGAGCACGCGGCAAACTAGTCTTCAGAATTTCCGCACTCCTAATTCTAATTAAAATTATTTTAACTTGGGAAATATATACGGGGTATTAGGAAAGCAGAAGAGCGAGGAGGTATTTTCCATTATTAGGAGCACGCGGCAAACTAGTTTTCAGAATTTCAGCACTCCTTATTCTAAATAAAATTATTTTAACTAAGGAAAATATATACGGGGTTATTAGGAAAGCAGAAGAGCGGGGAGGTATTTTTCAAATTATTAGGAGCACGCGGCAAACTAGTTTTCAGAATTTCAGCACTCTTTATTCTAAATAAAATTATTTTAACTAAGGAAAATTTATACGGGGTTATTAGGAAAGCAGAAAAGCGAGGAGGTATTTTTCAAATTATTAGAAGCACGCGGCAAACTAGTTTTCAGAATTTCCGCACTCCTTATTCTAAATAAAATTATTTTAACCAAGGAAAATATATACGGGGTTATTAGGAAAGCAGAAGAGCGAGGAGGTATTTTTCAAATTATTAGGAGCACGGGGCAAACTAGTTTTCAGAATTTCCGCACTCCTTATTCTAATTAAAATAATTTTAACTTAGGAAAATAAATACGGGGTATTAGGAAAGCAGAAGAGCGAAGATGTATTTTTCAAATTATTAGGAGCACGCGGCAAACTAGTCTTCAGAATTTCCGCACTCCTTATTCTAAATAAAATTATTTTAACTTAGGAAAATATATACGGGGTATTAGGAAAGCAGAAGAGCGAAGAGGTATTTTTCAAATTATTAGGAGCACGCGGCAAACTAGTTTTCAGAATTTCAGCACCCCTTATTCTAAATAAAATTACTTTAACTTCGGAAAATATATACGGGGTATTAGGAAAGCAGAAGAGCGAAGAGGTATTTTTCAAGTTATTAGGAGCACGCGGAAAAATAGTCTTAAGAATTTCTGCACTCCTAATTCTAAATAAAATTATTTTAACTTAGAAAAATATATACGGGGTATTAGGAAAGCAGAAGAGCGAGCAGGTATTTTTCAAATTATTAGGAGCACGTATATTAGGAGGAAGTATATTTTAAGTTATTAGGAGCACGTGGCAAAATAGTCTTCAGAACTTCTTCACTCCTTATTCTAAATAAAATTATATTAACTTAGGAAAATATATACGGGGTATTAGGAAAGCAGAAAAGCGAAGAGGTATTTTTCAAATTATTAGGAGCACGCGGCAAACTAGTCTTCAGAATTTCCGCACTCCTTATTCTAAATAAAATTATTTTAACTTACAAAAATATATACGGGGTATTAGGAAAGCAGAAGAGCGAGGAGGTATTTTTCAAATTATTAGGAGCACGCGGCAACATAGTTTTCAGAATTTCCGCACTCCTTATTCTAAATAAAATTATTTTAACTAAGGAAAATATATACGGGGTTATTAGGAAAGCAGAAGAGCGGGGAGGTATTTTTCAAATTATTAGGAGCACGCAGCAAACTAGTTTTCAGAATTTCAGCACTCCTTATTCTAAATAAAATTATTTTAACTTCGGAAAATATATACGGGGTATTAGGAAAGCAGAAGAGCGAAGAAGTACTTTTCAAATTATTATTAGCACGCGGCAACCTAGCCTTCAGAATTTCCGCACTCCTAATTCTAAATAAAATTATTTTAACTTAGGAAAATATATACGGGGTATTAGGAAAGCAGAAGAGCGAGGAGGTATTTTTCAAATTATTAGGAGCACGCGGCAAACTAGTTTTCAGAATTTCCGCACTCCTTATTCTAAATAAAATTATTTTAACTAAGGAAAATATATACGGGGTTATTAGGAAAGCAGAAGAGCGAGGAGGTATTTTTCAAATTATTAGGAGCACGCGGCAAACTAGTTTTCAGAATTTCCGCACTCCTTATTCTAAATAAAATTATTTTAACTAAGGAAAATATATACGGGGTTATTAGGAAAGCAGAAGAGCGAGGAGGTATTTTTCAAATTATTAGGAGCACGCGGCAAACTAGTTTTCAGAATTTCCGCACTCCTTATTCTAAATAAAATTATTTTAACTTACAAAAATATATACGGGGTATTAGGAAAGCAGAAGAGCGAGGAGGTATTTTTCAAATTATTAGGAGCACGCGGCAACATAGTTTTCAGAATTTCCGCACTCCTTATTCTAAATAAAATTATTTTAACTAAGGAAAATATATACGGGGTTATTAGGAAAGCAGAAGAGCGGGGAGGTATTTTTCAAATTATTAGGAGCACGCAGCAAACTAGTTTTCAGAATTTCAGCACTCCTTATTCTAAATAAAATTATTTTAACTTCGGAAAATATATACGGGGTATTAGGAAAGCAGAAGAGCGAAGAAGTACTTTTCAAATTATTAGGAGCACGCGGCAAACTAGTCTTCAGAATTTCCGCACTCCTAATTCTAATTAAAATAATTTTAACTTGGGAAATATATAATGGGTATTAGGAAAGCAGAAGAGCGAGGAGGTATTTTTCATTATTATTAGCACGCGGCAAACTAGTCTTCAGAATTTCCGCACTCCTAATTCTAAATAAAATTATTTTAACTCAGGGAATATATACGGGGTATTAAGGAAGCAGAAGAGCGAGGGGGTATTTCTCAAATCATCAGGAGCACGCGGCAAAGTAGGTTTCAGAATTTCAGCACTCCTTATTCTAAATAAAATTATTTTTACTAAGGAAAATATGTACGGGGTTATTAGGAAAGCAGAAGAGCGAGGATGTATTTTTCAAATTATTAGGAGCACGCGGCAAACTAGTTTTCAGAATTTCCGCACTCCTTATTCTAAATAAAATTATTTTTACTAAGGAAAATATGTACGGGGTTATTAGGAAAGCAGAAGAGCGAGGATGTATTTTTCAAATTATTAGGAGCACGCGGCAAACTAGTTTTCAGAATTTCCGCACTCCTTATTCTAAATAAAATTATTTTTACTAAGGAAAATATGTACGGGGTTATTAGGAAAGCAGAAGAGCGAGGAGGTATTTTTCAAATTATTAAGAGCACGCGGCAAACTAGTTTTCAGAATTTCAGCACTCCTTATTCTAAATAAAATTATTTTAACTAAGGAAAATATGTACGGGGTTATTAGGAAAGCAGAAGAGCGAGGATGTATTTTTCAAATTATTAGGAGCACGCGGCAAACTAGTTTTCAGAATTTCAGCACTCCTCATTCTAAATAAAATTATTTTAACTTCGGAAAATATATACGGGGTATTAGGAAAGCAGAAGAGCGGGGAGGTATTTTTCAAATTATTAGGAGCACGCGGCAAACTAGTTTTCAGAATTTCCGCACTCCTAATTCTAAATAAAATTATTTTAACTAAGGAAAATATATACGGGTTTATTAGGAAAGCAGAAGAGCGGGGAGGTATTTTTCAAATTATTAGGAGCACGCGGCAAACTAGTCTTCAGAATTTCCGCACTCCTTATTCTAATTAAAATTATTTTAACTTGGGAAATATATACGGGGTATTAGGAAAGCAGAAGAGCGAGGAGGTATTTTTCATTATTAGGAGCACGCGGCAAACTAGTTTTCAGAATTTCCGCACTCCTTATTCCAAATAAAATTATTTTAACTAAGGAAAATATATACGGGGTTATTAGGAAAGCAGAAGAGCGGGGAGGTATTTTTCAAATTATTAGGAGCACGCAGCAAACTACTTTTCAGAATTTCAGCACTCCTTATTCTAAATAAAATTATTTTAACTTCGGAAAATATATACGGGGTATTAGGAAAGCAGAAGAGCGAGGAGGTATTTTTCAAATTATTATTAGCGCGCGGCAAACTAGTTTTCAGAATTTCCGCACTCCTTATTCTAAATAAAATTATTTTAACTAAGGAAAATATATACGGGGTTATTAGGAAAGCAGAAGAGCGAAGAAGTACTTTTCAAATTATTATTAGCACGCAGTAACCTAGCCTTCAGAATTTCTGCACTCCTAATTCTAAATAAAATTATTTTAACTCAGGGAAATATATACGGGGTATTAAGAAAGCAGAAGAGCGAGGAGGTATTTTTCACATTATTAGGAGCACGCGGCAAAGTAGTTTTCAGAATTTCCGCACTCCTAATTCTAAATAAAATTATTTTAACTAAGGAAAATATATACGGGGTTATTAGGAAAGCAGAAGAGCGAGGAGGTATTTTTCAAATTATTAGGAGCACGCGGCAAACTAGTTTTCAGAATTTCCGCACTCTTTATTCTAAATAAAATTATTTTAACTAAGGAAAATATATACGGGGTTATTAGGAAAGCAGAAGAGCGAGGAGGTATTTTTCAAATTATTAGGAGCACGCGGCAAACTAGTTTTCAGAATTTCCGCACTCCTTATTCTAAATAAAATTATTTTAACTAAGGAAAATATATACGGGGTTATTAGGAAAGCAGAAGAGCGGGGAGGTATTTTTCAAATTATTAGGAGCACGCAGCAAACTAGTTTTCAGAATTTCAGCACTCCTTATTCTAAATAAAATTATTTTAACTTCGGAAAATATATACGGGGTATTAGGAAAGCAGAAGAGCGAAGAAGTACTTTTCAAATTATTATTAGCACGCGGCAACCTAGCCTTCAGAATTTCCGCACTCCTAATTCTAAATAAAATTATTTTAACTTAGGAAAATATATACGGGGTATTAGGAAAGCAGAAGAGCGAGGAGGTATTTTTCAAATTATTAGGAGCACGCGGCAACATAGTTTTCAGAATTTCCGCACTCCTTATTCTAAATAAAATTATTTTAACTAAGGAAAATATATACGGGGTTATTAGGAAAGCAGAAGAGCGGGGAGGTATTTTTCAAATTATTAGGAGCACGCAGCAAACTAGTTTTCAGAATTTCAGCACTCCTTATTCTAAATAAAATTATTTTAACTTCGGAAAATATATACGGGGTATTAGGAAAGCAGAAGAGCGAAGAAGTACTTTTCAAATTATTATTAGCACGCGGCAACCTAGCCTTCAGAATTTCCGCACTCCTAATTCTAAATAAAATTATTTTAACTTAGGAAAATATATACGGGGTATTAGGAAAGCAGAAGAGCGAGGAGGTATTTTTCAAATTATTAGGAGCACGCGGCAAACTAGTTTTCAGAATTTCCGCACTCCTTATTCTAAATAAAATTATTTTAACTAAGGAAAATATATACGGGGTTATTAGGAAAGCAGAAGAGCGAGGAGGTATTTTTCAAATTATTAGGAGCACGCGGCAAACTAGTTTTCAGAATTTCCGCACTCCTTATTCTAAATAAAATTATTTTAACTAAGGAAAATATATACGGGGTTATTAGGAAAGCAGAAGAGCGAGGAGGTATTTTTCAAATTATTAGGAGCACGCGGCAAACTAGTTTTCAGAATTTCCGCACTCCTTATTCTAAATAAAATTATTTTAACTTACAAAAATATATACGGGGTATTAGGAAAGCAGAAGAGCGAGGAGGTATTTTTCAAATTATTAGGAGCACGCGGCAACATAGTTTTCAGAATTTCCGCACTCCTTATTCTAAATAAAATTATTTTAACTAAGGAAAATATATACGGGGTTATTAGGAAAGCAGAAGAGCGGGGAGGTATTTTTCAAATTATTAGGAGCACGCAGCAAACTAGTTTTCAGAATTTCAGCACTCCTTATTCTAAATAAAATTATTTTAACTTCGGAAAATATATACGGGGTATTAGGAAAGCAGAAGAGCGAAGAAGTACTTTTCAAATTATTATTAGCACGCGGTAACCGAGCCTTCAGAATTTCCGCACTCCTTATTCTAAATAAAATTATTTTAACTTAGGAAAATATATACGGGGTATTAGGAAAGCAGAAGAGCGGGGAGGTATTTTCAAATTATTAGGAGCACGCGGCAAACTAGTTTTCAGAATTTCAGCACTCCGTATTCTAACTAAAATTATTTTAACTTCGGAAAATATATACGGGGTATTAGGAAAGCAGAAGAGCGAAGAAGTACTTTTCAAATTATTATTAGCACGCGGTAACCGAGCCTTCAGAATTTCCGCACTCCTTATTCTAAATAAAATTATTTTAACTAAGGAAAATATTTACGGGGTTATTAGGAAAGCAGAAGAGCGAGGAGGTATTTTTCAAATTATTAGGAGCACCCAACGAAATGTTCTTAGAATTTCCGCACTCCTAATACTAAATAAAAGTATTTTTAACTTAGGAAAAATAGTATACGGGGTATTAGGAAAGCAGAAGAGCGAGGAAGTGTTTTTAAAATCATCAGGAGTACACGGCAAAGACGCTTCGGTATTGCTGCTCTCGTGGTCCGAGATAACAAGTTACTTCTCTGTTCGGAAAAATAAATATACACGAAAGCAGAAGAACCAGGAGGTATTTTTAGAAATTATAAACCCCTGTATATTTTTTCCGAACAGAGAAGTAACTTTTATCTCGGACCACGAGAGCAGCAATACCGAAGCGGTCCTTGCCGTGTACTCCTGATGATTTTTAAAAACACTTCCTCGCTCTTCTGCTTTCCTAATACCCCGTATACATTTTCCAAAGTTAAAAATACTTTTATTTAGTATTAGGAGTGCGTAAATTTCGAAGACATTTTCGTTGTGTGCTCCTAATAATTTAACAATGTACCTCCACACTCTTCTGCTTTCCTAATACCCAGTATATATATTTTCTTCAGTTAAAAATAGTTTTAATTAGTATTAGGAGTGCGTCAATTCCTAAGACGTTTTCGTCGTGTGCTCCTAATAATTTAACAATATATCTCTTCGCTCTTCTGCTTTCCTAATACCCCGTATATATTTCCCTAAGTTAAAATACTTTTATTTAGAATTAGGAGTGCGGAAATTGTGAAAACTACTTTGCCGCGTGCTCCTGATAATTTGAAAAATACCCCCTCGCTCTTCTGCTTTCCTAATACCCCGTATATATTTCCCTATGTTAATCTAATTTTATGTAGAATTAGGAGTGCGGAAATTCTGAAAACTACTTTGCCGCGTGCTCCTGATAATTTGAAAAATACCTCCTCGCTCTTCTGCTTTCCTAATACCCCGTATATATTTCCCTAAGTTAAAATAATTTTATTTAGAATAAGGAGTGCGGAAATTCTGAAAACTAGTTTGCCGCGTGCTGTTGATAGTTTAAAAAATACCCCCTCGCTCTTCTGCTTTCCTAATACCCCGTATATATTTCCCTAAGTTAAAATACTTTTATTTAGAATTAGGAGTGCGGAAATTGTGAAAACTACTTTGCCGCGTGCTCCTGATAATTTGAAAAATACCCCCTCGCTCTTCTGCTTTCCTAATACCCCGTATATATTTCCCTAAGTTAATCTAATTTTATTTAGAATTAGGAGTGCGGAAATTCTGAAAACTACTTTGCCGCGTGCTCCTGATAATTTGAAAAATACCTCCTCGCTCTTCTGCTTTCCTAATACCCCGTATATATTTCCCTAAGTTAAAATAATTTTATTTAGAATAAGGAGTGCGGAAATTCTGAAAACTAGTTTGCCGCGTGCTGTTGATAATTTAAAAAATACCCCCTCGCTCTTCTGCTTTCCTAATACCCCGTATATATTTTCCTAAGTTAATATAATTCTATTTAGAATTAGGAGTGCGGAAGTTCTGAGGACTATTTTGCGGCGTGCTCCTAATAACTTGAAAATACCTCCTCGCTCTTCTGCTTTCCTAATACCCCGTATATATTTTTATAAGTTAAAATCATTTTACTTAGAATTAGGAGTGCGGAAATTCTTAAGTCTATTTTGCCGCGTGCTCCTAATAGCTTGAAAAATACCTCCTCGCTCTTCTGCTTTCCGAATACCCCGTATATATTTTTTTAAGTTAAAATGATGTTATTTCGAATTAGGAGTGAAGAAGTTCTGAAGACTATTTTGCCGCGTGCTCCTAATAACTTGAAATATACTTCCTCGCTCTTCTGCTTTCCTAATACCCCGTATATATTTTCCTAAGTTAAAATAATTTTATTTAGAATAAGGAGTGCGGAAATTCTGAAAACTACTTTGCCGCGTGCTAATAATAATTTGAAAAATACCCCCTCGCTCTTCTGCTTTCCTAATACCCCGTATATATTTCCCTAAGTTAAAATTATTTTAATTAGAATTAGGAGTGCGGAAATTCTGAAGGCTAGATTGTCGCGTGCTCCTTATAATTTGAAAAATACCTCTTCGCTCTTCTGCTTTCCTAATACCCCGTATATATTTTCCTAAGTTAAAATTATTTTAATTACAATTAGGAGTGCGGAAATTCTGAAGACTATTTTGCCGCGTGCTCCTAATAATTTGAAAAATACCTCTTCGTTCTTCTGCTTTCCTAATACCCCGTATATATTTTCCTAAGTTAAAATAATTTTATTTAGTATAAGGAGTGCTGAAATTCTGAAAATTAGTTTGCCGCGTGCTCCTAATAATTTGAAAAATACCTCCTCGCTCTTCTGCTTTCCTAATACCCCGTATATATTTCCTCCGAGAGCAGAGATACCGAAGAGGTATTTGTCGTGTGCTCTTGATATTTTTAAGAAAACCTCGTCGCTCTTCTGCTCTCCTAATGCCTCGTATAATTTCGCCCGACTGGGAAATAATTCTATTTCGTGCCAGGAAAACAGAGATGACGAAGAGATCGAGAGAGAAGATTTGAGAAATACCCTCTCACATTTCTGCCCTCTTACAAATTTTTGTTCACAGAAAATCAATTTTGCCACCTTTTAATAATCTAGGAAAATACGTTTTCACTTTTATGCTCTCCTGGTACCAATTTTTGCTTACAGAAAATTAATTTTGTTACCTCGTAATAATTTATAAAATTACCCTCTCGCATTTCTGCTCTCCTGATAATAATTTTTGCTCACAGAAATTCAATTTTGTTACCTCGTACAATTTAGAAAAATGCCTTCTCGAATTACTGCTTTCCTGATACGAATTTTTGCTTACAGAGAATTAATAAATATTGTTACCTCGCAATAATTTGTAAAAATACCCTCCCGTATTTATGTTCTCCTGATACTAATTTTTACTCACAGAGAATCAATATTGTAACCTCGTAAAAATTTAGCAAAATACCCTCTAGCATTTCTGCTCTCCTGAAACGAATTTTCCCTTGCAGAAAATCAATTTTGTTGCCTCGTAATAATTCAGAAAGATACCTTCTCGTATTTCTGCTCTCCTGGTACGAATTCTTGCTCGCAAAAAATCAATTTTGTTGCCTCATAATAATTTAGAAAAATGCCTTCTCGCAGTTCAGTTCTTTATTTATGAACCCCTTCTTCATATTTGCGCACTCTTGGATGCATTTAATTATGTTTGAGAACGTTATTATCATTGAATTATTAAATTACAAATGGATGAATTCTTTCTTACACATCTCTTTGATCACCCGCCTTAAGAATCTTAATTTCTGTGTACCATGGTGCCATCTATTGTATAATAGCTAAACGAATAACGAATAGATGATCTTGTGGTGCTATCTGGCGATCCTTTGAACATTTAGTTTCAGGTAGCTAATGTTATATTAAATGTACTGAAAGACTTGTAGAACTCTTTATGGGAATGTACCAAACTAATTTATTTCAGACTTGGAAAAATTTATACGGGGTAGTAGGAACACAGGAGAGCGAGAAGGTATTTTTAAAGTACCAGGAGCACACGGCGAAAACGTCTTCGGCATTTCGCATCCCTAATATTAAATAAAATTATTTTTAACTTAGTAAAATATATACGGGGTATTAGGAAAATAGGAAAGCGAGGAGGTATTTTATTAAATTATCAGAAGCGAACAGCGAAAACGCCATTATCATTTCCGCACTTCTAATACTAAATAAAATTATTTTTAACTTAAGAAAATATATACGGGGTATTAGGAAAACAGGAGAGTGAGGAGGTATTTTATGAAATTATCAGAAGCGTACAGCGAGAACGCCTTTGGCATTTCCGAACTTCTAATTCTAAATAAAATTATTTTTAAACATAGTAAAATATATACGGGGTATTAGGAAAACAGGATAGCGAGGAGGCATTTTATTAAATTGTAAGAAGCGCATAGCGGAAACGCCTGTGGCATTTCTGCACTTCTAATACGAAATAAAATTATTTTTAACTTCGGAAAATATATACCGTGTATTAGGAAAGTAGGAGATCGAGGAGGTATTTTTTTAAATTATCCGGAGCATACGGGTAAGACGTCTTCAGGAGTTCTGCACTCCTGATACCAAATACAATTATTTTTAATTTGGAAAAATTTATACGGGGTATTAAGAAAACATGAAAGCGAGGAGGTGTTTCTTTAAATTATTTGTAGCTCACGGAGAAAGCCTCGGTGGCATTTCCGCACTTTTAATACTAAATACAATTTTTAAATCAGGAAAATATATACTGGTTATTAGGAAAACAGGAGAGCGAGAAGGTATTTTTAAATTATCAGGAGCCATAGCGAAGACGCCTTCGACATTTCCGCACTCCTACTACTAAATAAAATTAATTTTAACTCAGGAAAATATATACGGGGTATTAGGAAAACAGGAGAGCGAGTATGTTTTTTATTAAATTATCAGAAATGCACGGCGAAAACGCCCTTGGCATTTCCGCACTTCTAATACTAAATAAAATGATTTTTAACTTCGGAAAATATATACGCGGTATTAGGAAAGTAGGAGAGCGAGGAGGTGTGCTTTTAAAAAGTCAGGAGCATACGGGTAAGACGTCTTCGGGTGCTCTGAACTCCTGATGCCAAAAACAATTATTTTTAATTTGGAAAAATTTATACGGGGTATTAAGAAACCAGGAAAGCGAGGAGGTGTTTTTTTTAATTATCAGCAGCCCACGGAGAAGGCCTCGGCGGCATATCAGCAGCTTTAATACTAAATAGAATTAAATATAAATTAGGAAAATATAAACGGGGTATTAGGAAAACAGGAGAGCGAGGAGGTATTATTATATTATTATATTATATTAGAAGGCACGGCGAAGACGCCTTCGACATTTCCGCACTCCTACTACAAAGTAAAATTAATTTTAACTTAGGAAAATATATACGGGGTATTAGGAAAACAGGAAAGCGTGGAGGTGTTTTATTAAATTAGCAGAAGCACACGGCGAATACATCTTATGGATTTCTGCACTCCTTGTACCAAATACTATCATTTTTAACTTGGAAAAATTTATACGAGGTAGTAGGAAAGCAGGAAAGCGAGATGGAATTTTTTTATTATTAGCACACGGTGAAAAACCCGTCAGCATTTCCGAACTTTTTATACTAAATACAATTATTCTTAACTTAAGAAAATATATACGGGGTATTAGGAAAGCAAAAGAGCGAAGAGGTATATTGTTAAATTATTAGGAGCACACAACGAAAACGTCTTAGGAATTTACGCAGTCCTAATACTAAATAAAACTATTTTTAACTTAAGAAAATATATATGCGGGGTATTAGGAAAGCAGAAGAGTGAGGAGGTATATTGTTAAATTATTAGGAGCACACAACGAAAATGTCTTCGAAATTTACGCACTCCTAATACTAAATAAAATTATTTTTAACTTTGGAAAATGTATACGGGGTATTAGGAAAGCAGAAGAGCGAGGAAGTGTTTTAAAAATCATCAGGAGTACACGGCGAGGGCCTCTTCGGTATTTCTGCTCTCCTGGTCCGAGATAAAGTTACACCTCTGTTCGGAATAAATATACGGGGGTTTATAATTTCTAAAAATACCTCCTGGTTCTTCTGCTTTCGTAATACACCGTATAACTTTTTCAAGGTGAGAAATACGTTTGTTTCATACCAGGGGAGCAGAGATACCGAAGAGGTATTCGTCGTGTGCTCTTGATATTTTTAAGAATACCTCCTCGCTCTTCTGCTCTCCTAATGCCTCGTATAATTTTGCCCGACTGGGAAATAATTCTATTTCGTGCCAGGAGAACAGAAATGACGAGATCGAGAGAGAAGATTTGAGAAATACCCTCTCGCATTTCTGCTCTCCTACAAATTTTTGCTCGCAGAAAATTAATTTTGATACCCCGCAATAATTTTGAAACATACCATTTCGCATTTCTGCTCTCCTGATACAAATTTGTTTTCGCAGAAAATCAACTATGCTACCTCGTAATGGTTTAGAAAAATACCTTCTCATCTTTCTGCTCTCCTGATACGAATATTTGTTCACAGAAAGTTAATTTTGCCACCTCGTAATAATTTGGAAAAATGCCTTCTCGAATTACTGCTTTCCTGACACGAATTTTTGCTTACAGAGAATCAATAAATATTGTTACCTCGCAATAATTTACAAAAATACCCTCCCGTATTTCTATTCTCCTGATACTAATTTTTACTCACAGAGAATCAATATTGTAACCTCGTAAAGATTTAGAAAAATACCCTCTAGCATTTCTGCTCTCCTGATACGAATTTTTCCTTGAGAAAATCAATTTTGTTGCCTCGTAATAATTTAGAAAGATATCTTCTCGCATTTCTGCTCTCCTGATACGAATTCTTGCTCGCAGAAAATCAATTTTGTTGCCTCATAATAATTTAGAAAAATGCCTTCTCGCAGTTCAGTTCTTTATTTATGAACCCCTTCTTCATATTTGCGCACTCCTGGATGCATTTAATTATGTTTGAGAACATTATCATCATTGAATTATTAAATTACAATTGGATGTATTCTTTCTTACACATCTCTTTGATCACCCGCCTTAAGAATCTTAATTTCTGTGTACGATGGTGCCATCTATTGCATAATAGCTAAACGAATAACGAATAGATGACCTTGTGGTGCTATCTGGCGATCCTTTCAATATTCAGTTTCAAGTAGCGAATGTTATATTAAATGTATTGAAAAACTCTTCTAGAACTCTTTATGGGAATGTACCAACCTAATTTATTTCAGACTTTTAAAAATTTATACGGGGTAGTAGGAACACCGGAGAGCGAGGACGTATTTTTAAATTACCAGGAGCACACGGCGAAAACGTCTTCGGCATTTCGCACCCCTAATATTAAATAAAATTATTTTTAACTTGGTAAAATATATACGCGGTATTAGGAAAACAGGATAGCGAGGAGGTGTTTTATTAAATTAGCAGGAGCACACGGCGAATACATCTTATAGATTTCTGCACTCCTTGTACCAAATACTATCATTTTTAACTTGGAAAAATTTATGCGAGGTAATAGGAAAGCAGGAAAGCGAGATGGAATTTTTTTACATTATTATTAGCACACGGTGAAAAACTCGTCAGCATTTCCGAACTTTTAATACTAAATACAATTATTCTTAACTTAAGAAAATATATACGGGGTATTAGGAAAGCAAAAGAGCGAGGAGATATTTTTCAAATTATTAGGAACACACGGCAAACTAGCCTTCAGAATTTCCGCATTCCTAATTCTAAATAAAATCATTTTAACTTAGGAAAATATATACGGGGTATTAGGAAAGCAGAAGAGCGAGAAGGTATTTTTCAAATTATTAGGAGCATGCGGCAAAATAGTCTTCAGAATTTCCGCACTCCTAATTCAAAATAAAATTATTTTAACTTAGGAAAATATATACGGGGTATTAGGAAAGCAGAAGAGCGAGAAGGTATTTTTCAAATTACTAGGAGCATGCGGCAAAATAGTCTTCAGAATTTCCGCACTCCTAATTCGAAATAAAATTATTTTAACTTAGGAAAATATATACGGGGTATTAGGAAAGCAGAAGAGCGAGGAAGTATATTGTTAAATTATTAGGAGCACACGACGAAAGCGTCTTAGGAATTTACGCACTCCTAATACTAAATAAAAATATTTTTAACTTAGGAAAATATATACGGGGTATTAGGAAAGCAGAAGAGCGAAGAGGTATATTGTTAAATTATTAGGAGCACACAACGAAAATGTCTTCGAAATTTACGCATTCCTGATACTAAATAAAAGTATTTTTAACTTAGGAAAATATATACTGGTTATTAGGAAAACAGGAGAGCGAGAAGGTATTTTTAAATTATTAGGAGCCACAGCAAAGACGCCTTCGATATTTCCGCACTCCTACTACTAAATAGAATTAATTTTAACTCAGGAAAATATATACGGGGTATTAGGAAAACAGGAGAGCGAGTTTGTTTTTTATTAAATTATCAGAAATGCACGGCGAAAACGCCCTTGGCATTTCCGCACTTCCAATACTAAATAAAATGATTTTTAACTTCGGAAAATATATACGCGGTATTAGGAAAGTAGGAGAGCGAGGAGTTGAGTTTTTAAAAAACCACTCCTAATTCTAAATAAAATTATTCTGAACTTAGGAACATATATACGGGGCATTAGGAAAGCAGAACAGCGAGGAGGTATATTTTTAAATTATTAGTAGCACACAACGAAAATGTCTTCGGAATTTACGCACTCCTAATATTAAGTAAAACTATTTTCAACTTAGGAAAATATATATACGGGGTATTAGGAAAGCAGAAGAGCGAGGAGGTATATTGTTAAATTATTAGTAGCACACAACGAAAATGTCTTCAACGAAAATACCCTCTCGTATTTCTGCTCTCCTGATACGAATTCTCGCTCGGAGAAAATTAATTTTGTTTCGCAATGATTTAGAAAAATACTTTCTCGCATTTCTGATCTCCTGATACAAATTTTTTCTCACAGAGAATCAATTTTGTTAACTCGCAATAATTTAGAAATATACCTTCTCGCATTTCTGCTCTCCTGATACGAACTTTTGCTCGCAGAGAATCAATTTTCTATATACCAAAAAACATATTTTTAACATTTATGGGTTAGTAGGTTAGCACGAGAGCAAGGAGGCATTTTTGGAAATTATTCAGAATTATTCATGAACCCCTTCTTCATATTTGCGCACTCCTGGATGCATTTAATTATGTTTGAGAACGTTATCATCATTGAATTATTAAATTACAATTGGATGAATTTTTTCTTACACATCTTTCTGATCACCCGCCTTAAGAATCTTAATTTCTGTGTACAATGGTGCCATCTATTGTATAATAGCTAAACGAATAACGAATAGATGATCTTGTGGTGCCATCTGGTGATCCTTTCAACATTCAGTTTCAGGTAACGAATGTTATATTAAATGTACTGAAATTTATTTCAGACTTGGAAAAATTTATAAAGGGTAGTAGAAACACAGGAAAGCGAGAAGGTATTTTTAAATTACCAGAACCACACACGGCGAAAACGTCTTCGGCATTTCGCACCCCTAATATTAAATAAAATTATTTTTAACTTAGTAAAATATATACGGGGTATTAGGAAAATAGGAAAGCGAGGAGGTATTTTATTAAATTATCAGAAGCGTACAGCGAAAACGCCACTGTCATTTCCGCACTTCTAACACTAAATAAAATTATTTTTAACTTAAGAAAATATATACGGGGTATTAGGAAAACAGGAGAGTGAGGAGGTATTTTATGAAATTATCAGAAGCGTATAGCGAACACGCCTTTGGCATTTCCGCACTTCTATTTCTAAATAAAGTTATTTTTAACATAGTAAAATATATACGGGGTATTAGGAAAACAGGAGTGCGAGGAGGTATTTTATTAAATTATCAGGAGGCACAGCGAAGACACTTTCTACATTTCCGCACTCCTACTACTAAATAAAATTCATTTTAACTTAGGAAAATATATACGGGGTATTAGGGAAACAGGAGAGCGAGGAGGTATTTTATTAAATTATCAGAAGCGGACAGCGAAAACGCCTTTGGCATTTCCGAAGTTCTAATTCTAATCAAAATTATTTTTAACATAGTAAAATTTATACGGGGTATTAGGAAAACAGGAGAGCGAGGAGGTATTTTATTAAGTTATAAGAAGCGCATAGCGGAAACGCCTGTGGCATTTCTGCATTTCTAATACGAAAGTAGGAGATCGAGGAGGTATTTTTTTAAATTATCAGGAGCATACGGGCAAGACGTCTTCAGGAGTTCTGCACTCCTGATACCAAATACAATTATTTTTAATTTGTAAAAATTTATACGGGGTATTAAGAAAGCATGAAAGCGAGGAGGTGTTTCTTTAAATTATTAGTAGCTCACGGAGAAAGCCTCGGTGGCATTTCCGCACTTTTAATACTAAATACGATTTTTAAATCAGGAAGATATATACTGGTTATTAGGAAAACAGGAGAGCGAGAAGGTATTATTAAATTATCAGAAGCCACAGCGAAGACGCCTTCGACATTTCCGCACTCCTACTACTAAATAAAATTAATTTTAACTCAGGAGAATATATATGGGTATTAGGAAAACAGGAGAGCGAGTATGTATTTTATTAAATTATCAGAAATGCACGGCGAAAACGCCTTTGGCATTTCCGCACCTCTAATACTATATAAAATGATTTTTAACTTCGGAAAATATATACGCGGTATTACGAATGTAGGAGAGCGAGGAGGTGTGTTTTTAAAAAATCAGGAGCATACGGGTAAGACGTCTTCGAGTGTTCTGCACTCCTGATGCCAAAAACAATGATTTTTAATTTGGAAAAATTTATACGGGGTATTAAGAAACCAGAAAAGCGAAGAGGTGTTTATTTAAATTATCAGCAGCCCATGGCGAAGGCCTCGGCGGCATTTCCGCACCTATAATACTAAATACAATTAAATATAAATTAAAAAAATATATACGGGGTATTATGAAAACAGGAGAGCGAGGAGGTATTATTATATTATTATATATTATATTAGGAGGCACCGCGAAGACGCCTTCGACATTTCCGCACTCCTACTACTAAGTAAAATTAATTTTAACTTAGGAAAATATATACGAGGTATTAGGAAAACGGGAAAGCGAGAAGGTGTTTTATTAAATTAGCAGAAGCACACGGCGAATACATGTCAGGTATTTCTGCACTCCTTGTACCAAATACTATCATTTTTAACTTGGAAAGATTTATACGAGGTAGTAGGAAAGCAGGAAAGTGAGATGGAATTTTTTTACATTATTATTAGCACACGGTGACGGCACTCGTCAGCATTTCCGAACTTTTAATATTAAATACAATTATTCTTAACTTAAGAAAAAATATAAAATATTTTAGGAAAGCAGAAGAGCGGGGAGGCATTTTTCCAGTTATTAGGAGAACGCGGCAAAATAGTCTTCAGAATTTCCGTACTCTTAATTCTAAATAAAATTATTTTAACTTAGGAAAATATATACGGGGTATTAGGAAAGCAGAAGAGCGAGGAGGTATTTTCTAATTTTTTAGGAGCACGCGGCAAGATAGTCTTCAGAATTTCCGCACTCCTAATTCTAAATAAAATTATTTTTAACATAGTAGAATATATACGGGGTATTAGGAAAACAGGATAGCGAGGAGGTATTTTATTAAATTATCAGAAACGCTCAGTGGAAACGCCTTTTGGTACTTGCGCACTTCTAGAAACTAAATAAAAATTATTTTTATCCTCGGAAAATATATACCGGGTATTAGGAAAGTAGGGGAGCGAGGAGGTATTTTTTAAACTATCAGGAGTACACGTCTAAAATGTCTTCAGTAGTTCTGCACTCCTGGTACAAGATACAGTTATTTTTAATTTGGAAAAATTTATACGGGGTATTAAGAAAACAGGAAAACGAGGAGATGTTTCTTTAAATTATTAGCAGCTCACGGAGAAGGCCTCGGTGGAATTTCTACACTTTTAATACTGAATACAATTTTTAAAATAGGAAAATATATACTTGGGATTAGGAAAATAGGAGAGCGAGGAGGTATTTTTAAATTATTAGGAGGCACAGCGATGAGGCCTTCGACATGTCCGCACTCCTGCTACTAAGTAACATTTAATTTAACTTAAGAAAATATATACGGGGTATTAGGAAAACAGGAGAGCGAGATGTTCTATTGGATTAGCAGGAGCAGACGGCGAATACATCTTCGGTATTCCTGCACTCCTTGTACCAAATAATATCATTTTTAACTTGGAAAAATTTATACGAGGTAGTAGGAAAGCGAGGAGGAATTTTTTTACATTACCAGGAGTACACGGTGAAAAACCCGTCGGCATTTCCGTACCTTTAATACTAAATACAATTATTCTTAACTGAAGAAAATATATATGGGGTATTAGGAAAACAGAGGAGCCAGGAGGTATTTTTTTAATTTTCAGGAACACAGGGCAAAAACCTCATTGGCATTTTCGCACTCCTAATAATAAATAAAATTAATTTTAACTTAGCAAAATATATACGGGCTATTGGAAAAACAGGAGAGCGAGGAGGTATTTTATTAAATTATCAGAAACGCTTTTGGCATTTCCGCACTTCTAATACTAAATAAAATTATTTGTAACCTCGAAAAATATATACGCGGTATAAGGAAAATATGAGAGCGAAAAGGTATTTTTTTAAATTATCAGTAGCATACGGGTACGACGTCTTCGGTAGTTCTGCACTCCTGATACCAAATACGATTATTTTCAATTTGGAAAAATGTATACGGGGTATTAAAAAACCAGGAAAGCGAGGAGGTATTTCTTTAAATTATCAGCAGCCCACGGAGAAGGCCTCTTCGGCATTTCCGCACCTTTAATACTAAATACGATTAATTTTAAATTGGGAAAATATATACGGGGTATTAAGAAAACAGGAGAGCGAGGAGGTAATTTATTAAATTATCAGAAGCGCATAGCGGAAACGCTTTTGTCATTTCCGCACTTCTAATACTAAATCAAGTTATTTGTTATCTCAGAAAATATATACGCGGTATTAATAAAGTAGGAGAGCGAGGAGGCATTTTTTTAAATTATCGGGAGCATACGGGTAAGACGTCTGCGGGAGTTCTGCACTCCTGATACCAAATACAATTATTTGTAAAAATTTATACGGGGTAATAAGAAACCAGGAAAGTGAGGAGGTATTTTATTAAATTATCCGAAGCACACAGCGAAAACGCCATTGTTATTTCCGCACTTCTAATACTAAATAAAATTATTTTTAACTTCGGAAAATATATACGGTATATTAGGAAAACAGGAGAGCGAGGAAGCATTTTATTAAATTATCAGAAGCGCACAGCGAAGACGCCTTTGGAATTTCCGCACTTCTAATATTAAATAAAATTATTTGTAACCTCGGAAAATATATATGCGGTATTAGGAAAGTAGGAGAGCGAGGAGGAATTTGTTTAAATTATCAGGAGCACGCGGTGAAAAACTTGTCGGCATTTCCGAACTTTTAGTACTAAATACAATTATTCTTAACTTGAGAAAATGTATACGGGGTGTTAGGAAAACCGAAGAAGAGTTAGGCGTTTCTGTAAATTATCAGAAGCACGCGACAAAAACCAGGTAGGCATTTTTGCACTCGTAATACTAAATATAATTTTTAACTTAAGAAAATATATACGGGGTATTAGGGAATCAGGAGAGGGAGGAGGTATTTTATTAAATTATCAGAAGCGCACGGCGAAAACGCCTTTGGCATTTCCGCACTTCTAATACTAAATGAAATTATTTTTAATCCTGATTTAACCTGATTATATTATCAGGAGCATACGGCCAAGACCTCTTCGGTATTTTTGTACTCCTGGTACGAAATACAACGTTTAACTGGAAATAATTTATACGGGGTAATAGGAGAACAGAGGAGCGAGGACTTTTTAATCATCAGGAGCACACGATGAAAACCCCTTCGGCATTTCTGCACTCCTAATGCTAAATTAAATTGTTTCTAACTTCGGAAAATACTAATGGGGTATTAGGAAAGCAGGAGAGCGAGGAGGTATTTCTTGAATTATCAGCAGCACACGACGAAAACCTCTTTGGCATTTCTGCACTCCTAGTGCTAAATGAAATAATTTTTAATTCGAAAATTTATACAGGGAATTAGGATAACAGGAAAATAAGGTGTTTTTAAACTTATCTATTTGCGGTCGTAGACACCTGAAAAATAGCGGAATACTCGCAAGTGGACACGTCGAATCCCGCTCTGAAGCCAAAGCATTTTTGAGTCGAATGTTAAGGAAATTTTGCTGAAGAAAAAATTGGATACAAAGGAAACACGATAAACTTCATTTTATGTATTTTTAGACGCAGTTCTGCCGTTATAAAAATATAAGATCTAAAATGATGCAACATTTATTTGATGTACTCGTTACATACCATATTTACAATATAACATTTAAGTATCATTCGTATTCACTTTTGCACTGCGTCACCATGGATTTTGGCAAGAAAAGTGACATGCAGATGAAATTAGAGCTAATATAATTGTCATGGAAGCTTAGTTGTCAAAGACGGAACAGAAAAATAGGAATAATACTTAAACAATATACAAACTCAATTCTCTGTAATAATCTAATAAAATTGAAATTTAAAGACATTTTTCTGTATTACAGGAGGGAGAGTATTCAACAAAAATTAATTAAAATTCCCGCGCCGCCCTTCCTTATTTCCTTCGCAGTTCCTCCAGCTGCAAAATACGTTTATTAATAAGCGAGACATATTCTCATCCCTCATTCCTAACCTCCCCTTCTTCGTCCACAGAGTCGCTTTCGTCGTCAGATCCGTGAACGGACGCGGCCGGCGTGGTCATCCTACTGGAACTAGGAGACGGAGGCTCCGACAGAGGCCTGGGATATCTCAACGTGCCTATGCCAGATTCCATTTCTTCCTTGTAATCCGGGAACACCCTGTGGAGTGCCTTCATGCGCGCCTGCCGATAGTACTGGAGAAGAGAAACACGAGTTACAGCTTACAAGGGATATTGAGTCGAAGTAGTGTTAGACTTACCACGCCCAGATTCCTCCAGTCTAGCATGTCGCTCAGTCGTTCCGTTCTATTTCGTTGAATGATTCTTTGGCGCCGATTTAACCTGGCAAAATCGTACATGTACTGGGCCAATTGCTGCACAGTGTCCTCTAGAGAGATGTAACGACGGTCGACGATGTATATGCCGTAGGACATGGGATCCGCTATGTGTTCCTGCATGAAACAGCCGAAACCTGAAGGAGAATTGGTTAATTTTTTTTTTTTTTTTTTTTTTTTTTTTTGTGAAAAAACTACATGATTTTAAAGAAAATAAGAAAACACCACACCCTCACAGATAGCCGTTAGACCCTTTGCCAAACCACCCTAAATATACAACCTTTCTAATTACTTTTGATACACTACGAATTTTTTTTTATTAAAATTCACAATGTATCTACTAGTATAGCATGTTCGCAATGAACACTTGTCAGTATAAGAAGCATTAATTCATGATGTTTCTTTTCCACAAAAAAAAAAAATTGAACATATTAAAAACGAATAAAATTTCAGATATTACAAGTGAATGTTTTTAAGCCGATCCTGGCCAACTACAGTAGTGGCATCTGGTAGGAACTTCGTAAACTATCAGTTACGAATTCATACCATTTATAGATTCCTAGGACAGAACTTGTATCTGATTGTTAATTTAACCAGAAGGTGGCAAACGCTTATGATTTCATATCACAATAAAAGGTGGCGCGACGATCTCTCAATAATGGCGGTCAATTTAAAAATGTACAAAATGGACTTCACGGACATTTTTCATAATACAGCCGAACAACTAATTGTACGTTGTGCTTACCTGATAGATTCGTTGTAATACTCGGAATGCCCATTACGGTACACTCGGCCGGTGTGTACCCCCACGGCTCGTAGTAGCTCGGGAAGACGCCCAAATGGCAGCCCCTGACAAACTCTTCATAGTCCAAGCCGAAGAGAGGATTTGTGGAGCTCAAGAACTCCGGATGGAAGACGATCTGGAATAAACTTCTTGTACTTATGGCCGGGACGGGACGGGACACACCTGCGCACAAATTACCTTAACTCTATCGTTGGTTGTGTTGAAGAGGCTGCACCGTCTCACGGAATTCAAAACAGGATCATTCCAGTCGTCGACGACATTATGCGTCGTAACTGGAGGCAGGCCGTCCCTCTGCAACGAGAAGATACACCTTTTCATGCGCACCAGCTCTTCTTTTTCCAGCAACTGGCCAGCGTCAGGAAGTCGCCCGCTAGTTTTACACAAACATTTAGTGAATGCCAAGGTTATACCTAGCGGCCTTACGTTAATTGTCCGCATTGTACTCTAATCAATTTTTTTAAAGTAGATAATCCTGCGTTTCTTTTTCGTTTTCAAGAAAAACGCCCAAGAATACGAAAAACTCAACAACCTACCTCAGACACACCTCGTACAATCTCTTGCCTATCTTATTCTGTATATCATTGATGGTGTCTCTCAACGCCTTCGTTACGGCGTGTCCCCTCAACGACTCCACGTTAAAGTTATTCGTCTTGGCGGGGAAAATCATGAAAGCTACCACAGTGATATCGGGATGTGTGGACTAAAAAACTATAACCGTAATTTTGCAAGTTATTAAGTGTAATAAAAAACGTACTTTTAAATAATGATTCAGTCTCGCCAGGGCCTCGATGAAAATATCCGCCCCCTTATTGCCAAATTCGTAACGACCCGCAATGAAAAAGTAGAGCGTTTTGTCCAAATCGAAGTCATAATGGCTGAAACGCAGACGATGGTAATTTAAATTTCTCAAGCGCGCTTGCCATCCTTACCCGTAGAAATGTCCGCGGGCAAACTCGTGAATTTTTTCCTTGGAGAGGGCGTGCAAATTCTGAAATTCGTGAAGCGCCGAGAATTTCTTGACGTTGAGACCGTTCGGCGTAATAACGTCCGGTTTTCTCTTGAGCAAATGTTCCGCCTCATAGCCCGTGATCTCGGATACGGTCGTGAAGGTGTGGCTTAGATGGGCAGCCGCCCGCTCCATGCAGTACCTGTGATAGATCTGCCTCTTTCCAGCCTCCTCGTCCACACTGAACTGCGCAGAAGAACGAAAGAATACGAACGGAAATATATAGTACACGACTCACCTTGCCCAGATTGTTATAGAAGTCCGTGTTCCCGGCACACAGGTATCTTCCTAGGAGCGTGGCGTGAGTCGTAAAGACCGTGGCAACATTCGTGTGTCGCGTACGCAACGCAATCAGCCCTACACCGGCTTGCCATTCGTGAAAGTGGGCCACTACCCTGGCGGGAGTACCGTCGCCTAAGTCTTCCGCAATATTTCTAAACTGCAATAATTAATTAGCACGCACATAATCCTTTACTAGTCATATTTAATACCTCTGCCATAAAGTCCGCCACCATGTAACCTAAAATAATGGCATCGTTCGCCTCGATATCTAAATGAGGCACTCCGATATTGGTCTTATTCCACAGTTCCGACTTGTATTCGTCAAGTTTCCAAGCTGCCGACCCAATATCCATTAAAATAATTTGTGGATTTCCGTCTACTAGCCATCTGCCTGTATGGACTTTAAACCCTCTTTGCCTGATAGCTTCCACGGCATTATTTAGTGAGTCAGAGCCTAACGGCCCTTCTTCCACCTCGGTGCGTGCACAGTGATCCTTGTATGGCCCGATGAGGCAATACTGATCGCCTAATTCCTCCGTCGAAACGTAGGCCTTCGACCTGACGACTGTGTATATTCCCCCGACTAAATTAAATTAATGTCAGATATGTTTTACGAATAAAATACGTTTATGAAAATACCTTTATTAGCTGCCTCCCAGGAGATTTCGAAGTTCCAGCGGTTCTCCTCTTCCGCAGTCATGCCCCTATCCATGCATGCTAATAGAGTGCTGTACGACTCCCCTCTGTAGAACCTGCGGGATGCCCTTTCCCGTGACATATCTCGACCTTTAATGAAACGTAATTATGTATAATGGAATGTCAGTGCCGTTTATCAGTAGTCTCGAACTCCTAACTATGCAAAGCGATATCTAAATCTATGTCGTAAATATTAAATAAACTGAAGTAATTCATAAACATTACTATTAGATAAAAATTCTTATCACTGTAGCTATAAATATATAAATTAAGTAATAGGGTTATTTCTACTGGTAATTCAAACAAAAAGGAAAAAGCATATAAACAGATGTAAATTGTGGATATTTATTGAAAAAAATTAAACGTGTCGGCAAATCGCCAAGTACCTAACCACTTAATGCCGGAAAATAAAATAAATTATAAGCCGTAGACAAACGGGAGTCCTTACTATGTTAAATCGTTGGTAGGTCACACAGAATCACTACACTTACCGTAATTTTTCAGTCAGACTTTTTAAAAATACCCACTGCTCTCTCAAATTTATCTTAACTAAAATATACAAAATAAGACAGAATGGATAGAGAAAGACAGAGTATATAGGCAAATGTCGGGCCAATTGCGAGACACATACACGCCGGTGGAGAAAAAAAATTACGACTGCCTCTAAAGGTCACCTTCAATGTACAGCCAACAGCGGCTACTAAATAGCCCACTAATAATACATTTTCATATTTTCTATTTCTATAGAAGTATTTTTTAATGTTTGATTAACGTCGTAAATTAAGACTATTTACATAATTTTTTTAACCTACATGTTTGCAGTGCAGTTGATTAATGAAAAAAAATCATGATTTACTTAAAAAAAAATATTTAAAATTAACTAAGGCCTTTAAGAGCTGTAATCTGCTTTTTTCGCTTGTGAGGACAGTTTCATCAAAATCAATACTTGAAATATTTAAAAAAATAATGAAAATTTATTAAGGAGCACGAGTGAACTTAGCAGTAGTTCAATTGAACCACTAAAACTTCTGTGTTGTCGATTTGAATAAGTTCAATTCCGAACAATTGTGGTGCGTTCGTTCAATTCACTGTTCTTTCGGTTAGATAGTTTTTAGGCTTTTACGACCAGCATTATTCCATTGTGGACAGGTTCTATCATTTGGAACTCATTAGACCATCGACAGAATAGTTCAGGATACGTTTTTCTTTTTGTAATATTTGCATTTCCTCCAGGATAGTTACTTTATTCATATATTTGTTTCCATTTCTGTAATTATCCAAAAATTTAGCATTTCCTTTCGGAAAATTTTAATTCAAATATATTTTATAATCGTAACTATGTGGCATTGTAACTTAAACATTTATGACTATTGCAATATTTAATTTTGAAAAACTATATTTATAATGGCAATGAATCCCTTGACTAAAAAAAATTGTCTGCAAAGCTTTACATTTATTTTTTTTACAATTGACTGTGTCAATTTTATTATTTCTAAAGTAAACTCAAAACTGACCACATGCACTGAGGTATTATTTAAGGAGAAAAATTAAACAGCTTACAATTGTCGAGACAAATTTTATTTGTTAAAAAAAAACCAATAGACCTTGATATCTTTCCTTGATTTAACATTTCCATCACTTGGGGATGGGACATGAAATATTTTTCTCACAATTTGGACACTGTCCTATTATCTCAGAAAAAAATCTTCTAGCATTTACAGATGTCAACCACTGAAAAAGACGTGCGATAATTACTTAACATAAATTATTTACCTTAATTCATAATCAAAATTGCAGCTTTTTACATCACAAGACAGTATTTTCGTATATCGTCTAATCTATATTTGAGTTTATTCATTTTTATACAATAGAGCACTACCTCATACAAACACTCTGTATGGTAACTGTTTTCACAATATTTATTCTTGCATATTACTTCCGGTAAACGTTCGTTGAGTCTGAGACAAAAGCAAATACTACAATCCCCGCTTTCCTTTAGAACATCAGATCTTCTGTCTCTACCCAAAATTTGTTGTGGAAAGCTTTCCATACCTGTAATACATTAACATACACAATTAATACATTGACTTTTCTGTATTAAGCTATAAAATAGACATCCATATGGCAGAAAAATTCGGATGTATAGCGTGATACGCTAAATACGATAATAATAAAAATAAGTGATGGTGCATGAAAAAAAAAACATTGAAAACCTGAGTCATTACCTAGCAGCTTCAGTATTTCCAAAAACACATCATTTTCATGCATCCACTGTCCAAGGTTCGCATTTAATCTCTCACGATATAAATTCACTTGCCCCTCTGGCCCTAAAAACTTCGTATCTGGTATGCTAGAAACATTGTAAGGATCGATAGTGACTACCACAGATAAATTTTCACCTGCAACACACCATAATCATTTACTAGGAAGTTTGCAAGTAAATTTTTAAATGTAAAGATACTGAGAATGGTAATAAAATTAAATGGGTAAAAAAAGACAGAAAGTACCATTACGCAACAAAAATTTATAAAGCAGTTACCTAAACATATTCTACGATATGTACATTTTCTTTTAGGTTCTAGAGGATCCAAGATCCAACAATTCATGTCAAACATATCCAACAAATTGAAAAATGGTTGCAACGCCTCCACAGCCGTGAAAAACTGATCATATATCGCCTTTAATGACGACGATCTCTTAAACGGTTCTCTGCCATCAGGCAAGTCACTTTCGGTTATTTTGAAAATAAGCTTTTCTTCAAAATTAACAGAAATCTCCATAGAGTGTTCCCTACTCTGTTCGTCCACTATTGATACATCTATTTTACCCAAATCCTGAGCTAGGTAACATGACTTTAAATTAATGTAGAATTTGGTAAATTCCGAGTATTCATACAGCACATGTCTATAGGCATCGCAATGATTTACCAGTGTAGGAGGAAGTATCCTAGACTTTAGAACATTCACAATGGTATCCAGAACTGCTACAATATTTTTCCCTTTTAAATCCTTAAGAGCAGAACAGATTTCAGTTTCGTATAAAATTAGTTTTGTAGGTAAGGCAATAGTGAAGGATCGATCGTTTAGTTTAGTCACAGATATTTTATAATCTTCATCCTGTAATTTGTAAAATAAAGGACCTATTTAACTGGCTCTACTTTTTCTTTATTGGTTTATTTTATTGTCTCATCAGGTTAATGTTTATTTTAAAAAGATAGGATTATCTATTATTTTCCAAATATTAGACTGAAATTCTTACATAAATATTTATTGATCCTCGATAAATAGTCGTGTTTCCTTGTGCACATTCTACCATAAGCGGATATTTTAACCATAAATTTAACTCATCCATAGTCTCGTTTATCTCTCATCTCGTGAAAAATTACTGAAAAGAAAACAGAATTCATTTCACAGAACACAAATGCTTAAAACAACGAGGTTAGGTTCTCCAACGTTTGACAACAAATGTCACCAACCTGACAATAGAAGAATAGCATCAACGTTTGCCAACATTAACACGTCAGTCGTGGTCGTTTGTTCAACAGCTGCGAATAGGATGCCTAGGAGTTACAAACACAAAGAAGAGTTGTTTAACCGCCAATACCCGAGTCGCAAACTTGTGAGAGTACAAGTGACGTCACAAGTTAGGGTCTCAGGGACGTGGCGATTTAACCCCAAAGTTCTAGGTTTTATGCTCATTTATTTGTAAAAATACACAAAAACTATTATCTAAAGAAAGAGAGGGATGACAATTGTTGCTACAATACGATTGTCAATATTTATTTTACAATATCTTTCGTAAATAAATAATTTACAATTAGGCATATAATTATTATTACAATCTATCAGTCTTCCTATAGACAGTAAAACAAAATTGTTTGCTCGAGACAAAAAAAAAAGCATAAAAATTATGCTTTGCTGTCTATCCCTAGCTTACATTTTATTAAATGTATTGATAACATTTGGGTTGCTATATTTAAAACACTTACAAAAAAATATGTTCAACGCTATTAAAAGCCACTGTAAAATGTTTAAACTAGGTATTTTTATAAGCGTTTTAAATGGTGTTTAAGATTTGTTTTTATATAAAAAATATACATTTTTTTAAGTAAAAAAAAGTTTGATTAAAAACAAAGTTACAAATAATGCGAATTTAAATTTATAAAAAACTATTATTTTCAGCTTTACAAAAAAATACTTTAAATAAAAATATTTTTCTTCTGCAATAAAATTTTAACATAGAAAGAAAACATTAGAAAACAGTTGCACTAAAAAAAAACAATTATTAGCGTACTAAATGCGATACATACAAAAAATGGACACATTAAGTGACCTCTAAGAGGAAAAACATCTGTCCACACAGTGCGTTGAGGCATTTTTACATTTCCCTCTACAAACCAATCGCACCTACGCATAGTTTCCAAGACGTCGTTGAATAGGACTGAGATCAGGAAAGTTAGCAGGCTGTACAGTACTCCAAAATGGTGTAATACTTACTATACAACCTACTACCTCACATGAAACCCAACCATTTTCTGCTGGCCTCCCACCGCCTGAAAGTCTCCACCCATCGCACTGAAAAAATAATTTTCCAAGTCCATGGACGTTTCCACCAGAAGGTACCTGTAAAAACGAACTCGTGATGGGATAGTAACACAAGTTCGGATCTACGGGTTCGTTCAAGTGAAAATGTTCGCCTGAAACTGAAATTTGCCTGAAATGCCTTTAGAGCCGGTTGATAATAATCGCTCAGGGTACACGCGACAAGAAATAAAAATTGCGGCATTATAGGAGAGAACAATCTCGTATCGTTTATTAATTTCTAACGACAATTTCGGGTGCAATTTAAACGAAACTGCTTATAAACAATCTAAAATAGTATTTATGAATAACTGTTTCGTTAACTCATGTAAATATAACGTTATAGGTACTTGGGAAATAAATTTTTAGAAACATAGATATAGAGAATAAATTAACGTTTTTATATATTTATAGGGGGGAAAATGGCGTAAATAAACATCTCTCCTCCACGAATCGCTGGTTACAGGTAGACAAATCTCCGATTGCATAACAGTGTGGAGTTTGAGGGCCGTAGTGAGTGAGTGTGTGTGTGTGTGTGTGTGTGTGTATATATGTGTTGGTGAACTTTGTCTGGTTTCGGCCAGACAGTGCAAAAAACGGCAGTTCGATGACCCTGGCAGGCCGACAGCGACCACGAACGCACGTCTTTTCCACTTCGGCAAAACGCCCCGAACGAGAGCCCGTCTTACTCCACCAGGCGAAGACTGTTGACGGTCGAAGCAACGAACGGCCGACTCACAAATCGACAAACCCACTGCACTCTGTAGGGGTCGGCATCCCAACCCTCGACTACAGCGATATCTACGAGGGGCGCTCACAGAAATCGACCGTCGACCATACTAAGATTTTTTTTTATTTAGTTACCAGTATTGCCTATTTACGTGAGGGCAAATGGATAGTGTCCTACGTTTTCTTTTTTAATCAATCATTTGGTTCGTTCGTAAACAAGTAACACTTTTATATCAAAGACTATTACCTTTTTTATTTTATAGAAATAGATCAAAAAATCGAAAAAAAAAGCCAACGATAAAAAAGTTTATTCTACACCCCAATCCGACTTAAAATTGTGCTTTCCGAGAGACATATAATAATCAATTTCGCGTATCCAGATGCACCTCCGCAATATTTTTATGATTTTCTGCATATTTATCCTTAAATAAAATTCCTTATCGAACAAAACCTTATTTCTATATTTAATGAACAGACAGATCAGCGTTTAAGAAGGGTATTGAACCTGAAAGGAGATAGGTATTGCGTAAATCACATAGTTATTAAATATATGCCCAAATGGCAAATCTAACCAGTTCCGATAAAACTGCCATACGTAAAACAATCGTAAAGCTGATGCGGAGCGCGGCCATACTCGTTAAAGCTTATCAAGTTTTATAAATAAAATTTTTGCGATAAACTCTGTTGCGAAACACGATGTTTTTTATTACTTATTGTTTCTTGAAGGAATACAATCTGTTTTAAATTTATCGCTATTTATTTATTGGGTACATGCGAAAGAGGAGAAAACAGGCTTGTTGCAGTCTTGCCCTTCTCGTGATTTAGTGTTTCTATAAAAATGTTTAAAACAGTCATATTGAAATCGTCCCAGGGAGAGAACGCCTTTCTAGGACGGCGCCACTTCATTGGGCGAATCAGGGGCGCGTGAAACAACCCCAAATCTGCGACAGGAACGAAACGGCCCCGCGGCATTTTTTCGGCGTACGCACCTGACGCACTGTTTGGGATTAGCACGCAGCAAGCGACGCTCGGCGGGTCTCAACAAGTGACGATCTTTGTTACGCAAAGGACACTACATTTCTTGTTGCGTAGGTCCGATTCAAAGCCCGCTACGACTGTCTAGTCTAGACACAGCCAACTATTTGTAAATATTGAAGTGCGCTCGCTAGCTGTTAGCTGTCGTTAATATTTGCTAGCGTATCACTTGTACCGGCCAGATAACGATTCTCGCTCTCTGTTAATAATGTGTATACAAATACAAACAGTTCACCGGGGAAAAAAAAAAGAGTGGTTTCCAACTTTGCGGTGGCTGGGCCGTTTTTATAAATAGACCGCTGCTTTGCAAGGGGCAACAATGTGAAATTGTTAATTGATAAAAATCGTCTTGAAATTTAATCGAAATACATACGAGTATACTATTTAAATCCCATTAAATTAGGGATCACTTTCAGGAATGTTCTTAATTAGACACAATATTTAACAAAGTCGTCACTCATTCAAAATACTTTTTCCAATGGTTTAATATATAGGTATGTTCATTCCATAATATTTTTGGTCTCCCACGGCGAATGCCTTTTTTTATGTTTAGTTGATAATCTCTATTAAGTAATTATGTAACTTTACACGTTTTTTTTTTTGTATATCGTTGTCACGTATTGTTATTAAGTGTCTATAAAACCCACAGAAATTAAGTTTTTATTTTATTAATTCCTTATGGCAACTGGGCCCATAAAATTAATGATATAAAAATAGTCAAAAAACCACATGATTTGTGAAAAATCTAGAGATTATCTTTCTAAATCCATCAATCTTTATACCTATTTTTAATATTAATAAATGGCAAAATACTATAGAGGATTTTTAATGTTTAATGAATTTTCTTAAAAAACATACATCTACAGGGCGAGGTGAATTGTGTACATGCACTTGGGGCCGCAACACGAATATTATTCGCTGTACGTCAACGGAGACAAAGCTGGCACGTATCTACTAATTCTTTCGATCCGTTTCCGTTTCATGGTTGCTTTTATTAAATGGGAAACCCGCTTTTTTGCGAACGAAATTCCGCAACCGAAAAGATCGCTATAAACTAGTCCATACTTCTATTTCGGCGTATGAAGGGACGTCGTATTCGTCCAACGAAAATAAACAATGCAGCAAGCCGGGTGTACCGAAAAAAGTGCACCGAACCACCGGTCACGTCGAATCCAATTTATTAAAATCAGTTAGACGGTCTATATTTAAAATATCGAGTCCATTGTTCTCGAAATGTGCTAAATAATCGTTAAAATTATTAGTGTTTATTGACCTTACCGCTTGTCTGGAGAGCTTACTCTCACTTTTTTAGTAGCAAACGGTCCAGACGTGTCCGTTATGGAGTTTAGAAGTTTTATGATTTTTTTTATGTTCGCCATCCGCGTAACCGTATCGAATGGGAATCGTCAATAAATGTCGTGAAGAAGCATCGAACAAATACGTTTCTATACTCCACACTAGCTATACGTTCAAACTATTAACGTTTCATAGTGAATAAACAGACCTCATTGAAGCAAAAATGAGGCAAAATTTCCGTCTAAAATTGTGACACATGATGTAAAAAACTGTGACAAATGATTTCATTCAATGATATTCCAGAAAAATCAATAAAAAATTGATTTCTCTGACGGAGGAATTATGAACACCCACTACTTTGATGTCTAATAAAGTAGAACGATTTAGCAACAGATTTATCCCTTCTGCATTTTTTAGGATATCCAGGTCGATCTATTCTGTTTTCCAATTTGTTGCGGGGGTTAAAATAATTGTTTAATTCAGTAGTGCCAACGCGAACTTTGTGGCTCTGGTACGATCGTTACGATGGCCATTTTAGCGTGGCGCTTCCCCGGCCGTGGCGGGAAATCGTAATCTGCCCCTCGACAGCCGCAACGGTAAAGAAGAGATCCCTCTAACACCTTGGTGGTTTCTTAGAGAAATGTAGTAGGCCAGTTGCTACGACGACGGTGGGGGAGACGACGTACCGTGCCATGCCATGACGATGCCTTCGTGTGGGTTGTTCAACCCGCACACGGCCTGCCGAGATTCCTACTTCCAAGGGCGTTCAACACACCAGACACTCGCCGGCCCTGTTGCCACGTCGCCCGAAATAATAGCGTCGAATTGACAACGCGGGTAAGTCGGTAGATATTCGCTAATCAGTAACGTTTCTACGTGTCGCCGATTCCACGGTCATTAATTAGATCTACCTATTTACGTACCGGGAGACGCATAAATAAACAAAAAATCTAGTTGGATTTTATTTCGAAAGGCGCAAGGGTTTTTGCCTTTAAATATGGGCATTCGGCGAGCTCGGTGCAAAACCAAACGTGGTATTTTTAAATGCGTACAAAAATCGCCAACAGAGTTTTAAAAATAAGATCCGAAGTGGATTGTTTTAGCCGGACAACATCGAATTTTATGGGTCCAAGGAATAAAAATAGACAGAACGATCATTTGTTTTGGCCGAGACGACTTTATATTAAGAAAGGTTAGTATCGGACGTCGTTACGTCATCAAGCGAGCATTCGGTGGGGGTAAACGAGATCCATCAACGAAATAGCGGTGCAGCTTTTCACCATTTTCCACCGCTCCAGCTTTAGTTTTCTGCGAGTGCTTAAGAAATCCCTTTCCCTTTGTAAAAAAAAAAAAAGAAAACTAAAGGGTTCCTAAGACGTCTCTCAAATATGCAGTCAAAAAAATTAACGCAACAGTAGAAGAAATTATCGAATATCTATGATAGAACCAATGATGAAACTGTCAGCCATTTCCGTGCCATTTTATAATCCGGGTTTGCTATAATTCATTTTGGGGCTGTATTAAAAATCCACCCCCATAAAACTTGACGCTATTTCGTTGCTACTTTCTTGTATTTTTTTTAAATAGAGATCGCTTAGATCATCAACGCTACGCGAATCTTTAGCAACCATCCAAGGATCTAAAATTTTCAACTCGGCCAAATGATTACAATTTTCTATGCAAATGTTCGAAATCGCCATAAGTCTGTGAAATTTTTCCGGCTACAGTTTAATCATCTCGTATCGGATCGTGGTGGCCGATGATGTTTTCCTACATTTAAGAACACGATGTACGTTTATGAAATATCATAGGTGTACATAATTTCATATCCGTAGGTACTCGGAAAACACCGAGAGATTCAGGAGATACCGACGTTTCGAGACACTCAATAGGGGCGTAAAGATGCTCATACATGAGATATGTATTGTCCTTTGTAATGTCTATGATTCATATAAATATTTCGATGAACTATCCGTATATATTCAAGACACAACCTTAAGAAATTTGGGATCGGATTTAGAATACCTACGTTAGGGGAGAGGTGGAGAAAGGTTTACTCTTTTTTTTTTGTAAGTCTGTCAGAGTTATCGAGGTTTCCAACAACCGTTTGAAACATGTAATATTTTTATGATGATTTTATAACTGTATCTTTTAAATACTCTTCACGGCGTGCCCTAGATGTCATTTTAATAACTTTCCAGAGCGCTATTGTGAGTTTTTATTTGAAGGGGTTATGTGAAATTTTGCAATTATGTCTGTCCAAATGTATTTAAAAAGAGTGCAACGAGAGTTGGTCAGACTTTTTTAGAATGTATTTCCAGTGGGCGCTCATACGATTGTTCCCGTTTAATGGCGTACAGATAATAAATCTGGTGAAAATGTCAAGAAATAGTAATGTTCGGCTAATTCACGGATGTACTTCCGGAGACACCTTTGCCAGCGTACCAGAGTCGGTCGTTCTCTCTTTCGTTCGCGCCTAAAACGAATGGGACGACCAACGTTTGTGATCCATCCACGAATTATTAGGAATTCGGATCTCCCGGAAGCTCTCCAGACGTTCAAGATAAACACCAAACGGACAGACACAAACACTTTGCAACGACTCTACTAGATAACTACAGGGTGGGTATGGTTAGCAATCGATTTGTCGCATATCCGCAGAAGATAGAGACCCCGTACTTGGTGCTGGAAATGGCCAATTTTCGGAATAGAGACGGGCTCTTTAAAGGGCGTATAAAATCTGATCCACAGCTGGAACATTTACATTTGGTACATGAAACGGTACGTCAAATGTTACCAACGATTAATAAGGTGTTTTATTTTCTTTGTCTACAATATGTTTACAAGATTTAAAGCGATTAGAAACACGTGTTTTAGTTATACTACAATTGTGATTTCTATTTGGACGATTTTAAATCTCAGAAATATTAATGCAGAGATTAATACATGTTTTCTTACAAATTCCTTCCCTTGTGATACGTCCTAAATTTTCTCCAACTTGTTCCGGCTTTTTGAGATCCTAATAGATTCCACGAACGTCTTAAGATATTACAGATTTCTTGCTAAAATAAGAAACACACGCTTTTTGCAACTTTGGATGAATCCTTTTATTATCTCTATCTCGTCCTTAAGAAGGAAAAACTAAAGGAAGTTCGCCATCGAAAATTATTTGTGCAAATGTTAACCTAATCGATTTGCAAATAGGTTTTATTTCACGTGAAGTTTTTATCGTATATGCAGGCCATTGTATGTCCATAAGATATTGAACAACGTTAGATTCATTAACAGGGCAGAAGATGCAAGATTGGTGGTCCGACATTCCGATTCACGGAAAAAACCAAGGCAAACTAATGACAATTTTAAATAAATACATGGTAGGGCGAATGAAATAATATTCTTACAAGGATGAGGACAATTTAATTATTATAACTATCACAATTTAAATTGTTGTTACTGCATAGAATTCGTAGTTGTTTAGGTTCTGCTGGCAATATATATGACGCTATTTAAGACTGATTTTTTTTTTTTTGTAATTTTCACATATTTATTTTAATTTCAGCAAGTTAATTTCAGTAAGTGGAATATCGGTACAGTACTATGAAAAACAAATAAGAAAAAACCGCAACTGTCGATATATTTAACCTCGCAACACTTACTTCCTCCTCCGCCTATGTAAAACTACCCTAACCTCTTAAACGTTTTTCGAAAACAAGCGACTATTGTCATCCCTCGACTTACCGAAAATAAAAAAAAATAATCCAAACGACAAGATCCATGGAATAAACAAACAAGAAAAAACGTGGTAACTACCAAGATCACAGCACACGAGTTTCATTTTCACAGAAATGCCCCCCTCGCCCCCGAACAGTGTAACTGACAGCATCAAAGCGTTAATATCGACAAAACAATTGTCAATTGCACCCAACTTAACGCGTAACGTCGCAGCAGTAATTTCGCGAGGCGTACTGAACGGCGAGCAGTTAACTTGAATTTCGGCCGGCTGGCAGTCCCAAAGATGAATTCCCGGCATGATCCGAAAGTGGCGCAGGCGCATTGCCTTCGGCCAGGATGCATTTGCACTGATCTTTCTTGTGGCACCTCTGGCGGCGTCCCGCAAAGCGTCGGTTCTCGTCCCGGCTAAGGGGAGGGGTAAAGATGGCCACGCCTACAAGTATCCACTGGCTGTTGCTAGGCGACACCCTCCATGGCATACTTTATTTAGCCCGGTCGTCAAGGTTACGTTGGATAGGCCTACTTGTGCTTGTATGTTTTATTGTAAAATAATGCGTTGTTTCGAAGAATTCGTAAGGTTCATAGGATATACAAATGCGATATATATATCTTATGTCAATTTCTTAATGGCTTTGGGATTGGTGGATCTGGCCAGGAGACACTTTTTATTTTTATTTATAGTTTTTTTTTTAGTGCCTCGCCTTTATGAAGACCAACTGATGTTAGTCGTTTGGCCGTAATAAAATTTATGATCAGGTTCGGAATTAACGATTAGAAAATAGTTAAAGGCGTATCAATTGCTTTTATTTCGTCAACTAACTCACGACCCATGGCAGATATAGACGATCCCTGCGTTATTTGAAAGAAAAAAACGTATTTGCAATGACAAACTCAAAATGATCTTTGTACAGATGGATTTCACATTTACTTAACGTAAACTTTAGTGGCAGTTGCTTTTTTCATTAGAAATTATTGCAGCACAAACCAGTTTTAGTGCTTTACATATACTCTCAGGTTTGCAAAAATGAGATTGTAGGTAAATCATTATAAACAGTATAAAATTCTGCTTCATTCCATCAGAGAGATGGTGTAGGGAAAAACCTATAAACCCGCAATAAAAAATCGAAATAACTTTGTGAAGTATTAGGTATTCGGACTTAAATTTGTGTCTAATAAAATTTTTGAATCAACAATAAAAATCTACAAAATGACGACGGGAAGAGTCCGAGCGATATTTTGGCGATTTTCTTTTTAAATTTCAGATCGTCGACCTGACCTGGCTCGCCTAAAATTGCATATCTACAAGTGCAAAGACTCCGCGACGGACCACGGGATCGTTTCGACTAAAAATAACAAAATTAAAAACAACTGCATTCAAACATCGGTCCGAGTAGGCCTCGGCCTCGCGCTGGCTGATGCGATAAAACAAATGCATGCAGGAACGTTGCACTTTTTTGCATCGTTGCCAGACTTCTACCTGTATATAATAACGGGTCTAAGTGTGCTGTTGCCTCTCGACGACTACCCAGCAGCCCCAAGTATCTATTTGCATGTCGATATGTCGACACGATCATTTTTTTCCTAGTCTTTCCGACGAATCGGGTTCAGGTTTCAGGATTAAGCAAAAATTAAATTTGTTCTTCCAAACCGTCTCCCTCATCAATCAATTCCCTTCTACAAAAAAAATTCAGTCATTGTTGACTAGACTAAAAATCCACACGATTTATTTTTTTCTTGAATTATATTTAACAAATCATAAATAAAACATTTATTACCGTTTCGTGGTTTGTCAACTCCAAATTTGAATCAGATTTAACCGGATATTCAAGAACATACGAAATTGCGAACGGTGCATGTGTTTCAGGAAGATAAAAAATAGACAAAAGCAGTTATTGCGACGTTTATAAATAAAAAAAATATTACCAGCTTCAGTTGAAGTAACTGAGTTAACTGCCAAGTAACGCAGAAACAAAACTAAAAGTTGTACTAGCCCCCGATCGAAAAAAAAAATTATTAAATAAATATTAATATTTTTCAACCCCAATTAGTTTTATTTTCTTGTAAGACCATTCCAATTTTATGTAAAAATGCTACGATTTCGTAAAAAACGTAAAGAATATGCATTATTATATTTAATACACTAAAAATTCACGGAAAATAAATAAAAACGAGTGATTACAATGAATCTGAAGCTTAAATTCTATGTTTACGTTAGACTTTGAACTCCAATTTTGATTTTCTTTTGGGAAAAGGAACTTGGAGGTCTATATAATTCAAATATACGTACAGAATACCCCCACGCAGATTAAAAAACCTTTCTGGACATCGCAAAATACTTGTATTACTCTTTCAAGACGTGAAAGAGAAACCCAACATGGCGTCCATTTCAACGTAACTCGAAGAAAGTCCCGACTAGTTTATAGTAACAGTTGGCCGCGGTCTCTGCAAGAGGTCTAGAGGACCAATAATAACAGTACAATTCGACCCACCCCATTTTTCCTAGGCCTACTATTCGGTTCGATAGGGATGAATGGTTTCTCACACCCTGGCCGATGTTACAGAAGGGTGCTTTGTCCCCGGGCTGCCTTCGCTGTAGAGCTGGTCGATTTTTTTTCACGTGTACCACGGCGTAAGTATGTAATCAATCGCGTCGATGACGATACGATTTCATATCAAAAGGATAAAGTCGAAATAGAGAACTTCGGCCGAAATTACCGAGAAAAATGGAAATTAAAACGAGCAAATTGATACGTTTTTTTATCCTGATGTTACCTATTTTATTGGTGTTTTTTAAACCCTAAAATATAGGCGCACGGAACTAGTGATTTCAATGCAAGGCTGTGCCGGATTGTCTTCGTCCTTTTTCGAAAAGTTCTACCCAAAATGCGCATCGTACAAAACACATTTTTAAACCTCTTACAGATGGCTTAAAATATCGATTACACCATCTAAATACGACTTGTTCGTTCGTATTATATCACACGCGTGAAGTGGACACAAAGGAAACACATACAGTGCCTGGTTAAACTATAGGACCAATTCGTTGCGATTGAGAAGGACTTTTTAAACAATTCCTAGGACAAATCGGTCGTGTTTGAATGAATCTATAATTGTTTTATAAATAAAAAGGGTCGACTCGTTCTGATTGAAGTCTGCGAGCGAATTCTACCTTTTTATAAACGTTCTAGGTTTTACGGCCTATTGTAGTCGGCCTGTAAATAGATCCAAAACACGAAAGAAGAAACACGAGTGTAAAATTTTGGGCCATTTTATCACGCCTCGCTTATCAATCCTTTTTACTAAGAAAACGATCTGTAAGAAGCACGCATATCACGGTTTGCTTGAAATATAGACAGAATGCACTATTCAGGAGGCGAAGAAGCTGAGAGAGTACTTTTGAAAAGCCCTATTCTTCGAAAATTCTTATTTTCGTACGCGCCTTAACAGGTAAATTATATTTTTATTTAATTTTTTCTATTCTTGTATTATTTGCAACTTTGTCGCATCGCAAGACACTCGACAAGAAGACTTGGCTGCATAGAAATGTACTTGGCAATCAGAGTGGCAAGATTCAACCCTTAGTCTCTCGAAACCACTCTACGAGAATAATCCTCGCGTACTTCTTTCGCAAGTTGAGCTTTACGGATACGATAACCGATATATCGAACTGGATAATATCATATCGCATTGAACAAAAATTTATAACCGTGGCCGAGTTCAAGGCTTATCTGTACATCCGATAAGAATTGCGTTTTTTACGCGTGTTGTGAGACATTGTCTGATTATGCTATTAAAATTCGGAGACATGCCAAATAATAAATCTATGAAATCTGTGCGTGTATAAAGGCAACCTGCCTCTTAAACACGCACAATTTACCACAGACGCTGGTGTGAGTAGTAGTGCGAGTCTTTTGATTATAGCAGAATCAATAAGAATTGCCACGTTCCTTCTGGGTGCACGGTTGAATGAAGTTACATCAATCGACTTCGTAACTACACTAGACGCAAAAATTAAGGGATATAAAAAAACTCTGAATTTTTAGGCGATTTTCAAAGGGCTGTAACTTGGAGAAAAATAATTGCACATCAATTTAAGAAAAACAAATTACAGCTCCAAATTTCTAGTGTTCAGATCTTGAATTCAAAATTTTTTACCATCAGCAGTTTTTTAATAATCACAAGAGAACCATATAGTAAAAAAAGTAATTAAAGAAGAGAAATACCATATAGAAATACATACTTACGGACGCTATTCCTCAAAGTCTCTACTATATGACTCTAAAGGCCTGAAATAATTTGTTTAAGGACGCTACGATTTTTTTTTTTTTATGAAAAAGGTACAAGATTTTGAGTAAACATAATCTTAAAAAATTCACTGCTCTATCAGGAAGCCTTACATAATCTCGATATTTACCACATACATTCCTCAAGGCTTCTACTATGCGACTTTAAAGGTAAAATTTCCGAAGTAATTTATTTTCGGACGTTATGAATTTTTTTATGAAAAAGGTATAAGATTTTTAGTGAACATAATTTTAAAAAAATCACTGCTTTGTCAATACGCCTTACAAAATCTCTATATTTATCACAGACATTCCTCAGAGCATCTACTATACGGCTCTAAAGGCAAAACGCCTGAAATAATTTGCTTACGGACGCTACGAATTTTTTTATGAAAAGGTACAACATTTTTAATAAAAATAATTTTAAAAAATTCACTGCTTTATCAATAGGCCTTACACAACCTCGATATTTATCACAAACATTCCTCAGAGCCTTTACTATACTACTCTAAAGGTAAAACGTCTGAAATAATTTATTTACGGACGCTATGAATTTTTTTATGAAAAAGGTATAAGATTTTTAGTCAACATAGTTTTAAAAAATCCATTGCTCTGTCAATAGGCCTTACACAATCTCGATATTTATCACAAACATTCCTCAGAGCCTCTACTAGACTACTCTAAAGGTAAAACGTCTGAAATAATTTATTTACGGACGCTACAAATTTTTTTATGAAAAAGGTATAAGATTTTTAGTGAACATAATTTTAAGAAAATCACTGCTTTGTCAATAGGCCTTACATAATCTCGATATTTATCACAGACATTCCTCAGAGCCTCTACTAGACCCCTCTAAAGGTAAAACGTCTGAAATAATTTATTTATGGACGCTACGAATTTTTTTATGAAAAGGTACATTTTTAATAAAAATAATTTTAAAAAATTCAGTGCTTTGTCAATAGGTCTTACACAATCTCGATATTTATCACAAACATTCCTCAGAGCCTCTACTAGACTACTCTAAAGGTAAAACGTCTGAAATAATTTATTTACGGACGCTACGAATTTTTTTATGAAAAAGGTATAAGAGTTTTAGTAAACATAATTTTAAAAAATTCACTGCTCTGTCAGTAAGCCTTACACAATCTCGATATTTATCACAAATATTCCTCAGCGCCTCTATTATATGACTCTGCAGGTGAAACGTCTGAAATAATTTGTTTACGGACGCTACGAATTTTTTTATGAAAAAGGTATAACATTTTTAGTAAACATAATTTAAAAAAATTCACTGCTCTGTCAGTAGGCCTTACACAATTTCGATATTTATCACAAATATTCCTCAGAGCCTCTACTATACGACTTTAAAGGCAAAACATCTGAAATAATTTGTTTACAGACGGTATGATTTTTTTATGAAAAAGGTACAACATTTTTAGTACACATAATTTAAAAAAAATCACTGCTCTTTCAGTGGGCCTCACACAATCTTGATATTTACCACAAACAATTCTCAGAGCCCTTACTATAGGACTCTAAGAGTAAAATGTCTGAACTAATTTATTTACGGATGCTACGAATTTTTTTATGAAAAAAGTATAAGATTTTTAGTAAACATAATTTTAGAAAATTCACTGCTCTGTCAGTAGGCCTTACACAATCTCGATATTTACCACAGACATTTCTTAGAGCCTCTACTATACGACTCTAAAAGTAAAATGTTTGAAATAATTTATTTACGGACGCTACGATTTTTTTTATGAAAAAGGTATAAGATTTTTAATAAACATAATTTTAAAAAATTCACTGCTCTGGCAGTAGGCCTTACATAATCTCGATATCTATCGCAAACATTCCTCAGAGCCTCTACTATACGACTCTAAAGGTAAAGATTTTGAGGAAACAATTTGAAAAAAAAATCACTGCTCTGTTAGTAGACCTTACACAATATCGATATTTACCAGACATTCCGCAAGGTTTCTACTATACTCTATATATTTCTATACTATGATATATGTATAGGTATATGTATGCAAGCAAAAAAAAGTCAAAACTGACTTTTTTGCTTTGAACGACGATAACTCAAATAAAAATCGCCGTACGAGGCTTTTAGACCGCCCAAATTAAAGAGGATAAAATTATCTAAAGACGCTTTACGGCGAAATCACTGAAAAAAAATTATTGAAGTTCATGGGACCTTTCGAAAGGCAAGCAAGAATTTTGAATTCAAGGTATGAAAACTGAGCATTTTTTAAAATTGCTCTGCGACTATTTTTCTCCAAGTTACAGCCCTTTGAAAATTACCAAAAAATTTAAGATTATTTTACATCCCTTAATTTCTGTGCCTAGTGTACCTATATGTAAACGAATAAAAGGTATTTCAATGAAGTGTTTGGCAGATCTTTGTAAAGCACACCTTAAATAATAAAAAAAACACATGAAATCGATTCAGTCGACTCAATTATATCCTTGAAAGCAGTCCACTTTCTGAGAAAATCTCACCTGAGATTGAACGGGTCTCCAATTTGCTGAAACCGGACCTGATCCGTTGGTTTTAATCATCAATAAGGGTCGATAATGTAGAGAATTAAACAACATGGAGGTTGTTTCATCAGAGGGAAAACGTCGTTACAATACAACTCTGTATGAGTTGTATGGATAGTTGTATGGAACTCTAGCAAAAATGCATTTGTCTTATCCGAATCATCTTAATACAATCTTTAAGCAAAATTTTATACGAGATTTAATTTTTTTTAATCCGTAGGACATTCTCGTAGTACCTGCCACTTATTTCATATAAATTTACATGTAGTGATCGCGTAAACGTTGTAACAAATTCGATAAAAACTATACCGGGGCAAGTAGAAAAAAGTGCTTCTTCGGTCGATTTTTTTTTTAGATGTATTTAATATACCTACGTATATTTTTTGACGTCATCACTTTTGGGGTTGATGACGTTATCAACCGATTTTTCAAAGGCAACACAATTATCTGAAGATATCATTTAAGAGATATTTTTTTACGTGAGTTAGGTATATTTTTCTCGCTTTTACGAACTTCAAACTGCTCTTGCTAAATCTCTTCAAAATATAAACCCCTAATTAAGGGCAAGTTTTCAGGAAAAAAACGCGGTTTTCAGGAAAACCCAAAACAAGTTCCATCGCGTACATCGAGAGATTCACCGGCGGGGGTTCAGCTATTTTTTATTGTACAAGGTCGGGTAAAATAGTCTTTCTATTTTTATTGAATTAGCAAGAAGATAAGATAACGCACGACTTAATAATGTGGAATATTTCATTAGAATTATCAGAAGAATTAGAGCACGGCAACGTTTTGTTTCGTATAGATTTATCTTGGACAGTTCATCCATTCCTCGCCGCATAGATAAAAAATATAAAACCATACAGCATGTGTTAGAAACTGACACCACGAACTCGAACGGGAGGTTAGAATCAAATTTGCGTGTATAATTTTTGCGTTTTTCCGAAATTGCCAACGTGGATTTTGAAAAGACATCGAATTGTACTGTCAAGAGACGTTCTGAAAAAAGAGGGATGGCTTTTGACACGATTTTGTAACGCCTAAATGACGTGGACAGATGCTGGCATAATTTATGGCATTGTATGGAGGAGAAAAGTAGGGGGCGCGTCTCAAAAATGGCCCTGTTACGTAAAGAGAGAGCAGGACAAGCTGGTGTTGAAACATAAAAAAAGACGTGGCATACGCGCATGCTTATATACATTATGAGCTTTGGTACATTAACCAGGTGCAGATATGAGAAATTTCACTAGTATTTGGATAAAAAATAACAGAAGTATTAGAATCCTCATCCTAATCCTTAACAAACATTTCACATGGGATTTTAAGGACCGCGACGGTGGGTGACAATGAAAAAATTGGAATCTTCGGACGTTTATCGGAATAGGTGGATCCATTCATTAACCAAGAGTAGTTAACATTTATCCCGTGTACGTTTCTAAAGGCGTAACTTTAATAAATGTGTGCCCGAAATAATTTTATTACGTCTTTATTATTTTTCACGTACCTATAATATTTTATAAATATGTTAATCGAGGATAATGCGTAAAATAGTCTTGGTTTTAGAATCCCATTCACGTATGGAGTCGACGCTCACCGGCAGGCATAATAGGTGGAACAAATTTCTCTTCTCGATATGACCGGCGACATTTTGTAAAATTTAAAGTCACCGGCCACGTTTATTGCATCGCACAGTGTTCTATGCCATGCAATACCAGTTCGTATTTATTTTAACAAAGAGAAACACATTTCAGGAGCAACATATTTTTTTATACATTTGAAAAGTATTTTTTTTTTATTTTTAAAAATGTATTAGGACCGTGTTTTAATTAATTATTAATAGTTGTTTAGACCACGCGCCAATCTGCGATCTATCGACGCATTTAGTCGATAGATCGTAAGACAAAATGTCCATATGTAAGTGAATTATTTTTTAAGTGACTAAAAGGAGTGGGAACCCACACGATTATTTTATTTTTTATTTGTTTCTTGCTTTCTTAATAAAATTTTCATTTTTTTTTTGTCGCAGACTATTTGTTATTATTTAAATATTGAAGTTAAATCAAATCTGGGAAAAGATACCATCTCATTCGGATATTTCGATTTTCTTTGGAAATATTTACAATTCGTTTAATTACTTGTATACATAAAGAAAATATTTTGATTAAAACAATACATTAAATATAGATAACCCTTATTTATAAATAGATTCAAAGTAAGATTCTTTGCTTAACGTTTAATTTTAACAAATCAGACCTGGGAAACTGTCGTCGAAGGAGTCTAAAAAATTACGGTTGGTACAACTGAATTTTCCAATTCGTTGTTGTCAGTCCTTTGTTCTTAATAATGGACAAACGTTACTCACTATCGAATCATTAAAATAATCGACTATTAATAAATTAATGATAATGCAAACATTTTTATTTACGTTTTAATTACATATATTAAATACTCGGGATTTCATTAACTCAGTAATGGACGAATAATTTTTACTTGTCACCAATTGAACAAAGATAGCTCGTTGTCGATATATTTTTTACTAATTGGAATCGCTTTTGTTGAAATTAATTTGGAGAAATTTTCTAGATAAATCTATATTTCGTCGATGTAAATGAATTTGTCCGTATTAAAAAAAATCACAGGCGATAGATTTAGATTTTGCGAAAAAAAGTATCAAGAAAACGAGTCGGATGGACGAAAGATTTTGGAAATCTATAATGCATCACACTCTTGAGGGATCGTATACGCCATATTCGTCGACCCTCGCATATATAACACCTCGCAGGATGCACATTCGCGAGATCCCAACAACAGCCAGTGTAAGAAACGTTAATGTCCATTAAAAACTACGCTGCACGGCTGAAAAGCCGCTAACGAAAAATCGATGGAAAACCAAAAACTTACCCTCCTTGCACCGACCGAGTATGTCAAGTATCCACGGGCACAGCGCATCCGAAGGACTCAAACAAGAAATCACACAATTATCACAAAAATCGCCACATCCAGCGCATTTCTCGGCCCAAGACCAAGGGACGCTATTTCTGGCCCTGGATACGCGCACGCGGAATTACCATGTCCGCGAAGACATTTTATTCAATATATTTTATTTTAATTCCTTCACGGATACTCGCAGACGTACCGCACTGCACCGTCGGTGCATATGCAAGTGCAGATCGCAGTTGGCGAGTCGGAAAGTAATTCGAGGCGTTCGCAGCGCCCCCTGGCGTGTCTGCCTCGGAAACGAATGCAGCGCAAAGCGCAGCCTGCGATCGGGGTTTGATTTTGCATTTCCTCCATTTAGGGCGTTTGGTCCATTTTTATATCATCCGAAGGGCTCTGCGATTATCAGAATAGGCTATTTGGGAAATATGTGTAAGGGCGCTCACGGAACCTCGGCGGAATCTTTGGAAAACGGCTTTGCGGGGTGGTAGTTTTTTTTTATAATTATGCAATGCGAGAAAATACGAAGACGGCCGAATCGCATTAATATTGATCTTCGGCAGTAAATGAGACAGTTTTGAATTATTTCGAGTGATACAGGAAGTAGATGACATCGATATCGTTTGGTAGTTCATAATTTTCCGACGTTCGGTTGAGCACTACCGTTTATTTAAAGCACGCAGTATTTAACTCGACATTTCACGCTATCCCTACCTATGCCACGAAAATTAAATTTAACAATGGATTCTCTAAGATTATATCAAACATTTGTATAAAATATGCGAATTAATATTTTTTAATACATAAAAAAAAAATCACCATTTTCACTAGTCTAGGTAATAGAGTGAAGCCTTTTCCGTCTATGTCAGGACCGTACTTATAAGGTAGCGTTTACACAAAATCCCACAGTAAATTGATCCCCTATTTTTTTATATATGTAGCTATAAACATTACGTCGAACATAACATTGACTCGTTGCAATAAGTCATAATAGTCCGGCCCTGTTTTCAACGAAAATGTCCTCACTCTACCACGTAATTAATCCCTTCAAACAACGGCTATTTTATTTTAGTTATTAAATCCTAAATATGCCGTGAATTGTTAGGTGATAGGTGCTTAATAATAAAACGTTGCAGGAACCAACAACCTTATAGGTATGTGAATTATCTGGATTTATATTAAAGTATTCTATTCATATTTACAATATATATGGATAAAAAAAAACTGTTCGTGGCCGTAAAACTGTTATACATATATACATGGAAATATTCTACGAATAAAATTATTCCCGTAGTTGTTGCCAACACGCCTGTTGGATCTTTGTCCGTATCTCGATGTATACTACATCGAGATAATAAAATTTTAAACAATGGTTAATTTTATCTATTATTTAATTTGTCTAGGTTTCACTGTCGAAATAATAAAGGCCAGGGCCGGCCTTGACCATAAAAACTATTTTCGTTAAAATGTAAATGAAAATCCAAAAAGGTATTTTTTTATTTAACTGAAAGAAAATAAAAAAAAAAGTTTTCATTTGGATTGAATTTGTTTAACAAAACTAGAGAACATAAACTCCACTGGGTATAATTTGGCATTTCATGGTCGTAATAAGAAATTTTTGTAGATTAATAATAATTATATAATTAGACAGGCACCCCTATTATTTCGTTTATTACAGGATATTGCACACTAGTCACAAATATTAAGGGATGTAAAAATCTTAAATTTTTAGGGAGTTTTCAAAGGGCTGTAACTTGGTGAAAAATAGTCGCAAGGAAATTTTGAAAAAAGCAAATTGAAGCTCCAAGTTTTTAATTTTCAAATCTTGAGTTCGATTTTTTTTTCCATTAGCAGTTCTTGATTAATCATAAGAAAACCAACACAGAAATTGTCCAAATTTTTGCATCCTTTCCAAAAGGTCAACGGACTTCAATAAATTTGTTTCGGTGATTTCATCATAAAGCTTTTTTAGATAATTTTATCCTCTTTAATTTGAGCGGTCTAAAAGCCTTGTACGATGATTTTTCGCTGAGTTATCGTCGTTCAAACCAAGAAAGTCAGTTTTGACTTTTTTCACGATCTGAAAACTAGAAACTTGGAGCTTCAATTTCCTTTTTTCAAAATTGCTCTGCGACTATTTTTCCCCAAGTTACAGCCCTTTAAAAATCACGTAAAAAATTTTTGTGCCTAGTGTATATAGTGAATTAACTAATAATGAACAAAAATTGTATCGTACTTTTTTCATATCTTAAAAACGGGACCCATGACAGTTTGTCCGTACGGTCACAATCTGTGAAAGGAGATTTTAGGAAACCCGGGGAAATATTCTGAGGATAGGGAAAAATATCGACTGTTTTCTCGTCTGGTATTGTGATCCAGAGGATTGCGTTACGCCCTGCGAGGCCGACGGGGCCAGGTGCAGACATTTTTCCTCAAAAACGAAATTGGGGTAAGTCCCGTTGCTCCGGGGGGTGAGTGACCTAAGACGCGATTCTACTTCCAAGGGTTGCTGCGTCTACGTCTAGCGGGGTGTCTAGACTGTTTGTGCACCATCGCCGAAGAATAACTTTTGCCACGGCCAGGGCGATCAATACGCGCCGACACTTAACGCGCTGCACGCCGTAGCCCAGGTGATCGCCTCGCACGGAGAAAGAACGGCGGCATGAGCTGCGAATTGGGACGGTCGCGGGTGCCGATGCGATCGGTCGTGGATGTAGCGGAACCGCGCAGCTCCGGAAGCGTCCCACGACTTTTAATAAAAAGGGGGCATCGAGGGGACAAAATCAAACAAATGGGCGCGTTTTCTTGAAGGCCCCCATTTCCCGGAGGATTTTTACGTACGATGCAATATATACAGAGTGTCCGAGAAAACCTAGTATGTGCCTAATATGACACGTCACCTCAGAAATCTACGATATCGAAGAGGCAACGTTGTGGTTAGTGTATTAGGAACAAAATAATCCGATGACTTGATTGAACACACGCGAATGATTTATTAACCCCCTCACAGATGGCGCTGCAGTCCTTAAAGTACCTACACAGAAATGTATCTTATACATAGTATATCGTAATATATTGTTGCATCTCAAATTGAATGTTCTGCCTTTATTCCTGTTCGAATGGGCATAGTCTGAATCAACTGTTATCACTGCAGTTAGCACTAGCATGCCTCATCTGGCATATATAAACGACTGTATATAAATTATAATAATCTGTATAACATGTATTACACTATTTATATAATATATAGGTAGTCAAGCGCGACGGCAAAGTTGAACTTAATTGCTTGTACCTAGATCGATTCAAATAATATCTCAAGTCTACGCGACGGTATTTCGGGCTGCCGTGGAGTTATCCGAGTATAATACCACTGATGCAGGGCAGTTTTAATCATAATTAAGTAAGTATATACAATTATTTTCACTTTTTGGGCAATGCTATTAAAAAATATATTAACATTGTATTTTTTAAATATATATCTCAACGTAACGATAATATTTTTGTGGCCTATTCAAGCGACCAGTGAAATTAAATTTATTTTCCAGGCAAATGTAAATTTTATCCGGAGTTATAACAATTTTTTTTTCTATTTTTGCAAAGAGAAGAATTGAACAGAATTAGAAAGATATTCCATTGTAATTGCTTTAATTTATGTGCCTTGTATCACCTGTGCTAAACACTTAAATTGTTTGTTTTTATGTTAAAATATAAGCTACAAAATTGGTGCATTATATTGCATATTGTGAATATATACAGGGTTATGAGATTGTAATAAAAAATTCATTACAATTTTATTAAGCAATCAATTTTTGAATTAATGGAAATTAAACATTATGTTTAAACATAATACAACTGTATTTATTTTCATCACGGTCATAGACTGTGTATATGAGGATGAACAGAAACTACTGCAAAAAAAAAGCATTAACTTAAAGCATTTATTTCTAAGATGTCTTTTAGTTAAACTTTAAAGTGTGACCTTGCACAAAACTACATCTTATTCACAAATATCACACCTCGGAATGCAGTAACATCTACCAAAAAAATCGAATGTAATGAAAAATATAATTTTAACGGAATAAGTATGCCCCCGTAGATAGTATCGACCGACTATAAAATGCTTATAATCGTTAAGAGGCATTCGTCTCGATTTTTTTTGTGGCGGTAGTGACTGTCGTGAGAACCAGCCTGGCACCCGAACCGGCAACAGCTTTTTTTCAAAATCCCGCCGTCAAACTAGGGGGACCGTTCGAAAAAACGCCACTTTTTCGAAATCGCAAGCACAAAGGGGCTTCTCAGACGCAGCCGTTGACCCGGCATTCATGCATTTTTTACGAAAACTATCCCAACGGCTTTCGCAAGGCCCCACTCGATATTAGAAAATTAAATAATATTTTTATATATTTAAAAAATACATAAAAATATATTTAGTGTATATTATAAAGGTTGGGGTACTTGAAAATCACGCAAAAATTACGAACCTGCGTTAGAAAAACGGTATAATCTATCGGGCAAGTCAGTAGTTCAGTTTCTTCATGGCTGTTCTAGGTTCCTGGGCGTTATCTCTAGCCTGGTGTGCTTTAGGCCACAATAAAACAGTGCGTGAGCCATTGCTATCAAAATAAGGGTGTACCCATCTATAATAGGACAGTCTGTATGGTCGCAGCTCCCTTCCACTATCACCAAATATCCATTTCTATTTACAATTTCTAACCGTAGGTTTCTGAATCAAATCGGCCGTCAGTTAAGAAAGAAACCAGGTACCTTTACCGGGCGTGTTCGATTCGGCGGCAGCAATTTTTCGGTGTTGATTAAATTTATAATAACTAACAAAAATAATAACTAAAAAATGCCAGATAGTGTAACTGTTGTAATTTAAAATAACCTCCTAATATTAGTTATATATATATATATATATATATATATATATATATATATATATATATATATATATATATATATATATATATATATATATATATATATATATATATATATATATATATATATATATATATATATATATATATTTCTCGGCGGTTAGTATACAGGATGGATGACATGCATATAACTGTAGATGTATGCAGTTGAAATGTCGTTAAACGACTGCCGAAAATATTTCATTAATACATAAAAATAATTTGTGTGTATTGTGGGAAAAATAAAACATTTCCCTGGCACTTACTACCTATATATTTGTGATTGTTTATAACGATTGCATATTTTCCACTTTCCCTGTCATTTAATTGGTTCGAAATATTTTAAAATATTTTGTTAAACATTAAGTTTAGAGTCATATAAAGGGGGAAAATATATCACGTATATTATTACTAGGCCAAACATCTATGTTTTTTTTATAGATACAGGCGAATTTTAGCAATTTGGCCTAGGAATAATATACGTGATATATTATTTTCCCCTTCATATGACTCTAAACTTAATATTTAACAAAATATATTAAAATATGGCTAAAATTCGCCTGTATCTATAAAAAACTGTTTTCCCCACATCTAGATACCTCTGAAGAAAAAACGATACTCAAGTCTATTGTAGAAATTAAAGGTATACATTGACTATCTACGTACAGATTTTTTTTTTTAATAAGAACTTCAAGTCAAATCAAAAAACATTTAGTAGTATTTAAAAAAAAATGTTGTCTAGTATACTTCATACCGGGTGTATGAATCTTAATTGGATATTAATTATAACATAAAATATTTAAATGTGACTGCATTTCGAAAGAAAAAAATAAGTATTTTTTCAATACGCCCCCTTTTTCCGAAACTGTGCAATCTGGGGGAAAACTTAAGACATTTCTAAAGAAAATATACGTTGATATATTATTTGTTACACTCAGATTTGCTCAAAGTCAAGATGTTCTCGAATATGGTTTATTTGAAATACAAATTAATTACAGACCAATAACACATATTTTGGTAAGTTTTTTTGAAATCACCTCAGACTCTATGGCATTGTTTTACAGAAAATACTACCCAAAATTTAAAACAGTGCTATACCACGTAATTGTTTTACTATTAAGAAAAACCTATGCTTTTGTTTTGTAATTATATTTTTGAGATATTTAAAAATGTATACATATATAGATAGTGTGACTACCAATATTATTTTTTAACTTTATAAAATTCCTAGATAGAAATATTGTAAATATAAAGAGATCATGCACGTTATTTTAAAAAGCGCCTATACCTAAAAACCGTTGCCTAGAAAGTATCACGTTGAGAAAGGAAACTTTTTGAAAATTATTTCCCAACCACACGGCCTAAGGTCTTTTTTCCTCCAGGAAACAAGTATAGTGCATAACAATAATTTTCCACCCAGATTTTCGTGTCTATTATCGTCGAATAATTTCCCTAAGCTACTCCGGAATATCGGAGGGTTTTAAAAGAGCTGGAAAATCTATGACTTTCCACTCGGGCCACCACTTAGTTTTCCGTGGCAAGACGTGGCATGAGTGAAATATTATTTTCCCATATATTGGTTATCTATAACGATACGGGGACAGTCGGTAGGCTATTGTTAAATTCTGGCTAAGCCTCTCGTGGAAGCCGAAAAAAAATCTTAATACAAATTCGGGAGGGCTGAAAAAATTGTGTGTAATCGAAATATGGTCCAGGGGGTATCTCTTGATTGATAAGATAGTATTGTGGGAAAATCGGTGTTTTTGAGTTACGACAGTCCCTACGAATTGCGATAATTCAGTAGTTCTATGACTAGTTTTCTGTCAACTTGGGTTCGTAGCGACACGTTTAACAATACATTTTGAATGAACAGCCCTTATACAACGTGCAAGTCGTTTTACAAAATATTTTACCATATTATATTCTGACAAGAAAAATATTACTAGGTGTCTATAACGGCCAGTTTCAGTTTTGCCTACCATACTGTATAAAATCCACTTTTTTACGTATGTACGCATTTACCGTCGGCAAAATAACATTAACAATTAGGTAGGATTTCGCGAGGCGCTAGGCCTGTCGCCCGAAGAAAATTGGCCCCCCAGAATTTTCCCGATTCTTTTGTACCTTTTCTGAATTAATGTATTAAGATAAAAATATATACATATTGGGAATACAATACCGTATAAGGAGAATAATTTGCAATTTGTTCAGTTGTAGTTTGTTAGAATCTTAGAACCCTCAGCGTGTTATAAATTTATTTTACAGATATTTTTTGTGTATTTTTTAATGATGATTTATAGAAAAGTGGAAACAGGTAGGTAGTAGACGCAATGCGAATTTTCTGGAAGTTTTACACAGGTTTGCCTACTTGATGGGTATATACAAAAAAGAGACGATATTCCTACGAATGTTAATCCAATTTACATCGAAATTTTTCTCTATTCGTCAATTATTTTTATATAAATATGGGTACCTGCCTAGGTCTGTACACGTCCCTCGAATTTTCAAAAATTTTCTGTATTATTAAAGATTCTATATGGAGGGTAATATTTATGTAATTCAATTTACATCGAAATTTTTACCTATTCGTCAATAATTTTTATATAAATATGGGTACCTACGTAGGTCTGTACATGTCCCTTGGTTTTTCAAAAAATTTCTGTATTATTAAAGATCCTTTAGGGAGAGTAATATTTTTCACAATAAAATATAACAAATTTTTCTGACTACTAGTGTACAATTTAACGTGTTACATTTTAGGCTATATTTTTTTCATTTTCATCAAGAGCGTAGGTATTAGAACAAATGAAAAGTTTTACACATAGGTTTTCCTACTTGATGGGCGTATGCAAAAAAGAGATATTTCCTACGAATCTTTAATTCCATTTACATCGAAATTTTTACCTATTCGTCAATTATTTTTATATAAATATGGGTACCTACGTAGGTCTGTACATGTCCCTTGATTTTTTAAAATATTCTGTATTATTAAAGATCCTTTAGGGAGAGTAATATTTTTCACAATAAAATATAACAAATTTTTCTGACTACTAGTGTACAATTTAACGTGTTACATTTTAGGCTATATTTTTTTCATTTTCATCAAGAGCGTAGGTATTAGAACAAATGAAAAGTTTTACACATAGGTTTTCCTACTTGATGGGCGTATGCAAAAAAGAGATATTTCCTACGAATCTTTAATTCCATTTACATCGAAATTTTTACCTATTCGTCAATTATTGTTATATAAATATGAGTACCTACGTAGGTCTGTACATGTCCCTTGATTTTTTAAAATATTCTGTATTATTAAAGATCCTTTAGGGAGAGTAATATTTTTCACAATAAAATATAACAAATTTTTCTGACTACTAGTGTACAATTTAACGTGTTACATTTTAGGCTATATTTTTTTCATTTTCATCAAGAGCGTAGGTATTAGAACAAATGAAAAGTTTTACACATAGGTTTTCCTACTTGATGGGCGTATGCAAAAAAGAGATATTTCCTACGAATCTTTAATTCCATTTACATCGAAATTTTTACCTATTCGTCAATTATTGTTATATAAATATGAGTACCTACGTAGGTCTGTACATGTCCCTTGATTTTTTAAAATATTCTGTATTATTAAAGATCCTTTAGGGAGAGTAATATTTTTCACAATAAAATATAACAAATTTTTCTGACTACTAGTGTACAATTTAACGTGTTACATTTTAGGCTATATTTTCTTTCATTTTCATCAAGAGCGTAGGTATTAGAACAAATGAAAAGTTTTACACATAGGTTTTCCTACTTGATGGGCGTATGCAAAAAAGAGATATTTCCTACGAATCTTTAATTCCATTTACATCGAAATTTTTACCTATTCGTCAATTATTGTTATATAAATATGAGTACCTACGTAGGTCTGTACATGTCCCTTGATTTTTAAAAAATATTCTGTATTATTAAAGATCCTTTAGGGAGAGTAATATTTTTCACAATAAAATATAACAAATTTTTCTGACTACTAGTGTACAATTTAACGTGTTACATTTTAGGCTATATTTTTTTCATTTTCATCAAGAGCGTAGGTATTAGAACAAATGAAAAGTTTTACACATAGGTTTTCCTACTTGATGGGCGTATGCAAAAAAGAGATATTTCCTACGAATCTTTAATTCCATTTACATCGAAATTTTTACCTATTCGTCAATTATTTTTATATAAATACGTGTACCTACCTAGGTACGTATGTCTCTTGATTTTTAAAAAATATTCTGTATTATTAAAGATCCTTTAGAGAGGGTAATATTTTGCACAATAAAACATAACAAATTTTCCTCACTACTAGTGTACAATTTAACGTGTTACATTTTAGGCTATATTTTCTTTCATTTTCATCAAGAGCGTAGGTATTAGAACAAATGAAAAGTTTTACACATAGGTTTTCCTACTTGATGGGTGTATACAAAAAAGAGATAATATTTCTTACCATTGTTTAATTCAATTTACATCGAAATTTTTACCTATTCGTCAATTATTTTTATATAAATACGTGTACCTACCAAGATAAGTACATGTCTCTAGATTTTTAAAAAATATTCTGTATTATTAAATATTCTATAGCGAGGGTAATATTTTGCACAGTAGAATATAACAAAATTTTTGTACAATTTAACGCGTTACATTTCAGGCTATATTTTCTTTCAGAGGTTTTCATCATGGGTGTATTAGAGCAAATCAAGTTTTATCGGTCGAAAATATACATCTCATAAAATGCTTATGTGTGTAAAAAATATTAAAAAGGAAAATATTTGTTTCTACTTGGAGAAATAGGTACAAACAGAACGAAACAACAACGAAAATTTGGAAAAACCTCTAGCATATTTTAATCTCTTGAAATTTGAACGTGATCAGGGGACAATATTTTGTAAGCTGGGGAAGATTTGATTATCAAAATGTGTCCTAAACTAGCTCTTCTTAACGATATATTTATTTCTAATTTAGAGACTGTTTAGTTGTGAAAAATACCACAAGCGCGGGAAATGCGTTAGGAAGAAAAAATTCTGAGTACATTTTTACTAAGTAATCTATCCTATAATAACCATAAATAAAGATAAACTCGATGATAATACAATGTACAGGTAATCAGATAGATTTTGGCTAAATATTATATTACATAATGGAAGCAAGAGAGGCTCTTGGCGGGCAGTTAGTGATGGCATTTTGTGATTCTGTGGGATCATTCAACGATAATTACATCCACGTTAAAATAATTTTGGATAATCTCGTCCCGACGAACTCGAGACCTGGCGAGTAATGTGCAAAAAGTAACCTAAAAAATCGGTCTGCGATTCAGCCAGAAATTTAGATAACCGGTGAGAAAAGCCTCCCCTCGCCGTTTTCCCGTGGTGTTGCGAGAAAACCCATCGAAAAGTTTCACAAAAATGCCGAATATTTTAGCTTAAAATAGCGAATTAGGTCAGTGAAAATGTTACCAATAACACTTACCCAAAACTGTTGAAAACCACGAACGTATGACAAATGACGCTAACGTTAACCGTTCAGGGGTAATTTCGACGTGTGATGTGCGGTTTATCTTGATGATTTTTACTCGGGCATACACAAAAATACGAAAAACGCTTTTAAAAGGAAAACACTGTGCATATCAACTGTAGATGTACGTGCGAATTTACACGTGCCTCCATCTACCGCACTTTATTTTGATTAAAATTCGCGAATCGCGACGCGCTACACCGACGATCGAGCGGCTATTCAAATCGCTTTTAACGGCCGTGGGCCGTATGGCAGCTTTTTTTCTACTCGGGGGACCGTTGTGTTTAAACACCACGACATGTCTCGCTGAAGAAAATTGCTAACGAACGCCAATAGACTCTTAAAAGTAGCAAGGTTTGTTCACTAAGAGCTTTTAGTACAGAAATGGATAATAATTTATGTAATATAAATAACGGATTAACTATCATTCTAGTATTAAAATTGTAATCTGACAAACTAACTAGACAATTTTCAAGCTTAAAGATCACCCCGTTCAATTGCAGACCTGATAGTTTGTTTAAACAGAATAAATAAATAAATAGATAGACATAAAACTTTACGTGGTAGTCTAAAATTAGGTTTTGAGATAATTTTGAATAATAATTATTTTTTTTTATTGTACGACGGTTGAGAATCCTTTATAGTTAAAGTAGTGCTATAAATAATTGGGGACAATAATTTAATGCGAACATACATAATTTTAGTTTAGACTTAATTTGCTAAGTTTAGTAACTTTTGTCTATAATGAAATGGTTTGTTTAGTCTAGCTGTGAAATTACTGTATACACAGTCCTTTATAGTTGTCGGCAATTAATCTTTCTTTTTATTAAAAAATTCTGCCTCTAGGATGTAATCCGGAAAATACGTTTGTGTTGCCTCGGATATGGGAGGTTTAGGTTAGGATTAGGAGACAGTTTAAAGAAAATCAGACGACAGCATATCACAGCTTACGAATTTAATCCATCTATCCATGATTTAATTTTAGATGTGCCGCACAGGCGACGAGCAATTAAAACAAATGCTTCTACATATATAAATCTCGGACACAAACGGATTTCTCGAGGGTTAGTTTCGAGAAGGCGTTAACGAAACTCGTTACTTGTGGGAAAGTAGGTGGTCAAAATAAATTTTAAAATCGAATTTCAACCATCCCAATTGGGAATATCGTTTAATTTCTTCTCTGAAATGTGTTTTTCATGCTTCATTTTCTATTCAAAAACGTTTAGTCAACATACTTTTCACGTTTACTCCGACAGATGGCGATAATCGACCGGAGTAATCGGTTGCCTATACTAACGGCGACAGGGATATATGATTTTAGGGTTCGTATGCAAATTATCTACGAGCAAAAAGAGACGAGTCTGTCTCTTTGCTCGTAGCAAATTATGTTTAAGCGGTTATTATAATACGTTGATCGAAGTTCGAAAAAATTACGCTACACATTGAAGATGGGTAAAGTAGGCGGTGGGGTTTTGATTATTAAACAAAAGAATACTTTCGACATTTAATATTTATTAATGCCTTGGTGGATACAAAATTTTCTTTAAACGTAAATAAAATAACTAATACTAAATACAAAAAAAAAATTGTAATCAAACGATTGTAATAAGTTTCAATTTATTGCCAAGATACTGTCTAGAGAATACCTTCATGATGTAGTTAAATTTTGGCACAATTATTATAAAAACAAAAGTTAATGTTTTTTATCGAAATTAAATTAGAAAATACTGTTATTGCACAGCCTTTTGAAGAGGGGCACATTGTAGATAGGCGAAACACCGGTAAGAAATTTCTCAGGCACATTTATAAGGTTGGGACTTAGTTATTAATTTTTTGTAATATATTCTCTAGGCATAACTTTTCGTATATTAGCTAATAACTTATAGTAAGTGTAATCTTTGGCTTGACAATGGAATATTTTTGTTTACCACCACCTTATCTTTTTTTTGCTTTGCTATTAATAATAGAATTTATTGAACATATGAATTAGTCATATGTGAATAGTTCTCCAGTAATACAAATGTTGACGACGGTCATTCTGGGAACGCCAATAATAAAAATGTCATAAAAAATAAACGGTTACCTCAAATGCTAGGCGGATATCGTGACGTCAGTGAGTATGCTCTTAATGATCTTCGTTAACAAGAATTTTTCATTTGTCATCCCCTGGACTTTGCAAACCCCCCGATAATCGTCGGCGTTAAGCGAATACACCATGGCGCCCCCAAAATTATTATCCCTTATGTATTCCGCCTTGTACGTCAAGCTTTGCGAGTCGTCAAAAGACACCCACTCGGAATATTTAACTGCATACAGACCTTTCGAATCCATATCGAAAATGGGAGAAATGTGATTGGTAGACACGAATGAACAGATTTGGGCAAAGTCTACGAAGCCCTGGGAGCCCAGTTTACCGTAGCCCAAGGCGGGCGCGTACAAGCCGTTGTTCCTGATGTTGGCCAGCCTGTAATTGGACGGTTTTGATTACACCTTTCAGAGTTGAGAAAATTGGCTTACGCAAACGAATGGCCGTACGTGGGAAGACCGACGATGATTTTGCTCTTCTCCATGCCGAGGTAGTGCCAATAATTCGCCGAATAGTTTATATTCAAAGTAGTCAAGTAGAATTTCTCGCTCTCCAACGCGTACAACGGGGAGTTAATACCTGTAAATGGAGTAAATTCGGTGTAAAAGTGATAGTCGTAAGCCATCAAGTTGATGTAATCCACGTAACTGCAAATAAAGTACGGTCAGACGAAAGAAATGACACGTCACTATTCGGAACTCACTCGTTCATGTAGGAAACGTCGTACGAGTTTTCGATTATAGTCGTCGTGGCAGCCACTGCGACGCTTATTAGAAAGCTATACTTTGGCTGTTTAATAATGCAATGCCTGAGCTCTTCTAGTAATTGGGTGAAATGCATTCGTTGGTGTTTATCTAAACTGGGATCTTCGTTGGGGAATTCCCAGTCTAAGTCGATCCCATCTATATGGAATTCCTTAACGTAATACAAAACAGACTGAATAAAACTAAAAAAAATTCATTACCACTAAAATATTACGTAGATCTGTAGATTCCTACTGACCTTTTTCTGTTGGCATGATTTAGAACCATTTCTGGATAGCCACTGTTGCCTCCGGCCCCGCCCACAGACAGTAAAACTTTCAGTTCATTATGAGATTCCTTCAAGGTAACTAGTTTTCTTAATATATCCTGTTCGTGAGCCTCTAAACACAACGAATTATTTACAACCCTGGCAAAGGCAAGATTTATGTGCGTACACAGAAATGGATCTAAATCCTCTACTTGCAAAGAGTCGCTGTTTGACGGGAAGTTGTAGTAACAGATTAACTTGTATTTATCTACATTAATATCGACTCTACGATGTAATTTAAAGTCGTGGTTTGAATTGTTCTTCACAGAATAGGTGTTGTAGACAATAGCGCGATGGAGACTTTGCTGGGTGACATCTAAAAATTTCAACTAGATCTGCTTGCCGGAACAGCTGAATTACAAATAACATACCGTGCATCGTAACATCCTTGGGATAAACTATTTTTTCATAAATTCCAAACAGAGTCATATACGTGACGCAAAACAGAAAAACGGGCAATGTGAGGACGCTTACGAGTATAACAGTTCTTTTGTCCAAGTTCCATGACGAACTGAAATAATTTTTTTTTTAAATAAATACACAATAATAATACCGAAATACCGTATACCCTCCCAAATAAATATACCTGTTTCCTCGTGAAAGCAAAGTATAACGAGAATATTCCTCTACAAACATTTCATATCTGGATAAACAAAGTTAAGACTACGAATTTGTATTTTCCAAAACTCGCATTTTCAAGGTTAAGTGATAAGTGATACGTCAAAAATGTCAAACGTAGGTAAAAATCACATGATCCACCAGTAGTTCTCAAATTAGTCAGCTATTTGGTCACGTATACTTCAGGTTAATTTAATAAACGATTACATTGAAATCTATTACAGTATAGATGCTTTAATCTATTGGTTTTTTATAATTCCTGGCGAATTCAAAGTTCTAATATACAAGCGAGTTAGTTGAGAACTTGAGATATATAGTCGGAAATGTATAGAACGTCTGCTCTTGAATATAGTGATTAAATCACCGATCGATGATAAAATCACAGTTTTGCATCTTTAGGCACGCACCGTCTTTTGACTAATTTTCGAGTTCTTATTTGTATTCTGTGCTTTATTCTGTTGACAAAAATGACTTCTACGTTATGTAAAATATTTTCCTTGTATAATACAGGTAAAAAGAATGTGTAGTTTATATAATAAGCCAGTGATTTTAATCGTAATCAAATAATATAACAAATATCTATTCAACGATGTACATTAAATCCGAAAAATATATTTCGTAATTATTTACTGATAGCTATTTTTATATTTTAGGGTTACGATATGTCAGACCTTCTGTCCAAGTTCTCAATCAGAGATACCTTGGCAGTCCGCCGAAGGATGGGTACATCTACGTTAACGATCAGGAACCTAGCATGGATATGAGTGCCATAACAGGTAAAATTTCTTATTTTATAAGCTCACAACTCGCACATAAATTTTTTACATTATAGATCGAGCTGCTCAAACGATCTTCTTTACTGAATTAATCAGAGGTTTAGGTGTGACATTGGCTCACATATTTAAGGAGCCGGCCACCATAAATTATCCATTTGAAAAGGGACCTTTGAGCCCAAGATTTAGAGGTGAACATGCCTTAAGGAGGTATCCTTCTGGAGAAGAGAGATGTATCGCATGTAAATTGTGCGAAGCTATCTGTCCAGCCCAAGTGAGTAGAATGGAAACAAAGTTGTTTTTTTTTTTTTTTTATTAATTCTTTAAAATGTTTTTTAGGCCATTACAATTGAGGCAGAGGAACGGGCTGACGGTTCAAGACGTACCACCAGGTATGATATAGACATGACGAAATGCATCTACTGTGGTTTCTGTCAAGAGGCTTGCCCAGTCGATGCTATCGTAGAAGGACCTAACTTTGAATTCTCTACTGAAACTCACGAGGAGCTCTTGTATAATAAAGAAAAATTGTTGGACAATGGGGATAAGTGGGAGTCCGAGATAGCTGCCAATATCCACGCCGATCACTTGTATCGTTAAATGAAGCAGCGTAGTCATTACATAATTGTATAGAATTGTAAAATCATGGTAATTATACTCTTATAACTTGAGACAGTTTTATTGCGAAAAACAACCCTGCCGTTTTATATAAAAATCTTTATTTCGTATCTTACAAAGTACACGAGCACAAATTTCAAAACAATCTTCCTACATTATGTGTAAGTGAATCTGGTACAAAACAAATATGTACAATAATTTTGAGATGAGAAACATTTTTTATACCACCCTTCTGACCTCGAAAAATCTCTTGAGATAGTAAACTTGACCCACGGTCATCGCGACTAATATTAAGGCTTCAAAAAATGACCATAATACAACTCTCGAGTTGGTACTTTCGTTTATGCTGCGGTGGATTCTGTCTCTCACTTGCATATATTCTTGTTCTTGTTTAACTCCAGTGAGGGAAGCTAAAACGTTATCATTGTGTATACTTCCAATAAATGTATATATATATACGGTGCTTACCGCTAAGTTCTCTGATCATATCCTCTAATTTATTGGTAGTTTCGCCTTCTTGCGCCTCTACTTTAGGCGTTTCTCCTATAGCCATATTAAACATGACCACTTTGGGAGTCATAGTAGACATTTTATTTGAGAAACAATAAGTGTAAATGCCTTGTGCATGGGCGGCGAAACTGTACTTCCCCGAGGTTTCTCTTTCGCCTTGATATATAGTATTGCCGTCAGGTCCCGTTATGCGTATGTCAATATCTAGGAAGCCGCCCTCTGCTATTTCAAAAGTCAACCCTTAAAAGTTAGGATTTCATTAAGAAAGTATTTCTAGGTAAGGCCTTTTAAATAAAGTTGGACTTAAAAAAAATGTTTACCCATTTTTGTGCCTGCATCTACTTTGTCAAAAAAACATTCTTCTGCATGTGCATCCACTGTAATGAAATAAGCTACGCTTCGACTTACGAATAATGAAATTAGTATAAATAAGGGCCATGCTTTGTACAACATTTTTGTGGATATTTTCAAATAACTGCCTCGATCTGTAACTTCGGCCACGTAACCTCTACGTCTGATACAGGACGACAATTGAACTAATCGACCACAGATCATCTATATGGCAATGAGTTAAGCGCCACCTTGCAGTAACCCAATGAAATACGTTGAACATTTTAGGGTACAAATAATTTCAATATTTTTACTCATCATTGGAGTTTATGGCACATCTCTGTTTCCTTATAATAGAATAGTACTGAAGAATTATGATATATTTAAATATGAATTCTCATTACCGAGATCCATCAATCTTGTTAAAACAAACGTGAAATTAGCGAGGATAATTTTTAAACTGAACTTTGTGTAGTGGTAGCAATGTAAAATATTTACGTCATTATTAATCGAGTGAAGTTTGACAACAGAAACTGATTGGAAAATCTTGTTTTTAAAGAACCCCTTGTATTTCTTGGATATACAAACGTATTGATGCTAGGGAAAAGCGGTCATAGAGTATAGAAAATTACCTAAACAGTAGAAATGGCTAGGGACTATGACCATTTATTTAAATTACTCATAATAGGTGACAGTGGTAAGGAAACTTGTGGGCGGGGTTTAATATAGTGTGTTATTTGTGATATTTTTCTATAATGTTACATTCTTCTAGGTGTCGGAAAGAGCTCATTGTTGTTGAGATTCTCGGACAATACCTTCACGGGGAGTTATATCACCACGATAGGTGTTGATTTCAAAATAAAAACCGTCAATATTAACGGCCAAAAGGTTAAGTTACAGATCTGGGATACTGCAGGTCAAGAAAGGTTTAGAACAATCACTAGCACGTAAGCCGTCCTACGTTCTCCTTGCAGTTGGTTTGTTAATTCTTATGTTTATACGTTTTTTTAGATATTACAGGGGAACGCATGGAGTAATAGTGGTCTACGATGTTACGAATGGCGAAAGTTTTGCTAACGTAAAGAGGTGGTTGCACGAAATCGAACAGAATTGTGATCTAGTGAATAAAGTACTAGGTAAGTGTTGCACTGTTGTGCGTCCTCCAATAGGGTTCATTTCAATCATTTCAGTTGGAAATAAGAATGATACTCCGGAGAGGAAGGTGGTCCTTACAGAAGATGCTCAACGTTTCGCCGACACCATGAATATACAGTTATTCGAAACGTCCGCCAAAGACAATATAAACGTAGAGGAAATGTTCATGGCAATTACGCGATTAGTACTGCGTTCGAAGCAAGAAATGATGGAGAGGCAAAACATTACGCAGAATGACACTGTTAATTTAAAGCAAAAGAATAAACCGGGCAAGAAAAACAAATGCTGTTAGCCTATAGTAGTTTTTAATAACTAAATTTTTCGGTACGTCTGCATGTGAGGACGAGTGTTCACTTTATTTTGTATAACAGAGGAAATAATCGTCCAGAGTTCAGTTCCTCTTATAACTTTCGTAAGACAGTTTGGATTTTTCTTTTAATCTGAAAATGATTTACTTTTTAATAGATTGGCCTGTATATAACCGAAATATGTAAATATATAATACTGTACCTTTAGTTTAGTTCGAAGAAGGTTTGTTACATAGTGAAATTATATTTTGCCCTCTAAAGTGTGTGTCCAGAATTAACTTGAGGCCTTCTTTAAACTAAGTACAGTTTTTAAAATGTAAAAAAAATGTGTAAATGTTTTTAATTTCAAATAGATCTTTTTTTATAAGGTTATAAAATAGTATAAATCGTTTAATGTAGCGTCTTTTGTATGGCCCCAGAATATTCTCATGATTTATATTACGTGGGGTTATTCGACCAGTGTTCTCTTTATTTCCAAGCGATTTGGTAAGTTTATAGTTAAATTTGCAGTGCTTTTATTAATGTCAAAGTAATTTGAATGGATATTGCATAAACGTGTTTGGTAAAGATGTAATTGAACAAAGCGTTTCAACTAGCCAAAAATTTTCTAGTTTTATATAGCGAATATTCCTCCCTGCTTATATTAATCTTTTCATTGTTACTCAGTTGCGGATTTTAAAATGTAAATACTTGTAATTTTTAAACGCGTATTCAAGAAAGTTTCAATCACATTTTTAGTTAACTTTATTGTACTCTTTGATTACAGAGAAATAGAGGAGAAACAATATTTTTCCATACGTTTTATAATGCATATCATAATTTTTATATAGTGTAATTGAGTAATGACAATATTATGAAATTATTTATTGAATGGTGCATTTATTATAATTTTAACTGCAAGTGTTACAAAAATATGTGTATTTTGTTTATTAAATAAAATGTATATTTGTTGTGAATCTCCCGCGTTTTATTGGAACTTGAATGGGGACTCGTTGGAAATACAGGGTGCTGTTAAAGCGTTGCGCATGCGAAGGAGCCCACGAATTAAAATGGCAGCATCAACAACGGCGCCAACTGTGTGAAATGTCAAGAAAATAAGTTCAAGTAAATAAATGAAGAAAACCCCTTGAAAATAAATGCAAAGTACTCAAGAAACTTAACCTAACAAATTTTAAAAGTGTTCGTTTCAAGTCTCTACCGCGCGCCCGTCATTTTAGATAGAAATATGGACAATCTTTCAACTAACCAATAAAAAAAAAATTGAAAATTGCATTAGCCGTTGTACGTACCGTCTGTATAAAACAAGGGGAAAATCTTGTAGAAATAATCGCGCAGAAGATGACTACAATTGAGTACGATTTAGACACCTCTGGGGGTCTCATGGATGTGAGTAAAACGTCTTTTGTGTTTGCATGAAAAATTTAGGCTAGAAAATGGCGGAAATGCTAATTGTGGAATACATCACAGTTAAAATCACTCTCGACGAAGCAGGACCTAATTCACATCCCCATTAAACAATTCCCATTTGTATATTTTCATTAAAGACATTCCTATATACAATCTACCTGTCTACATTGTTGCATATTTTCATATGACTATAAGCTTTGAACAAAACGAAACATACTTGAGGATATGAATTTGTTACACGCAAAGTTATTTACAATTTCAGCAAATACAAGCTCTAATAGCCCCTCCTCAGAGCGACGACCCAGAAAAAAGAGAAAAGAGCAAGAAGCCCATTTCTGAGCATCCGTATTTCAAAAGGCCCGGCAAAGGTCATAATCACGACACCTGTGATGCCTGCGGGGAAGGCGGCGACTTAATCTGCTGCGATAAATGCCCTTCCAGTTTCCACTTGGGTTGTTAGTATGTTCGCAACTGATTGTCATTACGCAAAATAGTCAAATAACTATTTTTAGTGACCCACCGCTAGAGGAGCAAGACATACCCCATGGCGAGTGGTTGTGTCATTCCTGTAGATTCGCAGAATGTCTAACTGCATTGCCTATTTTACGTAGCAAAAGATCGAACAGTACTCCCGCAAGCACTTCCGCGGTTAAACCACCAAAGAAACTGAAGCTGAGTGCTATGGATGTGTTAGTCGAGGCTGCCAGTTCCATGAATCCGAAGCAGTTTGAACTGCCCAGGAGTATGAGCTTCCCTTGCATTTTCCCCGGGACAGACAAAGGTACAGAAAATCACTGAGGGGATAATTAAAATATTATTTATGTGACATTATATACTGTTATTATTAAATGTCATTTTATTTGTTGTCAGGGTACTCAGATAGTGTTTTGTTTTTCGGTTGGCTCATAATGTCAAGATGCCTTGATTTTTATTTTAGTGGAGATTCCCTACTCCAAGGTCGGCAGGAAAAATAATAAGATATCAAAGGGTCACCAGAAGGGGCCAGGCGGTATAATCCCTTTGCCGGCCAAAAAGTGTACAGAATGTAGGAAATCCTGTCGAGTTGCCCCATTAATTTCCTGTGATTTTTGCGAGTTGTTTTATCACCTCGACTGTTTGGATCCTCCACTAACTACACCACCCTCGGGAAGGTGGATGTGCCCCAAGCACGTAGAACACTGCCTGGTATTTATTTACTTTATTTTTTTCTATTATTTGAGATAACTTGTGCTTTTCTTCTCTTAAGGATTCCAAACTTTTAACATCTATCTCCGCGACAGAGCGTGTGACGATTTGGGACAAGTTCACGGGACCTGTGGATCAGGACACCATCAAATTGGAATTTTTTAGAAAGATACACAGAAAAAATCCTCCGTTTCGGATAAAAATGTCTCTCCCTCCGAGGAATACCGTTGTAGTGCCAGAAATGGTAAAATTCCATTACAAGAAACCCGTAAGCCTACTGCCGAGGCTTCGAGATGTATTAAGATTGGAGTGTATTAATAAAAAAAGACAAGACAGTAGGGTGGAATTGGTGGAGGACGTGAAAGTAGAGGATGTTGTGGAAGATAGTGCGGAGAAGCGCGTTAAAGCAGAGCATGGACATGACAGAAATGTGGAAGAGAGTGATTTAAATTGTGATATTAATAAGCATAATCAGAAAACAAATAAAAAATGTGACGGTGTACATTTCGAGGAAAACAGTAGCAATAATATGGAGGGCATAGAGTGGACTCCTGTGAATGGTTACGTGAAAACTGAGCAGTTAAACGGTGGTTATTTTGAGCACGAGCTCGTCAAAAAGGAAAACAGTTTCATATCGGATATTACATCAGGACCGACTACAGAAAGTATGTAGTATTTTTGTTTTTATTAACAGATCCACATTACTGGCTTTAATGGCTGTTATTTATTTGACATAAAACAACACTTTAATCTATCGAGGTATGCATAATGTAAAAGCTGTATGCAGCACATATTTTTCAAGCAAAAGCAGTTAGTGATTTAAATGTTCTCGAACAAAGGTAATACTGAATAGTAATTTTCAGGTGGTTTTTTTATTTTTTTTATATAACCATCTATTTTGTTGTGTCCTTTAATTTGAGAATGCTGTAAAATAAATGAAAATGCAACAATTGGTTTATTTCTTATATCACATATATTCGCTATTGATTCGTTGTTAATGCTTTAAATAATTATTTCAATAACTAAAGTAATTAGAGAAAATTAAAGAATTCGGAGTAGATCAACATCATTAATAGCTAATTGTTTTTTTTTTTATGTCCAATTTCTTAATCAAAGGCAAGCTTAGTTCTCTTTTTTATAACACCATCCACTGAATGGTGGAAAATACTTGACTTAATTTGAGAAGGCTTTGAAACAAATGCCTACTTGACATTTACCAAAAGAGAATATTTCCAGTTATTAATTTTCAATCTCATCTGTTATAAAATAATTTAACCGTTACAGCTCCTGAGGTAAGTTTCTCTGCCAACTTTTTCCATATAAATAAATACATAAATAATAACTTGTTAGAACCAACATTATTTCCTAGTGGAGGTGGAACTGAAACAGTTGGATGAGAGATTGCTCAAACTGCTAGCCTATGAACGGGTCCAGCAGCTGATTAAGACGCCTGCGCCCGTGAACAATCTGTTCCCGCCGAATTTTAAGGAAAAATTTCGACAAATGCCTCTGCCTAGTGAACTGCTCACGCCCGCCGACATCGACAGGATATCCCGGGTCTTCTCCAGTCCCAAGAGGAAGGTCAAGCCTAAGTCTGCCATCAGAGCCAGGGCTATGCTGTGTCCGGTGGTGTCAAAGCATTTCTACAACGTAAGGACCACCGAGGTGGATCCAACAGACGTTAGACACGACGCCAGCTTTATGGGTTTCCGACCGACGGTATCGGCGAGATTCCCCGAGGCAGTCGCGATGAGATATAGGGTATTAAACGTAGGAAAGGGGTCGGCCAACGACGTCGACCTGGAGAAGTTCGGATACTGCAATTTCATCGTTTCCAAACATGCCGTCATCTTTTACGACGAAGTAAGTGTCGACGTTTTGTAACGGGTTTTTATTATTATCCGCTTTTTCAGTACACGAAGCACTATGAGTTGATTAATTATTCGCCGTATGGCACGTACGTAAACAATGTGTTATATTCCAACAATATCTCGACTAAACGGCCGGAGCTGAACATGTCGATAGAGGAGAAAAGTGCCAATGTGGAGATGCAAGTAAGAGACATTATAGATAAGAAGAGGAAGATCAGTCGGGCCAGGAAAAGTTTGTTTGAGAGCAAGATGTCAGCTGTGGACTGTGTTGACAAGTAAGTTTTTACATAGTTAGCCATGTCAGTTTATTTCTATGGCAACGCCTGTTGAAACATCTGATAGTAGTGTGTATTGCGTTTGTTTAGCCTGCTAGCTTTATTGTTTTAAAAAGGCATACTGTTTGTTGTTGCAGAATGGAATGTTGTTGTTCAAATAACCCGGAGGAGCTGAAAAAGGGCTGGGAGGGTTCTGCCATTCTAAATCACGGTTCGTTGTTGAGATTCGGTTGCGTCTCGTTTGTGTTTTCTATCGTTGAATGTACAAATACATAAATTGCAAACGAGTTCTTAAAGTGACTCTTTTTTTGTAAACTCATTGTATATTTTTCTTCAGAATGGTATCGATATTAAAATGTTTTTTAAGTAAAATCGTGGTTTTCATTGAACCATTGAACCAAAACAATAAATAAATCTTTATTTAAAATCATAATATAATAATGGCATAAGGACTATTACAAATCACAGCTAGTTATGCTTTCTGTTTAGGAAATCTAGGGATATTTTCAAGAACTCTGTCGGCTTGTCGCTGTGCACCCAGTGACCTGCGCCTTCCACAAATTTCAAGTCCGCCTTGGGGAATAGTTTTAAAATTTTCGGGTAGTCGCTTTTCCTGGAAAATGTCATCATTAATATCGGTTAAGTATTTTCACTGGTTGTGTGTCGTCTCTTTGGAGGCATTCTCTCTCTTTTTTTTTTTTTTTTTTTTTTTTTACACTTATACAAACAAATATCAGTAACTTATAAGTAGTCGGAAATCATCGAGAAAGGAACCACCCAGCCGCCAAGCGGCTATCGAAGTAGTTCCCGAATAGCAAAGCTATTACATAATCGCTCTAGGAAACAACTACTGCTCGGGCTAAAGCCCCGCCAGGCATCGAATTATACCCAGAAGCGATCCTCGACCCCTTTCTCGTGTTTCTGCACGATCAGATAAGGTTTCAAAAAATGTTTTGTTTTTTGAAACAAACACATACGTTCAATGAATGCACCCAGAGAAAAAGTTTTCAGGAAATAATGAAGTTCCGATGAACTCACTGTATATAATCGGATTTACTGCCGCCTATGAATAATACCGGGCCCTCGTAAACGGTATTATGTATTTCAGGAAATGTAGAAATATTCTCGAAGTTCTCTAGCAAAGCTTTAACGTTAAATCTCCAGCCATAGCTATGGAAAATTGAAAAATTTTAAACGAATAAAGGGATTGCATTCAAGTATGTTCAATGTCGGTCGGTGTTTACCTTCCGTCGGATTTCTGCACCAAGTTTGTTAGCAAAAAAGACAAAGCGGCGTTATTTTTCACGGCCAATATCAAACTGTCCCGGACAATTCTTTTTGCCTCCGACAAATACATGTCCTTCGGAAGCTCGAGCTTTCTCAAAGCCATCAGCAGCTCTAGCATCTTACTGGAACCCGGACTCGTCGTGATCGGCGATATATCGGCCACCAGCAGCTTTTCTACCAGCTCCGGCTATAAAGAAAATCAAACTGTTTAATACGGTCCGACTTATGTAAAGCGTTCTCACGTATTTAAGCGCGAACAACATCGCCGCCCTTCCGCCCATAGAGTGACCCAATAGACGAACTTTTTCTATGTTCATGGCATATAAGAACCGCCTGAGATCGATCACGATATTATCGTAGGAATGCTGCTTTGTGTGCGGGGAATCCCCATGATTTCTGACGTCCAACGCGATGACTCTACTTTTACTACCCGAGTGGTACCTCTTGCAAAAGCTGTTCCAGTTGTTTTTGGACCCTAGCAGACCGTGCAAGATGACTAAGGCGGTCGGCTCCGGTTTACTTCTTGAATAGCTTTCGGTTAATTCGTACGAGGCGTATGCCAAGTCGATGTCGTCTTCATTCTCCACTAAATAAGTCGGTTGCACAGATCTAGTTCTATATTGACAATTAACGGGACACGCAATTTTTTTTAGGAGATTCTTTAAATGGAAATGTGCCGACATTGTACGAGATGACTGGAATTTGGTGAAATTGACGTTGAACTGACACTTGACATTTTATAGCTTTTACAGTTTGGTTTAATTATGAAATAAACATGAACAAAACACATTATTAGGGATCTCGAATTAATGTTAGAACCAGGAGAATGGACACTTACTCTATGAAGTCGGAGTTTTTTCCGCCTAAAAATAACACGGGTCCGTGATATTGCAATTCGCTTATTAAAGGAAATCTGCCGATGTGGTTAAAGTTCGTCAGAAGGACTGGAATGTTCACGCGCCAGTTGTAACTGAAAAATAAAAATTCCACCCTTGTATTACTCTTCCCTTACCCGTCTAATAAATATCCCACCTTCCGTCGTCCCTTTGAACCAGGTTGGTTAGCAAAAACGATCTCAAAGATTTCTCCGATACGAACTGGGACAGCTGAGAATCTACTTCAGCCCTTGCCTGCGACAATGCTTTATTTGATGGTAAGTTGATTGTTTCTAAAGCTTGAAAAAGAGCGGGCATGCTGTTGAGATTCGGGCTGTTCCTTATGGGCGATATATCTACTACTATTAGCTTATCGACAAGTTCGGGCTAAAATCCAATATGGTAACGTTCCATAATGAACAAGTAGTAGTTTACTTACGTATTTTAGAGCGAACAGCATTACAGCTCTACCGCCCATGGAATGTCCCATGAGTACTGCTTTTTCGACACTCAGTTGCTCTAACAACATTTTTATATCGGCTGCCATGTGAGCGTAGGTGTGACTATCACTTTGGGCGCTATCGCCGTGATTTCTCGCATCGACAGCAATTATTTTCCTCTGCGGATCGGATTTCTGTTGATAGACCTTGCACAGGCTGTTCCAGTTCGATTTAGAACCGAATAATCCGTGTAATATTATTAACGGTGGTGCTTGAGCGTCTTGGTTAGCATTAGTACTCTCGTAGGTGGCGTAGGCTAGTTTTACAGGTTCTAAAGTCTCGGCGGTAGAGAAATTTCTTAAATTTTGGACGTTTAGTAACGAATACTGACGGATACATTTTAAAATGTCTAAATTACTTCTCAACTTTAAAAATACCATCCTGGTCTACCACTTTTAGGTTAGCTTCTTTAAAGTGACATGTGAACTACTCCTATGTGTCCAGTAGAAAGAAAAATAGTTGAGCGATCGGTAGGCGCGTATACTAGCCTTGAAGTACGTTCATTATTTGACCTGTAGAGGGAGGGAGCATAAATAGGCATTCAATAAAGTAAAAGAAGACAGCTATATTATACAAAACGAACTTGGTACTTTTTCCAATACCAACCTATCAAATTAAAATAGAATAAACTGACGCCACTCGTCAAGTGATTTTTGAATGACAGATTCTGAAATGATTAAATTTCTTATTAACTATATCTTGATAATTAAACAAGATAATACAACACTGTGCATTGATTTCAGTAATTAAGTATCGAGTGAGTGTTTGTTATCGATTTTTTTTATAGTATATTAAACGTTCTCGAACAATAGCATATTTCTATTGTTGCAAGTCATTTTTATACCGTTTATTAATTTTTTCTATCAGATTAAAGAGCGCCAGTGTTATAGGTAACAAATTAGGAAAAAAATGTTCGAGAATACAAAGTAAGTTCGATATGGATAATCTAACAGTGGACAAAGACACTTCCGGGGCGGCGATGGATAATCTCTATCCAGCCTTGACCCAATGTTTCGTGATAATAATATGTGGGTAAGTAGAATCGTACATGATCTCTCTGAATGTTTCATTTAGGGAACACTATATGCTGACATTATTCGTAGGTACTTTGCTGGTAGAATGAATTTGATATCGGAAACTGAAGCGAAGGGCATCAATACGTTTGTAGGGACATTCTCGCTGCCCTCATTAATATTTATGTCCTTAGCGGAACTAGAATTGAACCAAGTGAATTGGTTGTTTCTATTGTCCATACTCGTTTCAAAGAGTATCGTTTTCTTCGCTGTGATAATAATCACCCTGCTAGTCGGTAGACCTTTAAGATATGGCAGAGCAGGTATATTTGCAATCTTTTGCACACAGAGCAACGATTTTGCCATCGGATATCCCATCGGTAGGTGCTTTAAATTTGTCCCTTATGCATGGTTTAATTATAATTACATTTTTTAGTGGCTGCTTTATATAAAACAACGCACCCGGAGTACGCGACATATTTATATCTAATGGCACCGATAAGCCTTGCCATATTGAATCCTTTAGCTTTTATTTTGATGGAAATCGGAAAGAGACAGCACGGACGCGGCTCAGCTGAGTTGCTTATAAACGATGGTGAGCTGTCCAATTCCGTTTCTGTGCACAAGGAACGACTGAAAGTGGCTGTGTCTGTAGCGAAGAGTATTTTTATGAACCCAATTATACTGATGACTATTTTAGGAATTTTAGGCAACGCTATTTTTAAGCACAAGATCCCCACTTATTTAGGAGGTACTTTACAGGTAGCTTTTATATTAAACATGGTTTAACTCGTCGTTTGATGTGGATGTTTTTTTTTATAAGGTACTGGGGTCGGCTTTCTCTGCAAGCGCGTTATTTCTGTTAGGGCTGCGAATGGTGGGGAAAGTACATAAGCTGAGGGGGGCTACCCTAGTGGTTCCCGGAATATTGATAATGGTGAAACTGTAAGTGCTACTGTTAAAATTAAATTCGTTGTCATTGCATGTTTGTTTTTAGGATCGCGCTACCTCTCGTCACTAGGGAGGTCATAAGCGTTGTAAATGCGGGTTTTAATAAAAGCGAAACTTCGGATCTGAGCACTTACGGATTTTTATACGGGACTTTTCCGTCGGCACCCACCGTATTTGTTTTTGCCACTCAGTACGCCATAGATGTAGATCTGGTAATTACACTTGTGTTATATTCGAACGTTTTTGGAACTATTAAGCTTGCTGATGTTCCAGATTGCAAGCGCTATGGTTGTCTGCACTTTTGTGAGCGCGCCGTTGATGTTCGTATCGGCGAAGATGATAACTTTAACCAACTGCGATCCGTCGGAATACGTCAAGCAGTTGGGTTCGTTCACTTTAGATATAAGCATAATCGGCCTGATCGCTTGTTTTTGGGTTATCCTGGTGTTCGTGTTAACGAAAAAAATTATCAGGGTGCCTCATAGGATCACCGCTTGTCTAATAATGTCCCAGGTAGAGATTTTTTAATTACCGGATTAAAAAATCTAAAATTGAATTATTTTAGCTGATAAGCTGTCTGGGCGCCATTCTGTGGAACACCCTCGACCGGAAAGACAGCTGGACGGGTTACGTTCAGTTCTCTCTGTTCACCGTTGGCGTGTACAGTTCTCGACTGTGGACGATGATTCTGGCGGTTACTCTGCTATTTCTACAATGCAGAAGCCTCTGTTACATATTGAAGCTGCAGCCGGTGTTTATTTTAGCAGGATGGGGGTACGATATCTCTCTCTTATTAGTTGCGTGCGGAAGGTGTTATTAGCCCATATTTTCAGGTTACCCGTGCTGATCGTTGCGATGCTTTTAATTTTCGACAAGGAGGTCGATTCCACGTACGACAAGAAGAACCCCAATTTCGCCTACGGCGCCTCGCAGGCCATCATCTCCGTGTCGCTCCTGGTCTTGTGTTTCATAGGTAAGCCGGAGACTGACCCCAAATCGATTTGTGATCGTTGGAAATACATTTTTTGCCGTTCAGTCACCGTGGGATGCCTCATCCTGCACCAGCGGTACAGGAGACGCTTCTCGCGTTACCTGGACCTGGCGAACGACGTGGCCTCCGAGCAGGACCCCTCCGAGTCCACTCCCGAGGCCGAGACGACGACGGGCACGGCCGTGATCAGCCCCAATCCTAGCACGAGTTCCGACAGCGGCGTCGGCTCGGTGAAGGCGCAGAAGTGCTGCGGATTGCCGACCATCACCGAGGGCTGTTGCGAGGACAAAGAGAGCCCCGTGCTGGACATAGAGGACATTCTCGGGGAGGCGGTGAGGAGGAGGAAGGAGGCGAACGCCAAGGATTTCGTCGCCGCGGTCTCGGACGACGGGTGAGTCAGGACGGTGATTTGTGTTATGGTTTCATATGATACAGGGTGGCTCAAAATGAGTAACAGTAATAATAATAATAAATAATCTTTATTGAACATTTTAGCCCATTAACGATTTTATACAATTGTTGATTTTTCTTTTCTTGAAACAATCTCTTTTATTTATATTTTTATATATTTGTAATTAAAAAAAAAAATCGCCAATTTTTGTATATGTAAATTGTTTGCGCTATCATTTGAGTGAAAAAATTGTATTTCTCTAAAAAACCAAATGTATGAATAAGTAAATTGGGAATCAATGACCGCATAAAACGACCTTTAGCCTTAGCCCTTCCCGCGACGGTCTGTGCCCCTCCCGTTTCGGCTGCGCGGGGCCCAAAAGGGAGGAATGCCAAGGTATCATCCAACAGTACAGGGAGCAGATCGACGACGACTTGGAATTAATAGAGGAAGAGCCGGAATCTCACCAGCCTCAGATCCTGAGACACACGGTTCTCCTCATACTGCTTCTGTGTTCGATGTTCGTGGTAAAATAGTCGATAGTCGGCTTAATCGGTCACGATTTAATTCCGCCTTATTGTCAGGGCTTGGCGTTGTCGATCTGGACGCTCGTCATCGATAAAATGTCGGGGATCTACGTGGAGCTCTCCTTCCTTGACGCCACCCTCAATTTCGGCCAGAGCATCATCGTGTTTGCCATATTCGGCTTGGACACGAAGGAAATAGCATTGCCCCTGTTGAAATACTGGCGGAAATTGTGGTACGGCGCCAACACTCTGATCCTGCCTTCCTGGCACGAGCTCAGTCCGGAAACGAAGCACATATGTGACCAGTTTGTAACGCACCACCTCCAGAGCTGTCGCTCCAGCATAGCCGCCGATAAGAGGTAAGGAATGTCTTAGAAACGACAGGATAACAATTGGTTTTCTGTAGGTGGCGTCTCAAGGTATACAAAGACGTGTTTTCGGGGCAGAAGTTTGTGGACTGGCTCATTGACTTGGGCCTGGCGAGGGACAGGGTGGAGGCGGTCAATTACGCCAGGCACCTGATAGAAGGGAAAGTTCTGAGGCATATCAATGGGGTGTACCATTTTTATGACAGGAATTTGTTGTATACCTTTGGGTGAAGGTAGAAATTGGAGATTTTTTATTCATTTATTTCCTTATATTTTTAGTTCTTTTATACACAGTGGCCTAAACAGGAAACAGGTAAACGTCTGCCGGTGCTGTGTTTTTGTTGATGACTGGTAAGTTTATGCGCTGCATGGCTTATATGTCTGGAGGTCTAGACGACTATTTTTTAGTTAGAATTTTTTTTTTTTTTTAGTTGTTGACAAACCGGTGAAAATCTGAACTAGTTTTTTTTTTTATAGGAAAAGTATTAGCAGAAAACTCGAAAATGTGTTTTTAACCTGATAATTTTACAGAATTAATTTTCTTTGTGTAAGCATTGTGCAAAAAACGCATTTTCATGTTTATTGTGATCAGAATGTGATATGTTTTTTCTTTAATTAGTGATTTGGAATGAAATTTCACTAACTAGGTATTAAGCAGTAATATTTTTTTAAACATATATATACAGTGTGTCACTAAAATAGTGCTTTAAATTCTTCTTTTTCTGATGAAAAATTGAAAAATATATTTAGTGACATTGCCCACTTTTTTTTAACCACATTACATTCAAGGTTGTCTAAAAAAGAGGGGAGGGAGTTTATTCTTATTTAGCAATCCGTTAAGAAACCATAGATGATCTTATAATTCTGTGAAATATGATATTAAAGTCTGCATAAGACTATTAAAAAATGGCAGTGTTTATTAACCTTTTGCTTAAAAGAAAAAATAATCAGAAAAAAATGCATTAGTTTTGGGACACATATTTTGTGGATGTTATCTATATACATACCAAAGAACCTTGAATATAAACGAACAAATAATCTAGTCTATTCGACATATTTAATTCTGTTTTGTTGCTTTTACAAAGTCGTATTTAGATATAATTATTTATTATTAGTATAGGCGAAAGTAACAAAGTCTCTGAAGAACGTTTTCATGTTGTAAATAGATATGTTTTACCGTTGTTTGAATACAGGGCTTTTTTTAGAATGTATAGTTCACGGCCATTGCTATACATATACAAATAACAAAATAGTCCAACGTAGACAATATAGATTGTAAGAAAATTGTGACGTTACCATTTGTAATTTAAGAATGTTATTGGTTGTATATGTGAATACAGTAAGTCGTTAAAAGTGAATAAAACAGTCGGTATTTTTTATTCTTCCCCTGCTATCCCACGGTTACGAATTTTATTGTTCTTAATAAAAAGGTAAGAATAATTATTTATATAGGATAGTCCAAAAAATAACATTGTTTTCATTATTAAGCCGTTCATAATGCAACTAAGTATACACTGACTTTGTCATAGGTCGTTTGATGGCATTGCATTGTTTAAAAAATTTAGTTTCTAAAAATAATAAATTGAATTAGCCATTTATATACGTGTAGTAAACATTATAATGTATGCTTTCGACTTGACCAAATTGTTAGTAGGCTATAGGTAATTTGATTCTTAACGCTCGTCGCTTGTTTTTAAAAATGGGCGAATTAGTTGAAAAGTTTTCGTATTACTCTCGTGTAATTTTCAAAATTATTTAGAATTAATCATAAATATAAATGTGTCGCGTCGTGTTCTCTGTTAATATACGTTTACAGACCAGTGTTTAGTATAAAATCGGTATAATAAACCGATTGAACGCCAGTTGGGACCGATTCACCCGTCTTCTCGGTCGAAGCCGAATAGGTGAGTAAAAAAACATTTCAACAGGTGGTGGTAATATTATGGATAATTAAATCAATCGTAGATAATGGGGATTCATTTATTTATAATTTCAATTTTGTGTTTAGAAATAAATATTGTTAGGTTTTGTTTTACGAACACCTTGCAAGCGGGGAAATTAGGTTGGCCAAATTTTAAGTTGGCAGCTATAGTCACGTAATCAGCAGTCCTCACTTGATTTTAAAAGTCTGTAGGTATTGAAACAAATTAACTATTCAGCATATTTGTGTTATTGCCGTGAATGGTAGCCCGTATAATTGACGGTATATAGATATTAAATGTGTATTTGATTTGATACACATATAGCTATGTGTTTTTTATATAAAATCGGTATGGTAAACGATGTTGCTCATAGCGGGCTTGGTAACTTCTCAAAACTAGATGTCTTTTTGAGAGTAGAATAAGTGTGCAATAAATATTTTTGTAGATAGTAGTAATGTAGGTTAACAGTATAAATCATTTATGTAGAATATAAGTCTCCTATTTTCATTTTTAATAGCATAAAAAATTTGTTCATTAGGGAAATTGAGTAAACCAAAATTTAAGTTGGTAGCAACTGGTCAGGTGAACTGCACTTGTTTTTAAATGGTTGAATTTAGCGAAATACTTAATTTGAATAACTTTGTGTAATTTCGCTATGAAACTTTAATCAAATCGCCATAAAAATTAGGTACGTATAGTTTGATTTATTGTATGTATAATTACAAGTGGTTTTTGTGTAAAATTGGGTTAGAAATGTTATATATTTATTGAGGCGGACGTAGTCGATGTCTTAAACCTACGTTGCTATAGCAGGAGCTGAAATACGACAAGTATTAACAGGTGGTAGTATAAAAAGAAAGAAAAAAAAAAAAAGATGTCAGCTATTAATTTATTTAGAATATAAATTTTTATTACTAAGTATCAGGTTCTGCTTCCCTTTATTTAATAACCTCACATCTCACTTATGCCAAGAAAGATAATCTCAAATAAAACAGAACAAGATAACCTTCAATTAGGTTCAGTTTCTTTACAATACCCCGTTATGTGGCCTCTGTGCACCACAATCTTGTTTTGTGCATGGGAAAAAGTTTTAAACGTAACATAAACACACAATATGGGATTTCAACATCGAAATTATCGATATAACATAAGTTCACCACAGTGATCAGTAACTCCCAGGCTTATCAAACGACGATAAAAATATAACGTACTACACACTTTAAATAAATCTATGTACAACATTGACACTGATTACCGTCTAAGCTGTGTCTGCATAAATGTTTATACAAAATCGGTCCATCACTTTTCCTCCAGCAATTCCTCCAAGGACTCTGCTATCAGTCTAGTTTCGTCGCTTATTCCGTCGTTTATGTTGGCTGGCACGTCGGTGCTCAGCCCCATCGCCACAGGATATTTTTCCGCTTGAGATTCATCCGGTGAGACCGTCTCTGGCAAGTTATTTAAGAGTGGCTCCAACGCCGTGCTCTCCTGAGCTGTCTCGTCGGCATCCTTTCCGTCTAGGCCGTCGAGGGGCCCGCTCACGACGTCCGTAATCTGAAAGCCTAGCTCGCCAGAGCAGTCCTCGCTAATCACGTCCTTCTGTTCAGATTTGCTCTCCTCGTTGGCAGCGATTTGCTCGCTGGCCACCTTGGCTATGTGGAAACCGAGTTCACAGCCATTCTCTTCGCTCGCCACGTCAGCTTCCGGAGCTTGGGCGTCTTCCTGGACCGCCTCCTCTCCGCCTACGACTTCTTCGATGTGGAAACTTAACTCATCATCATTTTTCTCCTCGGCAGTGCTCATCGCCTCGCTCTCTGCCACCGTCTCAACGTTGGTTATGGTGATATTGTCAGCGCTCTTCTCGGCAGCTTTGTCGCTTAAATTGAGGGGATCGTCCAGCCCTTTCTGTGGCTCCACATTCGACACGACCGGTTCAGGTTCCAGTGGGTCGTTACTCTTGTCGTCCAACGTCGCTGTGGGACCCTTGAGCTGCTCCACGTCCACGATCTTCAATGTTTCAGAGGGCTTCTCTGCGATACTGTGCACGTCCATAATGATGGGTTGCCGCATCAGACTGATCTTCTTGAACTCCACGTTCTCCGCTACTTTATTCTCCTCGGGCTTACCGTCGTTTAGGTTCACGATGGGGCTGTCATAGTTCCCGATTATCTCCTCCTCCTGCAGGGGCATCTCGTGATCGCTGAACTCCACCACGTTGTCTTCTATCTCGATAACGTCGTCTTCCACGTCCAGGGGCTCAGCTTTGATTTCTTCCACTTGCATCAGGGGGTCGGTGTGCGGCTCTCTCACTATCGTGGACTCTGGCGACTCCATGGACTTCGGGTTCCGATCGTAAGTCGGGTGGTAGAATTTCGGGATCTTCACGTTGGGTCGCGACCTGGTACCCTTCCTTGACAAGAAGAGGGGCGGGGGAGATTCCTCGCGTTCTTCCGATAATTTCCGTTTCTTCATTTTCTTTGGCATGTTCCTCTTCACCGGCACCAGCTTACTCTCCTTGAATTTCGCTGGCGTGTTGGCGGGTTTGCTTTCTTTCGTCAGCTCCTCGTACACGGGTTCCAATAGGTCCAACGGATCCAAGATGTCCGGTTTCACAAGTTCCTTGTTGGCCCTCTCGTTCCTCCTGGAGGCCCACGTAGACCTCCCCCTGGAGCTGCCTTTCGATACCGTCGTCTCGTTCTGCTGTTTTTTCCTCTCCTTAACCTCCTTCTCCTCTTTCTTCTCTTCTTTAATTGGTTTTCCGAGATCGCCTGGTTTAGTATCGTCGCTTGTGCCGTCTTGTTTTCCCGCCAAACCTTTGATCTGAAAAGAAAAAACCAATAAAGTAAAGCTAGTCATGCAACATTTAAAATGCCTCCCATACTTTTAATATTTCCGCGACTGCCAACAGTTCTTCCAGTTTGTTTTGGAATATGTGAACTTCACCGGCATACATAAAATCGCAAAGGGACTTTAAAATCCAGAATGGTATGTCCTTCATGAATAATACGGGGTGTTGAAAGGGGCTGATGCCGCTTAAAATCTCCTCGAAATATGGACTGCACGATGATAGAATAAGCTGGAAAAGACGTTTCGTTTATTTTTATTAACTACTATTATAACTAATTTACTTTTTAGAACTATAATATACATACTGTACCGTGGAGAAATAATGTAATGAATAATTTTAAGACGTTTCCCTGAAATATAGACAACAATGAATTTATTTTAGAGTTAATTATGTTTTTTTAAGAGCATAATCAATGTTAAAATGAATCCAGTTCGTCTATATTTTAGGGGAATATATCCAGGAGTGTCACATTATATTATTTCTTGATAGTACATAATAACATATTTTTTTTTTTTAATATAAATTTTTATTTGATGAACTGATCATTGGAACAAATACTGACTTAGAGTAGGTCCATGCAAAATGATAATAATGCATCTAAAAATATTCCGTAGGGAAATAGGTCAATAGTAACAAATCGTGTTTAAGAAAAGCATCCTGTATAATATGTAATTCCAACATGATCTCCGGTGTTTATTTATAAATAAAAACATAACTAATGTATAGGCAAACAAAACACTAAATTTTTTATCAAACACAATTTTGTTCTTTAACAGTGTTTTGGTGTTTTATGGAAAACTAAGTCGATGTTATCTTCGCTCCAAAGGTTCCAACCTACTGCAGAATTTATAGTCAGAATTCTAGATGGAATTAATAAATAATATCTGTTTCTGTACATTTTTTTATACAAACTAGTCGGAATTTGATCTGAACAATTTTGTTCGCTAATTCTTTATCAAATTTTCTACTTAGTGATTGTGTTTTAATAACATTGCGTAAAAAATAAGTGCAATTAATATAACGAAAGCCACGAAGGGAGAACGTCGTATCACTCACCCTGTGGCATTTTAAGGTTTGCCCTTCGGCCACCAAAGTGGCGTCCACGTACTGTTCACGCAGCAGCAGATTGGGGAACGTGCTCTGCATGTTGGAATGGTGGCTGTTCCATCGCAAGCACACCTCTTCGTTGGGGGGTTCCGGCGTGGACGGCCTCGGCGAAGGCTGTGCCGGCTTAGCCGATTGCCTTGTGACTTTCAGCTTGGTGGGCGACAGCGGTTGGCTCTGAAGCACCGGCTCCTCCCCGGACATCTTGGACAGGCGCTGCTCCAGCGGCATGGAATCTAAAAAGAAAGATCACACGTGGAAGGGATTTATTTACTCTAATTGGGCACGTTTCGTGACTAGAGGTACTGATACATTCTTAGAAGAAGGTACCTAAGCTATTGGAAAGCTCAAAAGCGTCGAAATCCTCGACGGAGCCCTCAAACGTACTGTTTGCCTTTTTGCATTTTCTGGCGGGTCTCGCCTGGGACGCCTTCTCCAGGATGTCACTTTTGAGCCGTCTCCACCGTCTAATGTTCGATTCGCTAATCCCGTACCGCCTTTTGGCCTCGCTCGTGCTCTTCTGCTCCGCGTACAGGACTACTGCCTTCTTGAAGTCCGGCTCGTAGTACGTGCACTGCCTGATTTTCAGACGTTTACCGTTCTTGTTGGATCGATGTTTCGACTTTGTTTTCATTTTGATGCTAGGGAAATAGTTTCGGTAAGATTACGTTCACGCCGACGAAATGGAATGCGTTTATTTGCCTTTTTGTTTACAAATTCAAAAATCGCGCCCCTATTTCTGAACGAACCTCTAATTGCGCACAGTGGTTCCCAAACATTCGGTACAACAATACAACAACAAAAAAAAATGCTTTGAATTAAAAGACCAGCCAAATAGTGACTTGGGGACTGTAAAACATACCGACTTCTTCTGCGACCTGGTGCTTGTCGTATTCCCTGTACAGGTGTTGGCATTTCTTCCATTTATTCTTGACCTCTTGTAGAGTTCGCCTCTCGACGCTAACCCGATTCACCTGTTTCGTGACGTCCAGCCAAACTCTGTGCCTGGCGTGTTTGTTGATGGCCCGCTTGGCGAATTCCCCATACAAGATGTTGTAATGTTTGCCGACAGTCTTGACCAGAGCCTCGATTTCCTCCGGGGAAAAGTTGCTTTTTCTGATCTTCCGACTACTAAATTCGGCCATATTGGTTAGCACTGTTAGTCGTTTTTTCGACAAATATCCGACAATCTGAATAGTTCGCGGAGGAAAGGGCGGCTTTTATTGCGACACGAACTCTCAAAGCACCGACTATCACTGCGTGAACTATGTAAAAATCGCGGCAAACCCTGAAATTTCATCGAAATTTTGTAGTCTACAGTTCAAGCCAGCTAGTGTAAACTCAGACTGCGGTCCTAAAAATGTTTACTACCACTAACAGATCCCAGGTAAACCACTGTGGACACATTAATAATAAAATCAATAAAATTAATTAGATAAATAAATTCTTCATCATATCGCGGTGGTACTTCTAGGGTCCCCTCGGCAGGCAAAGAAATGCATTAGTTATTGTACACGGACATAACCTTACCATGCAATTAGGGTATTCGTTAATTATTAATTAAATACTTGGAGTTTCACTTCAGTAAACGTTATTTATTCGAAGGGTGTTCGGTTCGAGTATTCATTTTAGTGAACATTATTATAAACAGTCTCACGAAAACAATTATCTGTCACAACAACGCTCGCTAAATTGCAAAATGCGAAGCAGCCGCAAACACTCCGAGACAGCGGTCCCAAAACGTTGTCAATTTCGGATACGCGGAAACGGGTTGCCTCTCTACATATAAGCGGTAACACAAAATACCCAATTTTAATTTAAAATATCCCACACGAGTTTTATTTTATTTTTGTGTTTTGTCTACAAACAAAAAATGATATTTACACATTATGTACCTAGTATTTTTTTAAATGTTATGTTTTAAAGAGAATTGTATGCTTGCCTGCCATTGTTTGAAGAGACATTATGTTAAAAATCGTATTCAAATCCACGTTTTCCTCGAATTTATTTCTGGCGACTGCTATCGACTGGTAATCTGGTAGATGATTGTGGGGCATATTTAGCTGGGGAGCCCCGGAGAGGCTCGTCGAGATGCTCCCCTAAAATGAGAGTAAACTTTAACGTCGTAATATCGACGCGTGATGTAGTTTACGTACTTTACAATTCAAACTTCTTTGTGCGCAACGCCATCGGATCCCACCGCATCTTTTATTTTTATGTACTGTATACATGTACCCTTTGTATATTATTTTTAAACCTCCCTTGTTCGATTTCACATATTCTATTGCGTCCATCACTTATAGGTCTTCATCTGAAAGAAAATAGTTCAAACGTCATAATTTTCAATAAAATAAAAGTGTAACTACGATTAAAAAAAAATTGATAAGACTGCGCATACTGGAAATTATGAGTTATGGAATTTATCGCCTGCGGGCAGCGTCTCTTTTTTCTTTGTCTATCACCGCGTGACACCCAAGCGATTCGGCAGACGATTTTGGGGACCGCAGGTATATAGAGGACCTAAAAATAGAGCTGCCGGATCGATAATGTTCCCTTTTTTAATGAACCATACGTTAAAATCAAATTTTATTCAAAAACTATTTAATTATTGCGCATACTTACTGGAGATCGAATGACCGTAATCTGAAATGCAAGGACGTGGCAGGAAATTAACAATTTCACAAGATATTTTTCGAAATTTTGTAATATCAAGGCAACTGCCCGATCGTATTGCTGTGAGAACGTACTAAATTTATTTTTGGATCGCTCTAATAATATACGGGCAACTGGAGCGTTTAGATTTGGCATACCCATTTTCAATTCGGTGGTTAATTATAAATGGAAATCGACAAAGCGAAATTATCTAGACCGAAGGATATCCTGGCTTCGTAAAAACTATTCATTTTTTTTCTTTTATGTCGTTCCCACCGTGGTATTTTTTGCATTTCCATTTTCCATTTCGACGGTTGGCACTACGGGTAATGCATTGGAGATGTCAATTTATTGTAACCTTAAATATACGTAAAATATTGTTATAAATTATAAATTTAGGCTGTTTCAGTGTGTTTGTTTAACGATGGCGGAAACTTTACCTTCTGCCCTCGAGCAGGAGTTATTAGGTATAAAACATTTGTTATGGGGCAGCGAAATAAAGGCGGATATTTTCAAAAGATGGTCCCAAGGTACACTTTCCTGTTTGTACCGTATCTAAGCGTTGCATATTCGAATACCTCGTCTGCGCCCAGTACCTTTTCATTGATAATTGTCAATTTTTAGGTTTTTATTTTAGTAGTAACGAAAGGAGTGCATTGGAGCAATCCGAGGGCGGTCCCTGCGCAATACTAGCTCCGGTCCAAGCTTTCGTACTAAAAAATCTCCTGTTACAATACAAAGATCTGTCCTTTAGAGAAAAAGTACGTTGAATACTTCGAAATTCCACTCGTTATCGAGATTTACCTGAATTTTTTTTAGGTCACTCTTGAAATACAAAACCGTTCTTTGATACAAGCTCTCATCGAAATTTTGGGCCAATGCACCAGTCAAAAGTATTACGTAGTTTATTTAGATAGTGAATTTAGTGAATCGATAAGTGCTTCGGATATGAACGGAGACAAAAATGACAATTGTACGCCGCCAGGTACCGTAAGGAACGCATGTTCCTCCCTAACCGTAGACCCCCTTAGATTCCACGAGGAACTGAAAGTGCATTGTTTCCAAGGCTTAGACGATGTTAATAAGTATTATTTTGAGAATATTGAAAAACTGAAAGCACAATACGGTGTTTTGTTATTCCTCTATTCTGTGATAGCCTCGAAGGTAAGTAACATGCATTTACGTTCGTAGCGGGGAATTGTGCAATAGAATTATTTAATTCAAGGGGTTAGATCAAGTTAAATCCGAATCCGACACACAGGATTCCTTGATAGATGAAACTTATGGCTACGGTAGTCAGTCGCTTATAAACCTTATGATAACTGGACGGGCCACTACGTATGTGTGGGACCACGAGCAAGACGTCGGCGGACTAAGTAAAATTTAGAGTGCCAGAATTAACCACGATTTTATCTGATTTACTTTTAGAATTACGGGGGCTAGAAAGGCAAAGTCAGATCGGCTTCATAACGATAATGGAATATCACAGGTTTTGTACCGTCGGCTCCTATTACAAGAACCCCATTCACCCGGTGTGGGTCGTTGCCTCCGACACACACTTGACAGGTAAATATGGATTATTTCGATAATAGTTCCGTCTTGTGGTAATGGACGTTTTAGTGCTCTTTAGCGATGAACGGAAACTCGTAAGTCCAGAGACGAAGAGCGAGCAAGCACGGAGGATCTTTAAGAGTTTCGATCCAGATGGGAACAATTTCATCAGTTCCGATAAATTAGGAGACGTACTGCGAGCCTTAGATCTTGTTAGCGAGCCTGAATAGTGAGTGAGTTCACTTATTTTTATTTTCGTATAAATTGGAAAAGTTTATTTCAGTGTGAATATAATGAGGAAGAAACTGGACAGTGAGAATCTTGGCATAATTTTGTTGAATTCATTCATGGACGAATTCTTTCCTAAAGAACAGTCGTCCACGCCTGACATGTTCACGTTGATCCACTACAACGGCCTTGCCCAGAGCAACGTCTGTGGACAGGTAGTTAAGGTTTGGACATAAGTTGAGGGCTTTAATTTTTAGGATACGTTTCAGGTCCAATTTCACATCGGCACCGCAATACTGCTAGAATCTGATATTAAGTCGGTATGCGAATCGAACCCCATGCTGACTGTCCTCCAAACGAAATGGCCGAATATAGAAGTGAACTGGTGCGACAACATAACGCCCTCCCTGAATTGATTTTGTTTTGTCCTCTCCCTCTTCTATAAATGATTTTTTTAATATGCATTTATTCCTTAGACTAATTGTCAGGCAGACAAAATAAACAACCCTTTTTTTCGCATAGTTTTTTTCATGTTTCTCTAATTTTATATACAGGGTGGACCAAAATTTGCGTTCATAATTTGTAGAATCAGCGGAAGTAACGTCAGTTTCTGCCGGTCTGATCAATGTAATCTTGCAGTATTAGTGAGGAGTGCTAGTATTTTCTATAAATTTAGACTTTTCTTTGTCCGCTATGTGTATATTTTTATTTAAATTTACTTGACATGTATTTAAATCTGAAATTCAAGTGAGAGGTAGGTTGGAACTACAGTTTCTTTTTCTTACATCTTTGGCTGTATTTAGAATATGAAAAATTTGTATGATCTTTAATGACTTTGATAACTTTTATAAGTACAAAATATGTAAAATATGACATAAGATATTGGTTAAATTTAAATTTTGTTACTATATTAACGCTTGTATTTCAAAGCCAAGATAATTAAAATATGTTGTATATTTGTGTTTTTATTTTAAACATGGCAACATTTAAAACCAGTGGTCTTAAATTTTTTCCCTTCCACGTAAGTCTATGAAGGTCGCTGCGTGTACCATCGAAAAAGGGTGTAATGAAATACTTTGGAAACGTTTTTGATGTGTAGGCAATACTGAATTAATTTTAGGGTTAATTATGCCCAAGATTATCACATCCTGTATTGATCAAAAGCATAATTAACACTAGAATTAATTCAGTAATGCCTACGCATCAGGAAACATATTGAAAGTGTCTCATTACTTTTTTTCTTGATGGTACATATAGCGACCTTCATAGTCTTGGTTAAAAGGCAAGATTTGCCCTTAAGAAGACTACAAACCTTTCAAACACTATGTTCACGGTGTTCTATGAATTCCCCAATAATTGTTTTGGCCATCTGTAAGGTGGAAAAAAAAAGCCACACGAATTAGGTCTGATTAAACTAGAGTAACTTTATTTTAAAATTTGTGTGTGTATGTGCGATTCTGCACATATCTTACAACTAATATACGGATAAAAAAGTATTCAGCTCACACGTATGTATTAAGTATTTTAAAGCTAACAGAATTCAAACATGTAACAAATATTACATTTCGGACTTACAGCTAAATTTGAGAATGTGTAAATAAATATATCGTCTATAACTAAATAAATCCACAACACAGTCAATAATTTCCTTCGAATGAACAGTCAATCGATATCGATCGCCTTATAAGATACCGCTTCCAGATTTGAAAGACTGAAAGGGCAGGGCGGGCTCTCTCTCTTAGGAAGCAATAAATTATGAGGCGATACTTCTTTTAAGGTTAAAAATATCATTCGGTTTTTTCTGCTTTGGCATAAAAAAATGCTAAACTTATTTTCCCCGTCTTAGCTAGGTTTACTTCTGCACTCTAGTAAGATATAAATAGCAAGAAGAAAAGCGGTAGATATAAAAAAAAATTGAATAGAATCGGTATAAAAAACGAGATAATTATACTAATCCTAACTTGCGTTTATGTGAGAAAAACCAGAAATAATAGTATTTGAGACTATCTTCTTGGCAAGTAAAAGAGAGTAAACATGGCAATTCAATAGTTGGATATTATTTTGGTTAAAAGAAAATAAAAAATGAGCAATTAATATAATGTTATGGTAATTTACAAAGATAAGTATTATTAATTATTATTTTTTAACAATCTCTGTGTCCCCCTATATAACTTATTATTTATTGAAAATTTCTTGACGGCACAACAATATAGATATACGAAATTACAATACAAGCATGTAGAAATGCTTAACTCTGTGACTAGGCAAAAATTTATAAAAAAAATAGAACAGAAATAATCTCACATGGTGATGATCACGGCTTTAAGCGTTCGCATAAAAAAAAAAAAGTAGAAACGTTGCCTGAAAAGTGCGTTTAATGACCTACTTTTTGATCTTCCAACAACTTTTATGTGAACAACGGTAAATTGTGAAAATGGTACCCCCGTTTCCCCTTAGCTGCTAAATAAATGTAAACGACGTGGTATGCGCCCGGCACAAAACAGATAAATCCAGCCAATAGGAAAACGGACCCCTGCAATCCCGAGTCGGGTTCTGATAACGTGATCGTGCCAGTCACTAACAATCCGATGCCTATTATAAGCAAAGTGGCCGCGGCCAAGACCATGCGCCAGTTTTCTCTCACTTTTGGGTGTGCGAAGCAAGACCGGTGCAGGTTCTCCTGACTAGAGCACTCGTAATAGTCTTGTATTAAGGAATCGCTGTCCCTCGAAGCGTCGTTTGCCAACTTGTAAGTCCTACAAAGACGTGAGTCGTGAATAAAGAAAATCTCGTTAGAGTTAAAACGAATACCTTCCGTTATCCATGTTGATGCTGACATGATCACCATCTCCCATAATATGTCTGCTAGGGTTCGAAATGGGCGACCTGGCTCCGGTTGCCCCGTACACCTTTATCGCCTCGTCTGTTTCCTCTTCGAATGCATCGTCTATTGAGAACCTCTTCTGCTGTCTACCATTTGACAACGAAAATTGCGATGACATTGTCCAGGTTAAGATTAGGTATCGCACGGCATAGATTCAGGTCATTTTTACAGCCATTTACAATTATCTGAGAATTACGTGGACGGAAGTATTTAATTCACACCGGAAAACTACAAATTAAGGATTATTTGTGGAAAATTCACTACACGTACGTTGAATTTGCTATTGTTTACTGTCAATTCTAATAATGTCAAGTTCGCGCAGTCTGTCGGCACTAGTTAAGCATTGCAGAACTCTGCTATCTATTGAACCATCTTTAGGGTCATATTTGCCTAATACACCGACAGATGGTAGGCGTTGTCTCTTAGTCCTATGTTTGCTCTATGCTCTAATAGATGGCGCGTCCGACTAATAGATTTCTATTTTACCAATACCTAAATAATACTGTCCTTATGTTTACCTATCCGTCGATAGATGGCAGACTATGTCTTGGAAAGGTTCACTATTAACACTTTTATTATTCGCCAGTAGATGGTACACAATATATTATAGTTTCTTTAAACTCCAATAAGTGGCGCATTCAAACAGACTTTCTTGGAGTTACTCGACTCCCTGTTAGATGGCACCATAAAACATTGTTACCAACGTATTATTTTATTAATATTAACCGGTTTAATTTGTTACTGAATAGCAAATTTGCCAACGTTGGTTTTTAACTTTAACTTTTCTGATGCTGTGCTATGCAACAATTGTTTTAAATGCAATGATACAAGGTAAAATTTCGTTGTAAATGTGGTAAATGCACAATTAAGAAAAGAAACGTACTGTTGTGATTAACTACCGTAATATAATATAAGATAGAGTAATTCATCCAGAATACGGGTTTTTTAAGGTTATGTTTACTAGAAGCTAACCAATATTTCGTTTGATTATACGTAAGACTATTATTACAACAATGGATATAGAAGAGGATACGGACGATGCAATGGAAATCGATGATTCTCTACCGGCTGCTCCTATAATAGAACGCAAGTCGTTGGACTTATCTCTTAGTACTTCGAACGTTTCTATTACCTTTGCGCCTATCGAAAATCAAGTTGAAGTAAAAAAGGCAGAAACGGCAGTAACGATTGAGGAGAGCAAAGGTAAGACTGAGACTGTCCCCGGGAAACCTGCAGAGGATGACCCTGCTATCGTTATTCTAGACGACGACGACGAGTCTATGAAAGGTGGATAAATAAAAATATTTGTTCTGTGCACTTTTGTTACTAACTTGAATTAATTTTAGGGGATGAGGAGTTAAATAAAGATAAAGGCACCGCCGAGCCGCCGGTGAAGGAAATTATAGATCTCGTTGATAAACCGCATAGCAGCCGATGTCTCAATTCTGCTTGCAAAGGGGCCAGCGATGAATTTTTATCTGCCGCCGACTTTTGTCTGTCGTATTACAGGGTGAAACGTTCGAAGAATCACAAGGAAGAGATCTGTGAGGATTGCTACACTAATGCCGTCATGGATTTCGATAAACTCAGCACAAATCTGAAAGAAGGAAATATAATCCTGAGCGTGGATTACCCGATAATCAACGAGACATTACAAATTGAGGACAGCGACGAAGAGGAAGATGGGAGCGATAGCGCCCTAGAGTACATAGATAACGAAAACTTCAAGTTTATCAGCGAGAATATCGACGACATTTTGCAGCAGACTTTGCAGGATTTAAAGGTGGAAAGTCAGTACAAGTTGGAGACGGAATACTTGAAGAAGGAGTGCCAAAAAGTCGAAGGTAACAAGTAACAGGGTATCTGAACGAGTTAATGTTTTTTTTTTTTTTTTTTTTTTTTTTAGAGGATAATAATGAACTGACGAAGCAGGTCAAGGAAATCAGGACGATACTCGATGGAATTCAGCTGAATTTATACAACCAGTTTAGGCCGGAATTTCGGTCGCTGAAGGGGCTTACGATAATCGACGATCACCTGATGTCACCCAATACGATAATTACTGTTGGTGAGTGTAAACGTGGTGTCAGTGTTCCCAAATACGTCGAATATCGTATTGTATGTTGATGCTTTGCGTTTCCTTGTATTGACACGAATTCTGCGTCAGATCCGAGTATGGAGAGTCCCAGGAAGAGCGCGCGTGCTCACAAACCCGTCTCTTACGTGGAACTGGACGATCCGAGCAACTCCAACAGTCCCAAAGTGATAACGCCCAGTGATAAATCGCCCGACATGGAGCCCCCCAAGGATCTGCCTCCGATGTCGGCCATCGAGCGACCACCCTTGAAAGTTGGTGAGTATCCGTTGATCCTCGGACGTTCCCCTCCATGATAAACCCCGTTTCAAGGCGAAATCTACTACATCGTTCGAGAGAACTCCCAGGGCTCGTGGATACGCGCCCGGCTCCAGGCGGTCATCCAAGCCGGAGCGACGTATAACGGCCAGCTGTACGACATCACCCACTACAAGCTGGTGGAGCTGAAGCAGCAGAAGGAGCGCGTGCTGGCGGGGAAGAGCATCGCGTACGTCACCTACAGCAAAGTGAGGCTGCCGGTCGGCACGAGGGTCCTGGCCGTCTTCAAGGAGCTGAGCAACACGGGGGAGACGAAAAAGCCCAGGCACGATCCGTACTACGCGGGCATCGTGGCCGAGCAGCCGTTTGAGGGGAACAAATATCGGTGAGGGCGTAGGCTAGGGATAATGTAAAAAATAAATTATGTGAATTAAAAAACTTGCATAGATTTCCTTTACTACACCGTAAATTTCGAATTTACCCCCTAGCTATCTGATATTCTTCGACATCGGCTACTCCCAGTACGTCAGCTACCTCTCCGTGCACCTGGTGTTTGACGCGAGCGTCAACGTCTGGGAGGACGTGTACGTCGACTCCAGGCCCTTCATCAGGAAGTACCTGGAGAGCCAGGACAGGCCGATGGTGAAGCTGGCCAAGGACCAGACCGTCAGGGTGGAGTACAACGGTAAGATACGTCCGTATTTCGCCTCCGGCAAGGCGTAACGTTTCCTTTTCCATAATAGGAAAATGGTGGCTGTGCACGGTGATGAACGTGGACTGCTCATTGGTGCAGGTGTTCTTCGACAGTTTGAGCAGGACCGAGTGGATATACAGGGGCTCAACGAGGCTCAGCCCCATGTTTAGGGAGGAGCAGGCTGCTACGAATAGGCACACAGGGAGGGCGACGCGAAAGTTGGGGACGGTGAGTTCTCGTTTGTTTTGTCGATTTTTTTCTGTTTTATGCAAATTTATTTCGTATAGAATCATGTCTTGCTTAAATTTTTGTGAGGTAATTGTAACTAAAAAAATTGGGAAATAAACGTTATATGCATGCACGCCTTGTTAACGTGCCACCCTTTTATAGATCACGATAATTGAAAAAGGAGGTACCCTCTTTCATAATTCCATACCAAAATTAGTATGTCCTATTTGCTCACCCTGTATGTTAATATTCTCAAGTGTCAATTAAAAAGAATAACATTTGTTTCTGGTTAATATTTTAATAATGTTTTAATTGTGTAATTCTATTGACATTTTTTTTTTTTTTTTTTCATTGAAACTAGTGAGAAAAATAGAGAATTTTTTTATTACCCTGTATAATTGATTGTAATTTTAAAACATTTTCTTTGGTCATAATTCGGTTAAAATTTGCTCTGTTTCTTGTGTAATAACATAACAGAAAGTACCAAGACACGTGCAACTTATTTGGCTCATCCCGTATTCAAAATTTCCACAGCTGCGACAGATTAACTCAGTCTATGGTAATTTTTTTCTACTCGTTACACTAATTCGATTTATTAAATTGAAAAGCACACATTTTTGACAGTTTCATTTAAAAGAGTAGTATACAGGGTCAAGCAATAAGGTGTATTCTCTAGTACGTGCTGTCTTATGCAGATAAAAGTATGGGACAATTTTTTAATTCCTTTGTGAGCGGAAAACTAGGTTGCAAATTTATTTTGAATTGTACAGTGGTGCGTTAGTGACGTACATACGTACGAGGCATAAAATAATGTCTTCCTGAAACTTTTGCATTATAGAACGAGTCCACTGCCGTTGTCCAATATACAAGGAACAACGATTTTGTCCAGCCAAACCAGGAGATCGCTTCGGGCGTCCGCGCCGTGGCTAGAAAGAGCACCACCAAGCCGCAGGGCAACTTACCCACGCCTAATATCGTGCCGTTCCTGCCGCCCGTCAACAACACCCCCACAAACACCACCGGCCCCACCAGCAAAATAATGGTACGCGAAATAATAGAAAAAATAAATAAACTCTCGGGTACATGAAAAACGTTCTCTTGTAGTACTTCACGCCGCGTGACCAGGTCATCACGAAGCGCATGTACCGCCCCCACGCATGCTCGTCCAAGTGCAAGGAGTTCCTCACGCACAACTTCAGCAAGCTGCGCGGCCACAACCCCCTGTCGAAGCCGCTGTTGTGCGGGTGGGCGCGCATGACACTGAAGGCCAAGGGCAGGAAGGAGATCATCTACAAGGCGCCGTGCGGCCGGCTACTGAGGAACATCGCCGAGGTGCACTGTTACCTGAGGCTGTCGCACAGCGAGATGACTGTCGACCTTTTCGACTTCAACCACATGGTGAGGTGCCTGGCGGAGTTCAGCGTCGAGTGCAATGCTGATCCCAAGGATCTTTCCAGAGGTAAGGGTTTTTATTACTTTTTTGAAGTGACGGTTTTTGTTTTGAGAAAATAACGGTCGCTGTGTGAGGATTTCTTTTGGTTGGTTTTGATAGCCCTTCTTTTTTCATTGTTAATCACTTTTAAAATTTTTCTTCCCTAACAATTTTGTACTTTTTTCTTTTAAACATTCGTAGCGTCTATAACACAATCGGTAGGGCTGTTTTGTCTTGATGGCGCCTTAGCAGAGGCTCGAAGGGTGTCGTGAATATTAAGGTTGTGGAGTGCCTACTGGGGGTGTGATGAATTTTTGAAAAATATTCTCTAAGAAACTTGTATTTTTTTCATTTAAAAATTCCTAGCGTCTATAATAAAATCGGTAGGGTTGTTTTGTCTTGATGGTGCTTTAGCAGAGGCTCTAAGGGTTGTATGTCGTGAATATCAAGGTTGTGGAGTGCCTACTGGGGGTGTGAAGAATTTTTGAAAAATGTTCTCTAAGAAACTTGTATTTTTTTCATTTAAAAATTCCTAGCGTCTATAACAACATCGGTAGGGTTGTTTTGTCTTGATGGTGCTTTAGCAGAGGCTCTAAGGGTTGTATGTCGTGAATATCAAGGTTGTGGAGTGCCTACTGGGGGTGTGATGAATTTTTGAAAAATATTCTCTAAGAAACTTGTATTTTTTTCTTTTAAAAATTCGTAGCCTCTATAGCAAAATCGGTAGGGCTGTTTTGTCTTTATCGTGCTTTAGTAGAGGCTCTGGGGACTGTATGTCGTAAATATCAATGTCGTGAAACGCCTACTGGGGGTGTGATGAATTTTTGAAAAATGTTCTCTAAGAAACTTGTATTTTTTTCATTTAAAAATTCCTAGCGTCTATAATAAAATCGGTTGGGTTGTTTTGTCTTGATGGTGCTTTAGCAGAGGCTCTAAGGGTTGTATGTCGTGAATATCAAGGTTGTGGAGTGCCTACTGGGGGTGTGATGAATTTTTGAAAAATGTTCTCTAAGAAACTTGTATTTTTTTCATTTAAAAATTCCTAGCGTCTATAATAAAATCGGTAGGGTTGTTTTGTCTTGATGGTGCTTTAGCAGAGGCTCTAAGGGTTGTATGTCGTGAATATCAAGGTTGTGGAGTGCCTACTGGGGGTGTGATGAATTTTTGAAAAATGTTCTCTAAGAAACTTGTATTTTTTTCATTTAAAAATTCCTAGCGTCTATAATAAAATCGGTTGGGTTGTTTTGTCTTGATGGTGCTTTAGCAGAGGCTCTAAGGGTTGTATGTCGTGAATATAAAGGTTGTGGAGTGCCTACTGGGGGTGTGATGAATTTTTGAAAAATGTTCTCTAAGAAACTTGTATTTTTTTCATTTAAAAATTCCTAGCGTCTATAATAAAATCGGTAGGGTTGTTTTGTCTTGATGGTGCTTTAGCAGAGGCTCTAAGGGTTGTATGTCGTGAATATCAAGGTTGTGGAGTGCCTACTGGGGGTGTGATGAATTTTTGAAAAATATTCTCTAAGAAACTTGTATTTTTTTCTTTTAAAAATTCGTAGCCTCTATAGCAAAATCGGTAGGGCTGTTTTGTCTTTATCGTGCTTTAGTAGAGGCTCTGGGGACTGTATGTCGTAAATATCAATGTCGTGAAACGCCTACTGGGGGTGTGATGAATTTTTGAAAAATGTTCTCTAAGAAACTTGTATTTTTTTCATTTAAAAATTCCTAGCGTCTATAATAAAATCGGTTGGGTTGTTTTGTCTTGATGGTGCTTTAGCAGAGGCTCTAAGGGTTGTATGTCGTGAATATCAAGGTTGTGGAGTGCCTACTGGGGGTGTGATGAATTTTTGAAAAATGTTCTCTAAGAAACTTGTATTTTTTTCATTTAAAAATTCCTAGCGTCTATAATAAAATCGGTTGGGTTGTTTTGTCTTGATGGTGCTTTAGCAGAGGCTCTAAGGGTTGTATGTCGTGAATATAAAGGTTGTGGAGTGCCTACTGGGGGTGTGATGAATTTTTGAAAAATGTTCTCTAAGAAACTTGTATTTTTTTCATTTAAAAATTCCTAGCGTCTATAATAAAATCGGTAGGGTTGTTTTGTCTTGATGGTGCTTTAGCAGAGGCTCTAAGGGTTGTATGTCGTGAATATCAAGGTTGTGGAGTGCCTACTGGGGGTGTGATGAATTTTTGAAAAATATTCTCTAAGAAACTTGTATTTTTTTCTTTTAAAAATTCGTAGCCTCTATAGCAAAATCGGTAGGGCTGTTTTGTCTTTATCGTGCTTTAGTAGAGGCTCTGGGGACTGTATGTCGTAAATATCAATGTCGTGAAACGCCTACTGGGGGTGTGATGAATTTTTGAAAAATGTTCTCTAAGAAACTTGTATTTTTTTCATTTAAAAATTCCTAGCGTCTATAATAAAATCGGTTGGGTTGTTTTGTCTTGATGGTGCTTTAGCAGAGGCTCTAAGGGTTGTATGTCGTGAATATCAAGGTTGTGGAGTGCCTACTGGGGGGTGTGATGAATTTTTGAAAAATGTTCTCTAAGAAACTTGTATTTTTTTCATTTAAAAATTCCTAGCGTCTATAACAACATCGGTAGGGTTGTTTTGTCTTGATGGTGCTTTAGCAGAGGCTCTAAGGGTTGTATGTCGTGAATATCAAGGTTGTGGAGTGCCTACTGGGGGTGTGATGAATTTTTGAAAAATATTCTCTAAGAAACTTGTATTTTTTTCTTTTAAAAATTCGTAGCCTCTATAGCAAAATCGGTAGGGCTGTTTTGTCTTTATCGTGCTTTAGTAGAGGCTCTGGGGACTGTATGTCGTAAATATCAATGTCGTGAAACGCCTACTGGGGGTGTGATGAATTTTTGAAAAATGTTCTCTAAGAAACTTGTATTTTTTTCATTTAAAAATTCCTAGCGTCTATAATAAAATCGGTTGGGTTGTTTTGTCTTGATGGTGCTTTAGCAGAGGCTCTAAGGGTTGTATGTCGTGAATATCAAGGTTGTGGAGTGCCTACTGGGGGTGTGATGAATTTTTGAAAAATGTTCTCTAAGAAACTTGTATTTTTTTCATTTAAAAATTCCTAGCGTCTATAATAAAATCGGTAGGGTTGTTTTGTCTTGATGGTGCTTTAGCAGAGGCTCTAAGGGTTGTATGTCGTGAATATCAAGGTTGTGGAGTGCCTACTGGGGGTGTGATGAATTTTTGAAAAATGTTCTCTAAGAAACTTGTATTTTTTTCATTTAAAAATTCCTAGCGTCTATAATAAAATCGGTAGGGTTGTTTTGTCTTGATGGTGCTTTAGCAGAGGCTCTAAGGGTTGTATGTCGTGAATATAAAGGTTGTGGAGTGCCTACTGGGGGTGTGATGAATTTTTGAAAAATGTTCTCTAAGAAACTTGTATTTTTTTCATTTAAAAATTCCTAGCGTCTATAATAAAATCGGTAGGGTTGTTTTGTCTTGATGGTGCTTTAGCAGAGGCTCTAAGGGTTGTATGTCGTGAATATCAAGGTTGTGGAGTGCCTACTGGGGGTGTGATGAATTTTTGAAAAATGTTCTCTAAGAAACTTGTATTTTTTTCATTTAAAAATTCCTAGCGTCTATAATAAAATCGGTTGGGTTGTTTTGTCTTGATGGTGCTTTAGCAGAGGCTCTAAGGGTTGTATGTCGTGAATATAAAGGTTGTGGAGTGCCTACTGGGGGTGTGATGAATTTTTGAAAAATGTTCTCTAAGAAACTTGTATTTTTTTCATTTAAAAATTCCTAGCGTCTATAATAAAATCGGTAGGGTTGTTTTGTCTTGATGGTGCTTTAGCAGAGGCTCTAAGGGTTGTATGTCGTGAATATAAAGGTTGTGGAGTGCCTACTGGGGGTGTGATGAATTTTTGAAAAATGTTCTCTAAGAAACTTGTATTTTTTTCATTTAAAAATTCCTAGCGTCTATAATAAAATCGGTAGGGTTGTTTTGTCTTGATGGTGCTTTAGCAGAGGCTCTAAGGGTTGTATGTCGTGAATATCAAGGTTGTGGAGTGCCTACTGGGGGTGTGATGAATTTTTGAAAAATATTCTCTAAGAAACTTGTATTTTTTTCTTTTAAAAATTCGTAGCCTCTATAGCAAAATCGGTAGGGCTGTTTTGTCTTTATCGTGCTTTAGTAGAGGCTCTGGGGACTGTATGTCGTAAATATCAATGTCGTGAAACGCCTACTGGGGGTGTGATGAATTTTTGAAAAATGTTCTCTAAGAAACTTGTATTTTTTTCATTTAAAAATTCCTAGCGTCTATAATAAAATCGGTTGGGTTGTTTTGTCTTGATGGTGCTTTAGCAGAGGCTCTAAGGGTTGTATGTCGTGAATATCAAGGTTGTGGAGTGCCTACTGGGGGTGTGATGAATTTTTGAAAAATGTTCTCTAAGAAACTTGTATTTTTTTCATTTAAAAATTCCTAGCGTCTATAATAAAATCGGTTGGGTTGTTTTGTCTTGATGGTGCTTTAGCAGAGGCTCTAAGGGTTGTATGTCGTGAATATAAAGGTTGTGGAGTGCCTACTGGGGGTGTGATGAATTTTTGAAAAATGTTCTCTAAGAAACTTGTATTTTTTTCATTTAAAAATTCCTAGCGTCTATAATAAAATCGGTAGGGTTGTTTTGTCTTGATGGTGCTTTAGCAGAGGCTCTAAGGGTTGTATGTCGTGAATATCAAGGTTGTGGAGTGCCTACTGGGGGTGTGATGAATTTTTGAAAAATATTCTCTAAGAAACTTGTATTTTTTTCTTTTAAAAATTCGTAGCCTCTATAGCAAAATCGGTAGGGCTGTTTTGTCTTTATCGTGCTTTAGTAGAGGCTCTGGGGACTGTATGTCGTAAATATCAATGTCGTGAAACGCCTACTGGGGGTGTGATGAATTTTTGAAAAATGTTCTCTAAGAAACTTGTATTTTTTTCATTTAAAAATTCCTAGCGTCTATAATAAAATCGGTTGGGTTGTTTTGTCTTGATGGTGCTTTAGCAGAGGCTCTAAGGGTTGTATGTCGTGAATATCAAGGTTGTGGAGTGCCTACTGGGGGGTGTGATGAATTTTTGAAAAATGTTCTCTAAGAAACTTGTATTTTTTTCATTTAAAAATTCCTAGCGTCTATAACAACATCGGTAGGGTTGTTTTGTCTTGATGGTGCTTTAGCAGAGGCTCTAAGGGTTGTATGTCGTGAATATCAAGGTTGTGGAGTGCCTACTGGGGGTGTGATGAATTTTTGAAAAATATTCTCTAAGAAACTTGTATTTTTTTCTTTTAAAAATTCGTAGCCTCTATAGCAAAATCGGTAGGGCTGTTTTGTCTTTATCGTGCTTTAGTAGAGGCTCTGGGGACTGTATGTCGTAAATATCAATGTCGTGAAACGCCTACTGGGGGTGTGATGAATTTTTGAAAAATGTTCTCTAAGAAACTTGTATTTTTTTCATTTAAAAATTCCTAGCGTCTATAATAAAATCGGTTGGGTTGTTTTGTCTTGATGGTGCTTTAGCAGAGGCTCTAAGGGTTGTATGTCGTGAATATCAAGGTTGTGGAGTGCCTACTGGGGGTGTGATGAATTTTTGAAAAATGTTCTCTAAGAAACTTGTATTTTTTTCATTTAAAAATTCCTAGCGTCTATAATAAAATCGGTAGGGTTGTTTTGTCTTGATGGTGCTTTAGCAGAGGCTCTAAGGGTTGTATGTCGTGAATATCAAGGTTGTGGAGTGCCTACTGGGGGTGTGATGAATTTTTGAAAAATGTTCTCTAAGAAACTTGTATTTTTTTCATTTAAAAATTCCTAGCGTCTATAATAAAATCGGTTGGGTTGTTTTGTCTTGATGGTGCTTTAGCAGAGGCTCTAAGGGTTGTATGTCGTGAATATAAAGGTTGTGGAGTGCCTACTGGGGGTGTGATGAATTTTTGAAAAATGTTCTCTAAGAAACTTGTATTTTTTTCATTTAAAAATTCCTAGCGTCTATAATAAAATCGGTAGGGTTGTTTTGTCTTGATGGTGCTTTAGCAGAGGCTCTAAGGGTTGTATGTCGTGAATATCAAGGTTGTGGAGTGCCTACTGGGGGTGTGATGAATTTTTGAAAAATGTTCTCTAAGAAACTTGTATTTTTTTCATTTAAAAATTCCTAGCGTCTATAATAAAATCGGTTGGGTTGTTTTGTCTTGATGGTGCTTTAGCAGAGGCTCTAAGGGTTGTATGTCGTGAATATAAAGGTTGTGGAGTGCCTACTGGGGGTGTGATGAATTTTTGAAAAATGTTCTCTAAGAAACTTGTATTTTTTTCATTTAAAAATTCCTAGCGTCTATAATAAAATCGGTAGGGTTGTTTTGTCTTGATGGTGCTTTAGCAGAGGCTCTAAGGGTTGTATGTCGTGAATATCAAGGTTGTGGAGTGCCTACTGGGGGGTGTGATGAATTTTTGAAAAATGTTCTCTAAGAAACTTGTATTTTTTTCATTTAAAAATTCCTAGCGTCTATAATAAAATCGGTAGGGTTGTTTTGTCTTGATGGTGCTTTAGCAGAGGCTCTAAGGGTTGTATGTCGTGAATATCAAGGTTGTGGAGTGCCTACTGGGGGTGTGATGAATTTTTGAAAAATGTTCTCTAAGAAACTTGTATTTTTTTCATTTAAAAATTCCTAGCGTCTATAATAAAATCGGTTGGGTTGTTTTGTCTTGATGGTGCTTTAGCAGAGGCTCTAAGGGTTGTATGTCGTGAATATAAAGGTTGTGGAGTGCCTACTGGGGGTGTGATGAATTTTTGAAAAATGTTCTCTAAGAAACTTGTATTTTTTTCATTTAAAAATTCCTAGCGTCTATAATAAAATCGGTTGGGTTGTTTTGTCTTGATGGTGCTTTAGCAGAGGCTCTAAGGGTTGTATGTCGTGAATATCAAGGTTGTGGAGTGCCTACTGGGGGTGTGATGAATTTTTGAAAAATGTTCTCTAAGAAACTTGTATTTTTTTCATTTAAAAATTCCTAGCGTCTATAATAAAATCGGTAGGGTTGTTTTGTCTTGATGGTGCTTTAGCAGAGGCTCTAAGGGTTGTATGTCGTGAATATCAAGGTTGTGGAGTGCCTACTGGGGGTGTGATGAATTTTTGAAAAATGTTCTCTAAGAAACTTGTATTTTTTTCATTTAAAAATTCCTAGCGTCTATAATAAAATCGGTTGGGTTGTTTTGTCTTGATGGTGCTTTAGCAGAGGCTCTAAGGGTTGTATGTCGTGAATATAAAGGTTGTGGAGTGCCTACTGGGGGTGTGATGAATTTTTGAAAAATGTTCTCTAAGAAACTTGTATTTTTTTCATTTAAAAATTCCTAGCGTCTATAATAAAATCGGTAGGGTTGTTTTGTCTTGATGGTGCTTTAGCAGAGGCTCTAAGGGTTGTATGTCGTGAATATCAAGGTTGTGGAGTGCCTACTGGGGGTGTGATGAATTTTTGAAAAATATTCTCTAAGAAACTTGTATTTTTTTCTTTTAAAAATTCGTAGCCTCTATAGCAAAATCGGTAGGGCTGTTTTGTCTTTATCGTGCTTTAGTAGAGGCTCTGGGGACTGTATGTCGTAAATATCAATGTCGTGAAACGCCTACTGGGGGTGTGATGAATTTTTGAAAAATGTTCTCTAAGAAACTTGTATTTTTTTCATTTAAAAATTCCTAGCGTCTATAATAAAATCGGTTGGGTTGTTTTGTCTTGATGGTGCTTTAGCAGAGGCTCTAAGGGTTGTATGTCGTGAATATCAAGGTTGTGGAGTGCCTACTGGGGGTGTGATGAATTTTTGAAAAATGTTCTCTAAGAAACTTGTATTTTTTTCATTTAAAAATTCCTAGCGTCTATAATAAAATCGGTTGGGTTGTTTTGTCTTGATGGTGCTTTAGCAGAGGCTCTAAGGGTTGTATGTCGTGAATATAAAGGTTGTGGAGTGCCTACTGGGGGTGTGATGAATTTTTGAAAAATGTTCTCTAAGAAACTTGTATTTTTTTCATTTAAAAATTCCTAGCGTCTATAATAAAATCGGTAGGGTTGTTTTGTCTTGATGGTGCTTTAGCAGAGGCTCTAAGGGTTGTATGTCGTGAATATCAAGGTTGTGGAGTGCCTACTGGGGGTGTGATGAATTTTTGAAAAATATTCTCTAAGAAACTTGTATTTTTTTCTTTTAAAAATTCGTAGCCTCTATAGCAAAATCGGTAGGGCTGTTTTGTCTTTATCGTGCTTTAGTAGAGGCTCTGGGGACTGTATGTCGTAAATATCAATGTCGTGAAACGCCTACTGGGGGTGTGATGAATTTTTGAAAAATGTTCTCTAAGAAACTTGTATTTTTTTCATTTAAAAATTCCTAGCGTCTATAATAAAATCGGTTGGGTTGTTTTGTCTTGATGGTGCTTTAGCAGAGGCTCTAAGGGTTGTATGTCGTGAATATCAAGGTTGTGGAGTGCCTACTGGGGGGTGTGATGAATTTTTGAAAAATGTTCTCTAAGAAACTTGTATTTTTTTCATTTAAAAATTCCTAGCGTCTATAACAACATCGGTAGGGTTGTTTTGTCTTGATGGTGCTTTAGCAGAGGCTCTAAGGGTTGTATGTCGTGAATATCAAGGTTGTGGAGTGCCTACTGGGGGTGTGATGAATTTTTGAAAAATATTCTCTAAGAAACTTGTATTTTTTTCTTTTAAAAATTCGTAGCCTCTATAGCAAAATCGGTAGGGCTGTTTTGTCTTTATCGTGCTTTAGTAGAGGCTCTGGGGACTGTATGTCGTAAATATCAATGTCGTGAAACGCCTACTGGGGGTGTGATGAATTTTTGAAAAATGTTCTCTAAGAAACTTGTATTTTTTTCATTTAAAAATTCCTAGCGTCTATAATAAAATCGGTTGGGTTGTTTTGTCTTGATGGTGCTTTAGCAGAGGCTCTAAGGGTTGTATGTCGTGAATATCAAGGTTGTGGAGTGCCTACTGGGGGTGTGATGAATTTTTGAAAAATGTTCTCTAAGAAACTTGTATTTTTTTCATTTAAAAATTCCTAGCGTCTATAATAAAATCGGTAGGGTTGTTTTGTCTTGATGGTGCTTTAGCAGAGGCTCTAAGGGTTGTATGTCGTGAATATCAAGGTTGTGGAGTGCCTACTGGGGGTGTGATGAATTTTTGAAAAATGTTCTCTAAGAAACTTGTATTTTTTTCATTTAAAAATTCCTAGCGTCTATAATAAAATCGGTTGGGTTGTTTTGTCTTGATGGTGCTTTAGCAGAGGCTCTAAGGGTTGTATGTCGTGAATATAAAGGTTGTGGAGTGCCTACTGGGGGTGTGATGAATTTTTGAAAAATGTTCTCTAAGAAACTTGTATTTTTTTCATTTAAAAATTCCTAGCGTCTATAATAAAATCGGTAGGGTTGTTTTGTCTTGATGGTGCTTTAGCAGAGGCTCTAAGGGTTGTATGTCGTGAATATCAAGGTTGTGGAGTGCCTACTGGGGGGTGTGATGAATTTTTGAAAAATGTTCTCTAAGAAACTTGTATTTTTTTCATTTAAAAATTCCTAGCGTCTATAATAAAATCGGTAGGGTTGTTTTGTCTTGATGGTGCTTTAGCAGAGGCTCTAAGGGTTGTATGTCGTGAATATCAAGGTTGTGGAGTGCCTACTGGGGGTGTGATGAATTTTTGAAAAATGTTCTCTAAGAAACTTGTATTTTTTTCATTTAAAAATTCCTAGCGTCTATAATAAAATCGGTTGGGTTGTTTTGTCTTGATGGTGCTTTAGCAGAGGCTCTAAGGGTTGTATGTCGTGAATATAAAGGTTGTGGAGTGCCTACTGGGGGTGTGATGAATTTTTGAAAAATGTTCTCTAAGAAACTTGTATTTTTTTCATTTAAAAATTCCTAGCGTCTATAATAAAATCGGTTGGGTTGTTTTGTCTTGATGGTGCTTTAGCAGAGGCTCTAAGGGTTGTATGTCGTGAATATCAAGGTTGTGGAGTGCCTACTGGGGGTGTGATGAATTTTTGAAAAATGTTCTCTAAGAAACTTGTATTTTTTTCATTTAAAAATTCCTAGCGTCTATAATAAAATCGGTAGGGTTGTTTTGTCTTGATGGTGCTTTAGCAGAGGCTCTAAGGGTTGTATGTCGTGAATATCAAGGTTGTGGAGTGCCTACTGGGGGTGTGATGAATTTTTGAAAAATGTTCTCTAAGAAACTTGTATTTTTTTCATTTAAAAATTCCTAGCGTCTATAATAAAATCGGTTGGGTTGTTTTGTCTTGATGGTGCTTTAGCAGAGGCTCTAAGGGTTGTATGTCGTGAATATAAAGGTTGTGGAGTGCCTACTGGGGGTGTGATGAATTTTTGAAAAATGTTCTCTAAGAAACTTGTATTTTTTTCATTTAAAAATTCCTAGCGTCTATAATAAAATCGGTAGGGTTGTTTTGTCTTGATGGTGCTTTAGCAGAGGCTCTAAGGGTTGTATGTCGTGAATATCAAGGTTGTGGAGTGCCTACTGGGGGTGTGATGAATTTTTGAAAAATGTTCTCTAAGAAACTTGTATTTTTTTCATTTAAAAATTCCTAGCGTCTATAATAAAATCGGTTGGGTTGTTTTGTCTTGATGGTGCTTTAGCAGAGGCTCTAAGGGTTGTATGTCGTGAATATCAAGGTTGTGGAGTGCCTACTGGGGGGTGTGATGAATTTTTGAAAAATGTTCTCTAAGAAACTTGTATTTTTTTCATTTAAAAATTCCTAGCGTCTATAACAACATCGGTAGGGTTGTTTTGTCTTGATGGTGCTTTAGCAGAGGCTCTAAGGGTTGTATGTCGTGAATATCAAGGTTGTGGAGTGCCTACTGGGGGTGTGATGAATTTTTGAAAAATATTCTCTAAGAAACTTGTATTTTTTTCTTTTAAAAATTCGTAGCCTCTATAGCAAAATCGGTAGGGCTGTTTTGTCTTTATCGTGCTTTAGTAGAGGCTCTGGGGACTGTATGTCGTAAATATCAATGTCGTGAAACGCCTACTGGGGGTGTGATGAATTTTTGAAAAATGTTCTCTAAGAAACTTGTATTTTTTTCATTTAAAAATTCCTAGCGTCTATAACAAAATCGGTAGGGCTGTTTTGTCTTGATGGTGCTTTAGCAGAGGCTCTAAGGGTTGTATGTCGTGAATATCAAGGTTGTGGAGTGCCTACTGGGGGTGTGATGAATTTTTGAAAAATGTTCTCTAAGAAACTTGTATTTTTTTCATTTAAAAATTCCTAGCGTCTATAATAAAATCGGTAGGGTTGTTTTGTCTTGATGGTGCTTTAGCAGAGGCTCTAAGGGTTGTATGTCGTGAATATCAAGGTTGTGGAGTGCCTACTGGGGGTGTGATGAATTTTTGAAAAATGTTCTCTAAGAAACTTGTATTTTTTTCATTTAAAAATTCCTAGCGTCTATAATAAAATCGGTTGGGTTGTTTTGTCTTCATGGTGCTTTAGCAGAGGCTCTAAGGGTTGTATGTCGTGAATATCAAGGTTGTGGAGTGCCTACTGGGGGTGTGATGAATTTTTGAAAAATGTTCTCTAAGAAACTTGTATTTTTTTCATTTAAAAATTCCTAGCGTCTATAATAAAATCGGTAGGGTTGTTTTGTCTTGATGGTGCTTTAGCAGAGGCTCTAAGGGTTGTATGTCGTGAATATCAAGGTTGTGGAGTGCCTACTGGGGGTGTGAAGAATTTTTGAAAAATGTTCTCTAAGAAACTTGTATTTTTTTCATTTAAAAATTCCTAGCGTCTATAATAAAATCGGTAGGGTTGTTTTGTCTTGATGGTGCTTTAGCAGAGGCTCTAAGGGTTGTATGTCGTGAATATCAAGGTTGTGGAGTGCCTACTGGGGGTGTGAAGAATTTTTGAAAAATGTTCTCTAAGAAACTTGTATTTTTTTCATTTAAAAATTCCTAGCGTCTATAATAAAATCGGTAGGGTTGTTTTGTCTTGATGGTGCTTTAGCAGAGGCTCTAAGGGTTGTATGTCGTGAATATCAAGGTTGTGGAGTGCCTACTGGGGGTGTGATGAATTTTTGAAAAATATTCTCTAAGAAACTTGTATTTTTTTCTTTTAAAAATTCGTAGCCTCTATAGCAAAATCGGTAGGGCTGTTTTGTCTTTATCGTGCTTTAGTAGAGGCTCTGGGGACTGTATGTCGTAAATATCAATGTCGTGAAACGCCTACTGGGGGTGTGATGAATTTTTGAAAAATGTTCTCTAAGAAACTTGTATTTTTTTCATTTAAAAATTCCTAGCGTCTATAATAAAATCGGTTGGGTTGTTTTGTCTTGATGGTGCTTTAGCAGAGGCTCTAAGGGTTGTATGTCGTGAATATCAAGGTTGTGGAGTGCCTACTGGGGGTGTGATGAATTTTTGAAAAATGTTCTCTAAGAAACTTGTATTTTTTTCATTTAAAAATTCCTAGCGTCTATAATAAAATCGGTAGGGTTGTTTTGTCTTGATGGTGCTTTAGCAGAGGCTCTAAGGGTTGTATGTCGTGAATATCAAGGTTGTGGAGTGCCTACTGGGGGTGTGATGAATTTTTGAAAAATGTTCTCTAAGAAACTTGTATTTTTTTCATTTAAAAATTCCTAGCGTCTATAATAAAATCGGTAGGGTTGTTTTGTCTTGATGGTGCTTTAGCAGAGGCTCTAAGGGTTGTATGTCGTGAATATCAAGGTTGTGGAGTGCCTACTGGGGGTGTGATGAATTTTTGAAAAATGTTCTCTAAGAAACTTGTATTTTTTTCATTTAAAAATTCCTAGCGTCTATAATAAAATCGGTAGGGTTGTTTTGTCTTGATGGTGCTTTAGCAGAGGCTCTAAGGGTTGTATGTCGTGAATATCAAGGTTGTGGAGTGCCTACTGGGGGTGTGAAGAATTTTTGAAAAATGTTCTCTAAGAAACTTGTATTTTTTTCATTTAAAAATTCCTAGCGTCTATAATAAAATCGGTAGGGTTGTTTTGTCTTGATGGTGCTTTAGCAGAGGCTCTAAGGGTTGTATGTCGTGAATATCAAGGTTGTGGAGTGCCTACTGGGGGTGTGAAGAATTTTTGAAAAATGTTCTCTAAGAAACTTGTATTTTTTTCATTTAAAAATTCCTAGCGTCTATAATAAAATCGGTAGGGTTGTTTTGTCTTGATGGTGCTTTAGCAGAGGCTCTAAGGGTTGTATGTCGTGAATATCAAGGTTGTGGAGTGCCTACTGGGGGTGTGATGAATTTTTGAAAAATATTCTCTAAGAAACTTGTATTTTTTTCTTTTAAAAATTCGTAGCCTCTATAGCAAAATCGGTAGGGCTGTTTTGTCTTTATCGTGCTTTAGTAGAGGCTCTGGGGACTGTATGTCGTAAATATCAATGTCGTGAAACGCCTACTGGGGGTGTGATGAATTTTTGAAAAATGTTCTCTAAGAAACTTGTATTTTTTTCATTTAAAAATTCCTAGCGTCTATAATAAAATCGGTTGGGTTGTTTTGTCTTGATGGTGCTTTAGCAGAGGCTCTAAGGGTTGTATGTCGTGAATATAAAGGTTGTGGAGTGCCTACTGGGGGTGTGATGAATTTTTGAAAAATGTTCTCTAAGAAACTTGTATTTTTTTCATTTAAAAATTCCTAGCGTCTATAATAAAATCGGTAGGGTTGTTTTGTCTTGATGGTGCTTTAGCAGAGGCTCTAAGGGTTGTATGTCGTGAATATCAAGGTTGTGGAGTGCCTACTGGGGGTGTGAAGAATTTTTGAAAAATGTTCTCTAAGAAACTTGTATTTTTTTCATTTAAAAATTCCTAGCGTCTATAATAAAATCGGTAGGGTTGTTTTGTCTTGATGGTGCTTTAGCAGAGGCTCTAAGGGTTGTATGTCGTGAATATCAAGGTTGTGGAGTGCCTACTGGGGGTGTGAAGAATTTTTGAAAAATGTTCTCTAAGAAACTTGTATTTTTTTCATTTAAAAATTCCTAGCGTCTATAACAACATCGGTAGGGTTGTTTTGTCTTGATGGTGCTTTAGCAGAGGCTCTAAGGGTTGTATGTCGTGAATATCAAGGTTGTGGAGTGCCTACTGGGGGTGTGATGAATTTTTGAAAAATATTCTCTAAGAAACTTGTATTTTTTTCTTTTAAAAATTCGTAGCCTCTATAGCAAAATCGGTAGGGCTGTTTTGTCTTTATCGTGCTTTAGTAGAGGCTCTGGGGACTGTATGTCGTAAATATCAATGTCGTGAAACGCCTACTGGGGGTGTGATGAATTTTTGAAAAATGTTCTCTAAGAAACTTGTATTTTTTTCATTTAAAAATTCCTAGCGTCTATAATAAAATCGGTTGGGTTGTTTTGTCTTGATGGTGCTTTAGCAGAGGCTCTAAGGGTTGTATGTCGTGAATATCAAGGTCGTGGAGTGCCTACTGGGGGTGTGATGAATTTTTGAAAAATGTTCTCTAAGAAACTTGTATTTTTTTCATTTAAAAATTCCTAGCGTCTATAATAAAATCGGTAGGGTTGTTTTGTCTTGATGGTGCTTTAGCAGAGGCTCTAAGGGTTGTATGTCGTGAATATCAAGGTTGTGGAGTGCCTACTGGGGGTGTGATGAATTTTTGAAAAATGTTCTCTAAGAAACTTGTATTTTTTTCATTTAAAAATTCCTAGCGTCTATAATAAAATCGGTTGGGTTGTTTTGTCTTGATGGTGCTTTAGCAGAGGCTCTAAGGGTTGTATGTCGTGAATATAAAGGTTGTGGAGTGCCTACTGGGGGTGTGATGAATTTTTGAAAAATGTTCTCTAAGAAACTTGTATTTTTTTCATTTAAAAATTCCTAGCGTCTATAATAAAATCGGTAGGGTTGTTTTGTCTTGATGGTGCTTTAGCAGAGGCTCTAAGGGTTGTATGTCGTGAATATCAAGGTTGTGGAGTGCCTACTGGGGGTGTGAAGAATTTTTGAAAAATGTTCTCTAAGAAACTTGTATTTTTTTCATTTAAAAATTCCTAGCGTCTATAATAAAATCGGTAGGGTTGTTTTGTCTTGATGGTGCTTTAGCAGAGGCTCTAAGGGTTGTATGTCGTGAATATCAAGGTTGTGGAGTGCCTACTGGGGGTGTGAAGAATTTTTGAAAAATGTTCTCTAAGAAACTTGTATTTTTTTCATTTAAAAATTCCTAGCGTCTATAACAACATCGGTAGGGTTGTTTTGTCTTGATGGTGCTTTAGCAGAGGCTCTAAGGGTTGTATGTCGTGAATATCAAGGTTGTGGAGTGCCTACTGGGGGTGTGATGAATTTTTGAAAAATATTCTCTAAGAAACTTGTATTTTTTTCTTTTAAAAATTCGTAGCCTCTATAGCAAAATCGGTAGGGCTGTTTTGTCTTTATCGTGCTTTAGTAGAGGCTCTGGGGACTGTATGTCGTAAATATCAATGTCGTGAAACGCCTACTGGGGGTGTGATGAATTTTTGAAAAATGTTCTCTAAGAAACTTGTATTTTTTTCATTTAAAAATTCCTAGCGTCTATAATAAAATCGGTTGGGTTGTTTTGTCTTGATGGTGCTATAGCAGAGGCTCTAAGGGTTGTATGTCGTGAATATCAAGGTTGTGGAGTGCCTACTGGGGGTGTGATGAATTTTTGAAAAATGTTCTCTAAGAAACTTGTATTTTTTTCATTTAAAAATTCCTAGCGTCTATAATAAAATCGGTTGGGTTGTTTTGTCTTGATGGTGCTTTAGCAGAGGCTCTAAGGGTTGTATGTCGTGAATATCAAGGTTGTGGAGTGCCTACTGGGGGTGTGATGAATTTTTGAAAAATGTTCTCTAAGAAACTTGTATTTTTTTCATTTAAAAATTCCTAGCGTCTATAATAAAATCGGTAGGGTTGTTTTGTCTTGATGGTGCTTTAGCAGAGGCTCTAAGGGTTGTATGTCGTGAATATCAAGGTTGTGGAGTGCCTACTGGGGGTGTGATGAATTTTTGAAAAATGTTCTCTAAGAAACTTGTATTTTTTTCATTTAAAAATTCCTAGCGTCTATAATAAAATCGGTTGGGTTGTTTTGTCTTGATGGTGCTTTAGCAGAGGCTCTAAGGGTTGTATGTCGTGAATATAAAGGTTGTGGAGTGCCTACTGGGGGTGTGATGAATTTTTGAAAAATGTTCTCTAAGAAACTTGTATTTTTTTCATTTAAAAATTCCTAGCGTCTATAATAAAATCGGTAGGGTTGTTTTGTCTTGATGGTGCTTTAGCAGAGGCTCTAAGGGTTGTATGTCGTGAATATCAAGGTTGTGGAGTGCCTACTGGGGGTGTGAAGAATTTTTGAAAAATGTTCTCTAAGAAACTTGTATTTTTTTCATTTAAAAATTCCTAGCGTCTATAATAAAATCGGTAGGGTTGTTTTGTCTTGATGGTGCTTTAGCAGAGGCTCTAAGGGTTGTATGTCGTGAATATCAAGGTTGTGGAGTGCCTACTGGGGGTGTGAAGAATTTTTGAAAAATGTTCTCTAAGAAACTTGTATTTTTTTCATTTAAAAATTCCTAGCGTCTATAATAAAATCGGTAGGGTTGTTTTGTCTTGATGGTGCTTTAGCAGAGGCTCTAAGGGTTGTATGTCGTGAATATCAAGGTTGTGGAGTGCCTACTGGGGGTGTGAAGAATTTTTGAAAAATGTTCTCTAAGAAACTTGTATTTTTTTCATTTAAAAATTCCTAGCGTCTATAATAAAATCGGTAGGGTTGTTTTGTCTTGATGGTGCTTTAGCAGAGGCTCTAAGGGTTGTATGTCGTGAATATCAAGGTTGTGGAGTGCCTACTGGGGGTGTGAAGAATTTTTGAAAAATGTTCTCTAAGAAACTTGTATTTTTTTCATTTAAAAATTCCTAGCGTCTATAACAACATCGGTAGGGTTGTTTTGTCTTGATGGTGCTTTAGCAGAGGCTCTAAGGGTTGTATGTCGTGAATATCAAGGTTGTGGAGTGCCTACTGGGGGTGTGATGAATTTTTGAAAAATATTCTCTAAGAAACTTGTATTTTTTTCTTTTAAAAATTCGTAGCCTCTATAGCAAAATCGGTAGGGCTGTTTTGTCTTTATCGTGCTTTAGTAGAGGCTCTGGGGACTGTATGTCGTAAATATCAATGTCGTGAAACGCCTACTGGGGGTGTGATGAATTTTTGAAAAATGTTCTCTAAGAAACTTGTATTTTTTTCATTTAAAAATTCCTAGCGTCTATAATAAAATCGGTTGGGTTGTTTTGTCTTGATGGTGCTTTAGCAGAGGCTCTAAGGGTTGTATGTCGTGAATATCAAGGTTGTGGAGTGCCTACTGGGGGTGTGATGAATTTTTGAAAAATGTTCTCTAAGAAACTTGTATTTTTTTCATTTAAAAATTCCTAGCGTCTATAATAAAATCGGTTGGGTTGTTTTGTCTTGATGGTGCTTTAGCAGAGGCTCTAAGGGTTGTATGTCGTGAATATCAAGGTTGTGGAGTGCCTACTGGGGGTGTGATGAATTTTTGAAAAATGTTCTCTAAGAAACTTGTATTTTTTTCATTTAAAAATTCCTAGCGTCTATAATAAAATCGGTAGGGTTGTTTTGTCTTGATGGTGCTTTAGCAGAGGCTCTAAGGGTTGTATGTCGTGAATATCAAGGTTGTGGAGTGCCTACTGGGGGTGTGATGAATTTTTGAAAAATGTTCTCTAAGAAACTTGTATTTTTTTCATTTAAAAATTCCTAGCGTCTATAATAAAATCGGTTGGGTTGTTTTGTCTTGATGGTGCTTTAGCAGAGGCTCTAAGGGTTGTATGTCGTGAATATAAAGGTTGTGGAGTGCCTACTGGGGGTGTGATGAATTTTTGAAAAATGTTCTCTAAGAAACTTGTATTTTTTTCATTTAAAAATTCCTAGCGTCTATAATAAAATCGGTAGGGTTGTTTTGTCTTGATGGTGCTTTAGCAGAGGCTCTAAGGGTTGTATGTCGTGAATATCAAGGTTGTGGAGTGCCTACTGGGGGTGTGATGAATTTTTGAAAAATGTTCTCTAAGAAACTTGTATTTTTTTCATTTAAAAATTCCTAGCGTCTATAATAAAATCGGTTGGGTTGTTTTGTCTTGATGGTGCTTTAGCAGAGGCTCTAAGGGTTGTATGTCGTGAATATCAAGGTTGTGGAGTGCCTACTGGGGGTGTGATGAATTTTTGAAAAATGTTCTCTAAGAAACTTGTATTTTTTTCATTTAAAAATTCCTAGCGTCTATAATAAAATCGGTAGGGTTGTTTTGTCTTGATGGTGCTTTAGCAGAGGCTCTAAGGGTTGTATGTCGTGAATATCAAGGTTGTGGAGTGCCTACTGGGGGTGTGATGAATTTTTGAAAAATATTCTCTAAGAAACTTGTATTTTTTTCATTTAAAAATTCCTAGCGTCTATAATAAAATCGGTAGGGTTGTTTTGTCTTGATGGTGCTTTAGCAGAGGCTCTAAGGGTTGTATGTCGTGAATATCAAGGTTGTGGAGTGCCTACTGGGGGTGTGATGAATTTTTGAAAAATGTTCTCTAAGAAACTTGTATTTTTTTCATTTAAAAATTCCTAGCGTCTATAATAAAATCGGTAGGGTTGTTTTGTCTTGATGGTGCTTTAGCAGAGGCTCTAAGGGTTGTATGTCGTGAATATCAAGGTTGTGGAGTGCCTACTGGGGGTGTGATGAATTTTTGAAAAATATTCTCTAAGAAACTTGTATTTTTTTCTTTTAAAAATTCGTAGCCTCTATAGCAAAATCGGTAGGGCTGTTTTGTCTTTATCGTGCTTTAGTAGAGGCTCTGGGGACTGTATGTCGTAAATATCAATGTCGTGAAACGCCTACTGGGGGTGTGATGAATTTTTGAAAAATGTTCTCTAAGAAACTTGTATTTTTTTCATTTAAAAATTCCTAGCGTCTATAATAAAATCGGTTGGGTTGTTTTGTCTTGATGGTGCTTTAGCAGAGGCTCTAAGGGTTGTATGTCGTGAATATCAAGGTTGTGGAGTGCCTACTGGGGGTGTGATGAATTTTTGAAAAATGTTCTCTAAGAAACTTGTATTTTTTTCATTTAAAAATTCCTAGCGTCTATAATAAAATCGGTTGGGTTGTTTTGTCTTGATGGTGCTTTAGCAGAGGCTCTAAGGGTTGTATGTCGTGAATATCAAGGTTGTGGAGTGCCTACTGGGGGTGTGATGAATTTTTGAAAAATGTTCTCTAAGAAACTTGTATTTTTTTCATTTAAAAATTCCTAGCGTCTATAATAAAATCGGTAGGGTTGTTTTGTCTTGATGGTGCTTTAGCAGAGGCTCTAAGGGTTGTATGTCGTGAATATCAAGGTTGTGGAGTGCCTACTGGGGGTGTGATGAATTTTTGAAAAATGTTCTCTAAGAAACTTGTATTTTTTTCATTTAAAAATTCCTAGCGTCTATAATAAAATCGGTTGGGTTGTTTTGTCTTGATGGTGCTTTAGCAGAGGCTCTAAGGGTTGTATGTCGTGAATATAAAGGTTGTGGAGTGCCTACTGGGGGTGTGATGAATTTTTGAAAAATGTTCTCTAAGAAACTTGTATTTTTTTCATTTAAAAATTCCTAGCGTCTATAATAAAATCGGTAGGGTTGTTTTGTCTTGATGGTGCTTTAGCAGAGGCTCTAAGGGTTGTATGTCGTGAATATCAAGGTTGTGGAGTGCCTACTGGGGGTGTGATGAATTTTTGAAAAATGTTCTCTAAGAAACTTGTATTTTTTTCATTTAAAAATTCCTAGCGTCTATAATAAAATCGGTTGGGTTGTTTTGTCTTGATGGTGCTTTAGCAGAGGCTCTAAGGGTTGTATGTCGTGAATATCAAGGTTGTGGAGTGCCTACTGGGGGTGTGATGAATTTTTGAAAAATGTTCTCTAAGAAACTTGTATTTTTTTCATTTAAAAATTCCTAGCGTCTATAATAAAATCGGTAGGGTTGTTTTGTCTTGATGGTGCTTTAGCAGAGGCTCTAAGGGTTGTATGTCGTGAATATCAAGGTTGTGGAGTGCCTACTGGGGGTGTGATGAATTTTTGAAAAATATTCTCTAAGAAACTTGTATTTTTTTCATTTAAAAATTCCTAGCGTCTATAATAAAATCGGTAGGGTTGTTTTGTCTTGATGGTGCTTTAGCAGAGGCTCTAAGGGTTGTATGTCGTGAATATCAAGGTTGTGGAGTGCCTACTGGGGGTGTGATGAATTTTTGAAAAATGTTCTCTAAGAAACTTGTATTTTTTTCATTTAAAAATTCCTAGCGTCTATAATAAAATCGGTAGGGTTGTTTTGTCTTGATGGTGCTTTAGCAGAGGCTCTAAGGGTTGTATGTCGTGAATATCAAGGTTGTGGAGTGCCTACTGGGGGTGTGATGAATTTTTGAAAAATATTCTCTAAGAAACTTGTATTTTTTTCTTTTAAAAATTCGTAGCCTCTATAGCAAAATCGGTAGGGCTGTTTTGTCTTTATCGTGCTTTAGTAGAGGCTCTGGGGACTGTATGTCGTAAATATCAATGTCGTGAAACGCCTACTGGGGGTGTGATGAATTTTTGAAAAATGTTCTCTAAGAAACTTGTATTTTTTTCATTTAAAAATTCCTAGCGTCTATAATAAAATCGGTTGGGTTGTTTTGTCTTGATGGTGCTTTAGCAGAGGCTCTAAGGGTTGTATGTCGTGAATATCAAGGTTGTGGAGTGCCTACTGGGGGTGTGATGAATTTTTGAAAAATGTTCTCTAAGAAACTTGTATTTTTTTCATTTAAAAATTCCTAGCGTCTATAATAAAATCGGTTGGGTTGTTTTGTCTTGATGGTGCTTTAGCAGAGGCTCTAAGGGTTGTATGTCGTGAATATCAAGGTTGTGGAGTGCCTACTGGGGGTGTGATGAATTTTTGAAAAATGTTCTCTAAGAAACTTGTATTTTTTTCATTTAAAAATTCCTAGCGTCTATAATAAAATCGGTAGGGTTGTTTTGTCTTGATGGTGCTTTAGCAGAGGCTCTAAGGGTTGTATGTCGTGAATATCAAGGTTGTGGAGTGCCTACTGGGGGTGTGATGAATTTTTGAAAAATGTTCTCTAAGAAACTTGTATTTTTTTCATTTAAAAATTCCTAGCGTCTATAATAAAATCGGTTGGGTTGTTTTGTCTTGATGGTGCTTTAGCAGAGGCTCTAAGGGTTGTATGTCGTGAATATAAAGGTTGTGGAGTGCCTACTGGGGGTGTGATGAATTTTTGAAAAATGTTCTCTAAGAAACTTGTATTTTTTTCATTTAAAAATTCCTAGCGTCTATAATAAAATCGGTAGGGTTGTTTTGTCTTGATGGTGCTTTAGCAGAGGCTCTAAGGGTTGTATGTCGTGAATATCAAGGTTGTGGAGTGCCTACTGGGGGTGTGATGAATTTTTGAAAAATGTTCTCTAAGAAACTTGTATTTTTTTCATTTAAAAATTCCTAGCGTCTATAATAAAATCGGTTGGGTTGTTTTGTCTTGATGGTGCTTTAGCAGAGGCTCTAAGGGTTGTATGTCGTGAATATCAAGGTTGTGGAGTGCCTACTGGGGGTGTGATGAATTTTTGAAAAATGTTCTCTAAGAAACTTGTATTTTTTTCATTTAAAAATTCCTAGCGTCTATAATAAAATCGGTAGGGTTGTTTTGTCTTGATGGTGCTTTAGCAGAGGCTCTAAGGGTTGTATGTCGTGAATATCAAGGTTGTGGAGTGCCTACTGGGGGTGTGATGAATTTTTGAAAAATGTTCTCTAAGAAACTTGTATTTTTTTCATTTAAAAATTCCTAGCGTCTATAATAAAATCGGTAGGGTTGTTTTGTCTTGATGGTGCTTTAGCAGAGGCTCTAAGGGTTGTATGTCGTGAATATCAAGGTTGTGGAGTGCCTACTGGGGGTGTGAAGAATTTTTGAAAAATGTTCTCTAAGAAACTTGTATTTTTTTCATTTAAAAATTCCTAGCGTCTATAATAAAATCGGTAGGGTTGTTTTGTCTTGATGGTGCTTTAGCAGAGGCTCTAAGGGTTGTATGTCGTGAATATCAAGGTTGTGGAGTGCCTACTGGGGGTGTGAAGAATTTTTGAAAAATGTTCTCTAAGAAACTTGTATTTTTTTCATTTAAAAATTCCTAGCGTCTATAATAAAATCGGTAGGGTTGTTTTGTCTTGATGGTGCTTTAGCAGAGGCTCTAAGGGTTGTATGTCGTGAATATAAAGGTTGTGGAGTGCCTACTGGGGGTGTGATGAATTTTTGAAAAATGTTCTCTAAGAAACTTGTATTTTTTTCATTTAAAAATTCCTAGCGTCTATAATAAAATCGGTAGGGTTGTTTTGTCTTGATGGTGCTTTAGCAGAGGCTCTAAGGGTTGTATGTCGTGAATATCAAGGTTGTGGAGTGCCTACTGGGGGTGTGATGAATTTTTGAAAAATGTTCTCTAAGAAACTTGTATTTTTTTCATTTAAAAATTCCTAGCGTCTATAATAAAATCGGTTGGGTTGTTTTGTCTTGATGGTGCTTTAGCAGAGGCTCTAAGGGTTGTATGTCGTGAATATCAAGGTTGTGGAGTGCCTACTGGGGGTGTGATGAATTTTTGAAAAATGTTCTCTAAGAAACTTGTATTTTTTTCATTTAAAAATTCCTAGCGTCTATAATAAAATCGGTTGGGTTGTTTTGTCTTGATGGTGCTTTAGCAGAGGCTCTAAGGGTTGTATGTCGTGAATATAAAGGTTGTGGAGTGCCTACTGGGGGTGTGATGAATTTTTGAAAAATGTTCTCTAAGAAACTTGTATTTTTTTCATTTAAAAATTCCTAGCGTCTATAATAAAATCGGTAGGGTTGTTTTGTCTTGATGGTGCTTTAGCAGAGGCTCTAAGGGTTGTATGTCGTGAATATAAAGGTTGTGGAGTGCCTACTGGGGGTGTGATGAATTTTTGAAAAATGTTCTCTAAGAAACTTGTATTTTTTTCATTTAAAAATTCCTAGCGTCTATAATAAAATCGGTAGGGTTGTTTTGTCTTGATGGTGCTTTAGCAGAGGCTCTAAGGGTTGTATGTCGTGAATATCAAGGTTGTGGAGTGCCTACTGGGGGTGTGAAGAATTTTTGAAAAATGTTCTCTAAGAAACTTGTATTTTTTTCATTTAAAAATTCCTAGCGTCTATAATAAAATCGGTAGGGTTGTTTTGTCTTGATGGTGCTTTAGCAGAGGCTCTAAGGGTTGTATGTCGTGAATATCAAGGTTGTGGAGTGCCTACTGGGGGTGTGAAGAATTTTTGAAAAATGTTCTCTAAGAAACTTGTATTTTTTTCATTTAAAAATTCCTAGCGTCTATAATAAAATCGGTAGGGTTGTTTTGTCTTGATGGTGCTTTAGCAGAGGCTCTAAGGGTTGTATGTCGTGAATATCAAGGTTGTGGAGTGCCTACTGGGGGTGTGAAGAATTTTTGAAAAATGTTCTCTAAGAAACTTGTATTTTTTTCATTTAAAAATTCCTAGCGTCTATAATAAAATCGGTAGGGTTGTTTTGTCTTGATGGTGCTTTAGCAGAGGCTCTAAGGGTTGTATGTCGTGAATATAAAGGTTGTGGAGTGCCTACTGGGGGTGTGATGAATTTTTGAAAAATGTTCTCTAAGAAACTTGTATTTTTTTCATTTAAAAATTCCTAGCGTCTATAATAAAATCGGTAGGGTTGTTTTGTCTTGATGGTGCTTTAGCAGAGGCTCTAAGGGTTGTATGTCGTGAATATCAAGGTTGTGGAGTGCCTACTGGGGGTGTGATGAATTTTTGAAAAATGTTCTCTAAGAAACTTGTATTTTTTTCATTTAAAAATTCCTAGCGTCTATAATAAAATCGGTTGGGTTGTTTTGTCTTGATGGTGCTTTAGCAGAGGCTCTAAGGGTTGTATGTCGTGAATATCAAGGTTGTGGAGTGCCTACTGGGGGTGTGATGAATTTTTGAAAAATGTTCTCTAAGAAACTTGTATTTTTTTCATTTAAAAATTCCTAGCGTCTATAATAAAATCGGTTGGGTTGTTTTGTCTTGATGGTGCTTTAGCAGAGGCTCTAAGGGTTGTATGTCGTGAATATAAAGGTTGTGGAGTGCCTACTGGGGGTGTGATGAATTTTTGAAAAATGTTCTCTAAGAAACTTGTATTTTTTTCATTTAAAAATTCCTAGCGTCTATAATAAAATCGGTAGGGTTGTTTTGTCTTGATGGTGCTTTAGCAGAGGCTCTAAGGGTTGTATGTCGTGAATATCAAGGTTGTGGAGTGCCTACTGGGGGTGTGATGAATTTTTGAAAAATGTTCTCTAAGAAACTTGTATTTTTTTCATTTAAAAATTCCTAGCGTCTATAATAAAATCGGTTGGGTTGTTTTGTCTTGATGGTGCTTTAGCAGAGGCTCTAAGGGTTGTATGTCGTGAATATAAAGGTTGTGGAGTGCCTACTGGGGGTGTGATGAATTTTTGAAAAATGTTCTCTAAGAAACTTGTATTTTTTTCATTTAAAAATTCCTAGCGTCTATAATAAAATCGGTAGGGTTGTTTTGTCTTGATGGTGCTTTAGCAGAGGCTCTAAGGGTTGTATGTCGTGAATATCAAGGTTGTGGAGTGCCTACTGGGGGTGTGAAGAATTTTTGAAAAATGTTCTCTAAGAAACTTGTATTTTTTTCATTTAAAAATTCCTAGCGTCTATAATAAAATCGGTAGGGTTGTTTTGTCTTGATGGTGCTTTAGCAGAGGCTCTAAGGGTTGTATGTCGTGAATATCAAGGTTGTGGAGTGCCTACTGGGGGTGTGAAGAATTTTTGAAAAATGTTCTCTAAGAAACTTGTATTTTTTTCATTTAAAAATTCCTAGCGTCTATAATAAAATCGGTAGGGTTGTTTTGTCTTGATGGTGCTTTAGCAGAGGCTCTAAGGGTTGTATGTCGTGAATATCAAGGTTGTGGAGTGCCTACTGGGGGTGTGATGAATTTTTGAAAAATGTTCTCTATGAAACTTGTATTTTTTTCATTTAAAAATTCCTAGCGTCTATAATAAAATCGGTAGGGTTGTTTTGTCTTGATGGTGCTTTAGCAGAGGCTCTAAGGGTTGTATGTCGTGAATATCAAGGTTGTGGAGTGCCTACTGGGGGTGTGAAGAATTTTTGAAAAATGTTCTCTAAGAAACTTGTATTTTTTTCATTTAAAAATTCCTAGCGTCTATAATAAAATCGGTAGGGTTGTTTTGTCTTGATGGTGCTTTAGCAGAGGCTCTAAGGGTTGTATGTCGTGAATATCAAGGTTGTGGAGTGCCTACTGGGGGTGTGAAGAATTTTTGAAAAATGTTCTCTAAGAAACTTGTATTTTTTTCATTTAAAAATTCCTAGCGTCTATAATAAAATCGGTAGGGTTGTTTTGTCTTGATGGTGCTTTAGCAGAGGCTCTAAGGGTTGTATGTCGTGAATATCAAGGTTGTGGAGTGCCTACTGGGGGTGTGAAGAATTTTTGAAAAATGTTCTCTAAGAAACTTGTATTTTTTTCATTTAAAAATTCCTAGCGTCTATAACAACATCGGTAGGGTTGTTTTGTCTTGATGGTGCTTTAGCAGAGGCTCTAAGGGTTGTATGTCGTGAATATAAAGGTTGTGGAGTGCCTACTGGGGGTGTGATGAATTTTTGAAAAATGTTCTCTAAGAAACTTGTATTTTTTTCATTTAAAAATTCCTAGCGTCTATAACAACATCGGTAGGGTTGTTTTGTCTTGATGGTGCTTTAGCAGAGGCTCTAAGGGTTGTATGTCGTGAATATAAAGGTTGTGGAGTGCCTACTGGGGGTGTGATGAATTTTTGAAAAATGTTCTCTAAGAAACTTGTATTTTTTTCATTTAAAAATTCCTAGCGTCTATAACAAAATCGGTAGGGTTGTTTTGTCTTGATGGTGCTTTAGCAGAGGCTCTAAGGGTTGTATGTCGTGAATATCAAGGTTGTGGAGTGCCTACTGGGGGTGTGATGAATTTTTGAAAAATATTCTCTAAGAAACTTGTATTTTTTTCTTTTAAAAATTCGTAGCCTCTATAGCAAAATCGGTAGGGCTGTTTTGTCTTTATCGTGCTTTAGTAGAGGCTCCGGGGACTGTATGTCGTAAATATCAATGTCGTGAAACGCCTACTGGGGGTGTGATGAATTTTTGAAAAATGTTCTGTAAGAAACTTGTATTTTTTTCATTTAAAAATTCCTAGCGTCTATAACAAAATCGGTAGGGTTGTTTTGTCTTGATGGTGCTTTAGCAGAGGCTCTAAGGGTTGTATGTCGTGAATATCAAGGTTGTGGAGTGCCTACTGGGGGTGTGATGAATTTTTGAAAAATGTTCTCTAAGAAACTTGTATTTTTTTCATTTAAAAATTCGTAGCCTCTATAGCAAAATCGGTAGGGCTGTTTTGTCTTTATCGTGCTTTAGTAGAGGCTCTGGGGACTGTACGTCGTAAATATCAATGTCGTGAAACGCCTACTGGGGGTGTGATGAATTTTTGAAAAATGTTCTCTAAGAAACTTGTATTTTTTTCATTTAAAAATTCGTAGCCTCTATAGCAAAATCGGTAGGGCTGTTTTGTCTTTATCGTGCTTTAGTAGAGGCTCTGGGGACTGTACGTCGTAAATATCAATGTCGTGAAACGCCTACTGGGGGTGTGATGAATTTTTGAAAAATGTTCTCTAAGAAACTTGTATTTTTTTCATTTAAAAATTCCTAGCGTCTATAACAAAATCGGTAGGGTTGTTTTGTCTTGATGGTGCTTTAGCAGAGGCTCTAAGGGTTGTATGTCGTGAATATCAAGGTTGTGGAGTGCCTACTGGGGGTGTGATGAATTTTTGAAAAATGTTCTCTAAGAAACTTGTATTTTTTTCATTTAAAAATTCCTAGCGTCTATAACAAAATCGGTAGGGTTGTTTTGTCTTGATGGTGCTTTAGTAGAGGCTCTAAGGGTTGTATGTCGTGAATATCAAGGTTGTGGAGTGCCTACTGGGGGTGTGATGAATTTTTGAAAAATGTTCTCTAAGAAACTTGTATTTTTTTCATTTAAAAATTCCTAGCGTCTATAACAAAATCGGTAGGGTTGTTTTGTCTTGATGGTGCTTTAGCAGAGGCTCTAAGGGTTGTATGTCGTGAATATCAAGGTTGTGGAGTGCCTACTGGGGGTGTGAAGAATTTTTGAAAAATGTTCTCTAAGAAACTTGTATTTTTTTCATTTAAAAATTCCTAGCGTCTATAACAACATCGGTAGGGTTGTTTTGTCTTGATGGTGCTTTAGCAGAGGCTCTAAGGGTTGTATGTCGTGAATATCAAGGTTGTGGAGTGCCTACTGGGGGTGTGATGAATTTTTGAAAAATATTCTCTAAGAAACTTGTATTTTTTTCTTTTAAAAATTCGTAGCCTCTATAGCAAAATCGGTAGGGCTGTTTTGTCTTTATCGTGCTTTAGTAGAGGCTCTGGGGACTGTATGTCGTAAATATCAATGTCGTGAAACGCCTACTGGGGGTGTGATGAATTTTTGAAAAATGTTCTGTAAGAAACTTGTATCTTTTTCTTTTAAAAATTCGTAGCCTCTATAACAAAATCGGTAAAGCTGTTTTGTCTTTATCGTGCTATAGTAGAGCCTCTGAGGGTTGTATGCCGTGAATATCAAGGTTGCAGAACACCTATGGGGGATGTAGTGAATTTTTGAAAAGTGTTTTCTAAGAGACTTGTATCTTTTTCTTTAAAAAATTCCTAGCGTCTATAACAAAATCGGTAGGGTTGTTTTGTCTTGATGGTGCTTTAGCAGAGGCTCTAAGGGTTGTATGTCGTGAATATCAAGGTTGTGGAGTGCCTACTGGGGGGTGTGATGAATTTTTGAAAAATGTTCTCTAAGAAACTTGTATTTTTTTCATTTAAAAATTCCTAGCGTCTATAACAACATCGGTAGGGTTGTTTTGTCTTGATGGTGCTTTAGCAGAGGCTCTAAGGGTTGTATGTCGTGAATATCAAGGTTGTGGAGTGCCTACTGGGGGTGTGAAGAATTTTTGAAAAATGTTCTCTAAGAAACTTGTATTTTTTTCATTTAAAAATTCCTAGCGTCTATAACAACATCGGTAGGGTTGTTTTGTCTTGATGGTGCTTTAGCAGAGGCTCTAAGGGTTGTATGTCGTGAATATCAAGGTTGTGGAGTGCCTACTGGGGGTGTGATGAATTTTTGAAAAATATTCTCTAAGAAACTTGTATTTTTTTCTTTTAAAAATTCGTAGCCTCTATAGCAAAATCGGTAGGGCTGTTTTGTCTTTATCGTGCTTTAGTAGAGGCTCTGGGGACTGTATGTCGTAAATATCAATGTCGTGAAACGCCTACTGGGGGTGTGATGAATTTTTGAAAAATGTTCTCTAAGAAACTTGTATTTTTTTCATTTAAAAATTCGTAGCCTCTATAACAAAATCGGTAAAGCTGTTTTGTCTTTATCGTGCTATAGTAGAGCCTCTGAGGGTCGTATGCCGTGAATATCAAGGTTGCAGAACACCTATGGGGGATGTAGTGAATTTTTGAAAAGTGTTTTCTAAGAGACTTGTATCTTTTTCTTTAAAAAATTCCTAGCGTCTATAACAAAATCGGTAGGGTTGTTTTGTCTTGATGGTGCTTTAGCAGAGGCTCTAAGGGTTGTATGTCGTGAATATCAAGGTTGTGGAGTGCCTACTGGGGGGTGTGATGAATTTTTGAAAAATGTTCTCTAAGAAACTTGTATTTTTTTCATTTAAAAATTCCTAGCGTCTATAACAAAATCGGTAGGGTTGTTTTGTCTTGATGGTGCTTTAGCAGAGGCTCTAAGGGTTGTATGTCGTGAATATCAAGGTTGTGGAGTGCCTACTGGGGGTGTGATGAATTTTTGAAAAATATTCTCTAAGAAACTTGTATTTTTTTCTTTTAAAAATTCGTAGCCTCTATAGCAAAATCGGTAGGGCTGTTTTGTCTTTATCGTGCTTTAGTAGAGGCTCTGGGGACTGTATGTCGTAAATATCAATGTCGTGAAACGCCTACTGGGGGTGTGATGAATTTTTGAAAAATGTTCTCTAAGAAACTTGTATTTTTTTCATTTAAAAATTCGTAGCCTCTATAACAAAATCGGTAAAGCTGTTTTGTCTTTATCGTGCTATAGTAGAGCCTCTGAGGGTTGTATGCCGTGAATATCAAGGTTGCAGAACACCTATGGGGGATGTAGTGAATTTTTGAAAAGTGTTTTCTAAGAGACTTGTATCTTTTTCTTTAAAAAATTTTTAGCGTCTATAACAAAATCGGTAGGGTTGTTTTGTCTTGATGGTGCTTTAGCAGAGGCTCTAAGGGTTGTATGTCGTGAATATCAAGGTTGTGGAGTGCCTACTGGGGGTGTGAAGAATTTTTGAAAAATGTTCTCTAAGAAACTTGTATTTTTTTCATTTAAAAATTCCTAGCGTCTATAACAACATCGGTAGGGTTGTTTTGTCTTGATGGTGCTTTAGCAGAGGCTCTAAGGGTTGTATGTCGTGAATATCAAGGTTGTGGAGTGCCTACTGGGGGTGTGATGAATTTTTGAAAAATATTCTCTAAGAAACTTGTATTTTTTTCTTTTAAAAATTCGTAGCCTCTATAGCAAAATCGGTAGGGCTGTTTTGTCTTTATCGTGCTTTAGTAGAGGCTCTGGGGACTGTATGTCGTAAATATCAATGTCGTGAAACGCCTACTGGGGGTGTGATGAATTTTTGAAAAATGTTCTCTAAGAAACTTGTATTTTTTTCATTTAAAAATTCGTAGCCTCTATAACAAAATCGGTAAAGCTGTTTTGTCTTTATCGTGCTATAGTAGAGCCTCTGAGGGTTGTATGCCGTGAATATCAAGGTTGCAGAACACCTATGGGGGATGTAGTGAATTTTTGAAAAGTGTTTTCTAAGAGACTTGTATCTTTTTCTTTAAAAAATTCCTAGCGTCTATAACAAAATCGGTAGGGTTGTTTTGTCTTGATGGTGCTTTAGCAGAGGCTCTAAGGGTTGTATGTCGTGAATATCAAGGTTGTGGAGTGCCTACTGGGGGGTGTGATGAATTTTTGAAAAATGTTCTCTAAGAAACTTGTATTTTTTTCATTTAAAAATTCCTAGCGTCTATAACAAAATCGGTAGGGTTGTTTTGTCTTGATGGTGCTTTAGCAGAGGCTCTAAGGGTTGTATGTCGTGAATATCAAGGTTGTGGAGTGCCTACTGGGGGTGTGATGAATTTTTGAAAAATATTCTCTAAGAAACTTGTATTTTTTTCTTTTAAAAATTCGTAGCCTCTATAGCAAAATCGGTAGGGCTGTTTTGTCTTTATCGTGCTTTAGTAGAGGCTCTGGGGACTGTATGTCGTAAATATCAATGTCGTGAAACGCCTACTGGGGGTGTGATGAATTTTTGAAAAATGTTCTCTAAGAAACTTGTATTTTTTTCATTTAAAAATTCGTAGCCTCTATAACAAAATCGGTAAAGCTGTTTTGTCTTTATCGTGCTATAGTAGAGCCTCTGAGGGTTGTATGCCGTGAATATCAAGGTTGCAGAACACCTATGGGGGATGTAGTGAATTTTTGAAAAGTGTTTTCTAAGAGACTTGTATCTTTTTCTTTAAAAAATTCCTAGCGTCTATAACAAAATCGGTAGGGTTGTTTTGTCTTGATGGTGCTTTAGCAGAGGCTCTAAGGGTTGTATGTCGTGAATATCAAGGTTGTGGAGTGCCTACTGGGGGGTGTGATGAATTTTTGAAAAATGTTCTCTAAGAAACTTGTATTTTTTTCATTTAAAAATTCCTAGCGTCTATAACAAAATCGGTAGGGTTGTTTTGTCTTGATGGTGCTTTAGCAGAGGCTCTAAGGGTTGTATGTCGTGAATATCAAGGTTGTGGAGTGCCTACTGGGGGTGTGATGAATTTTTGAAAAATATTCTCTAAGAAACTTGTATTTTTTTCTTTTAAAAATTCGTAGCCTCTATAGCAAAATCGGTAGGGCTGTTTTGTCTTTATCGTGCTTTAGTAGAGGCTCTGGGGACTGTATGTCGTAAATATCAATGTCGTGAAACGCCTACTGGGGGTGTGATGAATTTTTGAAAAATGTTCTGTAAGAAACTTGTATTTTTTTCATTTAAAAATTCCTAGCGTCTATAACAAAATCGGTAGGGTTGTTTTGTCTTGATGGTGCTTTAGCAGAGGCTCTAAGGGTTGTATGTCGTGAATATCAAGGTTGTGGAGTGCCTACTGGGGGTGTGATGAATTTTTGAAAAATGTTCTCTAAGAAACTTGTATTTTTTTCATTTAAAAATTCGTAGCCTCTATAGCAAAATCGGTAGGGCTGTTTTGTCTTTATCGTGCTTTAGTAGAGGCTCTGGGGACTGTACGTCGTAAATATCAATGTCGTGAAACGCCTACTGGGGGTGTGATGAATTTTTGAAAAATGTTCTCTAAGAAACTTGTATTTTTTTCATTTAAAAATTCCTAGCGTCTATAACAAAATCGGTAGGGTTGTTTTGTCTTGATGGTGCTTTAGCAGAGGCTCTAAGGGTTGTATGTCGTGAATATCAAGGTTGTGGAGTGCCTACTGGGGGTGTGAAGAATTTTTGAAAAATGTTCTCTAAGAAACTTGTATTTTTTTCATTTAAAAATTCCTAGCGTCTATAACAACATCGGTAGGGTTGTTTTGTCTTGATGGTGCTTTAGCAGAGGCTCTAAGGGTTGTATGTCGTGAATATCAAGGTTGTGGAGTGCCTACTGGGGGTGTGATGAATTTTTGAAAAATATTCTCTAAGAAACTTGTATTTTTTTCTTTTAAAAATTCGTAGCCTCTATAGCAAAATCGGTAGGGCTGTTTTGTCTTTATCGTGCTTTAGTAGAGGCTCTGGGGACTGTATGTCGTAAATATCAATGTCGTGAAACGCCTACTGGGGGTGTGATGAATTTTTGAAAAATGTTCTGTAAGAAACTTGTATCTTTTTCTTTTAAAAATTCGTAGCCTCTATAACAAAATCGGTAAAGCTGTTTTGTCTTTATCGTGCTATAGTAGAGCCTCTGAGGGTTGTATGCCGTGAATATCAAGGTTGCAGAACACCTATGGGGGATGTAGTGAATTTTTGAAAAGTGTTTTCTAAGAGACTTGTATCTTTTTCTTTAAAAAATTCCTAGCGTCTATAACAAAATCGGTAGGGTTGTTTTGTCTTGATGGTGCTTTAGCAGAGGCTCTAAGGGTTGTATGTCGTGAATATCAAGGTTGTGGAGTGCCTACTGGGGGGTGTGATGAATTTTTGAAAAATGTTCTCTAAGAAACTTGTATTTTTTTCATTTAAAAATTCCTAGCGTCTATAACAAAATCGGTAGGGTTGTTTTGTCTTGATGGTGCTTTAGCAGAGGCTCTAAGGGTTGTATGTCGTGAATATCAAGGTTGTGGAGTGCCTACTGGGGGTGTGAAGAATTTTTGAAAAATGTTCTCTAAGAAACTTGTATTTTTTTCATTTAAAAATTCCTAGCGTCTATAACAACATCGGTAGGGTTGTTTTGTCTTGATGGTGCTTTAGCAGAGGCTCTAAGGGTTGTATGTCGTGAATATCAAGGTTGTGGAGTGCCTACTGGGGGTGTGATGAATTTTTGAAAAATATTCTCTAAGAAACTTGTATTTTTTTCTTTTAAAAATTCGTAGCCTCTATAGCAAAATCGGTAGGGCTGTTTTGTCTTTATCGTGCTTTAGTAGAGGCTCTGGGGACTGCATGTCGTAAATATCAATGTCGTGAAACGCCTACTGGGGGTGTGATGAATTTTTGAAAAATGTTCTGTAAGAAACTTGTATCTTTTTCTTTTAAAAATTCGTAGCCTCTATAACAAAATCGGTAAAGCTGTTTTGTCTTTATCGTGCTATAGTAGAGCCTCTGAGGGTTGTATGCCGTGAATATCAAGGTTGCAGAACACCTATGGGGGATGTAGTGAATTTTTGAAAAGTGTTTTCTAAGAGACTTGTATCTTTTTCTTTAAAAAATTCCTAGCGTCTATAACAAAATCGGTAGGGTTGTTTTGTCTTGATGGTGCTTTAGCAGAGGCTCTAAGGGTTGTATGTCGTGAATATCAAGGTTGTGGAGTGCCTACTGGGGGGTGTGATGAATTTTTGAAAAATGTTCTCTAAGAAACTTGTATTTTTTTCATTTAAAAATTCCTAGCGTCTATAACAAAATCGGTAGGGTTGTTTTGTCTTGATGGTGCTTTAGCAGAGGCTCTAAGGGTTGTATGTCGTCAATATCAAGATTGCAGAACGCCTATGGGGGATGTAGTGAATTTTTGAAAAATGTTCTCTAAGAAACTTGTATCTTTTTCTTTTAAAAATTCGTAGCCTCTATAACAAAATCGGTAAAGCTGTCTTGTCTTTATCGTGCTATAGTAGAGCCTCTGAGGGTTGTATGCCGTGAATATCAAGGTTGCAGAACACCTATGGGGGATGTAGTGAATTTTTGAAAAGTGTTCTCTAAGAGACTTGTATCTTTTTCTTTAAAAAATTCCTAGCGTCTATAACAAAATCGGTAGGGTTGTTTTGTCTTGATGGTGCTTTAGCAGAGGCTCTAAGGGTTGTATGTCGTGAATATCAAGGTTGTGGAGTGCCTACTGGGGGGTGTGATGAATTTTTGAAAAATGTTCTCTAAGAAACTTGTATTTTTTTCATTTAAAAATTCCTAGCGTCTATAACAAAATCGGTAGGGTTGTTTTGTCTTGATGGTGCTTTAGCAGAGGCTCTAAGGGTTGTATGTCGTCAATATCAAGATTGCAGAACGCCTATGGGGGATGTAGTGAATTTTTGAAAAATGTTCTCTAAGAAACTTGTATCTTTTTCTTTTAAAAATTCGTAGCCTCTATAACAAAATCGGTAAAGCTGTCTTGTCTTTATCGTGCTATAGTAGAGCCTCTGAGGGTTGTATGCCGTGAATATCAAGGTTGCAGAACACCTATGGGGGATGTAGTGAATTTTTGAAAAGTGTTCTCTAAGAGACTTGTATCTTTTTCTTTAAAAAATTCCTAGCGTCTATAACAAAATCGGTAGGGTTGTTTTGTCTTGATGGTGCTTTAGCAGAGGCTCTAAGGGTTGTATGTCGTGAATATCAAGGTTGTGGAGTGCCTACTGGGGGTGTGATGAATTTTTGAAAAATGTTCTCTAAGAAACTTGTATCTTTTTCTTTAAAAAATTCCTAGCGTCTATAACAAAATCGGTAGGGTTGTTTTGTCTTGATGGTGCTTTAGCAGAGGCTCTAAGGGTTGTATGTCGTGAATATCAAGGTTGTGGAGTGCCTACTGGGGGTGTGATGAATTTTTGAAAAATGTTCTCTAAGAAACTCGTATTTTTTTCATTTAAAAATTCCTAGCGTCTATAACAACATCGGTAGGGTTGTTTTGTCTTGATGGTGCTTTAGCAGAGGCTCTAAGGGTTGTATGTCGTGAATATCAAGGTTGTGGAGTGCCTACTGGGGGTGTGATGAATTTTTGAAAAATATTCTCTAAGAAACTTGTATTTTTTTCTTTTAAAAATTCGTAGCCTCTATAGCAAAATCGGTAGGGCTGTTTTGTCTTTATCGTGCTTTAGTAGAGGCTCTGGGGACTGTATGTCGTAAATATCAATGTCGTGAAACGCCTACTGGGGGTGTGATGAATTTTTGAAAAATGTTCTGTAAGAAACTTGTATCTTTTTCTTTTAAAAATTCGTAGCCTCTATAACAAAATCGGTAAAGCTGTTTTGTCTTTATCGTGCTTTAGTAGAGGCTCTGGGGACTGTATGTCGTAAATATCAATGTCGTGAAACGCCTACTGGGGGTGTGATGAATTTTTGAAAAATGTTCTGTAAGAAACTTGTATCTTTTTCTTTTAAAAATTCGTAGCCTCTATAACAAAATCGGTAAAGCTGTTTTGTCTTTATCGTGCTTTAGTAGAGGCTCTGGGGACTGTATGTCGTAAATATCAATGTCGTGAAACGCCTACTGGGGGTGTGATGAATTTTTGAAAAATGTTCTCTAAGAAACTTGTATTTTTTTCATTTAAAAATTCGTAGCCTCTATAGCAAAATCGGTAGGGCTGTTTTGTCTTTATCGTGCTTTAGTAGAGGCTCTGGGGACTGTACGTCGTAAATATCAATGTCGTGAAACGCCTACTGGGGGTGTGATGAATTTTTGAAAAATGTTCTCTAAGAAACTTGTATTTTTTTCATTTAAAAATTCCTAGCGTCTATAACAAAATCGGTAGGGTTGTTTTGTCTTGATGGTGCTTTAGCAGAGGCTCTAAGGGTTGTATGTCGTGAATATCAAGGTTGTGGAGTGCCTACTGGGGGTGTGATGAATTTTTGAAAAATGTTCTCTAAGAAACTTGTATTTTTTTCATTTAAAAATTCCTAGCGTCTATAACAAAATCGGTAGGGTTGTTTTGTCTTGATGGTGCTTTAGCAGAGGCTCTAAGGGTTGTATGTCGTGAATATCAAGGTTGTGGAGTGCCTACTGGGGGTGTGAAGAATTTTTGAAAAATGTTCTCTAAGAAACTTGTATTTTTTTCATTTAAAAATTCCTAGCGTCTATAACAACATCGGTAGGGTTGTTTTGTCTTGATGGTGCTTTAGCAGAGGCTCTAAGGGTTGTATGTCGTGAATATCAAGGTTGTGGAGTGCCTACTGGGGGTGTGATGAATTTTTGAAAAATATTCTCTAAGAAACTTGTATTTTTTTCTTTTAAAAATTCGTAGCCTCTATAGCAAAATTGGTAGGGCTGTTTTGTCTTTATCGTGCTTTAGTAGAGGCTCTGGGGACTGTATGTCGTAAATATCAATGTCGTGAAACGCCTACTGGGGGTGTGATGAATTTTTGAAAAATGTTCTGTAAGAAACTTGTATCTTTTTCTTTTAAAAATTCGTAGCCTCTATAACAAAATCGGTAAAGCTGTTTTGTCTTTATCGTGCTATAGTAGAGCCTCTGAGGGTTGTATGCCGTGAATATCAAGGTTGCAGAACACCTATGGGGGATGTAGTGAATTTTTGAAAAGTGTTTTCTAAGAGACTTGTATCTTTTTCTTTAAAAAATTCCTAGCGTCTATAACAAAATCGGTAGGGTTGTTTTGTCTTGATGGTGCTTTAGCAGAGGCTCTAAGGGTTGTATGTCGTGAATATCAAGGTTGTGGAGTGCCTACTGGGGGGTGTGATGAATTTTTGAAAAATGTTCTCTAAGAAACTTGTATTTTTTTCATTTAAAAATTCCTAGCGTCTATAACAAAATCGGTAGGGTTGTTTTGTCTTGATGGTGCTTTAGCAGAGGCTCTAAGGGTTGTATGTCGTCAATATCAAGATTGCAGAACGCCTATGGGGGATGTAGTGAATTTTTGAAAAATGTTCTCTAAGAAACTTGTATCTTTTTCTTTAAAAATTCGTAGCCTCTATAACAAAATCGGTAAAGCTGTCTTGTCTTTATCGTGCTATAGTAGAGCCTCTGAGGGTTGTATGCCGTGAATATCAAGGTTGCAGAACACCTATGGGGGATGTAGTGAATTTTTGAAAAGTGTTCTCTAAGAGACTTGTATCTTTTTCTTTAAAAAATTCCTAGCGTCTATAACAAAATCGGTAGGGTTGTTTTGTCTTGATGGTGCTTTAGCAGAGGCTCTAAGGGTTGTATGTCGTGAATATCAAGGTTGTGGAGTGCCTACTGGGGGGTGTGATGAATTTTTGAAAAATGTTCTCTAAGAAACTTGTATTTTTTTCATTTAAAAATTCCTAGCGTCTATAACAAAATCGGTAGGGTTGTTTTGTCTTGATGGTGCTTTAGCAGAGGCTCTAAGGGTTGTATGTCGTCAATATCAAGATTGCAGAACGCCTATGGGGGATGTAGTGAATTTTTGAAAAATGTTCTCTAAGAAACTTGTATCTTTTTCTTTTAAAAATTCGTAGCCTCTATAACAAAATCGGTAAAGCTGTCTTGTCTTTATCGTGCTATAGTAGAGCCTCTGAGGGTTGTATGCCGTGAATATCAAGGTTGCAGAACACCTATGGGGGATGTAGTGAATTTTTGAAAAGTGTTCTCTAAGAGACTTGTATCTTTTTCTTTAAAAAATTCCTAGCGTCTATAACAAAATCGGTAGGGTTGTTTTGTCTTGATGGTGCTTTAGCAGAGGCTCTAAGGGTTGTATGTCGTGAATATCAAGGTTGTGGAGTGCCTACTGGGGGTGTGATGAATTTTTGAAAAATGTTCTCTAAGAAACTTGTATCTTTTTCTTTAAAAAATTCCTAGCGTCTATAACAAAATCGGTAGGGTTGTTTTGTCTTGATGGTGCTTTAGCAGAGGCTCTAAGGGTTGTATGTCGTGAATATCAAGGTTGTGGAGTGCCTACTGGGGGTGTGATGAATTTTTGAAAAATGTTCTCTAAGAAACTCGTATTTTTTTCATTTAAAAATTCCTAGCGTCTATAACACAATCGGTAGGGCTGTTTTGTCTTGATGGCGCCTTAGCAGAGGCTCGAAGGGTTGTGTGTCGTGAATATTAAGGTTGTGGAGTGCCTACTGGGGGTGTGATGAATTTTTGAAAAATGTTCTCTAAGAAACTTGTATTTTTTTCTTTTAAAAATTCCTAGCGTCTATAACACAATCGGTAGGGCTGTTTTGTCTTGATGGCGCCTTAGCAGAGGCTCGAAGGGTTGTGTGTCGTGAATATTAAGGTTGTGGAGTGCCTACTGGGGGTGTGATGAATTTTTGAAAAATGTTCTCTAAGAAACTTGTATTTTTTTCATTTAAAAATTCCTAGCGTCTATAACACAATCGGTAGGGCTGTTTTGTCTTGATGGCGCCTTAGCAGAGGCTCGAAGGGTTGTGTGTCGTGAATATTAAGGTTGTGGAGTGCATACTGGGGGTGTGATGAATTTTTGAAAAATGTTCTCTAAGAAACTTGTATTTTTTTCTTTTAAAAATTCCTAGCGTCTATAACACAATCGGTAGGGCTGTTTTGTCTTGATGGCGCCTTAGCAGAGGCTCGAAGGGTTGTAAGTCGTGAATATCAAGGTTGTGGAGTGCCTACTGGGGGTGTGATGAATTTTTGAAAAATGTTCTCTAAGAAACTTGTATTTTTTTCATTTAAAAATTCCTAGCGTCTATAACAAAATCGGTAGGGCTGTTTTGTCTTGATGGTGCTTTAGCAGAGGCTCTAAGGGTTGTATGCCGTGAATATCTAGGTTGTGGAGTGCCTACTGGGGGTGTGATGAATTTTTGAAAAATGTTCTCTAAGAAACTTGTATTTTTTTCTTTTAAAAATTCCTAGCGTCTATAACAAAATCGGTAGGGCTGTTTTGTCTTGATGGTGCTTTAGCAGAGGCTCTAAGGGTTGTATGCCGTGAATATCTAGGTTGTGGAGTGCCTACTGGGGGTGTGATGAATTTTTGAAAAATGTTCTCTAAGAAACTTGTATTTTTTTCATTTAAAAATTCCTAGCGTCTATAACACAATCGGTAGGGCTGTTTTGTCTTGATGGCGCCTTAGCAGAGGCTCGAAGGGTTGTGTGTCGTGAATATTAAGGTTGTGGAGTGCCTACTGGGGGTGTGATGAATTTTTGAAAAATGTTCTCTAAGAAACTTGTATTTTTTTCTTTTAAAAATTCCTAGCGTCTATAACAAAATCGGTAGGGCTGTTTTGTCTTGATGGTGCTTTAGCAGAGGCTCTAAGGGTTGTATGCCGTGAATATCTAGGTTGTGGAGTGCCTACTGGGGGTGTGATGAATTTTTGAAAAATGTTCTCTAAGAAACTTGTATTTTTTTCATTTAAAAATTCCTAGCGTCTATAACAAAATCGGTAGGGCTGTTTTGTCTTGATGGTGCTTTAGCAGAGGCTCTAAGGGTTGTATGCCGTGAATATCTAGGTTGTGGAGTGCCTACTGGGGGTGTGATGAATTTTTGAAAAATGTTCTCTAAGAAACTTGTATTTTTTTCTTTTAAAAATTCCTAGCGTCTATAACAAAATCGGTAGGGCTGTTTTGTCTTGATGGTGCTTTAGCAGAGGCTCTAAGGGTTGTATGCCGTGAATATCTAGGTTGTGGAGTGCCTACTGGGGGTGTGATGAATTTTTGAAAAATGTTCTCTAAGAAACTTGTATTTTTTTCATTTAAAAATTCCTAGCGTCTATAACAAAATCGGTAGGGCTGTTTTGTCTTGATGGTGCTTTAGCAGAGGCTCTAAGGGTTGTATGCCGTGAATATCTAGGTTGTGGAGTGCCTACTGGGGGTGTGATGAATTTTTGAAAAATGTTCTCTAAGAAACTTGTATTTTTTTCTTTTAAAAATTCCTAGCGTCTATAACAAAATCGGTAGGGTTGTTTTGTCTTGATGGTGCTTTAGCAGAGGCTCTAAGGGTTGTATGTCGTGAATATCAAGGTTGTGGAGTGCCTACTGGGGGTGTGAAGAATTTTTGAAAAATGTTCTCTAAGAAACTTGTATTTTTTTCATTTAAAAATTCCTAGCGTCTATAACAACATCGGTAGGGTTGTTTTGTCTTGATGGTGCTTTAGCAGAGGCTCTAAGGGTTGTATGTCGTGAATATCAAGGTTGTGGAGTGCCTACTGGGGGTGTGATGAATTTTTGAAAAATATTCTCTAAGAAACTTGTATTTTTTTCTTTTAAAAATTCGTAGCCTCTATAGCAAAATCGGTAGGGCTGTTTTGTCTTTATCGTGCTTTAGTAGAGGCTCTGGGGACTGTATGTCGTAAATATCAATGTCGTGAAACGCCTACTGGGGGTGTGATGAATTTTTGAAAAATGTTCTCTAAGAAACTTGTATTTTTTTCATTTAAAAATTCGTAGCCTCTATAACAAAATCGGTAAAGCTGTTTTGTCTTTATCGTGCTATAGTAGAGCCTCTGAGGGTTGTATGCCGTGAATATCAAGGTTGCAGAACACCTATGGGGGATGTAGTGAATTTTTGAAAAGTGTTTTCTAAGAGACTTGTATCTTTTTCTTTAAAAAATTCCTAGCGTCTATAACAAAATCGGTAGGGTTGTTTTGTCTTGATGGTGCTTTAGCAGAGGCTCTAAGGGTTGTATGTCGTGAATATCAAGGTTGTGGAGTGCCTACTGGGGGGTGTGATGAATTTTTGAAAAATGTTCTCTAAGAAACTTGTATTTTTTTCATTTAAAAATTCCTAGCGTCTATAACAAAATCGGTAGGGTTGTTTTGTCTTGATGGTGCTTTAGCAGAGGCTCTAAGGGTTGTATGTCGTGAATATCAAGGTTGTGGAGTGCCTACTGGGGGTGTGATGAATTTTTGAAAAATATTCTCTAAGAAACTTGTATTTTTTTCTTTTAAAAATTCGTAGCCTCTATAGCAAAATCGGTAGGGCTGTTTTGTCTTTATCGTGCTTTAGTAGAGGCTCTGGGGACTGTATGTCGTAAATATCAATGTCGTGAAACGCCTACTGGGGGTGTGATGAATTTTTGAAAAATGTTCTCTAAGAAACTTGTATTTTTTTCATTTAAAAATTCGTAGCCTCTATAACAAAATCGGTAAAGCTGTTTTGTCTTTATCGTGCTATAGTAGAGCCTCTGAGGGTTGTATGCCGTGAATATCAAGGTTGCAGAACACCTATGGGGGATGTAGTGAATTTTTGAAAAGTGTTTTCTAAGAGACTTGTATCTTTTTCTTTAAAAAATTCCTAGCGTCTATAACAAAATCGGTAGGGTTGTTTTGTCTTGATGGTGCTTTAGCAGAGGCTCTAAGGGTTGTATGTCGTGAATATCAAGGTTGTGGAGTGCCTACTGGGGGGTGTGATGAATTTTTGAAAAATGTTCTCTAAGAAACTTGTATTTTTTTCATTTAAAAATTCCTAGCGTCTATAACAAAATCGGTAGGGTTGTTTTGTCTTGATGGTGCTTTAGCAGAGGCTCTAAGGGTTGTATGTCGTGAATATCAAGGTTGTGGAGTGCCTACTGGGGGTGTGATGAATTTTTGAAAAATATTCTCTAAGAAACTTGTATTTTTTTCTTTTAAAAATTCGTAGCCTCTATAGCAAAATCGGTAGGGCTGTTTTGTCTTTATCGTGCTTTAGTAGAGGCTCTGGGGACTGTATGTCGTAAATATCAATGTCGTGAAACGCCTACTGGGGGTGTGATGAATTTTTGAAAAATGTTCTGTAAGAAACTTGTATTTTTTTCATTTAAAAATTCCTAGCGTCTATAACAAAATCGGTAGGGTTGTTTTGTCTTGATGGTGCTTTAGCAGAGGCTCTAAGGGTTGTATGTCGTGAATATCAAGGTTGTGGAGTGCCTACTGGGGGTGTGATGAATTTTTGAAAAATGTTCTCTAAGAAACTTGTATTTTTTTCATTTAAAAATTCGTAGCCTCTATAGCAAAATCGGTAGGGCTGTTTTGTCTTTATCGTGCTTTAGTAGAGGCTCTGGGGACTGTACGTCGTAAATATCAATGTCGTGAAACGCCTACTGGGGGTGTGATGAATTTTTGAAAAATGTTCTCTAAGAAACTTGTATTTTTTTCATTTAAAAATTCCTAGCGTCTATAACAAAATCGGTAGGGTTGTTTTGTCTTGATGGTGCTTTAGCAGAGGCTCTAAGGGTTGTATGTCGTGAATATCAAGGTTGTGGAGTGCCTACTGGGGGTGTGAAGAATTTTTGAAAAATGTTCTCTAAGAAACTTGTATTTTTTTCATTTAAAAATTCCTAGCGTCTATAACAACATCGGTAGGGTTGTTTTGTCTTGATGGTGCTTTAGCAGAGGCTCTAAGGGTTGTATGTCGTGAATATCAAGGTTGTGGAGTGCCTACTGGGGGTGTGATGAATTTTTGAAAAATATTCTCTAAGAAACTTGTATTTTTTTCTTTTAAAAATTCGTAGCCTCTATAGCAAAATCGGTAGGGCTGTTTTGTCTTTATCGTGCTTTAGTAGAGGCTCTGGGGACTGTATGTCGTAAATATCAATGTCGTGAAACGCCTACTGGGGGTGTGATGAATTTTTGAAAAATGTTCTGTAAGAAACTTGTATCTTTTTCTTTTAAAAATTCGTAGCCTCTATAACAAAATCGGTAAAGCTGTTTTGTCTTTATCGTGCTATAGTAGAGCCTCTGAGGGTTGTATGCCGTGAATATCAAGGTTGCAGAACACCTATGGGGGATGTAGTGAATTTTTGAAAAGTGTTTTCTAAGAGACTTGTATCTTTTTCTTTAAAAAATTCCTAGCGTCTATAACAAAATCGGTAGGGTTGTTTTGTCTTGATGGTGCTTTAGCAGAGGCTCTAAGGGTTGTATGTCGTGAATATCAAGGTTGTGGAGTGCCTACTGGGGGGTGTGATGAATTTTTGAAAAATGTTCTCTAAGAAACTTGTATTTTTTTCATTTAAAAATTCCTAGCGTCTATAACAAAATCGGTAGGGTTGTTTTGTCTTGATGGTGCTTTAGCAGAGGCTCTAAGGGTTGTATGTCGTGAATATCAAGGTTGTGGAGTGCCTACTGGGGGTGTGAAGAATTTTTGAAAAATGTTCTCTAAGAAACTTGTATTTTTTTCATTTAAAAATTCCTAGCGTCTATAACAACATCGGTAGGGTTGTTTTGTCTTGATGGTGCTTTAGCAGAGGCTCTAAGGGTTGTATGTCGTGAATATCAAGGTTGTGGAGTGCCTACTGGGGGTGTGATGAATTTTTGAAAAATATTCTCTAAGAAACTTGTATTTTTTTCTTTTAAAAATTCGTAGCCTCTATAGCAAAATCGGTAGGGCTGTTTTGTCTTTATCGTGCTTTAGTAGAGGCTCTGGGGACTGCATGTCGTAAATATCAATGTCGTGAAACGCCTACTGGGGGTGTGATGAATTTTTGAAAAATGTTCTGTAAGAAACTTGTATCTTTTTCTTTTAAAAATTCGTAGCCTCTATAACAAAATCGGTAAAGCTGTTTTGTCTTTATCGTGCTATAGTAGAGCCTCTGAGGGTTGTATGCCGTGAATATCAAGGTTGCAGAACACCTATGGGGGATGTAGTGAATTTTTGAAAAGTGTTTTCTAAGAGACTTGTATCTTTTTCTTTAAAAAATTCCTAGCGTCTATAACAAAATCGGTAGGGTTGTTTTGTCTTGATGGTGCTTTAGCAGAGGCTCTAAGGGTTGTATGTCGTGAATATCAAGGTTGTGGAGTGCCTACTGGGGGGTGTGATGAATTTTTGAAAAATGTTCTCTAAGAAACTTGTATTTTTTTCATTTAAAAATTCCTAGCGTCTATAACAAAATCGGTAGGGTTGTTTTGTCTTGATGGTGCTTTAGCAGAGGCTCTAAGGGTTGTATGTCGTCAATATCAAGATTGCAGAACGCCTATGGGGGATGTAGTGAATTTTTGAAAAATGTTCTCTAAGAAACTTGTATCTTTTTCTTTTAAAAATTCGTAGCCTCTATAACAAAATCGGTAAAGCTGTCTTGTCTTTATCGTGCTATAGTAGAGCCTCTGAGGGTTGTATGCCGTGAATATCAAGGTTGCAGAACACCTATGGGGGATGTAGTGAATTTTTGAAAAGTGTTCTCTAAGAGACTTGTATCTTTTTCTTTAAAAAATTCCTAGCGTCTATAACAAAATCGGTAGGGTTGTTTTGTCTTGATGGTGCTTTAGCAGAGGCTCTAAGGGTTGTATGTCGTGAATATCAAGGTTGTGGAGTGCCTACTGGGGGGTGTGATGAATTTTTGAAAAATGTTCTCTAAGAAACTTGTATTTTTTTCATTTAAAAATTCCTAGCGTCTATAACAAAATCGGTAGGGTTGTTTTGTCTTGATGGTGCTTTAGCAGAGGCTCTAAGGGTTGTATGTCGTCAATATCAAGATTGCAGAACGCCTATGGGGGATGTAGTGAATTTTTGAAAAATGTTCTCTAAGAAACTTGTATCTTTTTCTTTTAAAAATTCGTAGCCTCTATAACAAAATCGGTAAAGCTGTCTTGTCTTTATCGTGCTATAGTAGAGCCTCTGAGGGTTGTATGCCGTGAATATCAAGGTTGCAGAACACCTATGGGGGATGTAGTGAATTTTTGAAAAGTGTTCTCTAAGAGACTTGTATCTTTTTCTTTAAAAAATTCCTAGCGTCTATAACAAAATCGGTAGGGTTGTTTTGTCTTGATGGTGCTTTAGCAGAGGCTCTAAGGGTTGTATGTCGTGAATATCAAGGTTGTGGAGTGCCTACTGGGGGTGTGATGAATTTTTGAAAAATGTTCTCTAAGAAACTTGTATCTTTTTCTTTAAAAAATTCCTAGCGTCTATAACAAAATCGGTAGGGTTGTTTTGTCTTGATGGTGCTTTAGCAGAGGCTCTAAGGGTTGTATGTCGTGAATATCAAGGTTGTGGAGTGCCTACTGGGGGTGTGATGAATTTTTGAAAAATGTTCTCTAAGAAACTCGTATTTTTTTCATTTAAAAATTCCTAGCGTCTATAACAACATCGGTAGGGTTGTTTTGTCTTGATGGTGCTTTAGCAGAGGCTCTAAGGGTTGTATGTCGTGAATATCAAGGTTGTGGAGTGCCTACTGGGGGTGTGATGAATTTTTGAAAAATATTCTCTAAGAAACTTGTATTTTTTTCTTTTAAAAATTCGTAGCCTCTATAGCAAAATCGGTAGGGCTGTTTTGTCTTTATCGTGCTTTAGTAGAGGCTCTGGGGACTGTATGTCGTAAATATCAATGTCGTGAAACGCCTACTGGGGGTGTGATGAATTTTTGAAAAATGTTCTGTAAGAAACTTGTATCTTTTTCTTTTAAAAATTCGTAGCCTCTATAACAAAATCGGTAAAGCTGTTTTGTCTTTATCGTGCTTTAGTAGAGGCTCTGGGGACTGTATGTCGTAAATATCAATGTCGTGAAACGCCTACTGGGGGTGTGATGAATTTTTGAAAAATGTTCTGTAAGAAACTTGTATCTTTTTCTTTTAAAAATTCGTAGCCTCTATAACAAAATCGGTAAAGCTGTTTTGTCTTTATCGTGCTTTAGTAGAGGCTCTGGGGACTGTATGTCGTAAATATCAATGTCGTGAAACGCCTACTGGGGGTGTGATGAATTTTTGAAAAATGTTCTCTAAGAAACTTGTATTTTTTTCATTTAAAAATTCGTAGCCTCTATAGCAAAATCGGTAGGGCTGTTTTGTCTTTATCGTGCTTTAGTAGAGGCTCTGGGGACTGTACGTCGTAAATATCAATGTCGTGAAACGCCTACTGGGGGTGTGATGAATTTTTGAAAAATGTTCTCTAAGAAACTTGTATTTTTTTCATTTAAAAATTCCTAGCGTCTATAACAAAATCGGTAGGGTTGTTTTGTCTTGATGGTGCTTTAGCAGAGGCTCTAAGGGTTGTATGTCGTGAATATCAAGGTTGTGGAGTGCCTACTGGGGGTGTGATGAATTTTTGAAAAATGTTCTCTAAGAAACTTGTATTTTTTTCATTTAAAAATTCCTAGCGTCTATAACAAAATCGGTAGGGTTGTTTTGTCTTGATGGTGCTTTAGCAGAGGCTCTAAGGGTTGTATGTCGTGAATATCAAGGTTGTGGAGTGCCTACTGGGGGTGTGAAGAATTTTTGAAAAATGTTCTCTAAGAAACTTGTATTTTTTTCATTTAAAAATTCCTAGCGTCTATAACAACATCGGTAGGGTTGTTTTGTCTTGATGGTGCTTTAGCAGAGGCTCTAAGGGTTGTATGTCGTGAATATCAAGGTTGTGGAGTGCCTACTGGGGGTGTGATGAATTTTTGAAAAATATTCTCTAAGAAACTTGTATTTTTTTCTTTTAAAAATTCGTAGCCTCTATAGCAAAATTGGTAGGGCTGTTTTGTCTTTATCGTGCTTTAGTAGAGGCTCTGGGGACTGTATGTCGTAAATATCAATGTCGTGAAACGCCTACTGGGGGTGTGATGAATTTTTGAAAAATGTTCTGTAAGAAACTTGTATCTTTTTCTTTTAAAAATTCGTAGCCTCTATAACAAAATCGGTAAAGCTGTTTTGTCTTTATCGTGCTATAGTAGAGCCTCTGAGGGTTGTATGCCGTGAATATCAAGGTTGCAGAACACCTATGGGGGATGTAGTGAATTTTTGAAAAGTGTTTTCTAAGAGACTTGTATCTTTTTCTTTAAAAAATTCCTAGCGTCTATAACAAAATCGGTAGGGTTGTTTTGTCTTGATGGTGCTTTAGCAGAGGCTCTAAGGGTTGTATGTCGTGAATATCAAGGTTGTGGAGTGCCTACTGGGGGGTGTGATGAATTTTTGAAAAATGTTCTCTAAGAAACTTGTATTTTTTTCATTTAAAAATTCCTAGCGTCTATAACAAAATCGGTAGGGTTGTTTTGTCTTGATGGTGCTTTAGCAGAGGCTCTAAGGGTTGTATGTCGTCAATATCAAGATTGCAGAACGCCTATGGGGGATGTAGTGAATTTTTGAAAAATGTTCTCTAAGAAACTTGTATCTTTTTCTTTAAAAATTCGTAGCCTCTATAACAAAATCGGTAAAGCTGTCTTGTCTTTATCGTGCTATAGTAGAGCCTCTGAGGGTTGTATGCCGTGAATATCAAGGTTGCAGAACACCTATGGGGGATGTAGTGAATTTTTGAAAAGTGTTCTCTAAGAGACTTGTATCTTTTTCTTTAAAAAATTCCTAGCGTCTATAACAAAATCGGTAGGGTTGTTTTGTCTTGATGGTGCTTTAGCAGAGGCTCTAAGGGTTGTATGTCGTGAATATCAAGGTTGTGGAGTGCCTACTGGGGGGTGTGATGAATTTTTGAAAAATGTTCTCTAAGAAACTTGTATTTTTTTCATTTAAAAATTCCTAGCGTCTATAACAAAATCGGTAGGGTTGTTTTGTCTTGATGGTGCTTTAGCAGAGGCTCTAAGGGTTGTATGTCGTCAATATCAAGATTGCAGAACGCCTATGGGGGATGTAGTGAATTTTTGAAAAATGTTCTCTAAGAAACTTGTATCTTTTTCTTTTAAAAATTCGTAGCCTCTATAACAAAATCGGTAAAGCTGTCTTGTCTTTATCGTGCTATAGTAGAGCCTCTGAGGGTTGTATGCCGTGAATATCAAGGTTGCAGAACACCTATGGGGGATGTAGTGAATTTTTGAAAAGTGTTCTCTAAGAGACTTGTATCTTTTTCTTTAAAAAATTCCTAGCGTCTATAACAAAATCGGTAGGGTTGTTTTGTCTTGATGGTGCTTTAGCAGAGGCTCTAAGGGTTGTATGTCGTGAATATCAAGGTTGTGGAGTGCCTACTGGGGGTGTGATGAATTTTTGAAAAATGTTCTCTAAGAAACTTGTATCTTTTTCTTTAAAAAATTCCTAGCGTCTATAACAAAATCGGTAGGGTTGTTTTGTCTTGATGGTGCTTTAGCAGAGGCTCTAAGGGTTGTATGTCGTGAATATCAAGGTTGTGGAGTGCCTACTGGGGGTGTGATGAATTTTTGAAAAATGTTCTCTAAGAAACTCGTATTTTTTTCATTTAAAAATTCCTAGCGTCTATAACACAATCGGTAGGGCTGTTTTGTCTTGATGGCGCCTTAGCAGAGGCTCGAAGGGTTGTGTGTCGTGAATATTAAGGTTGTGGAGTGCCTACTGGGGGTGTGATGAATTTTTGAAAAATGTTCTCTAAGAAACTTGTATTTTTTTCTTTTAAAAATTCCTAGCGTCTATAACACAATCGGTAGGGCTGTTTTGTCTTGATGGCGCCTTAGCAGAGGCTCGAAGGGTTGTGTGTCGTGAATATTAAGGTTGTGGAGTGCCTACTGGGGGTGTGATGAATTTTTGAAAAATGTTCTCTAAGAAACTTGTATTTTTTTCATTTAAAAATTCCTAGCGTCTATAACACAATCGGTAGGGCTGTTTTGTCTTGATGGCGCCTTAGCAGAGGCTCGAAGGGTTGTGTGTCGTGAATATTAAGGTTGTGGAGTGCATACTGGGGGTGTGATGAATTTTTGAAAAATGTTCTCTAAGAAACTTGTATTTTTTTCTTTTAAAAATTCCTAGCGTCTATAACACAATCGGTAGGGCTGTTTTGTCTTGATGGCGCCTTAGCAGAGGCTCGAAGGGTTGTATGTCGTGAATATCAAGGTTGTGGAGTGCCTACTGGGGGTGTGATGAATTTTTGAAAAATGTTCTCTAAGAAACTTGTATTTTTTTCATTTAAAAATTCCTAGCGTCTATAACAAAATCGGTAGGGCTGTTTTGTCTTGATGGTGCTTTAGCAGAGGCTCTAAGGGTTGTATGCCGTGAATATCTAGGTTGTGGAGTGCCTACTGGGGGTGTGATGAATTTTTGAAAAATGTTCTCTAAGAAACTTGTATTTTTTTCTTTTAAAAATTCCTAGCGTCTATAACAAAATCGGTAGGGCTGTTTTGTCTTGATGGTGCTTTAGCAGAGGCTCTAAGGGTTGTATGCCGTGAATATCTAGGTTGTGGAGTGCCTACTGGGGGTGTGATGAATTTTTGAAAAATGTTCTCTAAGAAACTTGTATTTTTTTCATTTAAAAATTCCTAGCGTCTATAACACAATCGGTAGGGCTGTTTTGTCTTGATGGCGCCTTAGCAGAGGCTCGAAGGGTTGTGTGTCGTGAATATTAAGGTTGTGGAGTGCCTACTGGGGGTGTGATGAATTTTTGAAAAATGTTCTCTAAGAAACTTGTATTTTTTTCTTTTAAAAATTCCTAGCGTCTATAACAAAATCGGTAGGGCTGTTTTGTCTTGATGGTGCTTTAGCAGAGGCTCTAAGGGTTGTATGCCGTGAATATCTAGGTTGTGGAGTGCCTACTGGGGGTGTGATGAATTTTTGAAAAATGTTCTCTAAGAAACTTGTATTTTTTTCATTTAAAAATTCCTAGCGTCTATAACAAAATCGGTAGGGCTGTTTTGTCTTGATGGTGCTTTAGCAGAGGCTCTAAGGGTTGTATGCCGTGAATATCTAGGTTGTGGAGTGCCTACTGGGGGTGTGATGAATTTTTGAAAAATGTTCTCTAAGAAACTTGTATTTTTTTCTTTTAAAAATTCCTAGCGTCTATAACAAAATCGGTAGGGCTGTTTTGTCTTGATGGTGCTTTAGCAGAGGCTCTAAGGGTTGTATGCCGTGAATATCTAGGTTGTGGAGTGCCTACTGGGGGTGTGATGAATTTTTGAAAAATGTTCTCTAAGAAACTTGTATTTTTTTCATTTAAAAATTCCTAGCGTCTATAACAAAATCGGTAGGGCTGTTTTGTCTTGATGGTGCTTTAGCAGAGGCTCTAAGGGTTGTATGCCGTGAATATCTAGGTTGTGGAGTGCCTACTGGGGGTGTGATGAATTTTTGAAAAATGTTCTCTAAGAAACTTGTATTTTTTTCTTTTAAAAATTCCTAGCGTCTATAACAAAATCGGTAGGGCTGTTTTGTCTTGATGGTGCTTTAGCAGAGGCTCTAAGGGTTGTATGCCGTGAATATCTAGGTTGTGGAGTGCCTACTGGGGGTGTGATGAATTTTTGAAAAATGTTCTCTAAGAAACTTGTATTTTTTTCTTTTAAAAATTCCTAGCGTCTATAACAAAATCGGTAGGGTTGTTTTGTCTTGATGGTGCTTTAGCAGAGGCTCTAAGGGTTGTATGTCGTGAATATCAAGGTTGTGGAGTGCCTACTGGGGGTGTGATGAATTTTTGAAAAATATTCTCTAAGAAACTTGTATTTTTTTCTTTTAAAAATTCGTAGCCTCTATAGCAAAATCGGTAGGGCTGTTTTGTCTTTATCGTGCTTTAGTAGAGGCTCTGGGGACTGTATGTCGTAAATATCAATGTCGTGAAACGCCTACTGGGGGTGTGATGAATTTTTGAAAAATGTTCTGTAAGAAACTTGTATCTTTTTCTTTTAAAAATTCGTAGCCTCTATAACAAAATCGGTAAAGCTGTTTTGTCTTTATCGTGCTATAGTAGAGCCTCTGAGGGTTGTATGCCGTGAATATCAAGGTTGCAGAACACCTATGGGGGATGTAGTGAATTTTTGAAAAGTGTTTTCTAAGAGACTTGTATCTTTTTCTTTAAAAAATTCCTAGCGTCTATAACAAAATCGGTAGGGTTGTTTTGTCTTGATAGTGCTTTAGCAGAGGCTCTAAGGGTTGTATGTCGTGAATATCAAGGTTGTGGAGTGCCTACTGGGGGGTGTGATGAATTTTTGAAAAATGTTCTCTAAGAAACTTGTATTTTTTTCATTTAAAAATTCCTAGCGTCTATAACAAAATCGGTAGGGTTGTTTTGTCTTGATGGTGCTTTAGCAGAGGCTCTAAGGGTTGTATGTCGTCAATATCAAGATTGCAGAACGCCTATGGGGGATGTAGTGAATTTTTGAAAAATGTTCTCTAAGAAACTTGTATCTTTTTCTTTTAAAAATTCGTAGCCTCTATAACAAAATCGGTAAAGCTGTCTTGTCTTTATCGTGCTATAGTAGAGCCTCTGAGGGTTGTATGCCGTGAATATCAAGGTTGCAGAACACCTATGGGGGATGTAGTGAATTTTTGAAAAGTGTTCTCTAAGAGACTTGTATCTTTTTCTTTAAAAAATTCCTAGCGTCTATAACAAAATCGGTAGGGTTGTTTTGTCTTGATGGTGCTTTAGCAGAGGCTCTAAGGGTTGTATGTCGTGAATATCAAGGTTGTGGAGTGCCTACTGGGGGGTGTGATGAATTTTTGAAAAATGTTCTCTAAGAAACTTGTATTTTTTTCATTTAAAAATTCCTAGCGTCTATAACAAAATCGGTAGGGTTGTTTTGTCTTGATGGTGCTTTAGCAGAGGCTCTAAGGGTTGTATGTCGTCAATATCAAGATTGCAGAACGCCTATGGGGGATGTAGTGAATTTTTGAAAAATGTTCTCTAAGAAACTTGTATCTTTTTCTTTTAAAAATTCGTAGCCTCTATAACAAAATCGGTAAAGCTGTCTTGTCTTTATCGTGCTATAGTAGAGCCTCTGAGGGTTGTATGCCGTGAATATCAAGGTTGCAGAACACCTATGGGGGATGTAGTGAATTTTTGAAAAGTGTTCTCTAAGAGACTTGTATCTTTTTCTTTAAAAAATTCCTAGCGTCTATAACAAAATCGGTAGGGTTGTTTTGTCTTGATGGTGCTTTAGCAGAGGCTCTAAGGGTTGTATGTCGTGAATATCAAGGTTGTGGAGTGCCTACTGGGGGTGTGATGAATTTTTGAAAAATGTTCTCTAAGAAACTTGTATTTTTTTCATTTAAAAATTCCTAGCGTCTATAACAAAATCGGTAGGGTTGTTTTGTCTTGATGGTGCTTTAGCAGAGGCTCTAAGGGTTGTATGTCGTGAATATCAAGGTTGTGGAGTGCCTACTGGGGGTGTGAAGAATTTTTGAAAAATGTTCTCTAAGAAACTTGTATTTTTTTCATTTAAAAATTCCTAGCGTCTATAACAACATCGGTAGGGTTGTTTTGTCTTGATGGTGCTTTAGCAGAGGCTCTAAGGGTTGTATGTCGTGAATATCAAGGTTGTGGAGTGCCTACTGGGGGTGTGATGAATTTTTGAAAAATATTCTCTAAGAAACTTGTATTTTTTTCTTTTAAAAATTCGTAGCCTCTATAGCAAAATCGGTAGGGCTGTTTTGTCTTTATCGTGCTTTAGTAGAGGCTCTGGGGACTGTATGTCGTAAATATCAATGTCGTGAAACGCCTACTGGGGGTGTGATGAATTTTTGAAAAATGTTCTGTAAGAAACTTGTATCTTTTTCTTTTAAAAATTCGTAGCCTCTATAACAAAATCGGTAAAGCTGTTTTGTCTTTATCGTGCTATAGTAGAGCCTCTGAGGGTTGTATGCCGTGAATATCAAGGTTGCAGAACACCTATGGGGGATGTAGTGAATTTTTGAAAAGTGTTTTCTAAGAGACTTGTATCTTTTTCTTTAAAAAATTCCTAGCGTCTATAACAAAATCGGTAGGGTTGTTTTGTCTTGATGGTGCTTTAGCAGAGGCTCTAAGGGTTGTATGTCGTGAATATCAAGGTTGTGGAGTGCCTACTGGGGGGTGTGATGAATTTTTGAAAAATGTTCTCTAAGAAACTTGTATTTTTTTCATTTAAAAATTCCTAGCGTCTATAACAAAATCGGTAGGGTTGTTTTGTCTTGATGGTGCTTTAGCAGAGGCTCTAAGGGTTGTATGTCGTCAATATCAAGATTGCAGAACGCCTATGGGGGATGTAGTGAATTTTTGAAAAATGTTCTCTAAGAAACTTGTATCTTTTTCTTTTAAAAATTCGTAGCCTCTATAACAAAATCGGTAAAGCTGTCTTGTCTTTATCGTGCTATAGTAGAGCCTCTGAGGGTTGTATGCCGTGAATATCAAGGTTGCAGAACACCTATGGGGGATGTAGTGAATTTTTGAAAAGTGTTCTCTAAGAGACTTGTATCTTTTTCTTTAAAAAATTCCTAGCGTCTATAACAAAATCGGTAGGGTTGTTTTGTCTTGATGGTGCTTTAGCAGAGGCTCTAAGGGTTGTATGTCGTGAATATCAAGGTTGTGGAGTGCCTACTGGGGGGTGTGATGAATTTTTGAAAAATGTTCTCTAAGAAACTTGTATTTTTTTCATTTAAAAATTCCTAGCGTCTATAACAAAATCGGTAGGGTTGTTTTGTCTTGATGGTGCTTTAGCAGAGGCTCTAAGGGTTGTATGTCGTCAATATCAAGATTGCAGAACGCCTATGGGGGATGTAGTGAATTTTTGAAAAATGTTCTCTAAGAAACTTGTATCTTTTTCTTTTAAAAATTCGTAGCCTCTATAACAAAATCGGTAAAGCTGTCTTGTCTTTATCGTGCTATAGTAGAGCCTCTGAGGGTTGTATGCCGTGAATATCAAGGTTGCAGAACACCTATGGGGGATGTAGTGAATTTTTGAAAAGTGTTCTCTAAGAGACTTGTATCTTTTTCTTTAAAAAATTCCTAGCGTCTATAACAAAATCGGTAGGGTTGTTTTGTCTTGATGGTGCTTTAGCAGAGGCTCTAAGGGTTGTATGTCGTGAATATCAAGGTTGTGGAGTGCCTACTGGGGGTGTGATGAATTTTTGAAAAATGTTCTCTAAGAAACTTGTATCTTTTTCTTTAAAAAATTCCTAGCGTCTATAACAAAATCGGTAGGGTTGTTTTGTCTTGATGGTGCTTTAGCAGAGGCTCTAAGGGTTGTATGTCGTGAATATCAAGGTTGTGGAGTGCCTACTGGGGGTGTGATGAATTTTTGAAAAATGTTCTCTAATAAACTCGTATTTTTTTCATTTAAAAATTCCTAGCGTCTATAACACAATCGGTAGGGCTGTTTTGTCTTGATGGCGCCTTAGCAGAGGCTCGAAGGGTTGTGTGTCGTGAATATTAAGGTTGTGGAGTGCCTACTGGGGGTGTGATGAATTTTTGAAAAATGTTCTCTAAGAAACTTGTATTTTTTTCTTTTAAAAATTCCTAGCGTCTATAACACAATCGGTAGGGCTGTTTTGTCTTGATGGCGCCTTAGCAGAGGCTCGAAGGGTTGTGTGTCGTGAATATTAAGGTTGTGGAGTGCCTACTGGGGGTGTGATGAATTTTTGAAAAATGTTCTCTAAGAAACTTGTATTTTTTTCATTTAAAAATTCCTAGCGTCTATAACACAATCGGTAGGGCTGTTTTGTCTTGATGGCGCCTTAGCAGAGGCTCGAAGGGTTGTGTGTCGTGAATATTAAGGTTGTGGAGTGCATACTGGGGGTGTGATGAATTTTTGAAAAATGTTCTCTAAGAAACTTGTATTTTTTTCTTTTAAAAATTCCTAGCGTCTATAACACAATCGGTAGGGCTGTTTTGTCTTGATGGCGCCTTAGCAGAGGCTCGAAGGGTTGTATGTCGTGAATATCAAGGTTGTGGAGTGCCTACTGGGGGTGTGATGAATTTTTGAAAAATGTTCTCTAAGAAACTTGTATTTTTTTCATTTAAAAATTCCTAGCGTCTATAACAAAATCGGTAGGGCTGTTTTGTCTTGATGGTGCTTTAGCAGAGGCTCTAAGGGTTGTATGTCGTGAATATCAAGGTTGTGGAGTGCCTACTGGGGGGTGTGATGAATTTTTGAAAAATGTTCTCTAAGAAACTGGTATTTTTTTCATTTAAAAATTCCTAGCGTCTATAATAAAATCGGTAGGGTTGTTTTGTCTTGATGGTGCTTTAGCAGAGGCTCTAAGGGTTGTATGTCGTGAATATCAAGGTTGTGGAGTGCCTACTGGGGGGTGTGATGAATTTTTGAAAAATGTTCTCTAAGAAACTTGTATGTTTTTCTTTTAAAAATTCGTAGCCTCTATAACAAAATCGGTAAAGCTGTTTTGTCTTTATCGTGCTATAGTAGAGCCTCTGAGGGTTGTATGCCGTGAATATCAAGGTTGCAGAACACCTATGGGGGATGTAGTGAATTTTTGAAAAGTGTTCTCTAAGAGACTTGTATCTTTTTCTTTAAAAAATTCCTAGCGTCTATAACAAAATCGGTAGGGTTGTTTTGTCTTGATGGTGCTTTAGCAGAGGCTCTAAGGGTTGTATGTCGTGAATATCAAGGTTGTGGAGTGCCTACTGGGGGTGTGATGAATTTTTGAAAAATGTTCTCTAAGAAACTTGTATTTTTTTCATTTAAAAATTCCTAGCGTCTATAATAAAATCGGTAGGGTTGTTTTGTCTTGATGGTGCTTTAGCAGAGGCTCTAAGGGTTGTATGTCGTGAATATCAAGGTTGTGGAGTGCCTACTGGGGGTGTGATGAATTTTTGAAAAATGTTCTCTAAGAAACTTGTATTTTTTTCATTTAAAAATTCCTAGCGTCTATAATAAAATCGGTAGGGTTGTTTTGTCTTGATGGTGCTTTAGCAGAGGCTCTAAGGGTTGTATGTCGTGAATATCAAGGTTGTGGAGTGCCTACTGGGGGTGTGATGAATTTTTGAAAAATGTTCTCTAAGAAACTTGTATTTTTTTCATTTAAAAATTCCTAGCGTCTATAATAAAATCGGTAGGGTTGTTTTGTCTTGATGGTGCTTTAGCAGAGGCTCTAAGGGTTGTATGTCGTGAATATCAAGGTTGTGGAGTGCCTACTGGGGGTGTGATGAATTTTTGAAAAATGTTCTCTAAGAAACTTGTATTTTTTTCTTTTAAAAATTCGTAGCCTCTATAACAAAATCGGTAAAGCTGTTTTGTCTTTATCGTGCTATAGTAGAGCCTCTGAGGGTTGAATGCCGTGAGTATCAAGGTTGTGGAGTGCCTACTGGGGGTGTGATGAATTTTTGAAAAATGTTCTCTAAGAAACTTGTATTTTTTTCATTTAAAAATTCCTAGCGTCTATAATAAAATCGGTAGGGTTGTTTTGTCTTGATGGTGCTTTAGCAGAGGCTCTAAGGGTTGTATGTCGTGAATATCAAGGTTGTGGAGTGCCTACTGGGGGTGTGATGAATTTTTGAAAAATGTTCTCTAAGAAACTTGTATTTTTTTCATTTAAAAATTCCTAGCGTCTATAACAAAATCGGTAGGGTTGTTTTGTCTTGATGGTGCTTTAGCAGAGGCTCTAAGGGTTGTATGTCGTGAATATCAAGGTTGTGGAGTGCCTACTGGGGGTGTGATGAATTTTTGAAAAATGTTCTCTAAGAAACTTGTATTTTTTTCTTTTAAAAATTCGTAGCCTCTATAACAAAATCGGTAAAGCTGTTTTGTCTTTATCGTGCTATAGTAGAGCCTCTGAGGGTTGTATGCCGTGAATATCAAGGTTGTGGAGTGCCTACTGGGGGTGTGATGAATTTTTGAAAAATGTTCTCTAAGAAACTTGTATTTTTTTCTTTTAAAAATTCGTAGCCTCTATAACAAAATCGGTAAAGCTGTTTTGTCTTTATCGTGCTATAGTAGAGCCTCTGAGGGTTGTATGCCGTGAATATCAAGGTTGTGGAGTGCCTACTGGGGGTGTGATGAATTTTTGAAAAATGTTCTCTAAGAAACTTGTATTTTTTTCATTTAAAAATTCCTAGCGTCTATAATAAAATCGGTAGGGTTGTTTTGTCTTGATGGTGCTTTAGCAGAGGCTCTAAGGGTTGTATGTCGTGAATATCAAGGTTGTGGAGTGCCTACTGGGGGTGTGATGAATTTTTGAAAAATGTTCTCTAAGAAACTTGTATTTTTTTCATTTAAAAATTCCTAGCGTCTATAACAAAATCGGTAGGGTTGTTTTGTCTTGATGGTGCTTTAGCAGAGGCTCTAAGGGTTGTATGTCGTGAATATCAAGGTTGTGGAGTGCCTACTGGGGGTGTGATGAATTTTTGAAAAATGTTCTCTAAGAAACTTGTATTTTTTTCTTTTAAAAATTCGTAGCCTCTATAACAAAATCGGTAAAGCTGTTTTGTCTTTATCGTGCTATAGTAGAGCCTCTGAGGGTTGTATGCCGTGAATATCAAGGTTGTGGAGTGCCTACTGGGGGTGTGATGAATTTTTGAAAAATGTTCTCTAAGAAACTTGTATTTTTTTCATTTAAAAATTCCTAGCGTCTATAATAAAATCGGTAGGGTTGTTTTGTCTTGATGGTGCTTTAGCAGAGGCTCTAAGGGTTGTATGTCGTGAATATCAAGGTTGTGGAGTGCCTACTGGGGGTGTGATGAATTTTTGAAAAATGTTCTCTAAGAAACTTGTATTTTTTTCTTTTAAAAATTCGTAGCCTCTATAACAAAATCGGTAAAGCTGTTTTGTCTTTATCGTGCTATAGTAGAGCCTCTGAGGGTTGTATGCCGTAAATATCAAGGTTGCCGAACACCTATGGGGGATGTAGTGAATTTTTGAAAAGTGTTCTCTAAGAGACTTGTATCTTTTTCTTTAAAAAATTCCTAGCGTCTATAACAAAATCGGTAGGGTTGTTTTGTCTTGATGGTGCTTTAGCAGAGGCTCTAAGGGTTGTATGTCGTGAATATCAAGGTTGTGGAGTGCCTACTGGGGGTGTGATGAATTTTTGAAAAATGTTCTCTAAGAAACTTGTATTTTTTTCATTTAAAAATTCCTAGCGTCTATAATAAAATCGGTAGGGTTGTTTTGTCTTGATGGTGCTTTAGCAGAGGCTCTAAGGGTTGTATGTCGTGAATATCAAGGTTGTGGAGTGCCTACTGGGGGGTGTGATGAATTTTTGAAAAATGTTCTCTAAGAAACTTGTATGTTTTTCTTTTAAAAATTCGTAGCCTCTGTAACAAAATCGGTAAAGCTGTTTTGTCTTTATCGTGCTATAGTAGAGCCTCTGAGGGTTGTATGCCGTGAATATCAAGGTTGCAGAACACCTATGGGGGATGTAGTGAATTTTTGAAAAGTGTTCTCTAAGAGACTTGTATCTTTTTCTTTAAAAAATTCCTAGCGTCTATAACAAAATCGGTAGGGTTGTTTTGTCTTGATGGTGCTTTAGCAGAGGCTCTAAGGGTTGTATGTCGTGAATATCAAGGTTGTGGAGTGCCTACTGGGGGTGTGATGAATTTTTGAAAAATGTTCTCTAAGAAACTTGTATTTTTTTCATTTAAAAATTCCTAGCGTCTATAATAAAATCGGTAGGGTTGTTTTGTCTTGATGGTGCTTTAGCAGAGGCTCTAAGGGTTGTATGTCGTGAATATCAAGGTTGTGGAGTGCCTACTGGGGGGTGTGATGAATTTTTGAAAAATGTTCTCTAAGAAACTTGTATGTTTTTCTTTTAAAAATTCGTAGCCTCTATAACAAAATCGGTAAAGCTGTTTTGTCTTTATCGTGCTATAGTAGAGCCTCTGAGGGTTGTATGCCGTGAATATCAAGGTTGCAGAACACCTATGGGGGATGTAGTGAATTTTTGAAAAGTGTTCTCTAAGAGACTTGTATCTTTTTCTTTAAAAAATTCCTAGCGTCTATAACAAAATCGGTAGGGTTGTTTTGTCTTGATGGTGCTTTAGCAGAGGCTCTAAGGGTTGTATGTCGTGAATATCAAGGTTGTGGAGTGCCTACTGGGGGTGTGATGAATTTTTGAAAAATGTTCTCTAAGAAACTTGTATTTTTTCATTTAAAAATTCCTAGCGTCTATAATAAAATCGGTAGGGTTGTTTTGTCTTGATGGTGCTTTAGCAGAGGCTCTAAGGGTTGTATGTCGTGAATATCAAGGTTGTGGAGTGCCTACTGGGGGGTGTGATGAATTTTTGAAAAATGTTCTCTAAGAAACTTGTATGTTTTTCTTTTAAAAATTCGTAGCCTCTATAACAAAATCGGTAAAGCTGTTTTGTCTTTATCGTGCTATAGTAGAGCCTCTGAGGGTTGTATGCCGTGAATATCAAGGTTGCAGAACACCTATGGGGGATGTAGTGAATTTTTGAAAAGTGTTCTCTAAGAGACTTGTATCTTTTTCTTTAAAAAATTCCTAGCGTCTATAACAAAATCGGTAGGGTTGTTTTGTCTTGATGGTGCTTTAGCAGAGGCTCTAAGGGTTGTATGTCGTGAATATCAAGGTTGTGGAGTGCCTACTGGGGGGTGTGATGAATTTTTGAAAAATGTTCTCTAAGAAACTTGTATGTTTTTCTTTTAAAAATTCGTAGCCTCTATAACAAAATCGGTAAAGCTGTTTTGTCTTTATCGTGCTATAGTAGAGCCTCTGAGGGTTGTATGCCGTGAATATCAAGGTTGCAGAACACCTATGGGGGATGTAGTGAATTTTTGAAAAGTGTTCTCTAAGAGACTTGTATCTTTTTCTTTAAAAAATTCCTAGCGTCTATAACAAAATCGGTAGGGTTGTTTTGTCTTGATGGTGCTTTAGCAGAGGCTCTAAGGGTTGTATGTCGTGAATATCAAGGTTGTGGAGTGCCTACTGGGGGTGTGATGAATTTTTGAAAAATGTTCTCTAAGAAACTTGTATTTTTTTCTTTTAAAAATTCGTAGCCTCTATAACAAAATCGGTAAAGCTGTTTTGTCTTTATCGTGCTATAGTAGAGCCTCTGAGGGTTGTATGCCGTGAATATCAAGGTTGTGGAGTGCCTACTGGGGGTGTGATGAATTTTTGAAAAATGTTCTCTAAGAAACTTGTATTTTTTTCATTTAAAAATTCCTAGCGTCTATAATAAAATCGGTAGGGTTGTTTTGTCTTGATGGTGCTTTAGCAGAGGCTCTAAGGGTTGTATGTCGTGAATATCAAGGTTGTGGAGTGCCTACTGGGGGTGTGATGAATTTTTGAAAAATGTTCTCTAAGAAACTTGTATTTTTTTCATTTAAAAATTCCTAGCGTCTATAACAAAATCGGTAGGGTTGTTTTGTCTTGATGGTGCTTTAGCAGAGGCTCTAAGGGTTGTATGTCGTGAATATCAAGGTTGTGGAGTGCCTACTGGGGGTGTGATGAATTTTTGAAAAATGTTCTCTAAGAAACTTGTATTTTTTTCATTTAAAAATTCCTAGCGTCTATAATAAAATCGGTAGGGTTGTTTTGTCTTGATGGTGCTTTAGCAGAGGCTCTAAGGGTTGTATGTCGTGAATATCAAGGTTGTGGAGTGCCTACTGGGGGTGTGATGAATTTTTGAAAAATGTTCTCTAAGAAACTTGTATTTTTTTCATTTAAAAATTCCTAGCGTCTATAATAAAATCGGTAGGGTTGTTTTGTCTTGATGGTGCTTTAGCAGAGGCTCTAAGGGTTGTATGTCGTGAATATCAAGGTTGTGGAGTGCCTACTGGGGGGTGTGATGAATTTTTGAAAAATGTTCTCTAAGAAACTTGTATGTTTTTCTTTTAAAAATTCGTAGCCTCTATAACAAAATCGGTAAAGCTGTTTTGTCTTTATCGTGCTATAGTAGAGCCTCTGAGGGTTGTATGCCGTGAATATCAAGGTTGCAGAACACCTATGGGGGATGTAGTGAATTTTTGAAAAGTGTTCTCTAAGAGACTTGTATCTTTTTCTTTAAAAAATTCCTAGCGTCTATAACAAAATCGGTAGGGTTGTTTTGTCTTGATGGTGCTTTAGCAGAGGCTCTAAGGGTTGTATGTCGTGAATATCAAGGTTGTGGAGTGCCTACTGGGGGTGTGATGAATTTTTGAAAAATGTTCTCTAAGAAACTTGTATTTTTTTCATTTAAAAATTCCTAGCGTCTATAATAAAATCGGTAGGGTTGTTTTGTCTTGATGGTGCTTTAGCAGAGGCTCTAAGGGTTGTATGTCGTGAATATCAAGGTTGTGGAGTGCCTACTGGGGGGTGTGATGAATTTTTGAAAAATGTTCTCTAAGAGACTTGTATGTTTTTCTTTTAAAAATTCGTAGCCTCTATAACAAAATCGGTAAAGCTGTTTTGTCTTTATCGTGCTATAGTAGAGCCTCTGAGGGTTGTATGCCGTGAATATCAAGGTTGCAGAACACCTATGGGGGATGTAGTGAATTTTTGAAAAGTGTTCTCTAAGAGACTTGTATCTTTTTCTTTAAAAAATTCCTAGCGTCTATAACAAAATCGGTAGGGTTGTTTTGTCTTGATGGTGCTTTAGCAGAGGCTCTAAGGGTTGTATGTCGTGAATATCAAGGTTGTGGAGTGCCTACTGGGGGTGTGATGAATTTTTGAAAAATGTTCTCTAAGAAACTTGTATTTTTTTCATTTAAAAATTCCTAGCGTCTATAATAAAATCGGTAGGGTTGTTTTGTCTTGATGGTGCTTTAGCAGAGGCTCTAAGGGTTGTATGTCGTGAATATCAAGGTTGTGGAGTGCCTACTGGGGGTGTGATGAATTTTTGAAAAATGTTCTCTAAGAAACTTGTATTTTTTTCATTTAAAAATTCCTAGCGTCTATAATAAAATCGGTAGGGTTGTTTTGTCTTGATGGTGCTTTAGCAGAGGCTCTAAGGGTTGTATGTCGTGAATATCAAGGTTGTGGAGTGCCTACTGGGGGGTGTGATGAATTTTTGAAAAATGTTCTCTAAGAAACTTGTATTTTTTTCATTTAAAAATTCCTAGCGTCTATAACAAAATCGGTAGGGTTGTTTTGTCTTGATGGTGCTTTAGCAGAGGCTCTAAGGGTTGTATGTCGTGAATATCAAGGTTGTGGAGTGCCTACTGGGGGTGTGATGAATTTTTGAAAAATGTTCTCTAAGAAACTTGTATTTTTTTCTTTTAAAAATTCGTAGCCTCTATAACAAAATCGGTAAAGCTGTTTTGTCTTTATCGTGCTATAGTAGAGCCTCTGAGGGTTGTATGCCGTGAATATCAAGGTTGTGGAGTGCCTACTGGGGGTGTGATGAATTTTTGAAAAATGTTCTCTAAGAAACTTGTATTTTTTTCATTTAAAAATTCCTAGCGTCTATAATAAAATCGGTAGGGTTGTTTTGTCTTGATGGTGCTTTAGCAGAGGCTCTAAGGGTTGTATGTCGTGAATATCAAGGTTGTGGAGTGCCTACTGGGGGTGTGATGAATTTTTGAAAAATGTTCTCTAAGAAACTTGTATTTTTTTCATTTAAAAATTCCTAGCGTCTATAACAAAATCGGTAGGGTTGTTTTGTCTTGATGGTGCTTTAGCAGAGGCTCTAAGGGTTGTATGTCGTGAATATCAAGGTTGTGGAGTGCCTACTGGGGGGTGTGATGAATTTTTGAAAAATGTTCTCTAAGAGACTTGTATGTTTTTCTTTTAAAAATTCGTAGCCTCTATAACAAAATCGGTAAAGCTGTTTTGTCTTTATCGTGCTATAGTAGAGCCTCTGAGGGTTGTATGCCGTGAATATCAAGGTTGCAGAACACCTATGGGGGATGTAGTGAATTTTTGAAAAGTGTTCTCTAAGAGACTTGTATCTTTTTCTTTAAAAAATTCCTAGCGTCTATAACAAAATCGGTAGGGTTGTTTTGTCTTGATGGTGCTTTAGCAGAGGCTCTAAGGGTTGTATGTCGTGAATATCAAGGTTGTGGAGTGCCTACTGGGGGTGTGATGAATTTTTGAAAAATGTTCTCTAAGAAACTTGTATTTTTTTCTTTTAAAAATTCGTAGCCTCTATAACAAAATCGGTAAAGCTGTTTTGTCTTTATCGTGCTATAGTAGAGCCTCTGAGGGTTGTATGCCGTGAATATCAAGGTTGTGGAGTGCCTACTGGGGGTGTGATGAATTTTTGAAAAATGTTCTCTAAGAAACTTGTATTTTTTTCATTTAAAAATTCCTAGCGTCTATAATAAAATCGGTAGGGTTGTTTTGTCTTGATGGTGCTTTAGCAGAGGCTCTAAGGGTTGTATGTCGTGAATATCAAGGTTGTGGAGTGCCTACTGGGGGTGTGATGAATTTTTGAAAAATGTTCTCTAAGAAACTTGTATTTTTTTCTTTTAAAAATTCGTAGCCTCTATAACAAAATCGGTAAAGCTGTTTTGTCTTTATCGTGCTATAGTAGAGCCTCTGAGGGTTGTATGCCGTGAATATCAAGGTTGTGGAGTGCCTACTGGGGGTGTGATGAATTTTTGAAAAATGTTCTCTAAGAAACTTGTATTTTTTTCATTTAAAAATTCCTAGCGTCTATAATAAAATCGGTAGGGTTGTTTTGTCTTGATGGTGCTTTAGCAGAGGCTCTAAGGGTTGTATGTCGTGAATATCAAGGTTGTGGAGTGCCTACTGGGGGTGTGATGAATTTTTGAAAAATGTTCTCTAAGAAACTTGTATTTTTTTCATTTAAAAATTCCTAGCGTCTATAACAAAATCGGTAGGGTTGTTTTGTCTTGATGGTGCTTTAGCAGAGGCTCTAAGGGTTGTATGTCGTGAATATCAAGGTTGTGGAGTGCCTACTGGGGGGTGTGATGAATTTTTGAAAAATGTTCTCTAAGAGACTTGTATGTTTTTCTTTTAAAAATTCGTAGCCTCTATAACAAAATCGGTAAAGCTGTTTTGTCTTTATCGTGCTATAGTAGAGGCTCTAAGGGTTGTATGTCGTGAATATCAAGGTTGCAGAACACCTATGGGGGATGTAGTGAATTTTTGAAAAGTGTTCTCTAAGAGACTTGTATCTTTTTCTTTAAAAAATTCCTAGCGTCTATAACAAAATCGGTAGGGTTGTTTTGTCTTGATGGTGCTTTAGCAGAGGCTCTAAGGGTTGTATGTCGTGAATATCAAGGTTGTGGAGTGCCTACTGGGGGTGTGATGAATTTTTGAAAAATGTTCTCTAAGAAACTTGTATTTTTTTCATTTAAAAATTCCTAGCGTCTATAACAAAATCGGCTGTCTATAACAAAAATAGGGCTGTGTTGTCTTTCTGGTGCCGTATTAGAGGCTCCGAGGGTTGTTTGTTAAACTAAAGTATATCTCTATTAATTTGTTATCGTAGATTAAAAATATAAAAGTTTTATTGCACAACTCCAAACCCCCTAATCTGTTTCAGGTTTAGAACAGGTTCCCATCCCGGTAATAAACGGCATCAACAATGAAATGTTGGACTTCTGCAATTACTCCATTAAACGTGTTCCAATGGAGGGTGTCCACTTGAACACCGATTCTGATTTCCTGTGCGGATGCGACTGCGACGACGACTGTATAGTAAGTAGATATATCCTGAGAGGTATGAATACTTTTTATACTCTTCAACCATTCATAATTGTCCGTAGGATAAAACTAAGTGTGCCTGCTGGAAGATGACCCTGGAGGGTGCCAAATACATCGCCAGGGACGTCGATCCCAATTCCGTGGGCTACATCTACAGGAGGCTGCCGGAGCAGGTGATAACCGGCATATACGAGTGCAACTCGAGGTGACGTTGGCCGTAATTCGTCTCGCTCTGGGCGATTAATATCTGTAATGTTTTCTCTCAGGTGTAAATGTAATTCCACCTGCCTGAACAGAGTGGTCCAGAACCCGATGAGCTTGAAATTGCAGGTGTTCAAGACGCATAATCGCGGCTGGGGCATACGGTGCTTGAACGACGTTCCGCAGGGCAGCTTCATATGCATCTACGCTGGCACCATCCATACGGAACAGATGGCCAATGAGGTATGTTTCCAATATGTATTATATTTTTGTGAATGACGGCGTGTGTGGGTTTTTATTTATTTTTATTCTAAAGTTAATATATGTTTTTGTTCATTATCCGTTGCTGTTAAATTTAACATATCAAAACTTAAAAACAATTAATGTAGAATACGTCTCTGGATTTCCGACGATCTAGTATGCCATCTGTTGGTAGCAGGCGGAACTAAGTACTTCTCCGTAGGTGCGCCATCTATTGGAGATTAAATCAATTTTGACAGCCATCTATCGGTCGTGCTTGGAACTTATCACGGATTGTCCTATAGGGAACTGTCTAATTATCTAATTGTCAATGTTACCACTAGATGGCATGTGCACAGAGACGGCTTAAGCCAGTTGGCAAATATTTTTAATAAAAAGAAGAACGTTGAGTTTTTTTTAGTATTAAAACTTGTATACAAAAAGTGTTTTTCTGCACGTTTTTTTACTTTTTACATTTCGTTTTACTTTTCTGAAGGGAAATATTTTTTTAACAGGACGGCATGGCGTACGGTGATGAATACTTTGCCGAGCTGGACTACATCGAAACCGTAGAGAAGTACAAGGAAGACTACGAGGCCGAAGCGTTAGAAGACGAGGAATATCACGAGAAGAGCCCACCGCCGGACGAGGAGGAGGAAGAAGAACCCATCCAGTCTTCGAAGCCGATGAATACGGGCAAAAAACGTTACAATTACACGGAGGACAACGATTTTCTGCCGAGTCAGTCGTTTTCGAGTAAAGGCGAGAACACGAACATCAGGTAAAGGACCTAAATTTATTTCTGTAATAAATAAATTTTTTTTATGCTTAAGGACGAGGCTGCGGAGGAGGAACGGGGACGATAATAAAGCGAGCACCGCGACAGAGGCCAAGACGGAAATAGAGATGAAAATTAAGAAGGAAATCGAAACGAAAATGCCGCTGGAGGGGCTCACTGACGCCATAGAGACTGTCACCATAAGCGACGAGGAAGACGGTATGTCGTTGCGCTTCATGGGTTTTTTTTCTTTCTTAACCCCTTTTAATTTTGCAGAGGACCGGGAAGTGTTGAGTTTCAACCCCAAGACGAGCAGTAATCTGGACGAGAAGGGGCCGACGTATACGTCCGTGAGAGAGCTGTTCGGACAGGATGAGTGCGTGTATGTGATGGACGCCAAAAACGCGGGCAATATCGGCAGATTTCTCAATGTAAGTGTTTTATTTCGGGACTTTTCAGAATGTCAGTGTATATTTTTTTTTGTTTTCAGCACTCATGTTCACCTAACGTGTTTGTTCAGAACGTTTTCGTGGATTCGCACGATCCCAGATTTCCGTGGGTGTCGTTCTTCTCGTCGCAGTTTATCCGGGCCGGCACTGAACTGACGTGGAATTATAACTACGATATCGGCAGCGTACCCGGTAGGGTTTTATATTGTCATTGCGCTTCGTTAGAGTGCAAAGGAAGGTTATTATAATTCTTTATTTAATCAGTTAAATGTATTCTCCATGTAGATTCCGTTACTATTTCTTTGTGATTTTTAAATTTTTTTAAGTGTGCGTTTAGTGTTTCTATAACTTGGCATTCTAACTTCTTTTTTAAGAATATACATATATGTTGTTCATTGAGTGTAGTGAACTTAAGTGAAATAAAGGTTTAATAAGTGAAATGCAGTTTAAAATTATACATTATTTTTAACTTACGTAAATATATACGGGGTATCAGGAAAGCAGAAGAGCGAGGAGGTATTCTTAGAAATTACCAGGAGCACACGGCGAAAACGACTTTGGAATGTCCGCACTCCTAATACTAAATAAAATTATTTTTAATTTAAGGAAAATATATACGGGGTATTAGGAAAGCAGAAGAGCGAGGAGATATTTTTCAAATTATTAGGAACACACGGCAAAATAGTCTTTAGAACTTCCGCACTCCTAATTCTAAATAAAATTATTTTAACTTAGGAAAATATATACGGGGTTATCAGGAAAGCAGAAGAGCGAGGAGGTATTCTTAGAAATTACCAGGAGCACACGGCGAAAACGACTTTGGAATGTCCGCACTCCTAATACTAAATAAAATTATTTTTAATTTAAGGAAAATATATACGGGGTATTAGGAAAGCAGAAGAGAGAGGTGGTATTTTTCAAGATATTAGGAGCGCGCGGCAAAATAGTCTTCAGAATTTTCGCACTCCTAATTCCAAATAAAATTATTTTAACTTGGGAAAATATATACGGGGTATTAGGAAAGCAGAAGAGCGAAGAGGTATTTTTCAAATTATAAGGAGCACACGGCAAAATAGTCTTTAGAACTTCCGCACTCCTAATTCTAAATAAAATTATTTTAACTTGGGAAAATATATACGGGGTATTAGGAAAGCAGAAGGGCGAGGAGATATTTTTCAAATTATTAGGAACACACGGCAAAATAGTCTTTAGAACTTCCGCACTCCTAATTCTAAATAGAATTATTTTAACTTAGGAAAATATATACGGGGTATTAGAAAGCAGAAGAGCGAGGAGGTATTTTCCAATTATTAGGAGCACGCGGCAAAATAGTCTTCAGAATTTCCGTACTCCTAATTCTAAATAAAATTATTTTAACTTAGGAAATTATATACGAGGTATTAGGAAAGCAGAAGAGCGAGGAGTTATTTTTCAAATTATTAGGAATACTTGGCAAAAACTTCTTCGGAATTTACGCACTCCGAATACTAAATAAAAGTATTTTAGCTTAGGAAAATATATACGGGGTATTAACAAAGCAGAAGAGCTAGGAAGTATATTTTTAAATTATTAGGAGCACACAACAAAGACGTCTTCGGAATTTACGCACTTCTAATACTAAGTAAAAGGATTTTAGTTGAGGAAAATGTATACGGTTTATTAAGAAAGCAGAAGAGCGAGGAGGTATATTGTTATATTATTAGGAGCACACGACGAAAACGTCTTCGGAATTTACGCACTCCTAATCCTAAGTAAAAGTATTTTTAACTTACGAAAATATAAACGGGGCATTAGGAAAGCAGAAGAGCGAGGAAGTATTTTTAGAAAATATCAGCATACAAATTGAAAGTATTATTGTACATGTGAAGGATCACCTGTCTTAAGAATATGTATTTTTATTTATGATCGCGCCATCTATTGAACAGAACCTAAACTGAGTGGATTAAATTTCTAACAAGAGTTTCAAGTAGAACAGTAATAGTAGTTTAGTAGTTGCCTATAGTGCCAATAGATGACGTTAACGACAAATTTAATAATTTTTGGGCTACTTACCAACAGATGGCCCAGCTCATGAAAGTTCTATCACGAAATAAGAAAAATAGGGAAATGAAACGCGTTATTATGATGTGAACATTATTTATTTAGTGTTTCATCAATACTTTAGATATAATTTGCAACATATTTTTTAATAGGAGCACACCGCGAAAGCGTCCCCGGAATTTACGCGCTCCTAATAGTAAGTATTAATTATTTTTAACTTCGGAAAATATATACGGGGTATTAGGAAAGCAGAAGAGCGAGGAGGTAAATTGTTAAATTATTAGGAGCACAAGACGAGAACGTCTTCGGAATTTACGCACTCCTCATACTAAGTAAAAGTATTTTTAAGTTAGGAAAATATATACAGGGTATTAGGAAAGCAGAAAAGCGAGGAAGTATATTTTTAAATTATTAGGACCACACGACGAAAACGTCTTTGGAATTTACGCACTCCTAAAACTAAGTCAAATTATTTTTAACTTTGGAAGATATGTACGGGGTATTAGGAAAGTAGATGAGCGAGGATGTATTTTTTAAATTATTAAGAGCACACGGTAAAAACTTCTTTGGAATTTACGCACTCCTAATACTAAATAAAAGTATTTTAGCTTAGGAAAATATATACGGGGTATTAGGAAAACAGAAGAGTGAGGACGTATACTGTTAAATTATTAGGAGCATACAACGAAAACGTCTTCGAAATATACGCACTCCTAATACTATATGAAAGTATTTTTAACTTTGGAAAATATATACGGGGTATTAGGAAAGCAGAAGAGCGAGAAGGAATGTTTTTAAATTATTAGGAGTACACCACGAAGACGCCTTCGGAATATATGCACTCCTAATACTAAATGAAAGGATTTTTAACTTTGGAAAATATATACGGGGTATTAGGAAAGCAGAAGAGCGAGGAGGAATATTTTTAAATTATTAGGAGCACACCACGAAAACGTCTTTGGAATTTACGCACTCCTAATACTAAATAAAAGTATTTTTAACTTAGGAAAATATATACGGGGTATTAGGAAAGCAGAAGAGCGAGGAGGTATATTGTTAAATTATTAGGAGCACACAACGAAAACGTCTTCGGAATATATGCACTCCTAATACTAAATGAAAGGATTTTTAACTTTGGAAAATATATACGGGGTATTAGGAAAGCAGTAGAGCGAGGAGATAAATTGTTAAATTATTAGGAGCACAAGACGAGAACATCTTCGGAATTTACGCACTCCTCATACTAAGTAAAAGTATTTTTAAGTTAGGAAAATATATACGGGGTATTAGGAAAGCAGAAAAGCGAGGAAGTATATTTTTAAATTATTAGGACCACACGACGAAAACGTCTTTGGAATTTACGCACTCCTAATACTAAATAAAAGTATTTTAGCTTAGGAAAATATATACGGGGTATTAGAAAAGCAGAAGAACGAGGAGGTATATTTTTAAATTATTAGGAGCACACGACGAAAACGTCTTCGGAATTTACGCACCTCTAATACTAAATAAGCGTATTTTAGCTTAGGAAAATATATACGGAGTATTAGGAAAGCAGAAAAGCGAGGAGGTAAATTGTTAAATTATTAGGAGCACAAGACGAGAATGTCTTCGGAATTTACGCACTCCTCATACTAGGTAAAAGTATTTTTAACTTAGGAAAATATATACGGGGTATTAGGAAAACAGAAAAGCGAGGAAGTATATTTTTAAATTATTAGGACCACACGACGAAAACGTCTTTGGAATTTACGCACTCCTAAAACTAAGTCAAATTATTTTTAACTTTGGAAGATATGTACGGGGTATTAGGAAAGTAGATGAGCGAGGATGTATTTTTTAAATTATTAAGAGCACACGGTAAAAACTTCTTTGGAATTTACGCACTCCTAATACTAAATAAAAGTATTTTAGCTTAGGAAAATATATACGGGGTATTAGGAAAACAGAAGAGTGAGGACGTATACTGTTAAATTATTAGGAGCATACAACGAAAACGTCTTCGAAATATACGCACTCCTAATACTATATGAAAGTATTTTTAACTTTGGAAAATATATACGGGGTATTAGGAAAACAGAAGAGTGAGGACGTATACTGTTAAATTATTAGGAGCATACAACGAAAACGTCTTCGAAATATACGCACTCCTAATACTATATGAAAGTATTTTTAACTTTGGAAAATATATACGGGGTATTAGGAAAGCAGAAGAGCGAGAAGGAATGTTTTTAAATTATTAGGAGTACACCACGAAGACGCCTTCGGAATATATGCACTCCTAATACTAAATGAAAGGATTTTTAACTTTGGAAAATATATACGGGGTATTAGGAAAGCAGAAAAGCGAGGAAGTATATTTTTAAATTATTAGGACCACACGACGAAAACGTCTTTGGAATTTACGCACTCCTAAAACTAAGTCAAATTATTTTTAACTTTGGAAGATATGTACGGGGTATTAGGAAAGTAGATGAGCGAGGATGTATTTTTTAAATTATTAAGAGCACACGGTAAAAACTTCTTTGGAATTTACGCACTCCTAATACTAAATAAAAGTATTTTTACTAAGGAAAATATATACGGGGTATTAGGAAAACAGAAGAGTGAGGACGTATACTGTTAAATTATTAGGAGCATACAACGAAAACGTCTTCGAAATATACGCACTCCTAATACTATATGAAAGTATTTTTAACTTTGGAAAATATATACGGGGTATTAGGAAAGCAGAAGAGCGAGAAGGAATGTTTTTAAATTATTAGGAGTACACCACGAAGACGCCTTCGGAATATATGCACTCCTAATACTAAATGAAAGGATTTTTAACTTTGGAAAATATATACGGGGTATTAGGAAAGCAGAAGAGCGAGGAGGTAAATTGTTAAATTATTAGGAGCACAAGACGAGAACGGCTTCGGAATTTACGCACTCCTCGTACTAGGTAAAAGAATTTTTAACTTAGGAAAATATATACGGGATATTAAGAAAGCAGAAGCGCGAGGAGGTATATTGTTAAATTATTAGGAGCACACCACGAAAACGTCTTCGGAATTTACGCACTCCTAATACTAAATAAAACTATTTTTAACATCGGAAAATATGTACGGGGTATTAGGAAAGCAGAAGCGCGAGGAGGTATATTGTTAAATTATTAGGAGCACACCACGAAAACGTCTTCGGAATTTACGCACTCCTAATACTAAGTAAAACTATTTTTAACTTAGGAAAATATATATACGGGGTATTAGGAAAACAGAAGAGTGAGGAGGTATTTTGTTAAATTATTAGTAGCACACAACGAAAACGTCTTCGGAATTTACGCACTCCTATTATTAAGTGAAAGTACTTTTAACTTAGGAAAATATATATGGGGTATTAGGAAAGCAGAACAGCGAGGAGGTATATTTTTAAATTATTAGGAGCACGCGACGAAAACGTCTTCGGAATTTATTCACTCCTAATACTAAATAAAAGTATTTTTAACTTGGGAAAATATATACGGGGTATTAGGAAAGCAGAAGAGCGAGGAGATATATTGTTAAATTATTAGGAACGCACGGCGAAAACGTTTTCGGAATTAGCACATTCCCAATACTAGGGAAAAGTATTTTAATTTGGGAAAATATATACGGGGATTAGGAGAGCAGAAGAGCGAGGAAGTATTTTGTTTAGAAAATATCAGCACACAAATTGAAAGTATTTTTGTATATGTGAAGGATCACCTGTCTTAAGAATATGTATTTCCATCTATGATTGCGCCATCTGTTGAACAGAAGCTAAACTGCATGGGTTACTTCTAAGAAGTTGCAAGCAGAAAACAGTAATAGTTAGTTTAGTTGTCAATACTGCCAATAGATGACGCAATCTACAAATGTAATAAGTTTTGGGCTACTTACCAACAGATGGCGCATTTCACAATGGTTCTAGCATGGAATAATGAAGACGGGGGAAATGAAACACGTGTTTTATGGTGTGAACATTATTTATTTAGTATTTCATCAATACTTTAGACATAACTTGCACTATTTTACATTTTGTTTTATACAGAAAACTAAGTAACGGGGGGAAGGAAAAAGAAAGATTATAATATTTGTATTTACATTAAAATAAAAATAAATACAACTTTATATCACACACACACACTTACAAAACCTATCGCTATAGTTAAAAATACAGTGAATGAAAAAATCATTTCGCGTGGCCGCGAACTCGCATCGAAATCGAGAGCAACTCATAATTCTTGCAATATTACTAGTGATAATGATGACGATAATGAAAGAATACTAAATTCAACGAAATCACAAGAAAAATTATTGTTCATTACTTTTAAAACGGAAATAAAGTCCAAGTGGGAAAGGAAACTGAAAAGAATCTAAACGCTAATATCGCATAATAATAATACGTCCTTCCACCGAGTCTCGTCCGCAGACGACAAGTCAAAAATTACCGATTAAAAAGGGGCAGGAGGGGAGGGGCGTTACAATATAGTACTAATTAAGAAAAAACAAAAAAAAAACAAAAAACAAACAAACAAAAAGGTAAACTATTTTGGAATTCAGTCTTCAAAACGAAATTTAACTAACCCTACAATCATCATCGTCCACCGCGCCCGAAACTACGGCTCCTCATCCTCGTAGGTTTTCCGCTTGACGGGCCGCTTCTTGGGCAGGGGCCTCTCCAGGTCGTAGAGGTGCTCGCGGTTCCTCATGTCGCTAGCGTACGACTGAAAATTGCAAACGTTGCAACACACAAGCCAACTCCTTTACGTTAAGAGAAACAAATGAGTCAGATGAGGGAATGTAAGGGGAGGGGGGCCAACAAACGAAAAGTATTTACCAATTTAGAAACGATACGTTTTGGTATGTGGTCGTCCATGGCATAGATGTTCTCGCGGTTCAGGTGGCAGCTGGACTCGTCCTCGAACAGCACCTGCAATAATGGGAGCAAAAAAAAATCACACATTGAAGACTGACCTTTGCGTGAATTACTTACGAAGTAGGTGGAGGTCTCGAACTGGCCGATGTAGTCGGCGTCGTACACCTTGCCGTCCACCCAGCGGATCTGCAGCCGCTGGCCGATCCGCGGCTTCTTCAGTTTCTCCCAGTCGACTATGTCGCTGAGGATTATGTCTTTGGAAAAGCTCTGGTCCTCGGGAAAGAAGACGCACATCTGCGCCTCCACCTTGATCTTATGCACTTTGGCGGTGTAGTACCGGCCGTTCTTGTGACGTGCCCATACGATGTCGCCCTCCTCGATCGGCCGGGATTTCTAGCATGAGAAAACTTTCTTAGAACACAGATCTGATAAAGTCGATCATGGAGGCAACTACATTTATCTTCTTGAGCATAAATAAATAATGACTTTTTCTACTATTAATTCTCTCAAAAAAATGCTACAAGATGTTACGATTTTTTTTACTAAAAGAAATGCAACAGTGGAAAATAAAAAAAATGCACTGCTTTTGCAGTAGGCCTATGTCACCTTCACATTCATCACAGATATCCCCTAGGCTCTACTAAGTCACTCCGAAGACAACATCTCTTAAATAAAGTTTTCAAAGATGATAAGAAATTTTTTCTAAAAGTGCGTTTTAGACAAAAATTTTAAAAAATCCCTGCTTAAGCAGTGGGCTTAATGTCACTTCAATATTAAACACAGACATTCCCTAAAGTCTCTACAAAACCACTCTGAAGATAATACAACTTAAATAAAGTTCCCAGAGATACTAAAAATTTTCTACTAAAAGAAATGCAAGATTTTTAGACATGAAAGTTGTAAAAAAATCACTGCATCCGCATTAGGCCAGACACCCCTTCAATATTCACCATAAACATTCCTTAGAGTATCAACTAAGTCAATCAGAAGAGAACACCCCTTAAATAATGTTATTGGAGGATACAAATTTTTTACTAAAAGAAGTGCAAGATTCTTAGGCACGAAAATAGGAAAAAAATCACTGCATCTGCATTAGACATTATACTGCTTCAATATTCACCACAGAGAATCCTTAGGGTATCTACTAAGTCACTCAGAGCAGAACACCCTTTAAATAAAGTTATAGAAGATGCTACGAATTTTTTACTAAAAGAAGTGCAAGATTTTTAGACACGAAAATAGGAAAAAAATCACTGCATCTGCATTAGGCCTTATACTGCTTCAATATTCACCACAGACAATCCTTAGAGTATCTATTAAGTCACTCAGAAGAGAACATCCCTTAAATAAAGTTATCGGAGAGGGTACGAATTTTTTACTAAAAGAAGTGCAAGATTTTTAGACACGAAAATAGGAAAAAAATCACTGCATCTGCATTAGGCCTTATACCACCTTAATATTCACCATAGACAATCCTTAGAGTATCTACTAAGTCGCTCAGAAGAGAACACCCATTAAATAAAGTTATCGGAGAGGGCACGAATTTTTTACTAAAAGAAGTGCAAGATTCTTAGGCACGAAAATAGGAAAAAAATCACTGCATCTGCATTAGACATTATACTGCTTCAATATTCACCACAGAGAATCCTTAGGGTATCTACTAAGTCACTCAGAGCAGAACACCCTTTAAATAAAGTTATAGAAGATGCTACGAATTTTTTACTAAAAGAAGTGCAAGATTTTTAGACACGAAAATAGGAAAAAATCACTGCATCTGTATTAGGCCTTATACTGCTTCAATATTCACCACAGACAATCCTTAGAGTATCTATTCAGTCACTCAGAAGAGAACATCCCTTAAATAAAGTTATCGGAGAGGGTACGAATTTTTTACTAAAACAAGTGCAAGATTTTTAGACACGAAAATAGGAAAAAAATCACTGCATCTGCATTAGGCCTTATACCACCTTAATATTCACCATAGACAATCCTTAGAGTATCTACTAAGTCGCTCAGAAGAGAACACCCATTAAATAAAGTTATCGGAGAGGGCACGAATTTTTTACTAAAAGAAGTGCAAGATTCTTAGGCACGAAAATAGGAAAAAAATCACTGCATCTGCATTAGACATTATACTGCTTCAATATTCACCACAGAGAATCCTTAGGGTATCTACTAAGTCACTCAGAGCAGAACACCCTTTAAATAAAGTTATAGAAGATGCTACGAATTTTTTACTAAAAGAAGTGCAAGATTTTTAGACACGAAAATAGGAAAAAATCACTGCATCTGTATTAGGCCTTATACTGCTTCAATATTCACCACAGACAATCCTTAGAGTATCTATTAAGTCACTCAGAAGAGAACATCCCTTAAATAAAGTTATCGGAGAGGGTACGAATTTTTTACTAAAACAAGTGCAAGATTTTTAGACACGAAAATAGGAAAAAAATCACTGCATCTGCATTAGGCCTTATACCACCTTAATATTCACCATAGACAATCCTTAGAGTATCTACTAAGTCGCTCAGAAGAGAACACCCATTAAATAAAGTTATCGGAGAGGGCACGAATTTTTTACTAAAAGAAGTGCAAGATTCTTAGGCACGAAAATAGGAAAAAAATCACTGCATCTGCATTAGACATTATACTGCTTCAATATTCACCACAGAGAATCCTTAGGGTATCTACTAAGTCACTCAGAGCAGAACACCCTTTAAATAAAGTTATAGAAGATGCTACGAATTTTTTACTAAAAGAAGTGCAAGATTTTTAGACACGAAAATAGGAAAAAATCACTGCATCTGTATTAGGCCTTATACTGCTTCAATATTCACCACAGACAATCCTTAGAGTATCTATTAAGTCACTCAGAAGAGAACATCCCTTAAATAAAGTTATCGGAGAGGGTACGAATTTTTTACTAAAACAAGTGCAAGATTTTTAGACACGAAAATAGGAAAAAATCACTGCATCTGTATTAGGCCTTATACTGCTTCAATATTCACCACAGACAATCCTTAGAGTATCTACTAAGTCACTCAGAGCAGAACACCCTTTAAATAAAGTTATAGAAGATGCTACGAATTTTTTACTAAAAGAAGTGCAAGATTTTTAGACACGAAAATAGGAAAAAATCACTGCATCTGTATTAGGCCTTATACTGCTTCAATATTCACCACAGACAATCCTTAGAGTATCTATTAAGTCACTCAGAAGAGAACATCCCTTAAATAAAGTTATAGAAGATGCTACGAATTTTTTACTAAAAGAAGTGCAAGATTTTTAGACACGAAAATAGGAAAAAAATCACTGCATCTGCATTAGGCCTTATACTGCTTCAATATTCACCACAGACAATCCTTAGAGTATCTATTAAGTCACTCAGAAGAGAACATCCCTTAAATAAAGTTATCGGAGAGGGTACGAATTTTTTACTAAAAGAAGTGCAAGATTTTTAGACACGAAAATAGGAAAAAAATCACTGCATCTGCATTAGGCCTTATACCACCTTAATATTCACCATAGACAATCCTTAGAGTATCTACTAAGTCGCTCAGAAGAGAACACCCATTAAATAAAGTTATCGGAGAGGGCACGAATTTTTTACTAAAAGAAGTGCAAGATTCTTAGGCACGAAAATAGGAAAAAAATCACTGCATCTGCATTAGACATTATACTGCTTCAATATTCACCACAGAGAATCCTTAGGGTATCTACTAAGTCACTCAGAGCAGAACACCCTTTAAATAAAGTTATAGAAGATGCTACGAATTTTTTACTAAAAGAAGTGCAAGATTTTTAGACACGAAAATAGGAAAAAATCACTGCATCTGTATTAGGCCTTATACTGCTTCAATATTCACCACAGACAATCCTTAGAGTATCTATTCAGTCACTCAGAAGAGAACATCCCTTAAATAAAGTTATCGGAGAGGGTACGAATTTTTTACTAAAACAAGTGCAAGATTTTTAGACACGAAAATAGGAAAAAAATCACTGCATCTGCATTAGGCCTTATACCACCTTAATATTCACCATAGACAATCCTTAGAGTATCTACTAAGTCGCTCAGAAGAGAACACCCATTAAATAAAGTTATCGGAGAGGGCACGAATTTTTTACTAAAAGAAGTGCAAGATTCTTAGGCACGAAAATAGGAAAAAAATCACTGCATCTGCATTAGACATTATACTGCTTCAATATTCACCACAGAGAATCCTTAGGGTATCTACTAAGTCACTCAGAGCAGAACACCCTTTAAATAAAGTTATAGAAGATGCTACGAATTTTTTACTAAAAGAAGTGCAAGATTTTTAGACACGAAAATAGGAAAAAATCACTGCATCTGTATTAGGCCTTATACTGCTTCAATATTCACCACAGACAATCCTTAGAGTATCTATTCAGTCACTCAGAAGAGAACATCCCTTAAATAAAGTTATCGGAGAGGGTACGAATTTTTTACTAAAACAAGTGCAAGATTTTTAGACACGAAAATAGGAAAAAAATCACTGCATCTGCATTAGGCCTTATACCACCTTAATATTCACCATAGACAATCCTTAGAGTATCTACTAAGTCGCTCAGAAGAGAACACCCATTAAATAAAGTTATCGGAGAGGGCACGAATTTTTTACTAAAAGAAGTGCAAGATTCTTAGGCACGAAAATAGGAAAAAAATCACTGCATCTGCATTAGACATTATACTGCTTCAATATTCACCACAGAGAATCCTTAGGGTATCTACTAAGTCACTCAGAGCAGAACACCCTTTAAATAAAGTTATAGAAGATGCTACGAATTTTTTACTAAAAGAAGTGCAAGATTTTTAGACACGAAAATAGGAAAAAATCACTGCATCTGTATTAGGCCTTATACTGCTTCAATATTCACCACAGACAATCCTTAGAGTATCTATTAAGTCACTCAGAAGAGAACATCCCTTAAATAAAGTTATCGGAGAGGGTACGAATTTTTTACTAAAACAAGTGCAAGATTTTTAGACACGAAAATAGGAAAAAAATCACTGCATCTGCATTAGGCCTTATACCACCTTAATATTCACCATAGACAATCCTTAGAGTATCTACTAAGTCGCTCAGAAGAGAACACCCATTAAATAAAGTTATCGGAGAGGGCACGAATTTTTTACTAAAAGAAGTGCAAGATTCTTAGGCACGAAAATAGGAAAAAAATCACTGCATCTGCATTAGACATTATACTGCTTCAATATTCACCACAGAGAATCCTTAGGGTATCTACTAAGTCACTCAGAGCAGAACACCCTTTAAATAAAGTTATAGAAGATGCTACGAATTTTTTACTAAAAGAAGTGCAAGATTTTTAGACACGAAAATAGGAAAAAATCACTGCATCTGTATTAGGCCTTATACTGCTTCAATATTCACCACAGACAATCCTTAGAGTATCTATTAAGTCACTCAGAAGAGAACATCCCTTAAATAAAGTTATAGAAGATGCTACGAATTTTTTACTAAAAGAAGTGCAAGATTTTTAGACACGAAAATAGGAAAAAAATCACTGCATCTGCATTAGGCCTTATACTGCTTCAATATTCACCACAGACAATCCTTAGAGTATCTATTAAGTCACTCAGAAGAGAACATCCCTTAAATAAAGTTATCGGAGAGGGTACGAATTTTTTACTAAAAGAAGTGCAAGATTTTTAGACACGAAAATAGGAAAAAAATCACTGCATCTGCATTAGGCCTTATACCACCTTAATATTCACCATAGACAATCCTTAGAGTATCTACTAAGTCGCTCAGAAGAGAACACCCATTAAATAAAGTTATCGGAGAGGGCACGAATTTTTTACTAAAAGAAGTGCAAGATTCTTAGGCACGAAAATAGGAAAAAAATCACTGCATCTGCATTAGACATTATACTGCTTCAATATTCACCACAGAGAATCCTTAGGGTATCTACTAAGTCACTCAGAGCAGAACACCCTTTAAATAAAGTTATAGAAGATGCTACGAATTTTTTACTAAAAGAAGTGCAAGATTTTTAGACACGAAAATAGGAAAAAATCACTGCATCTGTATTAGGCCTTATACTGCTTCAATATTCACCACAGACAATCCTTAGAGTATCTATTAAGTCACTCAGAAGAGAACATCCCTTAAATAAAGTTATAGAAGATGCTACGAATTTTTTACTAAAAGAAGTGCAAGATTTTTAGACACGAAAATAGGAAAAAAATCACTGCATCTGCATTAGGCCTTATACTGCTTCAATATTCACCACAGACAATCCTTAGAGTATCTATTAAGTCACTCAGAAGAGAACATCCCTTAAATAAAGTTATCGGAGAGGGTACGAATTTTTTACTAAAAGAAGTGCAAGATTTTTAGACACGAAAATAGGAAAAAAATCACTGCATCTGCATTAGGCCTTATACCACCTTAATATTCACCATAGACAATCCTTAGAGTATCTACTAAGTCGCTCAGAAGAGAACACCCATTAAATAAAGTTATCGGAGAGGGCACGAATTTTTTACTAAAAGAAGTGCAAGATTCTTAGGCACGAAAATAGGAAAAAAATCACTGCATCTGCATTAGACATTATACTGCTTCAATATTCACCACAGAGAATCCTTAGGGTATCTACTAAGTCACTCAGAGCAGAACACCCTTTAAATAAAGTTATAGAAGATGCTACGAATTTTTTACTAAAAGAAGTGCAAGATTTTTAGACACGAAAATAGGAAAAAATCACTGCATCTGTATTAGGCCTTATACTGCTTCAATATTCACCACAGACAATCCTTAGAGTATCTATTAAGTCACTCAGAAGAGAACATCCCTTAAATAAAGTTATCGGAGAGGGTACGAATTTTTTACTAAAACAAGTGCAAGATTTTTAGACACGAAAATAGGAAAAAAATCACTGCATCTGCATTAGGCCTTATACCACCTTAATATTCACCATAGACAATCCTTAGAGTATCTACTAAGTCGCTCAGAAGAGAACACCCATTAAATAAAGTTATCGGAGAGGGCACGAATTTTTTACTAAAAGAAGTGCAAGATTCTTAGGCACGAAAATAGGAAAAAAATCACTGCATCTGCATTAGACATTATACTGCTTCAATATTCACCACAGAGAATCCTTAGGGTATCTACTAAGTCACTCAGAGCAGAACACCCTTTAAATAAAGTTATAGAAGATGCTACGAATTTTTTACTAAAAGAAGTGCAAGATTTTTAGACACGAAAATAGGAAAAAATCACTGCATCTGTATTAGGCCTTATACTGCTTCAATATTCACCACAGACAATCCTTAGAGTATCTATTAAGTCACTCAGAAGAGAACATCCCTTAAATAAAGTTATCGGAGAGGGTACGAATTTTTTACTAAAACAAGTGCAAGATTTTTAGACACGAAAATAGGAAAAAATCACTGCATCTGTATTAGGCCTTATACTGCTTCAATATTCACCACAGACAATCCTTAGAGTATCTACTAAGTCACTCAGAGCAGAACACCCTTTAAATAAAGTTATAGAAGATGCTACGAATTTTTTACTAAAAGAAGTGCAAGATTTTTAGACACGAAAATAGGAAAAAATCACTGCATCTGTATTAGGCCTTATACTGCTTCAATATTCACCACAGACAATCCTTAGAGTATCTATTAAGTCACTCAGAAGAGAACATCCCTTAAATAAAGTTATAGAAGATGCTACGAATTTTTTACTAAAAGAAGTGCAAGATTTTTAGACACGAAAATAGGAAAAAATCACTGCATCTGTATTAGGCCTTATACTGCTTCAATATTCACCACAGACAATCCTTAGAGTATCTATTAAGTCACTCAGAAGAGAACATCCCTTAAATAAAGTTATCGGAGAGGGTACGAATTTTTTACTAAAAGAAGTGCAAGATTTTTAGACACGAAAATAGGAAAAAAATCACTGCATCTGTATTAGGCCTTATACTGCTTCAATATTCACCACAGACAATCCTTAGAGTATCTACTAAGTCACTCAGAGCAGAACACCCTTTAAATAAAGTTATAGAAGATGCTACGAATTTTTTACTAAAAGAAGTGCAAGATTTTTAGACACGAAAATAGGAAAAAATCACTGCATCTGTATTAGGCCTTATACTGCTTCAATATTCACCACAGACAATCCTTAGAGTATCTATTAAGTCACTCAGAAGAGAACATCCCTTAAATAAAGTTATCGGAGAGGGTACGAATTTTTTACTAAAAGAAGTGCAAGATTTTTAGACACGAAAATAGGAAAAAAATCACTGCATCTGCATTAGGCCTTATACCACCTTAATATTCACCATAGACAATCCTTAGGGTATCTACTAAGTCACTCAGAGCAGAACACCCTTTAAATAAAGTTATAGAAGATGCTACGAATTTTTTACTAAAAGAAGTGCAAGATTTTTAGACACGAAAATAGGAAAAAAATCACTGCATCTGTATTAGGCCTTATACTGCTTCAATATTCACCACAGACAATCCTTAGAGTATCTACTAAGTCACTCAGAGGAGAACACTCCTTAAATAAAGTCATCGGAGATGGTACGAATTTTTTATCAAAGAAGTGCAAGCTTTTTAGGCACGAAAATTGGAAAAAAATCACTGCATCTGCATTAGGCCTTATACCGCCTCAATATACGCCACAGACATCCCTTAGAGTATCAATTAAGTTGCTCGCAAGTCGCAAGATTTGTAGATATGAAAATTGTAAAAAAATCACTGCATCCGCGTTAGGCCTTATAGTACCTCAATATTCTAAGTCTGGTATAACGTTTAGCCACCCTCACTGACTCAGCACTTAATAGTACTGAATTAATAAGACACCTTTAAATATAATGAACAATATTTCCATTACTCAGGGTAAAACAAATTCATGGTATTACATTTTTCAATTTTTGTGAACCCTCCAAAAAATTAATATTAATTTATTTTTCTTCCGCTATTCATAACAATCAATTAAACTTGCCGTTACGAACGACATTTAAGACATTAAAATCTCAAAAATAATTTCAGGTCTGGATTTCCGATCTGAAGACGTCACTTCGGCAACGCCGCTTTATGCAAGACGGCCTTAAGATGAGTTAAGCCGCGCTTACACGGCTCACCACATCGTAATACTTGAAATTTCAACCTGCCATGACAAAATTAAATTAAAAAGACTCACCTTATTCCCCTTCTTCTTGCCGTCAGGCTCGTCCCGTCCCTCCTCGGCGTCGGCGTCGGCGCCCCGCCTCTCGCGCGCTATCGGGATTGAACTGACATTGAACAGCGTCAGCCCCGACTTGAGGTACTCCTGGATGTCGGCGCTGAAGTGGCCGAGCACGTTCTCCACCTCCACGTTGCACTCCAACGGCGTCAGGCTGGCCTTCTTGTACGTCAGGTACTTGCTGAGCGGCGCGTCCGGATCCTCCGGCTGGGCGGCCCGCGACGGCGCGAAGCTGAACCTATCCTGGAACCGCTTCAGCATGTCCCGGATCAGCCGGAACTTGTGCTGCTCCGCCTTCGCCGGCCTGCCCGGCCGCCGCACGCCCAGGATGATCTCGGAAAGGGAGGGGCGCGGCGGCTTGCGCGGCCCCCGCCCGCCCCTGCCGAACAGGCTGAGCACCTTCGGGCCGGCGTTGGCCTTCTGCGCCGTCACCTTGGCGTACTTGGGTTTGCGGCCGCGCTTCGCGGGCGGCGCTCCGTCGTCGTCCGCGTTTGAACGCCGCTTGTTGCTGTCCACGTTCTCCTTCATGTCGTCCGCCCCGAACTCTTTGCCCTGAGAGGGCTCCTGCAACTCCTCGGACGTCGCCAGCTTCGGGGCGCGAGTCTTGCTCCGATCATCGTCCGACGAGTCCTCCTCGTCTGATCCCCTCGGACTGTAGCGCGAGCCCGAGCCACTGCTCGAATCCGAATCGTCCCCGCTGGAGCTCGAACTGGTGACAGAGCTCGACGACGACGAGTCCTCTTCGTCGTCGTCGTCGTCGTCGCTCTCCACCGCCTTCTCCTTGACCGTCTCCTCCATGCCGGCATAATTATTGTCGCGCAATGCCGTTATACTCTCCGTCACGTCCTCGGGGATGGTCTCGACCACCACCTTCTTAACTTCTGTCCCTTCGTCCAGCCTGATGGGGACGTTAGTCAAGGGGTAGAACCTGTCGTCCCTCAAGTACGACGTTTCCGAGCACTGGTTCACCGTGTAATACTTGGGATTGCTCCAAATCATGTTGGGTTTGCGCTGGTGCTGCAGCGCCGACGTCTCCTCCAGCTTCTCCTCGGCGTAGACGACCGGCTGGAGCTGCGGAACTGCCTCCGTCGGATTCAAACTGATCACGTTCGACAGGGCTTTGTTCTGAGGTAGGGCGGGGGCGGAATCGACTACGGGGACGGGCTGCGCCGGCGCCGGCGTGACCGGCGAGTGGGGGTCCAGCCGCGGCATTTGCTCGTGCTCGATGAAAGGGTCTTTGGGCTCGGGGACGCTCAGGTCGGGCATCTGTTTGGCAAGGTTCCCGCCGCCGTCCGAAACGGGCGATTTGTTGACGCCGTTCGGAACGCTCCGAGTCGTCGAGGTCGCGTTGGGCGGCCTCTGCGGTTTCACGTTGTTCAGGGGCGTCTTTATCACCTTCGGATAGGACAACTTGGCGGGTTTCTGGGGCGGCTCGTTCATCTGATTCGACAGGAAGCTGAGGAAGGCGTTCTCGTACCGATTGATGGGTGCCGGCTTGATGATGGGTACTTCCTTTGGTTTTGTGATGATGGGACTGGACTCGAGCACCGTGATGATGCCCTTGGACGTCTTGATCGTCTGCACTTTGCTCTTGATGAGCTTGGTGGCGTCCTTGGGGCGGCGGAAAGCCTTCAGGCCGGTCGTGTTGGTCGGTTTCGCGACGGGCGGGACGACGGCGACGGGCTGCGAGAGAAGCTGCTGCGGCGCCGGCTGCGGCACCGGATCGGCGGGGAGGATCTCGTACTTGTCGGCGGACGACGCGGACTCCATGAGGGACTTCTCGTGCTCCTCGGCGGCGGCGCGGATGATGTTGTCGATCTCCTGCTTGATCTCGGGGTTGGGCTGTTCCGCTTTTATGGAGTCGGTGTCGGAGGCGGCCGAGACGCTCGAGTTCCGGTGTTTGCCTGCCGGATTTTTCGAACGTTACTCAAATGGGTTTTCACAAAAATTAGTCACAAAATTTTTAATGGAGCGAATAAAAACAACAATTTTCCTAATCAAAACCAACAATATTTCCAAGGATTCCATTATTATTATTCAACATTAGACATTCCCCCTGATAAACGCCGTTACGTCTCGATAAAGTAAAATAAAAAAAATCTAACTTACGTTTCTTGTGCTTTTTGTGTTCGTGCTCCTTATTCTTATCCTTGTGCTTGTGCTTCTTCCTGTGGCTGAGCAACTTATCCGTCTCCTGCGCCACCAACGACTTGACCAGCTCGGCGGTGTCGAGCTGCTGCTGGCCGTCCAGCTCGATGGGGGCCACAATCTTGCCGCATACCTTCTTGCTCTTGCTGTCGCAGGGGGCGTACAGGCCAGTCAGCTCGTCGGTGGCCGATTTGCCGGCGTCGTTGTCGCGCCGTTTTCTCTCCTTGCGCGGGCGGTTGGGGTCGCGCGGTCCCCGCTTCTTCTTGTGGAAGTACTTGCGGCTCTTCTTCACGTTGTAGCCGGCGTCGCAGATGGAAGCGTCCTCGGCCTCTGCACGCGTAAAAGAATATATATTAGCCGCCGTTGTTGCGGAAAGTTACAATCGTTCCTTACCGATCTCTCCTGCTTTCAGCCAGATGTCCTCGAGGACCTCGAGCTGCTGTTCGTCGGGGGGCAGCTCACCGAAGGCCATGCTGTCTTCTTCCATGAGCTCCAGCTGCAGGGCCGTCGGGAATTCCGCCATCGAGAAGTCGCTGCTGTGGGAGCAAGAAAATTAAATTGTACACTATTCGGTCTCAGCTGGCGGCGACTTCACATGTCATTGTTTGCTTTTAAGGTTACGAATTCAATATGGCGGCTGTGGGCAAGTGTTTATTACGTTTAAAACTAAAAAAAAAAGACCATTCTTATCTCTATTTAGAACGAAGTTCTAGCAACATTTTCATTGATAACCTATGGTCTGCAAGTTAACAAGTTTTCTTCGAATGCTCGAACGAGAGAAAAAAAAAAAAAAAGGTAAAAATTTCAAACACATTTTCCAATTTTTTTTCAAATAAATATAATTTTTGAGGTTCCGTAAGTAGTGATTCGTGTAAATAAGTGCCGTTTTGTTTGCCCCATGTACTTACTGGTTGTATGCGCCTCGTCCCCTCCTCGAAACCTTCTTGGGCGCCTCCAGGAAGCTCTGGGGTAAAGTGGGATTATTTTTGTTACATAGAATGTCCTGCGGCAAAGGAAGCGGCGCCGCTACTTTCCGGTCTGGTTCCTCCGGATGAGGGCCTATGTCTTCTCCTTTCAACCACATGTCGTACCTGGAAAAAAAACAATTTAGAATTTTCCTCTGTATTTTAGTTTATATTATTACTTATATTAATAAATAAAGTATTTTTTTGTTTACCCACTATTTCTTTTTACAATATTTTATAATTTAATCTGAAAATGTCTGTTACAAGTTACAAAAAAACCCTCAAAACAACATCCATAGCCACCTTAAGAAGAATAATCTCTCTGTCTCTCTCTACAGTTTGCCACCCTTAATGAAAAAAAAAAAAAAAAAAAGACAATCACCTGTCGGGCTGAAATCGTTTGACAAACGTATCCATGGATATCTTGACCATATCCTTGCTGCAGGTACATTGCGACGCCCTCTTGCCGTATTCGATCCAACGTTCCTGCGCGAAATTCGTTGACTCGGCACAGTTGAAACCATGATTGAAACCTGCCAATTCGAGTAATAAGAAAAATCTTACAAACAAATCACCTCAAGAAGTATTACCTGCGTGATAGCCATACGGGAACGTAATCATTATCTCCCCTGCCTCTTGCGTTATCTATAAACAAAAATAAAAACGCTCATTTTACAACTGACGCACTCTTTATCAGGTATGTAACATGTTTATCCAAATCATGCACACCTCCGGCCATTACCGCATTCCCCGATCCTTATTATCACAACGACTCACCTTATTGTACGGAATGGAATACTGCTTCAGGATCTGCGGTGAAATCAGCGTCATTTTATGCCTGAGAAAGGCCTGGCAAGTCTTGTATGATCCAGGAAAGAACCCGTTGGCCAGCCTCTCTAGGCGTCTGCCGTGTTCCGGCGGAATGGAATACCTACAATTGCGAGAGTGAATACACGTTGCGCGGTGAGAAATGGGTACTTACCAAGTTTTCGGGGCACCGAAATGCAAATAATTTATGGAATATAAATCCATATCCTCGGTGTGCCACGCAAACGTCGTCTTCCACATGCCGAAATATAAATACGCGGTGTTCACTCCCTCGATGGATATGCCATAGTCCTCGTTCACAAAGTCCAGGATCGTACCCAATCGGTTGATGTTCCATTCCTATGATAAAACATTGATAACAAAAAAAAAATCATTAAAAACCTCGTCTGGTACTTACGTTAACGTCGTTATCGGTTAGACTCCCCGAGACGTCAGCGCCATAAATAGGCGCAACGTACGTGATGTTCTTCCAGTACTTCCTCTCTAAATCCTCATAATCGAAATGCCTAGGCGTGACGTAACGTTCTGAATTAGCTAAATCGCGGTATTGTTGTACTGTCATTGATTTTTTCTGAATATTAATCTGTTGGTACAAGCCCTGTTTGCCAGTGACGACCTGGCAAATCGGGGCTGGAATTGTCAACTCTAGATCCTCTATATTATAACCCGCTTTCCGTGGCACCCATTCAGGCGGCGGTATTACCTAGGTATATACAGAATTAAAATTTGAAAACAAGGAATTTCCATGGTACATGTAGTTGTGTAATACTATCTACTTTTGAGTAAATACCTTTGCCAAACCGGCCTTGTGGGCCCCCTTCGACTCCATGTGCTTAATATAGTTGGAAAAGTCTTTGAATTCCTCCCACGTGGGTCGGAAAACCATGATTCTGTGAGAAAACATTATGAATTTGTGGCCATTCAGTGACAGTAAATAAACTTACTTTGGTATTCTTTGGCTGTTTGGCTCCGCCATTTTAATTGATTCCCAATAGAAATATGTCTTAAATCGCTATTGTCTCGTAAAAAAATATTCACCGGTCTCTAAATATTCAATTTACATGTTTGTGGAACGTTTATTTTTTAATTTACTCGATCACCGAATTTTTCAGGCGGCCATGATTGACACACTGAACCTCACGTATGCAAAATAAACATCGTCACGAAAACTCACTGATTTTACGTTATTTCAATTTTTAGCAAACCTCACGTTCACTTCACCACAAGCGGATAGGTTAAACAGTAGGTAATTGCACTTAATTTTAACATAATTTCGCTAAAAAGTATAAACAACTGTCTACACGTCCCGTTACATTCACCAACGTTACACAGCGCATGCGTCATGCAGCGTCTCTAGTAGAGCTTTGAGCTTTTAGGGAAATTGAACAAACCCTACCTAAACCAAGGATTGTATAGGGAATAGGATTGCTCGATCTCTATCTTTCAATGTAGACAGCGCCCCACTCCTTTAAAACATGTTTTGACGTTATCGCGGACTATAAGTACTATAACTGTTAAAACGTTATTAAACGTATTCAGAAATGCTGTGTAAATTCAGGCAATTTAATATTTTTCGAGCATTTGAGTGGTGAAGTGATATTAAAGGGAACGTTATTGTTTGCGTAAGTATTGATTTAAGTTTGAGTAAATAGCAGAATGTTATTTAATGACTAAAAACTTGTTCCATATCTGACGAAATATTCGGTGGGGTTTCGAGAAATAATTTAAAAAAATAAGGCTAAAAGTAGAGATAGAGGATACTAATAGTGCTTAATAGATTAACAGTAGATCTGTTATTTGACTTATGTCTACCTAATAAGGTATAATAGCTTTTATATAGGTACTTTTCAGTAGTAAAAATATGGAGGTAGGTATATGGGTAGAATAGATAGGTACCTTAAATTTATTTACTTTAACCATTTTACAATGCCTTTGAGCAGGCATCCTATAGAGGTAAATAAAATTACCTGTACATAGGAAATGGTACATGAAAAAAGAAAATATACATAGAAACTTAAAACTAACTTAAAACTAAAATCAAATCAGTGCTTGTTTGCACTCTTAAATGGCTATATTTACAAATATTATCTAATAAAATGACAAATAATTTTTTTTATTCAACAATTATATAATTTTTTTTTCTTATTAGGCTAATGCGTTCTCTTTGATATAATCTTTGTGTTTTGTTTTTACTTTCTGCTTACTACCACATAACTCTTTTAAATCTTTGGGTAGATTGTTAAAAATCTTTAATGCTACATAATAACAATTTTTTGTAGCTATCGTTTTCGATATTTTCGGTATTTGTATGTTTTTATTTCTTGTTGTGCTTGTCGAATTAATATATTTTTCTCTTAAATTTTTATGGTGATATAATATAGATTGAAAATGGAATAATTGCCTTACATTGAGTGGGTATTTTTCATTTATGAAATTGTTTTGGCTAATGATTTTCATTATTTTATTTTGTACTCCTTGTATTAGTTTAATGCAGGTACCATAAGCTCCACCCCATGGAATTATTCCATAATTAATTATGCTATTTAAAAATGCATAGTAAACAGTAAGTAGTGTTTTAGTGTCCATGATATTCTTAATTTTAGCAAATATAAAAATCAAATATTTGGTTTTTTTGATTATATATTCAATGTGTTGGTCCCATTTCATATTATAATCAAAAATTAATCCTAGATACTTATGAGATTCAACTCTATTTAACAATTTATTATCTAACCTTATATCAATTGTTTTTGGCACACTATCACAGTAATTTCCATAAGTCATAACAACTGTCTTATCTACGTTTAGAGATAGTTTATTTACAGCTAGCCAATTCGCAACAGTTTTGAGATATTCATTCATCCTTTCCTCAGCCTTCGCCCACGTATCGTCACTCGATATGACGATGGTGTCATCAGCATAGGATAAGATTGTATCATTTGGCATATTTCTCAGTAGGTCATCACGTATATTATAAATAGTAACGGTCCTAGTATTATTCCTTGAGGAACTCCAGTTATTACGTTCTTGTCATCACTCATATTATTCATAATTTTAACTTTTTGTTTTCTACCGACGAGATAGCTAGTGAATAATTCTAGAGCAGTTCCTCTCACATCATATTTTTCTAATTTTTTCAGCAAACTTTTGTGGTTCACCGTATCAAAAGCTTTAGATAGATCCAAGAAGGCAGTTATGAGAGGTTTACTTTTATCTAAATTGCCGTAAATTAAGTTTGTTACGTAGTTCAAACAATCAGTGGTACCTTTATTTTTAACAAAACCAAATTGTTGATCTGATATTATATTATGTTTTTCCATAAATGAATAGTTTGTTGAAAATGATTTTTTCCAAAATTTTGGCTATTTTTGAAATGAGGGATATCGGCCGGTAGTTAGACATAACAGTCTTTGTACCTGCTTTATGGATAGGTATTTATTTGTGTATGGATTTATTGGTTCTGTGTAGGTAAATGATATGTACAAGTATGATATACTGATATACCTAGGTACAAAAATAAAATACCTATAAGTACGTAATAAGTACTTAATGGCAGTGCAATATGTACCTATATTACTTTTAATAGGTACCCCTATTAACTAACACCATAATAGCAAAATGTGTTTTATATACACATTTTATATAAACAACTTCCTCTAAGTAATGCAGTATACCTATATTTATTTATAATTAATAGGCATGTGTATCTGTTTTCAGTAACCGAAATTCCAGGACGTCGTTGTGCAATGTATGGCTGCGACAACTGTCGTGTTGCCACGAAAATTACTGATCCCGGAATAGTTTACCATAATATTCCAAAAGGAACTGATTTTCTGACAACTACAATCCGAAATGAATGGATAAGACGTTGTAGGCGAGCCGATGAGTGGAATCCTAATACTAGCCAAGTATGCTCTGTTCATTTTACTGAGACGGACTATGAACGTGATATGAGAAATGAACTATTAGGTATTAATATGATAAACATTAACTAGTAAAATATTGTTTATCTAATGTACGTATTATGTTTATATAGGGTTACCTGCGCGGAAGATTTTAAAGAAAAATGCTGTACCAACATTAAATCTTCCAAATAAACCAAAAAGTACAATTTCAGAACGAGAGAAGAGGTTTTTTTAAAAAAAATAAGTTACATCAAGAAAAGCAAAGATTTTATCCCCTCACACGTGTAATTTTGGAAAATTTTCTCATACTTATATAGATATAGTGAATATTTATGACAAAAAAGTAAATGACTCCAAATTTGGTTTATATTTTTAGTGGTTTATATTTTTACTACTATATTCGAGAAAATAAATACGATAACTAATCGTAACTTTAAGGGTAGATTTTACTCCTTAGGTATAAAGTTTTGAAAAATAATATGGTAGAGAATGTATTTTATGTCCATTTTAATTTCTTCACTACACTGAATTATAAGGTCCTTTATAATATGCAGTTTGCTAAATAAATAATGATAAAATAACTACCTATTTACATTCTTAAACTATAAATAATAAATACCTACCTAATCATTTATTTATTTACCTAATAGGCATAAAATATATTTTATTATCAAGAAATAGCATTGCAGTTTTAAGAACAGATACAGTCCATAAAACATTTTGTTTCTCGTGAGTATACACTTGCTTCTAATTTTAATAGCAGTTTCAAAAAGGCTGTACATAATTCAAATTACAATACTCTACCTAATGTAGAACTAATATATATTTTAATTATACCTATACCATTTCAAAATCTAATTAAAATAGATTAAAACAGAAGGCAACGTCAATAAAACCATATGAATATTATAACTCGTAGTCCGCGGTGACGTCACTATCTCCACTGCCGCGGACGAAGAATTCGGCCGATCCAGCTATCCTACTCCCTATACAATCCTTACCCTAAACAGGTCAAATGGTCGTTCTTCAGGTCTAAGGGCCGATTTACATCATACATTTTATCAAGCCCGATTTACTCCACCGTTTGTGATCAACTGATCAATGAATGACAGATGTTCTTAGATACTGAACACTTTTAGGGACTTCGATAGAAAAGTATATTAAATTTTATTATTTTGTATATTTAATTAAAAAATTACAATTGTTTACATGTTTTTAGGGACATAATTATGCATAATTAATAAATGCGTTGGCATTAAGAAAAATGTATGAATTTCAGTTAGGAATAAGATCGGAAGAACCGGCTTCACAGGTAACAAAAACAAATGAAAAACATTGCACTGTCTAAATATATTTCTAATATAATTATAATATCGTAGTAGCCAGGGAGAGTTAAATAAATAACCTGCATTATCCGCATTGGGAAACCTCTACAATTAATATATTACATAAAAAGTACAGCTGAATAATTTCCAAGCGAGTTTTCTATTCAATTTTATTTTGAGCCTATATACAGCAAAATACAGTACAATACAACCTCAAACTCAAAAGGATTTAATTGAAAATACAATTAAAAAAAAAAACAAAAATGGATTAAATAGGCTGGCCGCGCGGTGCCATATTCCGACAGAGGAAAAAAACCGACGGGTTCCGGCACCGGCGAATAGCTTAAACAAAACAAAATCAGTATTAAAAATTTTTAAGCGTAATTATTCGTCAAAATTCTGGGAAAGGAGGAAATTTGCCGCCAAATTTTCATTCTTCTCGCAAGCGAAATAGGCCTGCACCACCAGGTGTTCTGGAAAACCCAGCGCCTTGAGCCTCTCAATGGCATCCTTGTCCTGGGGCGTAACTTGGATCATGCCCTGTGGGGCTCCACCGCCCGCCGCTTGAGAACCGCCCAATGAAGTGCCACCTATAATTATAAACGTATGCCTAACACCGCACCATCTTAATGGGACATCACTAACCTGTTGGTAGCGTGCCAGCCGCTGTATTTGCTGCCCCTGGAGCGGGTTCGTTCAGCATCCTCACAAATGACTCTTGATTCTGTGAAATTAGTTGCAACAGAGCGGGGTTCGTCTGCCCGATTTGTTGTAAAACAGCATTTAACAACTGCGGGTTCTGTTGGATAACCTGCCGCATCTGCTGGAACTGGGGTTGATTTCTTAAAAATGCTAAGGGATCATCAGCATCTGACTGTCTCTCGTCTACTCCTGACATGTCTGCCGACTCGTTAACCTAAAAACGATCCTATATGAAAACTTAATTTGTGAACAATCCCAATTCACTCACTGCTTCCTGTTCATCTACAATCGGTATGCCATTAATTAAATATTCCACTGCCCTATCAGGATTATTAAAGCTAGCCCTTAGGGCCAATTCGACTTGACTTCGGGCGTAACCCATGTCCATAATGTTTCTAACCATGTTTTCATAGTCCTCTCCCATTAAAAGGGCAGATTCAGCTGCACTACTAATCGTAGAAGGCGCATCTGAAACAGCCGGTTGGGTGACTGGAGCGGACTCTTCAGTTGAAGTGGGGGCTGGGGTTGTAACCGGCTTAGGCTGTGTCGCTGTCGCTGGAGTCGCGGTTGTGCTACAAATACTACATTAATTTTATACATAACAAAAAAAAATCTATTCCTAGACTAAAATTAGGATTGTTACCTTGCTGTCGTTGTCGTAGCGGTTGCGTTGCCATCTCCACTATCCGATTTCTCCGGCTGTTTGGGCTTTGTGACCATAACAACGATAAATTTCTTTTCATCTATATTATATTCCGACAGGACTGTCTCGTCTGTAAGTATTTTGCCTGCAAACAATGATTAGTAATTCATGGTGTTTTGTGTTGCAACATTGTCAAAAAAAATTAACCTGCATAGATCAGTCTCTGATACTCTGAAGGGTAATCCTTCCCTTTATCCGCTTCTATTTTCTGTTTTAGCTCCTTCACCTGCGGATTAGAACGTTAAAAATAAACCGAATTCTTCCAGAGGGTACATACCGTTTTTGTTGGGTCTATATCAATTATAAAAGTTTGTTGCTGTAGGTTCTTAAGAGTAATCTTCATTTTGCGTTTTTAAAATTAATATAACAGTCTCAAAATAAGTAAATAACACTTCCCTGTACGTTTATTTTGCGCACTTTTCCTTATTTTTAGCTAAATATTTTCATAGATGATATAGCACAACTGATAAATTTGGCGGCCATATTATATTGGCATTGCTGCCAACTTTTGAAAAGTAACAACTTTCGCCTGTCATCAAAACGAATTTTCTTATTTATTTATGTATGTTTTTCTGTCTTATTTTTAAACGGCTCCCCATGATTTTTCCATTTTCAAAACATCTATTTAAAGTACATATTTTTTAAACAACAAAATTAACTTTCCATCGATAAAACAGGTTGCTTTCTATTATTCCCACTTGACAAAAAAGAAAGCAAAAATCTCAATGATCTAACCTCTTTAGTAAATCTTTCAATCTTCGAGAGTTCTATTTACATTATTATCTCTTTATAGAGGCGGTAGAAAGAAAAAAAAAACACGTCAGAAAATAATAGAAATTAAAAATCTACCATGTTTCCACAGTTATCGAAAAAGACCAAGTTAGTGACTATATTATTAGGTACAGCTTTAACTCTACATTTTGGTACTTATTTTATTAAGCCTTTTTTGATTCCGGAGAGGACGCACGAGGATATAAATGCCCAAGTTAGAAAAAAGACGGAAGAAGGTCTCTAAGAAAATCGCCAACCATTTAGTCAATTGTACCATTTAAAATGTGATTTATTTTATTTTAGTTATTATATCTGTTCTAAAGAGCATCCATAGATAAGTGTAACGAATATGATAATAAACTTGTTATCTACTATTTTTTGTTTTGTTATAAAATGAACCAATTTTAGCATTTCCTATAATTCTATAAAAATTGTAACGATATTGTAGGTACACAAAAGCATAGAAGAAAGCTATATTATAATTCGTATAAATAAAAAAAAATTGTCTAATTAATTAATCAAATAATAATTTGGACTTTCTGTGTCTAAAATAATAATATATTCTATAAAATATTTTTTTTATAAGATGGCAGCACTCGAAGCATGGCTTACTGCATACTTTTTATCCTTTTTATACAATTCTCCTGATGGCCATCATCATATTACGACAGCTGTTCATTGAAACTCACTTTCCAAATTGTTAGCCGAAGAAATTAGAACGTTTAGGATCCAAAGTGTTATCAGCAATAAATGTTGGCGACTGGCGGTGTTTGTACGTAAGCTTTTATATATCGTTGATTATACAAATTATCTACATAGGTGGCGCACCTGTGCCGTGGCGACCGCGGCTAATAAAATATAGGGTAGCTGGTAGGTGGCTTTGGTCATTGTTAGCAGTTTAAATCGTTTAAATGTTAGTCGACTGTTGAACATTATGCAGTAAAACACTTTTTTCTTAATTTTAGTGCCCTTCCTATGGAGAATAGAAGCAACCCGACTAATTCCCTCCAACTATTGTAAGTTGATATTTCTTTTTAAATATTTGAACTTGTATGTGTTAATAATACTTAAGCAGATATTTTTTTAAACAATTTGGCAAATATATATCTAGTGGAGAAACATTCAATTATGATGTTCTTTTCTATTTACCTAGGTCATATTGCAACGCAGTATTGTTTTTATATATCAATTTACATATTTAAATTGTCTTGTTTTAACACAGCACTTATATAAATTAGATATTTAAAGAAATATTCGTGTAGTATTCTTATAACGTTAGTAAGGATTTTACTGTTGTGAATATTATGGTGCTTTATTGAATATTTTTTGTACGGAGGTTTACGCAGTAGGACATAGCATCTATAAATATATAAAACAAAGCTTTACAAAAATCAGTTTATACGTAAGTTTTTATGTATCGTCGATTATATTAAACTATTATAACAAATCAAATTATTTACATAGGTGGCGCACCTGTTCCGCACTAATAAAATATAGGGTAGCCAGTAGGTGGCTTTGGTCATTGTTAATAGTTTAAAGGTTTGTCGATTTTTGAGCATTTTGCAGTAAAAGAGTTTTTTCTTAATTTTAGTGCCCTTCCTACGGAGAATACAAGCAACCTGAATAATTCCCTTCATCTATTGTGGGTAAGTCGATATTCCTTTTTAAATATTTGAACTTATTTATATATTATGAGACAGGTGAAAATTTTTATTTGAATGTTTCTAATTCAGTAGTTATCCATTAATAATACTTAAGCAGACATGACTTTTAGCAATTTGGCAAATATTGTATATCTGGTGGAGAAATATTCAATTATTATGTGTTGTGATAAATATTTTCTGCTTACCTAAGTCATATCATTGCAGTATTGGTTTTTGTATTCCAATTTACATATTTAAATTGTCTTGTTTTAACCCAGCACATATAAATTAGATACCAAACGAAATATTCGTGTAGTATTTTTATAACGTTTGTAAGGATTTCATTTTTATTAAAATCATGGTGCTTTTTTGGCATACAATCTATAAATTCATAAAACAATGTTTTACAAAACTCAGAGCTGCAAATATGTTTGCCTCAGAAACTGTCGATATCTAAAATTACTGTATTTGATTTGTGAATTTCTGTATCGCAGAGGGTGCAAAGGTATGGATAAGAATATGTAATAATAAAACATGTGATACATCCAACATCCTTTATTTTCTCTCACAAATTTATTATATTTATAACTATACATACTGTAGAAAAGCACCGATAAAATAAAAAATAAAATATCAGTTATGACTTTATGAGATCTAGGCCTTGGTTGAGACCAGGCTGCATTTATATACAGAGAGAACATTTCATACTTTTGGGTAAGTTTTAATTGTGTCATACTTTTTCTTTTCATTCTTTTATGCGTCTAAATGCATCCCGTCTATATGAGGCGAAGTGTACAAATAGTTGTACAGTGCGGACCAAAAAAAAAAAAAAAAACTTATAAATACTCTACTATGTCGCATTTGATAGAAATATTAGGACACGATCTACCGAAAGAATAGTCTATGTTGTGCTGGCTCTTGTTGCGTTCGGTCAGCAGTTTCTGGAAAATCGGCAAGATCTCGCGATCCAACAGTTCGCTCTCCGACGTGGCGTTGTACATGGACTTGTCCCTCTTGGGGGGCGGCGCCGCCGCCTTAATCGCCGTCACATTCGGCGTGCTCTGGAAGTAGCCCAGCTTGTTGCACTGCTGGTTGCAGATGTTGCTCGGCATCTCCTTCTTGGTCGCCGGGGATTTCTCCCGCTTCTCCTTCTGGGAGGAGTACCGGTTCCTTTCGGACACGGTGCGGTGCATGTGGTTAGAATCTGGAATTTCAAAGTTAGGCATAATAATAATAATAATAATAATAATAACTCCTAAGGCTCACCTTCGTCTTGGGATATGCTAACCCGGCTGGGTTTCTGGTGGCTTCTACACCGATGCTGGCTTCCCGTATCCCATAATTCGCTCTTGGCCACCACGTGTGTTCCACCCTCCGGTTTCCGCTTTGGCGTGGTCCTGCTCGTGGGTATACTGACCCTCCTGGGGCACGCCACCTCCTCCTGTTCCGGCAAGGGCTCCGTCTTGATGCTCAATCTTCGCTTTTCCACGATTTCGCTCTCAATTATCGTCCTGGACGCTCTTCGCTCGTGCGTCGGCGTTTTGTTGATCCTTCTCGTCTCTTCCTTAATCACTTCCACGACAGGTTCGGTCTTGGGTTTTTGGTACTCGGAATTAACGCTGTTGTAGTTGGTGTCGACTCGTAGGCAGTCCGTGGCGGGTTTGTTTAAAGTGCCGTTGAGTTGCCTCGAGGGCTCCGCCGCGGGAGCTTCCGGAGTTTTAGGGGTGTTCGGTGGGGGGTTTTCGCTCTTGGGGGACTCGTTCCCCGGCCACTTCTTCTTCCTGCGAGGAAATTTGCTATAATGGAGCTCGGGATTGCATTAAAAGGGTTAACGATTTGCATACAGGGCGATACATCTGCGGTGACATGGGTTGAGCAGGGGGTTTTCTATTCAGAGTAAATGCAAAAAATTAAAATTAAGAATAACCAAACAAGTAACTGTAAATAAAAATATGTCGACACTTTTTTAAGTGTACAAATTTTAGGATTAAATCGTCTTAAAGCCAATAACACTAAGTATGTGTGTATGAGAAGACATTTGGACGTTTCTAACTGTCTACCCAACACAGAATAGGTTCAGGCGTGGAACCTAGTTACGCTAAGGAATGAAATGGCGGTTTCTATCAACTACTCTCTGGTACCATGCGCCGTCTATTCGGGCTCTACTAAAACATACAACTAGTAAGCTGAACGTACTTGAGCCTGTGATGGTTGTGGTTACCCAAAATTTGACTGCAATGAAAAATTCAGTCTTTCGCATAATTTTCTTTCGGAACGTATCGATTTTACTTGTGAATAAACGAAAACTTACATCTGACTGTCGGTGTGGTGTAACGAGGCGTAATCCTGAGAACTGAGGCTGCAGAGAGATGTGATGTCGCTGGTCTCCGTAGCGCTGGGGGGCTCCTTCCGGATCAGCGGCACCGACAGCCTATTGGTGTCGCTGTTCGAGTCCGTTCTGGAGTCCAGAATGTCCCTGGCTTCGCTGCCCAGTCGACGAATCAGCATCTGGCGAAAGTAAATTAGAAATGCAAGGATTGGGTGGTGTTTTCCTAGATATCCCTCACCTGTAGCTCGGATTCCTTGTCCAGAAGGGTTTTTCTGTATTTGGAATTCAAACTTTTGACATCCTTCAGCTTGGTTTCGAGCTCCGACGCGCTGGAGTCCCTTCGGGTCTTCGACATAGGCCTTAGTGTCGGTCTGAAGCGTTTGTCGATGGACCCACCGGGATTCCTGCGCAGCTCTAACATTTTTGGTACGAAGACAAGCCACAAGGTCGCTGTCGTGCAAAACATTACAAAGACACCTATAAAACCGCTATTATAGCAATGTCGCAGGCAGAATAACCGTATTTTCTACCTATTATCAAAAACATGGCGTCCTGATGGTCGACTAGCACCAGAGCAACGGCGGCGCCGCATATGCACATTATGGCAACGTTGTAGACTGACAATCCCACGTGGCGACTGTCGTTCAGCGCCGGAATTGAAACGTGTCGGGTTTCCCAAGCCAAAAACGCCCCGAAAATCTGAAACAGAACGCTCTGTCACGGTCAAGTTTCGGACGTTGCCTTTTCTTTACCATCAGTAAGCCCTTGTAGGCGTAAATGGAGCCGACGAAGATGGTCTGGTGTTCTGATGCGCAGTACTCGTTTTCCGGTATGATGATTATGTCTTCGTTTGAAGGATGGGCCTAAAAAATGGTTGTAATAACAATACGCAAAAGGGGATGCACCTACTGAGTAAACTACAAATACATACAGTAGTCTGTTGGTGGTACTAGTACTATACTTAGACTTCTGAGCGACTACGAATAGTCTACAACTTCTAGACTAACTCTAATCGATGGATAAGGTAGGATAAGGTGTTTTCTAAGCCTATAAAAAGTCTATAAACATTATACGATACCCTTACATAGCGCTCCATCTGCTTCGTATCTCTATAAAAAGGATCTGCCACCTGCCACGTGGTCATTATGACTAGGTCGATGAACAACAGCACCCCCACCACCATGAAGAGCTGGTAGTCCTTGATCACCTTCTTGTTCAGCTTAACGTCGGTGAAGATCGAGTGCACCCTCCACGTTTTGCTGAACATAGCCCCGAAGGCTAGCGAGAACCCCGCCATTAGAGTCCACGCCCTGGCGGTGCATATGTAGGGAAAAGCTTCTGGAAATGAAGTCGTGTGTACGAGTTTTAAGAGTTGCGCATATACATACTTACCGATACTAGACAGTCCCGAGTCTAAACCTAAGAAGATGATGCTGGTGTAGGTGAGCATGCAGCCGATGATGATGAGGTTGTTCAGCTGGGGGCTCGACATCTTTATATATCTCTGGTTCCTGTATTTTATGTTGAACGCAAGGAAAACTATAGCCATTACGATGCCGCAGACCGCCAGCGTGGCTAAGATGGCGTAGACCGTCTTGTTGACTCGCGTATGTTCGATGATCACCAGCGTTCTATCTTTGGGCGGGTGCCTGAAATTTATATAAAAACCTACGCCTTTTTTGAGATTATCCCGTCATACTTTCCGATCCACTTCAAGGGCGCCCCAAGGGTCAGGTCCAGGTGTTGCGTGGCAGCGCTGTATTCCCCCACTTTTATCTCCCTTCCCTCCTGGAACTGCTTCAAGAGTATGCTGGCCTTCCGCTCGTTGTCGTAGAACCTGACCGGACCTGTAACGCCTAAATAATGTCGCCGGTCAAATTCGCTTCTGTCGGGGCTGCGGGAAAATCTATTCCGCGGTTACCTTCGAAGCTCGTGTTCTGCAACGCGTCCAGGAACAGTTTTTCCCACAGCGGGTCCCTGTATCTGAAGTCCTTGACGGTCTGATCCTTGCGGAAGGCTTTGATGCTGTGCGCCACCTTCTGGATCGCCAAGGCGACGGCCCAGATGCCGTCGTAGGTATAGCCGTGAAATCTGGAGTATTCTATACCACGTCGCGAATCGTATTCCATCCGGTACTCGTCGGCCGTCTGAAAGATGATTTTCGATGAGATTATCAACCAATAAATCACATTTGTTTAATGAAAATACATAGAATGAGGTATATGGTCTAAGGATTTGAAAAACTTACTATCCCAGATATAGTTATTTCTCCACTAGTCGACAAAGGTAGCAGATCAGTCAGAATGGTTTGCTCCAAAGCGGTTTCCAGTTCCTCGAGCGTGCAATTAGTCTCCGGTGATAGTTTCTTCCACCACTCGAAGGTGTAGGTCCCCATCACGATCCATTGGTACTTCCTGCCGTACATCTTCAGCTTGTAGGCTTCGCAAAATATCTCCCTAGCCCATTTTTCGTTGAAGTTACCTAAGATAATCCTCGTGTCTTTCTCCTTGAGCTTCGTCAGAGCCGTGGTGACCTCGTTGGTGAAGCTCTGCGTCTCCAGGACTTGGTACCCTAACGTGTCCAAGTCGGCGACTAACCTGTTGTGTGCTAGCGAATACCTCGGTTCGTTCTGGTAGATCGTCCCGACCTTAGTCCAATTGAACTGCTTCAACAGCGACAGCCTGGGCGAATTGAAGGCGTTTTCAGACGGTACTATTCGAAAGAAGTTGGGGAAGTTCTCCTTGGTGAACATCGGATGGGTGTCGGCGTACGATAACTGGAAAAGGCGATAGTGGGGTAAATATACGGGGTGTCGCGTTCGCGGTGTGATCGATCTAACCTGCGTTAGGTGCCAGTGCTTGGAGGCCTTCGCTATCGGGTCGGTCACGTGGGTGCAGGCGGCGCCGAAGAGCATCAGCTTGTGGGGGCCGCTGTGCATCATGTCGAAGAAGGCTTTGACGCCCACGGCGGCGTTGCACTAGGGAAATATGGGCGAAGTAAAAAAAAGAAGCGACAATTTTTTGTACGTATAATGGTAATGGTAGCCCCTTCACTGTCGTGGACGCATCGGCACTTGCATAAAATTGGCTATGTAACTTATAATAAAGAATCTGTTGAAATAAATGTTGTTAATGACGCTTCGTATGTCTAAACAAAATTATTTTCTTATATAATATTCCTGTAAAGAACTTGGAGTGCGTCCATATAAGATACAATCATATGGAGCTCTAAGGCAGTATGGTTAAATCTACACTAGCCACAAAAATTAAGAGATTTCAAGAAATCTTAAATTTTTAGGTGATTTTCAAAGGGTTGTAACTTAAGACAAATAGTCGCAGAGCAATTTTAAAAAAAGCGGGTTGAAGTTTCAAGTTTCTAGTTTTCAGATTTTTAGTTAAAAATTTCCTACCATCAGCATTTTTTTGAGTAATCATAAGAAAACTATCGGGAGAAAAACATAAAAATGTTTGCTTGCCTTTCAAAAAATCAAAATGTTAATTATTGTAAGAAAAAAAAAGTCAAAACTGACTTTTTTCTTTTGAACGACGATAACTCAACGAAAAATCATCGTACAAGGCTTTCAAGTCGCTCAAATTAAAGAGGATAAAAATATATAGAAAAATTTTATGATGAAATCACCGAAAAACATTTATTGAAGTCCGAATTTTTTTTCTGATGGTTTTCTTATGATTACTAAAAAACTAATAATGGTAAAAAGAACGAACTTAGATCTAAGAACTAGAAACTTGGAGCTTCAATTTTCTTTTTTTTTTAAATTATTGTGCTGCGATATTTTTCTTCAAGTTACAGCCCTTTGAAAATCATCTAACAATTTAGTACTTTTTTATATCCCTTAATTTTTGTGCCTAGCGAAAAATATTGTTTTGTTTTGAGGCGCGCTGAAACCCACCACACGCCCCTTAGCTACGCCTATGTCGTAATAAGACGCCTCTATATTATATTATGTAAATAATCGATGCTTGCTATGCTTTAGGCCCATCAAATGCGGCAATACAGTGTCTCTTAATCTCGCGTGTCTGAAAATAATTTTTCGAATATTGCCAGGGGGTGTAGCGCCTCAAGGGGACGGGATGACAGAGAACGGACTTAAATCATAAACAAAATCCGCCGCAACTGTCTTCCCGACCCCTTAATACGCTCAAGAGGTCCAAATGCATCGAGGATAGAAGTAAACAAGTAGCCTTACTCTTGTCCAAAGTTGCACATTGAGTTATGTACATCACTGGTTAATTCACGTTATTTAGGTGATATCTTTTTCACGGGCACTTACCATGGTGTCATTCCACCACATGTGGAGCCTGTAGTTCCTTAGGATAGCTGAATGTTCGTTGACGTGGTCCAGGGCCAGTTTGACGCTGGGCATGACTCCGCGTCCTACAACTTGCAGCGTGTTAGTATGCAGCGAACAAAAGTGGAAAATCTAACCTGTCGCCGAGTTCTCGACGCCCCGGCCGAAGGGGAAGAATCCCGCGATGTAAACGTCGTGCCTGCGACTGTTGACGTTCGGCTTTTGGGATCTGTAGCACTTGAACAGGACCAACAACAGCAGCAATACGTTTCCGCTTGGATATCGCATGGTTTTTCCGAGTTAGAACCCCTCGCACAGCACAGTTATCGGGTGGTGGTCATTTCATGTTGGGGGCGATCGTCCCGGCGCACTTTTTGTCGTCGACGAGCGGCTTCTCCGTGGGGGATGCAGCGATCACATCTTGGTTTGTTGCGCCCCAGTCTTTGTGGCACGGGTTTCGTGAAAAACTGCCATTTTCTGCGATTTGGTGTCAGGCCGAGGCACGTTTTAGAGCTATATTGATTTTTACCCGCTAGTCGCAAGGCTTGCGAGGGCGCAGGTCCCTTAATTTATTTAACACATCCCCAGATAACCGTTTATTTCTCCCGAGCGCCAGGCGACTCTTTTTTTTTAGCCCGCCTCGATACTTTCTCGGCTCCACCTAATTCGTTTTGGTAAAATTAGATGTGAAATTGTCGAAAACGCAACTTTGATGTAATATAACGGGTGTCCTGGAATGTTTTCGTCTCGTTAAAAAATATATCTATATTCACTATTTTTTATTTAAATCGACAAAATGCAATTGAAGGTGCACCCCTCATGCCGTAGCCAATTATTTTTAAATGTAGACGGTTTGTATTAAGGTTTGTATTGTATACCACTGTAATAAGCTAAAAAGGGCTTTATTGATAATTTTTTTTTGGATGGAAGAAAAGGCCATAAGATAATAATATCTAAAGAAGTTATATTATACTTAAATATATGCCTAATGCATATATTTACGTATAATACAAAATATTATTATCAAAAAATATTCAAAAATGACGACATTGGAGCCATTCTCGCGAGACATGTCGAATTTAAGGCGTTCTGCTGCACGCACTGTATGTAACTGGTGCTAACTTGAATCTGGAAAAAAAAATTCACTTAATCTACATATTTACGGTTAGGGAATATAAGTAGGGGGATTTTGAAAATATTAATTTTTGTGTAATTAGCGAGTCATCATCATTAGGTCATCAGTCCTAAGACTGGTTGGACGCTAACCTCCAGCTTCTCCTATATTGTGCTAATCTACGCATTTCGCTAATTGTGCTACAACCTACATCCCTTACTATTTGCGAGCAGTAGTCTAGTCTAGGCCTACCTCTGCCTTTCTTCACTCCTATTTCTGCCTCCAAAATATCGCGGACTATTCCCCCATGTCTCAGCAAGTGGCCTACCATTCTATCTCTTCTCTTCTTTATATTTTTCCACATACTTCTTTTCTTGTCGACTTTCTCCAATACTTCTTCGTTTCTAACCCTATCAGTCCATGGTATTTTCATCATTCTTCGGTAACACCACATCTCAAAAGCCTCTAATTTCTTCTTACTTTCTTCCCCTACCGTCCAGGTTTCGCAACCGTATAGTGCCGTGCTCCATACATACGTGTTCAAAAATCTCTTCCTTGTTTCTAAGGTTATTACCCCCGAGCATAAAAGTGTTTTCTTTTTGTTAAAAGCTACTCGACCCTGCGCTATTCTTTGTTTTATGTCTTTATCGCTTCTTCCATCCCAATTTATTTTACTTCCTAAATAAGTGAAGTCTTTAACTTCCTCCAATCTTTCATTATTAATTTGTACTTTCGTTTTTGCTCTGCTCTCGCGCCCTCTGCACACTAATACTTTAGTTTTGTTCTTATTCACCCTCATTCCGTATTCCTCTGTCAACACTGCTTCCATTTCGTTCAATGCTGATTCTAATTCCTCCTTACTAGATGCTAATACTGCTATATCATCCGCGAATCTCAACATTTTTAGTTTCTGTCCCTGTACTTTAATCCCGAAATCCACTCTATCTTTTACCACATTAATCGCCACACTTCGATGTACAGATTAAAAATTAGTGGTGATAGCGTACATCCTTGTCTTACTCCTTTCCTAATACCTACATCCCTTTTTTCCCCTTCTACTTCTATAACAGCAGTTTGCTCTTTGTATAGATTGTGTACTACTCTCCTATCTCTATACTTCATTCCCGCGCTCTTTAGTATCTCGAACATTTTTTCGCATCTTACGCTATCAAAAGCTTTTTCTAAATCTGCGATTTTAATTAGCGAGTATCTACCAAAATAAAAAACGTTAAAATTTTCGACAAAAAAGGCAATAATTTGTTAATAAATAATGTTTAAATTAACTTATCGAAAATTCCGTATGTATTTCACTTCAAAACGTTACTTTAATCTGCTATCCCAGGACAATAAAGTTGCCTTTCTATATTTAAATATTCTTCCTCATTCTCTTTCCTCGAACATTTTGTGTTAGAGCGTGCCTCTTTCATTGCATCTGTCAAAGGTATCTCGACGTCCTTGATCCGCTTAGCATCGGCTTCTAGACAAAAATTGTAAGATTGGACGCCAATATCCATCTCCAAACCATTCATAATTCGAAGAATATTAGTCAGAACATCATTAAAAGTACCCACAGCAATATCAGTGGCTATATGCAAGACTTTTTTGCCACTTGAATAAGATTTTGGAGCCAATTTCCAAATAGTAGCATTGAAAGTTTCATTGCTACTTTGCGTGTGGCCTCCCAAGCAACGGTTTAAAAGCTCTTGTCGGCTCAGGTCCATAAATCGGTTCGATGGCTTTAAGAACTTCCTTAGAAAACGGCGGCTTATGATGGAAGGTGTCCAAGGAATCCGCTGCTTGCGCCTTCTTCCAGTCACACCAAGACTCTGAGCATTTCTCGTGCTGCGGATTTTCGTCGGTTGATAACTTATGAAATAAGGTCGCCTAGATTTCATTTCTCATATTTTCCAAGGGGCTCGGATTCCGACGTATTGCCAAGCTATAATAAATTGTTAATTGATCAATTAATTTGGCAGTTAATTTACCTTTTCCTCCGAGGCATGTCAAATCATAAGGTAATAATAATAAGAAAATCATAAGGTAAAACATTAGGCTGTATTTGACGCAGGTCCGACGCCCTTAGGAAACAACGCGATATTTCAAGGAAAAATTATTTTGCCCCATGTTCTAAAAGATTTAAACATTTTTTTAAGCTAATAAAAATAATCGATTTTTTGAACCCTTTACAAATAAACACCTGCAGTTTATCGTTCATATATTTAACTATATGCTCTGAAAATATAACGTTTTTTCAAAAATGGCGTCGTGACGGCTCCTTCTCTAGTGGTTTGCTTTCTCTGACTCACCTTTTTGGTATTAGACGTCCTTCTGTTGTTTCTTTTTTGATTAAAAATTTATCTTTTTCACATTAAAGTAGACAACAGAAACTAATATTTGTCGCAGCCGATTTTGGGAGCCGATGTTTCGAAAAACGGCAACTGTGTAAACAATACGCCGATAAAAAAAAACCATCACTTAATCGATTGACGAAACTCATTGAAGATTTTCGTAAAGGCTGTGGCAAAATATTTTTATTTTAAAGCCCGTATTTTGAATACTAAGTTATGCAAGACTCAAAAATGGTACGTATTTACTTGTTGGACAGCGAATATGGTTCAAACAATGAGCAGACCAGCAGTCACTTACACAAAAAATATGGCACACCTCTACCAAATATCTCTAGAGATATACACACCTGTATGTATGTATATAGAGTAACACTCTGTATGTATGTATGGCGCAAATTCCCGTCGCCTCGGTCTTTACCGCGGGGTATTTTGGGAGATGAAGAAAACAACGTCGCATTTTCAAAATATCTTTAATAACACTGTGCTGCATATACACTTTACCAATCATTTGGTACAAAAAATAACAGTCAATTAGGTGCTAAGGCACTCACATTAAACCTAACAACTTTTACATGTACAGGAAATCCAGTGAAAACCTCTGGAGCGCGCGGAAAGCGCCAGGCACCTCGGCCGAGGTTCGTTCGGGATCGTCCAACGGTCGCGAGAAGAACCGAGAGCGGGAGGCCGTGTCGCTTCCCGCGCGTTTTCACAAATTCAGTGCGAATTTCGGTAACTAACACAGGAAATTTATCATAGAAAAACCGCATATTGTCTAACAATAAAACGAAGACTTCAAGTGTACAAACGTTCGACTGGTTCTATATACAAAAAACGCCTAGTTTAGTAGATAAATAACAAAAGTGTCCAATTAACAACGTAGTCAATATAAGGTATATATCTCTCTGTACAATTCGGACTAGCGCGGATGGTTTTTCTATGATGTCTTAACAATTTCACTAGGAAAAACAACTTTGGGACGCTTCCAAAGCACATGTCTCTGGATATTCCAAACGTAACACCCTGTATGTATGTACAATTTGGTATAATACAAATAAATTCATTTACTTAAAAATATGGAATGGATTCGTTAAGGATACATCTTTCATATAAAAAGGACTGATATATAGTTTATCTAAAAATATATGGTGTCCTTCATATTTCAATTGACTAAAAATAGATCTACGTCGCTCTTTGTGTGTATATATGTATATGTACTTCTTTTCTTGAAAATTGAGGTTCTAATTTTGATCAAGCGAGCGACGCAACGTTTACACAGACGTTAGTCGTTCATCAACAATGAAAAAGGCATTTTAATACTGTGAATGAGCTGCAAAACTTTTTATAAAACGTGTAAAATTGACAACATTCAGTAGATATATTCAACGAAAACGGCGTCGCGGCGGCGGCGTCGCGACCCAAAAATATTCAACACCTCTTAAAATTCTGTATAATATAAATATGTATATCAATATCGGAATCTACAACGCCCATCAAGACGACTTGTACTCTCGGGTATGGAACTGGAACAGCAGCATATATTCAAGAAAATAAATTAGGAAAAAAATGAAACAGAACCGCTTCGATGTCTTAGAACTATCTTATAACTTGTAATATCATAGGAACGTTGAAAACAATGAGAATTATAGATAACGAAATGATAAAGTATCCAGTGTAACGCGAAGGGATCTATAAAAAAATATATTTTACAAAAATAAAGGGATCGGAGAGCGGTACCGATACCACCCGCCCTCCTTAGAACCATAACCCAAAAGGAAAACGAAAATAAATAAGCTAACTCTGCAACTAAACAAACTTGAACTAAAATTCAACGATCAATAACGTACTTTGGTATTTTTGGTCCCCGTATCACTATGTTCATACAAATCAGTAAATTTTCCGCTTCTTGCCGACGAGCAGGCCGAGGTCCAACCTCTCCAGTCTCACCACCGGCACCGGCATCTCGGTCTTCCTCTTGATGATCAACTTGGGCACCCCCGCGGCGAGGCAGTTCGTCTGTACCACGGAATACGCCCCCACGTTGTCTTTGCGCTCGCCCAAGTCGCTGTCCGATTCGGTCGTCGAGTCGGAGTACAAATTCCTAAAGCGATTCTTCCTCTTCCTGTCCGACACCTTCTTCAGGTGCAGCTTCATGTCCTTCTCCGTGCAATTCTTCCGGATCTCGTACGTGGGCTTGGCCAGATCCGGCGACTTGATCTTGTTCAGTTGTTGCATCAGCCTCTTGTACGATATGATCTTTTTTATCTTCTCCATCTCCTCGGCGGTGATCTTGTCGTTGCGCAGGAAGCGCTCCATCAAACTATTGGCTTCGGGGGTGGAGAACGGATTTAGAACCGGTTTGTTAACCACTCTGGGTATCTGTATGTTCAACGAGCTCAACTTGGAGTCCACCTGTTCCTTGTAGATCTGGAGGATTTCGTCCTCGGAGCTCTCCGACGCCATAGGCTTCGCGTTCAAATCGTTGATGTCTATGACGATTTTCGATCTGTTATGGTTAATAAGGCCACTGAATTCGCTAAGGCGCTTGTCGTTTTTCTCCTGCGCGTTCAAGTTGGTCTTGGGGGACTGCGTTTCCTCCCAGTCGAAATGGTTCGGCCTGGAGTAGGAGTCCTCCAAGCTGAACTTCCTCTTCGCCAGGATGCCCTCCTTCGGCGCTTTTATGTCGTCCAAGGATTTCGGTCGCTGCATCTTGCACTTGTCCGCTGGCGGGTTTTCTTCGATCGAGGTTTTATCGACGTTTTCGGTTGTCTTTACCTTGACGTCTCCTTGTTCTTGGTTGGTACTGAGTTTTCGTTTCCTCTTATTGTACTCTTCGAGACTCAACTTTCTCTTGCTGTTCTCTAGCCCGGCGTTCTCTTTTAAAAGCTCCGAGACGCTGGGGACTATAACGTCGTTGCTTGGTCGCTTCGTCAGCCTGGGGTCTTGCAGCCTGTAGTTCCTGATTTCGAAATGGCAGTTGTCGGAATACCCGTCGGGTTTTTTGTAATCGACGTTACCGAACGTTACTTTTTTCAAGACTTTTTCTTTGCATTGCTCAACGGGATCGTCTTTCACTTCCGTGCTGCTGTTAACTTTACCTCCGTCAGGCTTCGGTACCTGGATTGGCGTATTTTCTTTAATATTATGATTTTTCTCTGCACCATCGTCAATTTTAGACGGTTTTCTATAATTCTTCAATTTGCGATCTTTAATCTTCGACTCGGAGTGTTTTTTCTCCGGCATTCTATTTTCATTCGCATATTCTTCGTTTTCCTTTTCGCTTTTCCGCTCTTTTGAATCGCATACGTACTCCTCGCTGACTTCGTCATGATCCACTCGATTTGTAGAGTCAGCGCTGACGTTTTCGCTACTCCTTACCTGTTGCTGCTTCTGCTTCTTCAAATTTCTGGCTTTGACGAGGTCTCTGAATGGTACGAAATCCTCCTCTTCGACCACCTTCGCTTGGGTTTCGTTCTTTTTGATTTTCCTCACCTTCAGGAGTTCTTTTAAAGCAGTCTTCGAATGTTTCTCGGATAAATCGTTATATTGCTTAGAGTCGTGAATTTTCTTCGAGGAGTGTACTTTATCGCCCCGCTTCTTCTCGTTCTTCTCAGTGGCGTGGCTTTGTTCCTTGCTGGAACTGACCTTGTCGTTGACGCTGTAGCAATCCCCTTTGTTATTGTCGTTAACGTCTTCGCTCGTGGTGATGGAAGGGATTTGCAAGTCGTTTTCGTAGGCCTTCTTCGCGGCTTTAGTGCACAGTATTGGAGGTTTCTCCAGGTCCAAATGGATCTCCTCCTCCAGACTGATATCCATGCCGATTATTATTTCGCTGGTGGTTTCAATCACCTCGGCTTCCGGCACGATTTCTTCAACGGAAACCACCTCGGTGATCTCGTCGTCGTGACTACTCGCGATCGTGTCGACTTTTGTCTGGATTTCGACGTCCTCGGAGTTCTCCAACGGTTCGTAATTGTCGTTGAAGTCTACTACGGTGGATTCGGAAAGAGGAACGACTGTTATCACTTTCTTACCGTTAACCGTGGTCACGCTTATTTCGACTAGTTCCCCGGCTATTTCTAGTAGCACGCTGTTTTCCTCTACTCGTATCGCGTTCCTGTAATGGACTTCATTCTGCGCCGATTCTTCGTCATCGTTCAACACGGATGTGACTTCCGATTCCGTTTCGTTAATGACGTCGGTCTCTACCGACTTTTCATTAGCGGCGTTATCCTTTAACATAGTGACGGGTTCACATGCTTCTAACGCAGCAGGAGGCACAGTACTGCACAGTGTTTCGGTTAGAACTCCGGAAGCTTCATAATTTTCTATCGTACTTTCTACTTCCTCTTTTGGCAGATCGTTCTCTGCTTGAGTAATATTGAGATCAGGATTTGTTTCGCTTTTTGGGCTGTCGACACTAGCATAATCAGTTTCTTTTTTACAGTCTTCTACAGCTTGTATCTCATTAACTTCGGTATCACTTGCGCAACGCTCAGTTACTTCTGTTTCTACTTCTTTACCAATCGGTGGTTCAACGATTTCATCTGTAATTTGAGCTTCTTTATCTTCAGTAGCTTCAATCACGTTGATGTTCCTTTCGTCGTTTTTTCTCGAGGGAAAAATGTAGCAGTTGTCGATCTCCCTCTCCAAAAATTCCCTCGTAGCCGTCGCTTCTAGGCTGCGCCTCCTTGCTGCAGCTTCTCTATCGGATTTGGATTTATTCATGTTTGTACCGATGTTATTCATTATATCATCAACCGAAAATATTCTTCTAGATCTTTTGGGTTTTGCGGTCACTTCGCTAGGGGATAGACTGGCATTGATAGGACTCAAATTCTCTTCCAAACTCATACTTTCAGAAAGATTGGTCACTTCGTTTGTGGTTTCTTTCTTCGTCTCGTCTAAAGGCGTTTCTTTGTTTATGATCTTTGGTAAATCGTCAGGTGGTCCCATCGCGTCATCCCCATTCTCCGCTAATTTTTCTTCAATTTTCATATCTACATCCATTTTTTCGACAGCGTCAGAATCTTTATTTGGATCATCGCTTTTGGCGTTTTCCTCGTTCTTTATATTTTCATCTTTAATACAAGATTCATTCGATTGTGGCAGTTCTTCAGTGGCGACCGATTGATCTTCAATTCTATCGTCGTCTTCTTTTTTAATATATTCTTCAGTTTCCAACTTTTCGTTCGCGCTACTTTCCTCGGTCTCATTTGCGGTCGTATTTTCAACACTTTGGGGTTCTTCGCTCACATCTCCACGACTATTTGGAGTAAACTTTCCGTCTTCAGTTCTGTCTACATTTTCCATGTTTAAATCGTCTTCGGTTTTCATTTGAGTTGCTTGTTTAACGTCGCTATCAGACGCAACATCTTCCCTCTCAGTTTTAACGTATCCACTCTCAGGCAACAACTCGATGATGGGCATGTTCTTGAACGCAGAATCGTCTTCGGGTTCGTCGTCTTGTGCTGGCGGTTTGGTAGCGCAGATGACGGAGGTTTGCCCCGCGTTGAAATCCTCAAATCCCTCCATCTGTTCGACGTTGATGGGAGAGCAGTTCTTGTCGGCGGTCTCCCTCTTACATTCCTTAAAGATACTTTCCTCGAATTTCTCAAGGGGGTCCGTCTCTTGCGTTATATCGTTCTCAGTAATTATAGGTAGACTATTACCTATTTTATTATCCTCTTGTAAGCTTTCCACGTGTTCCGCTTCCTTAATCGCACTCTGATGGCTCGGCTGGATGACGGTGTTCTGATGTATCACGACCTTGGGCTTGTCATTGAACGGGAACTGGCCCTCGGCTTGTCTTTGGTTTAACTCGTTTGGCTTGTTGGCTAACATGCAGTCGGATTTGAACGCGTCCATGATGTGTAAGTTGACGACTCTCTCGCCCCCCGCGCTGTCCGTCGACTCGATGTGATTCCCCTTGTCCATGATCCTGACCATTCCCGTGGAATTGTCGATGGCGACGCCGCTCTTTATTATGTACTGGCCGTTTTCCGACGCCACCTGAAAATTAAGATCGGTAAGGACGAATTTAGAAACGGAGTACCGCAAGGTACCGTTCTAAGGATTTTAATATTACTATTTATTCAGACATAGGATCTCACCAGCGGAATGCCGTTTTCCGAAGTTACTAATGGGATCCCATTTTCTAGATATTGCAGCTCGGAAGCGTTAATCATGTAGACGGTCTCCGTGGATTGGTCGTCGCGAACGCGAATGTTCTCTTTACATAATCGGTTATTTTCCACTTGGTTCATTTCCGAGGCAGTCTCCTCGTCCGCCCAATTTTCTATATATTGCTTTATGTTATCGGAGACAGTCACCCGGCTCTCCGTCATTTCCTGGGGGGTCATCTGGTGGGGCAAATACTGCGCGGGTCTGGAATTTATTCCGGGATATTAAGGCTTAAATAACGATTGTAGAAATTACCTGCAGTGCTGCTGTTGGTAGTAGTCTTGAGGAGCCCTTCGGTGTTGGTAGTGTTGCGCGTACTCGGGGGCGTTGTACTGGGGGTAATTGGGGGAAATCTTCTGCGGCAGCGTCGCGTAATTTATCGGGGGTATGGGCAGGTTATCGTTATAGCCCCTCCTAGGTGAAACGCTTCTTTCGTGGGGATTGATCGAAGGAAACCTCGGTGCCATCTGCGGCGGTCTGTTATAACTACAGGACGCGGGATAGTTCGTGTAATTCTGCGGCGGCATATAATTGTGGGGGTAAGGATTCCCCTGCAAGGATGACGGGTAGTTCATATAGCGTTGGTTCTGATGGGGATACATCCTGCTCTGGTCCATGGTTTGGTAAGCGGGTTGCGATTCCTGCATGTGGTGGTCGCTCATGATGGATCGCGCCATCGACGGGTGGATCCTGCGCAGCTTCGATAAGAAGTCGTTCTCCGGAGGGTACTTCCGCATCTGTGCCGGCATGTTGTATTTCTGGATCTGGTGGTGGGGCAGCTGCTGGTACTGCGACTCCTTCGGAAAGTACTGAGATTCGGGTTTGTACAAAGGGTGGACCTGAAATCAGCCGAAATTAGTCTGCAAACGTAGCGATTTCGAAGAATTACCTGGTGATCTTTGTGAGCGTATTGAGGGTGGGAGTGTAAGTTGGATTCCGAGGCGTACTGTTGGCCATTGAGGTGGTCGGGGTACGACTGCTTCATGTGGTTCTGCTGCACGTTGCACATGTCCATGTATTCCTTCCCCTTGGGTTTCTGGATCACCGACGGCGGTACTGGCTCCTGGAGGGGGTGAAGGTCGGAGATCTCGGAGTATTTCACTTGCGGCGACAAGCTGAAAAGCGGTAACGCAATTTATTGGTCGCCCGGCGGCGTGGGTGGCTTAGGTCTGGCCTACCTGTAGTCTGGAAACTGCGACGGGTACCGGTAAGTCTCGTTCGTCCTGGGCGGGTAGTGGTTGTGCGGGGCTACCCTCGCCACGTGGCTTTCCCCCGCGGAGGGGGCGGCGGTGTCGTTCACCTGTTGTTTTTCCACATCTTTCTTTCGGAATTGCCGCAGGGAGCTGGTTATGCTCCCGGTGCTGCTCTGAAAACGAATCGATTGGTTTTTACTCGCGAATTAAAAACGTCGGTGATGAAAATTACATTTTATATTTGCGAAATAAGGAAAACGTATTTTACATAAAAAAAAAATTAATATTATTATTAAATATTTTCGTTTGCAATATTTGATATTATAAATGGACATATCTATCGGCGATGAAAATTATATTTTATATCTACGAAATAATGAAATTGTCTTTTACATAAAAAAAAAAAAAATTAATTTTATTCAATATTATTAAATCCTGGCTAAAAGACAAATTATATAGTTTTTAAATAATTTGTACTTTTCATATTGCGTTCTTTCATCCTACAATTAGTTGTCTAGATATAATTATATCGACGTGTAATTAGTTTAAAATTTCGTAATACATATTTATTTTTAACTCACGATAAAATAGTAATCGCGACGATAAATACGGGGAATAAATAATGCACGAGTGGATAATAAGAAAATACGGTTTGGAAATATATACAGGGTCGTAAATATTAATTTACACAAAGCAGAAGTGAATTGACCTGAAATAGTGAAAAGTTTTTGCATACCAAGCCTAACTGTAAAATTTTGACCAATCTTTGAACCCTCGTCGCACTTTAAACACAACCGAGTACAAAGTACGATTCTGCACGTCCATCCGTAAATCAATTTCGCATTCACTTCGCCAATTTCTGTATCACTTTCGACCGCGGTCGAGGAACTGTCTCCGGCTACGAGATTTTTGGGTTTTGATACTCACCGGGGATGATTCTGTATGCCCGTAGGATGTACCTTGGTGGGAGGAGCCAGCACCTTGGCCGTACTGTTGTCCAGCATTCTGCATGAGGCACTGTAAACAAAAATAATTAGCACCAGGGTTAACGGCCTGCAAAGTAAACAAACTGTGTGTACAATATGTAAGTCGCTTTTTAATTTAATTTGATCTGTTACGGTTGAATAACAATTGGAACGGGCAGCTCGAGAGACTATATTCGTGAAGGTAAAATCGGACTCGGATGGTCGAGACGTCGGGGCGATAGGTACAGGGTGTTTTGTATAGTGGGTCGAGGCAAGGGGTGAAGGTAGTTTCCCCGGAAACTCATTTTTCTCTAGAATTTCATCAAATTTCGGGTACACATAAAGAATAAACTTCCCGAAGGAAATTGCTTAAATGAAAAATGTTTTGCCCGTATAATAAAGGAGATATTCGCCATCAAAGTTGGAACTTTTTGCATGGTTTGAATGTACCAGTTGACTAAAAGTATGACTTGAGAACTTTTCTATACAATTTTTCCAAAAACAACTCATCTATACATATTTCTTATCTATAGTTTATTATTAATATTTTGAATTAATGATCTGAGAGATTCCATAATCAAATCTTACACAATTTAGATTTTAATAAGGTAGGAGACTTAATTAAACGCTTATTTTAATTAATACAATACAATAATCAATATTTAACACTAGTTTTTAATCGTAATAATTAAATTTATAAATTTATAAAATAAAGGGGGCTTAAGAACAATAAAGCGCCGGGTGTAGATAAAATACAGGCGGAAATTTTGAAATGTGCGGGACAGAAAGTAGTAAATAGGATGTTTGAACTGGTAAAATACATATACGAAACGGGCGAGATGCCGGAGGATTATAAGAGGAACATTATCGTTACTATACCGAAAAAGAGAGGAGCCGACAAATGCGAGAACTTTAGAACGATTAGCCTAACTTCTCGCGCGTCAAAAATCTTAACCAGAATAGTGCAGAAGAGGATGGAAAATAGAGCGGAGGAAATACTAGGAGAAGACCAATTCGGGTTTAGGCGAAATAGGGGAATTCGCGAAGCTATTCTGGCGCTAAGAGTAATGTTAGAGAAAACAATAGAAAAAGGAAAGAACGCTTATATAGGATTTGTAGATTTAGAAAAAGATTTTGATAATGTAAGATGGGAAAAAATGTTCGAGATACTAAAGAGCGCGGGAATGAAGTATAAAGATAGGAGAGTAGTACACAATCTATACAAAAAGCAAACTGCTGTTATAGACGTAGAAGGGGAAAGAAGGGAAGTAGGTATTAGGAAAGGAGTAAGACAAGGATGTACGCTATCACCACTAATTTTTAATCTGTACATCGAAGAGGCGATTAATGTGGTAAAATATAGAGTGGATTTCGAGATTAAAGTACAGGGACAGAAACTAAAAATACTGAGATTCGCGGATGATATAGCAGTATTAGCATTTAGTAAGGAGGAATTAGAATCAGCGTGAACGAAATGGAGGCAGTGTTGACAGAGGAATACGGAATGAGGGTGAATAAAAACAAAACTAAAGTGTTATTGTGCAGAGGGCGCGAGAGCAGAGCAAAAACGAAAGTACAAATTAATAATGAAAGATTGGAGGAAGTTAAAGACTTCACTTATTTAGGAAGTAAATTAAATTGGGATGGAAGAAGAGATAAAGATATAAAACAAAGAATAGCGCAGGGCCGAGTAGCTTTTAACAAAAAGAAAGCACTTTTATGCTCGGGGGTAATAAACTTAGAAACAAGGAAGAGATTTTTGAAAACGTATGTATGGAGCACGGCACTATAAGGTTGCGAAACCTGGACGGTACGGGAAGCAAGTAAGAATAAATTAGAAGCTTTTGAGATGTGGTATTACCGAAGAATGTTGAAAATACCGTGGACTGATAGGGTTAGAAACGAAGAAGTATTAGAGAAAGTCGGCGAGAACAGAAGTATATGGAAAAACATAAAGAAGAGAAGAGATAGAATGGTAGGCCACTTGCTGATACATGGGGGAATAGTCCGCGATATTTTGGAGGCAGAAATAGGAGTGAAGAAAGGCAGATTAGACTACTGCTCGCAAATAGTAAGGGACGTAGGTTGTAGCACAATTAGCGAAATGCGTAGGTTTAGGATAGCAGAAGCTGGAGGTTAGCGTCCAACCAGTCTTAGGACTGATGACCTCATGATGATGATGAATTAAATTTACATAAACGAACTCATTTAATGTTGTAAAACAATAAATTTGGAACATTTTTATAGGAGAACCAGGTTTATTGACAAGGTTTTTCCTGTTTTAAGAACAAAACAAACATAAATTAATATTGAACAATATTTTGAATACAGAAAGCAAACCACCTATCTTTCCATGTAAAAGTCATAAAGTTATATATAAAAAATATTGGACGTGAATTACGAAGAAAAGTTATAAGTAAGTTGTCTATTTTAAGTGTAAAGAATTATAAATCCTCTTCATCATTTTAGCATGCTCGAATAAATATAAAAGTCACATTGTTGGTAACGATATTTATGTAGTATAAACCAATAATTTAACACCCAAATATATTAATTTTGAATAATAATACCATAAAAAACTAGAATAATTAAGTATAGAGATCCCAAAAAATATTAATTTAAATAATAAAAAGAAATCTAACAAAATATAAAAGCGAAAATAATGACGCAATCAGACGCAATGCATCTGACAGATTCGGGCGGCTCATTCAAGACCAGGGAATGCACTAAAAAAAATCGACACCATATCGAGAAGAGTGATTCGGAGCTAGGAAGTTATGAGGGAGTTCGAGTTAATATTCGTAATACAGACGAAAGAACAAAGAAAAAAGTCACTGCCGGATCTCACAGATCAGTTGCGCCCGACAGAGGGTTAATAGCATACAAGGGGGTATCCAAACAAAAAATGACCGAGTGTTTGGTAAACGTACTTAGCAGGAGAGTGCAGCACTGCCAATCCACTTGTCTACAGAAAATTTTTTCGGTTTTTTTTTTGGAATTTTTATAACAGAAAATTATATCATTATAAACGATGCGTTAAATAAACCGCCATCCTTATTTCTGACTGTAGACAATCGTGCATTCATATCGTTATTTTCCGCAGAAATTCTGTGTTTTATTCGGTTTTATTGAAAGCGAAGAGAACAATAATACTTAAAAATACATTATTTATAATTCCCCGATTAAAATCGTGTCATCATCGTGACTGAAGCCGAATTGAAGGTCGGCAAAATATAATATTGCTACAAAAATGAATGATAAAACAGCCGGGCCAGCAGCTCCCGCGACAATGACAATGGGAAAATAAAAAGTATCAGTTTATGACACGCATTATAGTACGGCAACCATCGATCGCAACGTATAATTATATCGCAATCATTATTTTGTAATATTACTCTGCTGGGATCCGGCACGCCAGCGCCAGCGATGGGTGAAGTTTTCGAAAAAAGGCGGACCAGAATAGGCGTGTGCGTTAGTTATCTTTTGGTATTTTTTTTTCTGTTGTTTGAACTTCAGTCGCGAACGAGATGGCATCTCCGTTGCCGATGTAATTATCGCCTGATAAGATAACGGGAACAATGCAAGTGCGCAACTTGTGTAACTAATATTAGAAGAGGTTTTAAAGAGTCGTACTCCAGCTCATCCTATTTTTATTATTTATTATCGAATCTTCATCGATTAGACAAGAAGCGAACGTAATGGAGCTGTAGATAAAATCATTCATCGCGTTAATCAGCCCGCATCGAATAAATTTCGAGTGTTACGAATGTCTCAGATCAATTACATAAAATTGGGCGATAAAAAATGTTCTGATTCGTTTCGTTTGACTGCTTTTTTCTATGCGGGAAATGCTTCGCGCAGGGTGGAAACTGATTTTAGTTCGGCGTTTCGTTTTCCGAGAGATTTGGGAGAAAAGCTCTCGGATAAATTCTTGGTAAAAAAAAATCACTGCTCTGTCAATAGGCCTCACACAACCCCGATATTTATCACATACATTCCTTAAAGCCTCTACTACACTACTCTAAAGGTAAAAGCCCTCAAACAATTTGTTTACTGGTGTTATGAATTTTTTTTATGATGAAAGTACAAATTCTTAGTAAGCAAAAACAAATCGCTGGTCTATCAGTAGGCCTCACACAACCTCGATATTTACGACAGATATTCCATGGAGTCTCTACTACACTACTCTAAAGGTAAAAGCCCTCAAACAATTTGTTTACTGGTGTTATGAATTTTTTTCATGAAGAAAGTACAAATTCTTAGTAAGCAAAAACAAATCGCTGGTCTATCAGTAGGCCTCACACAACCTCGATATTTACGACAGATATCCCATGGAGTCTCTACTACACTACTCTAAAGGTAAAAGCCCTCAAACAATTTGTTTACAGGTGCTATGCATTTTTTTATTAAGAAAGCACAAATTCTTAGTAAGCAATAAAAAAAATCGCTGCTCTATCAGTAGGCTTCACAAAACCTCAATATTTACCACAGACATTCCTTACAGCCTCTACCACACTACTCTAAAGGTAAAAGCCCTCAAACAATTTGTTTAGAGGTGTTATGAATTTTTTTATGAAGAAAGTACAAATTGTTATTAAGCAATAAAAAAAATCACTGCTCTATCAGTAGGCCTCACACAACCTCGATATTTACCACAGATATTCCCTAGAGCCTCTACTATACTACTCTAAAGGTAAAAGCCCTCAAACGATTTCTTTACAGGTGCTATGCATTTTTTTATGAAGAAAGTACAAATTCTTAGTAAGCAATAAAAAAATCGTTGCTCTATCAGTAGGCTTCACAAAACCTCAATATTTACTACAGACATTCATTAGAGCCTCTACTACATTACTCTAAAGACAAATACCCTCAAACAATTTGTTTAGAGGCGCTATGAATTTCTTTATGAAGAAAGTACAAATTCTTAATAAGCAATAAGAACAATCGCTGCTCTATCTCACACACACTCGCTGCCTCACACAACCTCGATATTTACCATAGACATTCCTTAGACCCTCTATTACACTACTCTAAAGGTAAAACGCCTCAAACAATTTGCTTGCAGGCGGTATAAATTTTTCTGTAAAAATGTACAAACTTTCAGTAAACAAAACTTAAAAAAATCTCTGCTCTGTCAGTAATCATCTTAAAACGTCGATATTTATCACAGACATTCCTTAAAGCCTCTATTATACTTCTATAAAGTCGAAGCACGTCAAACAATTTGTTTACAGGCGCTATGATTTTTTTTTTATGAAAAAAGTACAAATTCTTCGTAAACAAAATAAAAAAAAATGCTGCTTTATCAGTAGGCCTTACACAATCTCGATATTTACCGCAGATATTCCTTAGAGCCTCTACGATACTGCTCTACATGAGAAACGCCTCAAGCAATTTGTATACAGGCGCTATGAAATTGTTAATGAAAAAAGTAGAAATTCTTAGTAAACAAAATTTAAAAAAGGCCCTGCTCTGTCGGTAACCCTCGATATCTACACAGACGGACACATCGATTTTTAATCTGAAATTTAATTTTAAATATACACACGGTGCACACAGTGCAATACGAGAGAGATGCTTTCTACTTATTTAAATTAGTGTAGCTTATACGTAGCATAAGTTATAATAATTTATGCCACTAATGAGGTATGTCTGGATGAGGTTAGTATCGCTCAAACATATGTTTACTGGCCTTATTTTATCGTTTGCAATTGCTCAGGTTATTTTTAGTTCGAGGCAAAAAGTTTTTGTAAAAACATCGGCTTGGATTCAATTTATTGCTGACACGTACCATCACGAACGAAAGTAATGAGACGTTTGGGTACGCTCCTATGAAATATGGGCAATAATTTGCGGTCTTATGTTAATTGTGGTCTTTATTTCAAAACAGTCACGCTGTCTATTGGCCAAAATCGTAATTACTTCAAACACTCATTGAGCATTGCGCATATTCAGGGAAATGGTCTCATTACATTTTTTCTCGAGGGTACCTATGTAAATAGCAAGACGAGCACTGTAGAAAAACTATCCTAGTTTTAAGGACCTTTTATTTACACGTTTTTACATACATTTAACTCATGATTCATTTAAGCTGTAAGTGTTATAGCAGGAAACATAAAATTGTGACATTTTCTTTAGAATTAGTATATTAGACAACTTTTTTTTAGAAGAAATCGCGGATTACCGATATAGTATATACCTTGAGGCAACTTTAAAATAAACCGAGCATCATCCAGCGTTCTGTCGGGCATTCTGGCGGCTAGAAATGGTCGATTAAAATACATATTTTTTATTGAACGTAAGCCAGGTATGCCTCGCACAAAACAATAATTTATTATCGATTATAGTAATAGTCCATTGATGAATAATAAATGAATAGTCAGGCATTTTATCGAATGGCACTGAATGCTGTGAAATTTCGTTTCACAGTCTTTTATAAAATACAAAATAGTTGACGCGTGTATTGACTCTGGTCATTTGTATTGTATCTGGGTTTTGCTAATTCGTTTAAAACCCATCTCGAACGTAGACAACAGCAAAGATAAACATTGTAATAATCCCGCTACAGTTATGCCTACTGTACCGTATGCGCGTCTTTTTTTTCAATTTCAATCATGTTACACTCTCCAGGGGCCTGGAACGATGCTAAGTTAACGTTAAGTAAATTAGTTACTGTAAATAAGGTTTTCGAGCAACGCGTTCATATTTAAATGAGGAATTATTATGCTTGAATTTCTATTAGTTGAGAACAAAAAGTAGGTAGACGTAAGCAGCGATAAAGAAAAATTATGCGCGTGTATGATACGTCGTCTCGTGTACGGTTAACGGCTCTAAGAAATTGCCAGTAAGCGGTTTCTACATTGTATTAATGTAATAATATTAAATGAAAACGGCCAGCGACATTTCAGGTAGACACAACTTGCCGATGTACATACAGGGAGGGGCTAAAGGTTGGAATCAAATTATAAACGATATTTAAAGGAAATACATGGACGCGTCATTTTCTTTCAATTTAGAATGTTTCAAGACATATCGATAATATATATATATATATATAGGGCGTCCCAATTTCATGTATCACTTAAATATGGCTAAAAACTAGTTAAATCTATTGATTTAACTGGTCGACTTGATTGATTTAACTAGATATCAATAAAAAACGATGGTATAAACGGAAATACGTATTTAAAATGGGGAAGAACTGTGTAAGGTGTACAGGATGAGTTATATACAGTGGAACGTAAGGTTTCTCGAGACATTTCGACATAATATGAGTATGCGTTGGATTGAAACCATCTTGAGGAAACATGTTTATTAAAAAAATGTCTTAAAAGAGTAGCGTAGAAGGGTAACATAATTAATATCACAAAAACGATCCCATTTTTTTTCAAAGATTGAAGAAATTGAAAGGACAAGTAAATGAAAATTTTTATAATCTTATAAAATAAAGTTTTAAATTGTAAGTTAAATGTTCGTGAAACGGATTTTTAAAAACAAACAACAAAAACACTTCACAAACTTTATTACAGTCTAAAGGAAGAGATGTAACTTCGACAGTTCATACCCGAATCCCTTTTACAAATCCTACTAGAGACTACTACTTACAAATCTAACAGAGACTACGTCTAGCATTAATGATCAGAGGGACAACCCTAATATATTAGCTTATCTCTAATGGTAAAATAAACAACGTTGAATAATATATAAACAGACTTAAGTCACTAATAGGGATAAATTCCATAACTTATATAATAGCGTATTAAGATTAAAAATAAGCGGTATTTAACTTTTTGATTGTTTTGAATATGTCAAAAATGGCCATAACTAGGCTGTAACTTAAAACAAATCTGTGCATCACCTAAGATACCTGTCTCACGATTTGATTACGTGATTACCTACTTCGATAGTATGTCGTTAATCGTATAAATATCCGCCTGATGATATTTCTTGGTCGTATTTCTTTTACAGTATATTCTATCTATTTTTTATTATCGTTACTCGAGTCATGGAAAGTACTCGAAAGATTCTTCGTCATACACTTTCATCAACGTTTAGAAAAATCGACCATCTTCGAGAAATGTATTTTATTATAATTCATTTCATCGCTCATCATCATGAGGTCGTCAGTCCTAGGACTGGTTGGACGCTAACCTCCAGCTTCTCCTATCTTGTGCTAACCTACGCATTTCGCTAATTGTGCTACAACCTACATCCCTTACTATTTGCGAGCAGTAGTCTAATCTAGGCCTACCTCTGCCTTTCTTCCCTCCTATTTCTGCCTCCAAAATATCGCGGACTATTCCCCCATGTCTCAGCAAGTGGCCTACCACTACTATCTCTTCTCTTCTTTATGTTTTTCCACATACTTCTTTTCTCGCCGACTCTCTCTAATACTTCTTCGTTTCTAACCCTATCAGTCCACGGTATTTTCATCATTCTTCGGTAACACCACATCTCAAAAGCTTCTAATTTCTTCCTACTTGCTTCCCCTACCGTCCAGGTTTCGCAACCGTATAGTGCCGTGCTCCATACATACGTTTTCAAAAATCTCTTCCTTGTTTCTAAGTTTATTACCCCCGAGCATAAAAGTGCTTTCTTTTTGTTAAAAGCTACGCGACCCTGCGCTATTCTTTGTTTTATATCTCTATCTCTTCTTCCATCCCAATTTGTTTTACTTCCTAAATAAGTGAAGTCTTTAACTTCCTCTAATCTTTCATTATTAATTTGTACTTTCGTTTTTGCTCTGCTCTCGCGTCCTCTGCACACTAACACTTTAGTTTTGTTTTTATTCACCCTCATTCCGTATTCCTCTGTCAACACTGCCTCCATTTCGTTCAACGCTGATTCTAATTCCTCTTTACTAGATGCTAATACTGCTATATCATCCGCGAATCTCAGCATTTTTAGTTTCTGTCCCTGTACTTTAATCCCGAAATCCACTCTATATTTTACCACATTAATCGCCTCTTCGATGTACAGATTAATAATTAGTGGTGATAGCGTGCATCCTTGTCTTACTCCTTTCCTAATACCTACTTCCCTTCTTTCCCCTTCTACTTCTATAACAGCAGTTTGCTTTTTGTATAGATTATGTACTACTCTCCATCTCCATACTTCATTCCCGCGCTCTTTAGTATCTCGAACATTTTTTCCCATCTTACATTATCAAAAGCTTTTTCTAAATCTACAAATCCTATATAAGCGTTCTTTCCTTTTTCTATTGTTTTCTCTAACATTACTCTTAGCGCCAGAATAGCTTCGCAAGTTCCCCTATTTCGCCTAAAGCCGAATTGGTCTTCTCCTAGTATTTCCTCCGCTCTATTTTCCATCCTCTTCTGCACTATTCTGGTTAAGATTCTTGACGCGTGGGAAGTTAGGCTAATCGTTCTAAAGTTCTCGCATTTGTCGGCTCCTCTCTTTTTTCGGTATAGTAACGATAATGTTCCTCTTATAGTCCTCCGGCATCCCGCCCGTTTCGTATATGTATTTTACCAGTTCAAACATCCTATTTACCACTTCCTGTCCCGCACATTTCAAAATTTCCGCCTGTATTTTATCTACACCCGGCGCTTTATTGTTCTTTAGCCCCCTTAGTGCTATTTCAAATTCCTCTCTCAATATAGGTTTTCCTACATCTTCCCTATCGATTTCATCGCTATTTGCCAAATAAAAAAACTCTCTTATCTTGTCGATAAACGGAACAGTCTACCTGAGCCTAGCGATAAAAACAAGCCACGGTATGTTTTGAGATTTTTTATTTGACAAATAGCGATGAAATAAACTATACATAGTCTGGACAATCTACTGGATGTTCAATAATTTTGATCGCGATTTTATTAATTTAAAATGTTTTAAATGAAAAATGTTTCGACTATTTTCTTTTCTATACATATAAAACAATCCTTAAAAACCCACGATTTTCTGAAAATAAAATCAATTAGTTCCGTATTTCTGTTTAACCACACACATATATCGAATTGAAAAAAGCCTCGCACACACTTTCCGACAATGCTGTTTAATTAAAGAAACTGAAAAACCGCGTACGGCTTTCAATTTCTACGAATTCAATTAACTTTTTTGGCGCAGATGCATTATTGTGCCTACGTTATCTAGAACGAAATAAGTTTAATTACGAACGTAAAAAAACCCCGCTAGTAGGCGCGCTACTGGGTCGTATTAGAATAATTAAAATGCAAAATCGAGACCTAATTAACAATCGATAAGGTGCCCTTAGTGACCTAGTAGCGGTGTTGTTGTCGGACGTCGTTCAGTATGTAGTGAAAATAGTTTAGGGGTTCAAAATCGCCGTATTATTTTATTTTTATTCCGTAAAATATGTTATAATTTCTTGGCTGCCATGTTGGTTGTTCCTGACTTAGTTTTGTCTGTACGGTTTTCGTTAATTATTATGAGTTACTTCTGCTCTACAATAGCTTTTCGCACGTATAACGTTTTTAAGCCCGCACTCCATGTAAAAATACGTTTTTTCTTACTTTCTAATCTGTTTTTATATAACCCGCGTTCTGGGTCACTTTCTTCGTGTTTTTTTTTTGCGAAAATTATTAACTATTATAATAAAGAAATGCCTCTAATAGGCGTGTCGTTACGCGTGTCCAACGATAACATAAAAACCCGTAAAACATTCATATTTTATGGCGTTTTGTTATGTAACGGTTGCAGGTATGTAAAAGAGAAAAAATGTGGAAGTGTGGGTTGCATTAGAATTATGATTTTCGCGTGTGCTGTCCGAAAAACTCGCAAGAATTTTTGTGTCGGTCAGAAAATACATGTACAGGATGTTTTTATCTTTAAATTGTCTTAGTAGGGTTGTCTATCGTGAATATGGAGGTTACAGAGAGTCAATTGAGAGTGTGGCGATTTTTTAAAATTTCCTTTTGTAAAAATCTTGTACTTTTTCATTAAAAACTCGTAGCGTCTGTAAAAATGTCTTAAGGCGGTTTTATCTTACAATTAGTAGAATCTCTAAGGGTTGTCTGTCATGAATATCAAGGTTGCGAAAAGTCTATTGAGAGTGTGGTGATTTTTTTTTAATTTGGTTCCCTAAAAATCTTTTTCATAAAAAAAATCGTAACGTCTGAAAAAAAATTAAGGCGGTTTTTTCTTTAGAGTATGTCAGTAAAGTCTCTAAGAGTTATCCATCGTGAATATCGAGGTTACGAAAAGCCTACTGAGGGTGTGGTAAATTTTTTTAAAATTTAGTTCCGTAAAAATCTTTATTTATCTGTATTTTTTTCATTAAAAAAATCGTGGCATCTCTAAAAAAGCTTTAAAGAAGAATTTATCTATATACTGTCTTAGTTGAGTCTCTAAGGGTTGTCTGTCGTGAATATCGCGATCACAAAAAGCCTATCGAGGGTGTGGTGATTTTTTAAAATTTAGTTCCATAAAAATCTTGTACTTTTTTCATTAAAAAATTCGCAGCATCCGTAAAAAAATATTAAGACGGTTTTATCTTTGGAATGTCTTCGTAGAGTCTTTAAGGGTTGTCTATCGTGAATATTTAGGTTGCGGAAAGCCTACTGAGGGTGTGGCGAATATTTTTGAATTGGAAAGTGGGAATTATCCGAGGGGCATGATAAGTTGCCACAATTATAACAAGAAAAAAATGGCACTTCACACAAGGACAAAACCACCCCCAAATCAATCTCCTAAGATGTCTCTTCCTAATATAATTGAGACTGTTTTGTTACTTAATTAACTTTGATGATACGACTAAAAAAAAAAAAAAAAATCATCGATACAAATTTAGTGGTACAGAAATTCCCTGTAATTTTTTTTGCTGAAGCGAGACAGGATAGAGAAGCGAATTTGGGTATATAAGTGTTTGTCCTATAAAAAATCGGAGTTTCGGCATTTCTGCAAGAGAAATATTTTTTCTAAAATCTAAAAAAATAATTAAAAGTCGTTACATCACTTCTATTCGATTTTGACATAAATTCATCAGCTTTTCTCGTGTGTATGAACATGAAGAGTAATATTACGATCTTAAAAAGGGCTTACAAAAATCGGAGGCCATCGTGGACGTTTTTGTTTGAACGAAAACAGAAAACACCTTCTTTGGATCTGTTTTCGGGCGATCTCGCATCAGAATTCTCCAAATACGACGACGAAAAACATTTTTCTTATTTACGTAAGTCGACAGATCGATTTTCAAGTACTTCTCGCATCGGAAACCGGCAAAATTCCTTCCTAAAACATCGAAAACGTACGTACACGATCTTGGAAAACCATCTGGTTCAGTTGGAATACCAAGACGAGGACGTATCGGGCACATGGCTGGAATAAACTCCGCACTATCGAAAACAAATTCTATAATCTGCCACTGTAGAGATAAGAGGTTGCTTTTCGTTGATAACTCCAACGCAAACAGTACAACTAAGGTTAAATTATGCCGAGCAAAACACGATAACTTTAAAACAAACACACCAATTATAAATAATAGTATAGTTATGCCTGTACCGGGCCTAGCGAAATGGTCCTAACCAGGCGTAATGCAGTCGACGTCAAACAGTCCGTCGTATTTTTAGGAATTAATTAGGGAAATGTAAATCGATGAACGGTAATACATTTTCAATGGTCTATTAGTGTGCGACCAGGTAATGGGGACTTAATATTCATAAGATGGAGCCTGACTGGCATTCCGATTATTTTTTTTTTAGATTTTAGGACCGGGACACAGTTATACGGTACACTTTTCACGAATTAGGTGGTAGGTATGCGATCGTGAACGGCCAGTAGGGGTCGGAACTGACTTTCGGTAAGTACCAAAAAGGGCGGAGATATTTTCGAGATTCTGTTTGGAATTTTTGGAAAGTATAAAAATGCCGAAGTGAATTTTAGTAATATAAAATACGGACTAGGGGTTAGGAGTCTCACAAAAGTAGTTCTCTTAAACCCATAGGATATACGGGGTGCTCAGAAATGAAAGCGCGAAATGTACCATATAAAAATAAGTCGTTTGTTCTACCCGATCTCCGATAAATCGGAATCTAATAGAATCTCTGATTTACAAAATGTAATCTAACATAACGTAATTAAATATTAATGTATTCAACCAGTTGTTGAACACTTATAGTTCGGTTTTAAACGCCCTAAAATTATTTATAACTCGATTAGATAGTCAGTGATTATGTTTTTAAAGCAGTTATTATTCAGTTTGTTAGGAAATATCGATAACGGTGCATAATTTTGTGGAATTTGAATAAATATACAATAGTAAAAGTTCACGAGTTTGAGGATGCAGAACAAATAATAAAATCATACGTATTGCCTTTTATGGCTTCAAAGCAAACTCTTTTGAAGTCATAAAAACGTGAAATTGTCTATATGTTTCGTCTCTATTTTTATATTAAACCCAGCCCATATATTAGGAGCACGCTGTATATTACGGACGTATCCTAATTTGCTTTAATATCTAGAATATGATTGCAGAACATGAGCGTTCATCAAGATTTTAATAAAATTGAAATCTTCCCGTTCGTATAATTTTTGTATTAAATTTGTATGTTGTTTAATATGCTCTTACGGTCGACTGCAAGCGCTGCAGTTGCATTTTTATTGCGCCAAAGCGAAAATATTTACGCGAATCGTTAGAAAAATATAAACAATAATATTACGATTGCGCCAATAACGAGATGGCAAGGGCCCTGTCGATTTCTATCGACAAAACAATTGTTGGTGCGATAAGAGCAATAAAAAAAATTTAAATCAATTTACCGAGCCTCAAGGTCCGGGCGAGAATTGTGAACGGTCGTAAAAAAAAATAGGATCGTATCGCGCGCCCGCGCGTTTTTTCGTTAACTTTTATTTCAAAATTCTACGTCAAATTACCTGGCACAGCCAACTAAGCACCGTCCACAGGTAAAATAATCGATATCCAGGGGTTTTTCGCACGTTTTTAAATGGGATTTTCGGCAAACGGGTCGCGGGACGCGCGCAAGGCCGCCCCGACGCCCGGCGCCCTTTGAAAAATTAAACCCACCCCCGTTTAACGTAATAAATTGGGATTCTTACCTTCTAATGTTTATCACTGATAACAGTACACGCCATGTTGGAATTAATGTCAAACATCAAACTGTGGGCTGTTTACAAACCTCGTCATGTGACACGAGACGACATGCGCGACGTATTTGCTGGAGCGCGACGCTTCTGGCATTTTTGCCTCCGCGATTGCCGTAATTTTAACAAAACGAAATCGGAAAGGCGCGCGTTTTGGGCCCGCAGAGAAAGCAGAAAGGTAGAAGAGGATTGTTGGTATCACGTCGTCGCCGATATTGATTGGAAGCCGCGGCGGATATTGCTCGAAATTGATAATCGCCCGGCGGGGGCCTTCGGAAAAATCGGCGGGCCTATACCATAAAAAATCGATCAAAAGTATAGAAGCATATATACCTGCGGAAATTCTTATGAATATGCAAGGTAGACGATTAAAAACGAATAGAAAAGAAAGTTTAAGGATAAAAGACGGTAAAAAAACATGTGACTGAAATGGTTAAGTGAATATTAATTCACTATATATTAGCATAATAAAACTGAGACCTTAACTGAGATTCATGTCGTTTAATTACAATTTGCGCTGATTTGTCAGTAGAATTTAATTAACCAATCACATAGAAGAACTTAAAATAACTGACATCTGAGGGAAAATAAACGCAGTTATTGCCGCGATTTTTATCCTATATTCGAAGTTAACTGGGAATTATTCGGATGTGGCCCGTAATTTTTTTCGACGGCCCGCAATTTTTAATGTTCAGTGATAAGAACGGGCTAAAGCGCCGTTATGTTAAGAGCATTACTATGCAACCAGACTTACTTCTAAGCAGCTGATGCGCCGGATCGTAATACCGGGCGTTTTTTAGGTATTGTCGGTTAACTAAAAAGCCCATTTTGCCGATCGCTATTGTCCTTGAATTACGGTAAAATTGCGAAGGTAATTTTATTTCGGTATCGGGGAATATTGAAATTTTAAAATGGAGAGGATCGTTCCGGTTTTTTCATTTTCACTGTAATTTCCAGAGAGACGTTATTGGTGATAAAAATAACATAACACTAAAAATGTATGCAACTAAAAATGTATGCAACTGGCCGAGGAAAAAACTTCGAGTCAACGGAATGATTAAAATTAACGAAATGTTTTTTTATGGGATTTATTGTTTCAAATATACAAAATCTGTTTAGTTTGTCTCCGTGAGCCTATCCAGGGGCGACGTTAACGGGCGAATAAAACAATTATAATATATAAATATTTTATCGTAAAATATGTACACACAAACGATACTATATACACTTAGTCCTAAATTACAGTCAATATTGTCACCGTTTTACAATATTTTAATCAAAATTCATACGACGTCATCGGGCATTAAGGTTCCCGCTATGCAGGCGGTCATGAAGCACACCAGGGCGCCCCCTAGGAAGGCCTTGAACACCAGCCTCGTTATGGCTTCCTGCTTGTTGGGTATGAGGGTGCTCAACGCAGACACCTGAATCCCTATGGAGCTGGGGTTGGAAAATCCGCATATGGCGTAGGTCGCTATTATCTTCGTCCTCTCCTAAATAGGATTAAGATTAAACCCGAACGACCTCGTTATTGTTGACTTACGCTCAACTGATTGGCTTGGATCATCTCGTGCATCCTCTCGAACGCGACGAACTCGTTCACCATCGTCTTTATCCCGATCAGTTTCCCGACGTTCTCGCACTCGTCCCAGGGGACTCCCATGAGGTAGCTGACTGGCGTGAAGATTTTTCCGACTATTATTTCTAACGTCCACATTTCGCTCTCGTCGAAGTAGCCTAATAGGGGTTAAATCGACTATTATAGTACGATATCCACTTTTAAATACTTCCGTTTTATTACCTACTAACTGTCCCAGCCAAACGAGGATCCCGTTGAAGCAATAGACGAAGGCCAGAAAGGCTATGACGCTGGCGATGATGCCAGCCACGATTTTAAAGGCGTCGATGGCGCCCTTGCTGGCGGCGTCCAACACGGAGGCGTACTCGCTGGAAGAAACGTGGAGGAATAACCGAAATTCAATTTAAAAATGGATACTCACACCTCGACTGTGTGGATGTTATTTTTGTGCACTTTAACCTCCTCGGTTTCCGGTACCATCATTTTGCTGTAGCACAGGGCAGCCGGGGCCGACATGATGCTGGAGGTGATGAGGTCTTGGGCCCTGGCACCGTAGCTGACGTAGGCGGCCATCACGGAACCTGCGAATTTTTCGGAAATATCGGTTTCGAAACGGCGGCCTGTCTAGGGGAAAATCGCCTACCTGATACCATGGCAAATCCGGTGGTCATGACCGAGTGGATTTCGGAGTCCGTCAGGTCTTTTAAATACGGCGCCAGGAGTAGCGGGGCCTCGACCTAAACGGGTAACATACGGGGTGTTTGAGATGTAAAACAATTCGTTCGCATAATTTTTTTAGTGAATTTTTTTTTACTTTTTAATGTTATAGAACGGTTACAGGAATTCCACAGCCCATAGTTGAGAAAACAGGAATTCCATCTTAGATTTTAGAGACTTAACGGTATACGAGGGGGTAAACAAAAGAAACCGAATTGATGTTGTGGTAGGTGGAGTTTTTGTAGTACCGAGTTCTGCCCCTAGGAGTCTATCGGGCTACCATTACCGAGTCAGTAAGCCAAGCGTCGCCGCTAAAGAAGGTTCCGTTCGGCTTGTGTGAATTCTTTAGCGAGAGTTGTTTCGTGTCAACGTCGTTTTTTTGTTTATTCGATGTGAGAGTTTGTCCATTCAGAGTTTATTCCACAGGATCGGATAGTTAACCAGACTTTCTACCTGGAAGTTTTGGGAAGAGAACTGATTTATGGCAGTCGGAAGACTGGTTTTTCCATCACAATAACGCCCCCTGCTTACTCAGCCCTCTCTGTGCGCTAATATTTGACCAAAAATTTCCACAATTTCGTCAATGGTCCGTTGTCGATTTCTTCATCGATCGATTTTCATCGGTTTGAGCCGTGGAATCCGCGGAAGAGCCATTTCATCTCTTTTGAAACGGGGAAAACCACTTAAAGACTTGGGTTTTCCCAATAGCATCATCGTTGTAGGCCGTTTTTAATATCTCAAGAGTTTCTGTGTCAGTTTTTCCGAGCTAAAGGGAAACCTTTACGGTCGCGCGCAGTTCACGAGATCAGCCTTTGCAAAAACGACGAGCACATAAAACAACTCTCACTAAATAATTCACACAAGCCGAAGGGAACCTTCTTTAGCGATGATGCTTGGCTTACTGACTCTATACGCTCCTAGCGGCAAATCGCGATACTACACAAACTCCGTCCACCGCAAGATTAGTCCCTCGCTTTTGGGTACCCCCTCGTATGATAAGATCAAGAATGTATCTATTTGATTTAATAGCATGTGATTTAGTAAAAATATGAAGTTTTAAAAATCGAAAAGTTCTATTCCATGAAACGTGTTAATTTGAAATTAATATCGATCAAAGTTAGGAGTAAAAAAAAGTGTATACGTTTTAAATTAAAAACCGCTAGACATCTTTGGGATAAAAATTATGGCGAAAACACATATTTTTGTTAATCTAAGAGAACACTTATACCTGTCCCAAAAATATATTGGCGGCACTGTTGACGCTCTCGCATATCGAGGTGCCCAATATCCACTGGAGAAAATTGCCAATGATTCCGACGATTTTCTGCATCAACCCGTAGTAATACAGCACGTTAGCAAAAAAAGATATCAGGTAAATCGTGGACAGCGCCTAAAACGAAACACAAACGATGTAAGAGAACGAGCGAATGATAAACATACTTTGAAAGCGAATATCCCTTGCTTGTAAATAAGATCATCCCCGTACGTGAACGCCGCCCCCTCGAAGGCGTAATCCATCAGAGTGTTGAATTTATTTCCCACGCATTCCAGGACGTTTCGTCCCACGGCCCACCGTATCGTCAGTAATCCGAAGAGAAACTGGAGGATTATCCCCCATATCACGGTCCTCCAGTGGATCTGAAAACGTCCGTAGGTGTATTCTGCTTGAAATAAAATAAATACGCACCCTGGATTTATTCGCTGAAAGCAGGTATCCTACTAGCAGGAAGACGCACAGCCCTGAGATGGGGATTAGCCTTTTTCTGTTATTTTTTGTGTCGAACGCTAGATAAATAATGGTGCATATCAAAAGTGACACGTAAAATATAATAGAGCCATATCTGGAATAAAAACGGATTACAAGTTGTCGAAATAATTTTTCCACCTACAATACCTTATCCTGCGTAGAAAAACCACCGAAGGTCTCCACACATGTTGGTACAGCAGAGGTACGACGATAGGTTTCCCAACGTATGTATAGAAGAATCCGTACAGGTAAAGGCAATAAAGTATCACTAGGAAGCCGTAGCCATCGCAGGTGGTGGCGTTAAAGAGTTCTAGACCGTATCCTGAAAAGTCGACAAAAAATCGAGATTCTACCACGATTAGCATAGAGGGGGAATGCGGGAAGGAAACAAAGTCAATGTCTCTGTCGACACTTGACCTCTACGGTCAAAAGCAGTCGGTTAAAAACGTAGTCGATTAGAACGTTCGGTGATAATTAATTTAAGGAAGTAGTTGTTGCCGGAAGAGGAGCAAACGGTAATGCTTCGTGTGCGTCCTTATTTTTCGGAGAAGTTCAGGAAGGATTCAAATACCCAGATAGGGTTGCCACCCGTATTTTATGATAAAGTATTGTACGTTATTTAAGAGAGAACAGAGAAGAGAGAACAATAGAGTACGCGAAAATACTTTATTTCACATAGTTTGATTTTTCTAGGATTTATTTTACGTGAATTGTTTAAAGACCAAAAAGGTTGATCGTAATTTTGCGTATTGGGAATCTTGGTGGAGGCGCGTGGCTTATTTTTTGGCCACCCGATGGCAAAAGGATGTATTACCGATTAGAGGATAGTTTGAATTACGTAAATTAGTTATACAAGGTATTTAATAATTTTTATTCATTAACAAATCGACAAACCGATAAAGAAAGTTACATCGGTGCAAGAAATCTTTAACTTATCGTTATTAGTTTTTAAAACTGTAGGTACTTCTATTCGCACATACTGTTTTATTTGAAGTAATATACGTTTGAAGTAAGTAAGTTTATATATTAAGTGGAGAATTATAACTTTTAAAATATTATATTCGTGAATATGGATATAATTTATTTAAATGATTCAAAATGTTTAAACTTGTCTCAATTATTAAAATATTATCATTATATATTACAAGTATTATCGAAAATAAATGATATTATATTATATTGGTATTTTAAAAAACTATTTGATTATTGTGAAAAATATGGATACTTTAAAGTAATCTTAGGAATTTTCAATGGCAATCTGAATGGATTTTTGAGAAAACAAATTTATGTTACATTCATTTTTATTTTGTTTTTGTATTGAATAGATATCCATACTATCTATCCGTATAATACATATTGTAAATTTAATCATCATCATGAGGTCATCAGTCCTAAGACTGGTTGGACGCTAACCTCCAGCTTCTCCTATCTTGTGCTAACCTACGCATTTCGCTAATTGTGCTACAACCTACATCCCTTACTATTTGCGAGCAATAGTCTAATCTAGGCCTACCTCTGCCTTTCTTCACTCCTATTTCAGCCTCCAAAATATCGCGGACTATTCCCCCATGTCTCAGCAAGTGGCCTACCATTCTATCTCTTCTCTTCTTTATGTTTTTTCACATACTTCTTTTCTCGCCGATCTTCTCTAATACTTCTTCGTTTCTAACCCTATCAGTCCACGGTATTTTTCATCATTCTTCGGTAACACCACATCTCAAAAGCTTCTAATTTCTTCCTACTTGCTTCCCCTACCGTCCAGGTTTCGCAACCGTATAGTGCCGTGCTCCATACATACGTTTTCAAAAATCTCTTCCTTGTTTCTAAGTTTCTTACCCCCGAGCATAAAAGTGTTTTCTTTTTGTTAAAAGCTACTCCACCCTGCGCTATTCTTTGTTTTATATCTTTATCGCTTCTTCCATCGCAATTTATTTTACTTCCTAAATAAGTAAAGTCTTTACCTTCCTCCAATCTTTCATAAATGTAAACGTAAATTTAATGGTACTCTGAATTTATCGAGTATACAAAAGACGAAGTTTGGCGATTTTTTGTTGTGGTTTTATGTTTCAAAAAGTACCGTACCTAATAATAGGGTTAGATGAAACAGATTGACGAAAACACGGGATCGTGGTCGGGGATTTCTGTGGTCATTGTGTCAAATTCAAATGTGTTACGAAAAAGAGAAACAGTGGCGTACGATATTTCTAATAAAATATCGAGAAATAATTGTGGTGTCGTTTTTATAAGCGAATTACATACCTGTCGTCTTGATGTAATAATGCGTGGCCCAGGAAAAATATGCCGTGAATATCGATAAAATCAACACGCTGATTATGTGCGAGGAATTGTCTCTTATCCAGTTCGATTGTTTCGTCGGAGATTTTTCCACATCGATTATTTTATGGTCGTTCTGAAAGTCTTCATCCTGTAGGGAGAAAATTCAAAATAAATGAATGGAAAATCGGTCAGTTATCCCGCTGCAAATTATCCACTTACAAAAGAAACTTATCCACTTACCTCTGAGTTTCTATTACCTAATGGGCTTCCATTCATTGTTAATATCGTGCGAACTACGGAAATCAAATTTTACCTACTATTCGTGATTGATTCCTAATGAACAAAGCAAAGATTTTGATAACGTTAAGTGGCGCAGATCGACGGCGATAATTCCACCGGGCAGAGGCGGAGCTTATGGATATTTCTAAGGTTACAAGTAGATTTTTTTTTTCATTTAATTATTCAATGTAAGGCGTGTTAAATATGCCTGTGTCTTTTATAGCTCTGCATAAGAAGTTGCATTGGCGGTCGTGCTCGGTAACCTACAAGATAAATTAATAAACATCCGAGGTTAAAATATATCTGTTATAAAATTAATTCGATTTATCGACTCTCGCAAAGCGTTCTCGAGGAGCATTGAAAGCGTAACTAAGTTTTACGTAACACAATTCGATTAGGTTTCCACGATTTTACGATGACAGACACCCCAATCTCGGCTGCCAGTCTATTAACATATAATTCACCTCTCGGTCTTGCGTGACACAATCACAATTATACTTAACAAACACTGTGATAGGACCGAATTAACTAGACGGACAACTCTGGTCCAAATATTTCTCGTTACTTAACCCAGACTGGTCTAAGTCCTAGTTTTATCCTCTGTAAGAGAGGGATGCCTCGTTTCCTGTTTTTTTTTTACACATAATAAAAAGGTGCTCGTCCTTCACGATCCAATAATTCGTTTATAATAAGTTTGCCACTTGATTTGTTAAAGCAACAGTACGTAAAAACGCACGATGGTATTCGTTGATAAGGTATCACTGCGTACCTTTCACATAACAAAACGAGCGGTATGCAGCGGCGTAGGATGTCGGTTAAGTAAACGAGATACCTGGAAAAGTGTTCTTGGAAAGTCCGAGTTGTTTAAAATTCACAGTGTACACCTATATCGATGGTCAATCACAAACAAATTGTGTCAGAGCGACTATTCATATTCTAAACACTATCTTGAAATTATTAAAAATATATTATGGAAATTTTATATACACACCCCTGGAAAAAATTAAGTCATCAGCAACTTTTCACTATTCCTTATAATTTCCCGAAGTTTTAAATAATTAAATATTTTATGTAGGATAGATATCCTGTCACTACTGATAAACAATTGCAATTGTCTGACAGATGGAAAGTAACAATATGTTTGTGAATAATATATTTAATGGTGTTTAAAGGTAATTTGTGAATAAGGCAATTAAGGAATTAAGAGAAGTTGAAGTACTGAAAGCAGTAACTCTGGTAATAACGAGGGACGATATGTTGCTAATCTGTTAGGATTTAGATAATCAACAATTAGTTAACAGTTAAACGTTTCCATGAACTTGAAAGTTACTGTAAAACTCCAGGACAAGGTCATAAGAAATCTACAGTTGCAAGAAATAAACGATATCTTATGTAGGTCGCCTTAGGAAACAGGCATTCTACCATTTCAGAGCTAAGCACAGTATTAGAGCTCGAAATATAACAATTTCTGGAGGAACGGTCAGGTGAAGGAAGAGTCAGCTAGTGTTATCACTGCTCACCAGAGAATATAGAATTACTAGACTACGTTTTGTAAGAAAACACGTAAAGTGGACCATTGACGACTGGATGCGAGTTTTATTTTCACACGAAACAAGAGTAAGTCTTAATTCACCAGATGGACGTCAACGAGTCTGTCGGAGGCCACGAGAGAGGTTTGCTGCCTGCAATATCTCTCCGAGGATCCCATTTCTTGGTGGATCAATAATATTCTCGGAAGGAATTTGTTTCGATGGTCGCACAGATTTGGTGCCAATATGGGGGAGATCCATGAATTCACATTTTTACGTAGAAAACTTAGTAGAAGAACATATGATGCCGTTTGCCCCGTTTATTGGGGACAATTTCATTTTTATGCAGGATAACGCTCGGCCTCACATTGCTATAGAGGTACTGGACTACCTTCGATTTATGAATATTCCGATTATGGACTGACAGAAGCCCAGATATGAACCCCATAGAGCATCTAGAAGGCGCACTAAAACGACCAGTTAGGCGCTACATACTGCCTCTATAACTCTTAGGGAACTGGAACACGTCGGTCTTGTTGAATGGGAGAATATTCCTCAGGAAACCGTTCGCCATTTGATCAATAACATGCCCAGACGAATGGAAGCAATGATAAAAGCTAGAGGAAGATCTACACGCTACTGAATTCAAATTCTTACTATTTAATTTCACTTCCATTTTGTTTCCTTTCCATTTAAATACAATAAATATTATAACATAACTTTCATATTACTCATTTTGTAATACTAATAAATCAGTCATTGTTTCCCGACACTATATGGCGTCGTCGGGCGTCAAAGCTCCCGCTATGCAAGCGGTCATGAAGCAAACCAGCGACCCGCCCAGAAATGCCTTGAACACTAGCCTGGTGATGGCGTCCCTCTTGTTGGGTATGAGGGCTCCCAAAGCGGACACTTGGATCCCAATCGATCCCGGATTGGAAAAACCGCATATGGCGTAAGTCGCTATCACCTTCGTCCTCTCCTAAAACACACGAATCACTACCAGACCATTTGGACTCGGTCCACTCACGCTCAGCTGGTTCAGTTCGATCATACGCTGCATCCTTTGGAAGGCGACGAATTCGTTCACCATCGTTTTGACGCCGATCAGCGTCCCGACATGTTCGCACTCGCCCCAGGGGACTCCCATGACGTAACTGATCGGTATGAAGATTTTGCCTACCAGCACCTCCAGGGACCAAATTTGGTCGTCATCTGTGTAACCTGGAGACATAACTTGCGGGTACCGTATGTTGCTTACGTGGAAGTAGACGTAGAATATTACCGACTAACTCTCCTAACCAGCCGAGGATGCCGTTGATGCAGTAGATGAAAGCTAAGAACGCTATGAGACTGGCGATGATACCAGATACCAACTTGAAGGCTTCTATGGCTCCTCTACTCGCGGCGTCCATCACGGAGTGATATCCACTGGAATAAATAAATTACGATGGGACTAACGCTTAGTTCTGGACTTACACTTCGACGTTGTGTATGTTCTTCTTGTGAACTTTAACCTCTTCGGTTTCGGGGACCATCAGCTTGCTGAAACAGAGAGCCGCCGGGGCGGACATGATGCTGGATGTGATCAAGTCTTGCGGTCTTGCTCCGTAGGTGATGTAGGCGGCCATCACAGAACCTGGATAAAGTAGCAAAGAGATTCTAGAATTTAGAATATATAGAGATGCTCACCTGAGACTGTGGCGAATCCAGAGGTCATAATGGAATGGATCTCAGAGTCCGTGAGGTCTTTTAAATACGGCGAGAGTAACAGCGGCGCCTCAGTCTAAACAAGCCTAGATTTAGACTAATTTGTCTGTATGGTACCTAAGTGGCGACGTACCTGACCCAAGAATATGTTGGCGGCACTGTTTATTGACTCACAGATGGACGTTCCCATTATCCACTGAAGGAAGTTGCCTATGACTCCGACTATTTTCTGCATAATTCCGTAGTAGTACAGGATGTTCACCAGGAAAGAGGTCAAGTAAATTGTCGACAACGCCTAGAACGGAAATGGTTACCACATTTTTTAATACGAACTCGGTACCACTAACCTTAAACGCGAAGATCCCTTGGATTTGTACTAAATCCTCGCCATAAACGAAAGCAGCCCCATCGAAAGCGTAGCTGAGTAGATTATTCACTTTATCCCCTATGCATTGCAAAACGTTTCGCCCTACCCGCCATCTTATTGTTAAAAGACCGAAGACGAATTGGAAGATAATCCCCCACATCACAGTCCTCCAACGGATCTAAAACAAACGTTACTCAATTTTGAAGTACTGGCGTTAAAATCACTTACCTGTGTTTTGTGAGAGGAAAGGATGAAGCCGACAGTTAAAAAAATGCATAACCCGGAGATGGGGATCAATCTGTTTCTGTTGTCCGATGTATCGAAAGTCAAGTACGCTATTGCGGCCATTAACAATGCCACGTAGAATATTATCGAGCCATATCTAAAATAATTATTATAGAATTCGAAGTTTAAAATCGTCAAAATTACCTTATGCTGCCCAAGAATCTCGCAGTGGGGTTACAAACGTGTTTGTGTACTAGCGGTACCACTATAGGCTTGCCTACGTACGAATATAAGAAGCCGTATATATAGAGGCAGTAGAGGATGGCCAAAAAGCCATACCCGGTACATGTGGTAGCTTCAAATAAGTCCAAGCCATATCCTGGAACGAGGAATCGGATTGAGATGGATATCAATGGGGAATGAAAGTACTCGTAGTACTTACCTGTTGTACTTATATAAAAGTGTGTAGCCCATGCGAAGTACGCTGTGAACACAGCTAACACAGAAACCTTGACTACAGACGAGCGATTCCTTTGTACCCAATTTCGAGTTTTTGGTGGTGGACTTTCGACATCGATTATTTTGTGAACGACTCCGCCTTTATGATCCTGCGAGAGTACTGAATTTATCGAGAGATAATACTAACTGAACGTTGCTTACCATCGGGATAGACTCTATGGGTATTGATCCGTTCATTTTATCCTTTCTTCTTACGTCATCTGCCTTAAACAAAACACTTGTCTTCAATCTTTTTGCACGCCTTTCAATGCCGTTTTATGTTTCTCTGTCATTTCATGTCTCTAAACATTTATTTCAATTTATTTTGGTGGTCGTTTGGTGGACCCCTTATTGTTTCTGTGATACGCCACTGGAATTATGGAAGGCCACTGATGCGCCTGAATTAAAGTCCACCATAATCGAATGAAATACAAGCACAGCAATTAGTGGAAATTGATAGCAATATTTAATTATTGCCCAATTGTTGAAGAAATCAATATTAATTCTTGGCTTTAAGGCGATAAGAGTGATGTTCTTTAAAATTTTAATTTCTTTTGATCAGATAACTGTGAGAGATAATATACCTGACTGATTTTATTCGATAAAGACAGGTTTTCCAATGTGACGTGTCAAAAATCCAGGGGCGCAACACAGAAGAACATTTTTAGCGATGAAAATTACGGAAAAATGTACCATAACTCCAGTGGATATTCCACAACTTTAATATTCACAACATACAACCTTTAGAGCCATTACTAAGTTATCCTAATGATAAAACCGTTCTAATATTTTTTTTACCGACGTTGAGAATTTTTGAATGAAAAAAGTACAAGATTTCTATAGATCATTTTAAGAAAAAGAAATCCACACCCTTAATAGGCTTTCTGCGACCTTCATATTCACGAAAACCAACCCTTAGACCCTACACTAAGTCACCTTAAAGATAAAATCGCCGTTATATTATTTTTACAGGCGATACGAATTTTCTTATGAAAAAACAAAAAAATTGTTAGGGTTGAAATTAAAAAAAAAAAAATAACCACACCTCTACAACCTTAACCTTCATGATAAATAACCCATAGAGCTTCTACGAAATCACTCTGAAGATAAAACTACCTTAATTTTTTTTACCGGTGCTACGAATTTTTTAATGAAAAAATTACAACTCTATTACGGATGAAAATTAAGAAAAAAATTCACCAGTAGGCTTTCGATAATTTTGATATTCAGAACATACAACCCTTAGAGCCTTTACTAAGTCGCCTTAAAGTTACAACCGCCTTAATATTTTTTTACAGACGTTACGAATTTTTGAACGAATAAAGCACAACATTTTTATGGATGAAGATAAAAAAAAACACCACACTCCTAGTAGGTTTTCCACAACGGTGATATTCTTAACAAACAACCATTAGAGATTCTACTAAGTCATCATAAATATAAAACTGCTGTAATATTTTGTTTACAGATGGTACAAGCTTTTTAATGAAAAAATCTATAGTTTTAGGGATAAAAATAAAATAAAATCGCCACCAGCCCAGTGAATGTTCCACAACTTTGATATGCACGGAATACAATCTTTAGAACCTCTTTTATTTATTCTGTATTATTTATTATCTATTCTAATATTTATTTATAGACGTTATGATTTTTTTAATAACGTTTCTGAAAATTGCTCTGAGAATTTTATAGAAAGACATGACATTATTTTGCTGTGTTCTGAGTTCCCAAGTTTGAACACCCTGTACATTTAGTTTAAAATTTGATGTAATAGTTTAATCGAATTTATATAAACTAGGCACAAAAATTAAGAGATGTTAAAAAAAATATTGTAAATTTTTAGATGATATTGAAAGGGCTGTAACTTGGAGAAAAACAGTCGCAGAACAAGTTTAAAAAAAGAAAATTGAAGTTCCAAGTTACCAGTTTTCAGGTCTTGAGTCCAACATTTTTTACCATTAAGTTTTAACATTTTTTACCATTAGGTTTTAAGTAATCATAAGAAAACTATCGGGATAAAAATTTCCAAATTTTTGCTTGCCTTTCAAAAGGTTCACGGACTACAATAAATGTTTTTCTGTGATTTCATCATAAAGCTTTTTTAAATAATTTAATTCTGTTTAATTTGAGCGGCTAAAAACCTTGTACGATGATTTTTCGCTGAGGTATCGTCGTTCAAAACAAAAAAATCAATTTTGACTGGTAATTGGTTATTCGGGAAATAATGATCGTGGAGTAAGTCCAAGTAGTGTTTTAAAAACTGCAAAGTATTCTTTAGAAGTCGTAGTTATAGGTCTTTTAATTATATAAAAAAAAATTCGATGCAAGAATGTTGATTGAAAAATAAGTAAAAAATTGTTTGTTTAGGGACATTCGCTTAACTTGACATAACTTTATAAATAATGGATAGACTAAGGATTTCTTTTCAACCTCAAAGTATCCCAAAGAAACCCTGAAAATTTCAAAACGCTATGATTTTTTTTAGTGTATTCGGAACGATTGAATTTGTCGTTTTTGCTATAAATCAATTTAAGGATAAATTTTTAATTTTTTTATTCATTTTTTGAGGTTGAAAATGTTTTTTTAGCAATAATCCATATTTTTTTATCAAAAAAATGAAGAAATTTAAGAAACAATTTTTTTTCTTTTCAAAAAAGAAGTCGAAACTGACTTCTTTGCTTTGAACAACGATAACTCAGCGAAAAATCATCACACAAAGCATTCAAATTAAAGACAATAAAAGCATCTAAAAAAGCTTTGTAATGAAATCACTGAAACAAATTTATTGAAGTCCGTGGACCTTTTGAAAGACAATCAAAAATTTTTAATTTTTATCCGATGGTTTTCTTATGATTACTCAAAAACTGCTGATGATAGAAATTTCAAAAATTTGAATTCAAGATCTGAAAACTAAAAACTTGGAGCTTCAATTTGCTTTTTTTAAAATTGCTGTGCAACTATTTTTGTCAAAGTTACAGCCCTTTGAAAATCACCTAAATATTTAGGATTTTTTACATCCCTTAATTTTTGTGCCTAGTGTATTTATATTAATATTAAACGACGCCTGTATTCTTAAAACATTTTTTATATGCTGCAATTAAAAACGATAATTCTAAAACGATTTTCTTATGTAACAGAAGGTACTTTACGGATTCTCCTATAAATTGATGTTTTCATTGCAAACTGCAAGGTTATATCATTCTACAATGTGATTTCTTATAGTGTTTTTTTCTATAGGCAATAATTATGACCAGTGTAATTTTGCGGTAGATCGCCGCGTAGCGGAAAAAGCAAATTAGAAGTCAGGTATGAATATAATAATTCCTGTCCGCGTAATTTTTGTCATTTCTTTTAAAACAGCATAACCCGATTTGAAGCTACGTTATATAATATAGCCCTAGATAATTATTTTGCAATTCATTAAGATAACTCATTACTAAAGTTAATTTAAGCCTGTGTATTTAAACTATAAATTCCGCCTGATGATATCAGTTGTTTGCCCAAAGATCTAGTAAGATTTTCGTTAAAAAAATGTTTAAAATCTTACTATTGATAAACAATTTCAGTATTACTTGCGTGAACAAAGCAACATCTTTCTATAAACGGGAAATTATAGTTCGCAGGTTTTTATTGAGGGAAATATTAAAGAAAAACAAGATTCATTGTAGATTGTAGGCCTTGTTATCAGATTATACCACTTGTAGCACAATACGTGGGAATAATTGGGGATTACGAGGGTATTACCGTCTTGCTTATCGTCGCATTTATTTTACTATCGCGTCTAATTTAGTCTCATTTTCCTTCATAAAATGGAAAGTAAATAATGATAACACATACAATGTTTCTAGTGATTTAAATTATAAACTAACATTTTCTCTACGATTGTCTAAAGCATTAAAAATACTATAGTAGAATTATTTTATGAAGAGCAAGTCGGCAATAAACCTGCATTAATGCAGTAAAAGAATTTTATAATTCTTTTACTGCATTCGCGTGGGAGAAGGTAAGCTATACATTGCCCTTTGTCGTACGGTTTATTGCCGACTTGCTCTTCATAAAATAATTCTACTATATTTATATCATTTGATATTGATTTTATTAACAGATCTCTAATATTGGATAGGTACTCACCTTGATTTTTTATATGAACTTTACCCACGTTTACCTTCACACAAACATTTTTGCCCGTCTTGTGAATAAAGCCCTAAATTACGTTTATCAAAATTAATAAAAACCAAACTGGATCGTATCCCGCGGAGAAAAAATGCGCAGCCGCTATAATTTCTCGAATTTTTTTTACGATAAGTGTAAATAATAATAAATATGTTCGCACACGATGGAATTGGCAAAACCGCTTCACACTAAGACGCGACTTTGAATGAATTTTCTACCAACGTTAGACTTGATTGTGGGTTTTTCGAAAACACCTTGGACGGGGTGAGGTCCGAGTGAATGTGTCGCAGTTAGAAAATTGACTAGATACCAATAAAAGTTATCTTAATCCTAAAAGAGATTCATAGTATTTTTATTGCGGACGTGTCGGATGTGTTATTATATACGAGGTGTCCCAGAATACCATTTAGTTATAATAATATATGAGTAATTTGAAGAAAAATTGAAGTGCCTTCTTAAGGCTTGAAAAAACAAGGTCGTAAATTCACAATCGGCAAGGGTTTTTAATATGATTTAAAACAGGTTTTGGTTCGTCTCTTTATCTTGATATTAATTGTTTATATTGATCGTAAAATATATTCTAGGACACTCTGTATAGAATAAAACAGTACACATTCATGCAGAATCATGTTGTGACTTGGGGTAGAGGTTCTCCGTAGCAGTGTGATTAAATCTGATACATACTGAGTGTTTTTTCCTTGGTATTAAAAAACTAAAAACAACTTATTTTATTCAAAGGACTGAATTAATACAGATCGATTTTCTGCAATGAGAAACTCGGCAATAGCAGTTTTTCCGTAATCCCTAATATGGTATATTAACAATAATTACCCATCCAGCTCGTAAACCATCGAGAAAAATATGATTTTGCCGATTTTTTTCTCGATTTATTGTTAGCAAACCCTTTGGGGTTCGCTAGCAATTAATCCATCGAGACGCAATAGAAACCGTCCTAAATAATAGGTAAAACACGTCTACAACCCCTAAATATTATGTAATACTTAAACTAATTGCGCAAATGCATTATACAAAGACTATTTCAACCAAAACTTGTTTGTTATTCGGGCACAAATAAACGCGAGAACAACTTCTATATTTGACACAAATGCCTTCATTATATTTACAATTAATTAGCGGGCATTACTTTGCCTTCGAGGGGACTTCACAATTTCCCAAGTGTGTCAATCTAAATACATACATACGTCAAACGCTGTTATAGAAATTTTATTATCGCTCTAAGAAAAACGTGTCCAGCGACATTTTCAGGAGTACCTGAAGATGATTCGTTTCACGTTTGGTGTGTGTCATAAATAAATTAAAAAATGTGGAAAAAATCATCTGTTTTATGAAAATAATCGTGATTATTAATGATTGTGATTATTAATTCAGTACACAGCCTTAACCTAAATTATACAAATGCATTTAAATAATATACTACTGTAGGTACTGTACCGACTCGGACGTGCATTTTTTTTTTTTAGACGATTGGCAATAGAAAACCATCAGAGTTCCTGCTGTGTTGTCAGTGTTGCATAATAACGCATTACTTGGTACTCGTTATAGTACAAGATCCTGCAGCTGATTTCTGCAGGTGTCTGTTTTTTTAATGAAACTTACAAAAAATTCAAATGAATGATTAATGACAATGTATCAAAAAATAAAACTCGCCACAGGTAGGATCCGACATCTGTCCCGGATTGGAACCGAACGACATACAGCTGTTTCGAACTTATTAGTTCTCATTAGTGTCGTACACGGTACGCCGATCCAGGACAAATGCCGAATGAAATCGTGGGGTATATATTTATATCGATACGATCTATGTCAGTAACATATAAGTCGGAAATCGAGAAAGGAATTAACTACCAAACCGCCAAGCGGTTATCAAAGTAGTTCCCGAAGAGCAAGGCTATTATTACATAATCGCTATAGGAAACAACTACTCCTCGGGCTAAAGCCCCGCCAGGCATTGAATTATACCTAAAAGCGATCCTCGACCCCTTTCTCGTGTTTATGCACGATTAAATAAAGTTTCAAAAAATAAAACCGATTCGATTCCCGACTTATATATTACTGCCATAGATCGTGTGGTTTTATTTTTTGCAACTTTATCTGATCGTACAGAAACACGAGAAAGGGGTCGAGGATCGCTTTTAAGTATAATTCAATGCCCGGCGGGGCTTTAGCCCGAGGAATTATACCGAGGAATACCTTCTGGCTACTCGCACTATGGAGCGTTTTACTACGAACTAATGTTGATTAGGAGATTTGCACGTCAAAATAAGGGATTTGTAATCTCTTATTTTGACGTAAAAATAAGAGATAATTGTATAAGATTTGACAGAATAGTAATTGGGTGATAATTTTTTGTCAGATGGATTGCCGCTTTCTAATACAGGGCAGATTTTTGGTACTTTTCCTCAGGAAAAGTGTTGATATAGAGTATCAGATTAAATAAACATGAGAAGTGTCTCTATTGGTGCCTCTGGGCAATTTTTAATAAGAAAACCAGGTCGTTTTGTTTAAGTTCTGATAATGGTTGACGAATATCTGTAAATTTTACTATATTGATACATATTGCCAATATTAATGCTACAGCCAATAAAAACACAAACAGTGTAAATTAAAAAAAGAATTTTATTTAAATAAAATTAAATATACAATATATACAGTCATACTACGAAATATAGTAACAATTTCTTCACAGATTTTTTTTTCATTACAAAATATAATATGGTGAAGAGTATAATAGTAAATTTATCTAGTTATTTAAGTACTACACGACTACACTCTATAGGGATCGCTGGCGAATCCACGGTTTGGGTTATCCGAATGAACTGAACAATACTACGGCAATATATACACAGAAAAATTCTACAATAAAATTATACACTTAAATAAATATTTTATACACGAAATAAATATATATATTTTTTTTGTTAAAAGCACAATAATCGATGGAGTATTAAGGAATTTTAATACGCTCTGTATCAAGTGCGGTGATATGTATGTTTTCCTTAAACAAGTGGCCTGATCCGAGTATAACAATAATAAATGATTTTACTAACCGATATCATAACTTGACTAAGTAGAAGTCTTTAAAAAATGATAACCAACTAAGTGTGAAGATGGTAAGCAGAAGAAACGTTCACGTGCTAACGCGAGGCTTATAAAGGTCTCTGCCCACTATACCGAACCATACTAGGACCGTAACCGTTCGGACGCATGCAAACAAATATAATTTGCATCAATGGTCCGGTCATGGCACGCTACGATGTTGGCTGGTGATGGAACGGTCTAGTGGACGTCGTCTGATATAATTTGATGCAAATTATATTTGTTTGCATGTGTCGATACGGTTACGGTCCTAGTATGGTGCGGTGTAGTGGGCAGATACCTTAAGTCGAACAAAAATTAAACTATTTGATGTACAGGATGTTGGGGTAAATATATAATTGTTTACGAAAACATATTGTTTCGTTAATTTTGCTATCGATGACCGATCACATTTTTTCCAAATAATCAAAAAAAATATTTAGACAAATTTTACGTCGATTAATTTTTATCCAAATATCCTTTACGTCTTACTACAAAGGTTCGGCAATTAATAACTCTTAGAATACTGTTCCTAGTAATAAATAAATCATATTTTTCCTGTATTGCGCCTTACGCTAGGAATTGTGTATATACAGGGTGCTTCAAAAGTATTAGAGAGAACCCAAGAGATAAGTGGCCAAGAGACCATATTTTCTCAGGCGGGACTGAACCCAGTATTTCTAAATGTATATCGAGGGATATGCAAAAAATTTCCCATCCTTAAAGAGTTAGGATATATTGGGTTTAAAGTAGACTATATCAAACATTTTGAACTACCTTGTACAAGAGCGTCATATTTCTTTAGTATCGTTCCTGCGTCACCACCGAACTACACTAAAACCTAATACAGTCTTGTCGTCCTAATAGAAGTCAGAGAGGGAAACCTAGCCTATCTGTTAGCGTTGGATAAGTTCAACCTGCTGGTGTAATTCTGCCAGTCCTCGTTGGTGATGAGCACCGTGGAGCCGATGATCCTGGACCGGGGATCGAAGTCCCTGCCCGAGCCGTCGTTCTCGTTCTTCTTGTTGGCCAGGTACTGTCTCTGGTGGCGGATGTGTCTGGTGGACGGTATCAGGTGTTCGGGCAGGGTCGCCAGCCGTTCCATCTGCTCCTTCTCGGCTAGTATTTGCGACTGTTCGTGCATCTTCCTCAGGTTGCACGCGTTGATCCGTAGGTTCATGATGTGGCCGGGCTGCGTGTAGTTCTCCGGAAACTCCAGGGTGCATATGTCTATGGTAGGTAGCAGGTGTATATCACTATGTAGGGCTGACGTCGAATTTCCCCTAAGTAGGCTATCAATTCGGTTAAGTTCATTTGATTTGCGGGCGGCGTCAATGATGATGGTTGGGATTGGTTTGGGCGTTGCTGCAACGGAAGAGCGAGGTTAGGACGCTGGACATGGACGCGAGAATGGGCGTTAAGAAAACATGCATGCTTTTGGTTGTTCGGCGCCATTCCTTCTCTGATTTTTATTTGCTAATGATACTTTAGGAATGAATACGAGAAATGAGTAAATCTGTGAGCGAAAATGTGACGAAAAGTCATCTATACTTTTCATCCGATTTTTGCCCAAATGTTTACGTCTATGATTTATGTATGACGCCTTACGCTTTTGGCAGATCTGGTCACCATTTTGCCGCGAACTACAAGTCTGGCTTCTTTGTTTAATAAACTATTAATCTTGTTAGTGCCATACCACTGGTTACAGAAATTAGGCTACATTTTTCTTGCGTATGTACAGCATACGTAGTTATGTAAACGCAGCCTAATTTTGGGTTAATATTGTTAATACACACTCACACATTCCAACCATGCAAGAAGCTCCTTTGAAATATCTGTCGGCCCTCAGAGTGTTTCCCTCCTGGTCCTCGACGTGCACCCCCAATCCTAGGTTCCTCCCTCGAATCCAGGCCTTCGTCGCTGGCTTTACGCTCAACTCCACCCATCTGGCGTGAACGGAGATCATTTTGCTGTCTGATAGCCGCCGTTTTACTGTAAAATCTACTATGAGACGGATTTAAGTACGTATATGACGGAAGTGTTCTATTAGATTACCTCTCCTTTTCTTCAGGGATTTGGTGTACCAGTAGATGGAGACCCTTAATAGCTTCTCGTCTTCCGCGGAGTTGTCGCAGTCCTCGGGTTTCGCGTTCAACGCGGTACCGTTTTCGGGAAGTCGGTATAGTCTCAGGGTGGCGGTGGCGATGTTGGCGTTTCTGTCGTTGTTGACGTTGTCGAAATTGAAGAACAAGTTCATGATGTCGTCGTCTTTCCATATGTCTTGGTCCGTGTTGACGGGGATCTCACCTGGTGGAGATAACACGAATAAGTGTATTTATTTCCTTTTTGTAATATAAATATAAATTTGGTATGTTAGATTTCGAGAATCTGTAAAAATTCTTGAGGCAATCTAAGGAGGAGAATATGTTTTGAATGGTTTTGATATTCTGTGTGTTTGGACACTTACACGAGGGGTAGAAGCTCCTGATCTTCTCGGTGATCTGGTCGTCGTTCAGCATGTTGGTGGAGTTGAACAGGTTGGGGATGATCTGCGATATATTGAGCGATTTCAGTCGGGGGTCGTCCTGTTTCGACATTGTCATGTTGCTCCTGCCCAGGTGGTCGAGGATGTTCTTCTTCAGGAACTGGATGAAGTTCTCTTTCGATCTGAAAATTAGCTATCTCGTGAAAAGCGGTCGCAAGTCGCGCGAGAAACGCGTTTCCCACGGCAGCCGGTTGCTTTTTCCGATAAACGTATTTTTGCGTTTGGGCGTGATTGGTATTTTCAGTGCGCTTTTTCCGGGTGTTGTGTATGCATGTATTCAACGGTCCGCGAGCCGGTAATAAGGAATACCGAGAAAACGGAACGCGCATAAACAATTTACGATTATCAGAATCCATTTTTATAAATTGGTTGCAGACTAGCAACTATGCAGTCCGGACTTGTTTGCCACGCTAGGATTTGCACACCTTACGTCTGTTACTTTCCCATTCTAATGTCTAGGTCTAGTGCAGTTCGTACGGATAAAGCGCGCCGCACACGACACGGTTTCGTTCCTGCGTTCAAACGCGCAGCTTTTCAAACCATCAAAAGACATCTTTATATGCGGAACGATGTAGGCCAAGCAGCATATGTGTAACAGTAATATTTTTTCAATAATACTGTGGCAATTAAATGTTTATTATCCTTGTAGAAAATATGGTTGATCACAATGGGTCGAGTTTTGAACTGACTTGAAAACGTAATATAAAACTTATCGTATTGAATTTCAAGCATAAATAAAATGAGATAGATGTTGAGTGATAAAATTTGAAAGAATGGCAAGATTTATGCAAAAAAAAATGATCATCTAACTTTACTGGAATCATATATATTTCTATTGGTATGTTATTTATATCGCAACAAAAACTAACAATACTTAAGAACAGATTTTATTTGTAAAACTTGAATGTCACGTATCAATTTTGAGGTCCTTTTAGATCGTCTCCAATGGGAGACAAACCTCGCGGTGCGTGGCCGGCCTTAAATCAGCTTCGACTTCCGCATTTATTACTGTATTCAAGTTTCGACTTATAACAAATCTGTTATTAGTAATTAAACAACTGCATACAGTGTTTTTTATTATCTTCGTCTAGACTAAATAGGTGTAATGACCTTTCCATTAATGTCAGAGGTGTAGTAGTGCATAAGAGGTGTTCATAAAAAATTGTTTATTCAAGAGGTTAGGTAAGCTGCTTAATAAGGAGATTCTGATGCATTTTTTTGTCGCGTCGCGACGAGATAACCGGAAATCTATATCGCCGGTATACAGAGATGGGTTTTACGTTTAACCGGGAGGTTAACCTCGAAGTCGCCACTAAAAATATATTAATAGTTCGTCGGTTTTCTCGCGATAGACTCGCGGTATTTTACACAAGTCCATCAAAACCAGTCTTTCCGATTAAAGTCTGCCGTGGAATAAATACGACTAGACTTTGCGTAGACTAAATAAAATAATGTTTTAATGCAAGAAAAACACAACTAAACGATGTGTTTTATTGTTTTTTAATTTAAAGATGAAAAGAAAAAAATCCCATTTCGTCAGCTGACGCATACGAGTAAAACTATTCACCGCGAGTACTATATCGTGGTGTACATTAGAGTCAAGATGCCGTCGCGTAGGTTTACAAAATTTGAATCGATGTAGGTACAAGTAATTAAGGTTAGTTTACCAGGTATGTAAATATGAAACAGGACTTTGTCCACAGCTGACCTAGCTGCTAATGTAGTTACCGTCATATCGCGTCATTGGCGCCATTTTCTTGTTTTCACATCTGATAAAGGTTTTTATCTCACAACAATACAAGTTTCATACAACAACATCGTTTTTAATAGCGTTGAACATGTGAACTTTTGTGCTTGGAAACTACGATTTGCGGACAGCATTGATTTTCTGTTACCATTTGAAGAAAACTGCTGCAGGATCCCATCGAAGCCTACGGTGAGCATGCTCTTGGTAAACCATAGTGCTTTGAGTGGTTGAAAAAATTCAAAAGTGGCAATTTTGACGTGAGAAACGAAAAACGTGGAAGACCATCGAAAAAGTTTCAAGATAGCGAATTGCAAGCATTGTTGGGTGAGAATGACGCTCAAGCGCAACAAGAACTCGCGAATCAATTAAATGTGACTCCATACATTTGAAAGCTGTGGGCAAGATCCAGAAGATGGGAAAATGGGCTGCACATGAACTCAATGAAAGACAGCAGGAAAACCGAAAAACCATTTGCGAAGAGCTGCTCGCCAGGTACAAGAGAAAGTCATTTCTCCATCGAATTATGGCTGGCGATGAATAGTGGATATATTTAAAGACTCCTAAGCGTAAAAGATTATGGGTAACTCCAGGCATCGACTGCAAGGCCAAATCGCTATGGACGGAAGACAATGGTCTGTGTTTGGTGGGATCAGAAGGGTGTGATCTATTATGAGCTGCTAAAATCTGGCTAAACCGTTAATACTGAACGCTACCGACAACAAATGATCGACTTGAATCAAGCTTTGCGTGAAAAACGACCAGGATATCAAAAAAGGCAACACAAAGTGATTTGGCTTCATGATAATGCACCATCACACAAACAAAATCGGCCAAGGAAACGATTGAGGCGTTTAGTTGGGAAATACTTTCACATGCGGCTTACTTACCAGACTTGGCTTCGTGGGATTACTACTTATTTGCATCGATGGGACACGCACTCGCTCAGCAGGGCTTCACTCTTTACGAAAATGTACGAAAATGGCTCGATGACTGGTTTGCCTCAAAAGAGCAAGCATTTTTTTTGTATGGAATCCACAAATTGTCAGAGAGATGGGAAACATGTATATCTAGCAATGGGCAATACTTCGAATAAAATATTTTATACCATTTTCATACAATAAACTTCCCTGTTTCATATTTACATACCTGGTATATAGGAATTTGGGACGCATGATTCGTCTCAAATAAATCGTTTGGTTTGTAATCTATTATGATCCTTATGTGTATCACGTCATTAAAAAATGTGGCTAAAAACCTTATACCCAATTTATCTTATTCGTGTTCGTGTTATTTATCGAATGAAGAACTATTTCGTCAGTTTTGGAATAAACATTCGTGTTAGAGAAAAATGTGATACAAGGAAAAAATCCAGATTTTACTAGATTAGGACATGTTTATAACCTAATGCGGGTCCAAGAGGCAAGAAGAATTTTAACCATCTTCAAATGCCGAACGGTCATTTTCTTTATATATAAAAAGATTTTTCACCGCACCGAGCGTATCGCTCACGGATACGCCTTTAAAGACGCACACGATTTTTTGCCACGTTATGAAACTGAAAAAGCCTTGCCCCTAATTTTATAAAAAATTCATTGAGAAATTTGTTGATTTTTAATTCAAGTTTACTTGTTAACGACTCTTTGGATGATGGATTAGACATTCCACGTTTTGAGGTGCGGAATTGTAGACAAAAAACCTGTAAACTTGGACGTGAACCGACCAATTATTAGTTATCAAAATTATAAATACAACTGCGACGTACGGCGGCGTGCGTTGGAGGATGATGCAAAACCGTCTGAGATTTCTCGTGTCCAGGTGAGGCGACGTTTCGCCCCCCCGCTGCCGGGCCGGGTGTACGAGGCGTCCGCCGCTTACCTTTCGAAAATAATCAAAAAGTCTGGCATCGCACGTAGCACAAACAGAATCGTCCTTCGGCGTCGCCTAGACATAAGCAAAAACAGAGCGTCGGCCGTACCGAAAAAAGCACAGCGTAAAAAAAATTGAGAATAGCCGGTCATGCGTCCCGATGGCATACACGAGCTGCTGTATGTAACAAGTGAAGAGATGAGAGCGAGATGATTGCTGTTACGCAATCAGACGGGGCTTTTATTACGGACCGTCTAGGAATGCATGGCGATGATAAAAATGATGTTATAAAAAGTGTAGACACCAGCCAGACGTTCACTGTATTGTAATAAGGACACTGGAAGCTAGAGAGACTTTCAATGCGAGAGAAACGCTAGTAGTACACGCGCGGTACGTGATAGTACGGGTGTACGACGACAAAAGCGTTCGGCATTTACTTCACGGGAAGACCAATTTATTTAATACGAATTAAAATTCTTATATAAACATCCTAAATTAATTACTCGTCACTTGATCGGTAAATCAAGTGACTTGCTTTTCCCTTTCGGTCAGACTGATTTAGTTCAATCAGACGAGTAGTATTCCCCTAAAAAAATCTTAAGATTAAAAAGTCAGTCAGGTTGGGTTAGCCCGATCCAAAATAAAAACGTATACCTTTCTTTGCCACCAATTCTTCTTTCTATAGAGCTTCGATGGGTTTTTTATTGACAGGAAGATTAATTATGAATTTAATTGGACGTTTTTTACATAGTATATTTATAAATGATTGTAATATTCTACCATTTTTTCGTTTATTCATTAACACAATACTTAGTGAAGCAATTTTTCCACATCTTATACGCTTTATCTACTTTTGATTGAATTATAAATTTTAAAATTGCTGTTTATTTTTGATTTGGCAGTTTCGGTCGTTGCTTGGTTCGAGTTTACGTGCTATTGACTAAACGTCATATAATTGTTTAGTAAACTTGAAGTTTTTGCATACAATTATTTTAAAGTAATGAATAAATTCATTAAAAATTCAAAGAATAATTTTTGGGAAAAACTTTTAGGTTCGTCGAATTTTATTAGTAGTCACGTTTTTTTTTTAATATAATTAATACATACAGGGTGATTCGTGTAGGAGGTACGATCGATATTTTTTTTAATGTCAACTCCCTTTTTTATTACAGAATGTGAACGAGCACACTTTTTTACATACCTTACGGTAATAATCGCATTAACATGAATATAGGTTAGATAACAAAAAATTAAGAAAAATGGTTTTCTTGTACACCGTTGGCAGCCTGACACTAGTCTCAGCGATCGATAATGTTTTTTATTGCCGTCAGATATTAATTTGACTTCATTCTTCATTAAATAGTTTTTTTTTTTTGGTTTCTGTTATTTCCTTAAAAAATATATTTCTTATTTTTGTTTGACAACGGCAGTGTGTTTGAGGTGCTTATTGAGTAGTAATTCTGCCATTTTGGAATGCTTTGGCGCTTATTTAGATGAGATATTATTGAATTGTTGGATATGGGGAAGACGGTCGATCGAGTGGCCAGCCGGATCGCCAGATTTGACACCCCTAGATTACTTTTAGTGGGGAAACTTAAAAAGCAAAGTATGCGTTACTAGTCAGGAGGAATTTAGAAGATTTAAAAGCAAGAATTCGTCATGAAATACAACATATCATTCCTGAGCATATTGACAATGTTTTCTAATCGTCTTAAACACTGTATAGTTTGTGTGGGTTTAATTAATTTTTAATTATTTGACTCAGGCCGCGATTCTCAAGTTATTCGCTCGTACTAAAGATAATTATCTGAAAAACGAGCGGAACTAAAAGATTGTAGTTTGTCCAATGTCAAATACACACACCTCAAACCTCTTAACACCTGACACCTGCATAGTGCCTTTACATAAAATCCTATTATCATTATCGTTATTATTATTAGGGCGTAGATAAAGCAGAATCGGCTTATACAGGGCGGGCAATTAAAAACGCTTTCACCGAAATAAATTCAGTCTTTCCTCGTTCGTTGTTTCGGGTATATTTCCGTTTCCTATTATTTCGGTGTACTATTTATAGTTTTATTCACGTGGCTTTATCGTATCGCGTTAGTTTCTGTTCTACGAAAATTTCGGAAAACTATTTTATCTCTACATAATCGACGCTTTGTTTATTTGCTTTCCTTTACTACTTCCCGAAAATCGTTTTTATCGCCAGTCAACAAATTGTATGTGAATAAAAAATCGTTCTGAACACATCGGTGGGAAAATATTAGTCTCGTTACTGTTCCTGGAGATGTGATAACACGGCCTGTATTTAATTCCTAAGAAGTTTTTTTAGTTCATTCATTATTGAGTCGTTCACAAAGAGACGCCAACGTTCGCTTCGTTTCAGCTGATATTCTGGTTATGGTTACGCAATCTGCATATTGTTTTTTACCTCGAGACGCCCCGTATTTTATAATAGTTTACGATAAATCACAAGAACTTGTTTTTCTCTCTTTGTATACTTTGGGCCGACAGTCGAGGCAGACATTATCGAGATCATTAACGATCCCTCTCCGTCTCTCTCCGATTAACATTTGCCAAAACAACCGATTCCAGCAGACAGAAATTTACCTTACAGGTTTATTTTTAAGCTGTGAGTAAAATTTGCGTCACGAATCCGTTAGATTTTACTTTTGGGACAGACGCGACGTAGTAAGTCCAGTCGAGTAGAATAATATTTTATTTAATAAAATTAAAAATAATGCCCGAGCGTCTACGCGGCCAGAGAGAGCTTTTTTAACTCGCCGGGTTCGTTTGCTACGATACGCTGAACCGTCTGAGGAAACGTTTTATCGTGCAGGCCTCGAAAATTTTTCACGATAATACGCAAAAAAGATTTGAAAGCAATAAGAATAAAATAGAAGGGATAATCCCAGTTAATGAGAGGTGACTTTATTGCAAAAGTAGATTAATTCTTCACATTCAACACTTAATTGTGTTGGAACACGATAATTGTATTGGAAATTTTATTCTTAAATCTTCACGAGAATTGTTAATATTTCTTTGCTTGTATGACCGCTAAAAGGCTTTCCATTATGTCGCCAATATAATATTGAAATTGCGAGTTAACTTGGTGTAATATAAAAAACCAGACTCTAAATAAGGGGGTTTTTTGAAAAATTGGTGGGTAATATAAAAGAGATATAATCAAATTTGACGCTGAAATAAAAATACGATTATGTCTCAAAAAAAATTATTATCGATCTCATTAAGAAATGTAATTATTCTGAAATACTTTTCCATAAATCAAGTCGACGTATAATAAAAGAAATATGTGAAATGTTGTACAATTTAACACAAAACCAAAAACGAACGAATAATTTCTTAAAAAATGCCTTCAGTGACTGTTTTTAACGATTTAAAACAATGAAAAGCCTTTATTTTACGTACATTTTCTAAATTACAACTTATGACAGAAGTAGAGCAAAGGGGCTATCAGACCACCCTCGGATTTGTCCGCGGACATTTGATGCGGATGGCATGTGGTCATTGTTGATCTGAAGAACTCTTGGCGCAGGTATAAAACAGGTCTGTACAGGTATAAAACAGGTGTGTATCGGTTTAAAACAGGTATGGTGGTATTAGGAAAAAAACATGACGTCATTAAACAGGTTACCATACCTGTTTTAAACCGATACACACCTGTTTTATACCTGTACAGACCTGTTTTATACCTGCGCCAAGAGTTCTTCAGATCAACAATGACCACATGCCATCCGCATCAAATGTCCGCGGACAAATCCGAGGGTGGTCTGATAGCTCCTTTGCTATACTACTTATGACTACAAAGAAGGGGTGTTTTTATAAAATTAAAACATACAGTAAAAAAACATGGTTAATGTAATAACATTTGGTCTATAGACGAAAAAATACGAATACATTCGTGAAGTACTAGAAAATTCCTTATAATTAATTAATAAAAGTATCTGACAAATAACATCTGATGGTTTTATTGTTAGTGACAGATCCTTTCCTCGATTGTTAATAAGTCACTATGCGAATTAATAAGCTTTGGTATATCGCCAAAATGAATTCTAAATTGAGACTGAATTTGCGCCAGCGGTCGGGGTACCCAATAGGGACATTTTACGAAATTTAAACATAATTAGAAACATTATAATTGACTTTATATAGGAAATTGCGAGGAAGTGCAATTTTAGTTACGATACTTGCAATAAACTGCTACTTGTTCGTCTAAGGATATATATTAATCTAGTATCTGATAGAAAGAAAATATAGCCTTATGTTTTCATCAAATAGTTTTATTATTATAATTCGATTTAATACCGTACCGATTATTCCCAATTGAAATTGTTATGTTCACAGGAAACTTATTCGAATCGAATTTCGATCAATATTTTGATGTTTTTCTCGTTTTTTTTTTTCAGATTAAAAACAGTTTGTAGGCCCGTTTTTCTGGTAAAATATTTCTGGAGTTCTCCGTATCTAAAAGACATTTACGAACGTAATTGTTTTCAATTTAAATACACTAGGCACAAAAATTAAGGGATGTAAAAAATTCTGAATTTTTAGGTGATTTTCGAAGGGCTGTAACTTGAAGAAAAATAGACGCAGAGCAATTAAAAAAAAGTAAAGCAAATTGAAGCTCCAAGTTTCTAGTTTTCAGATTTTGAGTTAAAAATATTTTACTGTCTGCAGTTTTTGACATCATAAGAAAACCAGCGGAGAAAATTTTTGCTAGCCTTTCAAAAGGTCCACGGACTTATAAATTTGAATAAATTTGTTTCGGTGATTTTATCATAAATATTTTTTAAACAATTTTATCCTCTTTAACTTAAGCGGTAATGAAAAAATTCATCCTTAAATTGATTTTTAACAAAAACGACAAATTTAATCATTTTAAACACAACGAAAAAAAAATTGCCGCGCTTTGAAAATTTCAGGATTTCTTTAGGATATTTTGAGGTTGAAATAAAATATCAACATTCTTAGTCTATCAATTATTTTAAAAGTTATGCCAAGTTAAGCGAATACCCCTAAATACGCAATTTCTTACCTCTTTTTCAATCAACATTCTCGCACCCGAAAAATGTTCTTTATCAAAAATAAATAACTTCGACTTGTAAAGAATACTTTGTCAATTTGCTTTTTTTAAAAATTACTCTGCGATTATTTTTCTCCAAGTTACAACCCTCTGAAAATCACCTAGAAATTTAGGTTTTTTTTTTACATCCCTTAATTTTTGTGCCTAGTGTATTTATATTCATCAGAATTCAATTCTATTTCTTCTTCCAAATTTCGTATTCAATATATATACGGGTGTGTGTTTAGTTTTCTTTGAATAAAATTATAAAACGGTACTGTGGAAAATGTGGAAAAAAAATAGTGTATGATTTAGTAAAGAACAGAGAAAGTAAACTTGTAAAACCACCAAATCCGATGGCTTGAGTTATAAGGGCATTTTTTTTGTCGATCCCTGTGACGTCTAGTAAAATTCTATCAAGAAATGGTACCGAAAATCGCCAAGTAGACGATCTTATTTAAAAAAGTCCATCGACTATGTCGGGCAGCTTATAAAATCGACACGAGTTACATCTGGGCAGATGCCGTCCTTGCCGGGTACCTTCGAAACGTGCCTCCAATGACAAAGGTTAAATACTCGAATAAAAATTCTTAACGTATTTATGGCGTAGTTGTCTATTAATTAGGGGCAATGGTGACAATCAATGGATGAATGAAACTTTTACGAGCGTACGTACGTAAGGAAAAATCACACACGCAACACGAAGGCGACGAGTGACAAGTTTTCGCTAACGGGTCTCGACTTTGTGGGGTACCCCACTGCACAGGGCGTTGAAATATTTTTCGGCAAGCGTACAATTAAAAATTGCTAATGATCGGCTTATGTGAGAAAGTTCTTTGGACAACAATGCATAGGGCGGGAATGTAATGATAAGTCAAAACCACTCGCAAAAATGTCTAACTACTTCGATATCGTACTCAAATCTGCAAAATGTCACTTCCATGCAAGGAAAGCCAAAATTCACACGCATTTTACAAACCACAATCACTTCCAAACAAATTACCTCTCCTGTAGGATCTGTCTTGAAAACAGAAAGAAATATTAATTTTTTTCGTTCTTAAAGGGCCCCCATTTTTCTATTATACATTACTTCACTTCAAGTCAATTAAAAAAAAAAAAAAATCGGGCAGTTTCTTAGCCACGGCATGCAAATAAACCAGAGAAAACTGAAACCTCGCCTGCAAAAATATTTACCTCTCTTCCAAATCGTGTATACGCATTCTTTAAACAAACAAAAAATATAACGTTTATGGGTGCGTATTATATTATGTAATTAAGTATTCGGTGAAAAATTCAGTCAATAGGTGTTTATGTGCAATTGTTTAGGGTTTTACGACTGCCGTATCTCTAAGGAATTTCTGTAATTGCAGCCGAATCGGTCATTGTTAAAAATACCTTCGCGAGAGAAAGGGTCGTTCATTTCTCATTAGCGATAATTTTTATTTCGCATAAAAAAATTCCTAGGCTTATAGATCTTAAATATGTCATTGCCTATAAATTTTACGTAATATCTTCAGGACTTTAAGAGATAAATACGTTTTCTAACTGAAAAAAGAACCCCGTTTAATTAGCAGTATCACCGGCGTATTCACCATTTTCTTAATTATGAAAATAAATCGTTCAAAAAAATATTCCTACTGATAATAACGCCTTTTGTTAAGTACAAGTTATGTACGAATAATGGTATTTTAAAAGAATATGTTAAAACGCTGCCTTTGGATGGTACATTATTTTTCGTATACGTAAAAAATTACCAACATAGTTTTCTTAACGTAGTTAATCTATTTATTTTATATACGCGTTGTTTTTATTAAAACGTGTCACGCGTTCACACTCCTGACTATTTTTCACCAAATCGGGGAGGAAAAAAATCGTAAACCACTTACCTATTCCTCACTGCCTCCAAGTAGGTGTTGTTGGTGCTGTAGCCGGTGTTGAGGTATCTGGTCGAGGCGTTAGAGGCGAGCTGGCCCAAATTTTCGTTGATGTTGTTCCCGATCACGGGCTGATCGCCCTGCATCGTTTCGTATATGTCATCCTCAGGTTCGTTCCTGGCCCTGCCTCTGGCGCGTCTCACTTCGTCCTCCACGCGCCCGTTGAGGTACTCGTCGTAGTACACGTTGAGGAATTGCTCGAGGGATTTTTCCACGTCGCTGTCGGCGTTCCTGGTGGTCGAATTTTGATGAAAATCGCCGGGACCGTTGGGCATCTTCGCGGTGGGCGCGGCCATCGCCAGATCCGCCGCCAGGACCAAGCAGCTCAAGAAAAACATAGTTCTGGTGTTTACGCACATTTTTCTCGGCACTGTAGACACTCGTCGGATTTTTTTGCTCAGTTCAGGCCGCCTCGCGTCACCGTCCCACCTCACAAGTCCCCAACTGGGCTGGAAATCGACAAGGAAAATCAGTGTGATAGTGCGGCGAGGTCCGTTCTGTTATTGTTTGTATTTTTTCAATACCCGAGAGATCTGTCTCGACGTAGAGTACATTCAAAACTAACTCCGAGTATTATTAGATCCAATCTAGCTTTGTGTTAGACAGAGAAAGGGTACACACGGTGTTGTTCGCCTCTGTTAACCTGTGTATTTTTGTTTTAAATAGGCTCGACTAGACTCTGTGGCGTCTAAGTCGCTTTAACAATTGTGCAAAAAAAATTGCGACGCAGGTGTAATAGTACACCCCTTGTGGCTGGGTTACTTTTTGCCGGCGGCGGCCGTACGTAACGCCTTGCCCAGCACATTTACAGGAAATTCGAAAATCACACACGTAAGTGTTTCGAATTTTGCGCACTTCTAAACGGAAATCTATATCCCCTGATGCGTTGAATAGCCAACACACTCGACTTACCTGGCCGTTTTTCTTTCCTAAATATGTATATTCCTGCAAGTGGAGCGAACGCACTTTTTTTTTTTTCGACTACTACCTGACACTAATCGATCACGGAAAAATAATGGTATGTGAGGTATTCCTCTTCTTTATATAAATGATATCGCATTTACATAAAACGTAATAAGTTCCAGCGGCGAGTACACTGTAAAAAAAATGCGATACATACGAATTTTAATTAAGCCGGGAAAAACTACGAGTAGATTTTCGCTCACAATTTTCGATCCTATTTCAGGCGAGTTAAATTTGTATTTAATCGTTCGAATTCGATCAGAACGTGCATGAAATCTATCTAACGTTGTGCTAAAAGCTATGTAATTTAAAAAAAGTTTCCGCAGTTAATCTAATCGCCCCTCCAACTAGCCATTTCCTCCACAAGTAAACAATTAACAAATATCAAAGGTAATGAAATAAAAATTGACTCCATCAACTTCAATGCCAGTAAATAGATAAACAAATAGACGTTGGCCAGCGGCCTCATCTTCTGCTTCCTCTTAACAGTGTACCCACTACGATACAAATATTTAAATAAATTCGTAGCAAAGGGTTCTCCATTAACGCATTTAGAGGTGTCTAGACGCTTTTTTATAAATATGTAAACAGAGAGTTATACATTTACTTTATACATTTTTCATTTTACTAAAAACTCGTCTGCCAAACGTCCTTCTTATCCTTGGATCGGAGCCCAGGGTATTAGTTTATTTTGCCATGTATGCGTCGGTGCGGCTATCAGCCTCCTGTCGGGATAAGGCGTATGTACGGGGCGTTCAAAATGGTCGTATACACCCCTATGACTTGTATAATTCCCCTACGTTTCACCTGTTTCTTGTTTCTGGTCAATTAAAATTAATAAACATGTTTTTAATATTTTGTTTCGATTTTAGTAACCATATTGGGAAAAGAGAACGTTCACCCGATTTTTCACTAATTTTTCTCGTAGTTTTAGTTTGGGGTTCTTCTCCTCGTTGTAGTGTTTATTCTCTTTGCTTTTTTCGCCCTTCCCATAATATGTGGGACCAAAATTGACTGTAAGAGACAGGGGGAAAAAAGAACCTTCGGAGAAAAGGAGCTTCTGTTCTCTGAAGATGGTTAAGAAAACCGAAACGTAACGTAATTTTTTTTTTAATTATGATTGATCAATTTTATATAATACGCACCTACATACATATATAAAATAATAATAGAGACAGATAAATATTTGGTACATATTTAATGTCGTAAATTCGAGACGATTCCTCATACTTATATTCATAAAATAATCGTTTTAAATATTTATCGATTACAAAATACAACCCATTTCGCGTCGTGAGGTCGCTTCTATTCTGTGAAATAGTTTCAGGAATATAAATATAATAGTTTAAAAAGATACTAATACGCACTAAGAGACTATTCAATCATAATAAAAAAAAATAATCAGCAATAGATAATACATTGGTTATTCTTAACGTATGATATTATCAATTTAACATAAATTATATACAATCAATTTAAGATAAAGCGTTTTTACTAATAACTATAGTAATTGTGTGTTTTTTGTCATAGTTATTGTTAAATAAAATCCTTTAAATACTTATAGTGTATTTCATCTCCATTTGCCCATGTACATAAAAAATGCCAAACGGCTCTTATCCCATACCGTAGATTGTTTTTATGGCTAGGCTCAGGTAGACTGTTCCGTTTATCGGCAAGATAACAGAGTTTTTTGCAAATAGCGGCGAAATGAATAGTACATGAAAGACGATCATTAGGTCAAGTGTAAGGAATTTATTTTCTTGATGTAAGAAATAATTCCTGACGACTTTTTTGTGTTCGTAAAAAACATTCGCTGTCACTATACAGGGTGTCTTACCAGGAACTGCATCGATCGATATAGGGAAAAGTACGCACCAGAAAATTTTTAAAATTTGGGAATATACTAATGGTAGTGTGGCTAATTTAACTAAAATAATTACAAGCATCCGGCACTTCCGGTTATACCGGTAGTCGATACCAACTTGCTTATTTTAAATAGAATACCCTATATGTTTTAGGGTTTTCGAAAAGAGCATAAAATTATGAGTCAAAAACATGTAGGATACCCTATGCCTAAACCCAGCCGTCTTAGAGATATTTGAAATTAAAGAAAATTTTTGACAAGTGTAATGGTTTACAGTAACCTTTATAACTTTCTTCGCGTAAAAGATACTAATTTGCTTTCTGGCATCTAGAAAGAACACAAGGAGAGCTGCGTTCTACAATTGAATTACATTCAAGATACTATTCTTAACACCAAGTGTTTCATTTTTAACGTTACATTCTGTAACCTTCAAACCGCTAAAACTTGTTTAGTTCAAATGGAATACCCTATATTTTTACATCAAGTTATGCAAAACTAAATTCCTTTTTTTCTAATATAGGCATTGTGGGGGTTTAAGTAACGATTTTTTGAAGTATTTGCGATTTTCTTAGAAATTCAAGAATTTTTAGTAAAAATTTTATCAAATTAGCCATGATTAGAAACAATCAGTAATGTCAGTCATTCTCTTATGTCAAAAAATGCCACCGCATTTAAATTACACCCACGAAGACTTTTTGAATTTGTTTATTATTTATGGAGAATGTGATAAATTAATATCAAGAACTTGTAGCACATTTGCTACTCGATATCCACAAGAACATAGAGCCATAGTTTTTAAAATTATCCAGTATGTGTTTTACAGTGTTTGGTGACGGTTTCCGTTTTTGTTTATTTTAAACTTAACAATCTGTTAATTCGCATTTAAGTGAATGAATTTAAATCAATAAATTAGTATCTCCGTTTATGCTGCGAAAATATTTTTTTTTAAAAATAGCATTTTGTTCGATGAAACGTTTCTCGTGACTGAAAAATTTTTAGTGGTTTTATATGTTATAATTATATCTTAAAATACTCGGAGACTGTTTTATTTTTGTTATGCATAGTTAGAACATTGTTAAATTTGCAAATGTTCTGTAGCATATATACGGGGTGTACAAAAATTGCGGCCGTAGCATAAGAGTGTAATAGTTTTTATATCAGTTTTACAGCATCCTGACTGTTATTTTGATGTTTTCTAAATCTTTGCTTGCCTCCGACATCTTTTTTCAACGTTCAGCATTTCTGGTCAAAGAATATTCCTCGTATTTAACGTGTCATAGACTTAATTCTGTATTTTTATCATTTATATGGTTACTTTTATTATACAGTCACTATATACCTCTTTACTTGGTCACTGTTTTTTTTATGAGAAAGCTTTATTGTAGAATTGCATGTTGAAGTGGGTTAACTTCGATCTGACACACCTCGTATATTTACATCCAGAGTTGAATATTTAAAAAACGAATTAAAATAAACATATGTTGCCGAAATAAAAACGTCTACTAAGGCGAATTAAAATATAGTGTTTTTTAACCGAGTGAACAATTCTATACTAAAAAAATGTTTATAAATTTTTTATACGAGTACGATATTTCGTTGGTTCTCTAAAAGAAAATCCGAGATAAATTTCAATTGTACAACTTATACATACATACATTTTCATATTTTCGATAATCCACGAGATAACAGAAGATCAAAATATAACAATTCCTCTTCTATACCCAGCCTTAATAGAATCATATTGTTCAATAATAGCTTACGTCCTAATATCTATAAGCTAGCCGCGACAAACATTTCCACTATCTTATAGAGACATAAATTTACATTTTTATGCAGATGATGATTTTGATAGCCAGTGGCGACTCGTCAAAACCCCAAGTTATGTAATTTTTTATTTATTTTTCAATACATACACATATATACTCCGTATATGTTTCCACTAGTTTAGCGAAGATATTTTAATAGTAATTATTTCCAGGAAAATATTAGGTGGATTTTTAGGTAGTTTCGTCAACAAGGTCAAACGGAGTGTATAAGAATATTTATTGTAAGGGTTTTGGTATAATAATTTATTGGGAATTATTGAAAATAAATTGATAATAATGACATGACGTAAGGTCACCCAATGTTTGCATAAAATTCTAATATATTTTTTTTAAATATCCGTGCACGTGGGCGGAAAAAATAGTGCCCTAGCGCGAGCGGGTTTCGGGGTAGATTTCCTCCAGGGCCGTCCCCTGTTCCGCGCCCCTGAACCTCGTCTCCGCGGTAAATATGCGGGCGGTAAAAATAAACGCATTTTTAATGCCTGAGCAAAAGTTGGCCCGCCTATAAATATGTAGGTTTTTGACCTTTTTATATGAAATTCCATATTATGAAAATGAATATTTAGCCAACAAGTCTGGTCGTCAAACTTAATTTAAACGTTAGGTATTTAAAAAAAGCTTAACAAGAAACAGGTTATTACAGGACATGGTTTAATTTATAGTAAACTGTAATATTCACGGCGAAAAAATGCTAGCGGAATTCATTTTTTTCTTGAGCTCAGACGAAGTCTTTGCCTTTTTTTTTCGCATAAGCCTTAACAGTATATCGTCGATTTCGGGCGAGTATATGCGTTTCCAATGCGCTTTTTTCTGTCATAGGAAGTATCTTAGAACCTGTTTAGTGTTTTGTACGTATTTATATATACATACGTAAACATTAATAATTAGTAATCATTATTTCTAAAAGTGAATGCACTTTCTGGACGTCTCCGATTCTTTGCTGAATATTTGTTGTATATCTAGTATGCTTCGTCGACAGTTAGAGCGTTCAATAACTCTATAGAAATGTGAGGAAAGGCAAAATTAACTATTTATTTTATATTAATAGAAAATACGTATTTTATTTTTTAATATTATCTACCCCGACTTTAAAGATGCCTCCAAAAATTACGTAAATATTTAATAAGATTTGAAGTAATCAATTTCTATTTTTCGTTTATAAAAACTTAAGAAAATCATCATTAACTTAGAAAATTATCTACGATTATCGACTGTCGCAAAGGAACCATCTACTTCGTTTAATTTGTATTATTTTCACTTGAAAGTCAAACGAACGATTCTCCTGTCTTTTGTCGTCATGGCAACCAAATATTGGTCGTCAAGGTAACGTAACAATCTCGTGATTGACGTGACGAGATGCCGAAAATCGAGGAGTTCGAGGAGAGAAAGCTCGACGAGGAATTCAACAATTTCATGTTCAAAGTGAACCAAGTGGACAGCATAGTCAAGAAGCTGACTTCCAGCGACGCGGACTTGCAAAAAATCGGAGATTTAGAAGCCAAACAGTATCTGGGCGACACCGACGAGACCGTCGTAGAGAATATCGACGAGGAAAACGTCCAGCTGAAGATTAAAAGCAACAGAACGTTGGTGAATAGGAAAGCCCTCGCCGATGGACCTAAAGACGAAGCAACCATGTCTCAAGGTAAACGCAAATGTTTACGAAAGCACTTTTACGAAATTTGTCACAAATTTTAGAGGCGTTCATGAACGAGGTGGCCAAAGATGCGGATAGAAGATACCGCGAGAAATTGATAAGAAAAGAACGAATGGAGACCTTTAAGAAACAAGCTACTTTAGCTTTTAGGCGAAGAGAGTACGAAAAGGCGTTGACGTTATATAACAAGGTAAAATGTGACGTTTTTTTACCGAATGCTTTGTTTAAATAATTTTCTGAAGGCTATAGAGCAGATAAAGGACAACTGTCTCCTATATAACAATAGGGCCCTGACCTATATGAATCTCAAGCTTTACGACAAGGCCAAACAGGACTTGGATTGGGCGTTGAGGCTCAACGAAAACTGTCTGAAATCTTGGCTATTGTTAGCGAAGACTAACTTCTGCGCCAAAGATTATAAAGAGTACGAAAAGGCCATAGAGGAGGCGATCAAGAGAAATCCCAGGGATGCGCTCTTCATAAGAGGTATAAATCGGCACAGCAATAGCGAAATATTGTGAAAATGTTTTTTAGATTTCAAGGATAACTTGGAGAAGGAAGAGAATGTTGTAACAGAAAGTTAATGCGTTGGAAAAAGGGATAATTAATACTGTGGAAAAGAACTTCATTGCTTCAAAATTACAAGTCGATGTTAGATTATTAAATATAATTAACGTATAAATATTACTTTGGCTGTTCTTGCTACAATCTTCATATATTTTATGATTTCGAAAAGCGCCATCTTGTTGTGTTAATTACGAATATGCGATACGAGTTGTTCCTATTCAGATCTAAGCGAACTGATCTGCTGAACTGAGAAACGCGAAAGGAATGCGCCTGACGCAATCGATTTGACACTCGAATCTCGATTGAGTCGTTTGTGTAACTTGACGATTGACAGTAGGCTGCGTTGTGTCGGTATAATTTTATTTCTCTGTAAAGAAAACAAATAAAGCTGAATGTCGTCGACAGACGGTGAGTGACGCCCTATTAGGCGTTGCTAAATCTCATAACGGTCTTTTGCAGAGGCGGTATTCGATAAAACCTGCAGAATACCCAAAAGGAAATTCGACGAGATGTCACCCGACGTAAACGGCAGTAACCATTACGGTACCTACGGAAATATAGAAACCCCCGTCTTAGCCAATTCCTATTATAATTACTACGAAAATCCCGGCCTATTCGGGCCCTGGCAACAGGGATCCGTGTATGCACAGTACCCTACCGCCAGCCCCGTTGAGCCTATCACTCAGAACATTTACAACACCCTGTCGCACATCAAAGAGAAGCCAAAGAATTACAGGAAGAATATTTGTAAGTTAGATCGTATAATGTGTCCGGCAAATCTGTAAACGTGGGTTTTCAGTTAAGGAAACTGTACCCGACGTGGACGATGCGTCCTTGCCAAAAGAATTGACCGCGATGTTTCAGCCGTTGTACTGCAAACTGTGCACGGCGCAGTTGAGCAGCAACGTTATGGCCAAGCTCCACTACAAGTCCAAGAACCACGAGAAAAAGATCAAGAAGTTTCTCATGGAATATTCGCAGAGGACTGGCGAACCGTTGCACAAAAGGGCGAAGGTAGCAGGGACGCCCAAAGAGGAGGTTAGTGGTGTATTTTCGCATAAATCGATGTTGCGGGTGACTTTAAAGCGGTAATCGATATGTGAACTTTTAATGATTTTTTAGGACGACAAGAACCCGCAATGGTTCCACTGCGACGTATGTGATTTACCCTTGACGGGTAAAATGCATGCCGAGTCCCATTACATGGGGAAAAATCATCAAAAGTAAAACGATTGTATCGATAGGTTTAATTTGTTTTACACCGCTGTCAATTTTAGGGCGCTGTTAGGGCAGAAGCCGCCAGCCGGCAAGGGATACTACAACGGCGAAGGCAAATGGGTGCGACAGGCGTAAGTTTAAAAAGTACACTAGGGATTTTGTTGGAATAGTTTATTTTTAGCGGTAAAAAAACTGCCACGCTCTCTCCGGGCGAAGACACCTTCGGAATGGCCTTTAAAACGAAGGAGCAGCAGGAAAAAATAGCGGCATGCATGGCCGCCGTCACGGCCGGTGTCTTGCCGTCGAAATTCCATTGCAGTATCTGTAACGTTAGCGCTACGTGCCAGGAACAGATCGATATGCACTTCAAAGGCCAGAAACACCAGAAGAAAATGAAGCAGAAGGGGTTACAACCTCATTTTACCACGCCGCCGTGTACCACTCAAGGTGGGAACATTTCTATACAGCGTGTGGTTTAGATTTTTAAATGAAATTTTTTGTAGCCGACGCTACAGAAGCAAATTTCGCCTCGAAGAACACCGACATTAACTTGGCTGTCTACCGGACGCCGTCGGGCGATTTCTATTGCCCCACGTGCAATCTCGCCCTGAATTCAGAGATACAATTTAAAGTTCACCTGAAGAGCAAGGGACACATAAAAAGGTCCCAACATAAGTAAGATATATATAAATGGTTCATGTACATGTTAACGTATTAATTTATATAATTTGATTTAGGGGGTTAATCTTTTTTATTGCTTCTAGATGATAGCTGGTTCCGTGATAGGGATGGAATTTTTCAAATGTGTCGCGGTTACAAATTGCGAATAATCTCTAAGAACCGACACTGCGGCACATTTAAAAATTTTCAAAGCCAGTATTTAAAATGATTATTTATTTAAACTATATTTTTTCAAGGGGATATAAGTCTGGTTTAATTTTATGTCATACGTAATATACGTGAGGAGTAGGCAGAAGTTTTTTTTTTCTCAATTATGACTCATTTTTTTAGTTCCGAAATGATTGCCTTTTCCTCAAGCTACATAGCTTTACACCTTTGTTAGACGTTTAGTTTCTAGTCGAGATAAGTTTGTGTGACACAAAATTTTTAATCGACCAGTTTTGCATGTCTCTCCCACAGAAAATATACAGTCAACAATTCTGAGTGTTTGATTATACGGAAAATTCCTCCCACGTTTTTTAAAATTATTACAAATACAGTAACTTGTTAATAAGAATTTTAAATATTCGTATTGTATCGTCAATCTAAGCAACCAATATTATGATAACTCTCGTGTTTAATGGTAGATAGCGCTTGTCAATTTGATATTTTTATTTCTATTTTTTTTATGATGAAAATAATCCACAACATAAAATGTTATCCTTTCTTTTATGACTTACCTGTTCTGTAGTTTCTCGCTGCCGTTATGGTCTTTGAGTAAAATTAATACGCTCAGCCACAAAATTATAGTCACGAATTTCTCTAGAGATTCAGGTACCATAAAGAAATAACATAGCCAGATACTATCTCTGAAATGCAGGAAATTCTGATTTAATTTATTAATTATACTTTTAGTTAATACAGGACGTGTTTATTTTGGGGCCAAGTCCAAAAATTAATTCATTATTGTCGATTTTTCAGGCAGATATATCGAAAGGGTCTCATTACATTCTTTCTTGATGGTACATGTACAAATAAGGTTCGGATTATACATTTCCAATGAAACACGTTTTAGAGCATTATGTTAACATTTGGAAATTGTTTTTAGTTAATATATGAAAACTGTATCTGAAATTTAGTGGCCAATTATTTTGGAGCTGAGTGTATTTCATTGAAAATCTTTTATTTCTTAGACTATTACAAGGAAGATGTTTTTTAGAGGTGAATAACGAAAAAAGAACTTAATTTTTTTATAGCTCGTTTTTTTTTTTTTTTGAACTAGTTAACTCAATAAATCAGACAAATATGATGAAATAGAGCCAGCATTGCAATAGACAGCAAAATAATTTTAGACTAACTCAGAAAATTTATGGTCAGTGTTTTTGGAGCTCAGCGTATGCCTTTCCCTACCTTCCCCAGCTTCAGTGTAGTGAATATTTTTCACAATTTAGTTACAAGGAGAAAATGCTGAGAAATACAAACTATCATTTACCTTGCAGCTTCTTCTTCTCTTAACGCTTACATGTTCAAACGTTTTTGGAGCTGAGCGTATTTGCATTCATAATTCTCTAAAGACTGAATATCATTTTGAGGCATATTTATTGGATCCCCTTGATTCCATCGGCTTTATGTATTCTGTAAATGAGGCAAGTCAGATAAAACAACAAAGCATTTATTGCTACTTGACATTTTTTCCTTTTTTTTTTCCCTTTAAGAGTGAAAGTATAACGGAATTATTTTGAAAATATTAAACGGATATAAATAAAAAGTATCGCTATACATGCATCGACCAAACAGTTACATACGTTTACACAGATATGTAATAATTAACAGTTAACGTTGAAATAACCTCAAATATACACATTAATTCTTAATAATATTTAAGGTAATATTGTCAGTTATTTTATCCTACTACAAATAGTACGTGGATAGACGTTGTTAAAAGCGACAGTTCGGCTTGGCGAACGCGACGATTTAAACAAGCCCTATCGCACCATAAAACGGTAACATAACCTCGAACATTGGCAGTTGACATGATCATATACAGTATTGACTTTAATGTTTTTGGTCACGTAACATTATACTTTGATTAAAAACTTAATAAAAAAAAATATATATACCAATTTATAATTTAAAATCTTACAATAATAATACTCTTGACGAATAGTAATAAAAAGAAATATTAATTTGAGGCCGAAGCCAGGCCCTGCTTCAAGGTTTTACACATGGTGAGATTTACTTATCACAATTAAATAATGAATAATTTCGCTAAATGATAAGTCAACAAGTTTGCACTTAATCTTAATGATGGAGTTAATGTTTCATGTAGGGATAGTCGATCTCGGAGAGGGATACAAACGTCTCCTTGATCGCTTGCGGGTTGCCCCATCGCAGCACGTAGTGGGGACCGCCTGCCTTGTCATTCGTACCTGCAAAGAGAAAAGTATACGTAGTACACAAGAACGATGACGCCGGGTCCAACCCCCACCATCAAAATTATTTTATTGGTACAGGAAATTCAGTATTTGTGTTTGAAAATTCCTTTCTAGTCGGCCAATATCACCAGAGAGTTTATTTACAGGAAAAAATCATAATTGATTTTTGTGTTTGGGAAGTCAAAAATATTTTTAATTTCCATTTTGCTGATTTGTGATTATTGTTTTCCAAAATTTTAATATTTTAATCTGGAAAAAATTAGAAGTATTACCGTTTATGGGAGAAAGTGGGGCAACTAGCACCACTTCTAAAACAAACAATTTGATCTTATTATTAATTAAAAACACCGACATTTCTAACTGTTCTCCAATATTGAATATAAACATAGAAAATGAGTAAAATAGTGTCTTGTTTCTTGGCAATAAATATAAATTATTTGAAAATTAATTATAAGAGAAGTAAAATAGGTATTGTGATGGGGTAAAGAGGGGTTCAATTAAATAATATAATTCCAGTTGGGAGAAAGTGGGGCAATTACCACAACCTTCTATTAGAAACAAGTCGATTATTAATAATTGAAAACTCACAATGTCCTTAATTTAAAATGCGTTTTTAAATTAAATAAGTTACCACGCAGGAATGACGGTGAAATTACATACTGTCAACAGTTTCAGTTAGATTTTAGTTAGGAGAAAGTGGGGCAGTTTGTAAACCTTAATCATAACTAAATTTATCTTTCTACTGAAAAATCTCACCTGATAAGCGGGCCCCTCCAAAGGGTTGTTGCCCGACAACGCTGCCCGTCGACTTATCGTTGATGTAAAAATTCCCGGCAGTCATTTTCAATTCCTCTATTGCTTTCTTCAAGAATTGCCTACGAATACAACCGAAATTATGACCTGAGCTTGTCGACTTAACGGCATACTTACTCGTCTTGTGCAAAGACGGCCCCAGTCAATGCAAACGATGTCGAGCTGCCGACGAGGTCGATAGCCTCCTGGATCTTGCTGTCCTTGTATACGTACACGCTCAGAACGGGGCCGAATATCTCTTCCGTCATGATCTTGTCGAGGGGGTCTTTCGTCTGGACGATTGTAGGTTCGATAAAGTAGCCCACGCTATAAAATCGACGTTTTCTCAAATGGTATGCGATGTCAACTTGCCGCTTACCTGTCGTCACATTTTCCTCCGCCGATAACCTCGAGGTTGGGCGACGCCTTGGCATGGTCAATGTAGCTCTTAATCCTAGCGAAAGCCTTGGCGTCTATAACGGCCGAAGTAAAACTCGTGGGGTCTGTAGGATCGCCTATTTTCAGCTGGGATCGCTTCGCCAACAATTTCTCTTTGATCTAAAAAATTTGGGCATTACTTGACATTAAAACAAAAGGTCGAAATCGCACCTGAGGCCACAGTGATGCCGGCACGTACATCCTCGAGCAGGCGCTGCATTTCTGCCCGCAAAACTCGAAAGCGCTGCGGATGGTACCGTTCACGACGGTCTCCACGTCCGCTGATGGGTGGATGAAATGGTAGTTCTTGCCGCCACACTCGCCGATCAGGCGTGGGAAATTCTTATAAATCTGTATATTCTGACCTACCTGCTTCCACAGTCTCGTGAAGGTCCTACAAATGAACCGATATAGAAGGTCAATGGTCAGAGGCAACTGTGCCACTTACGGGACGCTTCCTGTGAAGTTGATACCCGCCAAGTGCGGGGAGGAGGTTGTGGTGTCTCCGAAGACTGGCCCGTCGGAGGGGACGAAGTTGACGACGCCCGGAGGCACCCCCGCCTCCCTGCACACCTGGAAGGTCACCCAGTTGGCCAGGAGGGCCGTATCGCTGGGCTTCCACAGCACCGCGTTGCCCTAAAAGACATAGATGTTATCAAACAGGAGGAGGTCGTTAAAAACACCATTTACCATAAGGGCCGGCGTGTAGGATAGATTCCCGCCTATGGCTGTGAAATTGAACGGTGATACGGCAGCGATGAAGCCGTCTATGCCCCGATACCTCATCGAGTTCTTAGTCACCTTAGGATTCTCCGAAATGGGTTGGTATTTGATCGCTTCTTTTAGGAAATAGGCGTTCAGTCTGCAAAATTTGCTTTTATCATCCTCTAAATATAATCGATATTATTTTTTTGCAACTTCTAATCAATAAGATTTCTGAAAAATCGCGCATACTTGTTTACAATAATTCAGTGACATCTAGTTGGCCATGGTATGCAGAGCAAATGACTACTCAACATTGCAATTATTGTTTGAGGTTAAGAGATTGTTTGTGCACAAGTTAATTTCTTTCAGGGAAGAATTAAAGTTTATTGTGTCCTGTTTTGCCAAATTTTGTAAGTAGAACGCCAATATCATGCTTATTAGTTATGCTTTGATGTTGGTGAATGTTTTTATAACTGTTTTATATGGATTTTCCATGCTAAACATAAATTGTGTATTTGTACTTTTATTAGACTATAAAATGTAAATAAGTATATGTAAAAGTGTGTATATATAGGATAACGGGGCTAATTAATACTGTTTTTCTTGCAAATATACTATTTCCAAACATAAATTGCTATAAATTCATAGTTATTGTTTACCAATCTCCCTCGGATTTAATTTTCTTCTATCAACACTCGACTTGAAATCAACTCCTCCTTGTATAATATATAAAATTGTATATACACAGTGATTTTATTGAAATTATCCAAGTTTTAAGTGAAATAGAATTTTTACAACTATTATAACCTGTATTCAGTTCCTTTTTCTTTGCTCTCTTTGAATTCTTTGCTTATTGTTAGCCTAGCCATGGGCAGCAAAACAAATGCCTGTGCAACAAACACATGACATCATTTGTGTTCACAAATATGTCTGCATAGTGAATTTACGTGGTTTTTAACGTTTTTATTGTTGTATTCCTGTAAATAAACCGATTATGTAAGTAAAACTACCGATTATGTAATTGATAATAATATTGATTTGATAAGAATTTATAGTAGTTCACTAACGTAAGGTTATATTAGGAGCATATCTTTATTAATTGTTACTACTTTATAAAAATTAACCACAGTTTCTAATATACCAAGTTATCGATTGTATTATCTACAAAATTAAACCCCACAATTGATTATAAGCATGAAATAGCAATAAACTTGATAATAGTCGATTGTTCGCCCAAGTTTCAATTTATCAATTAACAAATTCTTTCTCAGAGTTATTTTGATTAGTTTTCGTGTTTCTGTGATATTAAATTGGACGACTATATTGCTGAATTACCTGAAAAAGTCAACGAGTTCGGCAGCCGAGTCAATTTCGGCCTGGATGATAGTCTTTGCCTGCCCCAGCATTGTCGCAGCATTCAATGTAGCTCTGTATTTAGTAGCCATCAAGTTTGCCGCATTCTCCCAAATCCTCAACCTAAAAAATTACTAGTAATAAAAATAAAGCCTCAACACGCCGCGCACCTTTCCGCAATGGGCACACGGTCCCATTTCTTTTGCGTCTCGGAGGCGACCTCGATGGCCTTGCCGATGAGATCCTTGTCGGCATAGTAGAATTTGGCGACTTTTCTGTTGTGATTGTGCGGCATTACCTGAAATTTTCTATGTTGTTTTATGTGAACGCAATTCAAAGTTGCCTAAGAGCGTTTTACTGACCTGGTAGTGCACCTCGCCTGTTCTATACTCTTTGTCCCCGATAACGATGGGGACATCTTCGGTTTTGCTGGCCGTCTCCTTCAGGGCTTGCTCTAGCTCGGTGCGCTCTTTGGAGCCCTTCAGGTACTGCAGGACCGGCTCGTTCTTGACGCCAAAGTCGTTGATTTTCACCTCTGGCACGACTGACCCCAAACATCGTAGGCCAGTCAAAAAATTACTGTAAAGGAAAACGTTTTTTTTAATCATCTTTCAGTTTTTGGTGAAATATTAATTTAAAGATAATCAAATTATAGTGAAGGTGGGCGGTTACTCTGAAAAGTTTATTTGGTGTCCTTCACATTTGGACTGGGACTCTGACCAAAAGAAATAGAAGGTTATTTATAATTAGAACATAGTTTCAGCGAATAAACAACAAATAAAATATCTCCCAATATTCAGGAGTGTTCCCATATCAAAAATAACTAAGCTAATTCATTTGTAGATGGTTTATTTCAGCCAAATAATTCTTGTATGAGAACAAACAAAAGTTATTGTATTTTCCGATTCTGAGGAGTCTAATTTAATGAAAGAAGCAAAACAAATCTAAACAAAAAAAAATACGTAACAAAAAACGTTGACATTTATCGATTCGTCTCCCGAATCGACGTGCACTTGTGCAGCTTGGACTCGGTTCAAATTTTATTGACAAATCCTTGTATAACTACCTGAATTCGTGTCAATGTCAGCTGATTTATGCCTATAAAAAAAGCAGGAATTGTGAAACTAGCGACAAGGCCAGAGGCGATCTAAAACCACGGGCCATATTTGATGGGAATGCAATTGAGAAGGATGCACCGGGAAAGGGGTGACGTATTGATTTTGCCAAGCCGTGGAAAACGCGTGGAAATTTCCACTCGAAGCACCCACGATTTTCAGCATTTCCCGAAGCTGAGAGCGATAATTTAGGGGGCGAAAGATTATCAGCGGGGTCATTTTATCGGGCGATATTTGTGAATATGTTAAAACAGAACTAATTAGCCGATAACCCGCCATAGATACGTTATCGTTATCAGTTAATGTCAAGCAGCTACTGACCTTTGTAAGTTTGTGGAAAATGCCTGTCTGTAGACCGATAACATGTCGCCGGGTCGTCGTTCACCGTTCTGTCGGGAAACTCGGGGCGTATTTAAAGGGCAAAACAAATACAGAGGCCGCCGTTCACCATTTGACACTTCCTCGACGTGCACGTAACAACAAATTTACGTAACCTTAACTACTTCGTATCGCGTCGGCTCGTCGATCGTCGGTTCTCGGCCGTGGATTTTCGCGATTTTTAAATTTTTTTGCGCTCATTCTTCCTTCCGGATAAGGGAAATGCCTGGACGATTTCGGCCAGATGTACGGCATTTCAAATAGTCGAATAATGACTATGTACTTGGGAATGAGTCACAGAAACGCTAAGGGCGGTCACGTACACAGCAATGGCGTAGCCGTGGGCGCGCCAGAGGGTACAATTTTTGAGGGGTTCTCTGTTTTAGGGAACGCTTTATACTTTATAGGAGTTGCCTGGCTCAGAAAAGGGTTAATTATTATACATTTATGCATCCAATCGATAGTTTTTATCTTTCATTTTTCATGGCAATCTTATTTTCCTTTAGGTATTTTATTAAAGAATGTACAGTATTTTATAACTTGTATTAGTCTGGGAATGTAAAAAAATATTAATTAAAATATATATTAATAAAAAAATTACTATTATAAAAATATTATCTATGATTAATCAAGTAAGTTATGGAAATTATAGAAATATTTCTGTAAGTCCTCGGTAGTATAGTGGTCAGTATCCCCGCCTGTCACGCGGGAGACCGGGGTTCGATTCCCCGCCGTGGAGTACATTTTTTTTTTTAGTGCAATTAATTATTAATTGTACCAATTGAAACTATTATAGTTTGTCCTAGCAACATAACGCTTGTTCCTATATGGTAATTCTTATTTTTTCACGTAACCATAGATCCGATTTTGAATGTATATCTGGTTGCCTATCTTAAAAGACCATGAATTTAGTGATGCATTTCAATTTACTTTTATTTTACCTTGGCGTTTTTTCACTTTTATTCCAGACTCAGAATTAAATCAGTTTTGCTGTGAATTTCGTTTCGTACCCAAAACATTCTAGGCAATAACGGGTAACTTATACGCGAAACAAAATACCCATATTGTAATTTAACTTTTATTAATATAAAATAAATAAATTTTTTTCAATACTTGATAAAAGAAATTCCGAACTAAACCAAGTTGTCCTTTATGTCGAATTTCGTGTAGACGTCCGCGATGAAATGAAACTACAATGATATGCAAATAAAACATACTTTTGGGTCAAATTGAAACATAATAAAGAGGTATACGATAGATATATAAATTATCTATTTTTCTTCTTAACTTATTGCGATGGTGAATTGTTCTGACACACAGACGCGTTCTGGGAATTCAATGCTAAGTCTTTCATATGTTTTTCGACCTAAAAAAAAAATACCAGATTAAAACCGATCTCATGCGAGACGTTAGTGAATACTTACAACTTTCTTTATATAACCGTATTCTTTACTCGTGGTATTTCCTCGTATATTCTCCAATTGGTAAGGGGGGCTTATTATAACCTGAAACGTTTGGTTAAAACCTTACATCAACTAAATAATTGCCAAATTTACCTCGTGGTTCCAGACCACGATTTCCGAGTTCCTCCACCTTACTTCATTTATCGTTTTCGCTATAGCTATGAAGAGACTCTGGCCTTCGGAACTGACGTTCGCCGATATTGCTTGTAACATTCGTTTCTTCTCGTCTACTTGATTTCGTACTCTGGTGTTTAGCTGAAACGAGTGAACGCTTAAATTTACGTATTTCCAGGTAACCGTCGTACTCACCCTTTGTAAATTTAATGACTGTGGTACCTCTGGAACATTCGTTACTTCTTTCTTAACCTGTAATTCACTAACGAGGGATAAATTGACAAAATGAACATCATTTAACTTTGGGTCTCCACTAGACGATCCACACTCTTACTTTCATTAAGGAAATTTTACCAAAGTAATACAAAGTTGACGTTAAAAATATCATATAATTGATCTCTGCCGCGTTGACTTTAATACAAATTATGAAATTACAAGAAACATATCATTAGGAGCAAGGCCAATGGTGCCTGATCTTTCTCATACTATAAACAGTGCAGTGTGAGCTATTCTTACTTTAAAAATAACAATTTTCAGTAAACAAAGGTGCAAACAACTTTGACTTAAGCCTATTTTCTCGACATTTAAACATGTTGTCTAAAAAAACACAGAAAAACAAACGTAAACTCTCTAACCAAGTAGCTGGCCCGATGTTTTGATCGATTAACCATTTCTCGTAAAAGGATACTCAAAATTAATATTTTCGTTTGTGGGTCGAATGCCAGGACTTCGCCCTCGACTTCTTTATTGTAGCACGTTCTACACCAAACCACACTACCTAATGAAAAAAAATCCGAAACGGCAACGGCAGCCATCTCGCAAAATGGAAATGGCAACCTCACGCGTTGGGGTAATTTGACGTTCCTCTTCGGCACATGTCAACATCGTGTTGGTACCGCCGATCGCCAAGGCGGCTATACACTCGGAGATGGGCGCGATGCGAGACCGACAAGAGCGGAGAGCGAAAGTTGGGCCGATGCGATTTGTTTGGATTGCGTGTGAGGCGGCGGGATTAATTAGATAATGTTCCAATTTCAATTTGACAATACCAATACGAAAAAAACCATTTAAATTATTTAGTTATTTAATTGACTAAACAGCTATTTGCATGTAATTTCCTGTAATTTTTAGTTGGAATGCTTAATGATTGTGATAATAGATGTCGTAGTGTGTCGTTTACTATCTATGTGTTTATAATCTAGAAATGGCCGAAGCGATGAATTTAATTGTACAGCAACGTGTATTATCATAATTATAAACGAAAAATAAACTATAGTAAAATTTTTTAATATCCTACAGATTTCCATTGCAATTATATTTTTCTTCTTGATATATATTATTAAGTCTTGTTAAAGAATGTGTGGCAGTTCTATGTTGAATTTTATCGGTGTTATTGCAGTTTTTTTTAAGTTTGTATATCGACCGCCTCTGTTATTGATGAAAAAATCGCCGAAAGTGGTTTGGTAGTTTGTTTCTATGTACATAAATTATCGTAAAAATAAAAATAGTAATAATCGTTTCGTTTAATGGGCTCGTAAATCGAGAAGAACTAATAAATCCGCTGTAATCGTATCTAGAAGTATAGCACTTAGGCTATTTCTGTAATGCGTGAAGATGGCGGTTGGCGCGTTCTCGCGCGTTTTAAAAATAGCCTCAGTCAGTGTTTTGTGTATAGGCGGAACACCGAGTTATGTTTTATTAATTAAAATTTAAATAAACCGGAATGTGAATGTAAACTGTTTAAAATTGCATAAATCAACTATTTTCGTGGCGGTCAGAGAGAAGTCAAACAAAAAAATGAAAGTGTAGATAGTTCGTCTTTTTAACATAAAAGAGAAGAAACTAGCGTTTAAAAATGTCACGGTATAGGTCGGACCCGGACATGTGGGACTACGAAAAACCCAGCTGTTGTTCCCAATTCTTGCATTACACTTGGAAAACTATATCCTGTCTTTTTTCCCATATCGCGTTGGTCGCTATGGTGGTCTCGTATTGTGTTTTAGGGGCGTACACTTTCGCTTCCCTCGAGGTAGATAACGAGAAGAAGGTGGGTCGTTGCGACCATACAAAAAACGAGCGTCGTATGGTCGTTATATTGACGGAAATTTTTGTAGGTCAAAGACGGTATACACCTTCTCAGAGACAACGTCACTTGGTATCTGTGGAATTTTACTATTAACATAGACGCCCTTAAGGAGTCCATTTTCAAAGATGAAGCCGAGAAATACCTGAAGAACTTCGAAGGTGCGATTCTGAAAGCTATGACCAAGGATGGGTGGGACGGGGAGGAGGATAAAGCCACGGTTCAATGGTCTTTCACTGGTGCGCTTTTCTACTCTATTATCGTCATCACCACCATAGGTGAGTTAATTTGCGTTCGTCTACTTTACGCTTTTCATCATAATGATGTTCATACCGTGACAATGTCTGTGATAATTGTCGGAAGGAAGGTATCTAGGGCATACGCGTAAAGTTGGGTCTCTATAAAGAAACAACTCCGTCGCAACAATATTAGTTATACAATTAGGCAGTTCGCAAGTTCGTGAACGGCCCCCAAGGGAATACACACACGCAGGGCGTGGAGAGCCCTAAATGTCCGAGCGTGCCCCACTTGATTGTTAATAAAGCTTAAATAACGCAAAATATTGAAGGCGACCTTACGTGGGTGGAGAGTGTATTACGCGGAATTACGTTTTGGTTTATTTTATTCCTCGGATTATATTCTAATGTAAAATGTAAACAACGGGGAGAGGTATAAAGGGCGAATTGGAGTGTATCGAAGTTCGGTTGGGAAAAAGCCAAAGGTTTTCCAGGAAATAATATGGGAATAACGAAGTTATTTTACCGTAACCGGGATTATGTTTGTTTGCTTTTAAAATCGGGGGAATTTGCATAAGCGATATTCGATGGGAAATCAATTCGGGATGATATGATAAATAATCGCGTCGGATGAAGGTGTGCTCTCTCTCGGCATCGGCAGTGGGAATAAGAAATAATGCCGATAATTCGGGCGGCCGACGAAAAATCGTATATTTTTTTAATAATAAATAAATCTTTTTATTTCACTTTACGATTACATTTTTGAATAATCAATGCGAGGCCTATAATTCACGTGGATTAAAGAAAAATAATTTTAATGTGTTTATTTTATTTAGAGGTTGTTAGGGCACGTAGACGTTATTCAGTGTACCAGTTCAAAATGATAGTGACTAATTAGATGTAAAGAAAATACTTTTCCAATTAAAATGCTTGTGTTTTGCTAATTTTAAACAACATAAATCACATTTTTGATTATACCATGTGTACCAAAACTAACCGTAAAAAGTAATTTTTATTTCGATGTTCTACTTCATCATCATCATTAGGTCATCAGTCCTAAGACTGGTTGGACGCTAACCTCCAGCTTCTCCTATCTTGTGCTAACCTACGCATTTCGCTAATTGTGTCACAACCTACATCCCTTACTATTTGCGAGCAGTAGTCTAATCTAGGCCTACCTCTGCCTTTCTTCACTCCTATTTCAGCCTCCAAAATATCGCGGACTATTCCCCCATGTCTCAGCAAGTGGCCTACCATTCTATCTCTTCTCTTCTTTAAGTTTTTCCACATACTCCTTTTCTCGCCGACTTTCTCCAATACTTCTTCGTTTCTAACCCTATCAGTCCATGGTATTTTCATCATTCTTCGGTAACACCACATCTCAAAAGCTTCTAATTTCTTCCTACTTGCTTCCCCTACCGTCCAGGTTTCGCAGCCGTAAAGTGCCGTGCTCCATACATATGTTTTCAAAAATCTCTTCCTTGTTTCTAAGTTTATTACCCCCGAGCATAAAAGTGCTTTCTTTTTGTTAAAAGCTACTCGACCCTGCGCTATTCTTTGTTTTATGTCTTTATCGCTTCTTCCATCCCAATTTATTTTACTTATGTTCTACGACTAAGACAAGTCCCTGAAGGAGGGCAGCAGCTCTTTCAGTAGTCATAGTGGCAGAAACCGTGGGGGTTGGTATGGTGCTATGACACACACGACTGCGATGTGGAAGGCAAGAGGAAACCACCACATTATAATCCTCAGAACAGCTAGCAGAAAGCTTATCCTAAATTAATGATGGCGTCTCCTGGGACAAAAAACTCCGGAGGTAAAATAGTCCTCCGTTCGGATCTCCGGGTGAGGACTGTTCCGGGAGACGTGATCGAGTGCAATCATAATAAGAAGTGTAGCATTTCACGAGTCGGAGCGTGGAATGTCAGAAGCATGAGACAGGGAAGCTAGAAAATCTAAAGATAGAAATGGATAGGTTAGGATTAGATATAGTAGGTATAAGTGAGATGCGCTGGCCGGAAGTAGGAGATTTTTGGAGCGGTGACTATAGGGTAATACACACAGGATCGGTAAATGGAAACGCGGGAGTAGGGATCGTTATGCGGAAGAACGCAGGACAGTGTGTAGATAGCTACCTACAATACAGCGAGAGAGTAATGATGGTTAGGTTAGATTCGAAGCCAGTGGAAACAGTAATAGTGCAAGTATACATGCCTACTTCTAACCACAGCGAGGAAGAGTTAGACGCCGTTTATTCGGACATAGAGCAGGTAATAGGATTTGTGAAGGGTCATGAAAATTTAATAATAGTAGGAGATTTTAACGCAGTCGTAGGTGAGGGGAAAGAAGGAGAATTTGTAGGGCCTTATGGATTAGGAAACAGAAACGAGAGAGGTAGCAGACTGATAGAATTCTGTGAGAAGCACAAGATCGTAGTCGCGAACACATTGTTCAAGAATCACGTTAGGAGGCGGTACACATGGAAAATGCCAGGAGGGATAGACAGGTATCAGATAGACTACATTCTGGTTAGGAAGAGATTTAGAAATCAAGTAAAAGACTGTAAGAATTATCCAGGAGCAGATGTAGACAGCGATCACAACTTGGTAGTCATGAAAGCTAGATTAAAGTTCAAAAATCTGAAAACCCGGAAGGATAAGAAACGTATAAATGTAGACATATTGAGGGATCAGAATATGAAAGATAAGTTCCAGGAGAAAACAGATCAATTAATAAATAAAACGAGTAAGGACGAAATCAAGAACGCAGAAACTGAGTGGGAGGGTATCAAGAATAGTCTAGCTTCCGCGGCTACGGACGTTTTAGGACACGATAAAAGGGAAGCTAGGAAGCCCTGGATAACGGACGAAATCTTAAACTTAATGCAAAAGAGACGAGGCTACAAAAACAGACGAGACGAAGAAGGACTGAAAACGTATAAGGCAATAAAGTGGGAAATCATTAGAAAATGTAGAAAAGCGAAAGAACAATGGATAGAGGAGAAATGCAAAGAAGTAGAAGATAAGTTGCAAGTAGGTAAGACCGATGAGGCTTACAAAATAATTAAGAGGAACTTCAGGGATGTAGGAACAATAAGTAGAAATGTTAGGAGTCAATCGGGGGACATACTGATAGGAAGAGAGGAGAAAGCGGATAGATGGAAGCAGTACTTAGGAAATTTATACGAGGGTCAGGAATTAGGAGAGATATTAGAGGAAGAATCTAGCATCGATAGGGAAGATGTAGGAAAACCTATATTGAGAGAGGAATTTGAAATAGCACTAAGGGGGCTAAAGAATAATAGAGCGCCGGGTGTAGATAAAATACAGGCGGAAATTTTGAAATGTGCGGGACAGAAAGTAGTAAATAGGATGTTTGAACTGGTAAAATACATATACGAAACGGGCGAGATGCCGGAGGATTATAAGAGGAACATTATCGTTACTATACCGAAAAAGAGAGGAGCCGACAAATGCGAGAACTTTAGAACGATTAGCCTAACTTCCCATGCGTCAAAAATCTTAACTAGAATAGTGCAGAAGAGGATGGAAAATAGAGCGGAGGAAATACTAGGAGAAGACCAATTCGGGTTTAGGCGAAATAGGGGAACTCGCGAAGCTATTCTGGCGCTAAGAGTAATGTTAGAGAAAACAATAGAAAAAGGAAAGAACGCTTATATAGGATTTGTAGATTTAGAAAAAGCTTTTGATAACGTAAGATGGGAAAAAATGTTCGAGATACTAAAGAGCGCGGGAATGAAGTATAGAGATAGGAGAGTAGTACACAATCTATACATAGAGCAAACTGCTGTTATAGAAGTAGAAGGGGAAGAAAGGGAAGTAGGTATTAGGAAAGGAGTAAGACAAGGATGTACGCTATCACCACTAATTTTTAATCTGTACATCGAAGAGGCGATTAATGTGGTAAAAGATAGAGTAGATTTCGGGATTAAAGTACAGGGACAGAAACTAAAAATGCTGAGATTCGCGGATGATATAGCAGTATTAGCATCTAGTAAGGAGGAACTAGAATCAGCATTGAACGAAATGGAGGCAGTGTTGACAGAGGAATACGGAATGAGGGTGAATAAAAACAAAACTAAAGTGTTAGTGTGCAGAGGGCGCGAGAGCAGAGCAAAAACGAAAGTACAAATTAATAATGAAAGATTGGAGGAAGTTAAAGACTTCACTTATTTAGGAAGTAAAATAAATTGGGATGGAAGAAGCGATAAAGACATAAAACAAAGAATAGCGCAGGGTCGAGTAGCTTTTAACAAAAAGAAAGCACTTTTATGCTCGGGGGTAATAAACTTAGAAACAAGGAAGAGATTTTTGAAAACATATGTATGGAGCACGGCACTTTACGGCTGCGAAACCTGGACGGTAGGGGAAGCAAGTAGGAAGAAATTAGAAGCTTTTGAGATGTGGTGTTACCGAAGAATGATGAAAATACCATGGACTGATAGGGTTAGAAACGAAGAAGTATTGGAGAAAGTCGGCGAGAAAAGGAGTATGTGGAAAAACATAAAGAAGAGAAGAGATAGAATGGTAGGCCACTTGCTGAGACATGGGGGAACAGTCCGCGATATTTTGGAGGCAGAAATAGGAGTGAAGAAAGGCAGAGGTAGGCCTAGATTAGACTATTGCTCGCAAATAGTAAGGGATGTAGGTTGTAGCACAATTAGCGAAATGCGTAGGTTAGCACAAGATAGGAGAAGCTGGAGGTTAGCGTCCAACCAGTCTTAGGACTGATGACCTAATGATGATGATGTTCTACTTAAAAAAAATAAATAAACGAAAAACAGAACCATTATTAAATATGATTAGTCCGTTTTTGGTGCTATTAGTTAGTTATCTTCATAATTTTTTTATTTCCAAAGAAATGTTTATTTTTTCTCATCTCGACATATTTTGGCGACGAGATGAGAAAACGCGGAAGTTGTGACGTCATTAACACATTTACGGGTTGATAATTGCGCTAAAGAAGGGGAAAAATTCAGGGGGCCGACGAGAAATGGTATTTTTTTTTTTATAATAAATTAATTAATACATCTTATTATTTAACTTTTTGAATCCACTTTTGAATACCAATGATAGGCCTACAATGCACGTGGATTAAAGAAAAACTAATTTTAATGTTAGTTTATTTTACAATTAGTTATAATTTTATTTAACAGTTAATTAATTTGTAGTTAATTATAATTCTATTATGTAAAAAAAATATTTTTTAGAATTCCAATTAAAACGCACGTCATTTCCTAATTTTAAACAGCTAAAATCACATTTTTAAAAGTAATGATGATTATACCGGGTGTACAAAAAAAAACTTTAAACAGTAATTTTTATTTTGGTGTTTTATTAAAAAAAAAAAAAATAAATAAATAGAACCAGTATTAAATATGATTAGTCAATTTTTAATAAAACTATCACGTTATTTTGCCGTATTCCATAGAGCCGTGACGTCATCGGTATATCTTGTTAAATTGAACTACGTGTATTTTCAGATGTTTAAAACTAACTTTTGAAAGGCGAATTCAAATGTTTGTTTGCAGTTATCTCCTGCATATTTCTTTGAATTGTGTGAAAAACGGTTTTTGTCTTTGTGTGTTAAAGAATGTCATTTTAAACATCATTTCGACATACTTGATTAAGTTGCGACGTCATTATACATTTAAAAGCAGCATCGAAGGAGGAGAATTATCGAAGAGTAATTTTTGTAAACTTAAAAAAATACCAAACAATTTCTTGTTGGATATTGTGTAACGTTTAATTTTTTTTGCGATGTCGTTACATAATTGGCTATTATCATACATAAAAGGGAGTTATTAACTTGGAGACCACTTTTATAGTGCAATTTTTTATTACGCTAACAATAAAGTAATTACACATATATAGTCGAATTATAATAAATTATAGTAATAATAACATTAGATTTGGTGTATTAACAGCGACAGTCTTTTTTGCAATAGCAGCCGTAATAACTGCTGCATTTTGTATTATGTAATTATAAAAGAAAAACAGAACAAACAGTATTAGGTGATTAAAACTATAGAAAAACATTTCGATCTATAAATATATCTCGGAGAAATGCCTATCTAAATCTAAAGCCTAGACTAGTATAACAAAAAAAAAAAACGTTTACGCGTTATTCGATCTGCCATAGCCGCCTCGGTAGGGTCGGTCGAAGGGTCCCCCCGGGCCGACGAGGATGCCGTTCTGCGCAGAGTACGTATTAGTGGCACCTAGAAAAAAATTCAATTTATACGAGGCAATCATAAAGTTAGTTCAACCCAAACCTAAAGCGCCGGAAGGCGTCAGCCCGAATCCTCCCGCTCCAGGCCTCAAGAAGCCGCCTCCGGGCCTGAGGTAGCCCCCGGGTCTAGATCCGTTCGCTAAGGGGGGCCTGGGGCGTACGTTAACGCCGGGTATGGGGTCTACTGGACCTCCCGGACCGGCGAGAATGCCGTTTTCGATGGAGTGGATGGGGGCGGATGGTAGAGGCTCGCCTAGTTGGTTTTTACGGTCATTGGAGTAGCAGCAGTATTGCTTTCCGGCATCGCAGTGGCCCTGAAAGCGGTCAATTTAGTATTTTCCAAAGATACAAGTGTCTCATTACTTTCTTCGTCGATGGTACATATATTAAGAATCCTTAAAAATATTCACCGCACACCACCACACTAAAGGCTCTAAGAGTTGTTTGTCGTAAATATCAAGGTTGCAGACAACCTACTGGGCGTGTGGTGATTTTTTAATTTTTTTTTCAAAAACTATTTTGTACTTTTTTCATAAAGAAACGTAGGGTCTCGCTAGTGATCGTAGTAAGGGCTCTAAGTTTGTCTATTGTGATTATTGAGGTTGCGACAAGTCTACTGGGATGTGATGACTTTATCTGTAATTTTTCTTCTTACAACACTTGTACTTTTTTATAAAAAAAAAGAAAAATATATAGGGTCTGTAATAAAATATTATTGTGGTTATATCTTTAGGATAAGTTAGTAGAGGCTCCAAGGGTTATCTGTGATATTATATGATTACACTTTAAATATTCTCACTTGAAACTGAATTAAAAAAAAAAAAAAAAATTGGGCGCGTATGAAAAAATAATACTGCACTTTAAAAAATAAAAAAAAAAACAATTAATTTGAATGAGTGGCCTAGAGAGGGATAAAATAAATCACGCCTTATATCACCGGTGTAAAGCTATATTGCATATTATATGACTTTTTCATTTTCCACACGAGTTATCATAATTGTTTAAACATTTTTTTTAATTGTACTTGAAAACCTGTCGAATTATCGCTCGTTACGCAATCCACTTGCGAAATTCCTGTCCACCTCAACTCACGTAACGGTCGCCGGCAACCGGCCGTATATTTTTACCAGAAATAATTTAAAATTAGCTCGCTCGGCCGTTGATTGAGGCAAGAAACGATCTAATCAACGGTCCGGCGTAACTTCCTTCTTCTCCCGTCACTTTCACTTCGCGCGTAAAATAAACCCATAAACCTACTTACGTATGAGATTCCCGGGCTGTTGCAGTTGAACCGCTCAGCGCACTTGCAGTGGTCGAAGTTCTTGAAGGGCCCCTGCTTGACCCACGAGGGCACCGGCCCCGCCAGCACGGCCTGGCCCGCCGCCGGCACCTCCTCGGGGTAGAAGTTGGTGCCTTGCCCCTCGCCGTAGCCGCCCTCAGGATGGCCGCCCCCGTAGACTCCGCCGGGCCTGGAAATTTGCACAATAAAAGCCCCTGACCTATTTGAAAATCCGCTAGTTTTTTGTTTGGTGTGAGAAAACTGCGTATTTGTTAGGTTGTCAAAACGGATCTATCCGATGTAGGGATAGCTACGATATTTTTTCAACAGTCTCTAGAGAGATCTAACATTCTATTAATTTTTTTTGGTATTATGAAAAGTACGAGCATGTTTTCCAATTCCTATTTTTCCGTTTCGTTTTCTACCTGTATTCCTCGATCCAAATAGAGGCGGGCACGCCATACATCTCGCTGTTACGTAACCAAAGCCATTATCTCGGAAAACAAAAGAAAGCCCGTGTATCTGATTGATTACAGCACACTGGATGAATCGATCCGTCTTAAACCACGATGGCTTTGGCCGTGGCGGTAGTCGATTGTTTTTGGATTCCTCACTGAATTACATATTGTTTTAAGGCGATGCATCGGTGCCATCGTGATATGGACATGCACGGACCAAAATGGCAATGTAATGCTAATGATAGTAATGATTATTATGCCGACTCGATATCGAGTGCGATACATCATTTTTGTTCGCCTCGAGGGGGTGAGAGAGATCCGCCGGAATAAAACAATGGTTTCGGCGTTTGTTGGCCGGGGCTATTTAAGTTTGCGAATAAATTCGCAACGGCGCGTACGATACGCGTTTTTTTGAGTGATCTCGTTTGCCGAACGAATTCCGTTTTTTTATGGCCAGCAAATGATTCGTCCGTCTGCAATTACATGAAACTGGAACTCGTTGAAGCGTTGACCTTTTTTATTTCGCGTTTTATTTGTTTTTTTTTTCTGTCCGACGTTGTTTACGCCCGCGCCCCTTCTACATGTCCACAATAAACTCGTCCGATTTTTTTTTAAGTACACAGTCGGAAGGTTTTTTTCGAATAAAGAAAATCAACGATCTTGGGATTGCTATTCGAGAAATGATTCTTCGATTCATAAACACAGTTAAACGAAAAGCCTACTGAATCCCTTTGGGTACATCTTTTTACATGCCCGTAAAAATGTGTATGAAATACCTACAAGGTGGTCGAAACATTTTGAATTCTACAAATATGGTTTATAAAATAATCGAGAGGTTTTAAATCTGGAAGTCTAGCTGGCCGTTAAATTGATTGTCGTTATCATCCTTCCTTATCCTCGAAAAAATCTAAAAATTGTTATTCTTAGGAGAATCCTAAATAGGTATTGTACTCGTATGTTATCCTCAAAAAATATGATCCCATACATTTATTTCGTTTTTGAAGACCCTGTATTGACTTCAATTTTCAATAACAAAATTAAAGAAACGTAGAAACGTCTTCATTACCAAATAATCGCGTTTGATGACATTTCCCATGTTTTTTTCCTTGTTTTATATAAAACGAAGAAAATTAAAATTTAATATTATTAAATTTTAATGAAATTAAATTTTAATTAATAATAAATGATTCCTCGTTTTATATCCTACCTCAGTTTTGTATCTAGTGAATTTATATTTACTTAAGAAAATACAAGGTCCTCAAAAATATCGAAATTTAACAAATATTGCAATATCATAATAAGTTTTCAAACGTAGTAAAATAAGGCGCGAGGAGAAACGAAAAATAAATTATTTTCGAACTTTATTTGTCAGTTTCGAAGCTATTTGACAAATTTCTAGTCTTAAAGTTCTTTGGAATCGTCTAAATGTTTTAGAATTATCACGTAACGTTTGCTCTACGACTACTCGAAAAAAAGTAACCGAGAGGTTCTAAATCTGGAGGTATGTCTGGCTATTCAATTGCCTCTCTTGTGAATTTATCATTTTTTAGTGATTATTGGTTGATATATTTGACAAATATATCAATGTTGAATTTCAATACCTGGAGAATGTATTGTGAAACATCAAAAACTGCCAATATTTTGGGGGGCCGCGTAAGCTGAGCAGTACTATCGATCTTTATTCACTCGACTACGAAAACCAAACAAGAAAACTGCATCTACTCTGACTACGATGTAAAAAATAATTAAAGGAAAACATCGAACCTTTCATTCAATGCCGTAGGTCTGTAAGGCCTATCTCCTGCAAAGGAGGGTCTGAAGGGGACTTCGTTGTAATCGCTGGAACTGTGCAGAGCGTCGTTTTCGAAAACTTCGTACCTGGCCAAGTCGTCGTTCCTGAAATTAAATATTAAAAAAAAAAAAAAATCGTGGTGAAAAATATTTTCCGTTACCTATTCCTAGCCTCATTGCGGTTATTATCGTTCCAGACCCACCTCTTTCCATCCTTGTCGGCGTAAGTTATCGCTATAACTGCGATGCAGAATATTCCTGAAAGAAAGAAATACAGATAATTGACGGTCAATTTTTTTTGTCTCAATTCGATTGCGACATGATAATCGTAGATGTATTTGTGTTACTCGTACATTCTAAAAGCTGTTAGAGGTCCTTTCTATATATTCATGTTTAATAACATTTCAGCCCACGTTGTTTCCATGACACGATTTGGCGTAAACAAAACAACAGCAATGTGTATGAAACAAGTCAACAGTCTTTGTGTATGAAATAAATATCATTTATTCTTTGTTTGTTAAGTAAAGAATGTTTTAAATTGTCGTTAAACAAATTTTGGGTCGCCTCGTACTTTTTTTAATAAATACATCTCTTATAGTATGTCTCTAAAGTTGGGAATAAAATTCAACAAATAAAAATGGACGTTTTTTTGACAAACCTCGATTGTATTTTCATAAAAACATCTCGTTTTTCTTAAATCCATTTTAATTTGATGAGTTTTGTTCCCAACTTTAAGAACATACTGTATTTACTGCTAATAGCATGTACAGGTGTTTTTTAAGCGTTTTTTTGTTTTCTCTCGGGCGTTGTGATTGTATGGAAAAGTATTTGGTTATGCTCGACTAAAAAAATGTTATCGTCTCTTCTCCTTCCAGATAGAGGCGAGAATCACTTTTGTAAAGTGGATAGGCCCTCCTCGACGGCCTTAATGTTTATCGCCAACGAATGCCTAAAGAATTCTGTTTTGTCAGATAGAGAATAAAATGTGTTCGGCATCGAGTTCGGGTGTTTATCGTCGGGTATTTTATCTGTGTATTTAAGTCGCAAGCCTTTTAGACGGAAAAAGCGACCGGGTTGATATAAAATCGAAAATGTTTACCCGATATGGTGTGTAATAGCTTTTCGTAGATGTGACAGGCCGTCGGAAGAATACACTCCGGAATAAAATCAGATCGCGTGGATGTTTTTGACCTCTGCCAACGGATTCAGTAGGTTCCCTATTTCAGTAATATTAACAAAGTTTAATTTCATTGTTTTTTTTTGTGGTATTGATCGCCACGGGGTTGGACTTTTATATAAATATTTAGCGTTTTACAGGGTGTCTATTTAAAACGTAACATCCAGTTTCAAGGGAATTTTTTATACAAACGGAATTATAATCGAATAAATCTATGCGTACATAAACTGTTGTCCGACTATAATTCGGGTGGTGATGAGAGGGAATTCTTTCGTTTGTGTTTGCCTGACGCTGATGTTAGAGATCGTTTAGAATTCGTTTGATGTCCGACCGGGCGAATTAACAAATCGCGTCCCACATATTGTACACACTATAGCGCTATTAAATTTCTATCTGTGCTTAATTCGGCCGAAGATCGATCCTGTACCACGCAACGGAGGAAACTTATTGCCATCGGAACCACCCTCTTCGCCATATCCCTTCCGTAAACAGTCCGAGGAGGCAAGTATTAATTAATTTAGCTTTTGCGTAATGGGTTATTGATTTACCGCGGAAGGGATGTCGTTTTGAGCCGATTCGGTACGTGGAAAAAATTAATCGCCGTTGTTGAATCGTGACTAGTTGAGATCGGAAGAAATATACTTTTTTACTTGAAGGTTTGGATATAGAATACGTGTACCGTCGGGGAAGAAAGTGGTGAGACGCTTTCGAAATAGTTTTCCTGTAATATAAGCAATTGTGAATTAATTTTGGGATTAGTTATGCTTATGGTCAATTGAGGGCGCGGTCGGATTGATATTAAGATCATAATTAACTCGTCAAATGAATTCTTTATTGCGTTAAGGGTCTCATTATGTTCTTTCTCGATGGTACACAAAAATTGGAAAAATTTCGATGTAATTTATGATTTTCCAATGAAAAATTTTGTTTTAAATACGGTTTACAATAAAATTTAATGGTATTGAAAATGTAATATTTTTCACAAAAGAAAAAAATAGAGGTATTCGGATTAGGTAGAATGGTGATTAGTTAAAATGGAAAGAAATATCCTTTTTTTACTTGAAGGTTTGGATATCGATATGGATGTACCTTCGGGATAAAGTGATGATTCCTCTTTGATATGTTCTCCCTGTAATATAAGCAATTGTGAAATAATTCGGGTTCAATGATGCTCATGGTCAATTGAGGACGCGGTCAGTTTGATATTAAGATCATAATTAACTCGTTAACTTAATTGGTTATTGTGTTGTGCCTCATTATGTTCTTTCTCGATGGTACACAAGAATTTAAAAAAATTCTATGTAATTTTTGATTTTTCCTCAAGAAAATAAATTTTGTTTACAATAAAATTTAATACTATTGTAAAATCGTGAAAAAATATCCGTGTTTTACTTGAACGTTTGGATATCAATATATATATGTATCGTTGGAAAATAAAGTGACGAGACCCTTTCGATATATTCTCTCTATAATATAAGCTACTATAAACTAATTTTAGGATTAATTATGCTCATGGTCAATGGAGGACACGGTTAGTTTGATATTAGCATCATAACTAACTCTTTAAATTAATTAGTTATTGCGTTAAATGTCTCATTATGTTCTTTCTCGATGGTACACAAGAATTGTAAAAAATTCTATATAATTTTTGATTTTTCGTCAAGAAATTAACTTTTGATTTAAAATACTGTTTGCAAAATTTAATAACATTGAAAATGTAATATTTTTCATAAAAAAAAATAGGAATTTTGGAAAACACCTTTGTAAAATCGTGATTAGTTGAGATGGAAAGAATAATCGTTTCTTTACTTGAAGGTTTGGATATCGATATGCGTGTACTGTCGGGAAATAAAGTGATGCTACCCGTTCGAAATGTTCCCCTTGTAATATAAGCAATTGTAATGTAATTTTAGGATTAATTATGCTCATGATCAATTGTGGGCGCTGGTAGTTTGATATTAAGTTAATAATTAACTCGTTAAATTAATTCGTTATTGTGTTAAGTGTCTCATTATGTTTTTTCTCGATGGTACACAAGAACCGGAAAAAATCTATGTAATGTTTTGTTAAGAAATAACTGGGTAAACTGATATTCTAAAATTCCGTTTACAATAAAATTTAATAATATTGAAAATGTAATATTTTTCACAAAAAAAAATAGAGGTATTCGAAAACACGTCAGATAGGTGTCATATTCTATTGACTCCTATTCTATTGAAGAGAATTCCTTGAAACAAATATTTTTTTAAATAAAAAAAATCCTGTTTCCCTGTGTATAAATCCGAGAACTAATGGGGAAACGTGACTTCCCCCTCAAGCGTTCTTAATACCCTTAATTGAGGTTGGGGATTTTTTTCATGTATTTATGAGAGCAAACAATCTGTGCAAACGAAAAAAAGAACGTTCCTCATTAACCCGGGCGTAATTAAACGAACCGTATCTATATTTCTCAAGCGGGCCAAGTTTATTAGTTTAGGTCCTTGCGACGCCCCTTTTTAATGAATTATGGTCTCGGACAAATTATCCCTATTACTTGGTGTTGACTTTGGGCCCTTTATTATGGCCAGGAGCTACCGAGACGGCGGGCGTCTTCGCGGTCCGTCTTTGATCACGACGTCGCTTTTTGCCCGACGGCACTTCTCCGCTTTTTTTTTCTTGGTCTGCAGTGCGATTAGATTTGAGACCTGTTATCCCGCAATTTGGCAATGCAAAAACTACCCGTCTATCGTCTTTAAATAATCACATTAATTGCTCCTGACTTACCGATTTTGAAAAACATTTTCCTCAACGTCACAACACAAGTAAGCACGTTAGCGTTGTATGTATATATCGCACCTGTAAGCTGTGTCTTACATAATATACCATCGAACACCACCGTCTTATATATATCTACTTAAAAATTCGAAGCAGCGCCAGCGGGGGATCAGACTAGCCCCTCCTCGGTTCCCCCCCCGGTTCATGAATGAATTAGAGAGAGACGGAGACGAGACGTATTGTTTGGGAATTTCGATTTGTTTTAATTAAAATACGAATCTTTGATCGTTACGTGAAAGTGTAAGTGATTTAGTCGGCGGTGCCAAAAATGTTTTTGAGTTACGCGCCTGCAGTGGACCCCAAAGGAACGACTTAAGGTGGTACTAGTAGTTTTCCGTTTTCTTAAGAATTCGCTGCAATTTTTCTATTTATTAAATGAACAGTTATTAAAACTTTTTGTGAAGTTTGGAAACGTTCATCTACACCGTTCTATCGATAATTAAACCTAAAGTTGATCTTGTTAACATGGGAAGTATAGGGACCTCGCAATAAAGTGGCAGTTATTCCATTATATCTCAGAAACTGTTCTTTAGATTTTCATATAAAACTAATAAAAGGTGGTCCAACAAAAACGCACGATGTTAATTGTAAATAAAACAAAAAAGTTTTCAGAGAATTATCTTAATATTTTTTTATTATGATAGAAGGATCTATGACAATTATGTGTGAAACAAAATATCGCCCAAATGCTCGCCACAGCTTCGGTGGCATACCTCTATCCGATGGTCCATATTTTCAATGACTCTGAGACATAATTGAGGTTCAATGTCGTTAATGTGCCGAATTATCTCATCCTTTAGCTCTTGAATTGTTCTTGGCTTATTGACGTACACTTTTTATTTTAAATATCCCCAAAGAAAGAAGTCCAACGGTGTCAAATCACATTATCGTGGCGGCCAATTAACATCGCCACGACGTGAGATAACACGGCCATTGAATTTCCCGCGCAAAAGTGCCATTGTTTCGTTGGCTGTGTGGCAAGTGACACCATCCTGTTGGAACCACATATCGTTCAGGTCCATATCCTCAATTTCTGGCCACAAGAAGTCCGTTATCATCTCGCGATAGCGAACACCATTCACGGTAACTGCTTGGCCGACCTCATTTTCGAAGAAGTAAGGCCCGATGACGCCGTCAGCCCATAAACCGCACCAAACAGTCACTCTTTGTGGATGCATCGGCTTTTCAACAATCACTCGTGGATTCTCATTTGCCCAAATGCGGCAATTCTGCTTGTTAACGAATCCACTGAGGTGAAAGTGTGCCTCGTCGCTGAAGATGATTCTCTTTGTAAAGTCACCATTCACTTCTGTCTGTTCAACCAACCATTCGGCGTATTGACGACGCTTGAAATGGTCAGTAGGCTTCAGCTTTTGAGTCAATTGAATCTTGTAAGCGTGTAAATTCAAATCTTTATTCAAAATTCGCATCAGTGATGTTCGTGAGATGTTCAATTGTTGGGCACGACAACGATACGAGGTTGACGGCTCTTCTGCTACACTATCGCGAACAACAGCAATGTTTTCCGCAGAACGAACTGGGCGAGCATGCACAGGTGTTTTCACATTTCCTACAGACCCGGTTTGCTGAAATTTGCGCACAATTCTCCCGATTGTGGACACATTTGGTCGATTATGCTGACCAAAAAAGTCACGAAGTGCACGAAATGCATTTTGATTTGAACGCCCATTTTCGTAAAATGCTTCAACAATCTTAACGCGCTGCTCAATTGTGTACCTCTCCATGGTTGAATTTGTCAAACACTGAAACAAAGAAATGTCAAATTAAGTTGGGCAAAAAACTTGACGTTAAGGTGTGACTCACAATTAACATCGTGCATTATGGTTGGGCCACCCTTTATTTTGTTTATGAACTAGCCAAAAATATGTGAACCCAAAATGAGCTTGATCGACTACATATAGATTATTTCATTGCTATTTGCCAAATAAAAAAATCTCAAAACATGCCGTGGCTTGTTTTTATGGCTAGGCTCAGGTAGACTGTTCCGTTTATCGGCAAGATAAGAGTTTTTTATTTGGCAAATAGCGATGAAATGAACAGTACATAGTTTTCGTGTAATCATAATAAAAAAATCATGTGCAGCACAGTACACGTGATAGATGTGAATACTTCTTTAGAATAGAGGATGAGAGAGATTAAGAGTGAGAGATTGAAAGAAAGAGAGAGAGAGAGAGAGAGAGAAAGGGACAGGGATAATTTCAAAAGAAATATAACAATATAAAATTTGTGTAAAAAATATTCGGTTTATTCATTATCTACACTCTACACTATCATCAATTGATAATACTGATATGATTGGTTTGTGATAACGAAAATATGAAATATATGTTCGTGATTCGATATTTTCTAGATAACGTGTAAACATTGCATCTATTGTTGTTCCGGATTTTGTTGTCGATTCTTTGGGATTGTTATTTATAAGCAGACCAAATGTTTCTCGAAGAAAGTTAATCAACGTCAAAGAATCATTGGATCCGAAATTTACATTGAAATCTGCCCCGAGAATCAAAGGGATTTTGTCTTCGCCTCTTCCAAGTGCATTTGCACCTGTGTGGCTGTAAACCAGTAGGGAGCGGTGAATGAAATATATTATATCTTCTAGATTTTAACAAGTTAGACGGTTCAAGGATATTATCAAATAATCACAGAACACAGATGTAAATAACGTAAATAATTACAAAACACAATGATAAATATTCGGTTCACACGCGTGCTGCTTCAGCTGTTAATATATAGCGTCTGGACGCATAGATCTATGACGTGCGCATGCGCGACAATCTATCTATCCTATTCCATCGCTTCGTACTGAGTTTATATCGCTCTCTCTTGCTCCACTCTCGACCAGAGTTGTACGTACTCGCGCGCATGCGCGTCATACCATATTTTCTTCTATTGCCTAGTATTCAATGAATACGTGGTTCTCTCTTTTGCTCGTACGATGCTTCCTAAACTATTCCCCCTTCAAGCAACTTAGACCTTGGACTTGGCGTATGAGTGGGCGTTAAAGACGAAGGACCGCACAAAAGGGAGACGCGGATAGCCTAAGCTGATATATATGATGTATAGCTCTCTTTCTCTCTATGTTATATATCTGTGTACTCTGTCTTGTAACGAAGCCTGTGTTTTAGGTATACCAAATGTATAGCTCTCTTTCTTCATCTCTCTAGGTTATATCTTTTTTCTCTCTCGTGTAACGAAATCTCGAAACGTTACATTTTTTCCAATTCACTCTCCATTCTCGTCAAATATCAGAACGCCGCCAAAGAAGTATTCACTTCAAAAGTTACGAATTTCTTTGATTTACATATATCGCATATTCTCGCACCGTGGCAACGTTGCAAGGAATGTTATGTGGCAAGGAATTACATGTGGCACTGCCCAAATGGATTGTAAACTACTTCTTACTTCACTCTCGGTGTTTTCTAATGACGATAATGTTTTACATGAATGACACTTCAAATTCTGCTGCAATTCATCTAAATCGATGATCCGAGTTCCAAGTTGAATTTTTTCCGCGGTTAAATTTGAAGCTTTTTCGCGTCATTAATTGCTTTCGCCGCTTTCAGACGTCGTTTAACATATTTTTCCCGCCTACAAACTTCTTTGTGTTTTATTTTTGGCATATTCAATGCAATATTGAAGAACAACACGATCGAAAAAGGCACATAAATAAACAAAACTATGATATTGCGATACGGTAGAAACCGAGTTCTGCGCGTGCATTGCCACGTGGTAAACATAGCTTTGACGTGAAGAAAATCGGTATAATCACAGCCAAAAACATGCAGTATATCGCAGTGCAGCGACCTATCAGCGCGATGTTTCGATGCGTCTAAATGCAATAAAAAGGCTCTGTTACTTTTACGACGTCTCGTTGTTCTTCGAACAGTTTTGGAACCTCTGGTTCCAAACCGATATTCTGCAACTGGAAACCCACACACATGGACTACTGACTGACATTGACCCGGTTATGTCCGTCTAAAAAGAACAAAGTGATAATTTAGCTAGCGGACAATGGTCATTAAAAATTAATATGCAATTAATTTAAATCCAGTAATTTAGCTGTATATCGGATCTCGTTCGTCATTAAGCCACATCCATACCTTGTTCTATTGACGAGAGCCTTCCCGTAACATTTTTTCTTAAAGTGTGCCGCGTGATATTAAAAATACTTGCACTGAATAACTGATATATGGAATTCCCGGTGATTTAATATTGGCCATGTCTTATTTACGAGCCTTATTATCTGTTACCTAATTAATCACGCGCCTCCGCGTTGCATTTTCACTTGAACAAATTTTTTAGCCTCGCATTTTAATAATTTTTTTTTGCAACTATAGTCAGTCCGTTTGGGACCGTCTCACCTACAAACTCGAGTTTTTACGACCTTGGGGATTCATCATATCGTCAGCTATGCAAATTTAATGTGGTTCTTTCGTGAGACTAATAAAGGACGGCAATGGCCGTCATGAACCGCCACCCGAGATGACCCCAAACAGTAATAATTTATTAACTAATTATACGCAGTAGGTGGACGCGATCCTGAACTTAATTACGGCCCCAAATAGGATTCCCAACGTTTAGTGACATTTTCATCCGGTCTCGCAGGGACCCTCTGTCGGGTTTTTCACGGTCGCCCCTGTTAGATTCTCTGCGAGAAGTGCGAGAGTATTTCGCGGTCACACATTAATTCGCATATTCGTACATACCAATGCCATATTGGCCATTATTTCGCCTTCCGCAAGGTTGTCTTAATTACGAAATTTCGCAGACTATTGTTGCGTGGGTGACTTCAGATAGATAATTTTAATTATTTTTATAATAGACCAGTTGAATTGTTTGTTAATCCACCCCAAAGCTCTGGCCAAAAGCAACAACAACCGACCTTCTTTCCACTTTTCTCTACATTTTTTAAATAATAAGAAAAGGTTATTAATCTTAAATACTTAAATACAATTTTCAACAACATTCGAATTCATTCATCAGTGAGAAAGAGAACGTCGAACAGAAACAGATTCCTATATCCTTCTGACAGGCGCATGAAATTAAATTTAGTGCCATTAAATGTAAATAATGCGCTCTTTCACATACGGTAATAAAAAAGGGAGACAGCCATTAAAAAAAAAAAAAATTGATGACGCCATACCTCTTACACGACGACCTGTATTTATTAATTATATTTTAAAAAATGCGCAACTAAAAATAAAATTTGACGGTTCTGAAAGCCTTTCCCAAAAATTATTCCTTGAATTTTAAACGAATTTATTCATGCATTACTTCACTAAAGCCCTGTATGTTATTTTACCCCATTCTCGTGTATGGACGGCCACCTTGTTTACCCGACCTGAACCCTATTTATATTTTACGATGATTTATTAAATTGTTTGCGCCGTTTGAAAAAAAGAAGTTACAAAAATTGGAATAGAGCGAGAACGACGAACGTTTGCCTATTATTTATACTACCCTCGACATTATTATAATTAATTATCCCCAGAGCGATATATTTCGCGTAAATACTGGCGGTTACATTTAACGTAAGGCCCGCCCGCGGACATTACAGCAGATAATATATAACTCGTCCTAATTAAGCAATTAAACAATCGTAATAAAATTTTAATTCGTATTCAATCGACGCGGTTTTATCCTAAAAAAGCGGCCCCGTCCGATTTTATGCCCCATAACGGTCGTATCCATTACGACTATTATTAATTTGCGACTTTGGATTACATTTTAACCGTCCGAAGCGCGACGCCACAAGGGCTGTATATCAAGATGAATAAAATGCGGTTCGACTATAACTCATATTGGCGGAAAACGGCTTTTAAAATACCCGAAAATATGTTGCTATCCGTATATTAAAACAGGCCGCGAAATTATCTGTTCCAAATGCCGTATTTCAAAAGCCTCCCCCTACGGAAGGCATAAATAAAAAAAAAGTTCTAAACAGATCCCCGTTCCGATAACAGCCTGCCTGATAAGTCGATTTATTTCAGGGTACGGCCACATAGCCCCGAAGACTACATGGGGCAAAGTCGTCACCATATTTTACGCCATCCTGGGAATACCCCTGATGCTGCTGTGCCTATCGAATATCGGCGACATAATGGCCACGTCTTTTCGATTCCTCTATTGGCGAGTGTGCTGTTACTTCTGCACGAAGAAACCGAAGAAGAACAAGCGCGGACGGTCCGGCAGAGGTTCCATGCGAGCCGCGTCTCGATCCGAGTAAGTTAGTAGCGATCGCGCAGGTCCGGCTTTGCCCGCCGTGACCACAACAGGGCCGTATTGAAAATTTTTCGTTTACAGCCACAGCCACAGGGGGTCGTCCAAGTCTCGGAACAACTCTTTCAGGAGGTCGGTGAGGACGTCGACTAGGTCCGCCGACAGTGACTTTGCCCTCTCCGACATGGGTGTAACTTCACATTCCGATACAGAGTTGAGGTAAATCTTAGGTTTGCCTCGTAGTTACGTGCTGAGTTCAGGGTTTTTCAGGTACCACGATGAGGTGTCTCGGCGCGACGCTAGCGGTCCTAGGGCTCGCCCTAGTCGAATGTCCGACGTCACCCCGCCAAAGCTGCGCCACCTCCAGAATTCAACGTCGAATCGCCCAACGCCCAACAGTCTCCCACATCCCAAGGCCAATTCTCTGGATAGACGGAAAACGCCGAGGGACGTCGAACTCGAGCTAGATCCAGTATTGTTGGCGAACACCCCGATACTTTGCAATAAGTACGTCGTGGGGAAGGACGACGCCTTCTTGATGAACGCCCCTGGCAAAGGTAGGATTTTTTTCTATATTTCTATCGCCCGCCATTGTTTGCTTCGCCATGCTTGCTATGTATTTTTGCGCTCAACTCGGATGTTTCATGCGCTAAACAGTGATCTAGTGCGCCTTGGATTAACCCCTAACCAGCTGCTTTACTAAGTCCCGTGCTAACCGACGTAAGTATTGAATCGTTACCGAGCGCGAGTATTTCAGGACCGGAAGACGTGGACGCCGTTGGAACCCAGTCCAACGCTTCCACTAACAGAAGGGCCAAAAGCGTGCCCAGGAACCACCAGCACTACCTCGAACCCCCGCGGTTCCCATCCCCCGAGTCGTCCGACAGGGAGGACGCGGAATCGGCCCGGGGAGGTCATCGGCGGAAGCGTCACTCCGGGAGACGATCACGCTCGCCGAATCGTAAGTATTTAATGCAATACTACAGCGGGTGTAGTGTAGGTCCTCGTGGTATACCATCATGTATTTTTAGCTCAATTACGGGCTAGTCCCAGGATGATGACGCCTTTAGGGTACGGCCACTCGAGTAAGTACCTGGACGATCCGGATTCGGACGACGACTACTACGACTATTACGACGACTATTACGACGGCGGGAGGGTGCGCACCAAGCCGGTACCGATCTGGTTGTGTGTGCTGCTCGTCCTCAGCTATATTTTGGCCGGGGCGTACCTGTTCAAGTACTGGGAGGGTTGGCCCTATCTAGACGCTGCCTACTTCTGCTTCATAACGTTGACGACCATCGGTTTCGGCGACCTGGTGCCGGCCAAGGGGGTTACGCAGAACGCCACCGTCAGCATAGCGCTCTGTTCCCTCTATTTGCTCTTCGGCATATCGCTGTTGGCCATGAGCTTCAATCTGGTGCAAGATGAGGTTATTTCTAACGTCAAGAGCGTGGCGAAGACCCTGGGGATAATCAAGCACGATTCCGAGGACTCCGAGGAGGAGTCCTAGAAGACTAATTGTGGTGTAAATTGTTTTGAATAAATAAATAAAAGTATAAATATATAATTTTTTTTCTAATTGTCGTATTTCTGCAAGAAATTCCCAAATAAGCGCCCATTTGGGATACATTAAACATATGGTATGGGATACAAGGAATAATAATAAAAATCATCTAAGGAGGAGTTTGGCACGTATTCCCGAGCATGGCGTTTGTCCTTGTCTCTATGTGTAACCTTCCACTCTGCAGCCTGAAACTTCAGGGGAAAGAAGTAATTTTTCACGTGCCCAATAATTCTTTTTTAATAGGTCAGTTACGAAATATTCGAATATCCGATAACCTGAACATATAAGCATCCAAATACCCCAATATCGATATATCGTAATATCGAAACGTTAAATAATCGAAATGTTAAAAATCGAAATCGAATTATTAGGACACGGGAACATCGAATCGTTAAAGATATCGATACAACGATTTATCGGAACTGCAACATCCATCAATATGTCAAATATCCTGTCCAAATATTCTAATATCCGAATATCCGATATTCTGAACATTTTGGAATATCGATATATCATAATATCGAAGTGTCCAATAATCGAGATCACAGATCGACACCAGTAAAATCGAGATGTTAAAATGTTGGTACATCATGTGGTGATAAATTGTCGGAATATCGGAAAATATTGAAATCGAATATCGATATATTGCAACACATAATTCGAATGTAGCTGAATGTTCGAGTTCTCTTTAATGATTTGTTGGATTTTTTTGTTGTATTACGCTGATTATTTTTAGTAAGAGAAATAAAATAAATAACTATTTTATTTATTTACTTGTACTATGAAATAAAGAATAGTTTATTAATCGCCGTCATTTCTCCGGACCGGAGTTATGATTTTCCTCCTACTTTGTCGCGATTTTTCCGCCGGCCGACGTTAGGACCGCTATATCGGAGAATAAATACATTAATCGTCGAATATCGGAGTCGGTAATTAATTAACTGTCAGGAGTAATTGGAAATGACTGTATCGAGTCGGCTACCAGAAGAAAACAATTTATAATGTCGGAGAGCGAAGTTGTTAATAAAAAAACGCGCCTCTAATATTCACAAATCTAAATTACCGATACCCCCAGAGGGCAATAGGTAATTAGTCACACTGTATCGTGTCAATACGAGTGGCACTGTTCGCACACTAACACTAAGTGTGTCAGACGCCATCTGACGTTTCCAATGGAAAGTTTCACATTTTTGACCGTAACCCTCTTCAGAACATTTTATCATTTAAGAGCGATTTGTGTCGTTTACAGTGATTTGAAAATTGTGTCTCGAAAAATGACATTGACTCGTGAACATTTTCGTGTGACGATTTATTACGGCTTTCGACGTGGATTATCCAAGACAAGAGTGCATCGATCAACTTACTTCCACTTTTGGCGATAAAGCCCCATCCAGTGCCACTGTGAAACGCTGGTATAACGAGTTTAATCGTGGCCGCCATTCGCTCACCGACGAAAGTCGCGAACGTCGTCCAAAATCGGTTGTCCCCAAAAAAATTGATGCTGTGCAGAAACTGATAATGCAAGATCGTCATGTGACATACTGTGAGACTGAGGCAACCTTAGGCATTAGTTCGACTAGTTACATAAAATATTGCATGATCATTTAGTGGTAAAAAATGTTTGTTCTCGTTGTATCCCACATAATTGGAAAATATCTCAAAAAGATGCTCGTGTCGATTGGTGCAAACAAATGCTCAAGAAATACAATGGCGGTGCTTCGAAAGACGTATATAACATTGCGACAGGTGACGAATTATGGATCTATGCGTATGAGCCGAAAAGTAAAGAGCAGTCAACTGTATGGGTGTTTCAAGATGAATCAAATCCAACAAAAGTTGTTTGCGTTCGAAGCACTTCGAAACAAATGGTCGCCTGCTTTTTCGGAAAAACTGGTCAAGTGGCAACAGTGCAGAGGAACGTAAAACGGTCAATTCTGAATGGTACACAACCATTTGTTTGCCGGAAGTCTTCGGTGAAATAAGGAAAACAAACAAGCGCCGTCGGATCATTCTTCATCATGACAATGCGAGCTCTCACACATCTCGTCTAGCAACCGAATGTTTGAACACTCAAAAAATCGAATTGATGGGTCAACCGCCGTGCAGTCCTGATTTGGCACCCGGTGACTTTTTTTTTGTTTCCGAACGTCGAAAATAAATTGCGTGGACAACGATTTTCGTCGGCAGACGAAGCCGTTGATAAGTTCAAAAACCATGTTTTGGAGATATCTCAAGCGGACTGGATAAAATACTTTGACAAATGGTTCGAACGTATGCAAAAGTGTGTAGATCATGAAGGAGGATATTTTGAAAAACGATAAAGTAATTGTCAATGACGAATTAATGTTTTGTTATTATTAGGCTCAAAATATAACTAGTGCCCCTCGTAAGAGTAAGTCATCATGAGGTCATCAGTCCTAAGACTGGTTGGACGCTAACCTCCAGCTTCTCCTATCTTGTGCTAACCTACGCATTTCGCTAATTGTGCTACAACCTACATCCCTTACTATTTGCGAGAAGTAGTCTAATCTAGGCCTACCTCTGCCTTTCTTCACTCCTATTTCTGCCTCCAAAATATCGCGGACTATTCCCCCATGTCTCAGCAAGTGGCCTACCATTCTATCTCTTCTCTTTTTTATGTTTTTCCACATACTTCTTTTCTCGCCGACTTTCTCCAATACTTCTTCGTTTCTAACCCTATCAGTCCATGGTATTTTCATCATTCTTCGGTAACACCACATCTCAAAAGCTTCTAATTTCTTCCTACTTGCTTCCCCTACCGTCCAAGTTTCGCAACCGTATAGTGCCGTGCTCCATACATATGTTTTTATTTTTTATGTCTCTTCCTTGTTTTCAAGTTTACTACCCCCGAGCATAAAAGTGCTTTCTTTTTGTTAGAAGCTACTCGACCCTGCACTATTCTTTGTTTTATGTCTTTATCGCTTCTTCCATCCCAATTTATTTTACTTCCTAAATAAGTGAAGTCTTTAACTTCCTCCAATCTTTCATTATTAATTTGTACTTTCATTTTTTGCTCTACTCTCGCGTCCTCTGCACACTAACACTTTAGATTTGTTTTTATTCACCCTCGTAAGAGTAAGTACGAACCTAAAATTGTGAATCGTAAAAGTGTTCCTCGTTAATATGCCCGCAGTCCGCATAAAAGTGGATTCGGGGATACGCTCTCCGCGGCGATTTTTACCGGACAGGCTAATAAAGGAAACCCGACCGAAATCCCCCGGGATCCGCTAAAAAAGTAGTTCTCTTCCGCTAAATAGCCCCTCTCAGAGCGCATATTCCTTATTATAATGAGGTTCTCCTCCGTTCTCGTTGGCCGAGTTTTTCGGGATTGAACTCGGAGAGGCACATTTACTGCCCGGAGTCCCGGAGCTGCCGCAGGGCCAAAGCCGGCGGGATTAGCGCGCTCCGGGCACGGGATTTTTCAGGTTTATGCCGGGAATCGACGGTCCACGTCGAATATATTCCCGGCCCAGAAAAGTAAACGTCAAATCTAATGATCGCCGTAAAATATTATGCAAATAAATAATACGGGGAACGACGGCCGGCATCGAGATTGCTCTCCTCTCTTTGGGCGAAGCGCTTTATTTTTTTTTGCCAGGGGAGGAATTAATATGTGAGGGTACGACGGACGTGAATGGCTCTTGCACAGATTGGAGGTGCGGGCCGGAAAAGAAAGTCGTTCATGGTTACACGGTTTTTAACATACAGTGTGTAGAACAAGAACGTGAGCAGCAAAAGTATTACCCTCTTAAAATATCTTCATTAAAAAAATCGTAGTGTCTGTAGAAAAAGATTAGAGCGGTCTTGACTAGGCCAGTTGAGGCTCTAAGGGTTGCCTATCATGAATGTCAAGGTTGCGAAAGGTTTATTGGGGGTGTGATCGTGTCTTTTTTTCTATAGAAATCTCGTACTATTTCATTGAAAAATTCGTAACGTCTGAAAAAAATATATTAGGGCGGTCTTGTCTTCAAGATCACTTAGTAGAGGTTCTAAGGGTTATTTGTTGTGCATATTAATCTTACGAAAAGCCTATTGGGGTTGTGTAGTTGCGTATCGTGTAGAAATTTTGTAGTATTTTCTTCATAAAATTAATCGTGGCGGTTATAAAAAAATTTTCGCATCGTTTTATCGCTAGAATGACTCAGTAAAGGCTCTAAGGGTTATCTTCTGAGAATATTAAGGTTGTGGAAAGGTCACTGTGCTCGTGGTCAATTTATCTTTCATTTTCTCTTTTTCCTAAAAATCTTGCACGTCTTCATTAGAAAATTTGTAGGGTCTCCAAAAAAATATTAGGACATTTTTAGTTTTAGAATAACTTAGTAGAGGCTCCAAGGGTTGCTTGTTGTCAATGACATGATTGTGAAAGGTTTACTAGAGCTGTGGCAATTTTCTTTTTAATTCTCTGTACTAAAATCTTGTACTTCTTTCATTAAAAAATTCGTAGTATCTATACAAAAGTATTAGATCGGTTTTATCTCTAGAATAACTTAGTAAAGACTCTAGGGGTTGTATTTTATAAATATTATGGTTGCGGAAAGCCTACTGGAGTTGTGGTGATTTTCTGTTTTATTTTCTTCCCTAAAATTTTATACTCCTTTCATTAAAAAATTCGCAGCGCCTGTAAAAAAATATTAGGGCCTTTTTATCTTCAGGAGAAATTAATAGAGGCTATAAGGGTTATGTATTGTGAATATCATGGTTATAGAAAGCCTAATAGGGTTGTAGCGATATTTTCTAATTGTTTAGCCTAAAATCTTGTACTTCTTTCATTACAAAATTCGTAGCGTGTAAAAAAGTATTATGGTCTGTAAAAAAGTATTTGGTCAGTTATATCTTTAGAATAACTTAGTAGAGATTTTAAGGGTTGTTTGTTGGAAATATCATGGTTGTGGTGATTTTTTTGAAATATTCTTCCCTAAGATCGTGAACTTCTTTCATTACAAAATTCGTAGCGTGTAAAAAAGTATTATGGCGACTCTATCATTATAATAACTTAGTAGAGGCTGGAAGGGTTGCATGTTGTGAATATTATTTTTGTGGAACGTCTACTGGGGTTGTGGTGACTTTTTTCTAATTTTCTTCCCTAAAATCTTGTACTCCTTTCATTGAAAAAATCGTAGCGCCTGAAAAAAAGTATTAGGACCATTGTATCTTCAGAATAACTTAACAAAGGCCTTAAGGGTTATATACTGTGAATATTATGGTTATGGAAAGCTTACTAGGTTTGCAGTGATTTTTTTCTAATTTTTTGTTCTGCACTCTTGTACTTCTTTCATTAGAAAATTCGTAACATCTGTAAAAAACTATTAGGGCGGTTCTAACTTTAACAGAATTTGGTAGAGGCTTTAAGGGTTGTATGTTATGAAAATAATGGTTTGGAAATGCCTACTTTGGTTGTGGTGATTTTTTGTCTAATTTTCTGCCCTATGACTGTGTATTTTCTCTCATTGAAAATTTCTTAGCGCCTATAAAAAAATATTAGGCAATTTTACCTCTAAAATAATTTAGTAGGGGCTCTAAGGGTTGTTTGTTGGGAATGTCATGGTTGTGGAAAGTCTGCTGGGGTTGTAATGATTTTTTCTCATTTTCTACTCTAAAATCTTCTTCTTTCATTAAAAAATTCGTAACATCTTCAAAAAAATATTAGGTCGGTTTTATCTTTAAAATAACTTAGTAGAGACTCTGACCTATTGAGACTTGTCCTTTGTGAGTATCATGATTGTAAAAAGCCTACTGGGGTTGTGGTGATTTTTTTTCTAATTCTCTTTTCTAAAAGCTTGTACTTCTTTCATTAAAAAAATCGTAGCATCTGTAAAAAGTATTAGGGCAGATCTATCTTTAAAGTAACTTAGTAGAGGCTCTAAAAGTTGTATGTGGTAAATATTATTGTTGTGGAAAGTTTATTGAAGTTATGGTGATTATTATCTAATTTTCTTCCCTAAAATCTTGTACTCTTTTCATTAAAAAAAATGTAGTGTCTGTAAAAACGTATTAGGGCGGTTATATCTTCAAAAGAACTTAAAAGAGACCCTAACGGTTATATACTATGAATATCATGGTTATAGAAAGCCTGCTAGGGCTGCAGTGATTCTTTTCTGATTTTCTGTCCTAAAATCTTATACTTCTTTCATTGAAAAATTCATAGCGTCTGTAAAAAGATATTAGGCCGGTTTTATATTTAAAAATCTTAATAGGAAGCCTAAGAATTGTTTGTTGTGAAAATAAAGTTTGCGAAAAGCCTAGTATGAATTTTTTTAATTTTCTTAGAATTTTTTTTACTTGTCCTTACCTCCTCCTTTTTTCGTTAAAATATTCGTAATGGATTATGGCTATACATCACATTATAAAAGGTGGTCCAACCAAAACGCACGATGTTAATTGTAAATAAAACAAAAAGTTTTCAGAGAATTATCTTAATATTTTTTATTATGATAGAAGGATCTATGACAATTATGTGTGAAACACAATATCGGCCAAATGCTCGCCACGGCTTCGGTGGCATACCTCTATCCGATGGTCCATATTTTCAATGACTCTGAGACATAATTGAGGTTCAATGTCGTTAATGTGCCGAATTATCTCATTCTTTAGCTCTTGAATTGTTCTTGACTTATTGATGTACACTTTTTCTTTTAAATGTCCCCAAAGAAAGAAGTCCAACGGTGTCAAATCACATGATCGTGGCGGCCAATTAATATCGCCACGACGTGAGATAACACGGCCATTGAATTTCTCGCGCAAAAGTGCCATTGTTTCGTTGGCTGTGTGGCAAGTGACACCATCCTGTTGGAACCACATATCGTTCAGGTCCATATCCTCAATTTCTGGCCACAAGAAGTCCGTTATCATCTCGCGATAGCGAACACCATTCACGGTAACTGCTTGGCCGACCTCATTTTCGAAGAAGTACGGCCCGATAACGCCGCCAGCCCATAAACCGCACCAAACAGTCACTCTTTGTGGATGAATCGGCTTTTCAACAATTACTCGTGGATTCTCATTTGCCCAAATGCGGCAATTCTGCTTGTTAACGAATCCACTGAGGTGAAAGTGTGCCTCGTCGCTGAAGATGATTTTCTTTGTAAAGTCACCATTCACTTCTGTCTGTTCAACCAACCATTCGGCGTATTGACGACGCTTGAAATGGTCAGTAGGCTTCAGCTCTTGAGTCAATTGAACCTTGTAAGCGTGTAACTTCAAATCTTTATTCAAAATTCGCATCAGTGATGTTCGTGAGATGTTCAATTGTTGGGCACGACAACGATACGAGGTTGACGGCTCTTCTGCTACACTATCGCGAACAACAGCAATGTTTTCCGCAGAACGAACTGGGCGAGCATGCACAGGTGTTTTCACATTTCCTACAGACCCGGTTTGCTGAAATTTGCGCACAATTCTCCCGATTGTGGACACATTTGGTCGATTATGCTGACCAAAAAAGTCACGAAGTGCACGAAATGCATTTTGATTTGAACGCCCATTTTCGTAAAAGGCTTCAACAATTTTAACGCGCTGCTCAATTGTGTACCTCTCCATGGTTGAATTTGTCAAACACTGAAACAAAGAAATGTCAGATTAAGTTGGGCAAAAAACTTGACGTTAAGGTGTGACTCACAATTAATATCGTGCATTATGGTTGGACCACCCTTTAGAATAGTCTCACGACAGTCCAAGTTTTGTGAAACTTAACGACATTATTTAATGAGTGTCGTATGTGGAAAAAGGTTTCGAAGGCTTATTTTATTTTGTGTGAACTTGTGTGAACTTTATGAAAAATAAGCAGCATAAGCTGCCCCCAAATTAAGCCAAAAATAACGTAAACTCTCTACTGAACTTCCAGAATAATTACTTTAAATGGTGAGATGGATGGAAGGCAAAGCGGTAGGGAAGTCAGATTGGCATAAATTAAACGTTCAAACATCAAACATCTACGTCAAATATGGAGAGCTTCATCTAAAGAATATTCCGTCAAAGTGGAGTGCACGCTTCGAGACCCTCCCCATAATGTTGCGTAAGTTCGCGCGTGTGAAGAAACGAGTGCATCCGAAGGGAAACTTCAAAAGGGTGGGTGACGTACTACAGGAAATGTCCTCGCAGTTGTCTTTATCGCGAAATTAATTTGGAAAGTGTGATTTTAATCCGTTAGGACTTCATATCCGGGAAGTTTTGAAGACGGCTCGGGCGTCGTTCGCCCGAAACGCTGATTTTCCGATCTAAATGGCGTTTAATGCCGGGGGAGCCCCCTTCTCCTCCGAGAGGAGATATCGGATTATGCCCCCCCGCGAAAGTTTCGCATCTGTCCCGTTGGCTTTCAGAACTTCCGCATCAACGTAATTAAAGCGAATGCGAATCGATAATGAGCCGAAACTTCTAAAATCTCATGGAGTCCGTGACGTCGCGTGTGGGTAATACAGGGTGCCCAGAAAGGGTGGGGGGTACTTGCAAATTCAATTAAAAAAAACTGCAAGTCAGTTTTTTTTTAATTTTTAGTCAAAGTCTTGGAAAATGAAGTGCCAAAGACTTTGTTGTCCAAATGTTGACCAGCCGCCACGCGTCTACACATCTCTTTGGAAACGTCGGCCATTTCGGTGCTGATGTTGTGCTTCAATTGCAGTAGAATTCGCGGTTTGTTTTCATAAACTTTCTCTTTAAGGTAGCCCCGTAGGAAATAATCAAGGGGTGTAAGATCGGGGCTTTTCGGAGGCCAGTTGATGGTGCCTCGACGGGAGATCACTTTTTCCGGGAAAAGTTGATTGACAACCTCAAGTGATTGATTTAAGGTGTGGCAAGTGGCTCCATCTTGTTGAAACCATGTTGAAACCTTCAAACTCCTGCAGTTGTGGAACCAAAAAGTTCCTTAATATGTCGCAATACCGTTCACTGTTTACCCTAAGTGCTTACCAGTAGTATAGCAAAGCGGGTACGGGCTCACCCTCGGATTTGTCCGCGGACATTTGATGCGGATGGCATGTGGTCATTGTTGATCTGAAGAACTCTTGGCGCAGGTATAAAACAGGTCTGTACAGGTATAAAACAGGTGTGTATCGGTTGAAAACAGGTATGGTAACCTGTTTAATGGCGTCATGTTTTTTTCCTAATACCACCATACCTGTTTTAAACCGGTACAGACCTGTTTTACACCTGTACAGACCTGTTCGATACCTGCGTCAAGAGTTCTTCAGATCAACAATGACCACATGCCATCCGCATCAAATGTCCGCGGACAAATCCGAGGGTGAGCCCGTACCCGCTTTGCTATACTACTCTTACCCTCGCCGGTCTTCAGAAGAATGAGGCCCAATGATGCCTTCATCAGATATGGCAGCCCACACAATATCTTTTGGACTATGTAGTGGTTGTTCATGTTTCTGTCTTGGATTTTTGTTCACCCAGTAGCTGCAGTTCTGTTTGTTTACGTGACCATTCAAGTGAAAGTTCGCTTCGTCACTAAACAGAATGTTTTCAAACATTGGGAAACGTTGAAGCATTTTATTTGCAAAATTCGGTCGGAGAGGATAGTAGGTAACGTTCAGTTATTGAACGAACTGAATTTTGTTGGCTGTAAGATTTAAATATTGCTTCAGAATCTTGTGCAACGACGATTTTTTAATGTTAAGTTCTTGACTGCGTTTGCGAACTGATTGAGACGAATTTTCACGTACTGTAACTTTCACTTCTTCAATTGTTTGTTGGGTTCGAACAGAGCGCGGGCGACCTGGATTGTGTTTTTTACAGTCGAACCGGTGTTTTCAAACATTAGAATCCATTTTCTGATACCCCCTATTTTTTCTGGACACCCTGTATAAAAGAACGGTGACGACCGGGAGATATATGTATCCTGTTTTTCGAAACGGGAGTCACTACGCGAATGTTTAATAAATTATTAATACGAGGTGTTCTTGCTGGTACATATCGGCTTTGATGGTGGCGGTTCTAAATTTGAAAAATCGCGAAAAACGCATGCGATTCGTTATTAGTTACAAGGATAGCCATTAGCATAGATCAAAAAAATATATTTGTACAGCCGAAGGTTTATCGATCGTAACTCCAACGCGTTCTAACTTAATAATAACCTTTTGTCGCGAGAAATTAATAGAAAGAAAAGTCGCGTCGGTTCGCTGTATACGGCGCGCTTCGAAATTTAAGATCGTCATCGGGGTATTGAAAAGCGCAGATCAACTATGGAAATCAAGATTACTCGAGAATTATCGTTTATATCCATTCGTTTATTGCCCTGAAGATAGCCTTGAAGAAGTCGAAACGTCGCTATCATATTTTCTTATTTCTTTTGTCCAACTTCCTCTTGCTGACAGTACAATATCAAGTTATAAATCTCTTCTCTCGCCTGTTCAAATGTTTCTGTAGAAATTAGCCTTCATTCTTCAGTAATTCTCTGCTTCAAAACCTCGATGTTAGCGAGTTTCGTAGAGTTTACCTGAGATTTTATGTAGTCCTTTAAAAAATAAAGCTAAGGCTCTAGATCTGGAGATCCAGTAGATCACTCTATCGTACCACTGGAGTTGTGGTATTTTTATCAGTTAAATATTTGTAGCGTTTGTAAAAAACATCAAGGCAGTATTTAGATTGATTTAGAGGCTCTAAGGGTTGTTTCTTGTTAAATATCATGGCTGTGGAAAGCCTACTGGGGTTGTACTGAATTTTTATTTAATTTTCTTTTCTAAATATCTTCTACTTTTTTCATTAAATAGTCAATACTATCTGTAAAAAATATTAGGACGGTTTTATTTCTAGGGCGACTTAGTAGAGGCCCCAAGGGTTGTCTAAATATTGCAAAAAGTCAACTGGGGATGTAGTCAATATTTCTCTAATTTTCTTTCTTAAAAATGTACGTCTGTTATGAAAATATTACAAGTTTTATCTTTACACTGATTTAATAGAGACTGTAAGGGTTGTTTGTGATGAATATAATGGTTGTGGAAAGCCTACAGAGCCTGTGTTATTTTTTTCTAATTTTCTGCCCTAAACTTTTGTACTTTTTTCATTAAAAAATTCGTAGCGTCTGTAAGAAAATACTAAGAGAATTTTATTTCCAAAATTTCTTAGTAGAGGCTCTAAAGATTGTATGTTGAGAATATTAAGGTTGCAAAAAGTCCATTGGGGTTGTGGTGATTTTTTTTAAATTTTCTTTTCTAAAAATTTTGTACTTTTTTCTTTAGAAAATTCGTAGCGTCTGTAAAAAATATTAGGGCAATTTTATTTCTAGAATTACTTAGCAGAGGCTCTAAAGGTTGTTTGTTAAGAATATCAACGTTGTGGAATACCTACTGGGGCTGGGGTGATTTTTTTTATAATTTTCTGCCTTAAAAATCCAGTACTTTTTCCATTAAAAAAATCGTTATGTCTGTAAAAAATGTTTGAGAAATTTTATCTCTAGAATTATTTATTAGTAGAGGCTCTAAGGGTTGTTTGTTGAGAATATTAAAGTTATGGAAAACCTACTGGTGCTGTGGTGATTTTTTTTTTCTAATTTTCTGTCCTAAAATCTTGTACTTGTCTCATTAAAAAAATCGTAACGTCTGTAAAAAAGTATTAGGGCGGTTTTATCTTTAAAATAACTTAATAGAGGCTTTAAGGGTTATCCATTGTGAATATTGTGGTTATGGAAAGCCTACTGGGGCTGTGGTGATTTTTTGTCTAATTTGCTGCCCTAAAATCTTGTACTTTGTTTCATAAAAAAAATCCTAACGCCTGTAAAAACAGTAGAGTGGTTGTATTTTTAGATTTACTTAGTTGAGGCTCTAAGGGTTGTCTTATGTGAATATAAAGGTTACACAAAGTTCACTGGGGTAGTGGCGAATTTTATATTTTGCGACTGTTCCAACGACAATATTTATTTGTTCGTTTTTTGTAAAGCCTGGATGCTCACACATTTTTTTTATCCTAAATACTGCTCACTGAACCTTCTGGCAATAATTAAAGTTGCCAATAATTACAATTTCGCCAATAATTACAATCGCGTTCATACAGTACTTTACTTTACGACTACTTCTACGAAGAACCTCACATATTCCCTGTCTGATTCGACCCCCTCACATAAGATGCCCTCGAAAGTGAAGGCCCCGCCCGCCCGAATCCTCGCGTCTTTTTTCCCCATCGTGGAGTGGCTGTATGTAAAATTTATGCAGCCGTCGCCGGCTTAAAAGATTTAAGGAGGATCCCGTCGTTGTCGTCGCCGAACGACATCGCCTTTCGAAAATGTCGTAGTTGTTCTCCTGTCCGGCGGGTTATTGAATTCCGTAGCGGAGACAAGTCTTCCGATAATCCCTCACGTGAAAAGTGGGGTCCGGGGGACGGTCTGCGGCTGGACGGACGCGAACTGAGAAGTCCGGGGATGGCAGCGATACCCCCGAATCGGGGAATGTTTTAGTCAAATCAGCCGTATTTATATTCTGTTTTCGAAGCACTCCAGAATAGCTGTGCAGAGCTCGATGGACGCTATAATTGGCGTGGACGCCCTTTTTGCGTTTTTGAATTCACGTGGTGTTGGTCTGATTGGGGAAAATTGTTGCAGATACGTTACATTTTCAAAATAATTTTTTCAAATGGTTGAAAATGCTTTCTGGTTATAGCTGTTTCTTAAGGATTTCCCAATTGGTATTTTCTGCTTCTAGAGGCTTTAAGGGTTGTCTGTTCTGTATATCATGATTGTGGAAAGCCCATTAAGGCTGTGGTGATTTTTTTTCTAATTTTCTCTCCTAAATCTTGTAATTCTTTCATTAAAAAATTTGTAGCGTATGTAAAAAAACCATTAGACAATTTTATGTCCAGAAAGATTTAAGGGTTATTTTTTGCGAATATCATGGTTGTGGAAAGCCTACTGCGGTTATTGTAATTTTTTTAAAATTTCCTCTCCTAAAATCTTGTACTACATTCATTAAAAGACTCGTAGAATGTGTAAAAATCATCAGGCAATTTTATGTCTAGAATTACTTAACAGAAGATTTAAGGGCTACTTGTTGTGAATATCATGACTGTCAAAATTGTACTGGGATTGCTGTGATTTTTTTTGACTTTTCTGCCCTAAAGTGTTATATTACTTTCATTACAAAATTAGTGGTGTCAAAAAAAAAATAGGGCAGTTTTGTCTTTAGGATAACACGATATAGACTCTAAGGGTTGCTTGTTGTGAGCATTATGCTTATGAAAAGCCTACTGGGGCTGTTGTTCTTTTTTATAGGATTTTCCGCTTCAAAATATTATACTACATTCATTAAAAAATTAGTGCGTCTAAAAACAATATTAGGGTGATTTCATGTTTAGAATTACTTAGTTGAGGCTTTAAGGGTTATCTGTGGTAAATAATATGGTTGTGGAAAGCCCATTGGACTTATGGTAATTTTTTTCTAATTTGCTGCCCTAAAATCTTGTACTTTTTATAAAAAAATTCTTAGCGTCTATAAAAAAATATTAAAGCGGCTTTATTTCTAGAATGAGAGTAGAGACTTGTTTGGGAAATGGAAAGCCTTGGGAAAGTCTTCAGGCAATATCTTGAACACGTTGGATACTGTTTTCTTGAAACAATTAAACGCTTTCTGCTACTAGCCGTAAAGTTGTCGATTTCTAAACGTTTCCCAAGGGCCTTTCTTCAGATTTCTCTACTTAATACTCTCTGCGTATTTACATAGGAAATTCTTCTTCTAGACGTTCTGTTTTCTTGAATAATCTAAAGACTTTGACATTGGACCTCGCAACTTAGGAAACTAGATCGGGTCTTTTCCGATTCCCTTTATTCAGGTCAAAGTAAACATCCCTTATTTTCGCTATAAAATTGCAAATAAACTTTTGACGTGTGGTTGAGTTTTTGTTGCAAAGGAAATCTATTTGTGGTCCTAGTTCAGTAAATATGTTTCTACTTTATTTTTTAGCTGTTTTATTTAGGGCTTTACTAACTAATTTTTTCGGTCCCAGCGGAGGAACTAATTTCCGTCGACGGCGTGGCTTTTTTCGCGGTGTTGTATCGTCCGTTTGCTAACTTAATACACTTTTAAGGACGTCGAATAACGCACTTTGTATGTCAGCAACACCGGGCTATAAATAAAAATTACACCTAAAGACCTTTTGTCCCCGTGTTGTATCGGTGTTTTATGGTCGCAACGCCGTTACGAGGGTTCCTTCGGCGTTAAACGCGTGTGATATTCGATATGAAGTGGGTTTTTATCAAGCGGCAATTGTTTTTTTATTTTATTTTTATTATTTCGATTTTTATGCGACTATCCGCGCACTTATTTTTTACGGCCGCCTTTATTGTGGGACACGGCATCGATGTAGAATAACAGAGAGCAGGACTAGAGTGTTTTATATTTATTTTATTGCCCGTTACTATGGCAATTAATGTAGAAATCGAAAATATATATAACTTCGTTATTGACTCGTTCCCTTGCAGTTTTATGAACGTTACGAGTCAGATTCGGAAAAAAACATTTCCTTCCGATTTATTTCTTATCCCCTCGAATGTTTCCATGTCTTCCTCCTTATGCGCCGTTATGTCGATCGTGGAAAATCCACAGAAAGTTCATGGTGTCGTGTATCCGCTTTTGCCCAGACCCTTGCGGACTTCGAATATCTAATAATAAAACCATTAGATTCGTGATTCAACTTTGATATGGCCAGCCTACGTCCAAGCTTACCACATAAGTTTCAGTCACGAGGATTAATATGCAATTGTGCACATAAAACATGCCAGTACAACGTGATTAAAGTTGAATCATTGGACTTGCGCATCTTGTCGCGCCCCAGTGACGTACAGTTTCGGGTTTTTTCATTAAAATGTTCGGAGCGCTTGTAAAAAAATAAAAATATTGTAAGCGACACTAGTCTCCGCCACTGTTGACGAAAACGCTGGCAGGACAGTATACAGACTGCCATGGAAGTATGAGCGAGGGTAAGGCGAAGAGAGAGAGTCAGAGAGGGTCTGAGCGAAGACGGTGGTGTATACGAGATATACGAGTATTCTGATAAGGCAATGAAGAAAAGATACACCACCGATCTGCGTCATATTATTTGTTTCAATGTCAGCGATATACTCGACACTCCAGCGCAAAATCGTTGGCTATGCCTGATGTGCGCGACGAAATGTACAGCTCTAGGTCTAAATATTCGACGTCGATCGAATACAGTGTGGTGAAAAATAGTGGAATAAATACATTGTCACAGACGAAGACTTATAGGAGAATTAAGCCACCTCGAAGTAGTATCCCATTCTTAATAACTCGCCCTGTATAAATACATTACTGAATCGATAGGAATAACTATTTTTGCGATACAACATTAACGGTAATTGCGTAAGTTGCTGGTCGAATGGCAACCTTCCAACGCGAAATATTCCTAAAGGAATATTCTAGTGACATGCATCTGGGTCTTGGAAATCTCGCATTGGCCATCTATTGCGTCAGATCTTGACCCGCGTGACGATTTTTTATATGCCCCGTAGATAGACGTAACGTGTGAATTGAAGCCAAAGTGAGTTTAATGTCGTCGACGTTATTAGGATTGTTGATGTACACGCGGCAGTGCATACGCCACACGGATATAATTTATAAAATAAAATAAACAAGCGGCCAGCATTAAGTATAATATAAACCAATAAAAACATAACGATTTGTCATATATTGAACTAGATGAAAATTTTATAACTATAACAAAACGATATCCCACCAGAGTCTGCGTTTATTTATAGCTCACAATTCTCGATTCTGTACTTGATCTATTTTAAAAGCGTTCTCAGACGGACTCGAGCGTTTCTTCGATTCCTTACCTCTCTCGTAGTACAAGCAAAAGTTTTTTTTTTCACGATCCCCAGTGACTGTCGTCGCAGAAAAAATCAAGACCCTCGATAGTGCGTACAGTCTGTGACAATTCTAGGTTAGATAGGAATTTCTAGATTATTGTAAGTATTTTTTTTGTATTCCTTCAGCCGCTACGAAAAATTACCTACAACACTTTTTAAATATAGTTGTACACGTGTTTGTAAGATAACAACTCTCAGCGATATAGTCTACTCGTTTTTTCACGCACACAATTTATATATAACCTAAAAAATCGCGTTGAAAAATAGAGAAATGACGAGTGGTCTTAGAAAAACGATTTCGATGTTTGTTCTCTTTGTTTAATTTTGCGAAATTGTTGGTTTTGTTGAAATATTAGAACGCTTTTATTTTTAGGATAAGTGAGTAGAGTCTATAAGGGTTGTTTATGCTAAATATCGAGGTTGGGGAAAGTGTACTAAGGGTGGGGTGATTTTTTAAAAATTTTCTTCCCTCAAAATCTTGTACTTTTTGTATTAAAAATTCGTAGTGCCTGTAAAAAAATAGTAGGGCGGTTTTTTCTTTAGTGTGACCTACTAGAGGATCTAAGGGTTGTCTGTGTTGAATATTGAGATTAGGGAAGGCCTATAAGAGTTTTTTTTGTTTTTGTCCCGAAAAACCATGTATTGTTTCCATTAAAAATTTGCAGCGATTGTAAAAAAATCTTAGGATGATTTTATCTTTAGGGTGGCCTGATGGATACTTTAAGGGTCGTTTGTCTTGATTGATAAGTTGGTGAAAGTCTACGGGGGGGTTGTGATTTATTCTGTAATTTTCTTCTTAGAAATCCTACACTTTTTCATAAAAAAAAATTATAGCGTTTATAAAAAAATATTAGAGCGTATTTATTTAAGGGTAACAGGCTCTAAGCGTTATCTTTGCTTAATATTGAAGTTAGGGAAAATGTATTGAAGGTGTGGTGAATATTTTAAATTTTCTTCCCTAGAAATCATGTACTTTTTTCATTAAAAATTCGTAGCGCCTGTAAAAAATAGTAGGGCGGTTTTGTCTTTAGTGTGACCTATTAGAAGATCTAAGGGTTGTCTGTGTTGAATATTGGGATTGGGGAAGCCCTTCAAGGGGTTTGTTTTTCTTATATTCGTCCCAAAAAATTATATATTGTTTTCATTAAAAATTCGCAGCGACTGTAAAAAATCTGAGTATTTTTAGGCTGGCCTAATAGAGTCTTTAAGGGTTGCTTGTCTTGATTGGTAAGTTGGTGAAAGTCTACGGGGGTGTTGTGTTTTTTTTCTATAATTTTCTTCTTAAAAATCGTAGTTTTTCGTAAATAAAATTGTAGCGCTTGTAAAAAAATGAATAGAGCGTATTTATTTGAGGATAACTTAGTACAGGCTTTAAGGGTTGTCTATGCTTAATATCGAAGTTAGGGAAAATGTATTGAAGGTGTAGTGAATTTTTTAAATTTTCTTCCCAAAAAATCATGTACTTTTTTCGTAGCGCCTGTAACAAATTAGTATGCTGGTTCTATCATTAGGATGACCTAGTGGAGGCTCTAAGGGTTGTCTGAACAGAATATTGAGATTGAGGAAGCCTATTGGGGTAGGTTCGGTGATTTTTTTATGATTTTATTCCCTAAAAATCTTTTTAGGGAATCGTACCGAGGTTGTGGTGTTTTATTTTTGTTATTTTCTTCCATAAAAATGTTATTTTTTCATGAAAAACATTTTGTATTGTACACAAACGGGCCCGTCTTACTGCAAACTTTCGGAATATTTACCCTATACGAGAGTTATGGGGACAATATAGAAATATAAATAAGTACACTGCTTCAGCGACCAAAACTGACGGACGGTTAAAGACGGCGGCAAAGCCAAACTGAATTGTACTTGTACCTACGTCGATTCGAATATTTAAAGTCCATGCGACGGAATATCAGCTGCCGCTGCGTTAACGCCACTGATACAGCGCCACCCATTGTATAAATTCTCCCTCATTTATGTTAGCGTTTTCCCGTGTATACTAAGATAAGAAAGTAATGTTCCAACGACTGCGACTGTTTCTCATCTCCGCGCCTCGGGCCATTTAAAACGCTCTTTACCTCGTTTATTTATGCCGGAACGGTCGCAGATAAATATCGACGGTTTAAAAATCCCGATCGAAAACGTCGTTGGTGCCTCCGCTCCCTGTCCGATAAATACGCTGAAATATTAACGACTAAAATAAGCGCACGAGAATGATTATAACATTTCAGCAGGTATAAACGTAGCCCGGGCTATTTATTTAAAACTGATTATTGTTTTTGGACCACTCCTGGAACTTGTTTATATTCAATATTTCACGTACAATTGTTTGTGTGTACTTCGCGGTAAGTTCGTATAAATAAACCATTTATTATCGTTCCCTGGCCAGCTCGTATTGTTGCTCGGAAAGAAAAATAACCGGACTATTAGCTGCGGGGCGATTGTGCACGATGTACATACATGGCATGAAGGGCTCCAATTATAGTTTTCCATGTTAAACAGTTAAACTTTTAACGTTAATAGATGCTCGGATGGACTTTTTGGTTCAATACGACGGTTCCAATTTATAGAAATAGGGTAAATATTTGAGAAATATACGAGAGTTCTTACAATATAAATATAAATGAGACTTATAAAAAAGACTAAAAATACTTTATTTTTCTACATAGTCTTCTCCTTTGTCTACACATTCTTCGCTTCGAATTGGGAGTTTTTTTGTGCCATCACCGGAAAACGAGAGGGCAGGCTTAAAACCAATTGCGCTCAAAGATCTCTACCTCGGCATCAACTATAAATCCTTGCTTTCCTAAAGTCTCTTTTAACGGCCCAAACATGTGAAGATCACACGGGGATAGGCCCGGATTGTATGGTGGACGTTCAAGGGTCTCCCATAATATTTCCGACCTGTTTGGTTTGCCGTATGGGGCTTGGCATTGTCACGAAGCAAAGCGACGTCCCTGATGAGTTTTCGTCGTCTTTTGCTCCGATAAGGGGCTTTCATTTGGCCCAAGAGAGCACAGTAATAAGCAGCATTAATTGTTCTCTTGTCATGAAGGAAATCCACCAAAATAACGCCTTTTGAATCCCGGAAAACCGTCGCGTGAACTTTCCCCGTTCACAAAATCGTTTTGGTATTCTTCTCCTTGTTTTCACCATTATTTGTTACAATCAAACACTTCTCAGAGCTGCGTTGACGACAATTTTCAGTTCTCACTATCCCATTGTACTGTTTCCATCAGTTCCATCCCAACCCTACTTCTTCCAAGATCGCCCGTATGAAATTTTCGTTTATTTTTGACCGCCCCTCGTATTACTATCACTTCTATTTTTCTTATTCTCAATTAAATTTCACTCCCTCTCAAATTTCTCATGTTGCTTAAGCATCGTAGTTTTGAAGTCCTTTTGCCCGTCGATGTTTTTTTACAGCGTATTTGCTCTGGGAATTTGTTTTTGGGCTCGCGTACGCGTCTCCTAGCTCTGAGGTGGCGCGCCGAACAAACAACCGCAAACGACTGACTGAAGCTCGGCGTTTGAGAAAACGATAAAAGCCGTAAAGTAAACCAAATAAAATGCGGTGTAATTGTTCCAGCAGTGCTTAAGATAGCACTCCAAACGGAATTGTATATGTGCATTATAAAATTTATGATGAATAAAAGTTATGTTTACGCCCGGCAATAGCACCCAACACTGGCTGACAATAACGTTTTAATTACCTGACACGAGTTTTTAAACACAGTTTTTCCATCAGTTTAAACACAGATCACGCGAAGTAATTACCTGAAGGACCTTGGCAAAAAAAACCTTACGATTTTTAGGGGAGAGTATGAATTTTCTTGGTGTAATAGTAATTGTTACTTCATATCATCGATTTTTCGAAATTGGCCTTTTCCATATCGTCCCCACGTCGTGGCGTCGCATTTACATGCGACGCCCCTAGACAAATAGGCCTAATAACGACCCGCCGCGCCCACTCGTCCCACGATAAGGGCAAAACACAACAGGCTTATGAATAAACAAATTGCCTCTCGTCTCTCGTCAAGTTATTCTCCGTAATAGCTAGTTGGTCGGATGTGTATATCGTCCATTATACCAGTACACCCTAATTAAACCAATTGGTGCGAGGTCCACCACGCACGGCACGGTATTTACGGCGCATTGCACCCCCCAATAGACCCGATCGTTCTCCCCCCGACCAGTCGATATGCACAAATAGGCGTAGGTGGATGTGGAAATAGTTTCCGAGTAAACGAGATCAGGCTCCGAACACGTATTGAATTAGTCTACGTTATAACTACTAGTGTATTAGTGGATTGTTAATTGTATATCAACCCCCATCCCTTTCCTGTATTCTGCCATATCTCGCATAGGTTTAAAGGTTGAAAAATGTCGATGAGAATCTCAAAAATTGACCAACGCTCGCGAAGACATCATCTCTGACCTCTCTGGCGATTCCTCAGATACCCTGCGGTGACAACGAAAATAGGGCACTCTATACATTGAATCGCATATTTCGTGGTGACTTTTTTCAAGAATTTTTTATTTTTTGATCTCGTTTTTGTGACTTTCGTATAGTATAAATATGCCGACAGTTTGCGGTAACACATGACTGTTTGTGCACGATGCGAGAAGGTATATATATATATATATATATATATATATATATATATATATATATATATATATATATATATATATATACATATATATATATATATATATATATATATATATATATATATATATATATATATATATATATATATATATATATATATATATATAGGAATTTCTTGATTTAAAATATGTCTGGTTTGTAATCGAGCTTGCGTTTTAGAAAAATTGATAATATAATAATTCAAATTGCATTGTTATTGTTTATAAAGTCATGAAATTTAAATAAAATAGTCTTTTTTGCGTTTTCTGGCGATTCTGAGAACTGCAACGTTCATTTGTTTTCAAATGATAGTTTTTTTTTAAATGAGTTGATCATTGTTGATAAATATGCCGACAGTTTGCAGTAACACACGACTGTTTGTCTTAAAATGTGTTTGGCTTGTAACTGAAGCTCGTGGTACAGAAAAAATTGACAGTATAAGGAAAAATCTAAATCTAGCCTGATTGAGACAGTAAAAGTACTGATACGGATCCATTAAATAATTTCAAAATTAATTTTACACGTTACATCTTTAGATGTCGAACGGTCGTCTTTATATACGACTCGTACACAGTTGCTTCTATACGCTGCTGCTACCGATTCAAGTGAGTAGCTCTACGTAAAACTTTTTTAATTGTCTACGGATTTTCAAAATAGTTTCAATTTTGTGCGTTGTTAAGTGTAGTATTGGCGATTTGATATATTCCAGGATTATCATTGTTTCCCATTAAAAATTCGTCGCATGTATCGGGCCAACATTCGCAATGGCCGAATAGTAACTGCGGTGGCACCCGCAGGATGCCTGCGAATTCTCATTACGGCATATTTCGGATGTCGCCGTCCGCGGTCAATCCTACCGCCCTACAGGGCGACAGAAATAATACTGTGAAATATATTCATGGGCCCGAGATCGACCTCGCTCACGAAATCGCTTATAAATGAAGGCCGTCCTTACGCCGTATGTGTTTTTACTGATTTATCTCCGAGTATTGGTCCGAAGTCACGTCCGGACGTCCCGACGCCTGCTGCCGGTTCGAATTCCGCCGGCAAAAAATCCATTAGAGCGTCCGGTAGGGTTGCGAGTTAGAACGGCACCGCGACGTAAAAACGAGTAATTTAACGGGTCTAAATTGTGTCTGGTTGTTCCTTCTCATCGCGTCGTCCTGGCATCCCGGAGGAATCGGGGTCCGAGGTAAGAATGGCGTATGTTTCCCGCCAACGTGCGTGTATATTCGCAGTTGGAGGGATTTAGTAATAATTCTTAGTAGTCCACCTTATAATAACTTCTTCATTCGGTAAGTCGACAATGGGGCACTTTTATGAAGTCGTCAGTGTATATTTCAATATACACTTCTTATAACAATTAAAAACAATAACTTACGAGGGGCTTAGGTGTCTTCCATATTTGTAATATTTAATTATGCGCATATTTTTTTCTGATGAGGCAGGAAATTTCGAAGGTAACGAATTGTAAAAAATCCTAGCGCATTCGCCATAATTTAGAAAATTATAGAAATGTGTTTTATTTATTTGTAAATCATTTAATTATTTTCAAATTTATATGGTTTCGTATATGAAGATTCAGTGGATATATATTTGGCAGATATGAGGCAATCGATTTTCTTATATACACTACGCACAAAAACTAAGGGATGTAAAAAAATCGTAAATCTTTAGGTGATCTACAAAGGGCTGTAACTTGGAGCAAAATAGTCGTAGAGCAATTTTAAAAAAGCAAATTCAAGCTTCAGGCTTCTAGTTTTCAGATATTGTGTTCAAAATATTATTCCGTCAGCAGTTTTTCAGTAAACATAAAGAACCATCGTAAAAAATTTTTCCAAATTTTTGATTGCTTCTCAAAAGGTCCACGGGCTTCAATAATTGTTTTTCTCAGTAATTTCATCATAAATATTTTTTAGACAAATTTATCCTCTTTAATTTGAGCTTCTAGAAGCCTTCTACAATAATTTTTTGCTAAGTTATTGTCGTTGAAAGAAAAAAGGTCAGTTTTGATTTTGGTAATTAATTACTCGGGTAATAATCATTCTACAGAAAATTCAAGCTGGGTTCTGAAAACTGCAAACTATTCTTTATATGTCGTAGTTATTGGTTTTTGATAAAAAAAAAATCGGTGCGAGAATGTTGATTGAAAAAGAGGTAAAAAATTGCGCATTTAGGGATATTCGGTTCACGTGGCATAATATTGCAAATAATGGATGGACTAATGATGTTGACTGTTTATTTTTAACCTCAAAATATTCTAAAGAAACCCTGAAAATTTCAAAGTGCTGCGATTTTTTTCGTTGTGTTTGGAATGATTAAATTTGTCGTTTTTTAATTTTCTGAGGCTGAAAATGTTTTTTTTAGCAATAATCCATATTTATTTATCAAAAAAGTTAATTGTAAGAAAAGAAATTAAAAAAAAATCTTCAAAAAGAAAGTCAAAACTGACTTTTTTGCTTTAAACGACGATAACTCTATTGAAAAATCACCCTACAAGGCTTTTAGACCACTTAAATTAAAGAGAATAAAAAGACCTAAAAAACTTTATGACGAAATTGCTAAGAAATAAAATTATTAAGGTTCGTGGACCTATTGAAAGGCAAGCAAATATTTGGAAAATCTCTTTTCCGAGGGTTTTCTTATGATCACTCAAAAACTGCTGATGGTAAAATATTTTGAATGCAAGATGTGAAAACTAGAAGGTTGGAGTTTCAATTTGCCTTTTTTAAAATTGCTCTGCGGCTATTTTTCTCCAAGTTAGAGCCCTTTGAAAATCACCTAAAAATTTAGGATTTTTTTACATCCCTTAATTTTTGTGCCTAATGTAGATTATAGATTATTATATCCTCGGTGATATGTATAAAATTTTCCTTATCTTTCACCGGATAGTGAATACGCAGGTGACAGTCGAAACGGATCAACTGTTGTACGTACTATAACGTCGACCACAGAATCTTGTCCTGTCTACGGTTAACAACATTTTTCTTGTTGTATACTTGGGGGATGTTGTATAATGCTGGCTGGGTCTCTCGCGCAGAGAAATGTCTTTCCAATTTACTTCGAAATTTTGCAATAAAGCAAAACAACCGGTCGTTTTTAATTGGATTGCTTGTACTGTCATTGGATGTAATCTATGCGACTGAATCTCGGCTGCCTTGTAGATAGATGCCGGGTGGATGATTTTTTTCGTTAATGAATATTTCAGATCTTAATTAATAAATTAAAAACCAGTGTGCAAGGATTCAGATATTTCAAACTCTTTCTCTTACTTTTAGTCTTAGGAATTTGGAAATATATTTTTTTTTGTTCTAAAGATTTCTTTTTTGTCTCTAAATTTCTCTGAATATTTTAGTTAGCACTCCATTTGTATTATTTCACTTAATTCGAACATATTTATCTTTTTTTTTTTATTTAAATAAAGAAAACTGATTTTGAGTATAAATTCCGCGAATTATTCACTATTCGGCTGGTGATTTCTAACAGTAGTCGAACTGCGTGAACCCCGAAATTCACCGCATTGTACCCTTCGAAAGAACATCTGTCTGGCCATTAATCCCGACGAGCAATCCGAAGAAATCAAGGATTAGGCTTAGGGAATTCAGAATTAGTGAGACGTATCACTTGCTCGCATTTAAATACAAATCCCATTAGCTGGCGCACACAATAAAAGCAATCTAGCCGGAATTATCAATAAAGCTAAGTTCCCGAAATGGGAAAATAATTATTTCAGTGTTGTTCGTCGAATTCAAAGGACTCCATTTCTCGTCGTCTGCGGAAACCAGATCTCCCTTTCCATCAGGTTGTGTACCTTCACTCATAACATAATCCCGGTTATTCGGGGGTTAGTTTTCGGGACCGACTAACGAAACAACACCCGAACAGGATTAATTTTATTTCGTTTTGTGTCGAGCGCGCTAGGCGGACCCGAGAAAAAAAATCTCCCGTCGCGAATTGCGGTTATTTTTTCCGTCTTGACCTTTCCGTTCGTCGAGATATATGTGAAGTTTGTGTTGCGTTGATTACCTGTCATGTTTCCTCATAAATATACTGTCGTGTAATGTTTCGGCGTGTCGTCGTTTTCCTCCAATTTAAAGCGGTGTGTTTTCTTTTTGACAGGGATGATTCTATCTCATGATCTTCGAGGCTCGCAAGGCTGTGCGGAAATTGCGGTACACTCTTGTTAGCGATTTTTTTTATCTCGGGGAGAATGAAAAGCGCGTGGCGATTTGCTTTTAAGGATTCCAAGATACAGGGATTTCGTAAAGTAATGAATACATTCGGTGAAAATTCAAAGAATGACTTTTGGGAAAAGCTTCAAAGGATCCGTCAAATTTTATTTTTTAGTTACGTATTTTTTAAAATATAATTCATACACACAGGGTGATTCGTGTAGGACGTATGACGTCATCGATAGTTTTTTAATTACAACTCCCTTTTTTGTTATAGAATGTGAAAGAGCACATTTTTTTACATCCCTACGGTAATAATTCAATTGACATAAGTATATGTTAGATAAAGAAAAATAAAAACCTACTTTATAATTTGAAAATACTAAATTTAATGGCAACCATTATTTAAAAAATCGACAAAAATAAATATTCAAATTGTGCACCATCGACTGTCCGACAGTAGCCAATACGATTAATAAATAACCTCAATAGGTATACTGTAGCTCAATAGGTATAGTCGATAACCTCAGGAGGTATACCTTGTATTTCCTGACGAATTCTCGCTTTTAAATCTTCTAAATTCTCCGGCCTAGTAACGTATAATTTGCTTTTTAAGTATCCTTATAAAAAGTAATCTAGGGGTGTTAAATCTGGTGATCTTGCTGGACACTCGATCGGCCCCTTTCCCATATCCAACGATTCGAGAAGATCTCATCTAAATAAGCGCGGACAGGCGCTACATAATGGGGGGGTGTAACATTTTGTTGAAAGAAAAATATTTCTGGAATATTAGATTCCTTTACATCTGGATATAAAGTTATTAGTGCAGGAATAAGATCGTCTGAAGAAAATCTAAATATCTTGTACCAGTTAGGTTCGCGTCAAAAGAATAGGGACCCAGAATTCTTCAGTCGTTTATTTTGCAACCATACATGCAGTTTCTGGTGATTTTGAGTACAAAACTTCATCATTCATCGGGGATTCTCGGTACAATTCCAGTTTTATTCTGACAGATATTTTAAGATTACGTCTTAAAGCTACGACATACTTTCGTCGATATTTATGTTCAAAACAGTACTTTAGGTGTTACTCTCAGCTCCTTAGCATCAGTCCTCCAAACCCTCACAACCGTAACATTAAAATTCCAGACATGAACATACCCCACATGATACCTCGTTTTAAAGCATCTTTTGTGCCGGATTCGACAAAAAATAAACACTTTTAAAACCTTAAAACGGACTTTTTCGTACGTAGAACATCTATATCTCGACATTGAGTGGCCGAGAGAAAATAAACCAACACATAAATGCAGAATATGTGTTTTATGCGACAGTTTTACTTTTTTCAAATAGTCCACCATCGTGCTTTCTCATGACCTATGGACAGGGTGGGGTGTGTCCTATCTACCTCAAAATCAATAGATGTCGTCTGGTAGACGTCCCTAATCAGAATCAGTCGAAACTCGATCGATCCGACACGATTTAATTGAGTGATCGTGCTAAAAAAAAAAAATTGTCAAATAGTCCACCATTGTACTTTCTCATGACCCATGTACATAGTAGAGTGTGTTCTATCCACCTCAAAATCAATAGGTGTCGTCTGGGAGACGATCAGACCGATCAGAATCAGTCAATACCCGATCGATCCGACACGATTTAGTTGAGTTATCGTGCTAACAAGAATAAATGCCGACGACAACGACAACGACGACACACACACAGAAAACATTTTTTAAAAACTATTTTTGTTTTGGCTTTTAGGCCGAAAAACGAAAAAACCCAAATAAATTTTGTTTTTTCACTTTCTCTTTACATGATTACATTACTTTTCCGCGTAAAGTGGAGTGCGGAAAAGTAACATCGAAATTTTGTCAAATAAACAACGAAATCGAACATATTTTCATTGAACATTTGTACATGTTATATAAAAATCCTACCGCATTGTTATATTAGACTTAGAATAATACCATACTGTATATTATAATTCAGGCCATTCACATACAGGATGTTATGTCTAAGATAGAGTATACCTAAAGTTAATAATTGCGGTTATCATGTAACTAAATCCTTTCGTGATTTATTATAAAATTATATTGTATCATTTATCACATTTATTGCGAATTGCAAAACTTAGAGAAAAACACTTCTTGGAACCTTCCTGCCGCCTCAGCAACAGAAATGTTTTAAATACAGAAATCTTCAGATAAGCATTCAGTAATCCTCGAATGAGTATTAAGTAATGGTCAAGTATGCAATAAGCAATGATCAAGTAGTAAAAGAAGTTACTCATTTTTCGACAGAACTATGAGTCAAAATTATAAATTAAAATAAAATATTTTTGAAAAAGTTAATTAAATAAAAAGTGATATAAAATACATTTATGTTATATATTAACCAAATTAATTTTTTTTTGTGGAATTCAGCACAAAAAGTGCTTTGCAACGAGGTATCACAAGTGATATCTACATATTAGAAATTTTAAAATTGTCAAGCTTTGGCAGTTGATGGGGAGGAGTTGAATATAACCCATACAGGCGTCGTTCTCAAAATAAAAGTCGACATTTCCGTGTAGTTTCTTCGAAAACGTTAATTTTACTTGGATGAATTTTATTCAACACTTTGGGGACATACTGTATTTTTATTGGCCTATAACATTCCAAGCTCTACAGATTCCGAAGCTCTCTTGGCATTCGTGGGGTGCATATATGCACCTTGATCGCAATAGTATTTAGTGCGATGGGTAAATGTCCGGAATTCGAAAATCCAGTCGGGAGTCCATGCAAAATAAGCCATAAAGAATTTACGATAAATCGTAAAATCTTTCCCGGGTACAGTGGAAAGGAATGCATATAATACCGGGCTCGACTTAATACACACAAAGAACTCGCTGAAATATTTAAATCGTTTTTAGTATGCATAGATTCTGCCGACGGACGTAACCTGGGCCGTTGTCGAAATAAAAGCCTAGGAAATTGCTTTTTTTTTTCTTCTTTAAATAACGGAAAGCTATTTGCTTCGCCCACTCGTTATAAATACCTTTGCTAAGTATGTAAAATTGTTTCTTACATAGTGTTAGTTGTCTATTTCGAACAGAGCAGTCTATTAGCCATGCTATAGACAACACTATTGGGATTATCCTCGCTATCTTTCGTTGTCGATTCCGCGCTTTTGGAATTTTAAATGATTCTACACCGATTCCAGGTGACTGGGACTTTCGTGCTCGCGGGTGAACTTCCAGAGAGAATATTAAGAATATTACAATTTCATGAGTCAAGGAAAACAGATCTCCGTTTGCGTTGTTTTCAGTCAGGATTTATTAGAGAAATTCGCTTTTCTTTTAAGGAAAGCGTCTAGTTTTATAAGTAATTTTGAATGGAGCGTTACTACTAAGAAACAAAGGATCGTCTAAAGGCGAATAAAAATATACAGTTTGTGAGAGTCTACTGCGAGTGTAGTGTTTTTTTTATTTTTTCCCCTAAAAATAATTTCATTAAACTTTTACATTAAGAGATTAAGTACTTTATGTTTTTAATGTAATGGCAATTAAGTACTTTTTTCATAATAAAATTCGTAACATGGTGATTGATTTTTTGGATGTGGTGATTGATTTTTTACTCTCTCTCTTTAAAAATTTCATACTTTTTTCATTAAAAAATTGTAGCTCCTGTAAAAAGTATTAGGGCGGTCTTATCTCTTGAGTAATTTAGCAGAGACTCTAAGGTTTGTCTGTGGTGAATATCGAGGTTTCAGATAGCTCTATTGAGGGTGTAGTGATTGTTTCAAAATTTTCTTTCCCTAAAAATGTACTTTTTTCATAATGAAATTCGTAACGTCTGAAAAAAAATATCAGGGCGGTCTTATCTTTAGGGTGACTTAGTGGAGAATCTAAGGATTATCTGTGGTGAATATCAAGGTTTTAGAAAACCTAGTCGGAATGGGATGATTTTTAAAAATTTTCCGTCCCTAAGAATGTTGTATTTTTTGCATTAAAAAATTCGTATCGTCCATAAAAATATTAGGGCAGTGTTATCTTTTGGATACTTTAGTAGAGACTCTAAGGGTTGTCTGTGGTGAATAAAGGGGTTTCAGAGAGCCTAGTGGGGATGGGATGTTTTTTTTTAAATTCTCGTTCTCTGAAAATCTGGTGCTCTTTTGACTAAAACATTCGTAGCATCTGAAAATAATATTAGGGCAGTATTGTCTTTTGAGTAATTTAATAGAGACTCTAAGGGTTGTCTGTGGTGATATAGCGCGGTTTCAGAGGGCCTATTAGGTGTAGTAATTGTTTTTATTTTTTCTCTTTAAGAATATACTTTTTTATAAAAAAAATTCGTAACGCCTATAAAAAATATTAGGGCGGTTTTATCTCTGGAGTGACTTAGCAGAGACTGTAAAGGCTGTCTGTGGTGAATATAGAGGTTGTAAATAGGGGATGTGATGGTTTTTTTAATATTTTCTCCCTAAAAATCTTGTAGCCATTTCATTAAAAAATTCATAACGTCCATAAGAAAATATTAAGTCAGTTTTATGTTTATAGTGGCTTAATAGACAATGTAGGGATTATCTGTGGTGAATATTGAGATTTCAGAAAGCCTAGTGGGGATGGGGTCATTTTTTAAAATATTCTTTTCTTAAAAATCTTGTGCTCTTTTTATTAAAAAAATCTGTGAAAACAATATTAGGTTTTGAACAATTCAGTGGAGACTTTAAGGGTTGTCTATGGTGAATAGTGCAGGTTCAGAGAGCCTATTTGAGGGGGGGGGGGGTGTAGTGATTTTCTTCTATTTCTTTCTCTTTAAAAATGTACGTCTTTTATAAAAAAATTCGTAACGTCGTAAAAATATTAGGGCGGTTTTATTTTTAGGGTGACTTAGTAAAGACTCTAAAGGTTGTCTGTGGTGAATATTGATGTTAGAGCCTACTGGAAGTGTGGTGATTTATTTTTATTTTGTTTCCCTAAACATCGTGTACTTTTTTCATTAAAACAATCGTGACATCTGTACAAAAACATTAGGGCGATGTTATCTTTAGAGCAACCTATGTATTATCTGTGGTGAATATTGAGGTTTCAGAAAGCCTACTGGGAGTGGGGTGATTTTTTAAAATTTCCTCCCTAAAAATCATGCACTCTTTTCATAAAAAAAATCGTAATACTTGTAAAAAAATAGTCGGACTCTCTTATCTTTAGACCGATTTATCAGAAGAGAATACACTGGGGGTGTTTGATTTTGATTTGTACTTGAAAAAAATTAAAAATCGCTCAATAATTTAAATAATCAATTTGTTTTCCCTTTATTGGCCATTCCTGACCGACTCAGAAAGACCCATCTACAGTCGCAATTTATTCTAGCTGTAATGGGCGAGTGGGTAAAAGGCAATCGTATAGGATTGTATAAAATATCAGATTATTAGTTGTGGTTTAAGTTTCTTCGTGAAACTGTAATAGTGGAATTCATTATATACAACAACATTGATAGAAAAAAAATAAAGGACAGTTTAGCATTGAGATTGTGTTATAAAAAGACCTATATCGATTCGTGATGAATGATAAGTACTTAAGATAAGGGTACACTAAACAATCCTTATCTGGCCTTATCTAAAGCCAGCTATTTACGTTCGAATTAGATAAAAAATAAAATAATGTTTCGTTAACGTCCCAACAATAATTCCTGCCGGATATCATGTAATAATATAAGATACATTTTCGAACAGGCGAGCCTCTAATACATCAAATTGCCGCCAGCGCAGCCCCACCGGGTTTCTTTTAACGGCCCTCAATAAAAGCCCTTTTAAAAATTGGATTGAGTGGCTCTCTCCCAAGATAATAGCATTACCTTAATGTTATATTTATCATCTAGCGAGAAAAGGCCCCGTGATATCTCGACGAAAAAATGTAACGGCCGCAACGGACGGACGGTCGAACAAAAAACTTCGATATTCTAAGTGGTATAAATGCGTCCGAAGAGTGTTCACGATTTTTTCTCCCCCTGTACGCCATGGAAGTGAGACGAGGCGATCTCTTCGCGAGGTGACTAATAATAAAACTAGTAATCTAATTTAAGGCCCCGCTTTTATTACCGCTATGCGGGTTTTTATATCATTTTTATTGCGAAATGAGTGCCTCGCTAAACGTGTTTATTTTCATGTCACTAATGGTGAAATTGAATCGGCACCGTCAAACTTCGGATCACGATCGTTGAAATTTTATTACTAATATGGGTGTTTCGAATTATGAATGCAATTCACCCCGAGAATTCCAATATTGTACATCATTCTAAGATTGCGAATAAAGCATTAAAATCGATTTACTGTAAATAGTAAAATAAAACTCTGCGCAAACTGATTCCCTCATGCTTCTAGGGGATGTTGTCTTTAAAGTGATATATAAAATTTCGTTCCGATACATTTTGATTTGTAAAAAAATACTTAATACTAAAACACCATATTTTGTTTCTATTTTCTACGTCTATTTTCTAAATCCTTCTATGCCTTATATCAAGTTTACTGAGGTTTACAAACGGGTGGTGTAATTCTAAAAAGGTAATAAATAACGGAAATTATCAACAAAAAATCGTAGTTAACCATTTTTTTTGTTGTTAAATTCGGCAGTGTTACCTTTTGAATAACTTAGTAGGGACTCTAAGGGTTCTATATGGTAAACATCTAGGTTTGAGAGAGCCTACTGGGGATGTAGTGATTTTTTTATTTCTTTCGCTAAAAGTCTTGTACTATTTTCATTAAAAAATTCGTGGCGTCTGTAAAAACAATATTAGGGCGGTCTTATCTTTAAGGTGACCTAGTAGAGACTCCAAGGGTTGTATGTGGTTAATATCGAGGTTTCAAAGAACCTACTGGGATGTGGTGATTTTTTTCTTTCTCTCTCTAAAAATCTTGTACTTTTTTCATTAAAAAATTTATATTAGAGCTGTCTTATATTCTGGGTGACTTAATAGATACTCTAAGGGTTGTCTGTTGTGAATATCGAGGTTTCAGAGAATCTACTGGGGGTGATAGTGAATTTTAAAATTGTTTCTCTCTAAAAATCTTATACTCTTCATTAAAAAAAATCGTAACATCTTTAAACAAATATTAAGACAGTCTTATCTTTATTTGACATAGTATAGAGTCTCATGATTATCTGTGGTGAATATTGAGGTTTTAGAAAGCTTACTGTATACAAGGTGATATTGTTTTTCCTTAAAAATTTTGTACTATTTTCATTAAGAAATTCGTAGTATCTGTAAAAGATATATTAGGCCGGTATTATCTTTTGGGTGACTTAGTAGAGACTCTTAGAGTTCTCTATGGCAAACATCGAGGTTTTAGAGAGTCTACTGGGAATGTGGTGATTTTTTTTTAATTTCTTTCTCTAAAAATCTAGTATTTTTTTCATTAAAAAATTCATAGCGTCTGTAAAAACAATATTAGGGCGGTGTTAGTAGAGACTCTAAGGGTTGTACGTGGTTAATATAGAGGTTATAGAGAGCCTACTGGGATTGTGGTGATTGATTTTTTATTTTCTGTTTCTAAAAATCTTTATATTTGTAATTTTTTCATTAAAAAATTCGTAGTGTCTGTAAAAGAATGTTAGGACTGTCTTATATTTTAGGTAACTTAATAGACACTCTAAGGGTTATCTGTGGTGAATATCGAGGTTTTAGAGACTCTACTGGTGGTGGTAGTGGGTTTTTTAAATTTTATACTATTTTTATTAAAAAATCGTAACGTCTATAAAAAAATATTCAGGCAGTCTCATCTTTAGGTTGATTTAGTAAAGAGTATGAGGACAGAGCCTACTAGGGGTGGCAGTGGTTTTTTTTAATTTTATACTCTTTTCGTTAAAAAAATCGTAACGTCTATAAAAAATATTCAGGCAGTCTTATCTTTAGGTTGACTTAGTAAAGAGTATGAGGATTGTTTATGATGAATTTAGAGGTTTTAGAACGCCTACTGGGGATAAGGTGATATTTTTAATTGTTTCGTCTTAAATATCTTGTACTCTTTTCATTAAAAAAAATCGTAACGTCTATACAAAAAATATTAAGGCGGTATTATCTTTAGGTGACTTAGTAGAGAGTGTAACGACTATCTGTGGTGGATATTGAGGTTTCAGAAAGTACCGGGGATGGAGTAATATATTTTTTTACTTACCTAAAAATTAAAATGCCAGATTTTGTATAACTCTTATTTATAACAAAAAATATAATTTACAACAAAAAATACAATATAATAGACACAGTGCAATCCAATATAATACGAATAAAGATAAAACGTTATGAAGATAAAATGATACTGTACAGTTCCGACACTTCTAACACGAAGTGGGTAAGGAGCTGTAAGTCTGCTCGACCGCAGCCATCAGCCAAAGGCCCCTGCTGGAATATCGGCGTGTCTAACACTACATAGGTGGAAGCGCATCCAACTCAATGTCCCTCATCACTTCCATACACTCTCCGCGGCTCAGCATCTTCAAGCCGGCGCTCCTGGTGCTTTGGCAGTTGAAGGTGCACTCGTTGCTGTAGGTCTCCCCGTCGGACGCACAAATAGGGTCGTAATTCCTGGGGCATACGCATACTGGCGTATCCCTTGCACTGCACACCGCCGCCACGAGGGCGAAAAATGTCACTAGGACGAACATCGTTTTGTTTGCCATGGTTAAAAAACTAACTATTGATGGTCGAATTTGAAACTGGCTGTTATACGTGTCGATAAGGATCAGTGAGACAGACTGGTATTTGTGTGGTAAATCGTGTTGATTTATTGGTGATAATGCGCGTTGATAAAGCCGTCAGCTTATGCTCGATTGATAAGAATGTAGCCCGCGTTAAAAAAAATAAAGGATTATAGCCGGATTTTGTATGTTAAGTTGTCATTGATGTCGTTAATTAGGTTGCAGTCGGATTCTAGGATCGTATTTATCGGTTTACGATGTTGTCTCGGATTTTTAAATTATATAGGATGTTTTAAAAACTAGGTCACCGCTAGCGCCACGGTACGTTTACGGAAATAGAAAAATAGTGTCTATTAGTACAGTTTCAATATTTATTCAGTATATTTTGTTCCTTCTTCGAGAAAAAAGTACGATATTTTTAGAGATGGAAATTAAAAATAGAACTGCAATATTTTTTATGCATATTATTTTTAATGAAAAAAAAATATATGGTTTTTTAGAGGTGGAAATTTAAAAAAATCATCATTTCCCTAATAGGCCTCACGCTACCTCAATATTTATCACAAACATCTCTTAGTGTCGTTACTAACTTATTTTAAACTGCCCAAACATTTTTTATGGATGCTGTGAATTTTTAAATTAAAAAATACAAGATTTTTATAGACAACAATTAGAAAATATCGTCATATTCTTAATAGGCCCCACCCTATCTCGATATTCACCACAAATATATTTTATAGTCTCTTCTAACCTATTCTAAAGCTAGAACTATCTAAACAATTTTTTGTGTAGGCTGAGAATTTTTTAATGAAAAAAGTACGATATTTTTAGAGGCGGAAATTAAAAAAATCGCTATTTCCCTAATAGGCGCCACTCTACCTCAATATTCGCAAGAAACATCCCTTAGAATCCCCACCAACTCATTTTAAAGATATAACTGCCCAAACTTTCTTTTATGGATCCTGCGAATTTTTTTATGATAGTAGTAAAAGATTTTTAGAGACGAAAGTAAAGAAAAATTACCACTTTGATAATAGGCTCTACTCTACCTTGATATTTTGCAAAAATATATGCTAGAGCCTCTATTAACTCATTTTATAGGTAGAACTGATCACAAACTTTTTTGTGGATGCTGCGAATTTTTGAATGAAAAATGTATGAGGTTCTCATAGAAATAAAAAAAAATAGCATTTCCGTCTACATTGATATTCATCATGCATATCCCTTAGAGTCTCTATTAACTCATTTTAAAGGTATAACTGCCCAAATATTTTTTTGTGAATGCTGCGAATTTTTTTTTATGAAAAAGTACTAAATTTTTAGAGACGAAAAATTACCATTCTCCTGATAGGTCTTACTCTACTTCGATATTTACCGAAAATATCCCTTAAAGTATCTGCTAACTGTTGCTAAAGGTAGAACTAAAATATTGTTTTACGGATGATACGAATTTTTTAATGAAAAACGTACAATAGAGACCGAAATTTAGAAAAATAAACACCATTCCTTATTATGCTTGACCTCGCATTAAAAACACGGGAGATAGCACTTGCAGCGCTTCCTCCTCTAAATCTAGCCCGATTTTTGAAATAGTTTTTCCTGTTTGAAGATTGACCTTTCTAGACGAGTTAAATGAGGTGTTAACTAAAAAATACATCCCGAACAAAAATTAAAAATAAATAGACGACATATTTATATGTAAATACATTCTGTTTCTATTTGCAGTGAGAGGGAGAGGTATTATAAAAAAGTAGTTGAAATTACTTCACAATACTATTTATTCATACTAATATATCATCATATTTGTATAATAAAAGAAATTACAAATCCACCGGGTTGTCCAGGTTTCCGTTGCTTAGGACATCTTCACAAGTACCGCTACCGATGATCCTCAAATTGTCCACCCTGGCCCTCTGGTGCTGGAACAAACAGTTGTTGGCGTAGGTTTCCCCATCACTGGCACAAATGGGATTCCATTCCATGCTGCATATATCTTCTACCTGGTCTCCCCGGGAGAAACTTGCTAGCAGTAGAGCACTGATTAGTGTTATAATTAGTTTCATATCGAGACGAGTGAAGAAAATGAAGCGAGTGTCTTCTTATGAATCTCTGATTAAACTGAATTCATCGAACAAGTGACTAACAAATAATTCTCTTATAGATTATTTTTGGGTATGGGTCATCACAAATAAAGATTTAAATCTGCTATCAGTGATATGTGTCTAATTGTTGGAAATATTCGTGTCATTGTGAAATTTATCCTTCTAAGAACCCTTCGAAAATGTGTCTCATGGATCATTCCCTCGTAGTCGTTAATTCGATAGAGTTCACGTTTTGGAGTTGTGAAATAGGGACTAGGATAGTTTCCATTATCGACAGTTTTTCCATAAATTTTAATATTGTCACTGTTTTTGAATTTTTAGATAATTTATATTAAGAGTCAGATAAAATCGATTTAATATGTCAGGAGTGTAATCGCTTAAAAGTTGTCCAGTAATCTCTATTTATCTCACATTCAATTGATAATATAAAAATTCTAATTCGATATATATGTAACACTTGTATGTAAGAGAAGTATCTGCCCAGTTATCAGATCTAAATATTTTTAAAGACATGCCAATAATAAAGAAACAGTTTAAAAACTTTAAAACGGACCTTTCCGCACGTAGAACATCTCTATCTCGAAATTGAGTGGCCGAGAAAAAATAAACCAACACATACATGCAGAATATGTGTTTTATGCGACAGTTTTATTTTTTCCAAATAGTCCACCATCGTGCTTTCTCATGACCCATGGACAGGGTGGGGTGTGTCCTATCCACCTCAAAATCGATAGATGTCGTCTGGTAGACGTCCCCGATTAGAATCAGTCGAAACTCGATCGATCCGACACGATTCAATTGAGTGATCGTACTAACAAAAAAAAAATCTCAAATAGTCCACCATTGTGCTTTGTCATGACCCATGTACATGGTAGAGTGTGTTCTATCCACCTCAAAATCAATAGGTGTCGTCTGGGAGACGTCCCCGATCAAAATCAGTCAAAACCCGATCGATCCGACACGATTTAGTTGAGTTATCGTGCTAACAAGTTTAAAATGCCGACGACAACGACACACACACAGCAAACATTTTTTAAACACCATTTTTTTTTTGTTTTTAGGCCGAAAAACGAAACATAAACCCAAAAAAAATTTTTTTTTCACTTTTTTTTTACACGATTACATTACTTTTCCCGAGTGCGGAAAAGTAATGTAAACAATCGTATTAGTTTGTCGTATACGCAAATGATTTTATTTTAAGTTACCCTCAATAAAGTTAATGTATTTTATATAAGTTTAGATACTTCAGATATCAAACTACCTTTAAATAAACATGGCATAATCCTTTGCCTATGTTTGTTTTTTCGTTTCGTTTACCGACCTTTCAACTTCTCCAAAAATATTGGCCATTATCAACTTGTTTGCAAAAACATCTAGTGTCATTTACTTTTTTACCTGATAAGTTTGGATCGTCAACATGTTATCGAAGACGGCAAACAAACATGCGGGCGGTTCTTCTGCATTTACGTCGAGTTTTCTCTCGCCAAATCAGCAATAGCTCGTATTTCTTAGAAGCGACTCTTTGATTATTGCCATAATCAGTCGATAATGGTCCGAAGTCGCGACGTACAGGGTGAGCAAAACTCGATGTCTCAGCTCTATTATAAGAAAATGAAAAGCGATAGAAAAAATATGAAAAGAGGTTCTTAAATGGGATCGAGTAGGGTCCATTGAAGCCGAATTTTCGTATTTTTCCATGTTTGGAAACTGAAGTAATGACGTCATCGATTTGTTTTTTCCCAAAAACATACCTATGTTTTGGCATATTTAAAAAGAGATAATTTTTCTGAACAAGTTTTGTAAAGAGAAAAATTTGCTATCTCTTTCCGCTAAAAAATTATAAGCGAATTTGTAAAAAAAAGTATTATCAAAAATTCGCAATCGTCACGATTTAAACAAGTAGCCTTTGGAAACAAATAGCAAAGTCGCATCTGTCAATAATTAAACGTTACAAATTTGTTTATAATTTTTTAACGGAAAAAGATAGCAAATTATTTTCTTTACACAATTGGTTCACAATAATTAGCTCTTTATAAATATGCCAAAATATAGGTATGTTTCTGGGAAAAAAAATCGATGACGTCATTACTTCAGTTTCCAAATATGGAAAAATATGCAAATTCGGCTTAAAATGGACCTTGCTCAATCCCATTTAAGAACCTCTGTTCAGATTTTTTCTATCGTTTTTCCTTTTCTTATAATAGAGCTGAGACATCGAGTTTCGCTCACCCTGTACATACGTCGAGATCGATATATCCGGAATGGCCAATTATGTACGCGAGGTTTTCCTTTGACTGACTTTAATTTACGAAGGAAACAAGCATAAGTTTTCTTTCTTTGTGATGTTTAGTAAATAAGTACGGCCTTAAGTCTTTGATGGCCTTAGAAAATACGTTTTCTCTAGATGGGTTTCACGTCAGGAGGACACAGTTAGTATCAAAAGGCGTGTACAGTCGCGGAAAATATACCGTTCTCTCTTCTACGAGCACTAACTACTCCGAAGATTATTCTCGGAGAAAACACCTTTAATCTATTAAGTGGCTGTATATTTTGTTGTTGAAATTGGTTTCAATTCCCAGTGTTAAAAACGCGTTCGTTACGAAATTAATTGCGTTGCTTTGTTTTGATAGACGATAATTAGGCGCCTTGACACATTCTGTTATTTTCCCTTGATTGTTGGTATTGATTTTAATTAGTTTGTTTAGAAATATTCCCTAATTGAATTCGAGGGATTCCGCGACTGATTGCCGAAACGAGAGCAAGGCAGTCGGTGCGCATAAACAGGACGAAAATTATGGCACGATGCAGATTCGATTTATCAGAAACACGTGATAATCCTCAGGGTAGCCAAACATTTGTTTGGCTGCCCCAAACATGTTTTTGTAGTTTTCTTGATATTTATGTTTTTTATTTCCTCGTGAAATGGTTGTTTTTTGAAAGCGTGGTAAAGCGATAATATCATACGGGGTTAGCAAACATAGATGATGAGTAATATTTTGTTGCCGAATTGAAAATTTAAACCCTCTTCCAGGACAGGGTTACGTCCTGGACGGTTTTTGAGTTTCAAATAATTTTTTCGAAAATGACGACTGTATACGTAAAAATTGGAATAAATTCGGTAAAATCGTCATCGGGCAAGTAAGAAAAATCTGCTCGGACAAGTCAGACAAGTTATCTCCCGCAAACGTGTCATGAAAAGCAGTCACGTCACCTTCCCTTAATTTACGTACCCCTGGAATGTTTGTTGGTCATTCCTATATTAAATTATGATTAGACTGGTCACAAGCTTTCATTAACTCTTTATGAATTGCAAATACGCTCTTATTTAGTAGCGCACCAATTTCCAATTGATTTATTGAATTACTATGAATTGAACATCGCACACCCTGCCTGTTCATGTTTCATGTTGCCTAAGTAATATACAGCGTACTATAACAATGGCACTGCTACCCACACCAACGTCGATAGTAAACTAATAATGCATGCTTAAAATGCAGATCACCTTTACACACCCGCATGTTTGAATGAGATGACAATAACGATAATAATTTCTGTAGGCGTTTTTATTTGCGAGTAATTGATAGTTTTAGAATTCCTTCGATCGCTTTCTTAATTGACATATCGTGTTTTAGGCACCGACATTTTTTGATACATTTTCTCGAAGTGGGTTTGCCGTTAGTACAGACGCGGAAAATATACTGTCCTGTCTCCTTCGAGCATTAACTTGTTTAAAGGTTATTCTTGGAGAAAACACCTTTCGTCTATTAAGTGGCTGTATATTTGTTGTTGAAATTGGGTTTACTTGCAAATCTTAGTATTAAAAACGTTTTGATCGATTGAATTATTACTCATAAAACATCGCAACTCTGCTCTGTTCACGTTTCATGATGTCTAGGCAATATACAGCGTACTATAACATTGGCACTACTACCCACACCAATGCTGCTTAAAATGCAGATCACCTTTATAGACCCGCATGTTCGAATGAGATGACAATTACGATAACAACCATTTCTATAGGCGTTTTAATTTTCGAATAATAAATTTAGAATTTTTTCGATCGGTTTTTTTGATTGACATATCGTGGTTTAGGTAGCGACATTTCGTTACGTATTTTCTCGAAGTGGGTTTCACGTCAGTACAGTCGCGGAAAGTATACTGTCCTTTTTCCTGCGAGCATTAATTTCTTTAAAGGCTATTCTCGGAGAAAATACCGTTAATCTATTAAGTGGCTGTATATTTGTTGTAGTTTGAAATTGGTTTCACTTTCAAACTCCAGCATTAAAACGCTGGGGTCAATTGAATTATTACTCATAAAACGTCGCAACTGTGCCCTGTTCACGTTTCATGATGTCTAAGTAATATATAGCGTACTATAACATTGGCACCACTACCCACACCAATGCTGCTTAAAATGCAGATCACATTTATAGACCCGCATGTTCAAATGAGATAACAATAATGATAAGAATCATTTCTGTATGCGTCTTCATTTTCGAATAATGATTGTTTTATAATTCCTCTAACCGCTTTCTTAATTGACATACCGCCTTTCAGGAAGCGACATGTTACATAACTTCGTCTCTAGGAAGTTCGAAACACGTCGGGCAATACATTTCGGTCCTGCAACAGCTTAGGCATTTCAGAAACTGAATTTTTGCCAAGCGGATTTCGTCCAAACCGCTAATCGATGCTGGCAAAACACGACAGAATCGACATAATGATGTAGCGATTTCTCGCGTTCCTTGATGTGCCGGCAACATCAAAAAATTATATAAGCGTATCTTGTTCCTAGTCGATGACGATAATTCGAGTTGTTTTTCGAGCATTAAAAATTGCCCGATGTGTTTCATTCATCGAGAAAACGAGCCGTCCCACGACGCGACGGGGTTTCTATATTTTCCCGGTCATATATTTAGAATATCACATTTTAAAATAAACATGCATTCATCCGACACTTTCGTGTATCTACTTCGGCTCTACTACTTAACAAAAAATAGACGTAGCGGAAATCCATGCCAGGCATCATCGAGTCCACTACAGAGCTGGAGTGCATCTATCTAATGTTATGCAGTTAATTTATAATTCGCGTACATACGTTTTGGGCCGTGTATTTTCCAACTCGAGCCTGTAATTCGGACGTTTACCATCGCAGTCGGTCTCGTAAAATACGTGCCAAACGGGCCGCGTAATTCCGGTACATTTGCGGTACGCGCAGACCCGAAAATAAAAATACAAAACGTTTACCTCGTCGTCGTGGTGCTCGTAACACCCGGTATATTTTTATATTTTCTCCAGTCCAGTCTCTTGACCTGCCAGATTTAATTTATGGAGACACTTGACGTGTTGAGCGAGTACCAACGGACTATGCAGACAACAAGTTGCAAGATCGACTAGATCTCATGAATCAATGAATTTCTTATTTTAATTAGCGTTATTGATTTTAATTCCACGCCCGAAATGGTAAAAATACTTCGGGCGTTGTAATAGTGGCGTGTATAATAGTGACCTGTCTTTTAAGTCCGCATTATGGATGTCGGTATGGGTAGTCGTGTAAGTGTTTATAATTCTAGTAGGCTATGTAGTGTTTCGGTGTCTTATTGACGCAGTCCAGCGTTTCAAAAAATAGACATACATCACTAAAATCCTTCTCCATGATAATTACAGGCCCTATAGAGTCTATTCTGTCGGGGTTTTATGGAATGAAATGGTATTTTCATTAAATTTCTCGTTTTAAATAGAATTATTGATTTTCATTCTACACACGAAATTGTAAAAAGTACACGAAAATTGTAACAGGGGCATGTATAATGGTGACCCGCATTTTAAGTCCGCATTATCCATGCTGGTATTGGTAGTCGTGTAACTCTTTCTAATTCCAGTTGAATATGTAGTGTTTCAGTGTCTGAGTCACGCGATGCAGGGTTTCAAAATACAGAGAAACATCACCAAAATCCTTCTCCGTGATAATTTTAAGCCCTATAGAGTCTATTGTGTGCGTAGTATTTTATTCTACGCCCGAAATTGTAAAAATACTTCGGGTGCTGTAATAGGGGCATGTATAAAGGTGATCTGCCTTTTAAGTCCGAATTATCGACGTTGGTATGGGTAGTCGTGTAAGTCTTTATATATTATGGGCCCTATAGTGTCGGGGTGTTATGGAGCCGTATTTTCATTTGGAAAAAATGTCCATTAGATTATAGTCAATTTTCGACTTCAATTGAATTACTTTATAGTTGTTAAAACCCTACTTGAATTTTCTCTGCGATCACTATTTCCCGAGTTATATTAATTATCAAATTCAAAACTGACTTTTTTGCTTTGAACGACGATAACTCAATAACGCGAAAAATGATCGTACAAGGCTTTTAGATCGCTCAAATTAAAGAGGAGAAAATTATCTGAAACAGTGGCGGCTCGTGATGAAATGAAACGGGTGTTCTGCACAGGGCCGATCCTAGGGTATTGGCCGTCCGCGTGCAAATTTAAAACGTATCCAAATTACTGGCGCCGTAGGGGCCGCAAAAAAATTGCGCCGCAGACGAAAATTTTGAAAATTTTCAAGGTCACGCGTTTTCGTGATACTTCAGAATTTTAATGTAAAATCCGTTTATACAAAAATATAGACTTTCACAAGAAAAATGTTTGGAATTTAATACCTTTTTGAAGAACATTCATGTTTGTCGTCATATTCTTTGGTTAAGAGAAAAGGCTTGTAAGGTGAATTTTCTACTAGAGGGTCTATAACACTTAAAATATTTTCCGAAAGAGTTTCAGCGTCACATTTTGTAGGTTTCAGGTATGTCCAAAAACGTTCAATCGGTTCACCATCGAGAGTATATCTTAAAACTACCACTAACTGAGTTTTTGTAGATACATCAGTTGTTTCGTCTGCCATAACTGCCAAAAATGAAGGTTTGTTCATTTCTTTAATTAATTCTTCATGACATACTTTTAATATACATACATTCATACTTTTTATAGAGGTTCCTTTAAATACTGAAGCATTTTGTAGATGCTCGCTTAAAGTTACATCAAGCTCAGCAGAAAAATTTATCAAACCACGAAATATCCCCGGGTTTTGAGAGGTTTCAGCTTCGTCATGTCCTCGCAGCGCCAGTTCAAAGGCCTCACAAAACTTTATGCAGTTAATAATTTTTGACAAAACGTATCTCTTTTTTGTCACATTATCATTACGCTTTTGCACATTTATCCAATAAGCTGAATCTAGCTGCGCTTTAATATTAGTTGTTCCTAATAAAGCTAATTCCATTGTATTATGTAGATGACTTTTGGAGTTGTTGTGCTTTTTTATTTTTTCAGTTAAGTGCACCAAATCTGTCACCCCTACCTCCGTCCATGCTTTATCACCGTCAAAAAGCAAACAAGGAAAACAAAAGAACGCATTTTGTTTGTTGCACCCACAAATCCAATTGTTCTTCGAATAAATGTCTCTATTAAATTGACGTTTATATGCTTTTCCGCGGCTAACACCTGCAGTCTCAATAACAATATCGGGCAATGGCCAAATACCATTGTTTTTTAAATAAATTTTTTCTTCATAAGAGTATTTAAAAAATCGCTTCACATGAACTCAATTATAAACTAAATCCATTGTCGCTATCACAGTATATAAATATTAATAATTAGTACAATAAATCACTACAGCAATTCACAAAACAGTATTTAAAATCTCAAATTAATACGAAATAGGTACGATTTACGCCCGCCAACTGTACGAGGATTTACTGATGTTGCCTTAGCTGGAAAAAATACAGCTCACTGACCGTGTAAATTCGCGCATTTACGAGCGCCAAGTGTGGATTGTCGCGGGAGTTGAGGGGGAGGACGGGTGTGTGGAGCCGTGCTGAGAACTACCTCGTGTGGCCCAGTTCAATGTACCGCGTCGCGCTCGCGTAGAGACCCAGATAATTCAACTGGTCTACTACTCAATAGAGGACGGCGGGCAGAATGCGACTTTAACGCAATAATTTGGTTGGCTGCACCAACTAACCAAATTATTTTATTAATAAATTTTAGTAATTATTATGTCGCGAAAATATACAAATATCTAATTTTTTTGGCAGTTCTGCAACTCTGCAGCACGTTGCACCATATACACCAGCCGCCCCTGTCTGAAAAGTTTTATGATGAAATCATTGAAACAAATTTATTGAAGTCCGTGGACCTTTGGAAAGCAATAAAAAATTTGGATTTTTTTCTCGATGGTTCTCTTATGATCACGCAAGAAATGTTAATGATAAAACAATTTTAACTCAAGATCTAAAAACTAGAAACTTGGAGCTTCAATTTGCTTTTTTTTTAATTGTTCTGCGACTATTTTCCCCCAAGTTCCAGCCCTTTGAAAATCACCTAAAAATTTAGGATTTTTTTTACATCCCTTAATTGTTGTGCTCAGTGTAGTATAGAAGAAGAATATGTAACGTAGTGTTGTAATTAATTATTTTGAAGGCGTGAGTTATACAAATGGGCGACATAACGTTTCCTTACGTCACAGGTGGTCGTAGCATTTAATAAAAGTCATAATATTTACGGCGGAGGAGGCGAAAAAAAGCGCCGGCATTTATCTACTCCGCCCTGACGGCCGATAATTTATGAAATAAATATTGTTGCGTGGCGCGAGATTTTACATCCTCGCGAACCTTGCAGATTTCCACATTTTAAATTATTAGCGTTAAAATAGAGACATCACAACAATCATTAATCACTCCCCGAGGAAAATAAAGCTCTTTTATTTATTCTATTTATACATCATTAAAAGCGCGAGCATTATTCCTCGAGCGGGAGCCATTTAAACGTGTATAGATATAATTTCGGGCGCAATGAGGGCGAAACAAAGTAACGGCGGGGGCGGGGGCGGCGTTGCGTTGACGGCTAAATGAAACTTACGCACCTCCCGATATAATTAACAGTCTTCGAGGCGAGGGAATTTCGGCGGGCGCCGACACGCAGAACAGCCACGTGCGACTACGCCATTGTGCTGAGTGAAAAGCGTGAAAAACCGGGTCGCGTGGTTTCGCTTTCCACCAGGGGGGGGTGTTTGCTTTAAAAGCAAATTTCCCACAGCAAGCAGATGCAGGTTAAATCCACTATACGGAAATACATAATAGCCTAATTGAAATCGTTGGTCTTGGTTCAAATGAAAGCATTTTCTATACGCTGCGCTGTGGAAAATAAGTTTGGAACACCTGAAAAATCTCGCGAAGTATTGCAAAAATACTCGAAGGGGTGAAAAGGTGTCTTAAATTTGCCGTCTTATGAAGTAGTTTAGTTCTATGTACAATGGCGTACGTTTGCGGGGTCAAAGGGGGCGTATTTTTTTAAATAGCAACGCCTATTTTTTGTTTGATAAAGTGAAAGAGCACATATTTTTTGAGTATTGCAATACAAATTTTATTAAGTTCCATAAAGAAAGTTTTGAGAATTATGTAAATAAAGTTTTAATTATGAAAATTGAGTTATATACACTAGGCACAAAAATTAAGGGGATGTAAAAGAAATCCTAAATTTTTAGGTGATTTTCAAGGGGCTGTAACTTGGAGAAAAATAATCGCAGAGCAATTTAAAAAAAATAAAATAAAAGCTCCAAGTTCCTAGTTTCTAGATCTCGAGTTTTAACATCAGCAGTTTTTCAGTAATCATAAGAAAACCCTCGGTAAAAAAATCTAATTTTTTGCTTGCCTTTCAAAAGGTCCACTTACTTTAATAATTTTTTTTTTTAGTAATTTCATCATAAATGTTATTTAGATAATTTTATTCTCTTTAATTTGAGCGACTAAAAGCCTTGTACGATGATTTTTCGCCCGAGTCATCGTCATTCAAAACAAACAAGTCAGTTTAACTTTTTTTTAATTTTGTTTTCATTTTATTTTTTATAATAATTACGATTTTTTGATAAAAAATATGGATTATTGCGAACAAAAACATTTTCAACTTCAAGAAATGAATAAAAAATTAAAAATTCATCCTTGAATTGATTTTTAGCAAAAACGACAAATTCAATCATTCCAACACAACGCAGTCGTTTTAAGGTTAGGTTTACACTAGCCCATAAAAAACCTATACTTAGAATTCTACAAAAAACTTCAAAATGTCAAAGCCGAAGTGGGTTATTATTTACAAAATAAACTTAAAAATAATAGTCATTTCTACGTGTACCCACTATTTGGAAACAATTAGAATTTTAATCGATGGCCAGATGTGAAATGTTTCCAATTTTGCTCCGTTTTAAATAAATAAAAAAACTGCTGAAAATCTCCCGCAAAAAAATTAAAGCTTTATAGGTTAAATTGGCCGATATGATAATGAAAATTATAAAACGACGTCTGAGGTGACGCCCGGCGTTCATCCGACCCTTGCCTGCCGCCGACTGATAAGCCCCCTCGTCGCCGTATCGCAGTGTTTACCGGAATAATTAAAACCGCGGCCGACCTGAAGGGTCGCACGCGCCCCCCCCCCCATTTGCACTCTTTGCTTTTGCAGAGCCGATCATGCCTCTCCTCGTAGGGAAGCGGCGGAGATGACGGCGAGCAAATCGAAGGGCGGGCCAATGATTTGGCTTGAGTAAGATGGAGCGGAAAAGGTCGGTGCGAAGGCAGAGACGGTACAGGCAGCCCTGGCTGAAGAAGTGCAAGGAGTACCTGAGGCAGTTCGTCGCGTTCCTCTTCAGCAACGTCGGCATCATCGGGCTAGTGGTAACGTCCGTTTCGGACCCCGCCGAGACGCCAACTGAACGCGTTGGTGTTTTTGCAGGTGGGCTATACGATAGCGGGCTCCTTCATCTTCCAGCGAATAGAGAGTAAACACGTGTTGGTGATCAAGACGGAGGTGGCCAGGAATAGGAGCATATACGCGCAGAAGTTGTACAACGTCACCATGCAGCTGAACGCTGAGGGCAAAGTAAGTTGGGGGCTGGTCTCGCGCTTCCTTCTGAACTAGACATGATTTCAGTTGACGGAAACGTTTCATCAAAACATCAGTAGCGTCCTGGAGGAGTACCAGAAGATCATAGTGAATTTCTCGAGGAGGGGTTATGACGGTACAGAGGACGAGGATGCTTCGGCGCAGTGGAGCTTCGCTGGGGCCTTCCTTTACTCCCTGACGGTCATCACCACCATAGGTGAGTAATTTGCTTTGCGCGTGGTCGCTTGCAGAGGATTTGTTGCGTATTTGGTAGATACCTTTACGTGGAAATGATAGAAAAATCACTGATTGGACACGTATTTGTCAGTTGTTATTGTCAGTTACAGTACAGTTTTAGCCAAACCAGTTTGAAATACTAAAAATGAAACGAATGAAGTGGGAGTGATCTAAACTTTAAAATTTTAGCAATATACACACTTTGACACCCGGTATCATGAACGTAGAAAAACGAGACTATAAACGAACCACAGTCTCTTTAACACCCGGTATCATAAACGTAGAAAGACGAGACCATAAACGAGCCACAGTCTCTTGTAGCCCCATTCACCACTTTTTTAACGAAATAAAGATCGTTGAGATTACTCGATTTTTTGAGAAGCTACAGGCTCCTAAACTGGATTTCAATTTATTTAAATGAAGTCTAATGTTTGAAGTGAAGATCGTTGAGATGACTCATTTTTTTCAGGAACTACAGTCTTTTAAATTGGACTTCCAATTTCTTTAAATGAAGTCTAATTTTTAAAATAAAGACCGTTGAAGTGACTTGAATTTTTCAGGAACTACAGTCTTTTAAATTGGACTTCCAATTTATTTGAATGAAGTCTAATTTCCAAAATAAAGACCGTTGAGATGACTCGATTTTTCAGGAGCTACAGTCTTTTAAATTGAACTTCAATTCCTTTAAATAAAGTATAATTTTTAAAATAAAAATCGTTGAGTTGATTCGATTTTTTCAGAAGCTACAGTTTTTTAAATTGAACTTCCAATTTCTTTAAATTTTTAAAATAAAGATCGTTGATGTGACTCTATTTTTTCAGGAGCTATGATCTTTTAAATTGGAGTTCCAATTTTTTTAAACGAAGTCTAATTTTTAAAATAAAGATCGTTGAGGCGACTCTATTCTTTCAAGTGATACAGTATTTTAAATTGGACTGCCAATTTCTTTAAATTAAGTCTAATTTTTAAAATAAAGATCGTTGAGATGACTCGATTTCTTTAGGAGCTACAGTGTTTTTACTATCGACTTCAATTGCTCTAAGTGAAGTCTAATTTTTAACGTAAGAAACGTTAAGATGACTCGATTCTTTTAAAAGCTAACACCTTGTATATTGTAAACAGTAAGTAACGGTAACGTACCATAGATTTACTTCAGTATTTCTTAAGGTCGGAGGAACAAAATCGCCACTTTTGTATGTGTGTGTGTGTGGGGAGGGGGCGGGCGATTCATCCCCGAACTGCACGCGGCAGCCCATTAATAAGACTTACGATGTAGGCCCTTTGACTCTCGCCTAATGGACATTAGTCCAATTTGACCGCGGCGTCCCCGGGGGAACGGACGCCGGCCGGAACAACGTCGGCCGACTAATGAACAAATCGCCCTTGAAAAAAATTGTCACATAATACGACCGCGCTTTCCGCCCTCTCGGTTCCCGCCGCCGGTTTCACCGCCCGACAGGAATGTGTTTATTTTTCAAATCGCCGAAAAGAGAGCGGTCTTTCTAATTTTCTCCGCCGCAGCTGCCGACGTGTTTTAAAGGGTTGAAGGGTTGTTATGCCGGCCATTTGATTTATTTTATTGCCCGACGCGGTAACGGCCGTATTTTTTATATACACGGACACACACTCGCGCCCTGTAAAAGGGTCCGCCTCGGATTTTTAACGATTATGGCAATAATTTGGCGCGATGTTTGGTCTTTTTTTTTTTAATAACTATGTTAACTCTGACATCTTCGACATTTGAGTAAAGGATTTTAAATGGACATCATCATCATCATCATCATCATCATCATCATGAGGTCATCAGTCCTAAGACTGGTTGGACGCTAACCTACAGCTTCTCCTATCTTGTGCTAACCTACGCATTTCGCTAATTGTGCTACAACCTACATCCCTTACTAATCTAGGCCTATCTCTGCCTTTCTTCACTCCTATTTCTGTCTCCAAAATATCGCGGACTATTCCCCCATGTCTCAGCAAGTGGCCTACCATTCTATCTCTTCTCTTCTTTATGTTTTTCCACATACTTCTTTTCTCGCCGACTTTCTCCAATACTTCTTCGTTTCTAACCCTATCAGTCCACGGTATTTTCATCATTCTTCGGTAGCACCACATCTCAAAAGCTTCTAATTTCTTCCTACTTGCTTCCCCTACCGTCCAGGTTTCGCAACCGTATAGTGCCGTACTCCATACATACGTTTTCAAAATTCTCTTCCTTGTTTCTAAGTTTATTACCCCCGAGCATAAAAATGCTTTCTTTTTGTTAAAAGCTACTCGACCCTGCGCTATTCTTTGTCTTATATCTTTATCGCTTCTTCCATCCCAATTTATTTTACTTCCTAAATAAGTGTAGTCTTTAACTTCCTCCAATCTCTCATTATTAATTTGTACTTTCCTCGCGCCCTCTGCACACTAACACTTTAGTTTTGTTTTTATTCACCCTCATTCCATATTCCTCTGTCAACACTGCCTCCATTTCGTTCAACGCTGATTCCAATTCCTCTTTACTAGATGCTAATACTGCTATATCATCCGCGAATCTCAGCATTTTTAGTTTCTATCCCTGTACTTTAATCCCGAAATCCACTCTATCTTTTACTACATTAATCGCCTCTTCGATGTACAGATTAAAAATTAGTGGTGATAGCGTACCTCCTTGTCTTACTTCTTTCCTAATACCTACTTCCCTTCTTTCACCTTCTACTTCTATGACAGCAGTTTGCTTTTTGTATAGATTGTGTACTACTCTCCTATCTCTATACTTCATTCCCGCGCTGTTTAGTATCTCGAACATTTTTTCCCATCTTACATTATCAAAAGCTTTTTCTAAATCCACAAATCCTATATAAGCGTTGTTTCCTTTTCCTATCGTCTTCTCTAACATTACTCTTAGCGCCAGAATAGCTTCGCGAGTTCCCCTATCTCGCCTAAACCCGAATTGGTCTTCTCCTAGTATTTCCTCCGCTCTATTTTCCATCCTCTTCTGCACTATTCTGGTTAAGATTTTTGACGCATGGGAAGTTAGGCTAATCGTTCTAAAGTTCTCGCATTTGTCGGCTCCTCTCTTTTTCGGTATAGTAACGATAACGTTCCTCTTATAATCCTCCGGCATCTCGCCCGTTTCATATATGTATTTTAAAAGTTCAAACATCCTATGGACGAAATGTGTATTTAAATGGACGAAAAGTGTAATTTAAGTGGGGTGGTTATCAAAATTAATTTCCCTTTTGGAAACATGCGTTTGTAGTAGTAAAGTTTGATGGGCTTTGTTGCGTGAACTATTACAAAAAATTATACAAAATTCAAGGAATGTAGAACTAATGATTGTGTGTTATATCTTTATTTGGCGATATTGGCAACTAATGGGTTTCTCAATAGGGATGCTAAAAATTTGTTAGGTTATAGATGTTGTTAAAGCAAAGAAATCTTTTAAATTTGTTGTGAATTGTTTAGTAGTGTATGGCAAATCACCATAGAAGGTTATAGCGTTCAACAACCTGTGCTAATGATCAAATTATTTTCAAAATCTTTGCTCCTTTCGAGAACTTCTCCGCGCATTACGTGATCTTTATCCTCACCATGACCGTTCCGCCGAGTCGACTATTTGACGTTTTGTGGCCAAATTCGAGTCAACCGGTTTGATAAATAATCATCCAACACCCGTACGTCATCGAAACGCATGGTCTGCTAAAAACATCGCTGAGGTGCGCGAGAGTGTACGGGAAAACCGGATTTATTTACGTTTAAAATTCGAGCGTCCTTATTGAGAGACCCTTTAGTTACTACAAAAAATCGTCGAACTCGAGACACAAAGCGATTATTACTGATCTACCGTCTAGGCCGCGTAGAAAAATATTTGGTGTGAAACGTTTGCCCTCCGGCTTCCAGGAATCGCGATGATTTAAGGACATTTACTACCCCGACGGGCTCCCCTAAAATTCTCCCGCAAAAATAAGTTATCCGCGGAAACCCCGTAGGCCGTTTCGCACCCCCCGGCCAGCTCATTATCATATTTGACGTGTAATTTCGACTCCTTTTGTGGGTGCGCGATATTAAATTGACCCGGAACGCCGTCCATCCATCTTCCTAGACGTAAATATGTGGCCCTCCTCGGGACCGGGGCGATACGTCGGATGTGTCGGCGTCGTGATTAGAGGCGATTTTATATTTGGGAGGGTCGCACTTGACAAATCGTCGCCATCTTTTTCGGTAATATTAATAAATGCCGCCGGCTAAGGCTAAGCGACGGGTTACGTTTGCCCGGAATCACTCATAAGATTATTGGGAGAGGGTCCGTCGCACCTGCAGTACGCCAAGAGGCGTGTACAAGGCGACGCTTGTGTACGTAAAAAGTGTATTTCCCGAGGGGGACCCCGGAATTTTACCCTTGTAAAATTTCGCCAACTCCACGTAACCAACACTCTGTATGTTAAAAAAAAACACGCGTTAGGACAAAAGTCTGTTACGTGTTCGTACAAAAATCGCCTGTATCCAATATTATACTAATTTCCGCAACGTCTTTAGCGGTAAAATACAAATGCGTGTCACTGGCGACTTCGCCATTTTCAAAGTCGACAATTCTCTTCCGCGTATTGTTGCTATAGTTCCACATTTTTGTACCAGGCTGCTCGTATATCCTTACCAGCGCTCCTGATATTCTACAAGGACCTTCCCCCGTCCTCCGTTTCGCGACACATCCCGACCTTACTGCCGTTTTTCAATTTTTAATCATTTCCCAACATACGACCGCCGATGAACACGGGCGTAAACAAATTACCTCTACCGCATTGTCTCGTCGAATCGTGCATATAATAAATCTCGAGAATCTGACGCGCCCCCTTCTTCCCTAAGGTGTATACAGCAATTCCTTCACCCGGCGAATTATTTGTATGTTACAGAGCTTCAGTATATATTTGTATAGTTAATCGGAAAAAATGCACATCCAGCAATTATGTGTTGCGAGTAACAAGCAATTAGCTTTTCTTGAATTAGTTTGAAAGGGGTGGGTTTTCTATATAGGTTGTATAAAAATTGTGGGTGAGTCTAAGGTAGTGTACTTAGGACCAAATGAGGTTTGTTTACTTATAAGCTACTTCATTTACTCTAATTTGGAAGTCTAGGCGTTAATTTGCAATTGTGGTTTTGTATTTCCTTATTTTTTTGTTAATTGTTTATCGTTTTTACTGGAATATCACCCTTTCCCTGTTAGATTCTTGCTTCAAACGTGATTTATAACATTAGCGCTTAGTATTTTCTATATTAATTGTTAGGGAAAATCAAAACGTGGTTTAAAGTACAATCAATACGATAAAAGACTAGGGTTTTTATCGTATTTGGATTTTTTGTGTATTTATTTTTTATATGTACTTTTTGTATACAACATTAGCTATTAGTGTTTCCTGCATTAGTTGGTGGAGTAAATCAGGACATGGCGCGATCCAAACGATAAAATACTGGGTTTTTATCGTATCCAGATGTGCCTTTTTCCATCTTTATTTTTCGTACGTACTTTTTTACGTACATTATTAGCCGTTTGTATTTTCAAGAAATTAATCGAGGAAGCCGTTACTCTGTGGTAGTTCATAATTCACAACGGGAATGAGTAAAACAGCTACTAAGTTTTATACCACTATATGTTTACAGAAACGTGACTGCAGTTTCGACAATCTTTATGTCATTTTCAGACGATGATTTAACTAAGAGTTGAATCATCGTTTGAAAATGACATAAAAATTGTCGAAACTGCAGTCACGTTTCTGTGAAAATATAGTGGTATAAAACTTAGTAGTTGTTTTACTCATTTCCGTTGTCTGTATTTTCTGTAGAAACTTAAAACATGGCTTAAAGCATTAATACGATAAAACACTGGGTTTTTATCGTATCCAGATGCATTATTTTCATATTCAATTTCCGTAGGTACTTTTTGAATATGTCAATGAATTTTAAATAAATTTTACTCGAGTGTTCAATTTTTTTTGCCACATTTTGCCCGATATTTTTTCCCACATATTCGCAAAACCGACTCATCATTCGACGCTCATATCGAGGTTGATTAAGTTCGGCACTGATATAGAACGATCAAAAGGGGCTGCCAACTAAGACGAGTAACTTTCTTAAACGGGTCGGGGTGGTTTGCGCTGCACTTCCGGCCGCCTCGCGTATACCAACCATCCCCTCCCCCGACCCGGCTAAGAAGATGAGGTGCGCTGCTTCCCCTGCTAATGACTGCATCCATATAACCCCATCTAGCTTGATGGCTGATGTACAATAATGTGATTTATTACCGGAATACCGCGCGAGATCGCGAGTTTTCAACCCTCATGTCATGTTTTATTTTTAATCGGCTTTGTTGTAATTAAAATGTATTAACGCACTGTTTATCGGGGAGCGTTCGGATAAAGGGGGTGGGCCATAAGCGACTGTGTTTGTATGCACTTTTACCTTGTCACTTGATGGAATCATCCGCCAATTTTGAGTAATGGGTCGTCTTTAAGATTTGGGGATCCCCCGGGAAACGATGAAGCCGCCCGTTTCGGCTCGTCTCTATCCGTCACGCGCCTAATTGGCGTAGCCGTAAAGAATAAGCCATCCCTCATTGGGCATAATCCTTGCTGATAAAGCGACATCGAAGGGTCCTCTACTCTACGCGGCAATTGATAACGGTGCTTCCCGGAAAAATTCGATTCGTTAAAAAGTTCTAGAATCGATATCGCGTTAAGCCCTTTATGCAAAGTTACTTAATTTGTCAACCGAAGGGCTTTCCGTGAAATAGAAATTTTCGCAAAACCCCGTCGGTAATATATGGCTTTTCCGAAAGTTTTATCATTAAAATATGAAAATATATACGGAGAGATCACTTGTTGAAAATTTATGGTCCGGGATTACCGCGAATAATGGCGGCTTTGCGAAAACGCCGATAGAAAAATGCCCCGGTCGGTCGCCGGTACGATCTCTTAGAATAAAGCGGGGAGGGAGGGGGGTATAAGTACGAAATTTTCGCTTGATTTTCGGGCCGCCGGAAGCTGTGGAAACTCCTACATCTGTCGAATAAAAAAAGGAATTATTTTAATACGTATTTAAATTGAGCCGGCAATTTATGTCAAAGGAGATACGCGGCCGGTGTTATTAAATTTTCACAGACCTTTAATAGCATTAATTATTACGCAAAAAGGATATAAAGAACTTCATAGTCATTAGCGATAAAAAAAAAAGAGCGGCCAAAGGGAATCTGTAGCTGAGTGCACTTAGAATAATGTGATTAACTCGGCTTTGGAATCAATATTCCGGGTAGGTGGCGATTTTCGCGCATTTTCACCCGATTTTTATGTGGGCTCCGAGCAAAAATCGCGACAGAAGCAGTCGCCGCATGTAATCGTCTTTTACACGCGATAAAAACCTACCAAAGAGTTAAATTGAAATCGAACGGCTTTCCTTTTTAAATTTCCAGCAGTAAAACCAAAAAATCTCCCAACGGGCCTTCCATTTTGATAACGTTCTTTGATCGTCATTTCCTCATGACGATTTTTCCCCCATAAACTTCAAAATTTGCGGCGAAAGAAAACGTGAATGTAGATAATGCTTTTGTATTGACACTGCAGTCTTTATTGCTTTTAAATGAATTTGCAACTTACGGTTCAAAATGGTCAGCTAGGTGATTCCCCAAAAACCTTTTCATTTCAGCTTTCAGTTACGAAGAGAACTATTTATATTTTGAGCCTTGGCAACACTAAGTGTTATCAGACGGTTCAGATCTGAGTTCTCTAATGGAAAGTTCTTCAGAACGTTTTATCATTTAAGCGCGATTTGTGTTGTTTAAAGTGATTTGAAAATTGTATCTCAGCGAAAACATGAAATTAACTCGTGGAGAATTTTCGTGTGATGATATTGATGATTGAATTGATGATTATCCAAGACAAGAGTGCATCAATCAACTTACTTCCATTTTTGGCGATAAAGCCCCATCCCTTGCCACCGTGAAATGCTGGTATAACGAGTTTAATCGTGGCCGCCATTCGCTCACCGACGAAAGTCGTGAAGGTCGTCCAAAATCAGCTGTTGTGCCAGACAGCATTGATGATGTGCAAAAACTGATAATCCAAGATCGTTATGTGACATACTGTGAGATTGAGGCAACCTTAGGCATTACTTCGACTAACATATATGGAATATTGCATGATCATTTAGCTGTAAAAAAGGTTTGTTCTCGTTGCATCCCACATAATTTGAAAAAATCTCAAAAACATGCTCGTGGCGATTGGTGCAAACAAATGCTCAACAAATACAATTGCGGTGCTTCAAAAGACGTATACAACATTGTAACAGGTGACCAATCATGGATTTATGCGTGTGAGCTGGAAAGGTAACAGTAGTCGACTGTATGGGTGTTTCAAGTTTAATCGAATCCAACAAAAGTTGTTCGCGCTCGAAGTACTTCGAAATAAAGCCTGTTTTTTTCGGAAAAACTGGTCATGTGGCAACACTGCCTTTAGAGGAACGTAAAACTGTCAATTCTGAATGGTACACAACCATTTGTTTGCCGAAAGTCTTCGGTGAAATAAGGAAAACAAACAAACGCCGTCGGATCATTCTTCGTGATGACAATGCGAGCTCTCACACATCTCGTCTAACAACCGAATATTTGAACATTCAAAAAATCGAATTAATGGGTCATCCGCCGTACACTCCTGATTTGGCACCTAATGACTTCTCTTTGTTCCCGAGCGTTAAAAATAAATTGCGCGGACAACGATTTTCGTCGGCACAAGAAGCCGTTGATGCGTTCAAGAACCATGTCTTGGAGATACCTCACGCGGAATGGAAAAAATGCTTCGACAAATTGTTTTTCTATTATTAGGTCAAAACATAAATTGTACCCCTCGTATGTCCAAGCGCTAGTTCTCTCGCAAAAGTTTTGGCAGGCAAAATTGACGTCTTTCTTCATTAGTTGACGTATTAGCTATTTAATTTTGGGTATTGAAACACTCGATTTTGAATATTTCGATTTTGGTTGTATTTTTTGACATTAAATTCACACCAATACAGCATTAAATCGTCAGAAATTCCCCTAACAATGGCGAGCTTTCTTGCGTGCGCAATAACGTGGTAGCTTTACCCACTTCCATCCCTTTCAGGATACGGGAACATCTTCCCGCGTACTCCCGAGGGTAAAATAACCACGATAATATACGCCATCATCGGGATGCCGCTATTCCTCTTGTACCTATCCAACATCGGCGACATCATGGCCAGATCCTTTAAGTGGATCTACGCCAACCTCTGCCTGTGTCGATGGTGCCCGGGGGTGGCGAAACGTAGGGCGGAGAGGAGAATGAGGCGCGAGCAGAAATTGGACGTAGAGTACGCCAGCGACGATCAGAGCCCGGATTCCAGCGAAACCTGGGAGGTGAGTATCAGTCCGCCGACCCGATCTAAGTCCTATCGATTTTTTCCAGAAAAGTTCATTTTATCTAATTGTATAAATTACAACTTTAAATACCGTTGTCGCCGAGTCGGAAGTTGACAAATTATCGAACCTATTTATCACCCTCTCGTTTTTATATCGCTAATTAGAATTGATGAAGTTTTAAATACTTGGTGCAGAAAGTGTCGACGATAAGACTTATTAATTACACTTACAAGTCTTCCGGCCGGCGATCGTTTAAAAAACGGAATCCCTCTGGCTTATTTCGTTTTATTTATCGTTTTTTTTTTGTTCTCTTCTGCAGGTCACTCTCGATTTAAAATAGGCAAATATGAATGCCCGGTTTTTATTGTACTCTCGCGTACTCGTTCGCTGTAGTGGTTTATTTTATGAGGGAAGTTTAAAAATGCTGCGAAAGGACTCGATTGAATGTAAAATTCGAGTACATCGACGGCTCGAGGGGCTTTCATCCCGTGCGTAGTGGAACTGGATAAAATCGTTTGTAAGCTGGGGTATGACGAACACAAAACTCGGGAGTATTATTTCGTGTATTCGCGGAGAAACCAGCCCTGAAATGAGATAATTCATAATTTCCAAAATAGTAATTGTATCGTTGGAAACGCACAGGGGATATGGTGGATTTTGGCGTCGGTTCGTTTGACGCACGTCGGAAACCTTCGAACACGAATCATCGCGTAATGCCCGTCGGGGAGCCGCAGTTCGGGGCCCTTAGGGCACGGTTAATACGCGAATTCATATAAAGTATATCGAAGTACTCTGTTACCTGTTTGATTGTTACTAATTTCTTTCTAACAGCCATCTTTTTCGTAAACAGTCTTGTGTTTTTTTTTTTTGCAAACAGCCAACTATATCTTATCAACAGTCTCCCGTTTCTCGTAGATAATCACAATTCCGTTAAAAATCGTTTGTTTCTCATAAACGTCCACCTGTTTCTGTTTCAAGAGTTTTATTTTTCTTGCCAACAGCCACCTGTTTCCTATATATAGCCACCTATTTCTCGTAAAAGGCGCCGTTTTCGTTAACAGCAACCTTTTTTGGCCCGCGGTAGCTGTTTGTTGTAGACAGCCACTTGTTTCTCGTAAACAGCCACCTTCTTACCAATAATCAATTCCTTTCTGTAAATAGTCACCTATATTGCGTCAACAGTCACACGTTTTTCACAAAAAGCCGCTTCATTGTCAACAGTAACCTTTATTTTATCAGCCGCCATCTGTCGTTCGTAAACGATCACTAGTTTTATAGAAAACTAGTTTGTTTTTAGCAACAGCACCTGTTTATCGCAAAAGATCACCTTTTTCCATGGCTACAACCACCTATTTTTCATCAACAATCACCTGCTTCCTGTAGACAACCATTTGTTTTTGGTCAACAGCCACCTGTTTCTCGTAGAAAGCCATTTTTTCCATCAACAGCTATCGCTTCTCGTCATCAGCCATCTTTTTTTTTTTATAAAGAGTCACCTGTTTATCTTAAATAGATACTTTTCTTATCGACAGTAACTTTTTTCGCCCGTAGCAGCTGTTTGTGGTACACAGTCACCTGTTTCCCGTAAACAGCCACCTTTTTCTCGCCAAAAACCACTTCCTTTCTGTAGATAGTCACCTATATTTAATCAATAGTCACATGTTTCTTTCCAAAGCCGCTTAATTGTGAACAGCCACCTTTATTTTATCAGCCACCGTCTATTTTTCGTAAACGATCACTATTTTTATAAAAGAAACTACTTTGTTTTTGGCAACAGCAATTGTTTTTAGTCAGCAATCACTTGTTTTTCGCAAGAGGTCATCTTCTTCTTGGCTAAAGCCACCTGTTTTTCGTCAAAAATCACCTGCTTTCTATAGACAACCACTTATTTTTGGTCGACAGCCACTTGTTTCTGGTAAAAAGTCACCTTTTTTCCATCAGCTGTTATCACAGCAACCACCTTTTTTCTATAGACAGTCATCTGATTCTCGCAAACAGCCACCTTCTTTTCGCCAAGAACCACCGTCTTTCTGTAGATAGTCATCGATTTTTCGTCAACAGTCACACGTTTTTCGCAAAAAATCCCTTCTGTGTCTACAGGCACCTTTATTTTATTAACCACCACCTGTTTTCCGTAAACGATCGCCAGTTTCATCAAAAACTACTCGTTTTTGGAAACACCAACTGTTTTTCGTCAGCAGTCACCTGTTTCCCTTAAACAATCAGTTTTTTCGCTACAGCCACCTGGTTTTCGCCAACAATCACCGGCTTCCTATAGATAACCACCACTTTTGGCTTACCGCCACCCGTTTGTCGTGAACGAAAGTTAACTCTGTCAGCGAAAATTGCGAATCCTTTTTTAATAAAATAATTCGCAGGCAGTTTGTATTTTCTATTAGTCGTTTCACTGTCGGGGTGAAGTTTGCTATTCGATTGTAAAAAAGCGTTTATTATCGAGGTCCGCGACGGGATTGCACGTGACAGAGCCGACGGCCACCCGTGGCAGCTAGGCGAGCCACAATTTCAGTTCCAGCCGTTCTCTTTTCCATTTATCAATGGTGTAATATTCGCGATGTAAACGCAATAAAAAAACTGTCAACGTTTATGGCGCGTGTTGGATCGTACTCGCTGATAGACGTGCACTTTTCGGGCCGTCCGTCCTGTTGATTTTTAATAATAAACAGGAAAATGCAGTTTCGGCATCATAAAAACCCCGTCGACGCGTTAATTGCGATGGAATATTCAGCGGATTCCGGGACATGATGTACGGCTCGTTTCGAATCGATAAGCTCATTCAAAGGTTCTTTTTAATTAAGCCTTACGTGATGGCAATGTTTTCGCCAAAGCGACTTATTAGCAAACGGCAATAATCTCTCTGTCTGTATTTTAATTCACTTATGGCCGATTCACACTATAGCTCAGGTCACGCTCACGATTAAGCTCCGCTCACGCTCACGCTCCGCTCAAGTCGCGATAAAAATTGAACGGACCGTGAGCGAATCGTTGCGTTCCTATTTTTGTGTTGACATGTTTCATACTGATTAAAAATGGGCGCCTCTGACTGTGAGCGGATCGTGACCGGAGCGGGACCTGAGCGCCTGGTGTGAATCGGCCTTTAAACGAGCGGGACGTCCTCGCGTCGTCGTGCGGCGAAAGCCGGTTTTAAAAATGGCTGGAGACCCCCGCGAAGTGTACCTACGCGAAATCAAGATAGATGCGCGAGATTCCCAGGACGGAGCTGTTTTAAGGCAAATATTGACAGTCGTGAGGGGAAAACGCGAGGTTTAAGCGAAGGGTACATAAATAAGATTTGATCTCGACCGAAAATGTATGTTAAGAATATGGAAACGGGGTTGGGCTGACGTGCGGGATAAATATATTTGCGGTCCACGACGAAAGCCCTCGTCGTCACTTAAAGGCAATTATTATATCGTTTTTATCCGCCGCCCTCCTAGTCCACTGAACTATCTTAGGTGAATTTTATAGTCCATAGGATCTTCTCGAAACTACAAGGTGAATGTTATTTTTTTATAATGGCGTTTTCAATAAGAAATGTAAAGGTGGATATTCCTACGCCTCATTTTTCATGCCTCACACGTCAGGTATAACAGCCACCTGTTTATTTTTGTACAAAAAAATCCATTGCTCATTAACAACCACCTGTTCCCTGTAGACAACCACCTGTCCCTTGCATTACTTGCAAAGAGGTACCTATTTTTGATAATATTCTCGTAAACAGCCACCTGTTTCTGGTCAACACTTGTTTTTACCAACAATCACGTGTTCCCTGTAAATAGTTATCTTTTTTCGTCTATAGTCCTTTGTTTCTTGTAGAAAGTCACTTGTTTCTCGTAATCTATTACTTTTTATCGCCAGTACCCACTTGTTTCCTGTAGATAGTCACCTATTTTTCACTTCGTTAACAGCCGTACGCTTTTCGTTCAGTAAAAAAAATACTCGCCACTTGTTTTTCATAAACAGCCGCCTGTTCCTCGTAAAAATACCTTTTTTATCAATGCCATCTTTTCTTCTTTAACAGCCACCTGTTTTTCGTAAACACCCACTTTTATTTCGTCAATGATCACATACTTCCCGTAGACAACCACCGGTGATTCGTCAACAACCACTTCTTTGTAGAAGACATATATTTGTTTCTTATGTTTCTTGAAAGCAGTGACCTGTATGTATCTCATCAACAGTCACCCTTTTCTCGTGAATAGTCACCATTTCTGCCACTAATCACGTTTTTCTTGGTGGTAGCCACCTGTTTTTTGCAAAAGGCCACGTGTTTTTAGTGAATCGTCACTTGTTTCTAGTGTTTTTCACAAACAACCACCTGTATCTACTCAATGGGCACCTCTTTCTCATAAATCATCACTATTTCTGTCGCCAACCACTTTTCTCTTGGTAGTAGCTACCTATATCTTGTAGACAACATCTGTTTTTAGTAAACATCTACTTGTTTCTCGCGTTTCCTGCAGACAGCCACCTGCATCTCGCCTATATCATAAATGATCACCATTTTTGTCATCATCTACCTCTTTTTGGTAGCAGCCACGTCTCTCTTGTAGACAGTCACCTGTTTCTTGCAAACAGCCACCAGTTTCTCGTAAATAGTCACATTTTTTCGCCAGTAGCCACCCGTTCCTTGTAAACAGTCGGTTATTTCTCGCAACAGCCACCTGTATCTAGTAAACATCCACCTATTCCTTATCGGTAGCGATCCTCATCGTATATTCTTGTAGCGTAATAGCACGTGGTTCCACGTTTCAGATCAGCATCCCGGTGCCCCAGCTGGCCCCCAGGGGTTCCATAGCCAGCGAGGCCCCGACGGCGTACACGGACGAGTCGTACGACGTGCAAAACGTCACAGTGCCACTCACCATCTGCCTGCTGATCATGGTGGGGTAAGTAGTAACACGTCCGTCGTTCCCATCTGGTCGCGCCTCGTAAACGCGGTTGTCGTTTCGGTGTAGGTACATCTGCGGCGGCGCCCTGCTGTTCTGCAAGTGGGAGGAGTACTGGACGTTCCTCGACGCCTCCTACTTCTGCTTCATATCGTTGAGCACGATCGGGTTCGGGGACCTGGTGCCCGGCGACAAGATATACGGCCGCGGCAAGGACTTCTACAAGGACATGCTGGAGTTGAGCTTCGTGTTCTGCTCGATATACCTCATGCTGGGGATGGCGCTGATCGCGATGTGCTTCAATCTGATGCAGGTGAGTGATTGGGCGACGGTTTTTTTCCTGTCCAAAGCTCGGGGTAGTCCGCCCGGAAGAGTTAATTCGATCGCGATGGTTTCTGGTCGTGGTCTCGGGCGACGAATAAGTCAACTTGCGCGCGTCAGAATGCGACCGGTTGATTTATATGCACGCCTGTTGGCTTAGAAGTCTCCGAGACTCGACCAGCTACACTAAGTTCTTGAGAACCTTTCTCGGGAAAGTCTGATCTTTGGCTTTGGTGGCGAAATAACTGCAGCGTTATTTCCAGGAGGAGGTGATCCATAAGATAAGGACGACGATCGAGACGATAAAGTATATTTTGCGGTGCAACAGATGACTGCGGGCGGGGATCTTCTCGCAACCCGCCGTGGACTAGGGGGCTGTGACGACGCGAGCCGGACGTTCCCAGGCGACCTCTGCGGACGCTTCCGCTTTGGCCGCGCCAGCGACGTCGTCAGCGAAGGTAAGTGAACGTCTCCTCGCGACCCGCCGACTGCGTTTTTCGTGTTTTCGCGTTTTGCCCCCACGGCCCTGGCCCGCGCCGATCGGCTGATGTTCCATCAATCAAATCGGGTATTTTCAATTTGTCCGTCATATGTTGCGATTTTCCATAACGCATTATCTGGCAAATCGATTTAGCAGACGGTTGATGTGCCGTGACAGACAATAATATAATGGAGTGGCGTAATATATGCCGCCTCCGAGTTGGCGATAAACAGGCATCGCCTTTGAACTGGAAGGCATCGATAACGCGAGCCGGGCCGGGGGTTCGTTTTCGGCGGATCGTAATTCGCGTAGCGGCGGGCGATGGTGAATGTACGGGGTGAGACAAAAAACGGTCTTTGGAATGTTTAATATGTTGTGTATTAAAACAAAAACAAAAAAACTGTGGGATTTTCAATTGTAAATATAAACCTGTTCACAATTAATATCCTCTATTAAAATAACAGTTTGATTCGAAAAACATTTTTCTTAAAATTTTACGTAATTTTTGAACACCCTGTATATTTGACTAGAACCGAAACGCCTGGTAGAAGTTCCCGACGGTAATTTTCCAGTAATAGTCTTAATTAAAAATGAAAATCAGAGTAATTAAAATATTCGATTTGATTTAAATTAAAATTAATTTTCAATTATGATTTGCAATTTAACTAGTAACAGGAATTTTTATTTTCAACTTGGTATTAATTTGACTATCAATTATTTATCTACAAGAGTTCGTGAGTGTTTTATTAATGATGTAAGGGGCAATTTTTTATGTCATGTTGTAATTCTGGCACCCCATCTTGTCCTCGCCCCCCCTGAACCCTCTTCCGGATTTTTGGTCAACGTCGTCATTCAGAAAGTTTGAAAGACATTTACATTGTTTTCGGTTTAATATCGCGATAGTTTTTGTGGTTCAATTGTTTTTATATTATGTTGTAATTATGGTAATCTGAACTGTTTTTATCACTCTGACCCCTCTCCGGAATTTTTGGTCAAGAGCTGGTCATTTAGACAGTTAATTAGAAAGTTTAATAGACTTTAGGGATTGTTTGTCGTGAATATTGAGTGTGCAGAAAGCCTACAGTGGTGTGATGGATTTTCAAAAATATTTTTTCCTAGAAATCTTGTACTTTTTTAATAAAAAAATTCGTAGCGACAAATATTAGAGTCGTTTTGTGTTTAGAGTGAGTTAGTAGAGGCTTCAAGGCTTGTCCAACGAGAACATTGAGGTTTCGAAAGGCCTACTAGGATGTGTGGTAGATTCTTAAAAAACCTCCCTACGAATCTTGTGCTTTTTTAGTAAAAAAATTCGTAACGTCTTCAAAAAATATGTTATTGCGATTTTGTGTCTAGAGTGAGTTAGTAGAGGCTTTAAGGGTTGTTTATCCAGAATATTGAAGTTCTGAAAGGCCTACTAGGGGGTGTGGTGGATTTTCTAAAAATTTCCGTAATCTTTTACTTCTTTAATAAAAATATTCGTAGCGTCTTCAAAAAATATATTAGGGCGTTTTGTGTTTAAAGTGAGTTAGTAGAGGCTTTAAGACTTGTCCATCGAGAATGTTGAGGTTTCGAAATCCCTACTAGGGGATGTAGTGGATGTTTTAAAAATATCCCTATAAATCATCACCATTTTTAATAAAAAAATCGTAGTGTCTTAAAAATATATATTAGGGCGGTTTTGTGTCTAGAGTGAGCTAGTAGAGGCTTTTAGTAAGAGGCTTTTGTCTATCGAGAATATTAAAGTTCTGAAAGGCCTACTAGAACGTGTGGTGGATTTTCTAAAAATTTCCCTAATCTTGTACTTCTTTAATAAAAATATTCGTAGCGTCTTCAAAAAATATATTAGGGCGTTTCGTGTTTAGACTGAGTTAGTAGAGGCTTCCATCGAAAATGTTGAGGTTTAAAAATGCCTACTAAGGGATGTAGTGGATTTTAAAGAAATCTCCCTAAGGATCATGACCTTCTTTAATAAAAAAAAATCGCAGTGTCTTAAAAATATATATTAGGGCGGTTTTGTGTCTAGAGTGAGCTAGTAGAGGCTTTTAGTAAGAGGTTTTTGTCTATGGAGAATATTAAAGTTCTGAAAGGCCTACTAGAACGTGTGGTGGATTTTCTAAAAATCTCCCTAATCTTGTACTTCTTTATTAAAAATATTCGTAGTGTCTTCAAAAAATATATTAGGGCGTTTCGTGTTTAGACTGAGTTAGTAGAGGCTTTAAGGCTTGTCCATCGAAAATGTTGAGGTTTAGAAATGTTTGCAAGGGGATGTAGTGGATGTTTTAAAAATATCCCTATAAATCATGACCATTTTTAATAAAAAAAAAAAAAAATCGTAGTGTCCTCAAAAAATATACTAGGGCCATTTTGTGTCTAGATTGAGTTAGTAGAGGCTTTAATGGTTGTTTATCCAGAATATTGAAGTTCTGAAAGGCCTACTAGGGGGCGTGGTGGATTTTCTAAAAATCTCCCTAAGAATCTTGTACTTTTTTAATAAAAAAATCGTAGCGTTTTCAAAAAATATATTAGGACATTCTGTGTTTAAAGTAAGTTAGTGGAGGCTTTAAGGATTGTCCATCGAGAATGTTGAGGTTTCGAAATGCTTAGCAGGGGATGCAGTGGGTTTTCTAAAAATTTCCCTAAGAATCATGACCTTTTTTAATACAAAAATTCGCAGCGTCTTCAAAAAATATATTAGGGCGGTTTTGTGTCTAGAGTGAGTTAGTAGAGGCTCCAAGGCTTGTCCAATGAGAACGTTGAGGTTTCCGACGGCCTACTAGAACGTGTGGTAGATTTTTAAAAAACTTCCCTAAGAATCTTGTACTTTTTTAGTAAAAAAATTCGTAACGTCTTCAAAAAATATGCAATTGCGATTTTCTGTTTAGAGTGAGTCAGTAGCTTCTTTAAGAGTTGTTTATCAAGAATATTGAAGTTCAAAAAGGCCTTCTGGGGGTGTGGTGAATTTTCTAAAAATCCCCCTAAGAATCTTGTACTTCTTCAATACAAAAACTCGTAGCGTCTTAAAAAAAATATTAGGGCGGTTTATGTTCAGAGTGAGTTAGTAGAGGCTTCAAGGCTTATTCAGGAGAACATTGAGGTTTCGGAAGGCCTACTAGGATGTGTGGTGGATTTTTAAAGTACCTCCCTAAGAATCTTGTACTTTTTTAGTAAAAAAATTCGTAGCGTTTTCAAAAAATATATTAGGACATTTTGTGTTTAGTATGAGTTAGTAGAGGTTTCAAGGCTTGTCCATGGAGAATGTGGAAATTTCGAAAGACCGACTAGGGAGTTTGGTGGATTTTTTTAAAATCTCTAAGAATACTGTACTTTTTTTAGTTTAAAAATTCGTAGCTTCTGTAATAAAAATATTAGGGCGGTTTTGTGTTTACAGTCAGTGAATAGAGACCCTAAGAGTTGTTCGTTGAGAATGATGAGGTTGATGAATACATATTGGGGGTGTGGTGAATTTTTTTAAAATTTTCTTTACTAAGAATCTTGTGTTTTTCTTTTAAAAATTCGTAGCGTGTGTAAAAAAATGTTTATAGTGCCTTAGTAGAGACTCTGAGGGTTGTACGTCGTGAGTATTACAGTTGTAAAAAATCTACCGGGGGTGTGGTGAATTTTTTTAAAATATTATTTTCTAATAATCTTGTAATTTTTTCATTTAAAAATTCGTAACTTCTGTAGAACAATTGATAGGGTGGTTCTGTCTTCATAATGCTTTAGTAGAGATTCTAAGGGTCGTTACTTCATGAATATCAAAGTTACATAAAATCTACTGAAGGTGTGGTGAATTTTTGAAAAATGTTCTCTAAGAAACTTGTATTTTTTTCTTTTAAAAATTCGTAGCCTCTATAACAAAATCGGTAAAGCTGTTTTGTCTTTATCGTGCTATAGTAGAGCCTCTGAGGGTTGTATGCCGTGAATATCAAGGTTGCAGAACACCTATGGGGGATGTAGTGAATTTTTGAAAAATGTTCTCTAAAAAACTTGTATCTTTTTCTTTAAAAAATTCCTAGCGTCTATAACAAAATCGGTAGGGCTGTTTTGTCTTTATAGCGCTTTAGCACATGCTCTAGGGGTTATATTTCGTGACCATCAAAGTTGCAGAACACCTATGGTGAATGTAGTGAATTTTTGAAAAATGTTCTTTAAGAAACTTGTATTTTTTTCTTTTAAAAATTCGTAGCGTCTATAACAATATCGGTAGGGCTGTTTTGTCTTTGTCGTGCTTTAGTAGAGGCTCTAAGGGTTGTATGCCGTGAACATCAAGGTTGCAGAGCGCCTATGGGGGATGTAGTGAATTTTTTTAAAATGTTCTCTAAGAAACTTGTATTTTTCTTTTAAAAATTCGTAGCGTCTATAACAAAATCGGTAGGGCTATTTTGGCTTCATGGCGCCTTAGCAGAGGCTCTGAGGGTTGTATGTCATGAATATTAAGATTGCGGAGCGCCTATTAGAGGTGTAGTGAATTTTTGAAAAATGTTCTCTAGGAAACTTGCATTTTTTACTTTAAAAATTCGTAGCGTCTATAACAAAATCCGTAGGGCTGTTTTGTCTTTGTCGTGCTTTAGTAGAGGCTCTGAGGGTTGTATGCCGTGAACATCAAGGTTGCAGAGCGTCTATGGGGGATGTAGTGAATTTTTGAAAAGTGTTCTCTAAGAGACTTGTATCTTTTTCTTTAAAAAATTCGTAGCGTCTATAACAAAATCGGTAGGGCTGTTTTGTCTTTATAGCGCTTTAGCAGATGCTCTAGGGGTTATATTTCGTGACCATCAAAGTTGCAGAACACCCATGGTGAATGTAGTGAATTTTTGAAAAATGTTCTCTAAGAAACTTGTATCTTTTTCTTTCAAAAATTCGTAGCGTCTATAACAAAATCATAGGGCAGTTGTATCTTTACGATGTCTTAGCAGGGGATTTGGGGGTTGTTTTTCGTAAATATCAAGGCTGCGGAAGGACTACGGAGCGTGTGGTGAATTTTTAAAAATTTTCTTCCCTAAAATTCTTGTACTTTTTTCTTTAAAAAATTTTTAGCGTCTGTAAAAAAATTAATATGGCCCTTCTGCCTCTATGATACCTAACCAGAGGCTCTGAGGGTTGTATTCTGTGAATATCAAGGCTGCAGGAAGTTTGGGGGTGTGGCGGATTTAAAAAGTTCTCTAAGAATTTTGTACTTTTTTCCTTTCAAAATTCGTAGCGTCTGTAAAAAAATTGGTAGGGCGGATCTGGCTTTAGAAAGCCTTAATAGAGACTCTGAGAGTCATCTTCGTGAATATTAAGGTTGTGGAAAAGCTACTGGGGATGTAGTGAATGATTACACAATTTTAATCTTGTACTTTTTTATTTTTAAATTCGTAGCACCTTTTAAAAAAGTATCATTGTTGATCCAGATTCCTGAAGATTCCAAACGGGGTGTGTTTTAGTTAAAAAATTCGTAGCCTTTTTGAAAAATATATTAGGGTGGTTTTGTGTCTATAGTTATCTAGTAGAGACTCCAAGAGTTGATAGTCGAGAAAATTGGGGTCTCTAAACGCCTACTGGGGTGCGGTGGATTTTTTAAAGTCTTCTACCCTTAAAATTTTGAACTTTTTTCATTAAATTTTAGATTACACTTTAGATATTTTAAATTTTCTTACTTAAAAAATATTCGGATGTTCTTTTTACGTTTTTCCTTGACTCTCTTTAGGAATATATTTTGAATTCTAAATGATTTTATTTTTGTTACAGATTATGGCTGCCAAATCGGAATAATATGACACTCCAAGTATTTAGTATTGTCTTTTGATATTGTTTAATTTTAATAAAAATAAATGGTATAATAAATCTATTCTATTGCATTGTGTCTTTTATTTCCCTCATAAGATCCTCATATTTGTGGAACTCAAAGGCCTTGAAACAAGTAAGCAGCAAAACTTGTTTATTGACAATGCGGAACAATGTATTTTATTTCATACCAGGAGAACAGAAATGCCGAAGAGGTCTAGAGAAGAATAATTGAAAATTACCTTCTCACATTCCTGCTCTCCTGATTCAAATTTTTGCTCACAGAAAATCAATTTTGCCACCTCTTAATAATCTAGAAAGATACCCTTTCTCATTTCTGCTCTCCTAATACAAAGTTTTGTTCCCTGATACAAATTTTTGTTTTCAGAGAATCAATTTTGCTACCTCGTAATAATATAGAAAAATGCCCTCTCGCATTTCTGCTCTCCTGATACAAAGTTTTGTTTCCTGATACAAATTTCTGTCAGAAAATTAATTTTGTTCATAATAATTTAGAAAAATACCCTCGCGCATTTCTGCTTTCCTGGTACAAATTTTTGCTTTACGAATATCAATTTCTCCATCTATTAATAATTTAGAAAAACACCCTCTCGAATTTCTGCTCTCCTGATATAAAGTTTTGTTTCCTGATACAAATCTCTGTCAGAAAATTAATTTTGTTCATAATAATTTAGAAAAATACCCTCGCGCATTTCTGCTTTCCTGGTACAAATTTTTGCTTTACAAATATAAATTTCTCCACCTATTAATAATTTAGAAAAATACCCTCTCGCATTTCTGCTTTCCTGATACGAATTCTTGCTCACAGAAAATCAATTTTGCTACCTCGTAATAATTTAGAAAAATACTCTTTCGCATTCCTGCTCCCCTGATACAAATGTTTGTTCTCAGAGTATGAATTTTGCTACCTCGTAATAATTTAGAAAAATGCCCTTTCGCATTTCTGCTCTCCTGATACGAATTTTTGCTGACAGAAAATCAATTTTGCCACCTCTGAATAATTTAGAAAAATACCCTTTCTCATTTCTGCTCTCCTGATACAAAGTATTGTTCCCTGATCCAAATTTTTGTTCTCAGAAAATGAATTTTGTTCGTAATAACTTAGAAAAATACCCTCTCGCATTTCTGCTCTCCTGATACAAAGTTTTGTTCCCTGATACAAATTTTTGTCCTCAGAAAATCAATTTTGTTCATAATAATTTAGAAAAATACCCTCGCGCATTTCTGCATTCCTGGTACAAATTTTTGCTTTACGAATATCAATTTCTCCATCTATTAATAATTTAGAAAAACACCCTCTCGAATTTCTGCTCTCCTGATACAAAGTTTTGTTTCCTGATACAAATCTCTGTCAGAAAATTAATTTTGTTCATAATAATTTAGAAAAATACCCTCGCGCATTTCTGCTTTCCTGGTACAAATTTTTGCTTTACGAATATCAATTTCTCCATCTATTAATAATTTAGAAAAACACCCTCTCGCATTTCTGCTCTCCTGATACAAAGTTTTGTTTCCTGATACAAATCTCTGTCAGAAAATTAATTTTGTTCATAATAATTTAGAAAAATACCCTCGCGCATTTCTGCTTTCCTGGTACAAATTTTTGCTTTACGAATATCAATTTCTCCATCTATTAATAATTTAGAAAAACACCCTCTCGCATTTCTGCTCTCCTGATACAAAGTTTTGTTTCCTGATACAAATCTCTGTCAGAAAATTAATTTTGTTCATAATAATTTAGAAAAATACCCTCGCGCATTTCTGCTTTCCTGGTACAAATTTTTGCTTTACGAATATCAATTTCTCCATCTATTAATAATTTAGAAAAACACCCTCTCGCATTTCTGCTCTCCTGATACAAAGTTTTGTTTCCTGATACAAATCTCTATCAGAAAATTAATTTTGTTCATAATAATTTAGAAAAATACCCTCGCGCATTTCTGCTTTCCTGGTACAAATTTTTGCTTTACGAATATCAATTTCTCCATCTATTAATAATTTAGAAAAACACCCTCTCGAATTTCTGCTCTCCTGATATAAAGTTTTGTTTCCTGATACAAATCTCTGTCAGAAAATTAATTTTGTTCATAATAATTTAGAAAAATACCCTCGCGCATTTCTGCTTTCCTGGTACAAATTTTTGCTTTACAAATATAAATTTCTCCACCTATTAATAATTTAGAAAAATACCCTCTCGCATTTCTGCTTTCCTGATACGAATTCTTGCTCACAGAAAATCAATTTTGCTACCTCGTAATAATTTAGAAAAATACTCTTTCGCATTCCTGCTCCCCTGATACAAATGTTTGTTCTCAGAGTATGAATTTTGCTACCTCGTAATAATTTAGAAAAATGCCCTTTCGCATTTCTGCTCTCCTGATACGAATTTTTGCTGACAGAAAATCAATTTTGCCACCTCTGAATAATTTAGAAAAATACCCTTTCTCATTTCTGCTCTCCTGATACAAAGTATTGTTCCCTGATCCAAATTTTTGTTCTCAGAAAATGAATTTTGTTCGTAATAACTTAGAAAAATACCCTCTCGCATTTCTGCTCTCCTGATACAAAGTTTTGTTCCCTGATACAAATTTTTGTCCTCAGAAAATCAATTTTGTTCATAATAATTTAGAAAAATACCCTCGCGCATTTCTGCATTCCTGGTACAAATTTTTGCTTTACGAATATCAATTTCTCCATCTATTAATAATTTAGAAAAACACCCTCTCGCATTTCTGCTCTCCTGACACAAAGTTTTGTTTCCTGATACAAATCTCTGTCAGAAAATTAATTTTGTTCATAATAATTTAGAAAAATACCCTCGCGCATTTCTGCTTTCCTGGTACAAATTTTTGCTTTACGAATATCAATTTCTCCATCTATTAATAATTTAGAAAAACACCCTCTCGAATTTCTGCTCTCCTGATACAAAGTTTTGTCTCCTGATACAAATCTCTGTCAGAAAATCAATTTTGTTCGTAATAACTTAGAAAAATACCCTCGCGCATTTCTGCTTTCCTGGTACAAATTTTTGCTTTACGAATATCAATTTCTCCATCTATTAATAATTTAGAAAAACACCCTCTCGCATTTCTGCTCTCCTGATACAAAGTTTTGTTTCCTGATACAAATCTCTGTCAGAAAATTAATTTTGTTCATAATAATTTAGAAAAATACCCTCGCGCATTTCTGCTTTCCTGGTACAAATTTTTGCTTTACGAATATCAATTTCTCCATCTATTAATAATTTAGAAAAACACCCTCTCGAATTTCTGCTCTCCTGATACAAAGTTTTGTTTCCTGATACAAATCTCTGTCAGAAAATTAATTTTGTTCATAATAATTTAGAAAAATACCCTCGCGCATTTCTGCTTTCCTGGTACAAATTTTTGCTTTACGAATATCAATTTCTCCATCTACTAATAATTTAGAAAAACACCCTCTCGCATTTCTGCTCTCCTGATACAAAGTTTTGTTTCCTAATACAAATCTCTGTCAGAAAATCAATTTTGCTACCTCGTAATAATTTAGAAAAATACCCTCGCGCATTTCTGCTTTCCTGGTACAAATTTTTGCTTTACGAATATCAATTTCTCCATCTATTAATAATTTAGAAAAACACCCTCTCGCATTTCTGCTCTCCTGATACAAAGTTTTGTTTCCTGATACAAGTCTCTGTCAGAAAATTAATTTTGTTCATAATAATTTAGAAAAATACCCTCGCGCATTTCTGCATTCCTGGTACAAATTTTTGCTTTACGAATATCAATTTCTCCATCTATTAATAATTTAGAAAAACACCCTCTCGCATTTCTGCTCTCCTGATACAATGTTTTGTTCCCTGATACGAATTTTTGCTCGCAGAGAATCAATTTTGTTACTTCGCAATAATTTGGAAAAATACCGTCTCGCATTTGTGCTATCCTGATACGAATTTTTGCTCGCAGAGAATCAATTTTGTTACTTCGCAATAGTTTGGAAAAATACCGTCTCGCATTTCTGCTATCCTGATACGAATTTTTGCTCGCAGAGAATGAATTTTGTTACTTCGCAATAATTTGGAAAAATACCGTCTCGCATTTCTGTTCTCCTGATACGAATTTTTTCTCACAGAAAATCAGTTTTGTGAACTTGCAACAATTTAGAAAAATACCGTCTCGCGTTTCTGCTCTCCTGATACGAATTTTTGCTCGCAGAGAATGAATTTTGTTACTTCGCAATAATTTGGAAAAATACCGTCTCGCATTTCTGCTCTCCTGATACGAATTCTTGCTCGCAGAGGATCAATTTTGTTACTTCGCAATAATTTGGAAAAATCCCGTCTCGCATTTCTGTTCTCCTGATACAAATTTTTGCTCGCAGAGAATCAATTTTGTTACTTCGCAATAATTTGGAAAAATACCGTCTCGCATTTCTGCTCTCCTGATACGAATTTTTGCTCGCAGAGAATGAATTTTGTTACTTCGCAATAATTTGGAAAAATACCGTCTCGCATTTCTGCTCTCCTGATACGAAATTTTGCTCGCAGAGAATCAATTTTGTTACTTCGCAATAATTTGGAAAAATAACGTCTCGCATTTCTGCTCTCCTGATACGAATTTTTGCTCGCAGAGAATCAATTTTGTTACTTCGCAATAATTTGGAAAAATACCGTCTCGCATTTCTGCTCTCCTGATACGAATTTTTGCTCGCAGAGAATCAATTTTGTTACTTCGCAACAATTTAGAAAAATACCGTCTCGCGTTTCTACTCTCCTGATACGAATTCTTGCTAGCAGAGAATCAATTTTGTTACTTCGCAATAATTTGGAAAAATACCGTCTCGCATTTCTGCTCTCCTGATACGAATTTTTGTTCGCAGAGAATCAATTTTGTTACTTCGCAATAATTTGGAAAAATACCGTCTCGCATTTCTGCTCTCCTGATACGAATTTTTGCTCGCAGAGAATGAATTTTGTTACTTCGCAATAATTTGGAAAAATACCTTCTCGCATTTCTGCTCTTCTGATACGTATTTTTGCTCACAGAAAATCAGTTTTGTGAACTTGCAACAATTTAGAAAAATACCGTCTCGCGTTTCTGCTCTCCTGATACGAATTTTTGCTCGCAGAGAATGAATTTTGTTACTTCGCAATAATTTGGAAAAATACCGTCTCGCATTTCTGCTCTCCTGATACGAATTCTTGCTCGCAGAGGATCAATTTTGTTACTTCGCAATAATTTGGAAAAATCCCGTCTCGCATTTCTGTTCTCCTGATACAAATTTTTGCTCGCAGAGAATCAATTTTGTTACTTCGCAATAATTTGGAAAAATACCGTCTCGCATTTCTGCTCTCCTGATACGAATTTTTGCTCGCAGAGAATCAATTTTGTTACTTCGCAATAATTTGGAAAAATACCGTCTCGCATTTCTGCTCTCCTGATACGAATTTTTGCTCGCAGAGAATGAATTTTGTTACTTCGCAATAATTTGGAAAAATACCGTCTCGCATTTCTGCTCTCCTGATACGAATTTTTGCTCGCAGAGAATCAATTTTGTTACTTCGCAATAATTTGGAAAAATACCGTCTCGCATTTCTGCTCTCCTGATACGAATTTTTGCTCGCAGAGAATCAATTTTGTTACTTCGCAACAATTTAGAAAAATACCGTCTCGCGTTTCTACTCTCCTGATACGAATTCTTGCTAGCAGAGAATCAATTTTGTTACTTCGCAATAATTTGGAAAAATACCGTCTCGCATTTCTGCTCTCCTGATACGAATTTTTGCTCGCAGAGAATCAATTTTGTTACTTCGCAATAATTTGGAAAAATACCGTCTCGCATTTCTGCTCTCCTGATACGAATTTTTGCTCGCAGAGAATCAATTTTGTTACTTCGCAATAATTTGGAAAAATACCTTCTCGCATTTCTGCTCTTCTGATACGTATTTTTGCTCACAGAAAATCAGTTTTGTGAACTTGCAACAATTTAGAAAAATACCGTCTCGCGTTTCTGCTCTCCTGATACGAATTTTTGCTCGCAGAGAATGAATTTTGTTACTTCGCAATAATTTGGAAAAATACCGTCTCGCATTTCTGTTCTCCTGATACGAATTTTTTCTCACAGAAAATCAGTTTTGTGAACTTGCAACAATTTAGAAAAATACCGTCTCGCGTTTCTGCTCTCCTGATACGAATTTTTGCTCGCAGAGAATGAATTTTGTGACTTCGCAATAATTTGGAAAAATACCGTCTCGCATTTCTGCTCTCCTGATACGAATTTTTTCTCGCAGAGAATCAATTTTGTTACTTCGCAATAGTTTGGAAAAATACCGTCTCGCATTTCTGCTCTCCTGATACGAATTTTTTCTCGCAGAGAATCAATTTTGTTACTTCGCAATAGTTTGGAAAAATACCGTCTCGCATTTCTGCTCTCCTGATACGAATTTTTGCTCGCAGAGAATCAATTTTGTTACTTCGCAATAATTTGGAAAAATACCGTCTCGCATTTCTGCTCTCCTGATACGAATTTTTGCTCGCAGAGAATCAATTTTGTTACTTCGCAATAATTTGGAAAAATACCGTCTCGCATTTCTGCTCTCCTGATACGAATTTTTTCTCGCACAGAATCAATTTTGTTACTTCGCAATAGTTTGGAAAAATACCGTCTCGCATTTCTGCTCTCCTGATACGAATTTTTGCTCGCAGAGAATCAATTTTGTTACTTCGCAATAATTTGGAAAAATACCTTCTCGCATTTCTGCTCTCCTGATATGAATTTTTACTCGCAGAGAATCAGTTTTGTTAACTTGCAACAATTTAGAAAAATACCGTCTCGCGTTTCTGCTCTCCTGATACGAATTTTTGCTCGCAGAGAATCAATTTTGTTACTTCGCAATAATTTGGAAAAATACCGTCTCGCATTTCTGCTCTCCTGATACGAATTTTTTCTCGCAGAGAATCAATTTTGTTACTTCGCAATAGTTTGGAAAAATACCGTCTCGCATTTCTCCTCTCCTGATACGAATTTTTGCTCGCAGAGAATCAATTTTGTTACTCCGCAATAATTTGGAAAAATACCGTCTCGCATTTCTGCTCTCCTGATACGAATTTTTGCTCGCAGAGAATCAATTTTGTTACTTCGCAATAATTTGGAAAAATACCTTCTCGCATTTCTGCTCTCCTGATACGAATTTTTGCTCGCAGAGAATCAATTTTGTTACTTCGCAATAATTTGAAAAAATACCGTGTCGCATTTCTGTTCTCCTGATACGAATTTTTGCTCGCAGAGAATGAATTTTGTTACTTCGCAATAATTTGGAAAAATACCGTCTCGCATTTCTGCTCTCCTGATACGAATTTTTTGCTCGCAGAGAATGAATTTTGTTACTTCGCAATAATTTGGAAAAATACCGTCTCGCATTTCTGCTCTCCTGATACGAATTTTTTCTCGCAGAGAATCAATTTTGTTACTTCGCAATAGTTTGGAAAAATACCGTCTCGCATTTCTCCTCTCCTGATACGAATTTTTGCTCGCAGAGAATCAATTTTGTTACTCCGCAATAATTTGGAAAAATACCGTCTCGCATTTCTGCTCTCCTGATACGAATTTTTGCTCGCAGAGAATCAATTTTGTTACTTCGCAATAATTTGGAAAAATACCGTCTCGCATTTCTCCTCTCCTGATACGAATTTTTGCTCGCAGAGAATCAATTTTGTTACTTCGCAATAATTTGGAAAAATACCTTCTCGCATTTCTGCTCTCCTGATACGAATTTTTGCTCGCAGAGAATCAATTTTGTTACTTCGCAATAATTTGGAAAAATACCGTCTCGCATTTCTGCTCTCCTGATATGAATTTTTGCTCGCAGAGAATCAGTTTTGTTAACTTGCAACAATCTAGAAAAATACCGTCTCGCGTTTCTGCTCTCCTGATACGAATTCTTGCTAGCAGAGAATCAATTTTGTTACTTCGCAATAATTTGGAAAAATACCGTCTCGCATTTCTGCTCTCCTGATACGAATTTTTGCTCGCAGAGAATCAATTTTGTTACTTCGCAAAAATTTGGAAAAATACCGTCTCGCATTTCTACTCTCCAGATACGAATTTTTGCTCGCAGAGAATGAATTTTGTTACTTCGCAATAATTTGGAAAAATACCGTCTCGCATTTCTGCTCTCCTGATACGAATTTTTTGCTCGCAGAGAATGAATTTTGTTACTTCGCAATAATTTGGAAAAATACCGTCTCGCATTTCTGCTCTCCTGATACGAATTTTTTGCTCGCAGAGGATCAATTTTGTTACTTCGCAATAATTTGGAAAAATACCGTCTCGCATTTCTGCTCTCCTGATACGAATTTTTGCTCGCAGAGAATGAATTTTGTTACTTCGCAATAATTTGGAAAAATACCGTCTCGCATTTCTGCTCTCCTGATACGAATTTTTGCTCGCAGAGAATCAATTTTGTTACTTCGCAATAATTTGGAAAAATACCGTCTCGCATTTCTGCTCTCCTGATACGAAATTTTGCTCGCAGAGAATCAATTTTGTTACTTCGCAATAATTTGGAAAAATACCGTCTCGCATTTCTGCTCTCCTGATACGAATTTTTGCTCGCAGAGAATGAATTTTGTTACTTCGAAATAATTTGGAAAAATACCGTCTCGCATTTCTGCTCTCCTGATACGAATTTTTGCTCGCAGAGAATCAATTTTGTTACTTCGCAATAATTTGGAAAAATACCGTCTCGCATTTCTGCTCTCCTGATACGAATTTTTGCTCGCAGAGAATGAATTTTGTTACTTCGCAATAATTTGGAAAAATACCGTCTCGCATTTCTGCTCTCCTGATACGAATTTTTGATCGCAGAGAATGAATTTTGTTACTTCGCAATAATTTGGAAAAATACCGTCTCGCATTTCTGCTCTCCTGATACGAATTTTTGCTCGCAGAGAATCAATTTTGTTACTTCGCAATAATTTGAAAAAATACCGTCTCGCATTTCTGCTCTCCTGATACGAATTTTTGCTCGCAGAGAATGAATTTTATTACTTCGCAATAATTTGGAAAAATACCGTCTCGCATTTCTGCTCTCCTGATACGAATTTTTGCTCGCAGAGAATGAATTTTGTTACTTCGCAATAATTTGGAAAAATACCGTCTCGCATTTCTGCTCTCCTGATACGAATTTTTGCTCGCAGAGAATCAATTTTGTTACTTCGCAATAATTTGGAAAAATACCGTCTCGCATTTCTGCTCTCCTGATACGAAATTTTGCTCGCAGAGAATCAATTTTGTTACTTCGCAATAATTTGGAAAAATACCGTCTCGCATTTCTGCTCTCCTGATGCGAATTTTTGCTCGCAGAGAATCAATTTTGTTACTTCGCAATAATTTGGAAAAATACCGTCTCGCATTTCTGCTCTCCTGATACGAATTTTTGCTCGCAGAGAATCAATTTTGTTACTTCGCAATAATTTGGAAAAATACCGTCTCGCATTTCTGCTCTCCTGATACGAATTTTTGCTCACAGAGAATGAATTTTATTACTTCGCAATAATTTGGAAAAATACCGTCTCGCATTTCTGCTCTCCTGATACGAATTTTTGCTCGCAGAGAATGAATTTTGTTACTTCGCAATAATTTGGAAAAATACCGTCTCGCATTTCTGCTCTCCTGATACGAATTTTTGCTCGCAGAGAATGAATTTTGTTACTTCGCAATAATTTGGAAAAATACCGTCTCGCATTTCTGCTCTCCTGATACGAATTTTTGCTCGCAGAGAATGAATTTTGTTACTTCGCAATAATTTGGAAAAATACCGTCTCGCATTTCTGCTCTCCTGATACGAATTTTTGCTCGCAGAGAATCAATTTTGTTCGCAATAATTTGGAAAAATACCGTCTCGCAGTTCTGCTCTCCTGATACGAATTTTTGCTCGTAGAGAATGAATTTTATTACTTCGCAATAATTTGGAAAAATACCGTCTCGCATTTCTGCTCTCCTGATACGAATTTTTGCTCGCAGAGAATGAATTTTGTTACTTCGCAATAATTTGGAAAAATACCGTCTCGCATTTCTGCTCTCCTGATACGAATTTTTGCTCGCAGAGAATCAATTTTGTTACTTCGCAATAATTTGGAAAAATACCGTCTCGCATTTCTGCTCTCCTGATACGAAATTTTGCTCGCAGAGAATCAATTTTGTTACTTCGCAATAATTTGGAAAAATACCGTCTCGCATTTCTGCTCTCCTGATACGAATTTTTGCTCGCAGAGAATCAATTTTGTTACTTCGCAATAATTTGGAAAAATACCGTCTCGCATTTCTGCTCTCCTGATACGAAATTTTGCTCGCAGAGAATCAATTTTGTTACTTCGCAATAATTTGGAAAAATACCGTCTCGCATTTCTGCTCTCCTGATACGAAATTTTGCTCGCAGAGAATCAATTTTGTTACTTCGCAATAATTTGGAAAAATACCGTCTCGCATTTCTGCTCTCCTGATACGAATTTTTGCTCGCAGAGAATCAATTTTGTTACTTCGCAATAATTTGGAAAAATACCGTCTCGCATTTCTGCTCTCCTGATACGAAATTTTGCTCGCAGAGAATCAATTTTGTTACTTCGCAATAATTTGGAAAAATACCGTCTCGCATTTCTGCTCTCCTGATACGAATTTTTGCTCGCAGAGAATGAATTTTGTTACTTCGCAATAATTTGGAAAAATACCGTCTCGCATTTCTGCTCTCCTGATACGAATTTTTGCTCGCAGAGAATCAATTTTGTTACTTCGCAATAATTTGGAAAAATACCGTCTCGCATTTCTGCTCTCCTGATACGAATTTTTGCTCGCAGAGAATGAATTTTGTTACTTCGCAATAATTTGGAAAAATACCGTCTCGCATTTCTGCTCTCCTGATACGAATTTTTGCTCGCAGAGAATGAATTTTATTACTTCGCAATAATTTGGAAAAATACCGTCTCGCATTTCTGCTCTCCTGATACGAATTTTTGCTCGCAGAGAATGAATTTTGTTACTTCGCAATAATTTGGAAAAATACCGTCTCGCATTTCTGCTCTCCTGATACGAATTTTTGCTCGCAGAGAATGAATTTTGTTACTTCGCAATAATTTGGAAAAATACCGTCTCGCATTTCTGCTCTCCTGATACGAATTTTTGCTCGCAGAGAATCAATTTTGTTACTTCGCAATAATTTGGAAAAATACCGTCTCGCAGTTCTGCTCTCCTGATACGAATTTTTGCTCGTAGAGAATGAATTTTATTACTTCGCAATAATTTGGAAAAATACCGTCTCGCATTTCTGCTCTCCTGATACGAATTTTTGCTCGCAGAGAATGAATTTTGTTACTTCGCAATTATTTGGAAAAATACCGTCTCGCATTTCTGCTTTCCTAATACGAATTTTTGCTCGCAGAGAATCAGTTTTGTTGCCTCGCAATAATTCAGAAAAATACCCTCTCGCGTTTCTGCTCTCCTGATGCAATTTCTTGCTAAGAGATCTTCGCCGTGTGTTCCTGATAATTGCTAAAAATACGTCCTTGCTCCCACGTTATTCTAATGCTTTAAATATAAGTATATTTGATTAATTTTGTTGACTGAGTCAGGAGAAATAAAATGAATTGTAGCATCAAGTACATTTATTATTTTGAAAACATACATATTTACACAGGCTATCCTGTGTATATACTGGCTACCCAGATTTACACAATTATTTAATATATTAGACATAAAATATTAAGTAAGATATATATATATATATATATATATATATATATATATATATATATATATATATATATATATATATATATATATATATATATATAATATTAGAGTCAAAAAATCCTTTTATCTATTTCCATAAACGATTATTTAGATACACCAAATAATCGTTTATGGAAATACATATATACGACGCAAGTTGCCGCTTGAGGCTCAGTTGTGCAGCTAGTCTTGTTTCTTCTACACTGATGTTGTTTGAACATCATCTGAAAATAAATAAAATAACATAAATCCACTGTTTTTTTTAAATATTATATTAAACTTAATAGATCGAATCTTGTTTAATTTCCAATTATGTTCTCTGTTCTCAATTTTTACGTTTATTAACATAATTTCTTGATAAACATAATGGAGTGGCATAATTTTTATGATAAAGACTTAAAAGCAACCGAATATTGAAAAACAAGTGATACAAAAACAAGTCTTACGATACTAGTAACAAATATAAGAAATTGTTTTCTGTTTGACGTTGTTTTTGTTACTGAAAAACGAACTCAAATGTTTTATTCGAGAGTAGAATTATGTTCCAAGTTATCTTAAATGTAATAAATTAATGTTACCGGTGATTGAACAAATTAAAAAAAATACATTAAAATTTCGGGAGGGACATCAACGCAACGTGCACAACCCCCGTCTCGTAACTACCCTGCAACTTGTGGCGAAAACCCCTAAAAACGTCGAACGAACGCACCCCAATAATAAAAGTGCTCTGCAAATAATTCTGTAAATAAATGTAACAAGTAAACCAAATGTAATTCCGAATGCAACCTTTGCGCGTGTCCACGCCCCCACCCCCGCCGCGAATTCCCTACAGGGCAGCCCTCAGTACAACCGTGGACGTCGCGCAGCCAGGCAGCCCGCGGCTTTCCGCGACAGTTTTCCCGATTTTCCGGCGCCCGTCGCTAGCGACTTGCTGGCCAGTTAACTCTCGGTCGGCAGGTGGTGGTGTTAGTATCTTGTGCTAATCGAATCTCCGCGTTCTACAGGGTGTACGTTGTACCACGGACTGGTCAAGATACCGTGTGATTGTGAGTATATCCCCCCCCGGTGTGTGTCAGAGAAGTTATGTAAGTAGATGTGAGATGTTTCTAGCAGTTAAAAATGATCTAAACTCGATCGATTGAAAATGATACAATAAAAAATAATTGACAGCATTAAAAAATAATTTACTACTATAATGTAAGGGATGTTTCATGATGTGTGGGACAACTTCAAGAGAATCTCGAAAAAATTGTAAAAGTCTATAAAAGTGTGCCCAAACTCCTTTTATTTTCCAGAGACTATGTTAAAAGTGTGTACAAATATATTGTTTTTTTATATATCTTATATATCAGAAAATTAAGAATAACACCCACAAATTTGGGACAGATAATTTCAAATAGGGCATTACTATTTTTTTTTTATTTAATACAACGACATCGAACCCTCCAACTCCACCGCTGGCTGGATGCAAGGATTGATACTTTCATAAAGTGTGGCAACTTGGACGATATAAAAAATCGATTTAACTTAAAATTTTTACCACTTAGTATCTCAAAAAAAAAAGGATTTTAGAGGTATGTTCGTAGGAATTTTTAATTTTTTTGAGGCCCTCCTGTATAGCAGGCATTGTAGAAAATATCTTAACATAAAATATTACATGTATATACGAATAATGAATATTTACGCTACCTACTGTAGCCAGTCGACTCAGGTAATAAAAATAAAGAGAATTGTCCCAACGATGTGGGATTGGAAGTGATTCCTAGAGGACCAATAACCTCGCGAATGTGTTCCATGGGGCAACATAAATAACTGCGATATAGTTCACCTTATCGTACATACTTGGCATACAATTCTGTCAATAATTCAGTCCGAATTCACGACAACCGTTCGAACAACCCCCTACAGGAATGTGCCCGGATTTTTGACGCGAACCAACCCTCCATCCATTAGTCGAAATACAGACGCAACCCTCACCGCCCCCCTTCCACTAATAACTTAACATCGACGCGTAACGCAACCCCCGAAACCTCACCTTTAAGCTAGAGCTTTTCCAGGAATTCTCCGGAAGTAACCCAGCCGAACGCCTTCTTCGAAACCATCAGTTTTGGGAAACGGTCGAGGGGGGGGGGGCGTGTGTTCGCGACTCGGGGAATATTCGAGCGATTTTCCGGCCGCCGAATCCGGCATCCCGGATTTGTTTCGCGTGTACAGGACACGCAGAGACGAATGATATCACGAGCGGTGGAAATTCGGAAAAAAAAAGAGCGCAAACGAACGAAGGAATACGTCTATAAGCCACCTGCGAGATATCCGAGAATACTTTCGAATTCCGAACGTTTTCTATTCGGAAATTTTCTAGATGAAATAATCTTAACCGAGTTAATTTATTTCACAACCTAATGTGTCTTATTTTTTAGGAAAAAAAATGATTGATATCAGATTAAAATTAATAAAGTTCTAAGGGTGTTAAATTTCCAACTTAGATTCGTTATAACATTTCTCACTAGCGAGAAATATATTTATTTCCCCACTAGTGAGAAATCACATATTTCCTCACTAGTAAGAAATTATATATTTCTCACTAGTTCATTTTATTATTGCCTGTATTTCAAGAGAAAACGAAAGCGATTCGTTACTTTTTTCTAAATGGTACGTCCCCGCAAAACTAGTTAGTTACATAATTGCTTCAAGTATATAACTTGCAAAAGACGATTCGCTTGGACTGAATCGAAGACCACTTCCAATTATTCAATTCGTCTGTGTATATAGGGTATCTCGATAAGGACGCTCGATTTTTAAACGTAAATAAAACAAGTTTGTAACAATACATTTTTTGATTTGAAGGGATATTTTATGGCATTAAGCATGTAATATAACGTTGTTCAAGTTTTCGCCCTGGCTTTGCTTGATGGCACGTATTCGGGAGGTTCAATTTTCGATGACTTTGTCATCGAACTTTGAGGGTATCAATTGTTTGCGGTTTATTCGCATAGACCTGCGATTTAAGACAAATGTTGCTTTAATAACATGGCCGCTATAGCCTAACAAAATTCGAGCGTCCCTATTGAAAGACCCTATATATGGAAATAGTCAATTAGTGTTACCGATCGCCTCGTCTGCATAAATTATGTACGCTTCTACAGGTGGCGTCTTGTAACATCGTCGTCGCCGACTCCGGGAGATCCCCGGAATCTCGACTAATGGCGCATTTAAATTCAAATATTTAACGAAAATTCAATCGGATCCGGCCTTTCCCTTAGGGCGACGAGATTCCAGAAACAATGCCTTTTTGATTCGGGGCCATGTCATGTTATAATCCAGTGAGGAAAGATGACAAAAAGAGCGATAAACTTAGAACGTCGATATCGTTCTCATAAAAACGTCGATTCACTTGAAAGAAAGTAAAATAACTTCAATTTTACAAAAACTTCAAAGACTTTAATGAAAGACTGAAATAATTCCCCCATATTTGAGAAAAATGAGTATAGCAAATTCAATACAGAGTGTTACATTTAAAAGTTATCGACACTTTTATTCCAATTAAAAAAAATGACACTATTACATGGCCTAGTTAGACACTTAAAATAGGAAACTTCTGCTATAAGCTTATAATAAATGGGGCATAAATAAGAGCGGTTCCCGAAAATTCCCATTACATCATACGTTTGTGGGCGAGACTCGAGTCTAATCTAAAAGTTTTCGAATAAATACCTACGCCGAGACGATGATCCCCCTGCTTTATGGGGCAGTTTTTGGCCGGGGTTTACGAGGGTGAGAATGGGCCTCCGGCGTTGTTAACTACCCCATGAGCGCGTTTATCGCACGATTTCGTTGAGGTAGGTTAGCAAGTTGGTCCTTTAGTTCTCAAGCTGAAATTCTATACGGACCATCGCGTATTGGGAGATATAAAAATTGCGAGACTGGAATTTTGCTGTAAGTATAAGTTTTCATGGGCTGTCATATACGTTAAAAGGGTCCTTTTAATGTAATATTAATAGACCTGCACATGATTATGTGGCATCAAACACGAGCTTCCTTATTAAAACTCGTAAATAACATTTATCTACGGACGGACACCCAGTGTGGATAATTTAGGAATGTTAAATTTAAATTCATTTTAGACGTTTTAAACGTTCTTTGTATTCTTGGAGACTTTATTAATTGCACAATTACACTCTGATGCATAAAAATTAAGTAAAAAACCACATTAACCTACATTTTTATGTTAAATGAGCTTTGTTATTTTCGTATATGTATATATTTTTTGTAGTTTATCTGATTTAAACAAAATTTCTGTATGCATTTTGTCCTTTGTCAAATTTTTATTTTGTAATAAGATTCAAATATACGAAACGGGTGAGATGCCGGCGGATTATAAGAGGAACATGATCGTTACTATACCGAAAAATAGAGGAGCCGACAAATGCGAGAACTTTAGAACGATTAGCCTAACTTCCCACGCGTCAAAAATCTTAACCAGAATAGCGCAGAAGAGGATGGAAAATAGAGCGGAGGAAATACTAGGAGAAGATTAATTCGGGTTTAGGCGAAATAGGGGAACTCGCGAAGCTATTCTGGCGCTAAGAGTAATGTTAGAGAAAATAATAGAAAAAGGAAAGAACGCTTATATAGGATTTGTAGATTTAGAAAAATCTTTTGATAAGGTAAGATGGGAAAAAATGTTCGAGATACTAAAGAGCGCGGGAATGAAGTATAGAGATAGGAGAGTAGTACATAATCTGTACAAAGAGCAAAATGCTGTTATAGAAGTAGAAGGGGAAAGAAGGGAAGTAGGTATTAGGAAAGGAGTAAGACAAGGATGTACGCTATCACCACTAATTTTTAATCTGTACATCGAAGAGGCGATTAATGTGGTAAAAGATAGAGGATTTCGGGATTAAAGTACAGGGACAGAAACTAAAAATGCTGAGATTCGCGGATGATATAGCAGTATTAGCATCTAGTAAGGAGGAATTAGAATCAGCGTTGAACGAAATGGAGGCAGTGTTGACAGAGGAATACGGAATGAGGGTGAATAAAAACAAAACTAAAGTGTTAGTGTGCAGAGGGCGCGAGAGCAGAGCAAAAACGAAAGTACAAATTAATAATGAAAGATTGGAGGAAGTTATAGACTTCACTTATTTAGGAAGTAAAATAAATTGGGATGGAAGAAGCGATAAAGATATAAAACAAAGAATAGCGCAGGGTCGAATAGCTTTTAACAAAAAGAAAGAACTTTTATGCTCGGGGGTAATAAACTTAGAAACATGGAAGAGATTTTTGAAAACGTATGTATGGAGTACGCCACTATACGGTTGCGAAACCTGGACGGTAGGGGAAGCAAGTAGGAAGAAATTAGACGCTTTTGAGATGTGGTGTTACCGAAGAATGATGAAAATACCGTGGACTGATAGGGTTAGAAACGAAGAAGTATTGGAGAAAGTCGGCGAGAAAAGAAGTATGTGGAAAAACATAAAGAAGAGAAGAGATAGAATGATAGGCCACTTGCTGAGACATGGGGGAATAGTCCGCGATATTTTGGAGGCATAAATAGGAGCGAACAAAGGCAGAGGTAGGCCTAGATTAGACTACTGCTCGCAAATAGTAAGGGATGTAGGTTGTAGCACAATTAGCGAAATGCGTAGGTTAGCACAAGATAGGAGAAGCTGGAGGTTAGGGTTAGCGTCCAACCAGTCTTAGGACTGATGACCTCATGATGATGAATAAGATTCAAATATACTCACAAGGGTAAAAAATATGAGGTCTTTCTAAAAATTTAAATTTCTTGTCGTACTATATGTAAAAAATATGTGGTCGATTTTATCTTTACAGTGACTTAGAAAATACTCTCAGGGATGTCTGTGGTGAGCACTGGCATCGGGCCAAACTTTCTGGGGGAGTGGTGATCTTTTCTTCAGTTTTAGCCTTTATTTATTTTAGCAATTCATTTTTTGAATAAAAAATTCATAGCATCTTTGAGAAAGTTATTTGATGCATTCTGTCTTTAGTGTGACATAGTATATACTCTAGGGGATGTTCGTGGTGAATATTAAGGTGGCTTAATGGCTATTGGGGCAGTGGTATTTTTTTTTTCATTTTTATTGTCTATAAATATTTTGATTTTTAGTAAAAAATTCGTAGCATCTCTGAGACAATTATTTGAAGGGGTTTTACCTTTAGGGTAATTTAATAAAGACTCTAAGAGACGTTTATGTTAAGTATTGGAGAAGCGTATGACCTACCGAGGAAGTAGAGATTTTTTAATTTTCATCTCTAAAAATCTTGTACATTTTTTAGAAAACAATTCGTAGCATCACTGAAAAAATTAATCTAGGAATTTAATTTTGTCTTTAGCGTAACTTATTAGAAACTCTAAGAAATATATGTAATTAATATTGAGGTAGTATAGGGCCTACTGGCGAGTGGTAATTTTTTTTTTTTTTTTCAATTTTTGTCCCTAAAATATTGTACTTATTAAGTAAAAAAAATCGTGGCTTTTCTGAGACAACTATTTAAGAGGTTTTGCTTGAAAGCGACTTAATAGAGGTTTTAAGGAATGTTTGTGATGAATATTGATAAGGTTTAAAGCCTACTGGGGGTGTGGTCATTTAAAAAAAAATGTTTATCTCTGAAAATGTTGTACTTTCTCAGTAAAAAATTCATAATATTTTCGAGAACGAACATTTTAGTTTAAAGTAACTTAGTAAAGCCTCTAAAGGATACCCTTGATGGATATTGAGGTGGCATAAGATGTACCGAGGGAGTGGTGAATTTTTTGCTATTTTTGTCTTTAAAAATCTTGTACTTTATTCTTAATAAAAAATTGTAGTGCGTGTAAAAAATATTTCGACAGTTTTATCTTTACATCCACTTAATAGAGACACTAAAGGATGCTTATGATGATTTTTCATTTTCTGAGACATGTTACAATTTTTTTATATATAATAAAAAAAGTATAAGACTTTTAGGGATGAAAATTGAAAAAAATTCACCACTGCCCCAGTAGACCTTATGCACACTAATACTAATTGCAGCTTTTCCTCAAAGTCTCTACTAAGGTATTTCAGAGAGAAAACTCCTCAAGAAATTTTCTGAGAGATGCTACGAATTTTTTACGTAAAAAAGTAGAGGATGTTTAGAGATCAAAATCGAAAAAAAAAAAATCATCACTCCCCCAGTAGGCTTTCAACCACTTCTATATTACTTACAGATATTCCTTAGAGCCTTTATTAAATTACTGCAAAGGTAAAACTCCTGAATGCATTTTGTAAATGATGATACGAATTTCCTACTAAAAAAGTACAAAATTTTTAGAGATGAAAATGAAAAAAAAATCACTACACCCCCGGTAAGCATCACACCACCTCGAAATCAATTAGAGATATTCTTTAGAGCCTTTACTAAGCTATTCTAAAGGAAAAACTTCTGAATTCACTTTCTAAGAGATGCTACGAATTTTTTACTGAAAAAGTGCAAGATTTTTAGAGATCAAAATCGAAAAAAAAATCATCACTCCCCCAGTAGACCTTCAACCACTTCAGTATTACTTACAGATACTCCTTAGAGTCTTTGCTAAATTACTGCAAAGGTAGAACTCCTGAATGCATTTTCTTAAAGATGATACGAATTTCCTACTAAAAAGTACAACATTTTTAGAGATGAAAATGTAAAATAAGTCACTACACTCCCCGGTAAACATTACACCATCTCAATATTAATTTTAGATATTGCTTGGAGTCCCTACTAAGTTATTCTAAGGGCAAATCTATTACATTCATTTTCTAAGAGATGATACGAATTTTTTACTAAAAAAATACTAGATTTTTAGAAATCAAAATCTAAAGAAAATTCACCGCTCCCCCAATAGACCTTGCACCACATCAATATTAATCACAGGTATTTATTAGCGTCTTCCCCAAGTTTCTGTAGAGGCAAAACTTCTGAACTAATTTTTTGAAAGACACTACGAATTTTTTACTCAAAATAGGACAATATTCTTAGAGACGAAAATCGAAGAAAATATCACTACTCCTCCAGTAGACCTGATATCACCTCAATATTAATTACATATATTCCTTAGAGTATCTACCAAGTTATTTTAAGGGCAACACTCCTGAGTTGATTTTCTGAGAGATGCTATGAATTTTTTACTAAAAAAAGTTTAGTAAAAAAGGGATCATACTTCAAAAGAAAAATTCGCCACTCCTCCAGTAGGCCTTACACCACCACGATATTAATCGCAAGTATTGCTTAGAGTTTCTGTTAATTTACTTTAGAGGCAAAACTGCTAAATTGATTTTGTGAAAAATACTACGAAATTTTTACAAAAATAGTACAAGATTTTTTGAGATTAAGATCGAAAAAAAATCCCTACTATTTCAGTAGGCCTTATGCCACTTTAATATTATTTACAGTTATCCCCCAGGGTCTCTACTAACTTTTTCTCCTAACTTTTTCTTCTAACTTAAAACTCCTGAATTGATTTTATGGGAGACGCTACGAATTTTTTACTAAAAAAAGTACAAGATTTTTTAAGACTAAAAGGAAAAAAATCACCACTTCCCAGTAGGCCTTACATCATTTTAAAAAACAATGAAAATTGCATTAACGGTAAAAAATTGGAAAAAATACTTTACAAGTAACATAATACAGGGTGTTCGACTTAAGAAAGGCCGAGACTGATAAACGTTGCGTCATCGCTAAGTCTAGAATTAATCCTTTGTGACAACTTTTGCGTCGTGATTATATACGGCATTTCTTCTAATAAAAGCAAGATTCACGCCCGACAGAAAACGAGGATAATTTGTTTGGCGCTTTGTCCTTGCTACAACTCGATGAACCACCCCCGCGCCTCCCCCGGGTTAACTTGTAAGAACTTAACGACGTTTGTATCGTCGCTCCCGCGTTACCCGACCATTTTGTCGAATAATTTAAAACAATATCCCCTCGAAATCGTCTTAATCCTCCCAGGAGTCGACTGCGAGAATACATAATAAACGAAATTAGAGACCTTTTCGGCGGCTAATAGAATAGCGGCGACGGCAGCGAGCACGGCGACGAATTATAAAAAAATAATCGTCGTCGCTGTAATTTTCGATCCCCGAACTTGTCGTACTTGAAAAGAGACAGGAGGCCTCTTTCGTCAATTCTTACACGATGTGTTTGATGTGTATGTACACGTGTTGAAAAGTTTGTTCGTCCATACATTTCTTTTCTTGTGTATTAGAGTATTCCTTAATACTCGTTATTGTATAGGGTATGTCAGTTTGAACTATAGGATTTGAATTGCCCGCCATTTGTGTTCTGTTAAAGATAGGGCGTCAATATTTAACGATTATCATCTACAACAGTTCGCGATCAACAGTACGACAACGAATAGTTTGTGTACAACTATTTTATGAAAGTGAGCGATCATTAGGAAAAATTCGCACAAAATTACTACAAAATGAAGCGCATACAGAGTTGATAGTTCGTAATTTAATCAATAAAATTGAAGAAGCGAGTTCTGTTATTGATAAGGAAACACTAAAACGTCCTCGTCGTGGTCAGTCAGATAGAAATATAGCTGCAGTGAGAGAAAGTGCACAGGAGTATCCAAACGCATCAATTCGACGCCGTGCACAATTGAATCTGTCAAGAGCCACCACGCATCGTATTTTAAAGAAAAATCGGTGGTGCAACTGAGGTAGATATCTCTACGGCATTCGTGAATCTGCTTCAAACAAACGGCCCTGCCACTGACGAGGCATCCAACTGGGCATCCCTCAACCAAACAGCTTAGTTTTTAGATCGTTGACTCCAAAAAAACGATCACGGTTTTCACCCTTTCCGCGAATTCTAAATGGCGTAGCGATATTGGCGGCTCGCAATAATCACCGTAATAAACTCTATCTAAATCGAGTGCCATTTGTTAGCGAGCATGTTTGAATCGTAGGAGGCGAGTAGGTATAACATGTGTATCTCGTTGGTTCGTAATGAACGGTAATAAATGTACCACTAATCAACCGGCTGGTTGATCGACAATAAATTCGCGTCTATCTACGTGGACCGGTTGCCTATGCAAATAACGGGTTCGGCGAGACGTACACTGAGAGAATGGTTTGTTTAGCGTTAAAGAATTATGTTTACAAATAAACGGTGAGAAATATTAGTCCCGATTAAAAAAGAATAATTGGTTCGTATGGTAGAAGTTAATGGCGTTCACCAAACTATGAAATTAGGCCTTAAATCTTTTGGGACGTTCATTTCGAGTAATTGAATGGGAAGATATCGAACCAGTATAAAAAACTTTGACATTTTAGACACTTCTAAAGAACGAAGAACTTGAAGGATTTAGTAAATTTTCATGTTAATTTTGTTGATTATATTTTCCTGCTGTCACAGTACCATCTACGAAGATCATAACCCCCAGATCATAAAAGACGCAGGTAACTTCCCTTTCCTAACCAAACAGTGAGGATGAAGTTTCCTGTGGGGTTCTTAGCACACGTTTTCTGGTGTCACCCAAACAGATTTCAAAACTTGGTCACTACAAATTACCTGGTGCCATTGTTGTAATGCCCAGTGCCTATGTTCTCTGGCCCATCGTAACCGATTGATTTTCTATAATTTAGTTAATATCGGTTTTTCTTTTGCCTGAAGGAGACACCGGTAAGTTCAAAAGTAAAATGTAAATAAACAAACTTTTCTTGTAAAACCTCGCAGAATTTATAACCTATTTTCGTTAATGATCGTTTGGTTATGCATACAGAAATAGGTTTTCCAATGGCTTGCCTCCATAGTGCTATAATTTCTTTTGCACTGGATCGTCGGTTTGTTGTTACGATTCTCTTCAGAGCATGTTGATTTAAGCGTGAATTCTGGGATAGTCGACCAATGTTCTTCCTTTAGGCTGTGCATCCAGTATTTTTATACAAGTTGATAATGCCTGAATACTGTAGAATTCATAATTCACTGACTCACCATAGCGTAGTAATTTTTCATCGCATTTAAGTTAAAAGTTTCTGTTACCAATATTATCTTTAATAAAATGCTTTCGAGAGTGCTATTATTTTTATTTAAATATATTAGTTATAAAATTAGGCTTGCCCAAACTATTATGAGCCTGAGCTCGTAGGTACTTATTATATTTTATTAAATTGTGAATTGTATTCTATTATGATCAAAGTAAACCTTTCTTCTATATATATAAAGACGTCTCTACCTATTCGACTAATCTAAATTCAATTTTTTTTTTATTTAAGAGACAGAGCAATTGATCAAGAAAGTCTGGTTTCCTACGGCCCTATCAACTACGTCATTAATAACCAATTAACCACAGCATATAATTTTGAGTGAGCGTAAAAACGGGTATTTATTAACAAATCTACCTAATAAAAAAATTGAATTTCATTAATGATGAAATAAACGAATGAAATTTTTCCAAATATTTTTGTTTAAATGACAAGTCAGTGCCTGTTTAGCAAACCAAATTGTGTCGCAAATAAATGAAATATCCCGTTTGCAAGCCGAGGCAATTTAAAATTGAAACGATTTGATTTCAATTATGTAAATCCCCGGTGATTCCTATAGCCGCAGGACAAAAATTTCGGCTACTAACCCGTCTATTGAAAAACGATTTTTTTTTTAATTAGTACAGGAGAGATATACAATGCGTTCAGGAGTTTCCGTTACTGTATCTCCGTTATTTAAGAAGGTATAATACAAAACCTCTCTGATGGTTACAACCCGCAAACAACCATTCCCTTTAATTTGTTTTAGCAACAAATCTGTAGCGCGTGTAAACAATATTTTGGGGTCCTGCCATTACATTGGTTTCGCGGAGGATTTAAGTTTATATTTAAGGAAGATTTAAGGACGTTTATAGTTGATTCGATTTGTGGGAAAAGTAAAAAAAAAATCATTTTGATAATGATTATGGATTGTTTAGAAGCAGTAAACGTGTTCCATAAATTCTTTTCAAAGCTTTGAGCATTTGGAAGCTCTGGGATACATAAAAATTACGCTCGACATTAGTCGTTTTATCAAAATTTGTAAATAAACCGGAGATTTTCTAAAAAACCGTAAAACGTAATTTTTCTCAATTTTTTCAAATTAATGCGAAGGACGAAAAAAAATTGTTTTTCTAAAAATGATGGTAGGTCATTTTAGGCTTTTTTTTTAAGTTTTTAAATCCGCCCCTTGATTTACTGTACGATTATTAGTTGCTGAGATATCGATGATCAAAGACAAAAGGATCAAATTGATTTGAAAGCTAACTATCCAATGCATTGGTTTAACTAAGAAAAATTTTCCCGTCCGTGAACCAAAAATAAAAAAAAATTGGAAAATTTTTGTCTGGCGCTATCTATCTATACTTACTAACCGGTTGTTTTCGTGTGTGTGTCACGAAATTTTTAGGTCGATGTACGAAATGCTTTTCGTTCGAATTTCGGCATTTTGAAAGAATCAATATAGTACATCAACCCTTGCGAGCAACGTGGTAACTTTTATTTTTTGATTCAAAGTCTCTAGAGGCATGCTCCGGAGGTGCCTTCGATATGAGCGAGGGTGGGGGTGGGGGGGCGCAATATTATTGCGATTTGCTTACTCTTTTCTTATGATTGTGCGATAACTGTAGCTTAAAAAATTTTTGTCAAAAGATCTCAAAACTAGAAACTTAAAGCTTCAAAATCCTTCTCTTTTAATCTTCATACGATCATTTTTGACTGAGATACAGCGTTTCAAAAATCACTAAAAAATTTAGGAAACTTTTTTGTTCCCTTAATTTTTTCCAGCAGTGTATTATCATATACGACACAAAAAACGTCAATTAAAAAAATATCGATCAAATCCCGCACGAGTTGAAAACGTTCGAGGACGCTATAGAGCTCCTACTTCGTCGTTTTCGGGCAATTTCATTAAAACGGCCCTTGCGACGCTCACGCCTCATTTAACGCCATCGAAGCCGGCCTATTTAGATTATTTTTGCCCGGTTTATTTTCCGGGACATTTGTCATAATTCCCCGCCGCGGGCGGTGCCGCCCGCTCCAAAGGCCACACATAGCCATTAATTACCAGGGCCACAAATCTAAATGACGTGTTATCAACGCTTGAATGCGACGTCGCTGTTCCGGGCCGCAATAAAAAAAGTGCACCTCAAGAGGGAGAGTGATTTAATGTACAAAGAGCTTTTCACCGGCCCCCTTTTCTTCGCCAAAAAAGGAATATTGATTGTGTTCGTTGGCTGTCGGCTTTTTATCCCCGCTACTCGCCGTTAAAATGCCCAGAGAACAACGGGCCGGAGATCGGGCCCTTTTTCGGTGGACGTTCGCGAGATTGCCGACACGAAATAAAAATAACGTCACGTATTTCTCAAACTGCGGCGCTAAGAAAATACATGCGGATGATTCCCACCGTTAAGGTTGGAGAGCCCGGCGACAAGGTGTATACAGGGAGATCCGATTCGAGTGAACGCGGCGTTCTCAAAAGATTTTTCATGTGCCGGTTTCATGTTGCGTGACGCCTACTAACATTTCCAAGTCATAGGTTCATATCGGCAGATCAGATAAGATAAATCTAAACACCGATAATAAATTTTCAACAATAACTAAAAGAATCGAAAAACACATTTTATGAGGAGCACTATATACATATATATTATGAACCTTGGCAACACTAAGTGTTGTCAGACACCACCTGATGTTTTCACTGAAAAGTTTGTGAAATTTTTGACCGCAACTTTCTTCAGAACATTTTATCGTTAAATATCGTTAATAGTAAACGTGATTTGTGTTGTTTACAGTGATTTGAAAATTGTGTCTCAGCGAAAAAATGGAATTAAATCGTGAACATTTTCGACGTGGATTATCAAGACAAGAGTGCATCGGTCAACTTACTTTCACTTTTGGCTATAAAGCCCCATCCTTTGCCACCGTGAGACGCTGGTATAACGAGGTTAATCTTGGCCGCCATTCGCTCACCGACGAAAGTCGTGAAGGTTGCCCAAAATCAGTTGTGCCAGAAAACATTGATGCCGTGCAAAAACTGATAATGCAAAATGTGACACACTGTGAGATTGAGGCAACCTTAGGCATTAGTTCGACTAGCATATATAAAATATTGTATGATCATTTAGCTGTAAAAAATGTTTGTTCTCGGTTGATCCTACATAATTTGAAAAAATCTCAAAAAGATGCTCGTGCAAACAATGACGGTGCTTTAAAAGACGTATATAACATTGTAACAGGTGACGAAACATGGATCTATGCATATGAGCCGGATAATAAACAGCAGTGGACTGTATGGGTGTTTCAATATGAACCAAATCCAATAAAAGTTGTTCGCACTCGAAGTACTTCGAAACTAATGGGCGCCTGTTTTTAAGAAAAACTGGTTATGTGTCAACAATGCCTTTAGAGGAACGTAAAACGGTCAATTCTGAATGATACACAACCATTTGTTTGCCAGAAGTCTTCGGTGAAATAAGGAAAACAAGCAAGCGCCGTCGGCTCATTCTTCATCATGACAATGTGAGCTCTCACACATCTCGTCTAACAACCGAATACTTGAACTCTCAAAAAATCGAAATAATGGGTCATCCGCCGTACAGTCCTGATTTGGCACCCAGTGACTTTTTTTGTTCCCGAACGTCAAAAATAAATTGCCCGGACAACGATTTTCTTCGGCAGAAGAAGCCGTTGATGCGTTCAAAAACCATGTTTTGGAAATATCTCAAGCGGAATGGAGAAAATTCTTTGACAAATGGTTCTAACGCACGCAAAAGTGTATAGATCATGAAGGAGAATATCTTGAAAAACGATAATATAATTTTCAATGACAAGTTAATGGTTTTCAATTATTAGGCTCAACAGATAAATAGTGCCCCTCGTATCAACCATATTTTAAATGTCCACGTGTGTTTTAAATGATACAGGTAGAGTTAAGTATATAGTACTTTCGTAATAACTTTAAAGAAAAACTCTCGGACCTGTCGAATTTTATTTTTATTCGCGCATTTTTTAAAATACATTTAATACATATAGGGTGATTCGTGTAGTAGGTACATATGACCCCATTATGCAACGCCTGTCCGCGCTTATTCAGATGAGATGTTGCCGAATCGTTGGATAGGGAGAAGGGGGCCGACTGAGTGGCCAGCTAGATCGCCAGACTTGACACCCCTAGATTACGTTTTGTGAGGATACTTAAAAAGCAAATTTCTAGCATACGTTATTATGCAGGAGAATTCAGAAGATTTAAAAGCAGTGCGACACAAAATACAACGCATACCTCCTGAAGGTATTAACAATGTACAGAAAGAATGTATTAATCATCTTGGCGTGCACAATTTGAACTTTTCTTTTAGTTGATTTTTTATATAATAATTGCCATTACCGTATCGTATGTAAAAAATGTGTTTTTTTACATTTTCACTAATAAAAAAGACGGTTGCCATAAAAAATATCGGTGACGTTACACACTCTACACGAATCATCCTGTATGTACTAATTATATTTAAAAAAATGCGCAACTACAAATAAAATTCGACGGGTCCCAGAACTTTCCCCAAAAATTATTCATTGAATTTTAAACGAACTTATTCAGTAATTTACAAGAACACTGAATGTCGCCAGCGTGTCTCAATAGTTTCCCGAAAATTTACCTCTAAAGACAACGCTGTTGATCGTGGGTGTAAATCCGAACCTTGACGTATCAATTAGTCATGTATGGACAATAAATCATCGTGATTAATTTGTCCTTAGTTACGTGGCATCAATCTAGTAATGGCATTTCAAATAATTATCTACCATGCCTCCACTAATTGTTATTCGTGAGTGGAGCGCTCAGGACATGATTTCCATTTCGCAAAGTGCCTGTAATGATGCGATGCGTCCGGATTATAACGTTACTAACACCGAGCAATTCAGCGTTGCCCAAGTGGGCGTGTAACAACTGCACAGGATCACACTCGAAAGATCTAAAACGAAAATTAACTTTTCTTCAATTCCTGTGTCGGTATGGCCCTTATAACATTCCGAAATCCCCGTAATATGCCACCCCGATAAGGTATCAAATAATAGGTAGCGAATGGCATCGTGACATTTATAGTTCCCGTTTTATTGGAGCGCTTAAGTGGTACTAGAAGTTTCCAATTGGAGGTAGGCATTTAATAGGTTGAATATTCATCGAAGTTGCGCCGTTGCCGCCTTAGAGCTGTATTAAGAGAACAATTATAGCCAATTTCGGGTTAGTGGTGTAGATATAAAGTACGAGGGATAAATAAATTGATTTCTACGACAGCGAGGGTAATGATAGTTAAGTGGAACGAGACGTAAATGAAAATCTACCGCAGATTACTTTGTTACGTCTCTTAAACCGCGTATATTGAAATAACTGACAAAGAAACGTGCCTCGTTTCAGCACAAAGACCCGGGTAAGGATATAATTAAGAAGATAAACACCGCAAAGTTATTGAAATAAGAACAATCGAGACGGAGAGAAAATTAATTTAAAAATAAGTTGTTTTTGCGGGAATATTCAAATTATAATATACTTTAAGAACCACATCTAGTTTCTTTTCTCCAGATACCCGACAAAGTTTTTTAATTGAATCCCGCCTGGGATTTGCGGAAAAACCGGAGTTTTTAAATACATAATTACTGTCCCCGAAGTAGTGTTTATCTTTCAGAATCGGATATTAATTAAAAGAAAATTTTCCTCGTCTCATAATGGGCATTACTTTAAATGCAATGGCCGGTTCGAGGTTGGGCATTGCAAACCGTCGCATGAATATTACGAATTTATGCGAGACCAGGCTTAGCGATTGCGAAATGTAAACAAAAAGTGTCACGACATATTTGCTATATTACTATAGATGTGACTTGCTCCAATATCTTATAGAAACCTAACGGGATTATAATTTACCAGATACGTGCAATTAAGTTCCACCTAAATTATATTATCGGTGTGTCACAATGGCACTAAAATATATGAACGAAAATTATTGAGTGTTTTTTATACTCAGTGGAAGAAAAACGGCCAATATGCCTTTCACAACTTTAATATTTACTGAAGACTACCCTTAGAGCTTCTTCTAAGATATGCTGAGGATAGAATATTTCAAATATTGTTTTAAAAACTAGTCCCTACAAATTAGACAAAAAATCACTGATTTTGGGAAATTTTTCCTACGGCTAAGCGACCTATACAGAAAGTTGTGTTAGGATTGTGTTAACATATTTTTCACCTAGCGCATGATAAAAAAGGGTTGTTTTTTTATTATAGACATATATACGCGTTTTTGGCCGTTTTTTCGGTTCTTTGCGTTTTTCTGAAAAACTATGCATTTTTGGGGAAACATAATTTGATTTTATGTTGTAGATTTTGTGATTCTCCACAATTTTTGTTCTTTTCATTTTTTCGAAATTCTGTTTAGTTGCGCCGCTAGAGCGCGCTGAATTATTTTTGAGCTGTTTTTCGATTTTAAGCCAAAACTATGCATTGTAGAGAAAAATATCAAGAGATCAAAATTGTAGATATAAAAATTTTCGACACATTTTGTTTTTTTTATGTCGCACGGTTTTGCCACTAGAGGGCTCTAGGAAAAATTTCCCTCAGTTTTCCTAATCTGAAGGGACTAAACAAAATGTAAAAAGAACAAAATGTATCGTAAATTATTATATCTACAACTTTGATCTCTTGATATGTTTCTCTACAATGCATGGTTTTGGTTTAAAATCGAAAAACAGCTCAAAAATATTTTAGCGTTCTAGCTGCGCAACTAAGCAGAATTGCGAAGAAACTAAAAGAACAAAAATTGTGGAGAATCGTAAAATTCACAACATCAAATCAGATCATGTTTTCCCGAAAATGCATAGTTTTTCAGAAAAACGCAAAAAACCGAAAAAACGACCAAAAACGCGTATAGATATATGTCTATATCTAAAAAACAACCCTTTTTTTATCATGCGCTAGGTGAAAAATATGTTGACACAACCCCAACACAACTTTCTGTATAGGTCGCTTAGCTCTAGGAAAAATTTCCCTCAGTTTTCCTAATTTGAAGGGACTAAACGCTATGACTGTTTTTAGGAAAAAGTGCTGAATTTTTTTGTAAAAAAATTAAATAAAAACCATCACATCTGCAATATGCTTTATACAACTTTTATATTTACCGAGGACTACCCTTGGAGTCTCTACTAAGATATGCTGAGGATAGAATCTTTGAAATAATGTTTTACAAACACTGCGATTTTTCTTGTGAAAAAAGTATTAGATTTTTATGTAAAGAAATACTAAAAAAATCATCACATCCACAATATGCCTTACACAACTGTAATATTTAACAAAGACCACCCTTGTAGCCTTTATTAAGATATACTAAAGGCAAAACCTCTCAAATATTTTTTCACAATCGCTACGACTGCTTTTAGGAATAAATGCCGGATTCTTTAGTAAAAAAATTAAATAAAAATTATCACATCCACAATATGCCTTACACAACTTCAATATTTACCCAAGATCAGCCTTAGACCTTCTACTAAGATAAGTACATACTTATCTTACTCCTTTCCTAATACCTACGTCCCTTCTTTCCCCTTCTACTTCTATAACAGCAGTTTGCTCTTTGTATAGATTGTGTACTACTCTCCTATCTCTATACTTCATTCCCGCGCTCTTTAGTATCTCGAACATTTTCGGATTCGGATCTCGGATTTTTTAGTAATAAGATTAAATAAAAATCCATCCACAATATGCCTTACACGGCTTCAATATTTACCGAAGACTATCCTTGCAGTCTTCACTAAGATATTCCGAGGGTAAAACTTTTGTAATAAATATTGTTTTACCAATAGTGCGTGCGATTCTTTTGTGAAAAAAGTGTTAGATCTTTAAGTAAGGGAATATTAAAAAAATCATCACATCCACAATATGCCTTACACAACTGTGATATTTAACAAAGACCGCCCTTGTAGCCTCTATTAAGATATACTGAGGGCAAAGTCTCTCGAATATTTTTTTACAATCGCTACGACTGTTTTTAGGAAAAAGTGTTGGATTTTATAGCAGAGAACGAAGAAAGAATCGTCACATCCACAATATGCCTTACGCAACTTTGATATTCACCACAGACCACCCTTAGAGTCTCTGCTGAGATACCCCAAAGGCAAAATGTCTCACTACTATTTTTTTTTTTAATAAAAGTGTTGTCAAAATGGTAATGAACGCCTTTTTCTTGTTAATAAGTACCGCACCGATGTCGTTACCCTGACTCTACCCGGCGACCCGAGACAAATTCCGACATATTGGCGTGCCGCCGAGCCACGAGCGGAATACGGAGAAACGGAATCGGGGCTAAAAACTCCGACAGTCATTAATACCGACGAAGAGAATTCACCGATATGTAAACGCCGGTTAATCGGTTAATTTTCTTAATGAGACCCTAAACAGAGCACGGGGGGCAATTTCACGGCCTACTTAGCAAGAACACGCCCCCACCTAGCCGAGCGTTGTGGTCCATTAAATTAAATGTCAGTTTTGGCCGGTGCTTCGCTAATATTCGAGACTTGCATATTTCCCTCCTTTCAGGAAAACTTTTTTTCCTTTACGTCATATAAAACCCTATTCTTCGTAGAAGCGACTCGGTTCTAGTACAACGGTATGTAACCTCTATCTATTTGCCTTGCCGAAGAAAATACTGCAAAAAACACCGGTAGCGGGAACGTTCCGAATCGGGGTAGTTCTCGACGCGAGCGAGCGAGACGAAAGGCGTCCCGTCTGCGAAGAGTAATCCGTCAAACAATAACGTGTGTTTATCTAAAGCTTAAGAGCAAAGCTCCTCTCGGCTATTTACTCTTTGAAAAACCACTACGTCTTTCGGTATTTGATGCTGCGTCACCGACGATAGGAATAAAGGATCGCGCAAGGATGGAGGACAATGCGACGTATACCTTTTGTCAACGTGTAAAAATAAACAACAGATTAATCGAAACCGACCGTAGGAAGCTCGGGATTATAAAAGGATCACTACGTGCAGTTGACCTCTTTTATTTTTGGCGTAGCCCAATTGCACGGAGCGGTGAATTTTTAATCCGTTTAAATAAAAAATCGCGTATGAAAGCGTTATTTCGACTATTTAGACAAAATAGACATGAAATGTGCGCTATTTGCAATACAGATATGCGAATTGACTACGGCATTTCAACAAGTCCGTACGCCTGTTTAACACAACTGAATCTTCTCCGGTGCATAATAGATACACTTGAAACGGATATACCGAAATTCCATGTTCGCTCCGGTCCATTATGAATTATGGCCGACCAAGAGCTTTCATTTGTTTTGCATGTGATTTATTACTGCGAGAATACACTGTCCCTTGCTCTATTAATGCACTAAGCGCGCGTACAGTCCCTGTGCTTTCTACATGGATGGAGGTATGGGATGAATTATCACCGAGGTATATGATTCAATTTCCTTTTTTTATGATTTGAAATCTATTGAAGTATATGGTCGCTGGTCTAAAATATAAACATTCTGTATAATTCTACATGAATAAATTAATTGAAGAAATATTACCACTATCATGATATGGTTTCAATAACTTAATTAGTTAATTAAAATAGAAAAAAATGATCATATTTTTAGTAGGAATTCTCCAACCTCGATATTTATTACAAACAACCCACAGAGCCTTTAGTAAGATACATATTTTTTAAAGATGCTACGAATTTTTTAATGAAGTAACTACAATAACTTTAGGGCAAAAAAATTAAATAAAAATCACGACGCCTTTTAAAGAAAATTACAAAAATATTACTAGCTCACGATAGCGAATTTTTTAAGTAACGCAAAATGAAAAAGAAAATCACAATTCCCAAATAAGGCCCCGTAAATACTTTAGAGCCTTTATTAAGTAATTTTAAGGGAAAACTCTTTAAATTATTTATGATAGACGTTGCGATTTCTTTAACGACAGAAGTATAATATTCTCCGAGAAGAAAGCTTTAAAAAATTACCAGTTCCAAAGCAGGTTTTGTGTAACTGTGATATTAACCCTTAGAGTTTATACTAAGATTTTCTAAAGGGAAGATAAAACATCTCAGGTATTCTCTACAGACACTACGAATTGTTTTATAAAAAAAGTAGTTTTTAGAGAAGGTAATTCAAAGAAACTCCCACAGATATTATTTTCAGTTCAGGCTTTTAGAGAAGATAATTAAAAAAATAATCCCTCCCATATTAGGCTTTACACAACCATAATAATTATCATAGATACCTCTTAAGGCTTCCATTAATTTTCTTTAAAGACAAAATCATTTTAACACTTTTCAGAAACGACGAATTTTTTTTTAATAAAAGAGTACAAGATTATTTTACACGAATATTTTTTTTAAATCTCAACTCCTACATTAGACTTTATACTAGTCAATATTCATCACAGTTATCCCTTCAAGTTTTCGTCGATCACTATTGAGGCAAAACAGTATACATTATTTTTTTAGACACTACGTTTATTCCGTTTATAACGAAATTATTCAATTAAATTTAAAAAATATAAAAAATTACCACTACTATAGCAATTCTTATGTAACCTTTATATTAACCATGGTTTATTCTTAAGGCCTTTTCTAAGATATTTTGAAGGTAAAATACCTCAGCAGGTTTTTCTACAGACATTACGATGTTATTATATTAAAAATTTTTAGGGAAGGAAATTCAAAGACATTAACCGCATTCCCAATAGGCTTTCCGTAATCTTAATAGTCACAACAAACAACTCTTAGCACCCCCACTAAGTCATTGTTAAGGAAATACTGCCCAAACGATTTTTCTCTTAGACAACACGATTTTTTTTCAAAAAACTCATTAGCGAAGAAAATAAAAATTAAATTGCCGCAATCACACACTAAGCCTTTATTCCATATTCACATTGACGAACTACATCCCCTAAGGCCACTATTATTGAAGTAAAACGGTCCAAACTATTTTTTTGCAGACATTAAATTTTTTTTTCAAAAAAGTTATTAGAGAAGAAAATAAAAAAATCACCCCAATCACACACTAGTCTTTCTGCCACCTTCATATTGACAAGTACATCCCCTCAAACATCTACGAAGTCGATTAAGAAACCACCGGCCCCCAAGATTTTTAAACGACGCCATCGACAACGATCCCATCAAACTTAGGAGGGAAATTCTCGAGGAGCGACACGCCATCCGGTCGTTTCCTTAAACAAATAACACCCTTACCCTCGAAAGTCGAAAGTTCACAACTCGCGGGCAAAGTTCCGCCCTCGTACATTTAACGACCGTCTTCACGGCCGACCGTCCTAACGAAATGCAAAATATTTTCCTAAATAAAAACCGCACCTCGCCATCTCGTGTCGCGCCCACATCCGCCCCGGACTGGTCCGTGATGAAAATCCAAACGGGCGGAAAATTCGCCATTTGTAAGCAGCCGATTCTTGTCTCCCCCCCCCAGGTCGACTGTCCACAGGTGTGTGTAATCTGTTGTGCTTTTTATACAAATCGAGATGATTATGTTTTTATTGCAACGTCGGCGGAGCCTCGCCGCGAATTGCTCTGGAAGCTTCTTGAGTTTAAGGAAAAATCCGACGTTAAGTAACGTACGAGATCCAAGTCGACTGTTCAAATGCAAATTGTTAGGGGTGAGGGGTAGTGGGAGGGGGGGGGGCTTAACGATGGAGATGAGGATAAGGCGATTTATCACGTGTGTTAGCTGAGTTCTCTGTAATAATGGCAATAAATACAGAGACATTTGTATTACTTGATATTTATGAGCATAGCTTTTCCTCCAAGAATGGATGTTATTAAAGCTCTTAGCACCCTAGTTTTACTGTGATATATAAAAGTAATTTCGTTTATAGATAATGTCTATTAAAAAATTACTTTTATAGCTAGAATTACAATAAAGATCTAATCTGAAACAGAATTAGGACGAGTCTCTTATTTTTGTACTACACGTCTTCTAACGGATGTCCAGAAAGGGTAGGGGGTACTTGTAGATTCAATAAAAAAAAACTAGAAGTCAGAAAAAATAAATTTTTTTGTTAATCTTTAGACAAGGTTTTGGAAAATTAAGTACTAAAGATTATGTTCTCCAAATGTTGACCCTCACGCTGCTGGCACTCCTCTAACCGTAAACGGAAATTAGCCACCACGCGTCTACACATCTCTCTGGAAACGGCGGCCATTTCGGTGCGAATGTTGTGCTTTAATTGCACTAAAGTTCGAGGTCTGTTGACATACACTTCCTCTTTAAGGTAAGAAATAATCAAGAGGTGTAAGATCAGAAAATGGATTCGAATGTTTGAGAATTCACCGGTTCGACTGTAAAAATTTGCAATCCAGGTCGCCCGTGCTCTGGTCGAACCCCACAAGCGATTGAAGAAGTGAGAGTTCCAGTGCGTGAAAATCCTTCTCAATCAATTCGCAAACTTCTAGTTTTTTTTTTACTGAATCTACAAATACCCCCTACCCTTTCTGGACACCCGTTATATATAGGTAATATTTTATCTTCTATTCTTCTCTTTCTAGTCTTCTATTTCTTTTAACCGACCGAATAAAAATGATGCCCCTGAATTTATTATGGTGCTTCTATTTTTTCAAGAAATAAAACCCGCCACAGGTCGAATGCTGAATTTCATTGGGCATATGTCCTGGATTGGCGTACCGTGTACGGCACTGATGAGAACTAATAAGTTCGAAACAGCTGTAGGTATGTCGTTCGGTTCCGATCCGGGACAGATGTCGAATCCTACCTGTGGAGGGTTTTATTTTTTGAAACCTTATCTGATCGTGCAGAAACACGAGAAAGGGGTCGAGGATCGCTTCAAGGTATAATTCGATGCCTGGCGGGGCTTTAGCCCGAGGAGTAGTTGTTTCCTAGAGCGATTATGTAATAGTTTTGCTATGAGGGAACTACTTTGATAATCGCTTGGCGGTTTGGTGGTTCCTTTCTCGATTTCCGACTTATATGTTACTGACTATGCTAGTGTATTGTGTGGAAAACGAAGTCAATATTTCTATATCTAATTAGTTCTTCTAACTAACCGATGTCTAAAAATATTCTTCACTACACCAGGACTGAATTACATAAAATGTCGAAACGAAAATAACAAACCGCATCCCTTCGACTATCCAATAAACTATTTTAGTGATGGTGGTGCCGGAATTTTCGTGGTACGGATCAAGATATAATTCCGCGTATACCCAAGAACTCCGATGTGGCCTCTTCCACTACTCAAGTCCGCCCTTCTAGCGGCCCGCGGATCGTGCACCGACGTTCTCGAGCGTTTGAACGATCGCCGCATCTTTAATTCCTTTGTAATCGCAACAGTCGACGTGCTCTGTATCGACTTATGCCGGCGTCGTTTTAATTAAGCGCGAAAAACCGCGCGCCACTTCGGAAATACACTCTGTGCCGGAAATTGGAATTATTCCTCTAATTTCGACTGCCATGAGTATTTCACGCATCCAGTTCTTAAGGGGGAAAGTTTCCGCTCGTTTGTTCCGCGCGTCATTTAATTAAGTGTATAATTTACGTACCGGGACTCCTGAGGGGTTTCATTAATCATCAAAAAGCCGCTAGAGGGGAGGGTGGAAGTGAAGTTGATATTAAAAGTCGGGATGCGTTCGGACGTAGCGGTAACTTAGCCAGGGCTTTTACGGCGGGAAGAGAGCGAAATATGTAAGAGGTTAAGTGAACGTTATTATGCTAATTTATTACGTATTTGGTAGCGTAACTTTGAGAGCATGTTTCGGAGAAAACGCTCTTGTAATTATATTTATCATCTTTATTCACTATGTACTGTGATGTTTTCTTTGAAGTTGAGTCTTGTAGCATTATTAATTCATAGCCCTTCGTCCCGATCCATTTTATAGCTAATTTTTTCTCCGTTATCGCCCGTTTTCCGAGTGGCCACGTTTTGATGTTTCTTATCTCCGAACTTTGACCAAAATTTAATTATAACCGGCAAAAATATGGGAATTACAGAGCGGATGTCTTAATTAGCAGTTAATTCGCAGCGAACCGGGAAAATAACTCGATTACTAATAACTCGATTAGTAACAAACTTCGCCGCTAGGACTTTTCGATATTAAGTAATTCTCAACACAAACTGCGATGAAAAATGTGCATCAAAATGACTTGATTTGTTTCTTGAAAGTATTACCAATTTTTTAACTAGCGTGTATGAAAACATTTTTCGTGTTAGCTAAAATCCACGCGGGTCTTTTCGATGTAATATTCACGGGTGTCGTGAAAAACTGGAATCAAAACGCAGTACTGTTTATGAAACAAAACGGGGTTTGTTCGACGGGTGCAGATTTATATGCAATTTCGCACGCTCTAGTCTGACTGATATATAAATTAAAAACCGCAATGACGACGAAACAAAAAAAAAATCTCAGTAATGTCTCTATCATGTTCGTAAATCTGAAAAACGGAAGCTTTAAATTAAAAAGACTCTTGGTAGAAGGAAGGGCATGGAAATTATATCGCATCAATGGGATCAAGTAAGGGAATCCATATTAGGTAAGACGACTCAAGAAAGGTAGAAGGATACGAAGAATTAAAAGATTTAAAAATACAGGGAGGCCCACGAAGTTTTGGCCAGTCGATATCTCGAAACCTATTTCAACAATAATTTTGAAAATAGGCGATGTTAAACAGTCGAAAGCGTTGCTCATTTTTGGCATAAAAGGACTTTATTTGACCTCCGCATTTCCGGTCACGTAGCATCAACTTCAAAATTTTAAGTGAGACGCCCTGTATATTATTACAATATTGTGATGGTCTATCTAATACCAATCCTACGATACCATATTTATTAGCACGTTTATGTAAAACAGTGATAATCTGAGCTGCTAACACCTCACCCAGACAAATTGAGACTAGTTGAGAGAAATTTGCCGATTTTGCATTGAACGAAAGAAACATATATTCGGCCTGTATCATATACGAGTTAACGAGAAAAAAATAATTTCGTTCGATCACAAACGTATTGATAGGGCACTGAAGCAGTCGCCAATGACAAAAATTAAACCTTCGCATAAAACACATGCATTTATATGTTGGTTTATTTTTTTTTCGGCCACTCAAGTTCGAAATAGAGCTGTTCTACGCGTAGTAAAGCTCGTTTTAAGGTTTTAAAACTGTTTATTTTGTTATTATACTTAAGTATATGCCTAATAACTTAAATATTATTATCTTATTACCTTTTCTTTTAACATAAAAAGAAAAAATGCAAAAAGCTCTGTTTCTTACCTTATTACAGTAGTGTTATTCAGAACACACAATTTTTTTAAAATTAGGCAGACGTGCCCGCATTTAAAATTTTGGCGGAGTCGCCGGTCATCCGCCAAAACTGACTACCGACAAGCTATTTGCAGACTCCTTCAGGCCTTCGATATAATTGAAATGACCTTCTTCGAGACAGTTGCATTATTCGTAAGCAAACTAGACTACGTAAGTTCTACACGTACAGCAAACAAAAAAAAAAACATCGCGTTATAAAGAATATACAAATACTTTAAAAGTAAGTAGATGTCGCAATTTTTTAAAATAGTGGCGGAGTCGCCGGTCATTCTCCGATACTTACTAATTACAGGCAAGCAGCTTGCAGGCTCCTTTAGGCCTCAGACGTAATTAAACCCGTCTTATTTGAGACAGTTGCATTATCCGTGAGAAAACTAAGGAACGTGAGTTCTACACATGGCAAACGAAAACAAACATCGCGTTATAGACAAGCACAAATCCTTTAAAACTTGGCATAGCCGGCGCCGTAGTTAAAATTCTGGCGGAGTCGCCGGTCATTCTCCAATACTGACTCATTACAGACAAGCTACTTACAGACTTTTTTAGGCCTTCGACATAATTGAAATGACCTTCTTTTGAGACAATCGCATTATCCGTAAGCAAATTAACTAGGCGAGTTGTACACTTGGCAAACAAACAAAAACATCGTTTTATTCAGAACATACAAGTTTTTTAAAGGTAGGCAAATAAGTAGCCGTGTTTAAAATTGTGGTGGAGTCGCCGGCCATCCGCCAAAACTGACTACCGACAAGCTACTTGCAGATTCCTTTAGGCCTTCGACATAATTGAAATGGCCTTCTTTCGAGGCAATTGCATTGTCCGTTAGCAAACTAACAAAGTGAGTTGTATACTTGGCAAACAAACAAAGACATCGTCTTATTCAGAACATATAAATTTTTTAAAAGTAGATAAAGACGCGGCTGTATTGAAAATTGTGGCGGAGTCGCCGGTCACTCGCCAAATCTGACTAAATACCGACAAGCTACTTGCAGACTCCTTTAGGCCTTCGACATAATTGAAATGGCTCTTTTGAGGCAATTGCATTATCCGTAAGCAAACTAACAAGGCGGGTTGTACACTTGGTAAACAAACAAAAACATCGTCTTATTCAGAACACACAATTTTTTAAGAGTAAATTTTTTAAGATAGACGGCGCGCGGCACCATATTTAAAATTATGGCGGAATCGTCAGTCATACTTAAGTATATGCCTAGTAACTTAAATATTATTATCCTATTACCTTTTCTTTTAACACAAAAAGAAAAAATACAAAAAGCCCTTTTTCTTAGTTTATTACAGTAGTGTTACCCTCTTATCTAGAGACTCAAAGAAATGCAGTACATTTTCTTTCCGATGTTTTAAGTTATTCAGTCCTGTAGTATAGAATATTTTTAGAAGTGTAATTGTGGCAAGCTGACTTAGCCTGACTCAGTCACTGAATTTTGAACGTCTCCATGATTATAATTCAGTCTTGGTGGAGCTGATAATATTTTCAGCAGTATAATAGTGACAATCTGGCTTAATTTGACTCAGTTGGAATATTACAACTGTTGGAATAGTTAACTAGGGAGTGAAGCTGATACAGTATGTGGTTTTTATTCCGATATTTTAAGTGATTCTGCCTTGGTGTAGTTATTTTCTTTTAGATATTTTAAATAATTATATTATGACGTAGCAGATAGTATTTATTTTTTTAAATGTATTTGTAACTGTTTCGAAATGTAACAAATTTAATCTTAGTCACCTAGTTGATCTTCGATGATAATTGACTAATTTTGACCTATTTCCTTGTGTCGCATCATTAACCGAGTGACTTTAGCCTATCCTAGCGCAGAAGGCACACGCTCTACTCGCATCTACTGATGCTTTAGAATTTTTTTACCAAAACAAAAATTACTTTACGAAAATTTAAACCGATGGAATTTTGTCCACAAATTAAACAACGCCAGATTTATCATGGCTTATTTCTGGAAATTATAAAACATGCGTCGATTTACGATTTAGATTTTTGTATAAAACGACAAATAACAAAACACCGAGGAACGACGGAGCGCGGTAGCTCGTACGGGATTATTAGAGAATTTGCCGTTAAATACATCTTTTTGATCAAATCACTTCATTAGCATTACAAACAGGCAAGGGTTTACGTTTGTAATTATGTACAAACATCGTGTTAAAAGGGGTAAATCAGCAATTTAGAGTCACGCAACGTAGTTATGAACAACGGTTGAGTTTTATTAAACAAAATAGCGTAACACGCAACGAAATTCTACAGTAATACCAAATAATTAAAACAGTAATTACGATAGGCGTATATTATGGTTAACAACAAATATCACGGGGGTAAAATAACCCAAAGAGACTTGACACAAACGTAGCCGAGATATTATATCTCAAATATTTTACAATATAAATTTTATTATTCCGACTTCGTCCGAACATCCTAGTTGATATTCCCTCTCTAACACTAGATAACTTATTGTTTCTTTCTTCTTCGGCCTGGTTTCCTTAAGGCAGACAAGTTTTCCTAGCTTCGCGAAGTACAGACATCAGACGGGTGGCGGGGTTGATAACGGCTTTGGGTAATTGAAATTCGCAGTACGAGCCACTGTGGGGAATACATTTTGTGTATCCTCTATAACGCGATGTTTGTTTTCGTTTGGCAAATATAGAACTTGCGTTGTTTAGTTTTCTCACGGATAATGCAACTGTCTCGAAGAAGGCCGGTTTTAATTACGTCTGAGGCCTAAAGAAGTCTGGAAGCTACTTGCCTGTAATTAGTATTGCCGAATGACCGGCGACTCCGCCATAATTTTAAACACGATACGTTTTTGCCTACTTTTAAAAAATTTGTATGTTCTGAATAACGATCTCTTTGTTTGTTTGCCAAGTGTACGACTCGCTTTGTTAGTTTGTTTACGAATAATACAATTGTCTCGAAAGAAGGTCATTTCAATTATGTCGAAGGCTTAAAGGAGTCTGCAGGTAATTTGTCGATAGTCAGTTTTGGCGAATGACCGGCGACTTCGCCACAATTTTAACACGTCCACGTTTTTGTATACTTTTAAAAAATTTGTATGTTTTGAATAAGACGCCGTCTTCATTTGTTTTCCAAGTGTATAATTCGCCTTGTTAGTCTGCTTACGGATAATGCAATTGTCTCGAAGGAAGGCCATTTCAGTTATGTGGAAGGCCTAAAGGAGTCTGCAAGTAGCTTGTCGGTAGTCAGTTTTGGCGGATGACCGGCGACTCCGCCGCAATTTTAAACACGGCCACGTCTTTGTCTACTTTTAAAAAACTTGTATGTTCTGAATAAGACGATGTATTTGTCTGTTTGCCAAATGTACAACTCGCGTTGTTACTTTGCTTACGGATAATGCGATTGTCTCGAAAGAAGGTCATTTCAATTATGTCCAAGACCTAAAGGAGTCTGCAAGTAGCTTGTCGGTAAATAGTCAGTTTTGACGAATGACCGGCGACTCCGCCAGAATTGTAACCACGGCGCCGTTTATACCCTGTTTTAAAGGATTTGTGTGTTGTCTATAATGCGAAGTTTTTTTTTGTTTGTTAAGTGTAGAACTCGCGTCATTTACTTTGTTTACAGATAATGCAACGGTTTCGAAAGAAGGCCATTTTAATTACGTCGACCTAAAGGAGTTTTTCATTAAAAAATTCGTGAAATCTATAAAAGAAGTACAGGGGTTGACTTACTTTTAAAGTAACTTAATAGAGATTCTAAGGTATGCCTATAGTTAATATCAATGTGGTGCCTTTTGAGGGAGTAATGATTTTTTATATTAGTTTGCTCTGAATATATTGTATGTTTTGCATTAAAAAATTCGTAAAATCTATAAAAGAAGCATTTGGGTATTTTTGCCTTTAAGTGACTTAGCAGAGGTCTTGATGTATGCTTACAGTTAAAATTAAAGTGACGTGAAACCCATTAGGGGAGTAATAATTTTTTATATGTATTATCTTGCTCTAGTACTATCATACTATTTGCATTAAGAAATTCGTAAAATCTATAAAAGAAGTATTTGGGTAGATTTGCCTTAAGGCATACCTACAGATAAAATCAAAGAGGTGTGGAGCCTATTGGAGGCGTAATAATTTCTTATATGATTTTGCTCTGAATACATTGTACTCTTTACATTAAAAAATTCGCTATATCCATAAAAGAAATACTTGGGTACATCTTTCTCTAGAGTGACTTAGTAGAGGTCCTAGTATATGCTTATAGTTAAAATTAAAGTGGTGTGAAGCCCATTGGGGGAGTAATGATTTTTTATATTATTTAGCTCTGAATAGATTGCATTAAAACATTGTTTTAAGCTGTAAAATTATTTTAAATATTGAAATACATTAGTTAATGAAAACACTGTTTTCATTAACTAATGCACTGTAGAAAACTCAAGAAAAACTTCTATATATATTAGGTTTTTCGTAGATTCTTTCATTTTCAAATAGAAATTAATACTGGCGACTTCGCCATAAATTTAAAAATTCTGTAACGTTCTTAAACAATATTATTGAGTTAATTTACATGTTTAGTTAATAGAAAAGTTAACACAAAAACATAATTAGCCTGATTCGACACACAATGACTTCCTTTTGTTCCCGAACGTCAAAAATAAGGATTTTCGTCGGCAGAAGAAGCCGTTGAAGCTTTAAAAAACCATGTTTTGATGATCTCTCAAGCAGAAAGGAAAAATGCTTTGACAGATGGTTCGAACGCATGCAAAGATGTATAGATCATGAAGGAGAATATTTTGAAAAACCATAAGGTAATTGTCAATGACAAATTAATGCTCTTTTATTATTAGGCTCAAAATATAAGTAGTGCCTCTCGTATAGTTACGTATTTGTAGGATAATACAAGTCTATTCTCTCAAACCCAGAACTATAGAGTTACTTCTTAGGCAACCCTTTCACCGCCTCCGACAGGCCCGAGAGAAAAACCACATCCAGAATCTACCCCTTTCGCGAGATTCTTTTCATCGCGTTCCCTTCTCGCCGGAACCCCCTCCCCCGGTACCCCGGTCCTTATCGTTATTTCCAGACCCCCATCGGCGGTCTTTGTTCCAGTTATGACCGCCGCTAGACGTCGGGCATCGTACATCATAACCGCCCTGTATCGATCAAGCGAGCATCACGGGTGTCACGGGGGATACGTTGGCAACTTGTACAGGCGGCTCATTTGTGAGAGCATTACGGAGTGACGATGAAAAATGGCCTTACGTTTGTCGCCGCCGGCAATTAAGCGGCGCAGTCGAGGAAGCGGTGTTACACCGAAACAAACGCGACGCGGCTGCATAGCCCTCGGGGGTGGCGGGGGAAAATTAGAAATAGCGTTTTGTTATACCGTTTTGAAAACATTACACAGCAATTAAAAAATTAAATCGAAATCGTAAACTCCTGGACAAAATTAATGCTGCGTTAGTGAAATTTCACATTATTACTTTTATTTTTTTGAAGATGTAAATAATTTAAACTAGTTCAATTTACCGTCAATAGTCCTCTTGGCTACGTAGTAGTCCTCCGCGGCTACGGACGTTTTAGGACACGATAAAAGGGAAGCTAGGAAGCCCTGGATAACCGACGAAATCTTAAACTTAATGCAAAAGAGACGAGGCTACAAAAACAGACGAGACGAAGAAGGACTGAAAACTTATAAGTCAATAAAGTGGGAAATCATTAGAAAATGTAGAGAAGCGAAAGAACAATGGTTAGAGGATAAATGCAAAGAAGTAGAAGATAAGTTGCAAGTAGGTAAGACCGATGAGGCTTACAAAATAATTAAGAGGAACTTCAGGGATATAGGAACAATAAGTAGAAACGTTAGGAGTCAATCGGGGGACATACTGATCGGAAGAGAGGAGAAAGTGGATAGATGGAAGCAGTACTTAGGAAATTTATACGAGGGTCAGGAATTAGGAGAGATTTTAGAGGAAGAATCTAGCATCGATAGGGCAGATGTAGGAAAACCTATATTGAGAGAGGAATTTGAAATAGCACTAAGGGGGCTAAAGAATAATAGAGCGCCGGGTGTAGATAAAATACAGGCGGAAATTTTGAAATGTGCGGGACAGAAAGTAGTAAATAGGATGTTTGAAGTGGTAAAATACATATACGAAACGGGCGAGATGCCGGAGGATTATAAGAGGAACATTATCGTTACTATACCGAAAAAGAGAGGAGCCGACAAATGCGAGAACTTTAGAACGATTAGCCTAACTTCCCACGCGTCAAAAATCTTAACCAGAATAGTGCAGAAGAGGATGGAAAATAGAGCGGAGGAAATACTAGGAGAAGACCAATTCGGGTTTAGGCGAAATAGGGGAACTCGCGAAGCTATTCTGGCGCTAAGAGTAATGTTAGAGAAAACAATAGAAAAAGGAAAGAACGCTTATATAGGATTTGTAGATTTAGAAAAAGCTTGTGATAACGTAAGATGGGAAAAATGTTCGAGATACTAAAGAGCGCGGGAATGAAGTATAGAGATAGGAGAGTAGTACACAATCTATACAAAGAGCAAACTGCTGTTATAGAAGTAGAAGGGGAAAAAAGGGAAGTAGGTATCAGGAAAGGAGTAAGACAAGGATGTACGCTATCACCACTAATTTTTAATCTGTACATCGACGAGGCGATTAATGTGGTAAAAGATAGAGTGGATTTCGGGATTAAAGTACAGGGACAGAAACTAAAAATACTGAGATTCGCGGATGATATAGCAGTATTAGCATCTAGTAAGGAGGAATTAGAATCAGCATTGACCGAAATGGAGGCAGTGTTGACAGAGGAATACGGAATGAGGGTGAATAAAAACAAAACTAAAGTGTTAGTGTGCAGAGGGCGCGAGAGCAGAGCAAAAACGAAAGTACAAATTAATAATGAAAGATTGGAGGAAGTTAAAGACTTCACTTATTTAGGAAGTAAAATAAATTGGGATGGAAGAAGCGATAAAGATATAAAACACAAAATAGCGCAGGGTCGAGTAGCTTTTAACAAAAAGAAGGCACTTTTATGCTCGGGGGTGATAAACTTAGAAACAAGGAAGAGATTTTTGAAAATGTATGTATAGAGCACGGCACTATACGGTTGCGAAACCTGGACGGTAGAGGAAGCAAATAGGAAGAAATTAGAAGCTTTTGAGATCTGGTGTTACCGAAGAATGATGAAAATACCATGGACTGATAGGGTTAGGGACGGAGAAGTATTAGTAAGGGATGTAGGTTGTAGCACAATTAGCGAAATGCGTAGGTTAGCACAATATAGGAGACGCTGGAGGTTAGCGTCCAACCAGTCTTAGGACTGATGACCTCATGATGATGATGAGTCCTCTTGCAAAACGCAGCCTAGTAACTCTATGTTTTCTAGTGAACAATAATAAAAATTGTGATGTGGCTATAATGAGATTGATTTCTGTTTCAGACTGGAATCAGGTTATCATCCCAATTTTTAAATATTTATTTAACAGTTAGTTGATTAAAACAGAAAATTGGATGCGAAAATCAAGAACGAAAACATCGTAATTTGATTTGCACGACGTTTTATGTTTCACAACAATTCAACATGATGTTCAATTTTATTGTTCCGATGAGAAAATTCGATTGTTTCATCCAAAAAATGCGAAAAAACGTGACAATGTTATTGCATTCCCATTATATTAAAATGTATATTTTTTAAATTCGTCGTGTTACAGTAGTAGTATAGCAAAGCTGCTATGAATATACTTTCCGGCCGCTATCAGCTCGACCTCGATGCGGATGCCATGTGGTCATTGTTGATCCCAAAAACTCGGCGCAGGTATAGAACATGTCTGTACAGGTATAAAACAGGTCTGTACCGGTTTAAAACAGGTATGTAAAAGTCTGAAACAGGTCTTAAAACTATAAAACAGGTTACCATACCTGCCTCAAACTGATACAGACCTGTTTTATACCTGCGCCGAGTTTTTGGAATCAACAATGACCACATGCCATCTGCATCGAGGTTGAGCTGATAGCGGCCCGAAAGTGTGTCCACAGCCGCTTTACTATACTACTTGCAGTTAATAAATAAAAGAAAGAAGAACATTGTAATTCAATATACGTAGCGTTCCATGTTTAAAAACAATTCAACGTCGCATTTCCTTTATTACAAAACTCGAACAGCTTCGAATAGCAGAGTATTGCTTTATAGCTGTCTGTACCAAATTGTATCGTACCCTATCTATTTTATAAGGATCTACTAAAAACTATAATAAAGGGTCTTTCAATAAGAACGTTCGATCGTTCGAATGTCGTTCAAATGTCCGGCGCGGCTTTGCTTAGTAGTACATATGTAGGAGGTTCAATTTTCGATGACTTTGTCGCATGAATCTGGCTGAATTTGCTAGATGGAGTTCGTTACGTTGACTTTGAGGGCATCAATTGTTTATGGTTTATTCGCCATAGGCTTGCGATTTTGATAATAAGATAGCCCTAAAGGAAGAAGTCTAAAGACGTTACATCGCACGATCTAGGTGGCTAGTTCACGTCGCCGCTGCGCGAGATAACCATGTCCTCAAATCTTTCGTGCAGAATGTCCATCGTGGCATATGCTGTGTGACACGTAGCGCCCTCTTGTTGGAACCACATCCATATATTCCCGTTTAGGCCACAAGAAGTTGCTTATCATCGATCTGTAGCGTTCGCCGTTGACGGTTATGGCAATGCCATTTTCGTTTTGGAAGAAGTACGGACCGATGATTCCGCCAGACCGAAATCCACACCAAACAGTGACTTTCTCGGGATGCTTTTGGTGCTGATGTATCTCATGTGGATTAGTATCGTCTCAAATCTGACAATTTTGCTTGTTCACATATCCATTCATCCAAAAATGAGCCTCGTTGCTAAATATGATTTTTCCAACTACTCCAGAGCCCAATCAGAGAACACACGGCGTTGCCTATGGTCGGTTACCTTAAGTTCCTGGGTCAGTTGGATTTTATACGGGTGCACATCCAAGTTTCGACGTGGAATTCGCCAAGTTGAAGTCGCAGAAATGCCAAGTTCTTGTGAACGACGAGAAATTGACTGCCTCGGGTTTTCCCGTACACTCTCATGCACAGCAGCGATGTTTTCAGCACACCTTGCGTTTGGGTAACGTACGAGTGTTGGCTGATTATTTATAAAACCTGTTGGACTCGAATTTGGCCACCAAACGTCGAATAGTCGACTCGGCGGGACGGTCATGGCGTGGATAAAAATCACGTAATGCGCGGAACATTTCTCCTACGGAACACTGATTTTGAAAATAAGACTTGATGATATGCACACGTTATTGAACGCTATAACCTTCCATGCTGATGTGCCATGCACTGCTGAACAATTCACAACAACTTTGACAGTTGCTTTAACAAAATAGCCGCTATAGCCTAGCAAATTTCGAGCGTCTCTATTGAAAGACCCTGTATGCTTAGTCGATCTTAGATGCTAACACGGTTTCGCGTTATTATAACCCATCAGGAATTTGTTCTTTATCGCCGTACACCTAATTGTCGACTCAGCTCAATACAACTATCATAAAAGTAAATACCCACGACAATTGTTTCACAAATATTTCATTCCCGGGAAGAGATCTCACTTTATAATTTTATTACCGTCGCCTGGAATATAGCGGCGTTGTTTTATTTTCCTGGATACGCCGGAGATATTTGTTATATGACATGGCGCAATATATCAACCGATATCGAGAGAGCTTTTTGACAAATCCTTCGCGACTCTGTTCGGATTTGTTGACATTTCCATAAGAGGCCAGGACGTAATTCTATACTTGGAAAACATACGGACCCCGTCTGCGTCTACTTAGGAGGGGTGGGTGGCGGTATTGTTTCCCGTTCCGTGATTTTTTTAATAAATTAATCGTTGGCCCATTTTGGAGTTCTTAAACAGGCGCGTACGAGGGGCGCTATTTATATTTTGAGTCTTGGCAACACTAAGTGTTGTCAGACGCGATCTTACGTTACCAATGGAGAGTCTGACGTTTTTGACCATAACCTTCTTCAGAACATTTTATTATTTAAGCGCGATTTGTGTTTGTTTACGGTGATTTGAAAATTGTATCATGGCGAAAAAATGGAATTAACTCATGAAGATTTATTACGACTTTTGACGTGGATTATCAAGACAAGAGTGCATCGATCAACTTACTTCTACTTTTGGCGATAAAGCCCCATCCTTTGCCACCGTGACACGCTGGTACAACGAGTTTAATCGTGGCCGCCATTTGCTCACCGACGAAAGCTGTGAAGGTCGCCCAAAATCAGTTGTTGTGGCAGAAAACAATGATGCTGTACAAAAACTGATAATGCAAGATTGTCATGTGACATACTGTGAGATTGAGGCATTAGTTCGACTATCATATATAAATTATTACATGATCAGTTGTAAAAGAGGTTTGTTCTCGTTGAATCCCACATAATTTGCAAAAATCTCAAAGAGATGCTCGTGGCGATTGGTGCAAACAAGCGCTCAGAAAATACAATGGCGGTGCTTCAAAAGATGTATACAACATTGTAACAGATGACGAATGATGGATCTATGATTCGGCGTATGAGCCGAAAAGTAAACAGCAGTCGACTGTATGGGTGTTTCAAGATGAAGCAAATTCAACAAAAGTTGTTCGCGCTCGAAGCACTTCGAAACAAATGGTCGCCTGTTTTTTCGGAAAAACTAGTCATGTGGCAACAGCGCTTTTAGAGGAACGTAAACCGGTCAATTCTGAATGGTACACAACCATCTGTTTGCCAGAAGTCTTCGGTGAAATAAGGAAAACAAACAAGCGCCTTCGGATCATTCTTAATCATGACAATGCGAGCTCTCACACACTCTGCTGTTTGAAAGCTCAAAGAATCGAATTAATGGGTCATTCACCGTACAGTCCTGATTCGGCACCCAACGATTTCTTTTTGTTTCCGAACGTTAAAAATAAATTGCGTGGACAACGATTTTCGTCGGCAGAAGAAGCCGTTGATGCGTTCAAGAAAATGTTTTGGAGATATCTCAAGCGGAATGGAGAAAATGCTTTGATATATGGTTTGAAGGCATGCAGAAGTGTATAGATCATGAAGGAGAATATTTTGAAAAACGTCAAAGTAATTTTCAATGACAAATTAATGTTTTTTTATTATTAGGCTCAAAATATAAATAGTGTTCGTAATGTTGAAATAACTAAGGGACAATCTTCCCCATAAAACGGAATCGTGTATTCCAGTTCCGATGGCGTAAAATATTTTACAACTTATGTAACTTATACACCATTATTTGGCAAGATTCCATAATCCCACAATATCGATTTTCATCTAAATCAAAGGCCACTGTTGAAGTGAACGGGAAGGGCCAGAGTACGTCGACTGGTCAAACTACGATCGTGGGAAACGGCGTTATATTCATTGCTACCCCATATAGCACGAACACTTTTATTAGGTAACGTTGTGATAGCTGATATATTTGCTTCACGTGGGATATGTATCAATGTGTGCTAGTCATAAATTGCCAATATACACATAGAGTTGTGATGCTATTTTTCAGTGGTAATGGCTTGGAAATATAAGCCAAGAAGTATATCAAAAATGTATCAAAATCTCAGTCCCATCGTTGAAATTGTTATATATTCTTAACACAGTATACAGGGTGTTATTTAAGTACGTGGCCAATCTTCAAGGGATAATTCCTTAAGTGATTCTGAGACGAAAAGTTTATATAAACATAGGACCGGTAATGCTTCGTTTTGAAGATACAGAGTGTCAAGCTTTTTTAAAAAATTAATTTTTACAACAATTTCTAAGACTAGAATAGACTATTGGTATGGAAAAAATAACAAGTACACCCCAGTTTTTGATAGTTGGTAGTTGTAATTTTTTATTATGTTGTCTCGGGGACATGCAATAAAAAGATTGTTATTTTTTTCTCGAAAACGAAGCAAGATTCGAAAAAAATTCGAGAGACAAAAAAGTTTTAAAAGTTAGTAGCTCACATTTTGTTTGTCAAATCTAGGTTAAGGTGCCCCCCGAGACGCCACTGGACTCAATAATTTTAATCTACTTAGGGATAAATTAGTCCCTTTTTACCACAAATATCACTGCCAAATTTCAACAAGATCGGCTAAAGGATTATTAAAAGTTTTACGAAGAAAAGATTTTCTTAAAAAGTTTGCGCTAAAATTTTCACTCGAAAAATATATAAACGATATATAATAACAACGGTTAAAAATATATATTATTAGCCACTAAGGACTATTAAGTGACTATTAAAATGAACATTGCATAAAATATAAGTCTAGGGGATTAAATCTGCGACCTCTGGCTTGAGAAATGATTGCTGTACCAATAACACTACTGTGCCTCTTAACCACATACAATTCTTGCCGGGTCGTGAAAAAGCCGGCCTAATAATTATATGATAAAATGCCATCCAAACATCTTTTTTTTTAAACATATCTGAAATATATATTTTTTGTAATTATAAGAATGGAAAACTGATTGCATGCCTTAAGAAAATTATTATGGTTAAAAATAGTTACTATTTTTTTATCGAACATAGGCCATAGTGTATAGATACGTTAAAAATGAATACACCAATTTGATTCTTTTATAACTTAGTCCTACTTGCGCGATTTATTCACCGCATTGGCACTGATCGTTTCATTATGGCCCATCTCGTCTCCGATCTTGTAAAATTTCATAGCAACGTAATAAATTATCACAGTAGAAAACCCGTCATGTTCAACTGAGCGAGAAAAATCCGCTGTAATGAAGAAAACCCGATATAAAGTCGGCAGCGACTTCAATATTTAATCGCGATCCTATCGACAGTCTTTCCAGACATTTCCATAATCCCATATCTGTTTCATCATCGCCGCTTAGCCTCTTCGAATCCACATAAAATCTGCCCGTCTAGCGGAATAAATATTTAATCGGTAAAGTTGATATTTACACCCCTGACGTTAACGGGCAAAAAATTACCCTACTTAATTCCGGATCGACAAGGGATAGACCCGGATTCGGTCGCCACAAATAAAAAAAGTCGTAAACATCCCATCGGCCCGTCATCCGTCTTGTAATCTTGTTCAAATGATGATTCAGTCGGTTTATGACCCGCTTTATTTCTAGGTGAAACCGCGACCCCCATAAGCGGCCGTAACGATTCTCCCCTACGCGGGAAACGCACATGCCTATTTAATATGATTGAAGTGTCTACCCGCCAGGCAGTCTCCAAATAATTAATAGGAAAACGTCCTGTTAATGAGGACGGGGGTTCTTCTTTAGAAACGCCGGGTGGACGTGTGTAGGTGAGGTGCCCTTTAGATCTATCATCATGTGAATGGGCCGGGGATTTAGCTGAACAACCTCGCTTTCAAGTGAGGACTAAGACATCAAGGGTCGTCGACGTGAACTGAAGAAGACTCAGGGTTATAGTGGCCGCATCGAGAAGATAATGTACGGTAAACTACCCTCGTGTCGATTAGGAGAGACGAACAAGTGTTGGGCGCCCATTATCGGGAGAATTGCTAAAGTATTTTTTTCTTAAATTGCTTCGTGCCTATAAGTACAACATAATTATGCTGTTCGATGTTTTCAGTACAAAAATACACTATTGGACAAAATTGACGCATGAGCTAAACTTTTTAATATTTCGAAGATAGTAGGTGACCTAAGATTTCCTTTGTAACTACTGAATAATGATTGCAATTGTTTTGAATATGTAGTGTTTTGTAATTGTTTGTTAATAAGACATTTAACGCTGTTAAAAGTAATTTGTAAGAGACAATAAATTCAGTTATGCAGCGATATGTGGTTGATTGGTTAGGAGCTAGACAATCGACAATTAGTAAAACATTTAAACGTTTCAATAAACTTGAAAATTACTGTAGAATTCCAGGACAATGTCGTAATAAGTCGACAGATGCAAGAGGTGAGCAATATCTTACGTAAGTCGCCTAGAGAAACAGGCATTCTACCAGTTTAGAGCTAAGCAGAGCCCTAGCAGCACTCCGAAATGTAGCAACTTCTGGACGAGTGGTCAGAAGAAGGAGGATTGAACAGTAAAGACAATCCATTGCACTACCGCTCGCCAGAGAACATAGAATTACTAGACTGCGTTTTGCAAGAGAACACGTAAATTGGATCATCGATGACTGGAAGTTTTATTTTCAAACAAGACCAAGTCTTAATTCACCAGATGGACATCAATGAGTCTGGTGGAGGCCAGAAAAGAGGTTTGCTGTCTGCAATATCTCTCCGAGGATCCCATTTTTTGATGGATGGATTCTGGGGAGCAATTTATTTCGATGGTCCCACGGCTTTGGTTCCCATACGGGGGAGATCCATGAATGCATATTCTATGTAGAAAACATCGTACGAGAACATGTGATGTCATTTAAAATCTTACTCATATGGAATAATAATTTATGTAGCTGTACCCACTTGATTCCATGGGCCTTCAGCCGAAAAATCGCTTGATACAGCTTTGGAAACTAAGAAAATAAAAATATTTCTATTTTTAAGAGTTTCGAGTGTAAATTAAGTAATAGTTTATATAAATCTGTGCCTCATACTATTTCTTGTAACTTGTAAAAATTTAAAAGGATAAGAATTCGATCCAAATTTGCGTATGGTGATTGAGCCTCGAGGCAACGTCCTTCTGCGTTTGCCCCAAGTGACATTCGCACGAAATTCCGTTTCGACTATGCTGATGGTTTAAATCAGGAATGTAAATACGCCGACGTAAACAAGCTAGACATGCCCTACATAGGTATACTCTAACTCAACGGAGTTCACGGTTACGGCTCTATTATTTATTTCGCATACGAATATCGTGCTCGTCACGTCCTATGTGTGCAAGCTAGTTTTCCATTAGAGCTTGTATGCAAATGTTTGTGACTGGTCCCTTATCACTCTGACATGTAATTAAGCTTTTATGAAGACACCCCGACTTTCGGGAATAATTGGGCGAGGGTGACAGATGGACGCGATTTTTAAACTAAATTGTGCAAGTAGATGATTCGTTAAGAGATGTTCTCTTATTCGATCGGTTCGCGTTGAATCTTTCCGTCGTAAATAAATACGCCGAATAAATTTTCCTAAATAAAAAAATGTAAAACGATGTTATCGCGAACAATGCATAAAATGATAACGGCCCTCTATTTCCGGAAGCCCATATAGGGGACATGGGCTATAAACGTGTATTTATAAGGAACCAGATTAGATCCGAGGAAATAAAATAGCCTTGTACAATTTATCATTCTAAATTTGTCTTAGAGCAATTTCCTGTGAAAACGCCATGTTTATTTATTAACGTAAGAGCGTCGTCCTTCTTACAGCGAGCGATAAAACGTTCGTAACCGAAAATATGTTGAAAAATCGCCGCGTATTAGGTTCCGGTAAATATTTGGTAGTGCCGCGGTTGTTTTTCCAGACGCCCGCGTCTATTGTCGGAAACTGTTGACTTTTCTTGCCGGCCATTTATTTGGTACGGAGCAATGAAAACATTTCGCCACATTGTGCCCGTTTTCACGTACCAATAAATGTAACAGCGCAGCCAGGGCGTTCGGGGATGTAGTAAAGAAAACCGCTGGGGATGTAAATGAAAAATTTTAATCCGGGGGCTCGCTGACATTGTTTTAAAAAGTCCGGAGTGTCTGGTCACGTTCAGAGCACCAATATCCTATTTGTTACTTTGTTTTAGACATTTTTACTTTAGTGCCACCAGTCACCAAAGAAATATAATCATAGGAAACATATTTTAAAATTAGAAACAATTCTAGGGGTATAATTTGGACTATATTTCTATAGGGCGTTTCAGTTGGAACTATACGCAAGTATAGTATCTTTGGCGGGCAGCCTTTGCGCCATCTCGTATTTGTTTTCTTAAACTTTGAGTAGGTCGAAGCCTCAGTGTTATATGTTATAAATGGATTTTAATAAGAATTTGTTATTAAATAAAATGAAAAATAAACAATGAAGACGCAAGTGTTGTGTTGTTAATTGTGAAAATATAGAAAGCCAAAATACGGAATTACAATTTTTCCGTTTTCCTGGACAATCTTACGAATTAGAGAGTTAAATCCATTCGCTTCCAGAAAATCTAGAAAATGCATCACCTTCTTTCTTTTCTAACTTATAACTTTCAATTGTTTTATCAACTGAATTTTGTATGCTGACAGATGCAGATCTTTCTTTAAAATCCGATGCGTGGTGGCCCTTGACAGAGTCAATTGTTATGCACGACGTCGAATTGGATACTCCCGTACACTTTATCTCACTGCGGCAGCATTTTTATCTGATCGACCACGACGAGGACGTATTAGTATTGCTTTATCAATAACAAAACCCGACTCTTCAAATTTATTGTTTAAGATATGAACTGTTAACTCTGAAGGTGCTTCATTTTGTCATAATTTCGTTAGAATTTTTCTTATTGCAAATGTATATGATCGCTCACTTTCATAAAACAGTTGTACACAAACTATTCGTTGTTGAACTGCAAATCGCAGCGTGTCGCATTGGTTTGTAGATGAGACGCGTTAAATATTGTCGCCCTATCTTTGGCAGAACACAAATGGCGCGCAATTCAAATTCTATAGCCCAACTGAGACTGTTAGGCCTATACATAGTTATAAATATAAACTACTATGAAAAAAAAAAGTGAAAACTTTTATAATTCTAGAATTCATTAAAACAGTTTAAAAAAATCTAGGGTGCCCAGCAACAACACTATGTTGGTTATTTTGTCTTGGCCGTTCACCTTTAATATCGCGATCCACCGTATCACAAGAACAACCCTCGACCGTTAATAACAATCCCCTGGGAGTGCGTTCGAGTATCCACGCAAAAACGTTTATATTTTACCAAATATTTCACGGTTTTCATCACGCCGTAAAAGAGCCGCGATTTATTCCGAGATCTGGCAAACAGTCGTCCACAAACTGACAGTGATTGGGTCGAAAACAAGGGGGCGAGACTTCATATCTCCGGCGTTTCACTTAATGGTAACCGGTCCCGCGGGTGTCGACTGCCGCCTTTATCATACACCTTTTTATTATTAAGCGGGCTTCATTTGAAATTTAAATCCTAATTTGAACTTTTCCGAGTCGGGCAATAATTACAGTGACTCTCCCCCTGTCGTGTCGGCGAAGCGTTTTCGTCGCGAAAAACGTGTTAAGTCGTATCCGGCGGGGATGAGGTTAGAATGGAAGGGTTGCGCGGCGTGGGGAGGGGGCGACGTCGCCCCGGGATCGTCTCCTATAATTGGGGTTTAATTGAATTTAAGAACTTGTAGATTTTATCCGATCGACGCTCGGTGGGGCGCCGATTAGCGTTACGTGGAAATTCGAGGAAAACGTCAAAGGATTAGTAGCTCGCATAAAATAATTAGGGGTGGAAAAAAACTCTGAGACTTTAGAAAACGCGCGTTAGGGGTACCAAAGGGCACGACGCACAGTGGTTGGATTGTCTGATTTCGTGGGCAAAAGTTCCAAAATCGAAATTTCACCCTAGATATTAAGTTGGGGTATGTACTATATGACGTAGTATTTTTTGAGGCCCACATGTATATATTTCCAACGGGACACCATTGTACATCTGAGCGTCTTCCACGGTCGGTCTCGTGCTCGCGCTAAGTGAAAAGTTGCGTCTAATCGAAAGGTTCACAGTTTTACGTTGAATTCACCGATTTAAATACTGAAACATGAATTCTATTGTTGAAAGTAAGTACTTTTTGACCGTATTTCAGTTTTTATCTAAGTACATTTTGTAAATGAGTAATTCAGCCTTAGAAATTATGCATTTTCTGCCGGTAATTTTTATAAAATCAAGATGTAAGAGGCAGTAAGTTAAAAGTCTAACGACATCCCGGTCTGATCAAATTTTTCCGTGTTCTATAAACCCTTGTCTATAATGCATGCAGAATCAATATTTTTTAATCAATATTTTCTGGAGCGTTGCATAACTGTGCACAAACTGGAACACTTCTAAAGCCATTTTCAACTTAGACAGATTCATGCATGGATACGTGTGAATGTTTTGTGTGAGTGCGTGTATTTTTTTTTAATGCATTTTAATAAAGATTTCTAATGACTTCATTTTATTCGCAGAAAAACAACATGGTGTCGGAATAACTTTTATTTTCAGAATGAAAATATTTGAAATAGTAAAGAGTCGACTTAGTAAAGAAAATAATGTCATTATTGACATCATTGCTGAAAAATTAAGAGAGAACAATGATCAATTTGTTTAGGTGACATATTCGATGATGATAGCGACGACAACGAAAATTCGAAAATTCAACGAAATAGCTATCGCGTATAGCGACAGCGATTGAAAATTGAAATAGATATATAAATACGATTTTTGTATTCATTATTTCATCTAAGTCCCATCCTACACCTTTGTAACACTCTTTTATATGTTTAAACACAGGAAAAAATATATTAAAACTAAAAACCGGTGCTTTTATGGAAAAAGTTGAGCATTTTGAGGCCGAGATTTTGTTTTTTGAAAAAATTACCGGATTCGTTCTCAGCTATCTCGAAAATCTCTCTATGAACTTTTTTCAGCGTGAAAATATTGTTTTTATAGAAAGAGTCGACCATATTGAGGCCGCCATTTTTTTTTTGAAAAACAAATACCGGATTCGTTCTCAGCGACCTTAAAAACCTATATATGAATATTTTCCAATGTAAAAGCAGTGTTTTTTTTCATATATAGAAAAAGTCCGCCATTTTGTTTTTCGAAACACAAATATCGGATTCTAATCAACGATCTGAAAAACCCCTATATATCAATCTTCAATCAATTACCCATGATATTGAATTTTAGCCACGAAATCGGGCAATCCGAGCACTGTTCGGCGCTCGAAACTTTTAGTTTGGCACAGAATTCTTTTAGGATGGACGTTTCCAAAAAAAAAAAAGACGTACAAAACATTTCTATTCACATTCTCCTGCTCTTTCTTTTTAATTCATACAGTCCCCTACTCGGCTTTTCTCCGCTATTCACCCAAATTTCTCATACGACAAATTAGAAACCCATCAAGGACAACTCGCAACTTTTCCATTGACCCGACAATCTGCCTTAAAGAAGTTTCCCCTTATCTCGACCGGCCATAAGTTGTCCCAACTTTCTCGGTACCCCGAAACACGATATAAATCAGTTTAGTTTTGTACCGAGCCGCAGTTGTCGGAATCCTGATGGAGTATTTTTTTTTAAGCGCTTTCGGCCCGGTCGTTAGAATTCTAAACACTAGGTTAACGTAGAAATAGAGAAAACGGCGGGAAATGCGCTAAATAGGATGTGTTTTAATCTGTAATAGTGTAGACAGTAATATATAAAAAAAATACTGAAGAGCAGTGGCGTTACTCGCCCCTATATCCCCCATCCGCGACCCTCGCCATGCGGGATATTGCGCTTCTATGCCGTGTATGAACGAATCCGAATGAAACTCGAACACTACGGTTAGTTTAGGGTCTCTACGATGCTGGGAGCTCATTAAAACCGCTACGACAATCCGCCTAATTAAGCGGAGTACACCATTAAGCGATGAAAAGACCGAGGGGCGAAAAAAAAACCTCCGGTCTTTCGAATAGAAATAGAAAGGTCCATTTACGTTCGCTTTCGCAATTCACCCCCGGGGCTAAACAGCATTAAAACAAAACGGGGAAACCGCGCGCGACGGGGCGTCCAATGAACAAGTCGGTAGCGTAAGGTCAGGTCGTCTAGCGGGGCGGTAACGAGAAGTTATTCATCAGCCCCCCATTCGGGATTAATCAAGTGACTGTCTTTTGAGATAAGGAGTCGATCTGTGAGGGAGATACGGCGGAATATAAGCTGACGCGATGTTTGGACGGCAGTCGATACGGCTCCCTGTCGGCGGTCGTACGAGGTGGCGTGGAAAAAATACCGGACCGTATTTTTTTTTTTTTTTTTCGGTGAATATCATGGTGCCTATTATGCATACCCGTATATTTATTTATTATTTAATCTATATATCTAATAAATAATTATAATAATGTTTCCCCCGACTGCATTAAAAATGTAACGTATATAATAATAATAATAACAATAATAATGCCTTTGTTGCCTAACAGAAGAAAAACCCATTTATAGGATAAAAATATGAAATACAAATACATGTATGTGTATAGTATACGAGCATTATTTACCATATATTTTGAGCCCTGGCAACACTAAGTATTTTCAGGCGCCATCTGGCGTTTTCAATGGAAAGTTTGATATTCTTGACCATAACCTTCTTCAGAACATTTTATCATTTAAGCGCGATTTGTGTTGTTTACAGTAATTTGAAAATTGTATCTTTGGCGATAAAGCCCCATCCCTTGCCACTGTAAAACGCTGGTACAACGAGTTTAATCATGGCCGTCATTCGCTCACCGACGAAAGTCGTAAAGGTCGTCCAAAATTAGTTGTGCCAGAAAACATCGATGCTGTGCAAAAACTGATAATGCAAGATCGTCAGGTGATATACTGTAAGACTGAGGCAACCTTAGGCATTAGTTCGACTAGTTACATAAAATATTGCATGATCATTTAGTGGTAAAAAATGTTTGTTCTCGTTGTATCCCACATAATTGGAAAATATCTCAAAAAGATGCTCGTGTCGATTGGTGCAAACAAATGCTCAAGAAATACAATGGCGGTGCTTCAAAAGACGTATATACCATTGTAATATGTGACGAATCATAGATATATGCGTATGAGCCGGAAAGTAAACAGCAGTCGACTGAGTGTTTCAAAATGAACCAAATCCAACAAAAGTTGTTCGCGCTCGAAGCACTTCGAAACAAATGGTCGCCTGTTTTTTCAGAAAAACCGGTCATGTGGCAACAGTGCCTTTAGAGTAACGTAAAAGGGTCAACTCTGAATGTTACACAACCATTTGTTTGCCGAAAGTTTTCGGTGAAATAAGAAAAACAAACAAGCGCCGTCGGATAATTCTTCATCATGACAATGCGAGCTATCACACATCTCCTAACAACCGAATGTTTTAACACTCAAAAAATCGAATTAATGGGTCATCCACCGTATAGTCCTGATTTGGCACTCAATGACCTCTTTTTTCCAGGACGTCAAAAATAAATTGTATGTTTTGTATTTATCGTATTTATATAACACTACAAACTGCAGCTACCACAGTTTTCATATACCCTGTATAAATACCCTAGAGGGTGACCCACAGAAAACAAGGCATTACCAAATCCAACACAATTTATGAATACATGAAAGACGGGTAAAATACAATTATTTGTCGATTTGCCAAGAACTTAGTAGTAATAGATCCTAAAACAATGACTTGAAGGAAATCGATTTTATTGCGGCAATATTTTCATCCAGAGCCATGCCTGTTTAAAATTTAGCTACTTTAAGCTCCAGTGGCGTAGTCTACAGTTTTATTACATAATAATTCCTAAAATTAATATTAATTACCTACATATAATAAAATTAAAATGTTTTCTAAAGAATTATTATACAAAAAAAAAAACCTACCACGACTTTGACACAATAAATAAAATTGGCGACACAACAATCTACCCCACACCTTTGACAAATCAAAACCATCGGAACCTTTCTATTCCACCCCTTAACTAGATTTCCTCATTCCGACGTCAAAGCCTTCTCGAGACCCCTCGCGCATATCGAAACAGTCGAATCCTACATTTTTATCGTGCGACGCCAACTTGTTTATTTCTGCGGCTTTTTCGCCGTCGCATAGGGCGACGAAATGACGTATCGCCCCTATCAATTATTAATATTCAATTCGCGAAAGCGAGGACCTGAGCGCGTGTCTCCCGCAGTCGAATCGAATTTCTCTTATGATGAATACGAGCGTCTGGGAAGCCGCTGATTGAATTCCGGTAGATCGAGATAAATCGTCGCTAATTTATCAGGGTTGGCGAGAGAGCGGGAACCGCAAATGTATGCGAGTAGTTCCCGTGAAGGGGTATAGTCCGATTCGCTACTTTAAATCGAAACACAAACGCAATAGACAGACACCTAGGGATCATCATCTGATAATATTTAAGCGATTAGATCTAGATTTGGCAGCTTTAGGCCTACTACCTATTTACTAAGATCATATATGAGTCGATGCTGACAATATTTTTTTGTCTTTCAGTTTACCTAGTTAAAAATGGATTATATAGCCTTAGACCACATCGAAAAACGTTAATTACCTCTTAAAATGCCTATCATCATCATAAAATCCCAATCACCTTCGCAAAATACCAATCACCTCTGAAAAATCTCAATCACCTCCGCAGAATAACGATCACTCCAGAAAAATTCCAACCACCCACTGCAAAGACTTGCCCTAACCCCGCTCAAAAAGGTGTATTGTCTCCCACTGAATATCGTATTTTCCCCTATGCGACTGCAACTATTTGCCACCCCCGCCAAAGGGGAGGGAGGTTACCTTTTATCACCCCAGCACAATCTTGCCGTTAATATTTAAAAAAATATATCCTACCTCTCGCGCAATATCGTAAGCGTACTACCCTTACCTTTTGATGTATTAACGGCATTAAAAATATGCTCTGCCTCCTGGAATAACATGAGCAGGTTTAATCGGATTAACAGGAGGTTATTCTTCATCACCCCCAGAATATTGCCCATTAACTATCTTTAAAATGTACACGACCCCTCGCAGATACTGTGAGCAAACTTGCTCTTATCTGATGTATAGGGTCTTTCAGTAGGGACGATCGAAATTTATTAAGGTATAGCGGCCATTTTGTTAAAGCAACATCTGCCAAATTTACACAACTTCTTGTAGTCTAAAAGGGATGATGTGGATACCGATGACATGTGGTTCCAACAGGACGGCGTTACGTGCTACACAGCGCATGTCACGATGGACATTCTGCACGAGTGATTTAAGAACATGGTTATTTGGCGCAGGGGGGACGTAAACTGGCCACGGAGATCGTGGGATTTAACGTCTTTAGAATTCTTCTTTTGGGACTATCTTAAATCGCAGGTTGAGGCAAACAATTAATGCCCTGAAAGTCGATATAACTAACGCCATCCAGCAAATTCAGCCAGATTTATGCGACAAAGTCATGAAAATTGGACCTCCCGAATACGTGCCACCAATCAAAGCCGCGGCGGACATTTGAACGACGTTATATTCCATACTTAATGTCATAAAATATTCTTTCAAATAAAAAAATGAGTGAATATCTCACACATAACTTGTTTTATTTACGTTTACAAATCGGGCGTCCTTATTGAAAGACCCTTTATAAACAGAACGTTTATAAAGTCTATAGAACGTCAAAATACGTTTCTATAGCATGAGTATGTTCATGTCGTTGATCACCTAAAACCTTGTCCTACCTTTCGCGGAATATTGAGAACACGTACTGGGTTAGTCACCTAAAATTGACCCCCCTTTATTGCTCTTAATTTCAATCTAATCGAAAAATTCAAACAAGGACTTTACATGATTTTTTATAATTTATTTTAATATTTAAACAAATTTTCAAAAACTCTGTTTAAAAAAATTAATTTATTTTTGTGATCAGAAAACTGTGGGTAACTTTTTTAAGTAAAAAAATATAGGGTGTTCTATTTAAAAAAAATAAAAAAATGCTCGCCCCCTTTTAATTTGCAGAGTTTTTGAAAATTTGTTTAAATATTCAAAAAATATATAAAACATCATGTAAAATTATTTTTTTAATTTTTCGATTCGATTGAAATTAAGAGAAGTAAAGGGGGGGTCAATTTTAGGTGACTAACCCGGTACACCTCTATTAATGGGAGGCTATTCATGCCGTTAATCGTCTTAGAAAATCCGGAAAAAAAATACCGTTCCGCCCCTGGCTACAAGCTGCTGACACGCCATGTCATCACTTGATACATTGTTCGTGTCTGGACTCCCATAATGGACCCCGGCGGTGCCGAACAATTCCGGACAGTCGGCACTTTCGACGCTATCCATGATTCCGCCTCGTCAGCCAGCGTCCTCGAGCGGCCTCGCGCCAGGGGTGCCCACCCCCGCGTCATTACCGTAACGCATCGATATTGTTACGTAAACAATGCGTAACAGTCGCTACTAATCTGTTTGTCCCGTATTTAACTCCTCTAACGGCGACACAATGAATCGTCCTACTCACCCTTAGTTCTGTTGTCGATCCGAAACAGATTCCGAGGGGCACTAAGAGACGCATCCGGGACTCTAAAACGACGGTCTGAATTAGAATACACCCTTCCGGAGCGCATAAAAGATCGCCCGCTCATAATTCGAGCCGCAGGCAGGGGGTTTGTTAAATTAGGGACAGATTCTGGGGAGATTCGAAGAAGACGGATTGTCGCAGTTTCTCGTCTTGGGGTGAAAAGGTACGTAACTCCATCCAAGTCTAAATCCCTGTCACGAAACTTGAGTCGGGATTTCGCCGGCGGGAGACGATCTGAGGGAATCTGTTTTCAGTAAAAGTAGTAAAATGGTAGTGTATGCTTTGACAGGGTCTTCTATTAGTTCTTTCTTGGCACGACGTGGCGTAGCTGATATGAATTTTCACCGAAACGTATGCAGTATACTGGATCGTGCCAATTTTTTTTTTTATAAAAAAACAGAAATGTTGTGGAGTATTTTATTATATCGTTCCGTCCCAAATTGTATCCTACCGGATACAAAAATTGACCCGCAATTAGATTTAAATCTCTCCAGAAAATGTCGCCTAAGTTAATTATTGTTTTTCGAATTATCAGGACCAATTTTTGATTAATACATAAAACCCTGAAAGTATAATACTACAATATGATTTTATTTTTCAGTATAAATTTTGTTAAAACATTCACATTTTTATAACAATCGCATTTCTTTGCAAAGAAAGTTTATAAAAAATTCTTTAATATTAATTATTATTAAATACATCCCGGCTAAATCTGTTGCTTATTTATTTATTTATCTTACATTTAGAGACTAAGCAATGGGGATATGACAGTAGTAAAGAAATATTTAAAACTCAATAAAACTTCTAAGAAACATTGGCGCATTCGCCATTTATGGGAAAAGTCAAAAATATTCTTTGTCATTAATTATTATTAAATACTTCCCGACTAAATCTGTTGCTTATTTATTTATATAACTTACATTAAGAGACTAAACAATGAGGATACGAGAGCAGTAAATAAATATTTAAAACTCTTATAACACTTTGAAAGAACATTGGCGCATTCACCATTTTCAAAAATATTCTTTGCCCATTAATGATTATTAAATACGTCCGGACTAAATCTGTTGCTTATTTATTCATTTATCATACATTTAAAGACTAAACAGTGAAAATACGACAGTAGTAAAGAAATATTTAAAACCCTATAACACTTTGAATAAACAAAAAAAAACAAGATCATAAAATATTCTTTGTCATTAATTATTACTAAATACGTCCCTACTAAACCTGTTGCTTATTTATTTATGTATCTTACATTTACAGGCTAAATAATGAGAATACGACAGTAGGAAAGAAATATTTAATATCCTATAACACGCTGAAGAGACATTAGTGCATCGCCATTTTTAAAATAACTTCTAGGCCTAGTTAATATTTACATTAAAGCTAAAAAATTTAACAACGTTATTGACAAAAATAGACCACCAATCCTTTCTGGGCAAATATATAACGCTTTAATCAAATCACGTCGTCGAATTACTTCTTGTTTGACGTCAGCACGAACCCCCTGGCGTACAAAACAGCTTTCTTTGGATTGAAATCCCTGTCTCCGACAAACATACCTGCCATTCGAACGAATTCATCCGCAAATCTCGTCCCCAAATTCAGAGCGCCCCTATTCGAGTATTCCGGCACAGATAAAATAGTAGGAATTCAAATTAGGCCAATAAAAACCGTAATCTCTTAACGTATCCGGCAATCTGGTTAAATAATTCATATCCCTAAGTACCGGGGAAGGCGCGCGGTATCGTCTCGGTCTCCAGAAACGAAACCGCCAGATACGTACGAATAAGGATTAGTCGTTAAATCCGAAACAAGAGCATGTGGATGGGCTCCAATTTATTTTCAATTTGGGAAACGTTATAAAATCGCAGAAGCGAGCCAGGGAGGAAAAAATCGACGTCCGGGATTTATTAGGACGAGCGAAACGCATCGTTTGATAATCGAGAATATATTGCGATTATGACTATTGGCGAGGTGGCAGATATATTTCGCCTGCTTGCGCCTTATCTATCGGAATCCTCCGCTGGATTCCTGCGATATACGTTCGGATTTAAGACTCTCTTTACGTGCTCATGAAAACACCAATTCTTTTCCCTGAATCAGATTCCTGAATTGAATTATCTTTTTGTAAGTAGGCTCTGGATAACGGACGAAATCTTAAACTTAATACAAAAGAGACGAGGCTACAAAAACAGACGAGACGAGGAAGGACTGAAAACTTATAAGTCAATAAAGTGGGAAATCATTAGAAAGTGTATAAAAGCGAAAGAATAATAGATAGACGATAAATGCAAAGAAGTAGAAGATAAGCTCCAAGTAGGTAAGACCGATGAGGCTTACAAAATAATTAAGAGGAACTTCAGGGATATAAGAACAATAAGTAGAAACGTTAGGAGTCAATCGGGGGACATACTGATCGGAAGAGAGGAGAAAGCGGATAGATGGAAGCAGTACTTAGGAAATTTATACGAGGGTCAGAAATTAGGAGAGTTTTATTAGAGGAAGGATCTAGCATCGATAGGGAAGATGTAGGAAAACCTATATTGAGAGAGGAATTTGAAATAGCACTAAGGGGGATAAAATAAAGTGCCGGGTGTAGATAAAATACAGGCGGAAATTTTGAAATGTGCGGGACAGAAAGTAGTAAATAGGATGTTTGAACTGGTAAAATACATATACGAAACGGGCGAGTTGCCGGAGGATTATAAGAGGAACATTATCGTTACTATATCGAAAAAGAGAGGAGCCGACAAATGCGAGAACTTTAGAACGATTAGCCTAACTTCCCACGCGTCAAAAATCTTAACCTGAGTAGCGCAGAGGAGGATGAAAAATAGAGCGGAGGAAATACTAGGTGAAGACCAATTCGGGTTTAGGCGAAATAGGGGAACTCGCGAAGCTATTCTGGCGCTAAGAGTAATGTTAGAGAAAACAATAGAAAAAGGAAAGAACGCTTATATAAGATTTGTAGATTTAAATAAAGCTATTGATAATGTAAAATGGGAAAAAATGTTCGAGATACTAAAGAGCGCTGGAATGAAGTATAGAGATAGGAGAGTAGTATACAATCTATACAAAGAGCAAACTGCTGTTATAGAAGTAGAAGGGGAAAGAAGGGAAGTAGGTATTAGGAAAGGAGTAAGATAAGTATGTACGCTATCGCCACTAATTTTTAATCAGTACATCGAAGAGTACTGTGATTAATGTCGTAAAAGATAGTGGATTTCGGGAATAAAGTACAGGGACAGAAAGTAAAAATGCTGAGTTTCGTAGATGATATAGCAGTATTAGCATCTATTAAAGAGGAATTGGAATCAGCGTTGAACAAAATAAAGATATTAAATAAAGAAGCGATAAAGATATAAAACAAAGAATAGCGCAGGGTCGAGTAGCTTTTAACAAAAAGAAAGCACTTTTATGCTCGGGGATAATAAACTTAGGAACAAGGAAGAGATTTTTGAAAACGTATGTATGGAGTACGGCACTATACGGTTGCGAAACCTGGACGGTAGGGGAAGCAAGTAGGATGAAATTAGAAGCTTTAGAGATGTGGTATTACCGAAGAATGATGAAAATACCGTGGACTGATAGGGTTAGAAACGAAGAAGTATTAGAGAAAGTCGGCGAGAATAGAAATATGTGGAAAAACATAAAGAAGAAAAGGGATAGAATGGTAGGCCACTTGCTGAGACATGGGGGAATAGTCCGCGATATTTTGAAGGCAGAAATAGGAGTGAAGAAAGGCAGAGGTAGGCCTAGACTAGACTACTGCTCGCAAATAGTAAGGGATGTAGGTTGTAGCACAATTAGCGAAATGCGTAGGTTAGCACAAGATAGGAGAAGCTAGAGGTTAGCGTCCAACCAGTCTTAGGACTGACGACCTCATGATGATGATGAAGTAGGCTCTGAAATAGTCCTCAATTACATGACGCAATTTGTAGATATAATTTATACAACCTGTCGTATAACGTAATTTGTTAATAATAATTTCTATTCCAGTGATACGATAATACGACATGATAATGTGATAATATGATAGTGTGATCCTAGTAACGTGATAAGATAATGTGAGTTATCAATCACCTAACGTATTATGGTGATATCAATTTATAATAGTGATACGATGTTATTTCTATAATATGATAGTGTGATAATGTGATGTGATAGTGTGTTTATGATATGACAGTGTGAGCATATGGTATGATAGTGATATATAATACACTAAGCACAAAAATTAAGGAATGTAAAGAAATTCTAAATCTTTAGGTCATTTTCAAAGGGCTATAACTTGGAGAAAAATAGTCGTAGAACAATTTAAGAAAAAGCAAATTGAAGCTCCAGGTTTGTAGTTTTGAGTTCAAAATTTTGTACCATCAGCAGGTTTTGAGTAATCATAAGGAAAGTTTTTTAGATAATTTTATCCTGTTTAATTTAAGTGGCTTAAAACAGTGGCACACAGAAAATTAGTAGTAGGGTCTAAGAACTGCAAAGTGCTCTTTATAAGTTGTAGTTATTAGTTTTTGAGAAAAAAAAAAATTCGGTGCGAGAACGTTGATTGAAGAAGAGGTAAAATATTACGTACATATTTAGGGATATTCACTTAACTTGGCATAACTTTGCAAATAATGTATAGACTTAATTTGTTTTTCAACTTCAAAGTATCCTAAAGAAACCCTAAAAATTTGAAAGCGCTGAAATGTTTTTCATTGTGTTCGGAATGATTGAATTTGTCGTTTTTACTTAAAATAAATATATGGATGAATTTTGTATTTTTGATTCATTTTTTGCGGTTGAAATTGTTTTTCTTAGCAATAAAACATATTTTCTTTTATAAAAAACTGTTAATTATTGAACGATAATAACTCAGCGAAAAATCATAGTACAAGCCTACTCCAGTAACATCATACAAGGCTTTAAGACCACTCAAATTAATAAGGATAAAATTATCTAAAAAATGTTTGTGATGAAATCACTGAAGGAAAATTATGGAAGTCCGTGGACCTCTCGAAATGCAAGCAAAAATTTGGAAAATTGTTTTCCGACGGTTTTTCTATGGCTACACAAAAACTACTGACGCGAAAAGAAATTTCAGTTCAAGATCTGAAAAAACTTGAAGTTTCAATTTGCTTTTCTTAAAATGTTCTGCAACTATTTGTCTCCAAGTTACAGCCCTTTGAAAATCGCCTAGAAATTTAGAATTTTTTATATCCCTTAATTTTTGTGCCTAGTGTATATAGAAGTCTAAATACTGTCTAAATACTAGAAGTCTAAATAGAACTTGTTTCTTAGGTACTTACACAGTGGCGGTTCGTGAGGTTTTTTATAAGGGAGGCAGAATATGTATATTTATCGGTGACACTTGGGAATGGCGCCGCAGGCGAAAATTTTTAGAATTTTCAAGGTCACGCGTTTTCCTGAACCTTTAGAATTCTAATAAAAAATCCATTTATACAAAAATATAGACTTTCGCGAGAATAATTTTTGGAGTTTGCTACCTTTTCGAAATAATTACAATTTTATTTATTTACATATTTACTTACGAATTACAGCTACTAAGGGAATAAACAATATATGTTTTATTGTTTATAAGTTAAATATTGTTTATAAACAAAAATTAGTTTGTGAAATTTACGATCAATACCTAAAATTTAAAACAAACCTCGAAATTGTTACTTTCAGCACAATTAGCACATTTCCCCACCACCCTTGAGGTAGTGCTACAGAGCGTTACTTTTTTTTTGTTGTGGGTTATTCGCTGGTAGCCATATTGTACCACTTAACTAAGTAACACTTCTGCAAAATAAATTAAAATAGTACGAGGAAAACGCAGAGAAAAATAATAAATAAAGGAAAATAAAACACGTATTCTTTGTAGGTAAACAGGTGTCCCCCCACCGCGTCGAACTGAGATAGGTGCAAGGGAGAAAGACTTATTTTGTAGCAAGCATTCCAGATGGGAGTGGGAGTGCTGGCAGCTAGCTGCCACTGAATTAGTGGCGATTTAGGAATAAAAACTACTCGGCATTAGCTCAATGTCATTCGTCACGTATGGAAATAGATTTAATTGGAGACTTGCAGCGGTTTAGCCTCCTGTCGATGAGCGGGTGGTAAAATACGTAACATGAGACGTAGAAATACATAACTTGGCAAATTAGGCGCATATTTAAACTAATCAAATATTAAATAAACAGTTATTAAATTATTATCATAATAATTATTAATTAAAATATACAAAAAAGTAAATCATATTAAAAAGAATGACGCTAATTAACACTCCTTAAAATATTTATTTATTTTTTAAAATAACCTGAAAATAATTTTAAAATCGAATAAAAATATTTTGACCTATCTTATATAGGTACGTATTTTTTCTCTAAAATTTCAGAGGAGGCTTAGCCTCCTCTGCCTCCCCTGACCAGCCGCCACTGCGACAGCAGTAAGATGATACTTAAAACCCTAGAACATTTCGAAGAAACATTGACGCATTCGCCATTTTTGCAAATGATTATGAAACATTTTTACATCTTTTCACCTATCATGCTTTCATCTGATGCAGACACCTATCTGCGTTGTGCCAATCGTTACACTCCAACATATAGAATGCCTTTGTGTAATCAGTTCCGCAATTTAATTTAATTCATTTATAGAATACTAAACTACAATCGGAAAAACGTTGGAATCCAGTTGAGATTCCATTATATTCGAACAAATTATTGCACACCATACAATATTTGAATTAGTATTTCGTTAATATAAAACTAATAGGAATTTCATAAAAAGCGCGGAATTTGTGGAGTGTCGAACGCGAATTGCATACATTAACCGTGCCGGGTTATTTAGAATCCACTATAATTAATTTTTACATAATTCTATTCGATATTTTATAATTCCAGTTGTGTAGGCTTAATTAAAAAACGCTTTCATCATCATCGGAACCCCTGAAAATTCCGCGCCCATTTTTCCCTCGCATACAGTCATAAAAATGTCCCTTACTTTGAGTTATACCCTCGTAATTATGCGAATAAATCACTATTCACATCTTTTTTACGATCCCTTAGCTACGGCCCGCCGGTTTTTTTTTCGCGTCGAAAACTTTGCTTAATTTATTTCGATTAGGACGAATTAATGAGGGGATAGAACGAAAAACATCTCATTTACATTTTCTTTCTGTTTGGATGACGTACATCGTGAATTATTAGCAGACGGGGCCGTCGGAAAAAAACAACGTACACAATGTCGCTCGACGGGGGGAAAAAAAACCTCGTCCCAAACATTCCGTCTAACGAAGCGAAATGCCTGAAAGTACGTGAAACAGTCACATGTTATCACAACGGAATAGATAAACACAAAGCTAAACGAGTACAAGAATCCCCGGGCTTCGATTTGTAATCGCGAAATTTATGTAAACATTAATTCGAATGATTGGACGTTTGTTTTTATACCTCCAATTTCTTTCGAGTTTTAAAAACATACCCCTGTGAATCGTTAAGTTATGAAACCTAAACAAGTTGCCATAAATCATCCAAGAATATATATTCACACGTCGGTGGCCTGTCGGGTAGCCAGATTTGACCCCTCTCGATTTTTCCGGAATTATTAATAAACACGCCCCCTGTTTCACCTGTGACGCGCAACGCTGGCCGAGTTTGTTTCAGCTGCCATCCCCCTTAACCGCATTACCCGCATTAAAGCCGAGTTTATCTGAGTGCCCCTCACAATTACGAGAGTCTCGGGGATGCGGATGCATTTATTATAGACTTCTAACAAATTTGAAAAGTTCACTTGGAGCTTTTTGTTCGTCAGGTCTGCCGTTAATGGCCTCCTCGGCCCGTTCCTCGCGACAATTACGGAATCCGCCGTCGAGAATTGCGAACAAGATTAGAGGGCGAAGATTATCACGTGGAAACTCAGTCTGTACGTTTCGATTAAGCTCTTAGAAATTAAGTTTGCAAGTACTAATAATTACTAGCAAGGATTTTTATAGTGTACTCGTGTCATCAGAGGCCACCGAGTGTATTCACCTCCAATAATGTTAAGAGTTGTTGATAGTCCACTAAAAATAATGTGGTCTTAAGGGGTATTGTTAAGGCCAGGCTAAATTCATTCCTGGACAAAATTAACTCGTCAACAGAACTTTTCATTAGTTCTTATAAATTTTCGAGTTTTAAAACCTTAAACATTTTATATAAGTGGTCTAGGATATCACCTATCACTACTGATAAACAATGCAATTGTTCGACAGACGTAAAGTAATATATTGTAATTGTTTGTTAAAAATACATTTATAACTCTGGTTGCTGAGAGCAACGTCGCCAACGATATGTGGATAATTTGTTAGAAGTTAGACAATCAACAATTAGCCGAACGGTTAAACATTTCAATGAAATTGAATTTACTGTAAAATCAAGACAAGACATACAATGTCTACAGATGCAAGAGATGAACAATTTCTTAAGCAAGTCGCCTTAAGAAACAGGCATTCTACCAGTTTAGAGTTAAGCAGAGCCCTAGCAGCAACTGGAAATGTACCAATTCTTGGACAAACGATTAGGAGAAGGCTTAAGGTTTAATTAAGGAAGATTGGACAGTAGAAGACTAGCCATTGTACCACTGCTCACCAGAGAACATAGAGGTACTAGACTGTGTTTTGTAAGAGAACACGAACGAGAACATCAGATGGACGTCAAAGAGTCTAGCAGAGATCAGGAGAGAGCTTGCTGCCTACAATATCTCTCCAAAAATCCCATTTTTTGGTAGATCAATAATGTTCTGGGGAGCAATTTGTCTCGATGGTCACACGGATTTGGTTCCTATATAGGGGAGATCCACGAATGCACGTTTCTACGTAGAAAACATCGTAGAAGAACATGTGATGCCATTTACTATGTTTGCCGGGGACAATTTCTACTTTACTACCTTTGATTTGTGAATATTACAACTATAGCCTGGCCATCAAGAAGCCTAGATATGAACACCGTAGACTATAGAATGCACTAGAACGATCAGTTAGGCCTCTATGACTCTTAGGAAACTAGAACAAGTCATTCTTGTCGAATAGGAGAATATTCTACAGGAAACTATTCATCACTTGATCGATAGCATGCCCAGATCAATGAAAGCAGTGATAAGAGCTAGAGAAGGATCTACACGCTACTGAATTAAAATTCTTACGATATAATTTCACCTCCAAGCGTTTCATTAATACGTTTTCATTGTTATTGATATTGTTGTTCCTGCCTGTTCTTTATTCATGTTTTTTTCCTGATAATACCATTCTGATTTATTAAGCATTAGTTGAAATAATTTAATTATAAAAGAACGTAGGTATTATGATTTAAATCTTAATCTCTAAGAATTTTGTTAATTCTTCAGTTTTAACCCACACTTTAACACTTCAGTTTTAACCCACAAAATATGACGTTAAGATATCCCAATTAATAAAGATAGAAATTATATTTTTATTGAAATATACACTTATCAATTTTATAACTTTGATCCTCCTTTTTATACACGCCACTGGTAGCGGGTACAGTGAATACCAACGTTTACCACCCTACCACATTCCTCGCATTCAAATAGTACAAAATATATTTTATAATAAGATTAAATGTCCTTTTTCTATGGTTATTTAATGTATTCCTCGTCGTAATATTTCACATTTATCGTACATATATTATTTATGGGTATGTACATTATTTACTCTGTTAATCCGGGCTTCGAATTTAGCGGGAAAGTTGCGGAAATAAATTTACATAGGGCGATATTAGTTGAATTTCACATGGAGTTGTTCTAATACGTGATTTGATAGGTTTTGCGATTCCAGACTGGAGGCTGCATAACTTATGGGATGCAATTGCGTCGAGAACCGTTGCGTTGCCATTTGAATTCCTAATTAAAGTTGGCATTAACTTATATCGCTATTATTTGCACGTATGTATGATACGCCACGAGGGTAGTTTCGAGTTCTCTTAATCCGGATTCGTTGCTATAGTCGGGACCGATGAGAGTTTTCGGCTGTTTCCTCGAACAAAACAAAGCCTTTAATCATAATTATTTTAATTATCATAAAATCTGCCCCCTTAGGCATAAGGCGACACATTTTTTAAATCTAAATAACTATAAAAGTAGAAATCAATGTAAAAGTATGTCACAGATTCCCGATTTAAAAAAGCGACACTATAACACGCAACATCGTTTCTTTTTTGGTTGTTATAAAAAGGGCACTTCCGTGAACTCTCCTGAAACCCTTAATAGCCCAACTAAACCCATTTCTGGCTACGATTTATACGAATCGGGACAAAAATTGAATCCCTCAGATTAAAACGGAAATCGAGCGCGTCGACCCCTTCTAATCTCTTCGACGTCCCGGGGTTAATAAAACCCTCCCCCGTGCGCCTCGAAGTCAAAACAAAAAACCGAATCTCTTCGGGGTAGATGTAGGGGAGTTGTAACGTCGCCGAGGGCACATATTAGCCGAAATAACTTTTATTGACAATAAACAAGGCCGACAAACGACGTAGCTTAGTGTATCTCGGTTTATTTGCTGCCCCGGGATACGGTTCGATGTTTATTTGCCGTTGGATTCCTGGCCTACGTGCGCTAAACAACCATCGACGTTTCTAAACTAGATTCTGATACGGGCTTATCGAGTTCGAATCCCCGGCCTGTCATGTATTCATCGCACGCGTCGAGATTCCTTTCAAATTCAAATTAACGTGATTTAAAATCAGGGCCCGATACTATCCCGTTGTTAAAATACTCTGCGTTCCGTAAAAATGTGCGTATCGAACACCAAACTGTCTAAAATTAGCCTAATCGCTAGTCTACGTAACACAAAACTACTTCAGACTATGATCAAAGTGGGCGACATAGTCGTCTTTATCCCATAATTACCGCCATATAAGTTAGAGCGTATAAGAGGGTGACGCTTTGCCCCCCTTTTACGCACGCCACTGGTAGTGAGTACAGCAGTCGACGCCGTTGACTGCTATACTGTGAAGATGTGCTGGAGATATGCAATGAATATATGTAGATTATCAATGAGACAGTTTTGTAAAACACAAAAAATCCTCTGGTATTAATATTGAGTTTAGGAAGACAAGAAAAAAACGCCAAATCGTTCCTCAACGCCCGTTCCACTATTAACATTACGAATATTATCGAGTAGCCAAAATATTCCCGCATAATTATAATAAAAAATTATTTCGGATCGGTTTCGAAAAATTTCAAGAAAGTAAATAAGAGCGAACGAAGTCTGATATCTCACGACGGATAAAAAAGCCTAGTGTATACTTGGCTGATACAGAAACGAAGAGAAACATTTAGAAATTAAATATCGAGAAAGCTTATAGCACTTTGAAGAAACATTGGTGTATTCGCCTTTTCCCAAAGAAGTTTATAAAATATTCTTTAACATTAATTATTATTAAATGCTTCCTGATTAAATCCGCTGCTTACTTATTTGTCTTTCATTTAGAGACTAAACAGTAAGAATGCGACAGCAGTAAAGATATAGGTACTTAAAACCCTATAACACGTTGAAAGGAACATTGACGCATTCGCCATTTTTGCAAAAGAGTTTATGAAATATTCTTTAACATTAATTGTTATTAAATACGATCCTACTAAATCCCTTTCTCATTTATTTATTACCTTATATTTAGAGATTAAACAGTAAGGATCTAGCAGCAATAAAGAAATATTTAAATCCACATAATACTTTGAAGAAACGTTGGCGCATTCGCCATTATTGCAAAATGTTAAAAAATTCTTTAACATTGATTATTATTAAATTCGATCCGATCAAATCTGTTTCTTATTTATTTACAGAAATTACTTCGAATCAGTTTTAAAAATTTCAAAAAAGTAAATATACGCGAACGAAGTCTAATATCTCAGGATGGGTAAAAAATCCTACCGTATCCTTTTGCTGACACAGAAACGAAACGAAACAAACCGCGACTCAGCGGAGAATAAAAGGAAATGCGGCGAAAGTCTCAATAATTTTAAAGGACGACGCGACTTTACTTTCATATTTCAACAAACTGTTTTTGTCTAATGGCTTTATAGTTGAAAATGTTTTACTTGACGGGAGATTTACAGGCAATGTGTTATTTAAAATTTGCCACTCCACCATATTTAATTTAATAGGAGTTAACGCGAGGCTTTATTTCGGAAAGTTTATACACAAGTGAAACATTTTTTTTTGTTTGCGCCGTTCACGTTAGTGGTTTTATTTGAATTAATGTCCTTGGTACAAAAGCGATAGCATTTGTAGGCAATTCCAATACAACTTCACATTTTTTTAAATCGTATACAGTGACAATTTTCATTATTCATCTGATCAAATTTACACAGTTTAAAACTTTTGTAATGTTTTTTAAGTTTCTCGATGGTATTTAGACATTAAAAACGTTCAGTCTACTAGAATCTGCCGTTGATTTGGAAAATAATCTGTGGTAAACACCATGTTTTGCATAACACATCATCGATCTACAATTCGATATAGTCCACCATAGGAGAGGGAAATTCCAATAACGCAGAGGCTCCTTGGACATGGTGAATACCGCCTACTCGGTGACCCGATTTAAGTCCATTGGACTTAAATTCCGAATATTATCTAATAAGGCTAAGAGCGTGATTTAACGTGAGAGAATAATCGCTTGAGAATAGGCAATAACCGAATTATTCCTCTCATCCGTTTATCTACTTCCCGACACGGCCTTCCGCTGGGCGCCCGTACGATCGTATTAAGATCCGAATTCGCATCTCTAGCGTCGGGTGACATTGTAATTTACCCGGACAGAACGCCGGAATGCGCCAAATGGAAGCGGCACAATAAAACGCAAACATATGCAGCCGTATTAATTAACATTGTCATATTTGCGCTGGGGCTCATCGTATTAATTCTGCAAGCACTAAACGATAGCGACATCGAATAGGATGCGACGGTGTAATTGTAGAAATTGTATGTACTCCTGGCGGAAATGATTTGTGGGGGTTGCCATCCCGCGGGAGGTGTCTCTCGCATTTTGTCTATATTAGGGAGATACTTTTACTATGTAAATAACTGTATAAGCGATTATAATTATTTTGTATGTCGTTTTTATCATCTTTGATATGTTTTTGAGTGATAAAAATCGACCTATACCTGAAATAATTCCTAAAAATTTCGTGAGCGTTATTAGAGACGTTCGTGATCGAAATCGCGTTCACAATATGCCTTTCCGAACACCAAGAGCAATATTTGAATGAGATTATGGCCCCTAACGCTATCGTGGTGACTTACCTTAAATATAGGGTCGTTGAAAAGTATGGAAACAATTTGGAAGCCTCTCAGGATCAGTGAAGTACAATTCTTTGATATTTTCTTTAATTACTTTACTAACCAGGGTTACTTAATTGACAGAAGTTGCGATAAACTATTTTAAAATTGTACAATATTTGAACGACCCTGTGTATGAGGGGGTACCCAAGAGGAACCGAACTGATGTTGTGGTGGGCGGAATCTTTGTAGTACCACGTTCTTCCGCTACCATTGCTGAGTTAGTAAGCCAAGCGTCGTCACTGAAGAAAGTTCCATTCGATTTGTATGAATATTTTAGTTAGTAAGAGTTATTTTGTGTGCTAGCGAACAGTGCTCGGTCATAAAATTCTGCTTCTTGCTCGGAAAAACTGGCACAGAAACTTTTGAAATATTAAAAGTGGCCTACAACTATAATACTATTGGAAAAACTCAAGCGTTTGAGTGGTTTTTCCGTTTCAAAAGAGGTGAAATGCCAATTGATGACAAACCTCGCTCTGGTCATCTTTCCGCTACTCGAACCGATGAAAAATACGCTAAATCATCCTGAAATATTAATAATGGACCATTGACGAAGTTGTGGAGCTGTTTGGAGTGATTTGTGGCAGTCGGGTGACTGGTTTTTCCACCACGATAACGCCCCTGTCCACACAGCTCCTGTCTGTGCCCATTTTTGGCAAGAAATGGCATGACCCGTCTGCCCCATCCCCCCTATTCACCCGACCTTGCCCCCTGCGACTTGTTTTTATTTCCCGGAATGAAAAGAGACATGAAAGGGAAGTGTTTTTCCGAGGTTGCTGAGGTGAAGAAAAAAACGACGCTGATGCTGACGTTGTCATGCATCACAGAGGACCAATTTTAAAAATGTTTTGACCGATGGAATAAAAGATTAGCCAAGTATACTAATGCCAGTGGAAATAACTTTGAAGAGGATTGAAGGTTTTTTATTTAAGGTATTAAATAAATAAAAATTAAAAAATAATAATTTCGGTTTCTTTTGGGTACCCCTCGTATACCCTAACAATTATTTAAAAATCCATCACTAGTGTAGCCATCCATCGTGAATTCTGTCACACTCGGCAAAGGCCGAAATGGCGTTGCGTAGACTTGAGATATTTCAGTCGACGTAGGTATAAGCAATTCAGTTCAGTTTTTCCTTCGTATTTGGCCAGCTGTTTGGTCTGATCGTTGTGGCAGTGTAAACATTTTATTTCTATATCCTCTCTGTGACTTTCGTATAGCCTAAACATGCCGAAAGTTTGTAGTAACTCGCGAGTGTTCGCATAGAATGTGAGATTTGAAATTGAAATGGGAAATTTCTGATTATTATTATTATATCATGACGGGTCTCAAATAATATGTATAGTTCTTTAATTGAATAGGTTTTTTTTAGAGCAAAATCATCAGATATATATATATATATATATATATATATATATATATATATATATATATATATATATATATATATATATATATATATATATATATATATATATATATATAAATTATCCAATGATAAAGTAATTATTAAAAAAATCATATATATTGATTGAAGCGAGGAAATAATATGTTCGAATTATAGAAAACCCTTTAGACATCCTTAATTGCAAAAGAAAATTAAAAATTTTTGATTTAAAAATATGGCGAGATTGGGTGACTTCATTTATGATTTTAGTAAAATCCGAAGAAACGTCTGCGGCTCCATTAGGATTCCGCACGCTAGTTACCCACAAATTATCCAATTCTGTAGCTGCGAGTTTTAGTTTTTAAAACACGAACGGATTTTATGAGCACACACACGGCCTCTGCCACCGTATCTGGATGAAGTCGGGGCCGAAATTAAATTTTAAAACACTATCCGCCACGTGAAATATCAACTAGTCGTGTGGACTTTAAGCAACCCGTTCAACTCGCATTTAAATTTATGTATATATAAATTAGTAATTTCTGATAATTTTTATAAGGGTCAGATCTGGATAAATAAGTGGTCATATTAGAATTATTTCAGCTATTAAGGATAATTACTTTAACTAATGCATTCTGATCTATTTTAAAGTAACCTAGGAATAACATGAACCAGTCACAATCCCTCTTGTGGATTAAATAAGTAAAATGAATAAAACATTGTTACATTTTACGTAAAAAATATTCGACAACCGACAGGGTAAATACATGAAGCAAGAGAAACAAATCCCTATGACAGAATCGAATAATGTTAAATAACATAAATATAATTGGAATATATTGAAATAATATTTATTTCCATCGCATTATAAAGTTGTAGAGTGACACGAAGGACGTTATAGTAGATACGTTTTACGCTGTATTGCAAATAACGAGATAAATATTTAAAATGTGTATTATTTGCTGATGCTGCAAATTTATTACTCGTAAAAATAAACGCGGTTTCGTTGGAACGGGAAAAGTAAATTTAGTATGAAAATGTTCGATTATACCGAAATGTTATATGGAATTCTATCTTATTATCATATCGAATTTATTATTTTACACTCTAGAAATCGTAACCATTTTGTTTCCATATAACATGAAATGTTAAATAAGTAAGGGCACCTTTAAATTGACATAGTCATTATCATGTAACAGTATCCTTTCGTGCCTTATCATTAATTATGATTGTATTTTATTGTAAGCCATGTCAGTAAAACCACTGACAAATTTATAGTGTTTACGAGACTACTCGTATATCCAATATGCTGCTTTATTTTCTCTAGGCCAAAATTTAATATATACAGACCTGGCAACTACAAATCTTGAATGGAAAACTTACGTATGACAGAAAAGGACAGATATATCAAACCAATGTACGCGATACGGGCCGATTATATGATCAGGACGACAAATTTATTGTATCTTTTCAACTCTATGAAGATATGGACCATGTATTTCAGAGCGATATACAACTTCATCAAGAATAGGAACAAGTCTCAAAACTGCGATATCTGACTGACCATGAGGTGCGCAGTAAGTAGCCTGGTCATTGTTCAGTCGAATTGAGATCTCTACAGAGTGAATGTCGATGAATATATGTTGAACGTGAATGTAAACAGAGTTCGATCTGGCTGCGCGTAAAGTGCATCCTTTCCTTCCGAATGGTACCTCACTCTTTCTTCTACGCATACCTAGAGAACCTCACACTTTCTCCTAGTCTTGACGAGTAGCACGTTATAAATTAAACTTCTAATGTCGAAAATTATCACTAGATAAAAGCATGTTTGAGTTTACTAAGTATGTTTATTTAACTTATCTAGGAACACGCCCACCATATTTTGTAATTGGACCGGAGTAGAACTAGTCCCTCCCACGAAATAGTCCCCGCCCCCAAGAATATTTAGTAGGCTTTAAGGACTTGTGGGGTGTAGCACTCTTTCTGTAGCATATATTTATAGTATGTGTTATTACAATGCACCTGAAATAAGGATCCATTTTTCAGAAATGCTCAAGTAACAAGTAAGGATAGGTACGCAAGTCAGTACCGCTTCGCTATTGTCACAAAATTATCTCGACTTTAGCATCTAGCGAAAGCTATCAGTGGTAACAACGTGGATAAAAACTGTTGATATCTAGAACTTGATGTTTACAATTGTTTTGTCTACCACATATACCATAAATAGCCCATTCAAGATTCGTAGTTGCCAGGTCTGTATATTATTAGATAACGTGATCGATCCCACGTCTGGAACACCCCCAGAAATACCGACAATACGCTGCAGACCCAACTAAGCGATAATCAACCCGAGTAGTCGCCCACTTACGTGGAAAAATCCACCCCCATAAATCCAACGTCACTCACTACCAACTTACAACTCAATTCGAAACTGTTTTCGGAGCCATGGAACCACTACACGCGGGAGTCCGTCGTCTGAACCTGCCGCCGATACATAAATCCCTGGCACTCCACACGCCATATAGGGTGGCCGCGGTGATATATCGTCGGGGATGACAATCGGGGTAGGTTTGAGCCCGCGCCTTCCCTCGTGTCTCTGCACGCGTTACCAGACGCACGTGACGCCGGGCGTCATGCATAATACATCGACAGGACGTCGGGAGGGATCCACGTCCCATGTGAGTCTGTACGCGCCAGCTGGGGGCTAGCATCCCTCCAAATGAACAATCGAAAAAATGCGATGAATTTCCTATAACGATACCGCCTAACGAACGATAATAATAACCACCCCTTCCTTGACTAAAGTTCTTACGGGGAACATCATCATCCTCATTGTTTAATAGATATTATAAATATCTAGTACCAGTCACTTTTCCTTGAAGTAGTAAGGCCCTAAGAGAAGCCTCCTTATCATTTCAGGCTATTTTAAAACAATAAGAATGACAATACTAGGTTCGTGAACAATACTAGGTTCAACTTATTCTTGACTCTCGCGACGGGCAACACCCTATATTACATCCCAGCGAGACGCGCAAGGTAAATTAATCCAACAAAGGGGTTATTAGTTAATGGTTGCCGCTAAGCTGCCGTATAGTCTTTCCATTCTCCTCTCATTATCACAACGCAAACGGGCACAACATAAACAAATTCGGTCGCGACTAATCTCCGTAAGTGCATATGTTAGGCCCTTTTAGTCTGTTTGCTCTTTAAGAGCGTCAGATGTGCATCTAATGCAAGACAATAGGAGTATAATTAAGTCGCGTTAATTATTTTCGGGCGAAGTTTGACTACGATACTCAGGTGCGGGAAATCAGAGCAGGCTCGGCATTTTTCAGAAGTGGGATTGTTAGTTTATCCCACTTCTGAGGCGGTTTAATGAGAATATGAAGTTCGGGCGATATGCTATGTCTATGATCCTATGAAAACGACTGAAAGAAAACTCTTTATCTGAAAATAACTTTCGTGTAACGTGCATGTTGCGGAAACTGTCTCGTATTTTTATTTCGCTGTCGTCGTATCAACATTTTTAAGGGGTTGTGAGCCCGGGTTATTGCCTATAATAACTCGACTAGGTTTCTATGTTCTTTAGTTCAAATTTTAATATCGCAATATTTTCCCGAGTTTTATTAAAAACTTTATTCATTCTGCATCATTTTCCTTAATAAACGTTCTCGTCTTATTTTAGGGCCCGGCGAGGGTTTAATAAATTTTTCATAAGGGTAGGAGACCGTCGCAATAATAAATAGTAAAAGGTTGAATTAAGCGCGGGAGTCGGTTTCAAGTTCGGCCGCGATTTCAAATATTTATGCAATTTTTTGTACTAGATTTAAAATACAGTCAATTTAGAAACAACAGACGCAGTCCTAGTTATACAGGGTTAGTTATTATACAGAATGTTAAAGTTTCACACAATTGTCATAATTTTGTTATTAAATAATAAAAAAAAAAACAAATTTGTTTTTTAGTACTTTGATGTTAAATAAAATAATTTGGTGTAATAAGATGGAGCCAATGCACGAAAGCAATGCTTCAAATATTTTTTTAAAGACGCTACGATTTTTTTAATGAATATAGTACGATATTTGCAATAAACTTTTGTCAACACAACTTAAAAAAATCATCCCTCCCTATGTAGATCATACGCACCATCGATATTCACAACAGACATCTATTAGCTCCTCTATTAAGACACTTTAAAAGCAAAATGCCTCAAATATATTTTAGAAAAGCCACGATTTTTTTAATGAACATAGTACTATATTTTTAGTCATTTTTAGTCAACACAATTACAAAAAATCACCACTCCCTATGTAGACTATATGCGCTATCTACATTCACCACAAACATCTATTAGAGCCTCTAATAGGACATTGTAAAAGCAAAACGTCTCAAAATATTTTTTTGGGACGCTACGCTTGGATTTTTTTAATGAAAAAAGTGCGATCCTTTTAGCCATTTTTATACAATATAATTTTAAAATATCACCACGTTCTACCTAGACCATACACAAACCTGACATTCACCACAGACATCTCTTAGAGTCTCTTATTTAATCTCTTTGTTAATTAGTCACTTATTGACATCGCCCCAACTATCCCATCAAATGATCATGGCGACGAGTACCAACTGAATGGCCATCACGTCGACCTGATTTGATCCTATTGCACTTCTTATAGGGTGACTTAAAACCGTGGGTTTATTTAGATTTTAATCCTCTAAACGATGGAGGATCAGAAGCGACGAATTCAAAGTTAAACACAAAATATAAAAATTTAACGCCAGTCAATGTCTTCGTTTCAAGTTCAACAAATCATTTAATAACAGCAAAGCTATGAATATCGTGCAGAAGTTTATCAACGCGTTATATTCAATCTAGATCGATTTTTGTAATTCTTGCATTCAACTCTTTTTATAACCATAAAAATAAAGGCTCTAAGGACGAGGATGAAAATATAACGAACAAACGCGTTATAAAAATAAATTTAACTCGTCTCAAACTATTCAGAAAAACTAACAAAAATTAGAGAACATACCTCGCATGAAACAAAGCCCAGAACTATTATATCCGTCGCATAAAATAAAGCTCCTCGCTTAATTCGAGTCTAAATATTGAATCAAAAGTCGCCGATTTCGAAAGCCTATTAAGCTTTTAATTACTCACGCCTGAACCACCTCGTTATTCTCTCCGCCTTCTTCAACTTTTCGCCGCATTAATTCCATCGTTCTGCTTCCATTTTCAATATATTTCCGACCGACGTTGCAGCTGGACCAAATTCAGAACCCGAAAACAATTGAAATAACAATATTGTGCCGTCTGCGGTCATCGTAGACGTCGATGGATATTTTTACGATTTAAAATAATATATTATCGTATTGCGTCGCTCGGCCGTCAAGTATTAGACTAGATTTAGATGTAATGCCAAGCATGGACTTTCTAGAAAATCAATTTATATCTTAAAAAGTTGAAGGAGTTAATTTCTGGTCGCCTTCAAAGCAATTCGAACTAAATTCGATGCTCTCCATAACTCGCCTAACGGAATTAGAGTTCGGCAAACTGTAAACTTAGTTTTATAAATTGCCTGCTTCTCTATAATATATTTATAATGTTAATAAAGTTACATGCACATCCAATTCGGGCCGCGTATTGGCACAAGTTCGATGGGCAGACAAAATGTGACCCCCCTTTATTATTTACCCAACATAATATTGCTTACAGCTACTGGTGCTTTAAGCAGAGCTCATCGAAGACCACCTGTCACACAATTAGAACAAAATTGGACCACTATTTCTGATATCGGCAAGAGTTGCAGGAAAATGCAGGAGAACATCAGAAAGCCTTACGTGAAATTAACTTCGCTAGAAAGGTTTATCTCGTTATGCCAACGAGAATAATTGTTTCGATTGCATTTAACATTTTATGATGAAAACATTTTCATATTCCCATACAGATATCAACTAAAGTGACGTTTCCTTACTTTGACCGATATTTCAAGGAAATTAACCCACAATAAACGCTGTGAAACCTAAATATAGCGCTAAAACTAAGCCGTTTATTCGGGCGCGTAACGTGAGTAGCCTCGGAAGAGAGCTTTGGGGCGCACCGCACCGTCTTTACATTATGAACTATCGATTCTAGCCCGACTCGAGGACTGAATTAAATCCAAACTGGTATTTTTCTTTAACTCTTTAACCCATAATACAAACTCCAGACCCGTCGAGGCGCGAAGTAATGCACTCTAATTGTCTTCGACAAAGAAATTAAAATATCATCTTCCGCTCCTGTCCGGGACTGGCGTCTTGGCCGACAAAAAAATTCTATTCATCCACGGGCATACAAAAATAATTAATTCCCCTTTTATCAAAAGAAACTACCTTTCCAGCTTTTCTCTCCTAAAATATGAACGTCAATTAAATTCCAACAAACGAGCCGGGGACGAGGAGGTATTTAAAAACGCCGGGGCAGTGCAGATATTAATCTAAATTAATGCGCTTCATTTGTTACCTTGCATTCTCATACAGGCAGATAATAATTAGCGTTGTTTTTTTCGAACCTTAGCTCATCAACCAAGTAAATTCAGTGACTTGTCCAAATTAGGAATGATTACCATCCCCCCTCGTCCGGGGGCGAACGCCGCGTATAAGGCGGTCATTCGCGAGCGGGCGCGGGGGTCGAGGGGTTGTTTTTATCGCGACGAGGCGATAAAGTGTGTGCAAGAATTTATGAGCCGTAAAATTCGGTGTTGATGTGTTCCGTGTGCATATGGGACTTAACGGGGTGGGGGCCGCGTGTAGCCGTTAATAGACTGACGCGAGGGTTGTTTATATGTTTTTAAAATGCCTCGCTTTTACGTGCATAAAATAAAAATTAACAGTCACTTTTTGTCAGTGTATTTTTGAGTATAACATTTCTGAGATAAGTGTTCTTTCATATAATTACTTTTAATAGTTGTTAGTTGGCCAAATTTTGTAGGCAATATACAGGGAGTGCATGAAATAACTCGTTTAATATTCGAGCCTTTTTTTAGTAAAACGTTGTTGTCCGTATTTTTTTTTGTTTACTTCGTAGTATCTGTAAATAAATTTTAGAGCAAATCAATCTTTCGGAAGACTAAGCAGAGGCTGTAGCAGTTGTTTATCGTCAATATCAAAGTTGTAGAACGCCTACTGGGGTGTGATTATTTTTTTTAAATTCTGATCGCTGAAAATCGTATTTTTTTATAAAATATTCATAGCACCTGTAAAAACCTATGAGGGTAGTTAACATCAGGGTGAGTTAGTAGAAACTCTATGAGTTCTTTGTCATGAATATCAAAGTTCTAGAAGGCCCACTGGAGGTGTGATAATTGTCCTCAATTTTCATCGCTATGTTGTAAATCTTTTATTAAAAAAATTGTGGCGTCTGTAAAAGATATTAAGTTGATGTTATCCTTGAGTTGACTTAGTAGAGGCATTAAGGGCTGTTTGTCGTAACAGTCAAGGTTGTAGAAGGTCTATTGAGGTTGTGGCGATTTTAAAAATTTTTATTTCTAAATATAGTGATTTTGTAGAAAAAAATCACCTTTAAAACTATTAGGGCGGTTTTTACTTTAGAGGGACTTGGCAGAATTTCAGGGACTATATGCTTGTATATTAACGTTACGTAGAAATTACTGGGGGTGGGATTATATTTTCTTAAAGTTTTTTCACTGAAGATCGTACTTTTATATTAAAAAATTCGTAGCGCTTTTAAAAAAACACTAGGGCAGTTATACCTTGAAAGTGACTTAGCAGAAACTCTAACAACTTTCTGTGATAAATATTAAAGTTGTGGAAGGCCTACTCGGCGTGTGCTGATTTTTTTTAAATTTTCGTCCCTAAAAACTTCGTAATCTTTTCATTAAAAAAATTATAGCTTTTAGAAAAAAATATTAGAGCGGTCTTATCTCCAGAATGACTTAGTAGAGGATCGAGAATATATTGTCGTGAATTTTAAGGGTGCGAACAACCCATTTGGGGGGTGTGGTGATTTTTAAAATTTATCTTCTCTAAAAATATTGCACTTCTTTCATAAAGAAATTTGTAGCGTATGTAAGAAATATATTAGGGCAGTTATATCATCAAAGTGGCTTAATAGAAGCTCTAAAAACTAACTGTCATAAATACTAAGGTTGCAGAATATCTACTAGGGGTGTGATGATTTTTTTCAAATTTTCTTTTCTAGAAATATTATACTTACTTCGATAAAAATTTATAAGGTTTATAAAAAAATATTAAGGTAGTTTTATCTTAAGGGCAATTGAGCAGAGACCCTAAGGGTTGTCTCTTGTCAATATTAAGTATACAGAAAGCCTAATAGGGGTGTGTGGTTTTTTTAAAGTTTCTTTCCTAAAAATATTATACTTATTTCATTAAAAATTTATAGTTTTTGTAAAAAAAATGTTGGATCGGTTTTATTTTAAAAGCAATTTAGTAGAGGCTCTAGATATAGAAAGGATATAGAAAGCCTACCGAGGGTGTACTGATTTTTTTAAATTTCCTTCCCTAAAAATCCTATACTTGTTCTAATAAAAATTTGTAGCGTTTGAAAAAAAATATTAGGGCAGATTTATCTCAAAAACAATTTAGTAGAGACTCTAAGAGTTATTTGTCGTAAATATTAATAATATAGAAAGCCTACTAGGGATGTCATGAATTTTTTTCTAATTTTCTTCTGTAAAAATATTATATTAAACTTGTTTCAATAAAATTTGTAAATATTTGAAAAAATATATTGGGGCAATTTTATCTTAAAGACAATTTAGTAGAAGCCCTAAGAGTTATCTGTCGTAAATATGAGAGATACAGAAAGCCTACTGGAGATATGGTGATTTTTCTCAACTTTTTTTGTCTAAAAATATGACACTTATTTCATAAAAAAATTGTACCGCCTGTAAAAAAATATTAGATCGATCTTATCTTCAGAAAAACTTATTATAAGCGTTAAGGGTTGACTGTTGTGAATATTAAGGATATATAAAACCTACTCGGGGTGTGGTGAATTTTTTTCTAATTTTCTTCCTTAAAAATATTATACGCATTATAATATTTTTAAGGAATTTTCATTAAAAATTTGTAGAGCCTGTAAAAAATATTAAGCCGGTTTTATTTTTAACGCAACTTAGTTGAGGATCTAAGGGTTGTTTGTCGTAATATATCGATTGCGAAAAGCCTATTAGGGTTCTGATGACACTTTATTGAACTTTTATCTCGAAAAATGTTGCATTTTTATCATTAAAAAATTAAGTTTGGCATGATATCTGACAGAACCTCGACGTCGTCCACTTTTTTACTGCAACCCCTTCCCCTTTACAACACATATCTACAGTCATTTATGGATAATTTCCTAGCTATATCGTTTCACAATTTTTTCCGACAGCACGAAATCGAATACACGAAAATACATCGCGAACAAAAATAATTTTAAAAAATCTTTCCGAAGGCGCGGGAGGACGGACAAAAGAGACAATCCGAATGATTATACCCGCATCGTGCACCCCCGCAGCGACGCTTGAACCAATATGGCTCACAATAGATATAATTTGTTCATTAGTATATAACATGTGGTAGAAGTAATTTCCCTCGCAACGAGAGCCCCGGTCGATATTCTCGTTACGGCAGGGCCGAGAGAATATCTGATCCCATAACACTGTTACGATAATGGATGCGAGCTGATAGATGATAGCATCTGTGATTCTCCTTCATGGCTTTGCGGGAATAGGGCAGACACACATCTCTTAGGCAATCGATGTTTATTATCGGCGTTGTTGTTTGTTGTTTCATCCAAAGAGTATCGAAATTACAAAAACCAAACTACTATAAACAGTAAATCACGAAAAAATGTAAAAGAATAAAAAATGAAGAGAAGACGATGAAGCATATGAAGACGCGGTTTATTTGTAAGCTTGCACAGAGTGGCATATTTTTATTTATGAAAACGACATGGTAGTACCCATAGCTCCGCCACTGGTTATTCTGAAAAGCTGAAAATTTAGTATTTTATACCCACTAACATACTGAAACAATATACCACATTTCTTGGAGATATATTGAGCGGTTTAGAAATAAGAATGTTTAGAATAAGAATCCAACAGAATACGGCAGCCGTCTTTCAGCTGTTTTCAGGGTGTCCAAAATAAAAAAAAATCTATTTAATTTTGGGCACCCTGAAAACAGCTGAAAGACGGCTGCGTATTCTGTTGGATTTGACAGCCGACAAGAAGTATGTAACAGAGGCGGATTCATAATATAAAAATGACAGGTACGTCATCACGTCATCAAGACATCACGTCATATTATTGTCAAAACGATCTGGACAACACAGTAGTTCTTCAAGGTAACATCACCACACACCTAACACTATTTACGCGTATGATCACTGTAAAATATCTACTACAACTGCTATAGTAGAAAACCCCGGTTTGTTATCCAAAACTGCAGTAAATTTTTTCTTTGAAGCCTTCGCAGTATCCTCTCCAACTGCAAAATATACTGCCGAAGATCCCAAGCAATGTTTATAGCATTCACTATTGAGAATTCATCTGTCTGTGTAATATACTCGAAATTGCGTTCCCTTCAAAAGTCAACAAGCCGCTTTCATGTATGGTGCAGCATTCGTAAGAAAAAGTAAAGTCATGTTTTTGTTTTCCTCATATCTAGCGCCCCTAGTTCGTGGCAGCAGCTTGGGGTAGATAATGTTTTCGAATCGTCGATTCTGTGGGCACGTTCGCTTTGTCAAATTCCCTGTTTAAACATTTCCATATAAAATCTTTAAAACTGGTATTGTCTAGGTGGGTCCACGGGATATTACACACAACCATGAATTTAACCAATTCGCTATAAAACGTCGCGTGTCTTTCACAAGCATTGGTCCGTCCAGTAACCGCGGTTTTATGTTTCTCGGAACACCAATGTCTAACAAGATCCGAATTGGGGGTATACGCTCTGTAATAATACTGTACGCAAATCAAAATTCTACGACAGTCCCGAGTTGTGTACAAACACACACCACTCTCAAATATCACAGTAACTGATCGGATGGTATCGCATCATCGATCATCCCCGCAGATACTTCTTTTGTCCCGCCCTCGCATACATTTACTGTTAGCACATTGTGCAATGCACCTCCGACAATACTTTCAATATTTCTAGTGAAACAAATAGAACACTAGGTAGCACGCGGTCAATGAATACATTTTATTTAATATAAAAGTGTTGGTTGATATCCTATTAATTTATACAAGCAGTTAATTTACATTAATTTACAAAAAAATAAGCCAGAGTATGGACAAACTACTGACATTAAATATTTTATTGTACAATTTATTATAGGATTGTGATATTTTTTACGGTGTTTATATTTCTAATAGATATTTCAGAATACGTACAAGTCCGAATCTGAAATGTCCGCAGTCGAATCCGGGGTTTAGTTTAGGGTAACCGTTTTCTTTCAGCGGAAATGAACGATTTTTCGAATCTTCGTTTATTTTCGTTTAATAATAAACTTCATACACAACGCCATTTGCGCTGAATAAATCCAAAGACGCTTACAGTCGTCGTGGATCAAATTAGGGAAATGGAAAAAGAAAATGTCCTTCTCCTAACATTAATCTTATATAAAATACGTGAAACACAATCGTGAATAGCGATTGAAAAGTTTAGCGTCTTGTAAAACGTTCTTTATTCCTTCCGATAGACGGAGACGTTCCCCAGATCCTTCATCCGATATGAATTATCGCCTAGTTGATTAAATTCGATCTTACATTGGATAATCGCTTTATAAAATATCTTTTACCTTTCCAATGTGTTCACAGACAAAACTGTCAGTTGCGATTAAATCAGGCTGACGCGATGGTCACTCTAAATAGAGGTAATCAATTCGTTGCAAAGCAGTTGGAGAATACGGAGGCGAGATGTTTGTGTTTGGAGGGTTGTTCACCGGCGACGCTTTATTAAAATATCTATTGCCTCCCCAACATATGTTCGTTATTATTCCGAGTATACAGCGAAAGTTCACGCTTCCTCATGAAGAAAATTAACTTTTCGAACAATATACGGCAGCCGACTGCACAGAGGGAAGTGTGCAGTCTAACTTATAATGGGACAAAGACGGAGAAAGGTAATTGATCAAGTGGGTAATCGCGAATTCCGAATTGGCATACCAGGCGGAGCGCAAGGCGGAAAAAACGTTAACCTACATTTTCGACGTCGGGCCCACCTTCGAGATCGCTCCTCGGGTCGCGGGTAATCCAGTCACTGACAGCCTGACGGCGACTACGAAGTTTTCAGACTTCCAAACGCTTCCGAGCGCTGTTCCGCGGAAAATACGTGGTCTAGGAGGTTTCATGTATTTAAAATTACTTCGAGATAGTGGAGATGAGAGCGCGCTGAAACTTGACGTATCCGAAAAGCACTACGTGCCAGAACTTATTATGACATTTGAAATGTTACAAAATGCAAAGGGGAAGACGCCGTATCGTTATTTCGAGGTTTTACATACTACACTAGTTCAAATGGATGAAAGTACTTCGGTTCGTTGAATACGCAAATTGGTGTTATTTCAGGAAAATATCCTAGAATAGACTACTTATTCTAAGAATGTAATTGCGACAACGATAATAGCCCGAATCAATTCAATATGTAATGACAATTTCAAACAATGTTATATGTAATACTTGGGGGGCAGGGGCGTAGCGTATATGGATGCGAGTGATGCATCGCATCCCTTAAAAAATTGGAAAATCAGTGTTATTTAAAAGTTCAATTATTACAATTTTTTAATTATTTTAAACCTACCGCAAACATACATTATTTACTTTAAACGCTACCATCAACTTTCCTATTTCAAATCGACCGTAAAGACGCCCGAAATTATTGGACTCCCGCGTTACCTGCTGCAATGCTGAAATGCGATGGTCCGCGTTACATTCAAGCTATGCGTTAGATGGGCGAAAAGGTCAGTGATCTTACGCAGTCAACAGTGGAACCTCGAGTGGCTGTTGTCGTTATTTCTGGACTCAGTTATGCGATTATTTGAACGCATGTTAGCGACTGTCGCATGTTAGCGAAGATTTGGAAGCGCTGTTTCAGGTAATTGTGGAAAATGAAAATGAGGAATGGGATCGAGAAACCGTTATTATTTGTGCTACAGGCCTTTTAACCTTATTGCCCGACTTTGATTTTAATGTTTTCTTAGCAGTGTTTTCTGCAATACTCCTACATTCCGAGAGTCTGTTTAAAATTCTACAAACAAAAATATCAGATATTAGTTACTGCAATAAAAAATCGCCGATTTAAAATCACATATTCAGAAAATGAGAAACGAGTGGCAATACGATGGGACCGTATGTACAGATATGTGTTAGAAAATGAACCACCAAGTAAAATAATGCGTTTGGATTTCATTCCCGAAGAAGATAAGAAAGGCACCCAAGGATCGATTATTTTATAAAATGTTGGACGTTATTACTTTGAACGTTAGTGAACGGTTTAGTGAAATTTCTAAACTGAAATTCATAAATCTAGATTCCACACAATTTACTTCATTCGTGAAACGTTTTCCTGACGAACTTTTTTCTTCTTTAGTAGATATATATGGAACATTCTTCGACGCAAATCGTTTAAAAAGTGAACTTTCAGTGATTTATAGTGATCCCAATATGAAAAAGAGCACTGTCTTTGAGCTGCACCAATATATTATGTCCCTTTAATTATCTTCGGTTTTTCCGGAGTCATCAAAATTGTGTCGTTTAATTTTGACTATTCCTGCCACAAGCATTTCCGCGGAAAGATCATTTTCATGCTTAAAGAGAATAAAGACTTATCTGCGAAATTCTCAAAAGCAAGAAAGACTATCAGCTTTAGTATTAGTAAATATTGAAAGTGCCTTGTTAGAGGATATGAGATCGTCTCCAACTTTTGAAGAAACAGTGATACACGTTTTCGCTGGACAAACGAAAACCGAAGAATTGATATTCATTTTAAAAATTAGGATAGGATATATACCTCAGCGTAATCATTTTAGGTTAGTGTCTTTTTTTTATTTTACCATTTTCATATGGCCTACCATACATCTGACTATACCTCTGCCCCTTATAAAATTTTTATAATATCCCTAGATTCTTTTCTCACGCTACGCCCCTGTTGGGGGGGGGTTAGAAAGGATATAAAAATATTACTTATTATCAATAAGCTGGAGTAAAATAACACTAGCTCCCCCGCCATTAATTTTGTAGAAATTTTTGTTTGGCAATATAGTATTTTTTTAGAGTAATGAATAAGTCCGTTAAAAATTCAAGGAATAGCATTTTTTATATAGACTACGGTAATAATTACATTAACGTAAATATAGGTCAGATCAAGAAATAAAAAAAAATCCAAAATTTTTAGATGATTTTCAAAGGGCTATAACTCGGACAAAAACAGTCGCAGAGCAATTTTCAAAAAGGAAAATTGAAGCTCCATATTTTTAGTTTTCACATTTTGTATTCAAAATTCTTTACTATCAGCAGTTTTTGAGTAACCATGAGAAAACCATGAGAAACAAATTTTTACAAATTTTTTATTGCTTTTCAAAAGTCCATGGACAATATGGTCAATAAATTTTTATCGGTGATTTTATCACAAACATTTTTTAGATTGTCCTTGACTTATCCTCTTTAGTTTGAGTGGCTTAAAAGTCTTGTTTGATGATTTTTTGCTGAGTTACTGTCATTCAAAGCAAAAAATTCAAAGTTTTGACTTTGGTAATTAATAATTAACATTATTAATTACCAAATACATTAATACAATAATTAACATTTTTTTTTGATAACAAAATATGGATTATTACTAAAAGAACATTTTTAACTTCAAGAAATGAATAAAAAATTAAAAATTCATCCTTAAATTGATTTTTAGCAAAAACGACAAATTCAATCATTCCGGACACAATGAAAAAACAATCTCTGCACTTTAAAATCTTCAGAGTTTCTTTAGGGTACTTTGAAGTTTAAAACAGACCATCAACATCCTTAGTCTATACATTATTTGCAGAGTTATGCCAAGATAAGCGAATATTCCTAAATACAAAAATTTTACCTGTCATCAACATTGTCGCACCAAACTTTTTTTTTTATCAAAAACCAATCTTCACTACAGCTTATAAAGAATACTTTGCAATTTTTAAGACCGTACTCGAATATTCTGTACGATCATTATTTCCCGAGTAATTAATTACCAAAGTCAAAACAGACTTTCTTTTGATTTGAATGACGATAACTCAGCAAAAAGTCTTTGTACAAGTCTTTCAGCTGCTCAAATTAAAGAGAATAAGTTTATACAAAACATTTTTATTATGAAATCACTGAAAACAATTTATTTAAATCCGTGGACATTTAAAAAAAAAATTCAAAAATTTGAAAAAAAATTTCCGATGGTTTTCTTATTTTTATCTAAATTACAGCCCTTTGAAAATCGCCTAAAGATTTAGGATTTTTTTTACATCTCTTAATTTTTATGTCTAGTGTTTATGCGTAAGCGGGGCAATTAGAATGGGTCGAATTTTCCCACACTTTCAGAATATTGAAACAGTAATAGGCTTATACGTAAAAGACAAAATAAACCGTCATTTTGTGATTATTTAAAAGAAATAGCTCATTTCGCAAGTAAAAAGTATATTGTCACGAACGCCTCGAGCGACCCCGAACGCCGGGAATATTCGAAACCATCAAGAGCGTGTGGAGTTGACTTCCAATGCGTTCTATACTAGAAGGTTCGCCAAAGTTCCTTGTCTAGTAACATCTGGAGAGACGTTCTACTGCCTATATAAGAATTGTGTCGTCCAGCCAGTTAGTTGAATCTGGACCGCGATAGTGGGCGATACGGTGCGAAGAAAGTGACATTGTGTAATACAGTGCGAAAATTAGTTTATAAAGTTAAAGTAGAAAGAAAGTTAGTTAGTTAGTTAGTTGGACTTGTAGATAGTTAAGTTGTAAATAAGTGCTCAAAATAAATAATTTTCTAGTAAATTCATTACAATATGCATAAATGAAACAATTAGATTCGGTGGAGTTTTCCCAAACATTAAAAATTTTGGAACTAGAATTGTCAGTGGCATTGAAAGAAACTCTTGAAAGTCTATGGGATGAACAGTACAGAGTTAAATTAATTCAGACCCTTCTCAGTGAATTGCCCTCTCAGTCGTCCCCCTTGACCCACATTGCGATAAGGTCATGTGGCTATTTGTTACAATACCTGTTACTAAAACTTCTTTTAAATAAGGCTACGGAAACTTTTTAAATTTCATTAACTTAAAATATGAGAAGAAGACATTCTATTATCGCACTAAGTTATCTAAAATTCAAGGAAGTGATGGCCACTATTATTATTTATTTTGCAACGACGCCTCAGTACACGGTAATACATCGAAACCAAACCGCTCTGGTCGTTTCTGATGTCGTCCTCGATTTCCCAGCACGCAAAACCGTTGTGAATCTGCATCCGAATTATCTCAATCTCGTCCTGCATTCCCGCGCGAGGCGAGGGCCGGCGAAAATAAATATTTATAAACGTGTAGTTTCTTTTCTCCTCGTCGCTCGCGCGTTATTTGTCTTTAACAAAGAAAATATTGGCCGGGCTCCCGTTAACGTCGTTATTGGTGTTTGCTTGGTCGTGAGTTGTCCCCCGGCGCTGATAAACAGCTCGGAAAATGTACCGGCAGAGGTTTTATTAAACGGAAAATAGCGTCACACAGTAAAAAAGATAATATTCTGAGTGGGGTCGCGCCATGTATAAACAGCAGGCCAAACCCTTGCGCGATGGGGAGGCTATGCGGTGCATTTCAGTGGCGGCTCGCGGGTTAGAGAATAGGCGAAGAGTTAGGATGTGTAAACAGTTAGAAAAAAGTAGATTAATTTTTCTTAAGACTTATTTATAGCCAAACTTATAGGTATCTAATTTTTGTATACTAAACCAATTCTTCGATCTTTTAGTGAGGCGTATTTATCTATTATACCTTCATAAAATGACTGATCCTTCTTTAGTTCTAGCAACAATTCTTTCTCGATAGAAACAGTTGCTAAAGATTTCTTCTTGGGAAATGGTATTTCTTGAATACGTCTTTATACGTTTGATACACGAAACGCCTTTTTCTACTGACGCACTTGTCGATGGAATAAATAAAATTATACAAAACAGTTTGCAAGCTTCTGTAAAAATGTCTTTGTATTCATTCCGCTTTTTGAGCAGTTCATGCAGCGGTATAGTTCTGTAACTTTCATCACTATTAACAGGCAAAGTTAGTTTTTTAAGTCGTTGATGTTTGATAAATATATTTCCATAAAATTGTTCCAAATTTTCAAAAGCATTAGAAGGGAAGCACGAGCTATATTGTTCAAATTTTGCAGTATAAACGAGACAAAACAGATTTTAACTTTCCTGAAACCTGACGTCTATATCCATTAAAATATGGTCCAATATTTCATAAGAAGGTGCTTTGTATCTTGTACTAATTGCTTCGTTAGAAAGATCAGCGTATTATCGTTTTGTAATTTCTAATTCCATCATTCTACTTTCTGCTTTACATTTACATACTGCTTTATTAAAAATTGTCTTAAAAAAGTCGTCATTTCTCTTTTTGTTTAATATTGCACGTGTCTGTTTTATTTGATGCACGCAAAAATTAATATCTAATGATTCTTTTTGTAGGATATCATATAGAATATCTGGGCAGAATCGGTATGTTTATATAATGTCCTCGTAATATTTAAAATATTTACAAATATATTCCTGTTGCAAACCAATTATTTATTAGAAAATAGTACACGAGAATATTAAGGAAGGAATTTGAAATAGCACTAAGGGGGCTAAAGAACAATAAAGCGCCGGGTGTAGATAAAATACAGGCGAAAATTTTGATATGTGCGGGACAGAAAGTAGTAAATAGGATGTTTGAACTGGTAAAATACATATACGAAACGGGCGATATGCCGGAGGCTTATAAGAGGAACATTATCGTTACTATACCGAAACAGAGAGACAAATGCGAGAACTTTAGAACGATTAGCCTAACTTCCCACGCGTCAAAAATCTTAACCAGAATAGTGCAGAAGAGGATGGAAAATAGAGCGGAGGAAATAGTAGGAGAAGACCAATTCGGGTTTAGGCGAAATAGGGGAACTCGCGAAGCTATTCTGGCACTAAGAGTAATGTTAGAGAAAACAATAGAAAAAGGAGAGAACGTTTATATAGGATTTGTAGATTTAGAAAAAGCTTTTGATAATGTAAGATGGGAAAAATGTTCGAGATATTAAAGAGCGCGGGAATGAAGTATAGAGATAGGAGAGTAGTACACAATCTATACAAAGAGCAAACTGCTGTTATAGAAGTAGAAAGGGAAAGAAGGGAAGTAGGTATTAGGAAATGAGTAAGACAAGGATGTACGCTATCACCACTAATTTTTAATCTGTACATCGAAGAGGCGATTAGTGCCGTAAAAGATAGAGTGGACTTCGGGATTAAAGTACAGGGACAGAAACTAAAAATACTGAGATTCGCGGATGACATAGCAGTATTAGCATCTAGTAAAGAGGAATTGGAATCAGCGTTGAACGAAATGGAGGCAGTGTTGACAGAGGAATACGGAATGAGGGTGAATAAAAACAAAACTAAAGTGTTAGTGTGCAGAGGGCGCGAGAGCAGAGCAAAAACGAAAGTACAAATTAATAATGAAAGATTGGAGGAAGTTAAAGACTTCACTTATTTAGGAAGTAAAATAAATTGGGATGGAAGAAGCGATAAAAATATAAAACAAAGAATAGCGCAGGGTCGAATAGCATTTAACAAAAAGAAAGTAATTTTATGCTCGGGGGTAATAAACTTAGAAACAAGGAAGAGATTTTTGAAAACGTATGTATGGAGCACGGCACTATACGGTTGCGAAACCTGGACGGTAGGGGAAGCAAGTAGGAAGAAATTAGAAGCTTTTGATATGTGGTGTTACCGAAGAATGATGAAAATACCGTGAAAAACTATTAAGATGAAAACATAACGCAAATTCAATAAATCGCTCAAATTCAAAAACAGACCGGAAACTCTTCACCTAGGTGGATGGAGAAGACGGCCTAAACGGACGCAGGCTATTGCGTGACGTCACGTTACCATGGCAACCCGCTGTAACGGTGCATATTTGAGGGCACTTGATTTTCATCTCTGCACCTGCGAGTTATTTATATTATAGATAACGCGCGCATGGACTATTGAAGATTTAAAGGACGTCCCAATGTAAACACAGCGGTTTTAGTAGCATATCCACATATTATGCTTGTCATAAAAATATAATAGGTTTTTCACAACGAAATTTATTTGAATATAGATATTAAAGACATGATGATATATCCCAAAAATATAAAAAAAGAAATCCCAGTCTCAATTTCTTTGGCGAAGAGGCACTTCACCTACTTCGCCTGAATAGCCGCCACTGGTGCATTTAGATAGACTATCTCGTGCATTTGACTAAAGATACGTATTTGGTCCTTACACGGCGACGTTGATGGATGAGGCGACCCAGATTGATGATTTGCAAACATGCCTGGTCGAACAGGAATTTCGGCCGGGGCCAACATTTATCTCTGTTAACGCCGCCGACTGAAAAATTATAACGATATCTGCCTGTTAATTCTGCGGTTTTAAACTCCATTAACTCGGCTAATTCTACCAGTTTTGGGTCGACAGTAGCGAAGATGCGACGTAAATAGGATACTCGTTCGAGTCTAGGCGGGGTATCTTACCCGCGGGGGATAGTTAGGGCCTGGCAAGATCATTAATTAACCTACTTAATCAATAGGAGAGACGGCAACGTATGTCTGTTCGAATGATACACGCCCCCGACGAAATCCGGGGGAACAAATAAAGACTGAATCGATTTTCGGAGTATTGTCATCAAAGTGTGCAGTTTGACTTTTGACAATTTCTCTGAAATGATGTTTTGACCACAGAGTTTAAGGTTAGATCAGAGTACTAAAGAAAGTGTTCTATCCTATCGAGCATCATCAAAATTACAGTGCTCTTTTAACTCTCGAAAAACTTCATCCGCAGCTAGAGAGAAGCTACTTGAATAAAGAAAGAGATAACAATGCCAAAATGAAAGCAGGATGAAAAAGTTTTGAGATAGCGAATTGCAAGCATTGTTGGATGATAATGACGATTAAACGTAACAGAAACTCGCGGATCAATTAAGTGTGACACGAGAAGCTGTCTCCATACGTTTGAAAGCCGCGGGAAAGATCCAGAAGGTGGGAAAATGGGTTACACATGAACTGAATGAAAGACAGCAGGAAAATCGAAAAACCATTTGCGGAATGTTACTCGCCAGGTACAAAAAGTCATTTGTCGATCGAATTGTGGCGATGAAAAGTGGATATATTTCAAGAATCCTAAGCGTAAAAGATCATAGGTAATTCCAGGCGAACCATGGACATCGACTACGAGGCCAAATCGCTATGGACGGAAGCCAATGCTTTGTGATTGGTGGGATCAGAAGGGTGTGATCTATTATGATCTGCTAAAACCTGGCCAAACCGTTAATACTGAACGCTACCGACATTGGCATGGAATACACAAATTGTGAGAATATGGGAAAAATGTATAGATAGCAATGGGCAATAGGAATAAATATTTTTTATCAGAAGTGGATTACCAATCGATACGCTGCCGATGTCTGTTTCTATAGTAACGACATTGCCACCGCATGTTACACAGAGGCTTGTTATGGGTTTGATTTTAACTGCTTCACTGTTTGAGCCACGTTGCGCATCTCTGTGTTTTTCTTTGTGAGGTAACGTGAAGATCGACATGCCACGAGACGAAAATCCCGACCAAATAACTGGATTAGTAGGCGAAAAACGCGAGCGGCGCATATATAGAGAGCATCAGAGTTCTTTAAATCGTCGTAGAAATAATTCGTTCTAAATTAATTACTGCGATGTGTATTCACTTTGTTAAAAAAAAATTATGATTTCGCTACAACGATTAATTACTTTACATTACTTTACAACTGTCGTGTCTGTTTATTTCGAAAGTTATAATTATGACAGCTGACATCCCCCGGATTTTTAAGGGCTACTCTTCGAGAACGAACAAAAACCAACCCACCCCCTGACAAATAAACCGTATGAATTCCCGTCAGTCCTCTCCTCTTTCACCCCGTCAGCTCTAGCGCGTGTATCACGAAAACGAAAATAGTACAAAACCTTGCCCTATTCATACGACAAATTGCTCTCGTTGTGCGTGCATACAATGGCAAACATAGAACTGCATGAAAATGGAAACCTCAAATGCACGAAATACGCCGTCGAGATGCTCGGCAGTTGCATTTTGAACAGACTCCCGGCGTGACTTTTATTATTGCATAGATACGCGTCGAAAGTATTCTAATTTCGCGTAAACAGCACGAGGAACACTCCGTTTTGTCAACGATCGTGCACAATATCACATTAGTTTAAATATTAGTGTAATAGAAGAGTATTACCGCAAGCGTGTTGTACGTTTAGACAACGAAAAACAGACCCGCTAGAATATACGGCATGGCCTCGTGTCAGACCAGTGACGAGCGTAATTACCGAATTATTAATCAAATATCAATCCTTTGCAACACTCAAATCCCTAGTGAGTAGTATATTTTCTGCCAACGTTCTCTATTTACTGACGCGCCCTTCAGAAGCAATTTTTTGCAAGAATTAACTCGCGAAAAAAACCCTATCCAATCGGACACCATAATTAGTTTCACCGCGACCCCTGGACCGATCTAATAACTCCATTCGGATAATGAGGTCGCTATGTGACCAAGTTTTTGCGGTCTAGTCCCTAGGTACTAATTCCAGTCAGCCGCAGATAGCAGTTAATGAGGGGGCGCCTCACGTCGCACCCCCCCCCCCCCATATGTATGTAACGTTTCGTCTGGAATTGTCGGTTAATAAACGGAATGCCGGAATTTGAATTGGGTGTGAACCGGGGAGAAAGTTTAGGGAATGTCTACAATAGCCGGAAAGAAAGTAAATGGATAGGATATGAGAGTGGAAAGCCTAATGCTCTGTATAAAATAGCGATCAGCGGAGAGAAATATGAGTTGAATGGGGGGTATGTGGATTAAGTCATTTACGATAGGCAAAAAAACTTCATAAATGCGCTTGTATTCGTGTCACATAACGGAGATGGGGTAAGTATTTGTATTCGCCGTAATATGTCTCTTTTAAAAAGTGAGCTCGGAGAAAAATGTGGCCGGCATTGCGCTTGAAGGAAAAATATAGACACGCTATTTTATTGTAAAATGCTACTTCAAGAATCCCGTATTTTTTTAATAAAAAAATCGTAGCGTCCTAAAATATATAGCAGGGCTGTTCTGTGTTTAGAGTGAGCCAGTAGGAACTTTAAGGGCTGTCCGTCGAGAATGTTGAGGTTTCAAAAAGCCCACTAGGGGATGTAGTGAATTTATGTAAAAGGAATGTCCCTAATAATCTTGTACCTTTGCCATTAAAAATGTTGTAGCGTCTTTAAAAATATATTAAGGACGTTTTATATTTGGAATAAGTTAGTAGAAGCTATAAGGGTTGGTCGCCCAGTTTATCTATTTAAGTCGATTAGGGGGTGTGGTGGTTTTTTAAAAATCTCCATAAGACTCTTATATTTTTTTAATTAAAAAAATAATCGAGTCTTTAACAAACTATTAGGGTAGTTTTGCGTTTAAAGTAAGTTATTAGATACAATAAGGGTTATTTATTGAGAATTTTGAGGTTTGGAAAAGCCTACTGGTGGTGTTGTGGGTTTTTTAAAAATCTTCCTAAGAATCCTGTACTTAAAAAAATCTTAGCGTCTTTAAAAAATATATTAGGGCAATTTTTGTTTAGGGTGAATTAGTAGATGCTCTCAGAGTTGTTAGTTGACAATATTGAGGTTTCGAAAAGGCTACTGGAGATATGGTAGATTTTTGAAAAATCCCCATAAGAATCCTGTACGTTTTGATAAAAAAGTGTGTAACGTCTTTTCAAAGAACAGTAGGAAAGTTTTGTGTTTAGAGCGGAACCACAAAGTATTTAAACATAAGGTGTTTAAAGTAGAAACTCTAAGGGAGAATGTTGAGGTTTGGAAAAGTTTACTCGGCGTATGGTGGGTTTTTTTAAATTTCCCTAAGAATCCTGTACTTTTTAACAAAAAAAAATCGTAACGTGTTTTCAAAAAATATTAGGGTAGTTTTGCGTTTAGAGCAATTTAGTACAAGCTCGAAAGGTTGTCTGTCAAAATTGTTGAGGTTTGGAAAGGCTTATTGAGGATGTGGTAGTTTTATTAAAATTTCCCTAAGAATCCTGTGCTTTTCAATGAAAGAATGTAGTGATTTTCGATGAAAACATTTACGTTTACAGTAAGCTAGAAGGACCTCTAAGGGTTATTTATCGAGAATGTTGAGGTTTGGAATAGCCTATTCGAGGTGTGGTGGATTTTTTAAAATCTCCTTAAGAATCCTGTACTTTGTATTAAAAAAATTCGTAACGTCTTCTCAAAAAACATTATGGCAGCTTTGCGTTCAGAGCGAATTACTAGAGCCTACTTTGGTTGTTTGTTGAGAATATTGAGGTTTGAAAAAGCCTACTCGGGGTGTGGTGGATTTTTCAAGAATCTCTCTAAAAATCCTGTACTTTTTTAATAAAAAAAATTCGTAACTTCTATAAACAAATATTGGAGAATCTTTGTGTCAAAAGTGGGCTACTAGAGGCTCTATAGGTCGTCTACAAAGAATATTGAGGTTTGAAAAAGCCTATTGAGAGTGTGGTGATTTTTTTTAATTTCCCTAAATATTTTGTACTTTCTTAATAAAAAAATGTTTTAGCTTCTTTAAAAAATATGTTAGAAAAATTTAAAGTAAGTTAGTAAAGGCTCTAGGGGTTGTTGAGTGAGAGCGGCGAGGTTTAAAAAAGCCTACTGGGGCTTTTTAAAATCTCCCTAAGAATCCTATACTTTTTCAATAAAAAAATTGTAGCGTCTTTTAAAAAAATATTATGGCAGCTTTCTGTTTAAAGTGAGTTAGTAGAGGCTCTAACGGCTATCTACCGATACTCTCGAGGTATTAAAATGCCTATGAGGGGTGTGGTGGATTCTTAAAGAAACTCCTTAAGAATCCTGCGTTTTCTTAATTAAAAAATTCGTTAGGAGGCGGTACACCTGGAAAATGCCAGAAGGGATAGACAGGTATCAGATAGACTACATACTGGTTAGGAAGAGATTTAGAAATCAAGTAAAAGACTGTAGGAGTTATCCAGGAGCAGATGTAGACAGCGACCACAACTTGGTAGTCATGAAAGCTAGATTAAAGTTCAAAAATCTGAAAACTCGGAAGGATAAGAAACGTATAAATGTAGATATATTGAGGGATCAGAATATGAAAGATAAGTTCCAGGAGAAAACAGATCAATTAATAAATAAAGCGAGTAATGACGAAATCAAGAACGCAGAAACTTAGTGGGAGGGTATCAAGAATAATCTATATTCCGCGGCTACGGACGTTTTAGGACACGAGAGAAGGGAAGCTAGGAAGCCCTGGATAACGGACGAAATCTTAAACTTAATACAAAAGAGACGAGGCTACAAAAACAGACGAGACGAGGAAGGACTGAAAACTTATAAGTCAATAAAGTGGGAAATCATTAGAAAGTGTAGAAGAGCGAAAGAACAATGGATAGAGGATAAATGCAAAGAAATAGAAGATAAGCTCCAAGTAGGTAAGACCGACGAGGCTTACAAAATAATTAAGAGGAACTTCAGAGATATAGGACCAATAAGTAGAAACGTTAGGAGTCAATCGGAGGACATACTGATCGGAAGAGATGAGAAAGCGGATAGATGGAAGCAGTACTTAGGAAATTTATACGAGGGTCAGGAATTAGGAGAGATATTAGAGGAATAATCTAGCATCGATAGGGAAGATGTAGGAAAACCTATATTGAGAGAGGAATTTGAAGTAGCACTAAGGGGGCTAAAGAACAATAAAGCGCTGGGTGTAGATAAAATACAGGCGGAAATTTTGAAATGTGCGGGACAGAAAGTAGTAAATAGGATGTTTGAACTGGTAAAATACATATACGAAACGGGCGAGATGCCGGAGGATTATAAGAGGAACATTATCGTTACTATATCCGAAAAAGAGAGGAGCCGACAAATGCAAGAACTTTAGAACGATTAGCCTAACTTCTCACGCGACAAAAACCAGAATAGTGTAGAAGAGGATGGAAAATAGAGCGGAGGAAATACTAGGAGAAGACCAATTCGGATTTAGGCGAAATAGTCGCGAAGCTATTCTGGCGCTAAGAGGAATGTTAGAGAAAACAATAGAAAAGAACGCTTATATAGGATTTGTAGATTTAGAAAAAAATTTTTTTTGATAATGTAAGATGAGAAAAAATGTTCGAGATACTAAAAAGCGCGGGAATGAAGTATAGAGATAGGAGACTAGTACACAATCTATACAAAGAGCAAACTGCTGTTATAGAAGTAGAAGGGGAAAGAAGGAAAGTAGGTATTAGGAAATGAGTAAGACAAGGATACACCACTAATTTTTAATCTGTACACCGAAGAGGCGATTAATGTGGTAAAAGATAGGAGTGGATTTCGGGATTAAAGTACAGGGACAGAAACTAAAAATGCTGAGATTCGCGGATGATATAGCAGTATTAGCATCTAGTAAAGAGGAATTAGAATCAGCGTTGAACGAAATGGAGGCAGTGTTGATAGAGGAATACGAAACGAGAGTGAATAAAAACAAAATTAAAGTGTTAGTGTGCAGAGGAAGCGAGAGCAGAGCAAAAACGAAAGTACAAATTAATAATGAAAGATTGAAAGATAATAAACTTAGAAACATGGAAGAGATTTTTGAAAACGTATGTATGAAGCATGGCACTATCGGTTGCGAAACCTGGACGATAGGGGAAGCAAGTAGGAGGAGATTAGAAGCTTTTGAGATGTGGTGTTACCAAAGAATGATGAAAATACCGTGGACTGATAGGGTTAGAAACGAAGAAGTATTGGAGAAAGTCGACGAGAAAAGAAGTATGTGGAAAAATATAAAGAAGAGAAGAGATAGAATGGTAGGCCACTTGCTGAGACATGGGGGAATAGTCCGTGATATTTTGGAGGCAGAAATAGGAGTGAAGAAAGGCAGAGGTAGGCCTAGATTAGACTACTGCAAATAGTAAGGGATGTGGGTTGTAGCACAATTAGCGAAATGCGTAGGTTAGCACAAGATAGGAGAAGCTGGAGGTTAGCGTCCAACCAGTCTTAGGACTGATGACCTTATGATGATGATCCTCGAAGTGTTCTCGATGCAAATTTGCAAAAGTTCTTTGTAGTTCTTAAACTAATTTATTCAATGAATTAATACATAAGTAAGTATTTTCTGTGTCTACAAAGCGCTATAATCAAGTCGTATGTGCTTTATTTATATTTTTCTCAATATGACAGGTACATTTCTTAATTATTATCATACTCGAAAAACTATACGGAATTCAATTTGTGTCAGACAAAGAAGAGCTTGCGCAATCCCCATGCTGTATAACGCTCAACAATGTTACATCAGTTTGCGTGCCTGCTCCTTATTACCTCTCACTTTTTAATTACCGCTCACCCAACGAAGCTCATTGTTCGTAATAAAACGCAGATTACAGAGGGATCGTTCCGGGGGTTATTAAAATATAAGTTTAGCGATAAAAAATAACGCCACATCTTTTTTAATACACTTCAGCCGCGGTTTGAATAATCTTTCCGGGGAGAGAGAATAATAATTACCGGAGTTATGTTTCATCTAGTAAGATAACTAAACGATGTTATCGTTCCCTTCGTCTGGCAGGGATTATCCAGGAACGTCGTTACTTTTAATAGATTAATGAGATTTGCGATTTTTTGATACTATAGTCGGTACTTGTGTTAGCGGATGTACAAGTATTTAAATGAGGCTTTGTTGTACAAGGTGGTCAAAATATTCTTTATTCTGAGAAAGTACGCAAATAATTTGATTATTTAAATATGCGCATGTATAAAGGTCACCTGCCTTTTAAGCGCGCACCAAAATAACCAAGTTTTATGCTATTAAAACACTAAGAGCAACAACCACCCTATCTTTAACAGCGCTTCCTTTGCGATATATTTACAGAATCACGGTTTTTTTTTATTTCCCGGCCTTACCCCGTAATTACGGCCCTCAAACAAAAAGATCGGCCCTCGCCGATAAGCCTTTTTGTCCCTACGGATACGCGATTACCCACAATTAATTTTTTTCCGGAACGGCTTTTTTCCGGAACGGCTTTTTTCCGACGCGCCGGCTTTACTTGAGGTTATGGCAAAGTAGCCGGGCATTTCTTTAGCGCAAACTAAGCCAAATTAATTAGCCGGATCTAGAGCATCCCCGACCGTGGACAGTTTTTGTCCCGGAGTACACACGTTGTAATCTGCCGTCCGTCGGAGGAGTGACAAGCCGTTCATCATTCTGTCCTGCAGTGACGAGTAATTTTGCTCGGCGGTGGACCCGCTTTTTAACGCCGCCGAACCGGCCGCCGTTTTATTCCCGTTTCGCCAGTAATTCACTAGTCGGGGACGCGGTTTAAATGGACTTTCAGATAAAGATAGGATTGAGTATATAGGTCAGACGTCGCGGCACATCGCGAGACGTTTCAAAATACATTTACCATGTTCATCAAGGGGTTGGGCAAGGAAAACTCGTTTTTATGAATATATAGGGGTGTAGAATCTTCAATGACATGATGGCGTGTTAAAAATTCGGGAAAGGGGGCAGGTATACATTAGTCTATTCATCGTACTTCAATAATCGCACTCTTTTGTCGTTTTCATCCTATCTAATGTTGCAAATATTACTTTAGTGTATCTATGACGCATTCAAGAGAAGCGTTTATCTCATTGTTGATAGTGTTGATAAACAATCTTACAATTATATACGCGACATTGCGCAAGTACTTGTAGAGAGTGTCTCAGTTGGCTATAGGATTCGAATTGCGCGCCATTTGTGTTCTGTCAAAGGTGGAGCATCAATATTTAACGACTATCATCTACCAACCATATGACGTCAACATGCCACGATTAACAGTTCAACGACGAATAGTGGTATACAACTGCTTTATGAAAGGGAGCGGTCATTTACAGTTACATTAAAAAAAATTCGCACAAAATTAGGACGAAATGAAGCACCTACAGAGTTAATAGTACATAACTAAAACAAGAAATTTGAAGAGACGGATTCTGTTATTGATAAGCCAACGCCAATACGTCCTCGTCATGGTCGACTAGATTAAGATATTGCTGCAGTGACAGAAAGTGTACGGGCGTATCCAAACACATCAATTCGACTACGTGCACACATCAATTGAATCTGTCAAGAGCCACCACGCATCGGATTTTAAAGAAAGATCTGCATCTGTCCGCATACAAAGTTCCGTTGACACAACAAATAAAAGTTACAGAGCATTAAAACGTCGTATATTTGGTAATTTGGTGTTAGAAAAGAGAGGAGGTGATGCTGATTTTTGCAACAAAATTTTGTTGAGCGATGAAACACATTTTCATATTGACGGATACGTCAGCAAAGAAAATTGTCGAAATTGTGATGCCTTAGACAGCTCACGAATGGCGCGCAATTCAAAAACTACAGTTCCTACTGAGACACCCTATATAATACATATCTCACAATGTTAAATAAGGCGCGATTGGTTGAAAACCACTTCGGATGAAGTCCCGCGACTCCCTGGCTGGAAACGTTCGTTTTTATTTAGCATTTGTTAGTATCGAAGTTCTCAAATGGCAATTAACATTCCGTCTACCTTAAGAGGTCTGAGTTCTGGCGAACAAAAGGAAAAAGTATTGCGCTAGTTGCAGTCGCAGGGATTCGACGGTGTTTCAGGCTGGCGTGAAACTTTCAAACTGGGGGCGGTTTCTTTTAGAATAACACAGCTACCGCCGCTGACCCTGTTCGGTGCACTCGACGATAATTAGGCCCCCGGTAGGCAGTGGCGTGCCCGAAATTTTTCACTTCAGTCGTACACAAAAAATCGTATATTTAAAATGTTTTAAATAATAAAATTGACTACTATGTTTTATCACACCATGTACTTATCTTTTACACTCACTCTGTACTTGTTCTGTTTCTATCGTATAATTCATTTAATAATTTGTATACAGCCTAGAGATAAGGCTTTGTACTTTGAGAAAAACTATATTATTTGGTTTAAATATGAGTGTTACAATTTGAATAATTATATTATGACATCACAATTCGAACACGAACCCTGGAAACTATTTTTTTAGTTTAAAAAATAAGATCGACATGTTTCATAATAAAAAAAATAGTAACAAAATCGTGATGAACCACAATTTATTGCTGTGTAATAGAAGTGCTCGAAAATGGCCTCGGAAGAGATCCTTGGAGCACTCTCGTTTAACTGGGCTGTACTCGTCTTAGTCTACTTCATCATCTGCATTTAGTGAAGTCATCTAAGATTCGTACGCCTATTTTAAAACATGTAGGCCCTGGAAACATATCAGTAACGAATAAAATGAGTAAAAAGAACAAATACAACACGTCGTTTCCAATCTGTGACGACTAATAAATTATTTCCATATCATAGAGAAATTCCTCGGCCATTTGGAACGATATTCAGGGCCACTATACTCGAACACGTTCCCGATTTGGGCTCACGTCCAATAATATTGATGTATGAAACGGGCATAGCTCGTAATGACCTTCGATATATCACCTTATGGTCATCATTGTTACGTTAGGACGTCGTATTAGCGGTGGGGGCGAGATGGGTAACGAGGTTATTATTGATACGGAAGCGTGGAGTGATGGAAACGACGTTTATTGGCATCCTAAAGAGAAGGGGTCGCTTTGGGGCTCTGGTGGATGGGGCGTGTTTCCTGTGATGTTCCTAATCTCGCTTTGTTGACGCTCTATAGTTTTATTTTATTCCTTTAGGAAATCGGTTGATTTTAATGGATAATCACATAATTGGTTTTATTTACGTTTAAAAATCGAGCGTCCTTATTGAAAGACTCTATAACGATAGTAGTACTCGTCAATTTAGAAAATAACTTAGGGAATCCCTAGTTTTAACTATAGACTCACCCTTATGTTAGAGGCGACCTGTACGTCCTCTAAGTTTTCACCGGCTTTAATATATGATTTTTCACGGGACTGCACAGCCGCCGCCGCCGCCGCCGCCGCGGTTATAGCCTCTCGCGAGACCTCGGGAGGCGATCTATATGGTAATGAAATTCGAGTGCAGATGGAATGCTATGTTATGCACGTTTCTATGGCTTTATTTGAAGTTAACAAATTAAATAAACTTGGAAACGGGAACTTTGTTGCGTAATAAACCGGCTGGAAACCCTACTCCGGAATATATTTTTACCGCGGACGATCGACGGTAAGAATGCAAAAGCCTTATCATATATACGACAGCCTGTCTTCATCGTCTGCTGTGAAGCGCCTGAGAATGTGGAAGCTTCAGCCGTGAAAATAAACACGAGATTGAATTTTACGTTTATCAACCGCCATGTAAAAATGCTCCTGACTTTATAGTAATTTTAACTTTATAGTAATTTCTAAACGTACTATGTAGTCAATGTTACTTTGAACCAACGTTTACTACATAAAGTTGGAACGTTTGATTACTCTCACTTAACAGTCTCCCTGACCTAGTAGTAATTTTTAACTTGCTAGCATATTTGAGAAATATTTTGTGGATCACGTAAAGGTAATTTACAGTTTCAGTTACTTTAAAACTTTAGTCGAGACCTTTAAACGCTACTAATACCTTGAAGCTACTTCAACGTATCAAAAACGTCTAAGTGTGAATAAGTAACATCACAAAGCTGTGACTACTACTGCAAATTACTTCATTATCCCAATAACTTCGAGGTAACTTGGCTTGCTGTCGACAAACAAAATATAGTTCTAATATGCGCAGGTATTGTTATGACTATAAAGTCATATAATTACTAGAAGTTCTGTAGCACTCACCTTTTGCAAATTTTGGGGCTGAAGTCGAGATCGATTTAAATGCAAATTGATTTATATAGAACACTCTATGAACCAAGGGTCTCTTTTAATTTTAAACCAACCAGAACGGTTGCTAACTTCCACGTAAAGCTTTCCGCGACTTAAAAGTAATTTTAACTTTGTCGTATTTTTGGAACGTACTATGTACAGTTTTCATTTAGAGTTACTCTAAATATCATTACGTTAATATACAAACGTATTATGATTTTGTAACTATTTCAAAACCATTTTAATACTACTTCAAACTCCTAAATATCTAAGGGACGAATAAAATCATAGTTATTGCTACTATTGTAAACTCCTACATTGCCCTAGAAAATACCAGACAATTTGTGCATTCGAATATCTCCCGACTAAAGATTTTTTATGGCATCGCCACACTTGCGAACTCGGCCCCCAACTTTGGGGCGACAAAAATGCATAAGCAACTAGACGGTGGTGGAGCGCGCCCCACTAGGGGTTGGTAAGTAAATATGCGCATATTTTACCACCTATATACGTGAATGCGGGGAAACGGTGAGCGAGGACAGGAGGTAACCGGATTAGATTTGTGTGTCGAGTTTGTCTGTTTGAGTAAGTTTGCAGTATAACTTCGGGATCGTTAGTGACTTTGGCGTCATCCTTCGGGAATTAAAATTAACCGGTTCACATTACCGCAATCTTAGGGCTGGGTGAATTTTAACGAACGGCCCGGCCGGCGTCGCGTTGTCGACTTTGGCTCAGTTTTTAAACTCCATTGATATCTTGTAAGGTAAGCACATAAAGGTTAGGACAAATTTAATAGAACCATTATCTGGTGAGTATAAAATAGATGTTCGAACAGGTCGTTTTGTTTGGATGAGTATTTTTTACTGTTGCAGTTAATAGTATCCATTCAAAGGTTTTTTAAATGGCGAAATTCATGCCATTTGTTGATTTTGCAAATTTTAAAAAGAAGACGTGCCAATAGAACCGGAAACGAACGAACACTCACATCGTGTCTATTACGATACAACTAGAATCGACTGTTTCTGGACATTGTTACTAGTTGACTATTCAGTAGCTTTATTTATATACTTAACCGGAGGTTTAAGAGAAAATATAAACGAAAGTCGAACAATAAATCTAGACCAACCAAGTAATTCACCATTCCCTTTCACTGGCGTAGAGGTTTATAACGAAATATATGTCATCTGTTGATTATTGCAAGTTTTAAAAATAATTGCTCGTGAGACTGGAACCGTACGAACACGCACATTGCAATATAACTAGAATGGAGTGTTTCTGAACGTAGCTGGCTGTTATTTATATACTCGGCCGGGGGTTTAAGAGAAAATATAAACGAAAAGCGAGCCGGTTACTGTAAACGAATGAAAAACAGCACTCAAATTCAATGAGCCGCATTTAATATTCCTCCGACTAGGAGTCGGAAGGCATCCGGTGATGTTCCCCGTCTCGGCGGCGATAAATTGAAAATTGAAGTAAACGCGGGGTTCATAAACGTAACTAGCTACTAAACGGAGCCCGCCTCCCGGCACGGCAGGCAGGAATGAGAGAAATTTCACGAGGAGCTAAACTTTTTAATCGTCTCTGCGCCATTGTGTTTCATGTACAAGATTAATGTTCCGGGTAATAAAACTTTCTGATTTCAGTTGCTTAATTTGATTTATGTCGGGTGTGCTGCATTTAAAATTTTATTCGATTACACCCGCCGGCGTTATGTGTTACATCCTCGTGATTACTTACGACGGCGTCGAGGCTTTCTAATAATTTACGCCGGGAAATACGGCCGGGACGTTTTTGTCGCCCCTTAGGCCACCCATCTTTGTAAACAACACGGTTGTTTTCCCTCCAAATTTGGACTGTTTTCACTAGAAAATATTATCAATAACAAGCAATCGTTTCTGCGCGTGTCACATTACAGTGAATTCACTAATAACGGGGGCAGATTTTTATGCAATGGATCATAATATGCGGAAGAAACTGCGAACCATTTATAATTTTCATAAATCTTTAGGCAGCTCTGTCTGTCACTAACACTGAAAAATTATTCTTATACGTATGATCACGAACGGTGATGAATTTTGGTATTCGATGATTTCATAACATTTAACACATATTACTTAAAAGGCACAGGGAAAAGTTCACATAAGGTATATAGATTTCAGCCGCCATCTCACATAATGCATTTTCGATAGTTTTTAACACTTCTACAAATAAATACAAATGACGATCCTGTATATTTTTTGTGCCAGTCTAGATAGATTTTTTTACAACAAATTAATTTGAAGACCAGTTGTTTACAGGATTACCTTAACCAATACAATGTTAAATTTATTTATATAATGAAACAATACATATGGAAGAAAGCTAAAGCATACTCGTAAAATGGTCATATACACAACATTGACGCCTCCGCCATTTCTCAAATTGTTTAAAATCATAGGAAACGAAATTAGTGTCAAATAGTATAAACATAGTTTACATGAATTTTAATATACCTCATAATATAATGCTCAATCATTTAATTAATTCATACGGCAGGATATTATGAGATATGATTTGTTTTTATTTTTATCATTTGGTTATTTTTTTAGGTCGTACATAAGTACCTACCTACCCCTAGTATACTTTCCGCAGCCTTAATATTAAACACAGACAACCCTTGAAGCCCTCTACGAAGCTCTTGTAAGGATAGAACCGCAATAATATTTTTTATATACCTTCCGAATTTTTTTATGAAAATATAAACTGAAGAAAATTCATCACATCACTAGTAAGCTTTTTGGAATACTGGCATTCACGACAAACAACCCTCAGAACCTCTACTAAGTTATGCCAAAGATAAAACTGCTCTAATACTATTTTCTCATGTGTTACGAATTTTGCAATAAAGAAACTACAAAATTTTTAGGAAGACTACTAACAAAAAATACCCACATCCCCAGTAGGCTTTCGATAGCCTTGATATTCGCTATAAGCAACCCTTAAAATGTCTACTAAGTTTCGCTGAAGATAAAACCTTTGTAATATGTTTTTCGCAGACGCTACGAATTTTTTGTAATTAAAACAGTATTACAACCTCGAGTAGGCTTTCTGTAACTTTCATATTTACCACAAAGAACCCTTAGATTCTCTAATAAATGTCTCTAAGGAAAAACTTATGAAATTGGTAAGTATAAAGCGGTGAGTCTGTGAACTATTTTGTTTTTTTTTTTCTTAAGGTTTTTGGATTAAATTTACTACCAAATTGAGAGGTATAAAACCGGTCTTCCACATTACATTAGAGCAAACCCTTTAGGCGTTACAGCTGTTTCAAGCATCGTGCACTCAGGAAATTCTAGACTAGACTGAAGCATAATAAAGTATTAGGGAAATACTAACATCATCGAATTAGTGTGGACAGAGTTTTACTTCGCGTACATTCCGTAGAGGCAACTGTTGGTTATTTACATATTCCACAATGTAAATTTCACTCAAATTATTAAAATCGTCACGGGGATAATCTGCCCGATATCCATATTTTTAAACACCCTGTATATGCCTATGAATATTTTACTATACTGTTTTTATTGAATACATATTTTGAGGCGATAATAAATATTTTATTAGCTAGACAATTGATAAGAGATTTTTGGGTAGCAACCGTTAATACCTGAGCATACAACAGTGCATTCTAGACAAAAAAATCCATCCAAATATGTTGCATCGACCAAGCCTTTGAGGGTTTTAAAAATTGCAACCGTGATAAAAAACGCGTATATTTCGATCAAAGGCAAGCAACCAGTAATTTATCATACGAAAAAGGCTTTTGTCCCGTTATTATTGACAAAAAGTCTAATTAAATCATATACAGACATCCTTTGAGGGTGGTCCGTCGACCATTCGACTTCACTCCGTTCTGGCAGGCGGTTGTTGTAATACGAATAGTGATGTATTTTTAATTATTATTCGAGGCTAGTCAAATAGAGGGGCATTAAAAGTAGGCTTTGTTAAAATTTTTCAGAAAAAAACTATCGCAAAAAGCCATTTCCATACAGTATGTTCCTGAAGTACCGACGAACGTTCGAATCAACTCCAGAAGAGTACTCTAACCTTTCCGGGTAGGGAAATCGTGCCCTTCGGGCAGAAATAATGTAAACCAACCGCCGAAATTGGCAGCTGAACGTCTGAAAGGACTTATTAGTGTGTTATTGGTGTTGGGAAAACAAACATAAATACGGCGATGATACTGGAATACTGAAATTTCCATATTCAATTTTCCGTCGATGGAAAGTTTTAACGATTCGGCGGAACGCCCGTAGTTATAAGAATTTTTCAATTATAGAGTTGGCGATATTGATTTAGGACGTCGATTCTTTCAGACAACTTGCCATAACTAATCCAGAACTTTTCAGACATCGCCGATAAAGTTACCCGGGGGCGGGAGAGTAACCGCCGAATTTGTGTGGAGAAGTCACGGCTCACTCACTATTCGTGTAATTCCTTCGACCAGACGAAAGATCGACCCTCGGCGGATTGGAGAACATGGCTCACTTTAAAGGATATTCAACAAATACTCGTCCGATGTTTTTCTTAAATAATCGCGATATAATATAGGTATTAGAGAAAAATAAAGTTTAAACAAAAAAATATAGTAATGATTAATTTTTTGATTAGAAGAAATTGCAAAGTAAACGAAGTTGCATGGATCTTCAGTATTTTTACGTAATTTTCTTATCTTAAGTAAGATAAAAAAAATCGCCACACCCTAATAGACGTGCCTCAACTCGATATTCACGACATAGTGTTCATATACTCCACTAGTCACTCTAAAGTAAAAAGAGAATGTTTTCTACAGATGCTACGATTTTTTTAATGAAAAAAGTACAAGATTTCTAGGGAAAATAAATTAAAAAAGTCGCCCCACCCTTAGTCAATTTTCCACAATCTGGATATTCACAACAGACAATCCTCAGAGACTCTACTAAGTCACATCAAAGACAAAACTACCTAAACATGTTTTCACAGGCTCTAGGAATTTTTCAATAAACAAAGTACATCATTTCTAGGGAACAAAATCAAGTAAAAATCGTCACACCCTCAGCAGGCTTTCAGCAGTCTCCACATCCACAACAGACAACCCTCATCTCTACTAAGTCATTTTAAAGTAAAAATAGCCTTAATATTTTTTTTCAGATGTTGTTTATGCCTGTTGTCTATGTTTACAGTAAAGAAGTACAAGATTTCTAGAAAAAATAATTTAAAAAAATCGCCACCCCCTTAGTAGACTTTCCACAATCTGGATATTCACAACAGACAATTCTCAGAGATTATACTAAGTCAATTTAAAGGCAAGTCTGCGTAAAAGCTTTATTACAGGTGTTACCAATTTTTTAATAAACAAAGTACATGATTTCTAAGGAAAAAAATCAAATAAAAATCGTCCCACCCTGAGCAGGCTTCTCGCAATCTCCATGTTCATAACAGGCAACCCTCAAAATCTCTACAAAGCTATTCTAAAGTAAAGATAGCCTCAATAATTTTTTTACAGATATTACGAATTTTTTTATGAAAAAGGTACAACACCTTTATGGAAGACAAATAAAAAAAATTGCCACACCCTTACTAGACTTCTGTAACCTAAATATTCACAACGGACAACCTTCAGAGACTCTCCTAATGCACTCTAAAGATAAAACTGCTTTAATATTTTTGTTACAGAATCTACGAACTTTTTAATAAACAAAGTACATGATTTCTAGGGAACAACGTCGAATAAAAATCGCTACACCCTTAGTAGGCTTTCCGCAATCTCTATATTCACTACAAGTAACCGTCAGAAATAGTACTAAGTCAATCCAAAGTAAAAACAGCCTTGCTAATGTTCTACAAGTGTTATGAATTTCTTAATGAAGAAAAAAGTACAAGATTGCTATGGAAAACAATTTAAAAACAATCGCCACACCCTTAGTAGACTTTCTGTAACATAAATATTCACGACAGACAACCCTCGGAGACCCTGCTAAGGCGCTCTAAAGATAAAACTGCTTTAACATTTTTACTACAGACGCTCCGAATTTTTTAATAAACAAAGTAGATGATTTCTAGGGAACAAAATTAAATAAAAATCGCCACACTCTCAGTAGGCTTTCCGCAACATCAAAATTCACAATAGACAACCTTTAGCGACTGTACTCTAAAGATAAATCGATCCTAATAATTTTTTACAGGCGCTACGAATTTTTTAATGAAAAAAGTACATAATTTCAATGGAATATCACAATTGCTAGAGATATGACTTATACAGGGTGTTTACAAACTTCAGGATTTATTTTTAGTAAAAAATACATCATGATTAAAGAACTCATTTGCAAATGATTTATCGCAACAGAACCTGGGCGGAAGTGACAAAGAAAATACACCAAATTATTTACAAACAACAATTTCGCATTTTTCTTTCACTAAATTCCAACGAATTCCTTTCGTACTATTAGACCGTTCACCAAAGTATAAATTTGATGTAATTTTACCTCAAACCTAATATCTATTTCAAACATTATTGCACCTGAAGTTATTTAAAATATTTAAGATATTTTTCTTAACTTTTCGACCTTTGGAACTTCGAACGATCAAAGTGCAGCCTTAATGACGGTTTCAGACGGTAATATTTTGTTGCCGAACACATGGACGTGACGTTCGGAAAGCGAAACTTCCCAAGATGACGCTCCTCAATAGCGAAGCGGAAACATTGAGCGCTACTTGATATTCCCCCGTCGCTTTTACGGCCTCCCGCGAAGCCCCAACAGCTTTGTGTTTATTCCGGTGTACGTAAAATCCTCGATACTCGTAAAATTTTGGATTATAAACACATTGTCGTGTTTCGTCCCCACGAAACCGGGTAATCTAAGATCGAGCAATCGAGTTTACTGCTCGTATACGACTTTCTTTCCGCCTTTTATGAACACACTCGATCGCAAGGGCTAATATCGTACCAGACACATTCCGGCCGCTCGATATTTTTGATTTAATTCCGGGCATCTGCATGTTTTGCCCTTTGATGTCGAATTTAATCTTCTCCGGCGGTCACGACGAACAGGGGTTGGAGTTTCCCGGATTTTCCTTTTCGAGAGGGTGGCTTGCACGAATAGTCGTGTTTCCTTTCAAAAGCGCAAGGTTTCCCCGGACACTTTCGTCATTTGTAACTACTGTTCGCCCTGAGAGCCGGTATTACTAAAGAAGTGAGTCTTTTGTCTTAATATAAGGTGTTTCAGTTGGAAGTATAACACTTCAATTGCGAGTCATTTGTGTTCTGTTAAAGATAAGGCGTCAGCATTTAACGACTTTCATCTACAAACCATACAACGTCGACATACCTCAATTAACAATTCAACAACGAATAGTTTGTGTACAACTGTTTTGTGAAACAGTTTTTTGTGTACAGATGCATTAAGAAATATTCGCACAAAATTAGGACAAAATGGAGTGCCTACAGAGTTAACAGTTCATAACTTAATTAGGAAATTTGAAGAGACGGATTCTGATATTGATAAGGCAACACCAATACGTCCTGTGTTTGATGAAAGTTATGCTGAGTCAGATGAAAATATTGCTGCAGTGAGAAAAAGTGTACAGGAGTATCTAAACGCATCAATTCGACGTCGTGTACAACAATGAATATGTCAAGAGCCACCACACGTCGGATTTTAAAGAAAGATCTGCATCTCAGCATACAACGGTCAGCATACAAAGTTCAGGTTGATCGGGTATTACAAAATAAAGAAGGTGATTTTTGTAACAAAATTTTGTTCTTCGAAATACATTTTCATATTGAAGGATGCTGACATCAATTGGCCTGCAAGATCATAGGATTTGACACCACTGGACTTTTTTGTTTGGGGTTATGCCAGGAGAAAAGTGTACGCCACCCAGCCAGCAACAATCGGTGACCTCGATGCAAATACTGAACGTGGTATTCTTTTGAATTTGTAGCCGCATCGTCTCCATTTTATATCGAAGAAAAGAAATCTCAGTTTGTTAAATATTATTAGTTTTATTCGCAAATCAGATCCTATACTTCCAAATGAGACACCCTGTATTACCGACATGTTGACAAGAAATTAAATACTTTAGGGGGTGTTTTCATCCTTCCAAACCGCCTTTGTCCTGCCCAAAGAGCAGTTACGTATACACGCAATTTTTTTTAATTTGTCACTTAGGCATAACTTAACTTAGGCACACTTAACGTCCTTCTACTCGTCTCTAATCTCTTTCGTGTACGTCAAAAGTCACTTCCCACGACCATCCAAAGTTAACCGCAGCGCGTCTTGGCGCATAACCCCCCTGGGCGTCACCCTTGACAAGACGCTGCGTATACGCGCGACCGGATAACGTCCTGACCTGAGTGACAATATCAGTTCGGCGTCTATTACACTCCCCCCCCCCCCCCCCCGAAATAATGCTCGTATTAAGTAATACCCTCATAAAGGCGCTATCTCCGCCGTTTTTCCTCTGTCAAATTATCGTTTGGTTCGCCATTTTCCGGTTTCCTGATAAACTTTATCGCCCTATATGAGTGCGAGGAATTAACGGAGTTTCCTCCATAGTTTTGATAAGGCTAATATATGGTGCCGCGCGATCAGCGGCAATTTGGGGAAGAATAAAGGAGAAGGGAAAATAAAAATCCACTTACCAGGCTCCTTATATACTGCGGAACTGGATCGTTGAATCGTCAGCTAATTGTCTTTAAACGCCAATTTTATATCGATGTTCTTTATTTCTGCGGTACAGGTTACGTTGCGTTTGCCCAATGTCACGTTTCATCAGTAACGAGCAGGCGAGACCCATCTTTGAATTGTATATACACCAATTTGGTTATTGTCAATGATATAAGCTTTATTCTTTGTTTCGATTCAATCCTAGGACTTCAGTTACCTATAACAACAAAAATATATTAATATGTAATGATACACATATTTCTTGAAAGACAATAACTAAAATAGGATATATGTATATGTTCCTAGTTATCAAATGAATTATTCACATAACAATTGTATAAGACATCTAATATGCGGAGTAAAGAAAGGTAAAACTTTCCCCTTTTCGACGCATTGTTATTTTCCTTTTTGCACTGTTACCGTGAGCTTTTCCAAATAATAAACTTCCTATTAGTCGCTTAATGAATCAGGAAAAGTTCCTCGAACACCGGAAAACTTTTTTCTTAACAAAGTCTGGATTATTTTCCTAACTACAGCCTCGAAGTTTGATTGTTTCGCAAGCACTTCATTAGAAAACTCTCTCGATATTAATAACAGTTGGGGATTTTTGCCGGAGTTTTTAGTACTTCATATTAATTCGTGATAACTATGTACGTGATTCGTTTTTATGTTTTGTAAAGAAAAACTCTCGAATTAGAGATAGAAGAAATACTTATTGTTGTATATTGGACAACTAGAATAACCGAACTATATACTTACTATACTAAAAAAATAAAGCTTTTTTCTACACGCGCTTTACAAATATCGAACAGCTAATAAAATAGGACAAACATATTTTCTGATATTGAACTTGGGAAACCATCTAAAACCCATTTGATGGAAGAAATCTACTACAACCAAGATTACTTATCTTATTACATATAAGGCGATCTTCCTTTACCCCAATTATAGGACAAATTGGAATAAACAGCGTTGCCGAACTAAGATATGTTTTGGTCATTGTAAGCATTATATTTTGTGGCTTCTACAGAAGGACCAGCCGGCGAAATTAAGGACACATGCCGTATTAAAAGTTATTAAACCGGACTGCGGCCTAAACTTGGATAATACGGAGCAGAAATATAATTATTTTATGAGTTGGGAAGTATATTTCGCCGAAACGAAAAAGAAACTTTGAAAGCTTTTCTCGAAAGGTCTTCAGTTATATCATTTTTTCTTAGAAATAATTCACGGAATACTGTTATATTTTAAATGGTATATTGTTCCGATATGTTGTTGTAGAATTTAAACTGTTTGTTTTCAAATGCAGGATTGCATTTTTTATGCACTTCTAGTACCCAAAACACAATTTCACAAAATCCTATTATCCTTACTGAAAAATAACGACCACGAAAACGAATTCTACTTGAGGAGTCTATAAAAAATATAGTAATATAGTCTTGTACAGGGATACTCTCTGACAAATCTTCTTATAAACATCCCTCAGATACCAAGTAATAAAAAAAAATATCAAAGTGCCCCACGATGTAAAAATAGTTATAATTAATTGACATCCTTCTGTCTCCTCTCTACTGGTAACGGTAACGTTCGGTTATCAGAATACTAACACAGTCTTAATATCGATTAAATTGATCTCAGATTGAAACAGTTCAGCGAGGTCAGAAATACAAGTCCTTAACCAATTTTAAACATACCAGTTTGGCGATAGCAAGGATAAAAGTGCATTTTGCCTCGACCGGGAATCGAACCCGGCTCTCCCAATTTCCGGTTGAGTGCTCTGACCGCTGAGCTATCGAGGCACACTCATCATCCTTGCCAATGCGCCAGTTTAATGCGTCACTACAGTACTCCCTCCCTAGAGACATGGTTTTTGTCTCGATACAATTTAACGGAATGTGACCGCGTTCGCCATTCTTACGAACCGTTGTTCGGTAACCCCCGGGACTATAGGGCGATGGATAGGACGGGAATCGAATCCGCGAATTTGAGATGTAAGGGAGGTTGCATATACTGGAATGACGAATCACATCACGTCGGGGTCACCACTTTGGCGATAGCAAGGATAAAAGTGCATTTTGCCTCGACCGGGAATCGAATCCGGCTCTCCCAGTTTCCGGCTAGTTGCTCTGACCGCTGAGCTATCGAGACACACTCATTATCCCTGCTAATACGCCAATTTTAACGCGTCGCTACACCAGCAATCTGAAGCTGATAGTTTCAAATTGTGTTTTAAAATGTGAGAGGATGTACGTATTTTGTTTCACAAAAAATAGTTAACGCTGCGAAAATAAGTGAAGTGTGTTCTACTGTGGCTGACCTAACGAGGTAAATATTATCAAAATAATACATTAATTTAGAATTCCACTTCTTACATGCCAAAGAAGATCTGCCGCGGTTAGCGAATATGCGATAGCCGACAGGACACGGAATATCAACGTCAAGTGCGCTAGCTGGATAAATTGAGGGTGAATTCTCGTAAAGTTCAAAATTAAATACTCGCCACTATATTTGTATTTATTCATCTGGAAATAATTTACTTACATTTAGTTTAATATTAACAATAAAAAGCAAGGATTTATATTTTTGTATAGGCTTATGGAACTATTGTTTGATCGGAACTGAAATACATTTTCAGCCCTCATTTTTTCAGCCATAAAAATCCATCCAAGCTATATCCATTGTAACATTAATAGAAAGTTTATTGATGAGTCGAATACTGTTGTAAAAAAATCCTTTGTGTTGTATTATTATATACCGGCTTGATCGATACGAAATTTTGAATACGCGTCGCGTCTATGCATGTACGTATATACGACGAATGGGTGAAAATGACAATAAACATTCGCGATGTTTTATTTATGACGGACACGGGGAGGTGTCACATACGCAAAACCGACGATTCGGCCGTTTTTTCGTTCATTTTCGATAAAAAGGCCAAACAGGCCATCGAAACACCGACCGACGGCCCAATTATTAATACATAACGACATGACTAACAACATAAAGTCCGACCCATCATCTGCATCTGACAACTTGGGCGAAGAAACAAAGGGAAGCTTTCACGCATGGATTAAATACGTTGTAATTATAGTTGAATTATTTATTATGCAGTGATTGCAAACATACATACCCGTGTATTAATATACACTGCTATTCAAAAGACCCCCCCCCCTCTTATCTTTTTAACGATTATACATAAACTAGTGAAATTTGGTAACTGAATATTAAGGGTTGTACACTTCCCTACTAGTAATGATAGATGACGTATGCGTCAAAGATGACGTCACAAGGTCATTGTGACCAATAATTTTAAATGGAACCCTATGGCAAGCGACACCTCTTTTAAAAGGTATCGAAAAAACGTATTCAATGATACTAATATTGTTTGTATTTATGGTAGTTTTGATGGATTAAATCAGTAATCAGTAAACTTGGATAATAATTTTAATTACAGATTCAAGAATCAGTACCTACTTATAGTAATTGTTCGAAGTGAGCTCCATCTACTTCCTGACAGTAAAACATTCTATTGCGAAACTCTTCTCGTACTTTTTCAAATGTGTCTGCGGCAATAGCCCTACATTCTGTAACAATACGTTGTTTTAAAACATCAATATTGTCAGGCTGATTGGCGTAAACCTTCGATTTAAGATACCCCCACAGAAAAAAATCTAAAGGTGTGAGGTCCGGTGATCGAGGCGGCCATTCCATTGAACCTCGTCGTCCAATCCATCTACCAGGATATTCTTCATCCAAATACATTCTTACTGCACCGTAATAGTGTGGAGGAGCACCATCCTGTTGGAATGTTATTTCCAAAATGTCGAATTCATCTTGATTATCTTTCAAAATTTCAAGGATTAACGGTTCTATTGCATTTTGCAACATCTGCAGATATACCTCACCGGTTAAGTTGGTATTTAAAAAAACAGGCCCAACGATGTGGTTTCCCAGTATACCTGCCCAAACATTGACCTTCTCGGGATACTGAGTATGTGTTTCACGAAACATGTGAGGATTTGCGTCACTCCAATATCTCACGTTTTGTGTATTTACATTTCCATTTAGATAGAAAGTACTTTCGTCACTAAAACAAATTGTTTTGACATAGTCTGGCTGTTGGTTAATTTTAGTCTCCATATTTTCACAAAATTTCAGTCTTCGGTCTGGATCGTCGTCTGAGAATTGATGAACCATTTTTAATTTGTATGGGTGAAATTTGTTTTTTTTTTCAACACCCTGTGCACTGTACTTTGACTGACTTCACAGGTTGATGCAACTTGAGTTGTTGAAGAAGTAGGATTTACTATTACTTCTGCCAGTATATCAATTTTTTTCTCATCAGAAATTTGTGGTCTACCTGATCGTTTTGCATCATTAATACTACCCGTTGTTTTAAACTTACGAAGAAGCTCTCTCAAATAAGTCCTCGAAACTGGTCGATCGGGAAACCTTTCATTAAAAATGCGTTCTGCTGCGTGAATATTTTCTCCAGTTCAGTTTCACCAAGTATTAGGATCGCTGCTACTGTATCACCTAAAACACGTACCATATCTCTTCTTGAAGCACTTAAACGTTCAGCTCACAACAGTTTAACAAATTATCGAATGTACAAATATTTTAAAATTACCACAAGGTACTAAAACAGTTAAACGTTCGATCAACAATACACAAATTATTAAATGTATAAAAACTTTGACAGCTAAAAAAACATCAAATTGGGGACGCTTGCAAAAACGTCAGATTATTTATTATTCAACTATCCAGTGGCGGAGCTTGAATTTTAAATTTTATTATTAACTGATTTAATTCATCACAGCTTTGCGGTTTTTGAAAGCCAGTTGTCAAAACTGCCGTAAACAGACACAATATTAGTATCATTGAATAGGTTTTTTCGATACCTTTTAAAAGAGGTGTCGCTTGCCATAGGGTTCCATTTAAAATTATTGGTCACAATGACCTTGTGACGTCATCTTCGACGCACACGTCATCTATCATCACTAGTAGGGAAGTTTACAATCCTTAATATTCAGTTACCAAATTTCACTAGTTTATGTATAATCGTTCCAAAGATAAGAGGGGGGAGGGGACTTTTGAATAGCACTGTAGACATCGATTATATACACGGGGAGTTCGAAAAATAACGTATCGTACAGTTTGCTCGTTGGTAATATAATGAGGACAAAACGACCTTGTCCTTGAATAGACCAAAACATCGTCATAACTGCATCCTCACTGGATCCAAGAACCACATAGTCAGCGTCAACGTGACGTAAATATAGGGACTGGAATGGTACGAAGGCCTTTTTCGCCCCTTACTTCTTTGTAGATGTTTAGATTTTTTATGTTTCAACTTAATTCCATCTTTAGCAAGTCTTTACTCCATAATAGGATGATGATATTCCTCATCAGGGGATAACTTTCTGTCAAAAATAAGGTTGTATTTACTCTTATAAACGAAAAATAGTTACACTTGTACATATTTTGTACAAAAATTTGTCGTAATATTTTTTAATTATCGATATCATTCCCGACTCCTTGGACACATCGAACATAGTATAAAATATACACTTCTTGAATACCTCTGGTCGACCGGGGTACTATCGACTTCCTACGTTAGCAATCCATATCCAATAAAGATAAAATTTATTGGCGAAAGCGGACAATACGCGAGGACTACGGCCCTTTCTTCTTCGGGCATCCCGGTGCACGAAATTGATTTTTTTTTATCGAATCATTATCTTAATGCCCGTCCGCCTTTCATGAAACGGACATGTTATTTATCAATAATGCGAATCGCCGATGGGGTTTATACGAGAAGGTATTTATCTCGACAACTCGTCACGCAACTCCCAAGGAATGATGCAGATATTGTCTTCTGGAGAAATTGTTTCGACCAGCAAATAAAATAAAAAAGGGCATATACAGTAGGTATAAGAATTAAGGGAGGATTAAGGGATTGAAGTCTGTGGACCTTTTAAAAGGCAAGCAAAAATAAAAATGTTTCCGATGGTTTTCTTGTGATTACCTAAATACTGCTGATGATAAAAATTTCGAATACAACATCTGAAAACTACAAACTTGAAGTTTCAATTTTCTTTTTTTTTTTAATTACTCTGCGACAATTTTTCTCCACGTTACATCCCTTTGGAAATCACCTAACAATTTATGATTCTTTTACATCCCTTAATTTTTGTGCCTAGTGTATATTGACTGTAGAACTAAAAATCAATCGCCCTGTAGAACCGATCATCATACGTCGAGCGAGCGGCGATTCATCTCTGACACCTCATTAGCGGCGTATTCGGCGGGCGTCCCACCCCACCCCTATTTCTGTCGCCGCTCCCTTATCCGGCGATACCGAAATATGAGACAATGACACAAAGATCGAAGTGGCCTTAGCGCTTACGTCCGCCTTTCAGGCGTTCAATTAGGCAATCGAGTGATTAATTAGCCGTCACGGGGAGCGGCATGGAGGCCGCTCGCTGAATGACGGCCCCCTTGTTACGTAAAATTGTTGTCAATTTTCGGTTTTGTCACCCGTCCAAAGGGCGAATTCTAACAATCGGCTTTCGATAAGTTTCGGAGAATTTTAAAACCGACCCCGCCCCCGGACCGCCCCGCCGCCGGCATTGTCATCGGCTGGAATTGTTCTTATTATAGGTCGCATTATGTGCCGTACAAAAATCTGGCGCCCGGGGTAATTAAAGTGATTTTTTTTCGGGCTTCGGTTTTATGCACAGATTTAATTTTTTTCGGGGGCGCGATAATGCGAGATGGGGTGGAAGCAGAAAGAAGTCATTAGTGTTGGCGAGGATGGTATTGAGTGCTAGCTTACACTCGTGTAACGCCACGGCAGCCGAGATGCCGTCGCGTGGCCTCGATGTAGGTACAAGCAATCTATAATCAATATTATAAATTATTATAACATCGCCTATGTGTGGTACCGCTACTGATGAGGCATCCAAATGGGCAGCTCATGTCAATATCATCGCACGCACCCGTATAGTCCGAGCTACCCTTTGTAGGATGGGCCGTGAGTTCGCTGATATCGTTTGACCCATTCGGGAACCAATAGCGAAAATTTCTGCTTTCATCCGTCTGTCGTAAAATATCCTGCATAAAAACTGACAGGCGTTTATACGGCTATTGACTGGGGTACGTCTCAGATAAGGCGATTGAATCAAATTGCTATTGTGCCTCGAATTTATATACATACGTAGGGGGGAAGATTTGTCGAAGATATAACATACGTTTGTAGTCCTATCGAATGGAGGGGGACGACTGCGTTATAAGCACTTACTTTGGGGGTGAATTTGGAACCGTTATTCGATGGAATTGTTGCGTAATGATGTCTCCGATTTTGGAGATTATGAAGATGTTTGATACATCCAAATTAAGCCCATTTTCTTTATTAAGTCAAATATTTCATATAAAGCTGTATGCGGACTTATTGACACCATCTATAATGAGTGTCCATACCCAACGGCAACATGTGGACGAGCGAGCGTATACGAGGGACTCTACACCATAGGCGTACCGAATCAGAGGGCGCCAAATATTAAGAAAATAAATAAAACAATTAATTTATTCTAATCAAAACCGTTTCTGAATTATTTTGTAACAGTTTGCAGAGAGTAAAATGGGGGAGAAAGATTTTTTGATTCCATAATCTCAATTTCTTTCATTATTACTTTATTCTTTTAAATAAAAATTAATTTGTTGTGTAAATAAATAATGGTTTTATATAGCTATTATTTATTCGTACCAACTATTCCAAAGTTTAGGAATATATTCCAACGTTTTCTTACGCACTATATTATACGCGTAAACAACAATAAAAAAGCAATTCTAACCGCGAGACACTCCCGTAAGTTATTGCCTCTCTTTTATATCGACCACCCTCCACCCCCTCGAACTTACCGGCCCTACTTCGGGATACATTCCTGGGGCCCCCTCGACAGCCAATAAACGATGAAAAGAGATACAAAGAAGGCGAATTTGCGTTCGTGTCCTGGGGGATGCGGGAGATCCTTTTATAGCAAAGTTATCTGTTTGATTCGCGACGGAAGTTTTGGGTGGTTTCTCAAAGAAATTTCCTCGCGTCAGACAAGGGGGGTTGTATATCACTTTATTTAAGTTTTAATGGCGGCGCCCTTTCGTCCCTTTTTTTCGTCGGCGGAATTTGCCTCCTCCGCGAAGAAATAAAATCTTAAGTAAATGTATTTATTTGCGATGGAGATTCGATATTTCTCGATCCCCAGAGGTAGAGGGCTGGGGGATACAACTGTAAATAATTTACGTATCAATACCTACTCATTATGACGGAATGGATGTAGAAATTTAAATTGTAACGGGTGTTTACGATCTTCTGTGACACATTGGAGTGTCGACGTAGAGGGGAAACAGAAATTCCTACTGTAATCCTACACCGCATTTTAATGGCGCACCTCAATATGCGAAGGTAAGTACCGTATTTCATCACTTAATTGCCCTGGAATATCACGCGAATATCGCAGAACCTATGTGTATTAAGAAAATATCCACGATATTTATATTGGTGGTGATTGAGCGAGACGTGGTCCGCGGATTGGCCAGCGTTCGGACATCAATCGCCACAAACTCCTAATGGACAACTTGAATAATCATTTCCAACTCTTCCTGCAATCCTTACATTGGTTTTTGCTGGACCACCGTGGACACATGAAAAACAATTATTTGAAGTCCGTGGACCTTTTGAAAGAAAAGCAAAAATTGCTCTGCGACTATTTTTCTCCACGTTACAGTCCTTTAAAAGTAACATAAAATTAAAAATTTTTTTACATCCTTTAATTTTTGTGCCTAGTGTATTTTGACGTATTTGATATACCGAAAAAAATGAGATACCAAACTTTTTCTACCATTGTGACTATAAAAACGTTTCCTACCGGTATCCTCTACAAATTGCCGTAACCAAAAAAAAGAGAGTTAGAAAACTCGAGAAAATTGACAAGCGAATTTTATTTTCGTGTAATTTCTTACACTAAATCATCATCATGAGGTCATCAGTCCTAAGACTGGTCGTTGGACGCTAACCTCCAGCTTCTCCTATCTTGTGCTAACCTACGCTAACATTTCGCTAATTGTGCTACAACTTACATCCCTTACTATTTGCGAGCAGTAGTCTAATCTAGGCCTACCTCTGCCTTTCTTCACTCCTATTTCTGCCTTCAAAATATCGCGGACTATTCCCCCATGTCTCAGCAAGTGGCCTACCACTCTATCTCTTCTCTTCTTTATGTTTTTCCACATACTTCTTTTCTCGCCGACTTTCTCTAATACTTCTTCGTTTCTAACCCTATCAGTCCACGGTATTTTCATCATTCTTCGGTAACACCACATCTCTAAAGCTTCTAATTTCTTCCTACTTGCTTCCCTTACCGTCCAGGTTTCGCAACCGCATAGTGCCGTGCTCCATACATACGTTTTCAAAAATCTCTTCCTTGTTTCTAAGTTTATTACCCCCTAGCATAAAAGTGCTTTCTTTTTGTTAAAAGCTACTCGACCCTGCGCTATCCTTTGTTTTATATCTTTATCGCTTCTTCCATCCCAGTTTATTTTACTTCCTAAATAAGTGAAGTCTTTAACTTCCTCCAATCTTTCAGTATTAATTTGTACTTTCGTTTTTGCTCTGCTCTCGCGCCCTCTGCACACTAACACTTTAGTTTTGTTTTTATTCACCCTCATTCCGTATTCCTCTGTCAACACTGCCTCCATTTCGTTCAACGCTGATTCCAACTCCTCTTTACTAGATGCTAATACTGCTATATCATCCGCGAATCTCAGCATTTTTAGTTTCTGTCCCTGTACTTTAATCCCGAAATCCACTCTATCTTTTACGACATTAATCGCCTTTTTGATGTACAGATTAAAAATTAGTGGTGACAGCGTACATCCTTGTCTTACTCCTTTCCTAATACCTACTTCCCTTCTTTCCGCTTCTACTTCTATAACAGCAGTTTGCTCTTTCTATAGATTGTGTATTACTCTTCTATCTCTATACTTCATTCCCGCGCTCTTTAGTATCTCGAACATTTTTCCCATTTTACATTATTAAAAGCTTTTTCTAAATCTACAAATCCTATATAAACGTTCTTTCCTTTTTTTATAGTTTTCTCTAACATTACTCTTAGCGCCAGAATAGCTTGGCGAGTTCCCCTATTTCGCCTAAACCCGAATTGGTTTTCTCCTAGTATTTCCTCCGCTCTATTTTCCATCCTCTTCTGCACTATTCTGGTTAAGATTTTTGACCCGTGGGAAATTAGGCTAATCGTTCTAAATTTCTCGCATTTGTCGGCTCCTCTCTTTTTAGGTATAGTAACGATAATGTTCCTCTTATAATCCTCCGGCATCTCGCCTGTTTCATGTATGTATTTTACCAGTTCAAACATCCTATTTACTGCTTTCTGTCTCGCACATTTCAAAATTTCCGCCTGTATTTTATCTACACCCGGCGCTTTATTGTTCTTTAGCCCCCTTAGTGCTATTTCAAATTCCTCTCTCAATATAGGTTTTCCTACATCTTCCCTATCGATGCTAGATTCTTCCACTAATATCTCTTCCTCTAATATCTCTACACTAAGTAAATAATTATAATTGTTTACGTCTTATTTGGAATAAATATCGATAAGTTGTTGCTTTCTTCCAAAAAATGACGAACTATTAATTATTCGCTATTTCAAAAATTACTGTTGCTTTGCTTCATGATTTATCGTTCTATTTTTTGAGCATTTCATAATATGCAAAAAAGCAAGAAAAACATTTCCCATAAACCACCACTGCAATTTTCTCTGTTTCTCTATAATCAGAAAAACAAAAGAAACTCGCTGTGCTTGGAGAAATCCTATTACTATTATTTATTTTTTTGTTCAGTTTTATTACCGATTTTGGCTAGCGCTCGGAGAGCAACCACCACAAAATCCTTCTCGACATGAACACGTCCTCCTCGAATGTATAATATGTTAAATCTAAATATTCACATCATCCCCAATACATCAGAGATTGAATCGATATTTCATTTAACTCCCCTTTGCTTATACACTAACTACAACCGAGTATCTTCTACGGCATTCTATTTTCCTTTTATCGGTCGCTTGCAGTAAATCTAAAATCGATACCTTCTAACCCCGACCACATACAAATACGCAACTAATTAACAACTGTATCGAATCGACATCGTTCTCCCATTCGAATTAGAAATGACTGACGTCGCATAGCAAATAGCAGCCGATTATAATCGTTCTCCGGGTTTTAATTAGTCCCTAGTTAAATAATGTACTGAATCGCGCAAAAGGGGAAACTAACCCCGACTGGCTGTTTCACATCCCTCATATTTTTCAAGAATTCATCTACAGAGAACACACTTCATCAGGCTTCGAGGTAATGCGGAAAAGGGTCGTGAACTTTGCAAGAAGGTGGAAAACGTCTCGGCAGCTGGCTGGCGTCTTATGAAGTATGTGTCATCAACAAATTGTAAAATACTTCTTCATCTTTAGGTAAATAATCACGAGGCATAGACGAAAGTGCTACAGCCTCTAAAGGACCGCCAACAATGCAACATCCAAGTGGGCAACTCTACTATTCAGTTGTTCTACTATCTAAGTGAAGTTCTTACTTGCTGTCTTTCACACTGTAGAGGATATTAGACGAAACTTAGCAGGAAATATAGGGTCTTTCAATAGGGACGCTCGAAATTTGTTAGGTTATAGCGGCCATGTTGTTAAAGCAACATCTGTCAAATTTATTGTGAATTGTTCAGTAGTGTATGGTAAATCACCATGAAAGGTTACACATTAAACTTACCGCGCATTTCGTGATTTTTATCCTCGCCACAATCGTCCCGCAGAGTCGACTGTTCGACGTTTGGCGGCCAAATTCGAGTCAACCGGTTTGATAAATAATCAGCCAACACCCGTACGTCACCGAAACGCAAGGTTTGCTGAAAACATCGCTGCTGTGCGTGAGAGTGTACGGGAAAACCCGAGGCAGTCAATTTCTCGTCGTTCACAAGAACTTGGGATTTCTGCGACTTCAACTTGGCGAATTTTAGCAATCTTTAACGCCGATGAACATTTTTGGATGATAGATATGTGAACAAGCAAGATTGCCGGATTTGGTACGATACCAATCCACACGAGATACACCAGCACCAAATGCATCCCGAGAATGTCACTGTTTGGTGTGGATTTTGGTCTGGCAGAATCCCAACTTGATGCCATAAAATACTCTTTCAAATGAAAATTGAATGGATATCTCATACACAACTTGTTTTATTTACGTTTAAAAATCGAGCGTCCTTATTGAGAGACCCTTTAAAATTATTACTAAACGATATAGTTCTTGGGGTGCCTCCATCACAAACGAGCTCATCTCTATTAAGTAAACGACCATAGTAAAAGCCGATTTGACGGCGGTTTATGAGCAATTTTCGTTGTTATTAAAACTTGCTTGCTCCCTTCGGGTTCATGCTCGCGATTTCGCCCGGGAGGTCATTGAATGGTCAACATATATACTCGTAAATCTGTCGGAGGCCAACTTTACGACTTCCACCAGGCGGATGTGAGAATTGCGACGGGTCAGCTTTTCGCTTGATGTTTCACCTGATACTCTTCGACTAGCGAAAGGCTCTACTTCGATTGATGCAAGACGCTATTCCGTCTGACATATCATAGAAGAGTTATCCGGATGAATTTCCTCCCTTATCTCCCACTATTTGCTGCAACTGTGAGGGGGAACAACCGCCGACAGGGGTCTACCTCTGATTGCCGCGGATATTATGGATATTAAAGAGAAGGCATGCCGGTGATGCAAAGGTTAGAAAGAAGAATAATATCCGGTTGATTTTGAGCCGATTGATTATAAGAAAATGTAATATTTCGAAAGCTGTGGCTGGGATTCATAACGGATTGAACGCATGAAATTGACAGGCCGCAGAAATGAACCCATTTTGAACATCCTTTGCGAGGAAATGATTATTAATGCAGAAGGTATGTGCTTATTTGTTTACATGTATATACCTTCCAATTTTGTATTGAATGAAGTTCTACAAAAAGTTTGGACTCGAAAAAAAATCATTGACAAATATTCCAGGTATTCTAAATTTATAGTGACATAATATAGTCCTTGAGAAATGTTTGTCAAGAATATGAATGTTGTAGGTGAATCCCTCTAGGGTGTGGTGATTTTCTTAAATTTTCTCGACTAAAAATATTGTAACTTTTTCATTAAAAACTCGTAGCATCTATAAAAAATATATTTGAGATATATTACCTTCAAAGTAACTTAGTAGAGTGTTCAAGAGGTGTTCGTGATGAGTTTCGAGGTTATGTAAGGTCTAACCAATGATTGCTGATTTTTCGAAATTTTGTTTCTTGAAAGTTTTATATATATATATATATATTTTTTTTTTTAATAGGGACCCGCCACGGTTTGGTGGCTCCTTTCTCGATTCCCGACTTATAAGTTAGACATACATTTTTTATTAAAAAAATCGTAATGCCTGGGAAACATATATTTGAGGCGATTTATGTTTAGAGTATGAAAATAGAGACCTTAAGAGATATTTATGGTAAATGTCAACGTTGTATAAGTTCTACTGAGGATGTGATGATTTTTTATATTTTACTGACTAAAAACCATGTACTTTTTTAATTAAAAAAAATCGTAGGATATGTAAAAAAAATACTGGAAGCATTTTGATTCCAAAGTAACTTAATAGAGCCTCTAAAAGATGATCGTAGTGAATTATGAGGTTGTGTAACGTGTAATGAATGATTTTTTTTAACTTTGTTGATTGAGACTTGTACATTTTTCATAAAAAAATTCATAATTTCTGAAAAAAATGTATATTCGAGACGTTCTAAGTTTAAAGCGTCATAATAGAGGCCTTAAGAGATACTTATACTTAAAATAAACATTGTATGTAAAATGTCTGCTGAGAGTGTGGTGATTTTAAAACTTTTGGGGACTAAAAATCTTGTACTTTTTTCACTGAAAAAATCGTAGTATATATAAAAAAATACTAGAAGCATTTTGCCTCCACTTTAACTTAGTAGAGACTCTAAGAGATGTCCATGGTGAATTATGAGGGTGTACAAGGTATAATGAATGCGTAGTAATTTTTTTAACTTTGTTGATTGAAACTCTTGTACATTTTTTATAAAAAAAATTCGTAATTTCTCAAAAATATATATTTGAGACCTTCTAAGTTTAAAATGTCATAATAGAGGCCTTAAGAGGTGTGCATACTGAATATTCACATTTTGTAAAATCTATCATGAGCGTGGTGATTTTCTAAATGTTTTATTGACTAAAAATCTTATATTTTTTTCATTTAAAAATCTTAGCGTTTATACAAAAGATACTTGAGGTATATTGCTTCTAAAATAACTTCAAGAGATGTTTATAGTGAATTTAAAGGTTGTGTGAGAGTAGTATAGCAAAGGGGCTATCAGACCACCCTCAGATTTGTCCGCGGACATTTGATGCGGATGGCATGTGGTCATTGTTGATCTGAAGAACTCTTGGCGCAGGTATAAAACAGGTCTGTACAGGTATAAAACAGGTGTGTATCGGTTTAAAACAGGTATGGTAACCTGTTTAATGACGTCATGTTTTTTTCCTAATACCACCATACCTGTTTTAAACCGATACACACCTGTTTTATACCTGTACAGACCTGTTTTATACCTGCGCCAAGAGTTCTTCAGATCAACAATGACCACATGCCATCCACATCAAATGTCCGCGGACAAATCCGAGGGTGGTCTGATAGCCCCTTTGCTATACTACTTGTGAGGTCTAGCCAATGACTGCCAAATTTTTTAAATGTTGTTTCTTGAAAGTCTTGTACATTTTTCATAAAAAAAAAATCATAACGTCGGAAGAAAAATATATGAGGCGTTATAGGTTTAGAATATTATAATAGAGATCTTAAAATATACTTATATAATAAATATCAACATTGTATAAGGTCTAGTGAGGGCGTGGCGATTTTTGATATTTTAGTGACAAAATTTTGTATTTTTTTCTTTAAAATATTGTAGCGTATGTAAAAACGAACTTGAGGAATTTTGTCTATAAAATTACTTATTAGAGGCTCTAAAAGATGTCCATGGTGACTTATGAGGGTTGTGTAAGGTCAAATGAATACATAATGATTTTCTTTATCTTTGTCGATTGAAAGTATTTTAAAATCCGGCGCCGCCTTTCACGGATATAATTTTCGTACATCGGTAGTTTATTACCACTCCTCTATATTTGCGCTTCCTCCTACGCGTACCCCTACATTTCCCGTGCCAGAATTGTCATTCTCCCCAACAGTAGGCAACTTCTGGACTATTAATAAAAGCGTACTTGTGTTCGGTGCCTCGCGCCCTGCGTGTTTACATATGAATAAATTATACCCAGCTACGGGTTAAACGGCAACCCATTGCGATATATGAGATTGGAATTTAAACTTTAATTTATTTATAATCCGGAAGGGGATGCAAATTCCGGTCACGGAGACGTTGTCTCTAATTATTCCGCGATCCGGTTCCGGTGATATTTCGCGGATCGTCGTCGACGTTCGAGTTACGCGCAATTTGGGATTTGGCATGGGAGTAAACGAGGAAAGCGTATCGACCTGATTGAAAATGCAATTTTTTTCATCGCAAATCTGCTTATATCAGGTACGTAAATATGAAACAGGAATATTTTGTATAGAAAATACATGTTTATTGTATGAAAACGATAAAAAATATTTTATTCGTAGTATTGCCCATTGCTAGCTATATATTTTTCCTATTTCTCTGACAATTTGTGGATTCCATGCCAAAAAAATGGCACCTCTGTTGAGTCAAACTAGTCATCGAGCCATTTTCGTACATTTTCGTAAGAAGTGAAGTACTTCTCAGCAATTGCGTATCCCATCGATGCGAATAAGTAGTAATCGGACGGAGCCAAGTCTGGTAAGTAAGCAGCATGCTAAAGTATTTCCCAACTAAACGCCTCAATCGTATCCTTGACCGGTTTTGCTGTGTGTGATGGCGCACTATCACGAAGCAAAATCCCTTTGTTTTGTCTTTCTTGATATTATAGTCGTTTTTCACGCGAAGCTTGTTTCAAATCGATCATTTATTGTGGGTAGTGTTCAGTATTAACGGTTTGGCCGCCAGGTTTTAGCAGCTCATAATAGATCACACCCTTCTGATCCCACCAAACACAGAGTATTGTCTTCCATCTATAGCAATTTGGCCTTGCAGTCGATGTCGATGGTTCGCCTGGAGTTACCCCTGATCTTTTACGCTTAGGAGTCTTTAAATATATCCACTATTCATCGCCAGCCATAATTCGATGGAGAAATGACTTTCTCTTGTACCTGGCGAGCAGCTCTTCGCAAATGGTTTTTCGGTTTTCCTGCTGTCTTTCATTGAGTTCATGTGGAGCCCATTTTCCCATCTTCTGGATCTTGCCCACAGCTTTCAAATGTATGGAGTCACATTTAATTGATTCGCGAGTTCTTGTTGCGCTTGAGCGTCATTCTCATCCAACAATGCTTGCAATTCGCTATCTTCAAACTTTTTCTATGTTCTTCCATGTTCTTCGCTTCTCACGTCAATATTGCCAGTTTTGAATTTTTAAACCACTCAGAGCAATGTGATTTATCAAAAGCATTCTCACCGTAGGCTTCGACAAACATTCGATGAGATTCTGCAACAGTTTTCTTCAAATGGTAACAGAAAATCAATGCTGTCCGCAAATTGTAGTTTTCAGGCACAAAGTTCAACATTTTGAACGCTAGTAAAAACGATTTTGTTGTATGAAACTCATATTGTTGTAAGATAAAAAACCTTTATCAGATGTCAAAACAGAAGATGGCTCCAATGACGCGGTATGACGGTAACTACTCGTACATTAGCAGCTAGGCCATCTATGGGCAAATTCCGGTTTCATATTTACATACCTGGTAGAGAAGAACATTATATAAGAAAATATCCCAAGCAATTCACTGTTCGTGTACGTCAGAGTTAGCTCGTGCGCAATCTCGACTCGTCACGTGACCCATTTCTTGCAATTTTTCCTCTCCCCGCATCTCATCCGACGCGAAACTTTTCTCTCGCAGGTGAAATAATATCTCCCAGGAAATAGCGACCGGCGTTGGCTGTAGCAGGTGCCTGAGGGAGTGTAAATTTCCCGAACTTAGTTTGTTAGCTGATGGAGACACATTAAACCCGAGGATTAACGAAAAATTGATTTAATTCCCATCGAATCTCCAACTAAGCTAACAGATATTAGTTGGGCAAAGTTGCGAAATTTCAAAGTATTAGAGATTCACAGAGGCGTAGCCTGTCAAAGGATTTAAGAATATTCAAATATTTAATGGAGAGGATGAACGATCGATGATGTTAAATTGACTCGAAGCCGCAACGAAATAAATTATGTAAGCAAATTTATTGTGACAACCTAAATGGCGGAGTCTATAAAACGTCGGCCGGTTAGCTGACGACGCGCGTTACGAGTGATATATAATCTCATTGTTCGACAGACATAGCCACAGCAACTTAATAATATCGTATAAATTCAAACAAGGCAGCTAATGGGCGAGGAAGAGGCACAATATTGTTTTAAATTTATTACTCTATTAGGGGTTCACTTTATCATCTTCATTTTTATTTTTAACCTTAGCTTTGTATTTCGAAAATACGTAAAAATACAAATTCTTTTAAATCATGAATTAGTACTTATTTTTAAAATAAAAAAACGATGACCAGCACTTGGTACTGTGATATTCTCATTACATTTTGGTACTTTTTTATTAGAAAATCATAAAATTTGTAAATAATAAGGCGATTCGAATTTAGAGTCATATCTATCAGATAAATAATTAAGATATTCCAATTGAATGGTCTCTTAAATCTCCAGATCTGACCCCACTTGAATTACCTTGATATTTCGATGTTTCACTCGGCCAACAATGAAGGGCAAAACACGAGGCGCCACTGGCCGCATCCCCGGCCCGGCCCGTCACCCGATATGTGATTTAAACTTCTGACATAGCGGCATTAGCAGCACTTTAATAAGGACGAAGTTAACCCTAATTATGCGCCCGCAGCTGACGCGGCATCAAAAGCTGACCGACTTTGAAGCAGATTCTACGTAAAATCGCAAATTTACATTGAAATTAAAATTTGTTAGACACTTTGTTATTGAATTAAAAGCCGGAAATGGACTATAGATTTAAAATTTATCATCCAACTCCCACAACTATAACCCGGACGAGGACTAATTACAATTCCGCCGCACAGTTTAAACCCTAAAAGCAATTCCACCGCGTGGTTCTTGCGAGAGCATGTACATACATTCGCCACTACAATTACCAAACTTAACCCCATTGACCAAAAAAATTAAATGCGCCACGTATAGGTTATCTCGCTAAATCTAAAATGCATGTTAGACTAGAGCGAGCAGGATAAGTCACTGTCTGAGCTTACGAAAGCTACTTGATAAATTGGCACAATAAACGTTTATCTGAACCGAAAGTTCCCGTTGTAATGGAGATGGGGCCTCGCTGGTGGAATAACTTTGCGGAATAATATCGCAATTAGCTAAATTGACCCCTGGCATCGAGTTTATCAAGCAGTTGCGTATAATTTTCGACTTACAACTATAAAGGAAATAAGGCCTGTTCGAAAGTATCACAAATCATTCCGAGACGGGTTCTATTTACACCGGGACGTAAAAAATTACCTTGGCCCAACGTTTTGTAGAAACGTACATTCGTCAGTCATTAACAAAAATAAAAACTGGTCCATGTCTGGTCGTCCGTGTCTAGCCCGTCTATATACGTTTAGTTACAATTTGTATAGTGGATCTTTGCGCGTGTATCAATTTAGTGACGACGCATGAATCACATGCTACACCACTCGCAATTGTTACTAATATGCCACAATTAGCAGCACGTATGGTACAACTACGTACGGCATAGTCAGTTAATAATTTGCCGAACAAAATACAATTACGTCACTTCTTAACTTTATTGCAACATAATTTGATTCATTGGCGTCTCAATATTTCTGTACAATTTATTTCATTTTGGTTTAATTCATTTTGATTTTTGTTGAATTTATTTCATTTATTTTGATGGAGATATCCATTGAATGTTTTTGTGGGGAACCTTTTCATTACTCTGTCATAGGTTGACGGATTTGCATTGTACTAACTTTTACCCTAAAATGTGTTTTCGGCACGACACTATTCAAAAATGTCAGTTGATTGATTCATACGATTGTTACCTATGACGCACACGCAATGAACCATTATGCAAATCATATAAATAGTTACAATCGTCAGCTCTACCATACTTATAGATAATTGAAATCAACTGCCATCGGCCTTATTTTAAAACATTTTAATTCATTACATCAAAAACTAATTTCATATTAATTAATAAACTTATAACCCAATCGAAAAACATATTTAGAGTGGCGATAGCCTTCCCACTGCCATATTTAAGACTCCAAAGCTTTTCTACTAATTTTCCGCTTAATGCAGTCACTCGATAAATTCAAACGCGACGTAAAATATGTACAAAAGTCGCGTTGAACAACTTCCCGACAGTAAACAACCTAGAGGGCCCTTTGTCTCTTTCTCGACTTCCAATTTCTCCCGCTGCGAACAAAATACATTATCTCGTCCTCACAATAAGTACAAAACCTAATAACACTTTATCATCACGAAAGTTAACTGTGCATAATGCAATACCATTTCCGGTATTAAACGGGAAGGGGATGACGTTCGGTTTTTTGTTTTATCGTCTCGACAGTGCCAAGGAGATGAAAAACGGTATATTACACATGCATTTACGACATTTGCGACATGAGAAATCTCTTGTCTTGGCGACAGTACAAGCTGCCGACCATAGCGACACGTGTACGTTAAACTAGACAGAGACGTACTCAAACTTTTTTTAATTGTAATTAAGATGGAAGTTTGAAAAAATACACGTTTATTTAAATCTGCTTGTCGTTTTGCTTGTTGTTAATTAAGTAATTCATAAAATAATTAATTAAGTAATTCATAAAAAGAATTATAATAGAGATAATTTTGGGATACAGTGAATATCGTAACGAATGTATTCATTACTTTAAGAAACCATTATATATAATAAATTTAAAAAAACCGACTTAAAAAAGTAACTTTTTGAAGTCGGTGCCAAGTAAAACATAAAATAATATATGCCTTGCTACTATAACAACGAGTTTACATTCACATCACTAATATTGTATCCCACCGACTTTAAAATTATATAAAACAATTAATAATAATTACATAATAAGCAATAATTTCTCAAATACATTAAACGGAACAACAAATAAGTATTAAATTGTTGTAGAGAACATTTATTTCTTGCTTTTTAGTTAAATTTCTTTTTTTTTAAGTCGGTTTTTTTTAACTCATTATTTTACAATTTTAAGTGATGGGTAGACCTACTAAGGATGCTTTGGGAATGAGAAAACGACGGCTGCTTGAATAAGGAATTCCGTTGTGTATCTTCGAAGTGCAAGGCCCAATACCAATGAAACTAAGAAGGGATCACCTTGGAGCTATACTGATCCCAACGAAAAAATAATAATTAAAACCGGTTCATAAATACAAAAGTTATACCCGAACATAGATAAATATATATATATATATATATATATATATATATATATATATATATATATATATATATATATATATATATATATATATATACAGACGAATTGAGAAACTCCGCGGGTTAAAAAATACATTATAATTCCTTCGATGAGTTATACCGAGATGTCAAAAAGTGTCAGCTTATTTTTTTATTTCATCCTTCTGAAGCATTTAAGCATTTTACAAAAGAAATATGTATAATAGAACACAACATTTTGAAATTATTGCAGTCCATGAGGAAAGCTATCATTCAAGATTACAATATCAAGAAATAAACTATTAAAAACTATACGTTTGGCTTAAAAATATTATGATGTTTTCTGTCACAATTTCTCTCTTAAAGGAACGCTATAAAATGCTATAATAAACTTTTATGCAGTTTTGAATCGTTCCATCAACCAAATTTACATCTTATTGAAACATAGCGAACAGAATTGTAAGAAATCGACTAAAAAGGATATGGAATATAAGTTTAACTTAAAATTAAACTTTCTGAAAGTATTTTTTCTACTCAGTTTTCACAGTGGAACAAACACATTGATTTATTCGACTTATTTTTAGATTTATCTATCAACTTCCAATATAGTTAAATGGATAAATTATATCGAAAATAAACAAACAAAACTGGACCTAAACCAACAAAAAAAAAACCAAATTTCGTTGGAGTAGCGGTTCCAGGGGCTAATTTTTAGATTAAAATTAAAAATTAAATGTATTAAATGTACTTTAATATTATACAAGGTGTTGCATATATAAAATTATATATAAAATTGACTTACATCTTTAACGAAATATTATTTTTCTTCCCCGTAGTTGCTAATCCTTCAAATTCCATCGTCGCGGTTATTCTCCCATGGATTATTTTATCGCCGAAGACGCGTCCGTCGTTTGTGATCAAATATTATTAATGATGCCGTTTTACTGTAAAAATCCTCTTCGTTTTCGTTCGAGACGGGCCCTTATCTCCCACAACAAAACGACAAAACGAAATACTTAGGTTTTTTGTCGTCGCCAAAGCCCCTCCTTTCATTGGGAGATTTCTACTTTTATGAGATTTCCTCGTGGCCGGAATTATTCCATTTTTCACGGCGAATAATTTTATTTCTAAACGGGAATTATTCCGTGCTTCCGGATGAACAAATTCGGTAACATACTTGTAAATACGACACCAAAGGTACCGGATTCGGTCATTATTTATTATTTTTGATACATACCAGGTATGTAAATATGAAACAGGATTTTATTGTATAGAAAATACACGTTTATTGCATGAAAATGATAGACAATATTTCATTCGAAGTATTGTCCATTGTTAGCTATACATTTTTCCCATATCTCTGACAATTTGTGGAGTCCATGCCAAAATATTCTTGCTCTTTTGAAGCAAACCAGTCATCGAGCCATTTTCGTACATTTTCGTAAGAAGTGAAGCTCTGCTCAGCAAGTGCGTGTCCCATCGATGCAAATAAGTAGTAATCGGATGGAGCCAAGTCTGGTGAGTAAGATGCATGCGAAAGTATTTCCCAACTAAACGCCTCAATCCTTTCCTTGACTAATTTTGCTTTGTGTGATGGCGCATTATCATGAAGCAAAATCACTTTGTGTTACCTTTTTCTTTAATATTCTGTTCGTTTTTCACCCAAAGCCTAATTCAAATGTATCATTTTTATCGGTAGCGTTTAGTATTAATGGTTTAGCGAGGTTTTAACAGCTCATAATAAATCACACCCTTCTGATCCCACTCAACACAGAGCATTGTCTTCCGCGCATAGCGATTTGGTCTTGCAGTCGATGTCGATAGTTCGCCTGGAGTTACCCATGATCCTTTACGCTTACGATTCTTGAAATATATCCACTTTTCATCGCCAGTCATAATTCGATGGAAAAATGATTTTCTTTTGTACCTGGCGAGCAGCATTTCGCAAATGGTTTTTCGGTTTTCCTGTTGTCTTTCATGTGGAACCCATTTTCCCATCTTCTGGATCTTTCCCATGGCTTTAAAACGTATGGAGATGGTTTCTCGTGGTCACATTTAATTGACCCGCGAGATCTTATTGCGTTTGAGCGTCATTCTCATCCAACAACGCTTGCAATTCGCTATCTTCAAACTTTTTCGGTGGTCTTCCATATTCTTGATTTCTCGCGTCAATATTGACACTTTTGAATATTTTAAACCACTCAAAGCACTGTGATTTACCAGAGCATGCTCTCCGTAGGCTCCGACAAGTATTCGATGCTATTCTTCAGCAGTTTTCTTCGAATGGTAACAGAAAATCAATGCTGCCTGCAAGTCGTAGTTTCCAGGCACAAAATTCGACATGTTTAACGCTATTAAAAACGATGTTGCTGTATGAAACTTCTATTGTTGTGAAATAAAAACCTTTAGCAGATGATAAAACAAGAAAATGGCGCCAATGACGCGGTATGACGGTAACTATTACCGTTACCGAAACGGTAATTATTACCGTTTCATATTTACATACCTGGTATATGCCTAATATTAACGTAGTAACGTAGATTATTTCTGATCACTCTCTACAACATTGATGTCTTTATGTTTTAAGCGTATGGACAAAAAAATAATAAAACCGAGTGCACAACGATATACCGGATGGGAAGATTTATATGTTTTTTGGCACTTTTTTACGTAGTATTTTCAATGCAAATGAAAATATTTTTAACATCTTTGAAAACATTTTATTCTATTAAAAAAAAGTATAAGAATATGCAAATAAGTAAAATTCAAAGAAATCGATTTTTGTTTATAACTCGAAGACGATAAGTTGTACCCAATTCTGGGGTTCCCCTCGAAAAAGGGGAGAGTGGGATTGTCCATTTATCCGCGACGTTAACGAGATTCATTATAAAAGCATCGAAATTTGCCACCCGGCACAATATTCCTTTATGGCGACAATTACCCCAAATATCCCAGTTTAATTAAACATGTTGGCGTAGCCTCTATCAATTTCAATCGCTTTCTTATTACGCCCGGACTGTCAACGACAGAACTTCTCCTCGTGATATCCCAAATAAATGAAATTAAAAGAGAAAGAAGAAGAATTATTTAAGGATCCGATCGATGGAATACAATAATGGAGATGACAACAATCACTTGAGATTCCCTTACGGCAATAACTGAAAATTTAACTCGCTAAGGAAAGCAAGTGGAAGTAAGTAATATTCTGTGAATAGGAGATGATATAACGGAATATTTTAATTAAATATTGAATAAAGAGTGGATATTTAACTCAATTAATTAAAAAAATATGGTTTATGTACATCGCAGATGTTGCGTTAGCCTCCCCTATGAATAACGTTTCGCCTGTCCTATAAGTCTGAGAAATTTTACCTGTTCTTTGGACAATATGACGACAGTGAACCCAATTACTCCTTACGGGAATTCTTTTAACATTTGTTTCCCAAATATAGAAGCCCTTAAATGAGAAATCGTGTACAACCTGCCCCCTCATAAAATATTATTACGATCGCAGTTTAAAACTCTATTTATATGCAAATTGGGAGTCCTCCCGCGCTTTAAGTAACCTCTGTATTATTTTTCCTGGCCCCGTCTGCTTCCCGGAGATACTTTTAAATGAGAAATTACCAGAATACATCGATTCCGCTTGCAAATGTCCGCCTTGAGGATTTCCGATAGGCGGGCCGAGGTTCGGCCCTTAAGGGGGGCTTTAAAATGCTACCTTCAAGATGACATCTCTGCAAATCGGTCGATGAACATGAAATTTAATTGCTAGACAGGAACATGGTCTCTGAATATTATTTATTGGGAAATGATTTCATCTCGCAGCATTACTGATGTTAACCATCCTGGATGCTCAGACAAATGGTTTCAATTTGTAGCTGTATGAATATTATACCAACTATAAGTAGGTACGCGACAAGGGTGGTTAGTGGTACACGATGGTATAATTATTTTGCTCATGGGATAAGTATGCACCAACAATTCCCAAAGAAAACTTTGAACTTCCCAAATCACATACGTCGGGCAAGTTAAAACTTGGTAGACCTTACGCACAACCGGTAAAAGGTATCGGTCTAAATTTTTCATGAGTCGATAGAGGGAACTTTTGTCCTTGATGCGCTGACATAAAAGATTCAATTGTGGTTGATATCGTGTAAGAAAAACACGCTAAGCGCTATGAATGTCAAATATGCGTGTTCATATGCACCCACTTGATATTTCCGAAATATCGCAACTAGCGGCTTCTAAATACATGAAAAAGTCGAGATCATTCGTACGGAAGTGGGTGCAGCGATATATTGTGGCAAAAATACCGATGCTTTACCAGAACGTGGCTCGATAGGCAAGAAGACGTGAAAAAATGGTGAATCTATTTTCTCGGAATTCTGATTTAACACTGCGCCAAGGACGATCGAAATTGAAGCAAAAACGTTTAGACATATCTTGCAAAATAATCCGACTTCGTCCTCAGTGATCATGACTTGAAATGGCGCACGATATTGAAGAAACCTCTGTGGAATATGTAACGAAGCGACTCGACTTTTATCGGCGAGTATTCTACACTAGACACAAAAATTAAGGGATGTAAAAAAATCCTAACTTTGCTTTTTTTTTAAATTGCTCTGGCACTATTTTTCTCCAAGTTACAGACCCTTGGAAATCTCCTAAAAGTTTAGGATTCTTTACATCCCTTAATTTTCGTCCATAATGTTTATGGGAACGTTGTATCCTTACGTAATCCTGGACAACTTTCACCAATGGGCTTGTCCAGTAGGCCTTCAAACACGGAGTAAAGGTGCATCTTTGGGGCTCCTCCTCAGAGGGGTTCGGCATCTTTCATTTGTTTACCGACAACCTGAATGCCCAAAAAAATGTAAGAAGTCTACCAAAGAGGTTCGTTAGTTCTTCGATAAAAATGAGGACTGAATTCTGCAAAAGGATAACGATTCTGAACACTGTGTCAAGCTCCGTGCCGAGTGGAAAACCCAATCAGGAATCGTTACACTGTATTGGCCGTCGCAGTCGCTGGATGTAAATCCCATCGAAAATATATTAAGTACAAGCTTCGTGGAAAACGCACGTGTATTTTGAAGCAGTTATTTCACGATATCCGTAGAATTTGGAGGTCCTTGACGCTGGAATACGCCTTCAATTTGATCGAAAGCATGCCTCGAAGATGGCAAGCAATTATTGACGCCGATGGCAACTGTGACGGACATCGAGTTTAACTTAAAAACTTTAGCGAAAAGTGAACATTTGACTAGGATATATACCACAAGAAAATCATATAAACTGCCATATTTTGGCGGGTCCTTGTAAAACATAGATTAACAAAATAATAATCTATACAAGCGACATAAACTTTGAGGCGCGTAAGCCTTCCAACTTAAACCAAAATATCCTGTGATTTCCACTAGCTTAGCTCCCCGAACCCTCAATGGCAACCCCTAATCATAATAAATCTACCTACAAAACTCGAAACGAACACGTGCCCTTATCCGCAGCTTTAGCCTTGCTGCCATGTTAATTTCGATAATAATTAGGTTATCTACTTAATGTAATCTGATTGGGACATGTATCGGAACGACGACACCCCTCGCAGGGGGGTAAATCGACCCCGTGCCGTTTCGCAGCGACGACGTCCCGAAGAGGCAGCTACACTCACAAAGCGAGGCTGCAATAAAATCGAATCGCCTAGAAAATACACCGGCTCGAGTAACAAATAATCCGGGCGCCCGTTTCGACCTTATTATTAGCAAAGCGAGTCTATTATAGGCCTGAATATCTACTATTAAGGCTTAAGGAAATTTCTAAAGGTATTAAAGTGGTACACGAGAAAACACTTGAGGGAAATAAGTCCTTCGCGCTACCGGCTCGACTCAACAACAAAGACATGATAAATAGTCGGCGCGGATTTATGAGAGTCATTCGATGGGACGTCTAAACTCATTTGGGGTATTTCGCCCCTGAGAAGAGCGCCCTTAGCGTAACTCACCATCAGTTTTATGTATTTATTTGTCTACATCTAGCTATATGTCTAACAGGCTCTAATTTAAAGCCAAAATAAACTTTCTTAATTAAATAATTATAAATTTATAGGAGGGTCAGAAATTAGGAGAGATATTAGAGGAAGAATCTAGCATCGATAGAGAAGATATAGGAAAACCTATATTGAGAGAAGAATTTGAAATAGCACTAAGGGGGCTAAAGAACAATAAAGCGCCGGGTGTAGATAAAATACAGGCGGAAATTTTGAAATGTGCGGGATAGAAAGTAGTAAATAAGATGTTTGAACTGGTAAAATACATATACGAAACGGGCGAAATGCCGGAGGATTATAAGAGGAACATTATCGTTATTATACCGAAAAAGATAGGAGCCGACAAATGCGAGAACATTAGAACGATTAGCCTAACTTCCCACGCGTCAAAAATCTTAACCAGAATAGTGCAGAAGAGGATGGAAAATAGAGCGGAGGAAATACTAGGAGAAGACCAATTCGGGTTTAGGCGAAATAGGGGAACTCGCGAAGCTATTCTGGCACTAAGAGTAATGTTAGAGAAAACAATAGAAAAAGGAAAGAACGCTTATATAGGATTTGTAGATTTAGAAAAAGCTTTTGATAATGTTAGATGGGAAAAAATGTTCGAGATACTAAAGAGCGCGGGAATGAAGTATAGAGATAGGAGAGTAGTACACAATCTATACAAAGAGCAAACTGCTGTTGTAGAAGTAGAAGGGGAAAAAAGGGAAATAGGTATTAGGAAAGGAGTAAGACAAGGATGTACGCTATCACCACTAATTTTTAATCTGTACATCGAAGAGGCGATTAATGTGGTAAAAGGTCGAGTAGATTTCGGGATTAAAGTACAGGGACAGAAACTAAAAATGCCGAGATTCGCGGATGATATAGCAGTATTAGCATCTAGTAAGGAGGAACTAGAATCAGCATTGAACGAAATGGAGGCAGTGTTGACAGAGGAATACGGAATGAGGGTGAATAAATACAAAACTAAAGTGTTAGTGTGCAGACGGCGCGAGAGCAGAGCAAAAACGAAAGTACAAATTAATAATGAAAGATTGGAGGAAGTTAAAGACTTCACTTATTTAGGAAGTAAAATAAATTGGGATGGAAGAAACGATAAAGATATAAAACAATGAATAGCTCAGGGTCGAATAGCTTTTAACAAAAAGAAAGTACTTTTATGCTCGGGGGTAATAAACTTGAGATTTTGAAAACGTATGTATGGAGCACGGCACTATACGGTTGCGAAACCTGGACGGTAGGGGAAGCAAGTAGGAAGAAATTAGAAGCTTTTGAGATGTGGTGTTACCGAAGAATGATGAAAATACCGTGGACTGATAGGGTTAGAAACGAAGAAGTATTAGAGAAAGTCGGCGAGAAAAGAAGTATGTGGAAAAACATAAAGAAGAGAAGAGATAGAATGGTAGGTCACTTGCTGAGACATGGGGGAATAGTCCGCGATATTTTGGAGGCAGAAATAAGAGTGAAGAAAGGCAGAGGTAGGACAGGATTAGATTACTGCTCGCAAATAGTAAGGGATGTAGGTTGTAGCACAATTAGCGAAATGCATAGGTTAGCACAAGATAGGAGAAGCTGGAGGTTAGCGTCCAACCAGTCTTAGGACTGATGACCTCATGATGATGAATTAAATAACAATGAATTACAAGTTCGGAAACAAAAGCGAGAGACTATTAACGACTTTATGTGACGTTTCACAATATGAAACCGGAATTTGCCCATAGATGGCCTAGCTGCCAATGTAGCTACCGTTATACCGCATACAATATAATACAAATTTCATACAACAGCAGCGTTTTTAATAGCGTTGAATATGTCGAATTTTGTGTCTGGAAACTACGATTTGCGGACAGCATTGATTTTCTGTTATCATTTGAAGAAAACTGCTGCAGAATCGTATCGAATGCTTGTCGAAGCCTACGGTGAGCATGCTCTTGGTAAATCACAGTGCTTTGAGTGGTTTAAAATATTCAAAAGTGTCAATTTTGAAGTGAGAAATGAAGAATATGGAAGACCACTGAAATAGTTTGAAGATAGCGAATTGCAAGCGTTGTTGGATGAGAATGACGCTCAAACGTAACAAGAACTCGCGGATCAAATAAATGTGACACGAGAAGCCGCCTCCATACGTTAGAAAGCAATGGAAAGGACCTAGAAGATGGGAAAATGGGTTCCGCATAAACTGAATGAAAGACAACTGGAATACCGAAAAACCATTTGTAAATTGCTACTCGCCAGGTACAAAAGAAAGTCATTCCTCCATCGAATTGTGACTGGCGATGAAAAGTGAATATATTTCGAGAATCCTAAGCGTAAAAGATCATGGGTAACTCCAGGCGAACCATCGACATCGACTGCAAGGCCAAATCGCTATCCAGAATCGCTATCGCTAGGCCAGATCAGAAGGGTGTGATCTATTATGAACTGCTAAAACCTGGCCAAACCGTTAATACTGAACGCTACCGATAACAAATGATCGATTTGAATCAAGCTTTGCGTGAAAAACGACCAGAATATCAAAAGAGGCAACACAAAGTGATTTTGTTTCATGATAATGCGCCATCACACACAGCAAAGCCGGCCAAGGAAACGACTGAGGCGTTTAGTTGGGAAATACTTTCGCATGCGGCTTATTCATCAGACTTGTCTCCGTCCACTTACTACTTATTTGCATCGATGGGACACGCATTTGCTGAGCAGGGCTTCACTTCTTACGAAAATGGCTCCATGATTGGTTTGCCTCAAAAGAGCCAGAATTTTTTGGCATGGAATCCACAAATAGTCAGAGACAAATATATAGCTAGCAATGGGCAATATTTCATATATAATATTTTTTATCATTTTCATACAATAAACGTGTATTCTCTATACAAATAATTCCTGTTTCATATTTACATACCTACCTGGTAGATAAAATCAAATCAGTCTAGTGAAATTAACGTTTTCTAAAGTAAATAACCCAGCAAAACAAATCCTTTATGCCCGAATCTAAACGTTATTTGCTTTGATTCCCTTTGCAAGATTTAAACATCATATTCTATCTCTCTCTCTCTCTCTCCGCGACCCCAATCGAATTAAAAAGAATCAAAAGAAACGCGGGCAATTGCCCCTTTTCAAACTAATCCCCCTTAATTTTCTCTCATTATGATGCCTTTTCCACTTAAGAAAAGATATCGTAATGGCATTAAGTCCTTTTCCGCCCGGAGACAGGCCCAACAATTACGAAAACAAGGCCTTTTGAAGATTTTATAAATACCAAACAAGAATTAAATGAGATTTGACTTGAGCTCGGCAACGAGGCGTATTTGATGTAGAAGTATAAAAAATCTGCGTATTTAATGTCGTGTTTAGGGAAATTCAGCGGTCTTATTATGACTCGAGAATACTAAAAATACAAAACAGACAAAATTTATACACTGTTGAAAATCCGTGGTAATACTTTACTATTTTTAGTGGTAGGAAAGTGGTGCAATATTTCACAATGTAGTACACTTTACTCCGCATATGATAGATTATAATCACTGCATGGTAACTATTCTAGAGTACGTATCCATGTAGTCCTCACGTTGATTGACACTGTTAAAACGTGAGGTAATATGGCTGTTCGTGATTTCTGATTAACCAACTTATACCCAAACACCCTTATGTATCTCATCATCATGAGATCATCAGTCCTAAGACTGGTTGGACGCTAACCTCCAGCTTCTCCTATCTTGTGCTAACCTACACATTTCGCTAATTGCGCTGCAATCTACATCCCTTACTATTTGCGAGCAGTAGTCTAATCTAGGCCTACCTCTACCTATTTTCACTCCTATTTCTGCCTCAAAAATATCGCGGACTATTCCCCCATATCTCAGCAAGTGGCCAACCATTCTATCTCTTCTCTTCTTTATGTTTTTCCACATACTTCTTTTCTCGCCGACTTTCTCTAATACTTCTTCGTTTCTAACCCTATCAGTCCACGGTATTTTCATCATTCTTCGGTAACACCACATCTCAAAAGCTTCTAATTTCTTCCTACTTGCTTCCCCTACCGTCCAGGTTTCGCAACCGTATAGTGCCATGCTCCGTACATACGTTTTCAAAAATCTCTTCCTTGTTTCTAAATTTATTACCCCCGAGCATAAAAGTGCTTTCTTTTTGTTAAAAGCTACTCGATCCTGCGCTATTCTTTGTTTTATATCTTTATCGCTTCTTCCATCCCAATTTATTTTACTTCCTAAATAAGTGAAGTCTTTAACTTCCTCCAATTTTTCATTATTAATTTGTACTTTCGTTTTTGCTCTGCTCTCATGCCCTCTGCACACTAACACTTTAGTTTTGTTTTTATTCACCCTCATTCCGTATTCCTCTGTCAACACTGCCTCCATTTCGTTCAATGCTGATTGTAATTCCTCCTTACTAGATGCTAATACTGCTATATCATCCGCGAATCTCACAGCATTTTTAGTTTCTGTCCCTATCCTTTAATCCCCAAATCCACTCTTTCTTTTACCACATTAATCGCCTCTTCGATGTACAGATTAAAAATTAGTGGTGATAGATCCTTGTCTTATTCCTTTCCTAATACCCACTTCCCTTCTTTCCCCTTCTACTTCTATCTCAAGAAAAAAAAAATTATGTATCTCAAGAAACAAAAATTAATAGCGTTCACCAAGTTTATAAAGTATTTTGCCGAGATGACTGAATAACGTGTTAAAATTTATCTCGCTGTATGATTTCACCGAACAGATATTATGTATATGTGCCTACTCTATTTGTGTTTTGCGACGATGAAGTAAACACAATGATATAAATGCAAATTTCGTACCTATCATTTCTCATTTATTGTCTGCTTATTATTCAATAACAATAATATATTAATTATGCCGAATTTCAATTTTCAGCGAGAATTAAATCCCAATAAGAAAAACTATTAAAACCTGACGCAATGCGCTTATTTATGATTTCTGGATAATCAACGTATGCCGAAATGATTTGTCTGTCCTGAGAAGCAAGTCATTGTCATGGCCAAGTTTATTAAAACTGATAAATATCAGATGCATGAAAAATATGATAAATTATAATAAAATCAACGGAATATTTCGTGGGACAGTTTGTACAGGGAAGTGGCATTTTATATTTGTCATTCTTATTGTGCACTTACTATTAATGACATAATCTTATTAAGAATGTACCCAATTACTACATAATTAATTTAATAATTAGATACATTCTTGATTGCGTTCATTAAAAGGATAATTATTAATAAACATCCAAATGTATCTGGATATCAGTGGAGCACATTATTATTCATTATCCTGCAAGCACATTCACGGTAGGAGAGGATCATAATATTTAATTGGAAAGCTCGATAATGCAAGTACTATTTTAAATATAATAGGAATTTGATTGTGTTTTTCAGGAATATATAAATATATAATATATTTCGTTACTGAAATAGAAAAAATAGTGTGCCTCACCTTTATAAGCATACAATTGAAGTGAAACTTCTGAAGGAGATATTAGGAATTGAGTTTTAAAGTAATTATTAGAGTTGTTTTAAAGTTTTAAAGTTTGGACACACGGAAACTAGACATCCTTCCCCAGAAAGCCTACAGGCAGGCTTGTGTAGGGGAAGGTTACACATATAAACGCGGACAAACACCCAGCCCTGAAGGAAGTGCCAAGTTCCCTCTGGTGAGAATCGAACTCACGCAGACAATGTGCTCAGTATTTGGCCCAGCTGCCACCCTGTTACCAAATACCAAGTCAGCACAACCGCGACACCATGAGAATGAGACCATGCGTCACCCATCGACGTCGCAACCGTGCAATTCGTTGCTTGACTTTGAACAGCGCAGGTCCGACAATGAACAGAGTACGGTGCCTCATCCTCTACTCAGAGTTGTGTTTTATAATGTTATTGATTTATTGGATCATTTTCTTTTACAAATGCCACAAGTGGCTTATGATAACTAAAATGCGATACAAATATTCGCGTTTCTACTGTGTGTAAATATCGACTTAAAATAGTCTATTGTTGTTCCATGTTTCTATGTAGCTTTGGGTGGAGAAACGAAATATTTTTTAATAAATTGATTTGGATATAAAAATATATATATGGCTACCAACACCTCTTGATCGTGCTTTGTGCTATATAATGCACAGCCACTCATTCCTTACACTACGGACGCACAAGTATATGTGCATCCCCTCTACACATCCTCACGCATCCCCACTCTCGTTCATTCGCATGGACTATTTGAATCATCTCCACCAAAGTGTTTCACTTTGAATTCCGTTTCAGTTTTTCGGACTCACTACCTGGCTATAGAAGTTTCACTTCAATAAGTTTTAATTTGTATATTAAATAGAAAAATACAATAAAGCGTATTCTATTTGAAATGTGTTTTATTTTTCATTTATTATACGATGTGGACAATAAAAGGTGTAATATTGAAATAAAACGTACACCAAAAGGCGGTGACGTTTGCACCAGACGTCATGTTGATTTTACTCCATTAATGTCATGAAAATGCACACCAGCGAATGGTAAGGCTCTACCATAATCTTGCGGTATTCATGTCACAAACTCATGCGTCTCTATATGCACCCCATTCGGTGTAAAATTTCACACCACATTTCAATCAGGGATTAAGATTATCGAGCTTCAGTAAAAATCCGCAACGATATCGACGTCGACGATTCAACTACCGTCGATTTAAGGCATTTCCGCTGAACTTACTGCAATTCTTATACCCCTGGCTAGAAATGCAACTGCCCCGGGCATTGTTAACCTTTCATATGCCTGTGGTCGGTTGATTGGCGATCTGAAATATTCGGACAATGCCCAGATATGCAATTACGGAATGCAAACTTGCGATCGATAGTCCATCTTCCCTCTTCAATAGCCACCGCACTAGATTAGTTTTAATATCCGTGGCGCCAGTGGCGTACAAACAGGGGTGACATGCAACGTTTCATTCTAAGGATAAACCTCCGGGGTTTGAAATGGTTTTATTATAGGAAAATATCGTGGCACGTTAGTTTTTGTTTGCAACTAGACGTATTTTGACGTAAACTCTATTGCAGTCCCTGACAACAGAAATGCCGTGTGGGTTTTTTAACCTAGTTTAATGACTAAATGTAGCAAAAATTAGCGTCACGGCATTTTGCTATACGCAATTTATTTCAACCGTTATTCCCGATAAATCATCTTAAAATGAGACACCCTATATAATATGAATAATAACGAAAAATATTTTAAAAATGAAAAAAAATGTTTAACTTCCTTCTTCTTTCAGATGAGCGCGTGGTCCATCCCCCCGCCACTCGACACCAGCGCTAAATGACAGCCCTCTTCAGAGTACGCCGTCCAAGATGATCCGTGATCACGACCCCGGCTCCGCCGCCTTCTCCGGCTACCAGAACACCTACCTCAGACGAGTGTCGCCGCCAGGTAGCCCAGCCGTGAAGAAGTGCTGCTACGACCACGAGCGCTACGCCGCCCCCAAAGAATCCACTTTCTTCTGCTGCTGCTACAGCTGCCCCGGCACCAGGTCGACCTCCATCCTAGCCACGCTCGGGGTGTGCTTCCTCGTGCTCGGCTACACCATCCTAGGCGCGTTTGCGTTCATGGCGCTGGAAGGGGGTCTGTATCAGGACACCGCGGTGGCCGCCTCGAAGGCAGACCCCAAAGGGGACAACACGGCGATAGGGGAGCTGCGCGCTGAGACTGTCGACCGTTTGTGGAGCATAACCGAGAACCTGAACATCTTGTACAGGGAGAACTGGACCAGGCTGGCGGCCGAGGAGGTGCTGGTGTTTCAGGAGGCCTTGTTCAAAGCCTTACGGAATAGTGATAGTGTGTACGTTAGTAGTAGCATGGGCACCATGACGTATTATCAGAACTTGCACAAATGGAGCTTCAGCTCGAGTTTCTTGTACTCTCTGACGCTTATTACGACTATTGGTGAGTTGACACGACGTCATTTTATGCTAGGCCGAAAAATAACAGGTCTGAGTATGGTCCTTGAGGTACCCTTACATATATGTATATACACTAAGCACAAATATTAAGGGACATAAAAAAATCCTAAACTTCTTGATGATTTTAAAATAGCTGTAATTTGGAGAAAAACAGTCGCAGAGCAATTATAAGAAAAGTAAATTAAAGCTCCAAGTTTCTAGTTTTCAGACTTGAGTTAATTTTTTTTTACCATTAGCAGTTTTTGAGTAATCATAAAAAAACTACCGGAAAAAATGTTTCCAAATTTTTGTATGCCTTTCAAAAAGTCCAATAAATTTTCTTTTTTTGGACAGTTTTATTCCCTTTAATTTAAGTGGTCCAAAAGCCTCGCACGATGATTTTTCGCTGAGTTATCTTCGTTCAAAGCAACAAAGTCAGTTCTTATTTTTATTTGAACAAAATATCCTTTTTCTTACCATAATTAAGATTTTTTGATAATAAAATATAGATTGTTGCTAAAAAAACATTTTCAACTTCGAAAATTAATAAATAATGAAAAATTGATCCTTAAATTGATTTTTAGCAAAAACGACAAATTCAATCATTCCAAACACCGAACATAATGAAAAAATAATCGCAGCGCTTTGAAATTTTTAGGGTTTCTTTGGGATACTTTGAGGTTGAATATAAACATGCTATCTATGTTTCCAGAGCCAATTTCGGTATTATATACTGCGATATTTGTAGCAATCAACAAATACATAGTAACGAATGTATGAGCGCTTACCTAGAGCTACGCTACGTAAATGTTTTAACGAATAAAATCGGGTAACTATTACAGTAGCTAGATGCATCAAGTTATAATTTAATACAAATAGTAATGTGATATTTACAACATGCATTAGCGAATATGCGCCAGCGACAACTGTGTAATTCTGATAATTGATTTTATTGCAAAATGGGCGCTGTCGGCATAATTCGACTAACTAACAAATATACCAGGTATGTAAATATGCAACAAGAATTTTTTGTATAGAAAATGCACGTTTATTGTATGAAAATGATAAAAAACATTTCATTCGAAGTATTTCCATTACTAGCTATACATTTTTCCCATCCTTTTTTTGCCTTTTTGAGACAAACGAGTCTTCGAGCCATTTTCGTACAGTTTCGTAATAAGTGCAGCCCTGCCCAGCAACTGCGTGTCCCATCGATACAAATAAGTAGTAATCGGATGGAGCCTAGTCTGGTGAGTAAGCTGCATGCGACAGTATTTCACAGCTAAACGCCTGAATCGTTTCTTTGACCGATTTTGCTTTGTGTTGCCTTTTTTGATATTCTAGTCGCCTTTCACGCAAAGCTTGATTCAAATCGATCATTTGTTGTCGGCAGCATTCAGTGTTAACGGTTTGGTTAGGTTTTGGCAGCTCATAATAGATCACACCCCTCTGATCCCACCAAACACAGAGCATTGTTATCCGTCTATAGCAATTTCGCCTTGCGGTCGGTGTCGATGGTTCGCCTGGAGTTACCCATGATCTTTCACGCTTAGGATCCCCGAAATATATCCACTTTTCATCGCCAGTCACAATTCGATGGAGAAATCACTTTCTTTTGTACCTGACGAGCAGCATTTCGCAAACGGTGTTTCGGTTTTCCTGCTGAGTTTCACTCAGTTTATGTGGAACCCATTTTCCCATCTTCTTGATCTTTTCCATGGCTTTCAAACGTATGGAGACCCCTTCTCGTGTCACATTTAATTGATTCGCGTGTTCTTGTTGCGTTTGAGCGTCATTCTCATCCAATAATGCTTGCAATTCGCTATCTTCAAATTTTTTCGGTGGTCTTCCACGTTCTTCGTTTCTCACGCCAAAATTGCCACTTTTGAATTTATTTAACGACTCAGAGCACTGTGATTTGCCAAGAGCATGCTCACCGTAGGCTTCGACAAGCATTCGATGCGATTCTGCGGCAGTTTTCTTTAAATGGTAAAAGAAAATCAATGCTGTCCGCAAATCGTAGTTTCCAGGCACAGTCTTCTTCTTTTAGCTCATAACCCTTGGTGGGTTTTGGCTTTCTCTACTATGTTCCTCCATCTGGTTCTATCTACCGCTATTCTCCTCCAGTTTCATAATCTTAGAGTTTTTAGGTCTTCCTTCACATCGTCTATCCACCTTTTCTTGGGTCGCCCTTTTGGTTTTGTGTTTTGAGGTTTCCATTCAAGGATTCTCTTCACAATTAGCTCGCCCTCCATCCTGTATATATGTCCTAACCACCTTATCCTTTGACTTTTTATGCATCCTACTATATCCTCTCCTTTTATAAGTGCATCAATTTCGTTATTCATTCTTATTCTCCACATACCGTTTCCTTGCACTGGGCCGTATAGGCACAATATTCGACATATTCAACGCTATTGAAAACGATGTTGTTGTATGAAACTTCTATTGTTGTGAAATAAAAACCTTTATCAGATGTTAAAACAAGAAAATGGCGCCAATGACGCGGTGTGACGGTGTGCTAATTACATTAGCAGCTAGGCCATCTGTGGACAAATTCCGGCTTTATATTTACATACCTGGTAATTTTCGACAATGTAAACCATGCATTTCATGGAATAAGGCATAGATTTTGACGCATTAATTAATAATATACTACGCTACGGAAAACGATACTAATATCCACGCCTTTCTCGACTCGGCGCCCTAAAATAAAGTTATCATCAACGCCACGAGTTCCTCGACGTTTTTCCAAGCCCGTCTACCGCCTTCAATTGTGAGGTTTTCCCTGGTATTGATCGGAAATAAACATTTTTCATTTGCCATTGTGCGTATAATATCCGACGCGTGATTGACGCCCTTTATTGTTGCCCGCCGAGATTCCGGCAAAGTTTTTCTCATTTTCATTAAAATCTCTAAAATATTTCGGGCCCGCGCCTCGCCCATCCTCGTTAGGCTTTGAGCCGACGCGACCGAACCGAAAAAAAATCTAAATGGGATAAAATCAACCACTGAAAACGTTTTCATTTCTTTAGACGTGGATAAATTGGGTGAATTAGCCGCCGGTTTTACGGCCGTGCTTAACAATCGAAACATCCGTCGTCGAGATCTAATTTTTTTTTTTTTTTTTTTTGTTAGATTCGGATTTAAATGTCTCTCTTAATTCTTCCACTGCCACTGAAACTTTTAACAGTTTTAATTCAAATCTCCAATGTTTTACTGTTAATTCTATTAACCCTCTTGTCCTTTAGCTTTATTAACTATTCTTAACTCCTAATTAACTTTTTTACTATCTGTTTTAACTCAATTCATTTCTTCATTATCTTGCCTTCAACTTCATTGCCTTCTTGTTACTCTATTAGATATCTTAATTCTAGGAACTCTCTTTAATGCGTTGTTTCTCCATTTAAATAACTCTCTTGATCATCAGCTCTCTAATCTACAACTATCTCAAGTTTGTCTACACATCTACCATGACTCTATTTGCACTTTAATTTTCTTAACCTCCCTAACTCTCCTACCTTTATCGCACTCTACTAACTCATTTTACTCTATTCATCACCCATCCTCCTTATTCTCCATGTTTACTTACTTCTCTTAGCTCCAACTTCGCTAACCCTCTCACACAGTAACATATAAGTCGGAAATCGAGAAAGGAGCCACCAAACCGCGGTTATCAAAGTAGTTCCCGAATAGCAAAGCCATTACATAATCGCTCTAGGAAACAACTACTCCTCGGGCTAAAGCCCCGCCAGGCATCGAATTATACCCAGAAGCGATCCTCGGCCCCTTTCTCGTGTTTCTGCACGATCAGATAAGGTTTCAAAAAATAAAACCCGCCACAGGTAGGATTCGACATTTGTCCCGGATCGGAACCGAACGACAAACCCTCTCGCACTTTGACTTATTTAACTTTCTTAGCTATTTTAATTCTTTCCTACCTTCCTTCTTCCTTGCCACCATCAACACCTCTCATTTTTCTTTTCATATTATCTTTCTATTTTCTAATTATTCTGACTATCTAATCGATTCTCTTGATTATATTAATTCTCTCGCTTGTATTTTTTCGTTTTTACGTATATTATAAATAGTTTAAGTAGACACGATTTCTCGACATTCATTGATTCAGTCTAACTCACGAAAATAAAGACACCGTTGACTCGGTATCGAGCGAAAAAAGAACCGTCGAAATTCACGAATAATAAAGTCATTGGATATGAAAAATCGTCGTCATCCAATAGAGTATCAAACCGAAAACTAGAATAGATTGGAAGCGGAAACAATGACTATAAAATATTTACAATCGATGGAATCCGATCCGATAAAGCACGTCAAATGATTTAAATTCACTCGGATGGGGTACAATAAAATTACTTTAACAAACACAGTTTTATTGAAAGGGGTTATTGATTCGAGGTATTCTATTTGTTAGAACAGTTTTCACCCCGATACAGACTCTGTGAGAACGATCAATGGTACGGGCGACACGAAAAAAAATAGATCTACATACAGCCCGGTGGCACTTTCATTGCCGGAGAAACAAACGAGGCGTGTTTAGAAACAAGTTTCACTCACCCTCGCCCGACCGATGCCGCCCCATCTTCCCATTATTTAATGTGGCATCAAACCGCAATTGAACGCAGAACAAACTATCCGTTTTAAAACCCCAATCAATCTTCAATTTGCTAATTGAGATTCGTTATCAGGATTTAATTGGTTGCCAATTGGAACTGGCCCTTTTGTTATAGAATGTTTGAAAGCCGAAGGTCCCTGCTGGAACATAAACTGAAAGGCACGTAACAAAGTGGATCTGAAACCCATCCAATTCAAATCGGGGTCCAGTCTAGTCGATTCCCCGGGTAGGAAGCTGAGGTAGGACGTCGTCGGTGTTTGTTTAGTACGAGACCTGACCCTTGGGGACAAAGGAGCTTTAGTAATCAAGATTTTTTGTCCCCTTTATCGCCGCCATCGGTTCAGGTGATTTTACGTAACTTTTGAGTACTTGCGTACTTAAAAGGCAGGTCACCTCTGTTCATGTGCATGATCGAACAAAGTGAAATATGCTACTACATACCGGCGATATTGTTAACATCCACGATAAGGAAAATTATACACTAGGCACAAAAATTAAGGGGTGTCAAAAAATTCTAAATTTTTAAGTGATATTCAAAGGACTGTAACGTGGAGAAAAATAGTCGCAGAGCAATTAAAGAAAAGCAAATTGAGGCTCCAAGTTTACAGTTTGCAGATCTTGAATAAAATTTTTTACCATCAGCAATTTGTTTTCACTGTTTTCATCCTAATGCTTTTTTAGATAGTTTTATGCTCTTTAATTTGAGTGGTCTAAAAGCCTTGTATGATGATTTTTCGCTTGAGTTATCGTCGCTCAAAACAAGAAAGTCTGTTTAGACTTTTTTTTTTGAAAAAAAATTTTCTTCATTTTTCTCTTATAATAATTATATGATAACAAATATATAGATTATTGCTAAAAAAACATTTTCAGCCTCAAGAAGTGAATAAAAAATTATCGTACAAGACTTCTAGATAGCTCAAATTAAAGAAGATAAAAGTATCTAAAAAACCTTTGTAAAGAAATCGCTGAAAAAAATCCCACAGACCTTTTGAAAGCAAGAAAAAAAATGTTTCGATGGTTTTCTTAAGATTTCTCAAAAACTCCTCACGATAAAAAAATGTAACTCAAGATCTGAAAAATACAAGCCCGAAGCTTCAATTTACTTTTTTTTAAATTAGTCTCCAACTATTTCTCTCCAAGTTACAGCCCTTTGAAAATCACCTAAAAATTTAGTATCTTTTTACATCCCTTAATTTTTGTGCCTAGTGTATATCACGTAACATTTTTCGCGATAATTTCCCGAGAAACTGGCATAAATCATGATACATCTCGGAGGCCCGTTTGACCTATCCCACGCAGGGTCGCCGTAAAAATAATTAACCCCAAATTAGTTTTCGTGATGGATTGCGCTTCTCGTCGATCCGATACGTCCGTATATAAATTCTCCTCAGTCAGGATCCCTTCAATGAAGCCGAAACGAGATTCTAAGGTTCAATAATTGGACACCGATCCAGGAAATAGATAGAATCAAAGAATTAGGTCTAATTAGATGCGAAACTTCTGATGCTCGCGATTATTTAAGTCTCGTGGTCCTTCCAATTTTTATAATCCCCGTAATTATTCCAATTTATGTATTCTTTCTCATACGTGTGTTATCTAATTCTGCTGGTACCTCAAGAGTCTTCTATTTATCTAATTCTTCTAGTTCTCTTAGCCTGAATCCTCTAGTTTTTAGAGGAATTTAAATGACCGCAACAAAACAAAACGAGTTCACAAGAAAAATAGTTAACTCCAAATTACTTTTCGTGGCAGATTATGCTTTGTGTCCGTCTGTAACATCCACAGGTAAATTCCCCGCATTCATAATCTCTTCGATGAAGTCGAAACGATTCAGTAACCAAATGGACCAGATGGACCAAAGTCGAGAAATCAAGTCTAATTGATTATATCCTGACCCTTCTGATTTTTCTCATTCTCCCAATTATTTAATTCGCTCAATTATCTCGATTCTTATCATCCTATAGTTCGAGTATTTCTTCTAATTCTTTTAGTTCGTGTACTTATACTCATAAGTTTATCTATCCCTAGTAGTTCCTCAAAACCCTTTAATTCCCTAATTATTCTAATTCTACTAGTCCTTGCAAGAATTCGAATAATCAGTTTTTAGATTGTTTCAACCTTTTGATTCTTCTAATTACTTAACTCTCTCGATTACTTTGATTCTTCCATTCCTTATAATCCCTCGTCCCTAATTCCGCAATCCATATATTTCTTCTAATTCTTCTAATTCGTGCAATCCTCCCCATTCTTTTAGCGCGGCAATTTTTTTAATTATGCTACTTCGTATAGTTCTGCTAGTTCTTTAAATCTGTTAATTCATCTGATTATTTCCATTTTTTCGATTATTTCTATTTTTACCATTGTTTCGATTCTTCTAATTCTTCTAAATCTTTCGATTTTTCAGATTCCTTCGATTCCTCAGGATTATTCCAATTATTTCAGTTCTTATAAGACCTATAAGGAAATTCTCCTTAAAATAATTAACCCCAAATTAGTTTTCACTATGGATTACGCTTCTAATCTGTCCGATGCGTCCACAGGTAAATTCTCCTCATCCCTGATTCCTCTGATGGAGTCGAGACTAACCGGCAAACGAACCGAACTCGAAAAATTTGATCACCGCAATCTCCGGCACCACTTCCCGCCACCCCGGGCGGCGTCGAATCCCATCAAATTCTAAATGGTTTAATAAGGTGTTAGAAGGAGCACGGCTCGGGGGTGTCGAGCAATTTGACGGCAAGTCGACCGTGGTTTCCGGTCTTCGCCCGCTTAATGCGACCCCGTACTCTCCCCTGAACAGGTGACCCGCCGCCTCCTGGAGTGAACCAGTGCCGGGGGTGCGCTTCCTTGAAGAACAGCTAGTCTCTTAATTAACTTTTATAGTTCATAAGAACAGAGAAAACATTTTTGATTCTAGGTTGTCTAATTCTTCTACTTTATTTATTATAATTAGTCGAATTCCTTAAAATTCTCTTGAATATTCTGAATTTGCACAATGTCCTATTTGCGGTAACATTCTAAATATTCGAAACCTTTCAAATCTTCTAAGTTTTCTAAATCTCAGTGTTTTTATCATTCTTCTATTTATTCTGATTACTATGCTTATTCCATTTCTTTAACCTTCCATATCATCTGATTTCTGTAACTCCTCCATTTCTTCTGATTTATCTGCTTCCTCCAATTCTAAATTTGTTCTAATTCTTCATATTCTTCATTTTTTCCAATTCGTCAAATTCTCTTGATTCTGCTGATTTTTTCTCACTCTGACTTCAGATTCCTTTACTGTCTCTAGTACTTCTAATTCTGCTGATCCCTCTAATTCCTAAAATTCTTCTCAGTTGTCCAAGCCTTCCGATTCTTCTAATCCCAAAAATTCTTCCCAGCTGTCCAAGCCTTCCGATTCTTCCAATTCCCATGACTTTCTTAAGCCTTATCATCCTTTTAATTCCTATAATCCTTATGATTCCTTCCATTCTACAAATTTTCTCGACTTTCCCCGATTTCCAGCAATAAGCGAACACGAGTAGTGATGGGGGATAATGGCAGCCCTTGTCAACCCCTCGAGGGGGTTTTATTAATATTGATATTGCGCCTCTTCGAAACCAATCCAAGAGACGCCCGAGAAGATAATTTCCCAGAGGAAGATTCGAACGATTGTCTCCGCGTCCGAGAGATCGTGTGCGGAAATCATCCCCCGCGATTCGCCGACGGCCGTACCCTTCGTCGAGGCAAAGGAGCTCTCGAAGAGGGCTGGGAATAATGAGAATCTTTTGTTGGCTCGTTTATTTTCGCGTTTAGAGCGTAAATATGTACTTTCGCCTGCCCGGAGCTGTCTTCGGCGCGATTATATTTTTATGTTTTTTTATGGGAACCTATAAATGTATTTATTCCCGTCGGTAATGTATTCCTTTGATAGCAGAGTGCCAGCCATTGCCTTAATTGGAGCGCAGCCAACCCCGGTGAACGCGTGGAAAGTAAAAATCATTTATCTTGAGTAAAAAAGCTGTTATCTTTAATTTTTCAATTTTCTTGGTTCTTATTATTCTTCTTAGTCTTCTAATTCTTCTGACTCTTATGTTCTTCTGGTTCTTCTAATTATTATGAGTCTCTTCATTCTTCCAATTCCCCCAATCATTCAGTTTTCTAATTATAATTATTATATTTCTTCTAATTCTTCCACGGATAATGAGTCCACCGATTGTGCCGATTCTTCAGATTATTCGAACCTTTCCAAGTTTTCTAATTCTTATAATTCTTCTAATTCTAATTTATCAATTAGAATTAGAACTTAATTATTCTAGTGCTTGTAATTTTCTTTATTTTGACGATTTTCTTAGCGATTTTATTTCTTGATTGTCTCGTTTCTTCTGATTCTTCTAACTCCTGTGTATTTATACAATAAGAAGAATTATTTTTACCAGAATTAGTGCTTCTATTTTCTTTCCCAGGCTTCAAATTACACTTTCTAACCCAGGTAATCTTGTGATCAACTCCACTGAGTTTTCTAATTCCTGAAACGCTTCTAATTCTTCTAACTCGTTATTGGAATATAGAACGAATCTATTTGTAATTTTCGATACAAAATTTGAAGACAGTCAGATCCTGCAATTGGGACAAAACCAACCACGGACTTGCGCCAGATTTAACAAACATCCCAAGTGGAAGATTTTCTTCTAATGTGCCGATTCAAATAATTCAAATTTATTAATTGGAATTAGAACTTCATTATTCCAGTGCTTTCAATTTCCTCTATTTTCACGATTTTCATAGCGATTGTATTTCTTGAAATTGTCTCGTTCCTTCTGATTCTTCTAACTCCTATGCATTTATACAATTAAAAGAATTGTTTTCCCAGAATTAGTTCTTTTATTTTCTTTCGCAGACTTCAAATTAAAATAGTTTCTAACCCAGGTAATTCTTCTGATCAACTCTGAGTTTTCTAATTCCTGAAACGCTTCTAATTCTTCTAACTCTTATTGGAATATAGAATGAGTCTATTTGTAATTTTCGACACAAAACTGCAAGACAGCCAGATCCTGCAATTGGGACAAAACCAACCACGGACTTGCGCCAGACTTAACGAACATCCGAAATGGAAGCATTTCATCACCTCACCCCGTATAGCGTCTAGCAGTCTCGCCCACGTCTCGGGGCTCCATCCGACCGTTAAATTTGCGTAACACTTAATCCCCGATAACTAATGTGCTGCCGCAAGGGCCTTTGTTGATTTGCAATAATATATGTTGCCGCCCGTACGCGGACAAAGCCCTGGGATTTTCGGACGTCAAGACGGGCCCGAATCTTGGATTCCGCAAACTGTACGGGCGGCAGTAATTTGTAAGGCAACGTAATTAAACGACGAAACGGGAAATTCCCGGCTGATATATGGAAATGTAAATGTCTATTGGAATTAAGCATCGGTTGATACTTCAATTACAACCGGCGCGCGACTGGGGGAAAAACAACGTCCTGAGATGCGTTAGGTGGTGCGTACTTGGCTTGTAATTATTGTAGTGTATGGCGTACCAGGTCTGTAAATATGAAACTGGAATTTGCCCATAGATTTCCTAGCTGCTAATGTAGTTACCATCTATATCAAAAAAGGCGGCAACACAGAGTGATTTTGCTTCATGATAATCCGCCATCACAAACATCAAAATCGGTCAAGGAAACGATTGAGGCGTTGAGTTCGGAAATACTTTCGCATGCGACTTACTCACCAGACTTGGCCCCGTCCGATTACTACTTATTCGCATCGATGGGACAGGCAATTGCTGAGCAGTGCTTCACTTCTTACGAAAATGTACGAAACTGTCTCGATGACTGGTTTGCCTCAAAAGAGCAAGAATCGTTTTGGCATGGAATCCACAAATTCTCAGAGATGAGAAATATTTCTAATAATTTTCATACAATAAACGTGTATTTTCTGTACAAAAAATTCCTTGTTTCATATTTACATACCTGGTATTTTACAGGATAGAAATAATGTCGGCCTTTCTTCCACCTTTTATTTATAAATTATACAAAATCCGGGACCGTCCGACCGAATAGTTTTAATCAAAACCTAATGCATCATCTATTTATTCCGGATTACCGTAGTTGGCCATGCGTCCAGTTATTTAAACGAATTTAATAACGAAATATTTCTATTCTCGTTTTTTGATGCAATATATCGATTCCATCGCATGCAGACGCGGGCAAAAACGCGATTAAACAAAATTGAATGGTACGCAGAGAGCCATAAATCCTGATTCGATTATTAATTCAGTTCCGTGCGGGCCACCCGGCCGTAACAAAAAGTTAGTCCGATTGCGCGGCTCACTAGAATTAGCAGCTTCATAGCTGCGGGTCTGATGCTGTTTGTTTATTTTTTTCGGGGTAAATCGCCGCGGGATGGGTTTCTTCTTGCTCCGGCTCAAAATAAGAGCGCCGTTTTTCATTTAGGAAGGGGGGGAGGGTGCGTGGGTGATCGCCTTTTTAGTCCATTAATCGTCATGGGTTGCTTATAAATACTTCCATCTAGATATAGTCACATACAATCGAACCGCAGGTTATACGGATCTGAACTACTTGTGATTCTTTAAATATATTTCGCAATGTCAGCTTATATTAGCTAAAATATAGATACGATGCTTAAATACTTAAAAACATAAAAAAGCAAAACAATATAAGGAGAAGAGGATTAAGTAAATAGAAGAATGAACTAAAGAGCTCTCTAGAGGATTCTAGGGGTTGTATATCGTGAATAATAAGGTTGCGGAAATTTTAATCGAGGCGTGTAATATATCGTAATTATACGTTCCATTAAAAAGTCGGCAAGCGGCTTTCATGTATGGAGCAGTATTCGTAAGGAGAAGTAGAGCCATGTTCTTGTTTTCGCCCTCGCCTACCTTTACTATTAGCACATGGCGCAATGCACCTCCGACAATACTTTCAATATTTCTAGTGAAACAAATAGATCAGCAGGTAGCAGGCGGTCAATGAATAAATTTTATTTAATATAAAATTGTTGGTTGATGTCCTACTAATTTATACAAGCTGTTATTATACGTTACAAAAAAATTAGCCAAAGTGTGGATAAGCTACTGGCACTAAGTGCCTTATTATGAGATTGTGATATTTCTTTACGGTGTTTATATTTCTAATAGATATTTCAGAACACGTATAAGTCCGAATCTGAAATGTCCGCACTCAAATCCGGGGCTTAGTGACACGTTTTATCACCACCGCGTTTTCCTCGAGGATGCGGAACATCCACCGCGACGGAGCCTCCTTAAAAATAAACGCTACAAAAACGAACCGCCGACCCGCTTTGCTTCTCCCGAAGAGGGTAATACGTCTTGCAGTTGCCTTCACTTGTTGACGTATCACCGCATCCAAAAATGAAATTGCGTTCCGTGTTTCTGTCTTAGAAACAAGCAGGCGCTATCTCTCTACAAAGTGGAGAATTAGATCGAGTCGCTCCCTGGGAGGATTTACATTATACTCGCGAAGCGCCACCGTTTCAATTAGAACGGTATTTAATATCTCTTGCATTCAGCTGTCGGCGGAAAAAAATACGCCGGAATGGCATTATTCCTTGAGAAACGCGTGGGTATTACTCCAGTCTGGTTGTTTTCGAGGTTACTCCTAAAATTTCGAGGTTTGGCTTTTGTTAAGATTCTTGACGAATCGAGGATTAGACGAATAAAATTCTACCTATAGCAACGTCTACATTAACAACTGCACCTCGTATTTGCCTGCAGACATTTCAGATTCGGACTTATACGTGTTCTGAAATATCTATTAGAAATACAAGCACCGTAAAGAAATATCACAATCGTATAATAAACTATACAATAAAACACGTCGTGTCACTCTGGCTCATGTTTTTGTAATGTAAATTAACTGCTTATATTAATTAGTAGGACATCAACCAACAGTTTTATATTAAATAAAATGTATCCATTGACCGAGTACTACCTGTTGCTCTATTTTTTTCACTAGAAATATTGAAAGTATTGTCGGAGGTGCATTGCGCCATGTGCTAATAGTAAAGGTACGCGAGGGCGGGGCAAAGGATATATCTGCGGGGATTACCGATGGCGCGATGCCGTCCGATCAATTACTGTGATATTTGAGAGTGGTGTGTGTTTGTACACAACTCGGGACTGTCGTAGTATTTCGATATGCGTACGGTATTACATACAAATAGATACAGTGCGTGACAATTCGACAATAAGTATTTTAAAATGTCTCGACCAAAACCATCCCTTGCCACAATACAGCGTTGGATGAAGGAATTTCTGGGGTTGGTGTTAAATGACGGTAGTGAATTAAGCTGTTTCCATTGCGATAGAACATAGCCGTATATCTGCAAATTGGATGTTGTTAGACATTGGTGTTAGACAAAAACATAAAACCGCGGTTACTGGACAGAGCAGTGCTTGTGAAAGACACACAGCGTTTTATAGTGAATTGGTGGTATTTATGGTTGGATATAATATCCTGTGAACCCAAGTACACAACCCTAGTTTTAAAGACTTTATAGAGAAATGTTTAAATAGGGGATTTGGCGAAGTAAACGTGCCCACAGAATCGACGATTCGAAGAAATGATCTACTGCAAACTGCTGCCACTGTAAAATCTACTGTTTATTCAAAAGTTGAGGATACATATTTACGGGCTTCTGTCGATGAAACCACAAATGCCTGCGGCTTGCAAGTGGCGAATGTAGTTATAAGAGAAATGAGCGATATATTGGCAACGCAATCACATGTCATAGCATCAAAAAAATTGACAGAGACGAATGCTGAAACTGTTGCAAAATTAGTTGATGAGAAGTTAAAAGAAGTATGCGGCGCTAAACTTGGCTAAACAGAAACATGGCTCTACTTTTTCTCACGGAGGCTGCATGATGTTACATGTAATGTGCCTAGCGCATGGTCTTCATCGCGTAGCAGAAGTAATCCGTGGCGGTTATCCGAATGTCGATCACAGAAGTGCTTTAATCACAGAAGTGCTTCCCCACACATAGCTATCTCCAGCGACCGTAATACCCCGGTGGGGAACGTGGATCGAGGCAACTTCATATTATTACTGCAATTTTGAGAATATCACCAGGCTATTTCAACAGTTGAATACAAATGATGCTATTGCTGTTACGAATGCGCAACAAACTCTATCAGATCCAGCTATTAACAAAATTTGGCGTATATATATATGGTATTTTTTCGCTTATATCAAAAGCCATTGAAAAGTTAGAAAAAAAAAACACAGACAGATGAATTTTCAATAGTGGATGCTATAAACGTTATTTGGGACCTTCGGCAGTATATTTTTCAGTTGGAGAGGGATACTGCGAAGGCTATAAAAAAAAATCACTACAGTTTTGGATAACAACCCGGGGTTTTCTTCTATAGCAGTTGTAGTAGATATTTTACAGCAGAAAGAAGTTCATGTCTCTAATCCAAAAATCAATATGAGGGCTCTACAATATTATTCATATTACCGGCATGCTTCCGTTGATGTAGGACGGCCATTTTCACATTATAAATGGATATTTACTGACAGACGTCGCTCGTTGACTGCTGAACATTTAGAGCAACTACTAATAATATACTTATATGAACATACGCGTAAATAGTGTTAGGTGTGTGGTGATGTTACCTTGAACAACTACTGTGTTGTCCAGATCGTTTTGACAATACGATGACGGGATGACTTGCCCTACCCCTGGACCTGACTACGCACAAGTCCTCATTTGTTCCTAAACGAGCACGCAATGAAAGGTGAACTAATATGTGAATAATGTTTATATGTAATTTGCTCTTCATCCCTGACATAAGCCTGGGATTGGTATGTATATAGCCTACTAGGATGAATTATAATTAACAGCGTTAATTAAAATTAAAATAGACATGTGCGAAAAAAATAGTTTCTTGACTAAATAACGTTCTAGCAAAGGAACGAGCATCAGGTTAATGGATAATTATTAGGTCGACAGGAGACAGGATGGTAGTTTGGAAGTTTGAGCCATTTGCATCCGTCTTAGGCAGCCTGGCGACTGCCAACTTTCCGAGGTACAATGTTCTAACTGTGCGGTAATTATTTAAGGCAGATGCTAACGATGTTACCACAACCAGATTAGTCTATTGGCTTAATGACGTTTATTTGAACTTTTGCGCCGTCAAAAACTCCGCTCTAATACATTTTAACGACGATATCTTTCGGAACACAAAAAAAAAAGAAGTTAACTCGACAGATTATGTATACGCTACCCCCTCATGAATTTTGTATGAAACGCGAAATATTTTTTTACGGCCCGGGCACATGTCGACGCGCCATATTTTACTATCGGGTGTCGTGTCGCAAAAATAAGTTATAAACTCGACATTATACCGTCAGGATTTTTATTCAGTATCGACCATTCGCTTTTCGGGCATCCTTCTCCCTATCTGGGCTCGACGCGATAAAGGGCCCCAATCTCGCCCGCCGGGGCCATATGTCCGGCCGACGATTTCCGTATTGAATTTTTCCATGGCCGACTTTACGATGGCCTCCCCAATTTCGTTCGCACAATAACTTGCATGTCAGCAAGATGTCTGGAGGAGGCCATAGGCGTGCCCGATTGGTCGCGACGTAAAAACGGGTAATCTCTTATTAAATTTGCTTTGAAAAAACCTTCAGTAATTCTAGATGATTTTTTGGACCACCCAAAAGTGTCCCAGAAGCAGGATAAAGCTTTCCTTAAAATGTCGTATTTGACACACTTTTGTCAAAGTATACACCGACAATACAAAAAGCACCTGAGAAACTCAAAGAACTTTGGATTACGCGATCTTTAACAATTACGACCTTGAATTTAACCTTGGAGCTAAGTTACAAACATTACAGGGTCAGTCCAAGGTTAACTTGCATTTATTAAAAGAGAACCCCCGTTTTTGACGTTCGAATGGATAAAACAGAAAACATACAGTGAACATCTAGAAGATTCAAATACATTTGATTCTATACCTATATAAAGGGTCTTTCAATAAGGACGCTCGGTTTTTAAAAGTAAATAAAACAAGTTGTGTATGAGATATCCACTTAATTTTTTCTAGTTGAAAGAATATTTTATAGCATTAAGTATTGAATATAATGTCGTTCAAATGTCTGCCGCGGATTTGCTTGGTGGCACGGATTCGGGAGGTCCAATTTTCTATACTTTGTCGCATAAATCTGGCTGAAATTGTTGGACGGCGTTCGTTATGTTGACTTTGAGGGCATCGATTGTTTGTCGTTTATTTGCATAGACCTGTGATTTAAGATAGTCCGAAAGGAAGAAGTCTAGTCGTTAAATTGTACGATCTCGGTGGCCATATATCCATCGTGACATGCGTTATGTGGCATGTAGCGCCGTCCTGTTGGAACCACATATCGTCGGTATCCACATCATCCAGTTTAGGCCACAAGAAGTTGCTTATCATCGATCTGTAGCGCTCGCCATTGACGGTTATGGCAATGCCAGTTTCGTCTTGGAAGAAATACGGACCGATGATACCGCCAGACCAAAATCCGCACCAGAGAGTAACTTTCTGAGGATGCATTTGGTGCTGCTGTATATCATGTCGATTAGTATCGTTCCAAATCCGACAATTTTGCTTGTTCACATATCCATTCACCCAAAAGTGAGCCTCGTCGCTGAATATGATTTTTTTTGGCGAAATATTTTTTGTGAGGACGTAGCCGGCGCTTGCGCTGACCGGACAAGAGGCCCTCCAGATTCAGTGGTCCACCTACCTCGGAACCGCTGTCGCTTCTCATCGAGGTAGGGGTCAATCTTCTTCACAGATGTTATTACTTTAGCTTCATACCCTACATTCCCCCTCCGCTCTCGCGATTAGGGATTCGGGCCGATCTCCCATTCCTCCTCTTCCTTCTTCTTCATAATTTTAGCAACCATTCTCTCCCCAAGCATCCATACCCTCTCACTTCCAATCATCTTCCATACCAAATCTTTCACACTCTCCAATCGTCCAACACCAACCATACATTCTTCCCTTTCCACCGACCACCTCGGGCACCTGAGCAACGTGTGCTCGGGGTCGTTCTTCTCTCCACAGTACATACATTCTTCTGTTTCAGTATTATCTATCCCCCGCAGATACTCCCCAAAGCATCCATGCCCGGAGAGCACCTGCGTGTGATGATACCCTACCTCATCATGTCTCCTCTCAACCCAAGGTCTAACAGCCGGTATGACAGACCTTGCCCATTTCGCTCTCGTCTCAGTCTCCCATCTCTCTTGCCACCTTTCCCACATCCTCTCTCCCGCTTCCTTCCTCTGCATGCCCCGGTATACCTCCTCTCTCTCCCTAGAAATGAGATCAATCGGAGGCATCCCGGTAATGATCAGCACGGCAGGGCCCGAGACCGTTCTGTATGCGCTGGTGACCATTAGTGCCGCCCTTCTCTGTATTTTTAGAACCTCCTATCGCCACCTCGCTCTCTCCAAAGTCCTCCTCCATACCGGAGCTGCATATAGCATGACAGATTTGGCGAAATCTGAGTCAATTTCCAATTGCTCCAGAGCCCAATCAGCGAAAATACGGTGTTGTCTATGGTCGTTTACCTTAAATTCCTGGATCAGTTGAATTTTATACAGGTGCAGACTCAAGTTCTGATGCAAAATTCGCCAAGTTAAAGTCGCAGAAAGGCCAAGTTCTTGTGAACGATGAAAAATTGACTGTACACTCTCACGCACAACAGCGATATTTTCAGCACACCTTGTGTTTCGGTGACGTACGGGGGTTGACTCATTGTTTATCAAACCGGTTGACTCGAGTTTGGCCACCAAATGTCGAATAGTCGAGTTTCTCTTGTTATGATACAAGAAAGTTATCGCACACTATAATAAAAAAGACCGTAGCTAGGACTTTCACGGCACTAAAGATTATATAAAAAATGCAACCCCTTTCCTGACATAACCAATTTTTATTATTCCCCTCGTTGTTTACAAACTTCTACCGCTAAGGGCGAACACTCATCCCTATGCAAGGGAAAGAAACTCCCCTAAAACAACTTTCCAGAAGTATTTTAATAAGTACAGTACTAAAACGCGAGCCGTTCGGAGCCGGGGGACAATTCCAGGTACATCCACGCCTGAAAATTGTACACGCTAAGCGCAAGCAACGAGGGGGGCGAAGAATTTCGCAGTTTTAAATAATTCAAAATTCGTTTAAAACGCAATTTGTTGTGCGAGGGTGCAAGGCGAGGGGTTACCGCATAAATTTAGATGAAGGGCACGGCATTTTAAAGCAGCCGTAAAAAATTGCCGACAAAGGTAAATAAAAAGCCAGATAATTTACTGCTTATAAACAGTTCATGTACAGGGTGAATCTGGAAAGTCAAGAATCTTGCTCGATAACACTGGGGAATGAAACAATTTTTTTGCCACAAATTTAAGAAGCTGGTCTATAATTGCTATGGAACATTGAACTACTTGGCAGGGAAGGGACCGGTGGAACTCGTATGGATACCTAGGCATAATGGCATTAAGGGAAATCTAATTGCAGATGACCTTGCCAGACTAGAGACCAGGGAAAACCTCTATGGACCAGAACCTGCTGTGCGAATAAGTCGGAATCTGATCAGAGACCGCATCAATGGCTGGGCAAGAGACCAGCACAATAAAAGATGAAGAGGAGTAGCGAGTTGTCGAATAACCAAACTCTTCATCCAATACTCAGAGATTGAGAAATGGGCCCAAGAATTCATTAAATTGAACAGACACAAAGCCAGAACTGTGGTGGGAATCATAACGGGCCACCATAGTAGCCTGAATGCATATAAGCACAAGCTGAGGCTGACTGATATAGCCCGGCCTTCAGATACTGTAAAGAAGACGAGGAAACCTGGATTCATCATCTTCTTTACACCTGCCCCGCACTGGAGGAGAAGAGGTATCTTATATTAGGGACTGTTATCCTAGAGGAGGCGAGACTTAAGGCAGGGGACGTGCATAAATTGCTCCTTTTATGGGATACCATTTTTGGATAATGACCCGGATAAGAGGGGATCGCCAAGGGACTACCCATGCGATCAGTGGCCGATGAGGCCCAAACTTATATAATATAATAATAATAAGATCGGTTTCTGAGTACTCCAGGAACTTAATTTCACATTATACGTTTATTAAAATAATGGAGTCTCCTGAAATTTACCAAATGATTAACGGTTTTTCGTGGATGGTTCTAAAAAGAATTTGAAATGTGTATTAGTGCACAATGGAAATAAATTTCGTCGATTCCAATCGATCAATCAACAAAACTTACAGAACAATATGAAATATTAAGTTGGTATTAGAAAAAAGTGCTTATTCTCAACATCAGTGGTTTGTTTGTGTCGTTTTAAAAATGGTCCCCATACTTTTTGGACAGCAAAGTGGGTATACCAAATATACTTGTCCCCTCTGTTTATGGGATAATCGTGTAGAAGAAACGCATTGGCAGCAAACCGTTTGGTCTTTCACAAACGCTATGACCTTTGGAAAATGCAGAAAGAAACAAAAATACTGCCACCTCTTGGTATCAAACTGGGTTTAATAGAACAGTTTGTAAAAGCACTGGACAAGTCAGGTGATTGTTTTAAATGCATTTGTCAAAAATTTCCAGCATTAAGTATGGACAAACTAAAAACAGGAATTTTTGACGGTCCACAAATTCGAAAACTAAGATCCTAATTTTAACAAACATATGACCGTTGTAGAATCTGATGCATGTTGCTGTAATTCTAAATAGTTTTTAGGCAAATAACTACCAAGAACTAGTACATAAGATGCTAAAGTGTTTTAAAAAATTGGAAGCCAACGTGAGCATTAAATTACATTTTTTTCATAGTCGCTTAGACAAATTTCCTTCTAACTTATAGCGAGGAACAAGATGACGGTTTCATCAGGATATCAGAATAATGAAAAAAAGGTATCAAGGAGGCGGGATCGTCACATGATGGCCGATTACTGTCGGAGTCTGCAGATGGACTGTTTACAGCAAACATAAAAAAATCATACAAGAAAACCTTTTTATAATTTTCTATATTTTCTGCATCAATTCTTTATTTTCGTCAATCGTTGAGATTTCGATAACATAAAAATACACAGAGCATTGCTCTATATACTCCAACTTCATTAAATTCTTCTAGATTACGTAAAATTGTCCCCAAACAGTTCCTAACGGCGATGGCTCTCGGGCTTTCCATTGGCCGATAAATCGCAGCGAACGGCAACTACGTATGCACTGGCGAGGAGTCCCAAAAGTCATAATCGACAGTCATATTAGAGAGTAATTTTCCGATGAAATTACGCAACTTCGGCGAATCTGGATTACCAACTTTAACGTTAATGGCTGGGGCACGTAAGCCGTTATACCGAAATGCTGCCCGTTACCTTCCCCGTCTTATTGTACACCATTAACAAATCTACCCTGGAAGAGAGCCCGACTGAAAGCAGAAATTAACAGAACGTTCCCTCGAGTGCAATGGTAAGGTTTTAAACAATCGAGAGCGAGTCTTCATTCTATGAAATAAAAATAATCCATAAAAGCTTTTATAGGATCTTTCAATAGGGACGCTCGAAATTTGTTAGGTTATAGTGGCCATGTTGCTAAAGCAACATCTGTTAAATTTGTTGTGAATTATTCAGTAGTGTATGACAAATCATCGTGGAAGGTTATAGCGTTCAACAACATGTGCAAATCATCAGATTTTATTTTCAAAATTAGTGCTCCGTTCGAGAAATGTCCCGCGCATTACCTGACTTTTACTCGCCACAGCCGTCCTGCCGAGTCGACTATTCGACGTTTGGTGTCGAAATTCGAGTCCATCGATTTGATAAATAATCAGCCAACACCCGTACGTTACCGAAACTCAAGGTCTGCTGGAAACATCGCTGCTGTACGTGAGAGTGTACGGGAAAACCCAGGGCAGTCAATTTCTCGTCGTACACACGAACTTAGCCTTTCTGCCAGCAAATTAAGCTAAATTTATGTGAAAAGTCATCGAAAATTGGGCTTCCCGAATATGTGCCACCAATCAAAGCCGCGTCGAACATTTGAACGACGTTATATTTCATGCTTAATACCATAAAATATTCTTTCAAATAAAAAAAAATTAGTGCATGTTTCGTACATAGCTTGTTTTATTCACATTTAAAAATCGAGCTTCCTTATTGAAAGACCCTTTATATGTACTTAAGAAAACCGAGTACTTGTTTATCATAAATCTGATAAATTTATCCGCGTTATCGAGGACGAAACGTCGATTCCAGGATCTCCCACTTTTAATATCCTGGAAAGAACAATAAGTATTTACGGAAATATTACAAAGTTCACGGCGGGAATAGACATTCGAATACCATTCGCATCGGTGCATAACAATGGGATATCGACTGAAAGCTACGTCTCCTGTAGAAGCTTAAACTTAGTAAGAATAAAGAAGAACAAACGAGAAAATCGCCAAAAAACGAACAATAAGTGCAAACTAAACATATTCGAGTTAACAGCAGTTATTGTCTTCTTCTTCTGCTTCTTCTTCTTCTTATTCTTCCTCTTCTTCTTCTTCTTTTTCTTCTTCTTCTTGCAGTCATTGACTTCAATAAAATTACTCAAATTTAACACAACAATTATCTAATCGATATGATTTTTTATCGAATAGTCTTCCACCGATACGATTAATACCGTAATATAATAATGGCGTAAAATGTGAGTCTTCCATTTGTGGAAATGGTAGAATCAAGTATAAGGGGTATGTCTTTATTCATTATAATGATTGCTTTCTTCTTCTTGTCAGTCTTTTTCTTCTTCTGCTTATAGTCCTCATGTAAATACGTATCCAATTTTTTATTTCAAAACAGTGCTTAAATTGGAAAAAGGACTAGTAGACTCAAACCCGATCAATTTTCTATCCGTAGCAATACGATATTGCAAAAACGTCGAGAAGACATCGCAAATGCCTTTTCTTTCGGCCATTACTTTCGTCCGCGCCCTCCATTTTGAAACGATGGAGTTTCTTCATAGTTCTCGACGTAAAGCTGCATCCAAGGGGATAGTTCCGGTGATAAAACCGAATAAGCAATGACGTTCGCTACTCCATTTATTCCGTTAAATATGCAAGAGGTCTGAAAGCAGAAAGCTACGTCAGAGGGGCTCTTATCGCAGCTTCGAATGAAATCAAATTGTTGATCCAGTAGCCATCCATCTAAAGAATGCATATTTACTCTGGCGATGCCTTTGCTCTTCCGCGCTTTGAAGTTGAAAATGCTGCGCGGAGATCCAGCAGATCGTGAATATTTTAGAAGCTGTAAGAAACGACCCGCATGTTTATATACTTAAACTTACTATTTTAATACATATGCTACGTTAAGGAAATCGCCGCATCTGGTGATCGATACAGCTATTCATGCACTGTTTGAACATTACCGAAATAAGTTCAAACATATCAGATTGTGCGGTGCTGTTGGCTTATCGTTCGATGGCGGAACCGTTCGCGAAAGCGAAAAGAGATTAATTTGTGCAAAGTTACTTATTTATCGTGGGACCCAATAGGTGCAAAATCGTCGCCGTAGCGATGGCGGTTTCCCATCTTTGCCGGAGTTTATTTGAGTTGTTTAGTATAAGATTACGCTCTGTTTGTCTACAAAGGGGATGGCTGTTAGGAGACAATCGCGAATATTCGCCCGTCACTTCGCCGGCTGCCTTTTTGGACTTGAGAACGACGTCGCGATATTCGTCCCGATATCAATCTCGATGTCGTTTCCGGAGAGGAATTTGTACGCTTTTCGTCTGTGCCGGACGATCCTCGTACCATTTCATTTTGTACCCGTAAAACGCATCCTCAGATTTTCATTCCTGTTTTCGTTCCTTTTCTGTAATGAGTTCTCCTTCTTCTACTTCTTCGTCAGAATTTTTATTAGGAGTACAAGATATTTAGGGACGAAATTGAAAATCAAACTCATCACTCCCTTAGTAGGCATTATGTCACCTCAATATGCACCATAAATACCCCTTAGGATTCCTACTGAGTCATTCTAAAGACAAAACCTCTCAAATAATTTTCTCAGAGATGCTACAATTTTTTTACTAAAAGCAGAATAAGATTTTGAAGACAAAAGTAAAAAAAAATCATTCCTCCCCCAGTAGGCCGTATATTACCCCAATATGGACAACCAAAATCATTTAGAGTCTCCACTATATTACTCTAAAGGAAAAATGCATGAAAAAATATTTTCAAATACGCTACGACTTTTTATTAGAAAAAAAACTAGATTTTTGGAGACGGAATTGAAAAAATATCATCACTCCCCTAGTAGACCGTATATTACCTCAAAAATAACAACATATTTCCCCTAGAGTCTCTATTAAGTCAGTCTAAATATAAAACTCCTCAAATATTTTTTTCAGAGATGTTACGAATTTTTTATTAGAAAAAGTACAAGATTTTTGGAGACGAAGTTGAAAAGAAAATTCATAACTCCCTCAATAGACATTAGGTTACCACAATATTCAAAGAAAACGTCCCTTAGAATCTCTAATAAGTCGCTCTAAAGACAAAATCCTTCAGTCATTCTTCTTAGAAATGCTACAAAATTTTTACTAAAAAAGTACAAGACTTTTGGAGACGAAATTGAAAAAAAAATCATCTTTCCCCTATTAGATTGTATTTTACCTCAAAGTTAACCACTTATTTCCCATGGAGGCTCTAGTAAATAAGTCAATTTAAAGACAAAACTTCTCAAATATTTTTTTCAGAGATGCTACGAATTTTTTATTGGATAAAATACAAGATTTTTGGAGACGAAATTGAAAAGAAAATTCTTAACTCCCTCAATAGGCATTATGTTACTGCAATATTCAAATAAAACGTCCCTTAAAGTCTCTAATAAGTCACTCTAAAGACAAAATCCCTCAGTTATTTTTCTTAGAAATGCTACGAATTTTTTACTACAAAAGTATAACATTTTTGGAGACGAAATTGAAAAAATAATCATCACTCCTCTAGTAGACCGTATTTTACCTCAATATTAACCAAATAGTTTCCCTAGAGGCTCTTGTAAGTCAATTTAAAGACAAAACTTCTAAAATATTTTTTTCAGAGATGCTACGAATTTTTTATTAGAAAAAGTACAAAAGTTTTGGAGACGAAATTAAAAAGAAAATTCATAAATCCCTCAATAAGCATCATGTTACCGCAATATTCAAAGCGAGCGTCATTTAGAATCTCTAATAAGTCACTCTAAAGACAAAATCCCTCAGTTATTTTTTTTAGAAATGCTACGAATTTTTTTCTACAAAAGAATAAGGTTTTTAGACGAAACTGAAAAAAAAATTAGCACTCCCCTAGTAGATCATATTCTACATCAGAATTAACCACATATTTTCCCCTAGAGACTCTAGTAAGTCAATTTAAAGACAAAACTTCTCAAATAATTTTTTCAGAGATGCTACGAATTTTTTATTAGGAAAAGTACAAGATTTTTGAAGACGAAATTGAAAAGAAAATTCATAACTAACTCAATAGACATTATGCTACCGCAATATTCAAAACAAACGTCCCTTACAGTCTCTAATAAGTCACTCTAAAGACAAAATCCCTCAGTTATTTTACTCAGAAATGCTAAGAATTTTTTACTAAAAAAGTAAAAGATTTTTGGAGACGAAATTGAAAAACAAATCATCACTCCCCTAGTAGACCATATTTTACCTCAACACTAACCACAAATTTCCCCTAGAGTCTCTATTAAGTCAGTCTAAAGACAAAACTCCTCAAATATTTTTTTCAGAGATGCTACGAATTTTTTATTAGAAAAAGTACAAGATTTTTGGAGACGAAATTCAAAAGAAAATTTATAACTCCCTCAATAAGCATTATGATACCATAATATTTAAAACAAACGTCCCTTACAGTCTCTAATAAGTTACTCTAAAGACAGAATCCCTCAGTTATTTTTCTTAGAAATGCTACGAATTTTTTTACTAAAAAAAGTACAAAATTTTTGGAGATGAAATTGAAGAAAAAATTCATCACTCCCCCTGTAGGCACTATATTAGTTAAATATTAACCACAGACGTCCCTTAGAGTTCCTACTAAGTTGAATAAAAGATAAAACCTATCAAATAATTTTCTCAGAGAGGCTACGATTTTTTACTAGAAACAAAACAAGATATTTGGAGACAAAAGTAGAAAAAAATCATAAATCTCCCAGTAGGCCATATATTACGTCAATATTCATCAACAACATCCCTTAGAGTCTCTACTAAGTAACTTTAAAGTTAAAACCGATGAAATGATTTTGTCAGAGATGCTACGAATTTTTTATTAGAAAAAACACAAGATTTTGGAGACAAAATTGAAAAAACATCATTACTCCTCCAGTGTCCAATAAATTTCCTCAATATTCACCACAGACATCCCTTGCAATCCTTACGTAGTCATCCTCTAGGTATATATTTTAAAAAGAATATTGAGACGAAAACTGAAAAATTCACCCCTCCTTCAGAAGGCCTTACATTACGTTCCTATTCACTACGGACATCCATTAGAGTTTCTATTAAGTCACCCTAAAAGCAAAATCCCTCCACTATTTCTCCGTATTTCACTATTCCGCCCACAATTTTCTTTATCTTTATCGCAAGCATTTTTCGTTACATGTTAAAAGTACAAGGACATTTTGTGTTCACCATCAAGATTGGTAAACAACAGGGACTCTTCCAAGCTTTTCCACCCTATGCTAGTAATTATTACCGATCATTTCCCGTCTTTCAACCCTTCTTCACTCTAAATATGTTGCTGTAAAAGATAACAATACTCCACTCAATATTTCGAACGTTTGTCATGCACCTCGAGGGATCCTAGCAAGGGTGGCGCGACCACGTCGAAATTCATCTAATCTCCTATTTCATTTTGTACTACTCGCAGGGCGAAAAACCCTTAAGTCGTAAACGCCGAGTTGAACGATCCATCACGGTTCGGGGGAGTGGGGTGGCAAAGTGGCGCGCAAACATTCCGCGGGACGTACCGCTCAGAAATAACTCGAACAACTGATCCATCTTACTTACTTTTGACGCTGTAAAAAAATTATGAGGGCCCCCGTCGCGTCGTCGCGGTGACGCAAGATTTTTTATTAATAGTCGATCAATTTAACGTGGCAGGTTCCTTCGGCCTGTCAGTAATACGTATATATTGATACCTCGGCGCTTTTCATTATAGCCGTCTGAATATTTAACGCTATTAAAGGTGCTCAATAAAGGGGAAAGTACTCCGGTAAAATACACCGTCAGAGCACGGGGCCTTTGTGAACGAAGAAATAGCTACTCGAGGCTCGGAGCGGGCTTTGCCAGTTTCCTTGGCTCCGATACCTTCCTTTAAGGTTCGGTCGTCGATGTTTGCTTTTGATGAAATTTTCAACGTGGAATACTCGATCCCCTTCCGCAATATACAAGGTGTACATGTTTCATACTGAATACAGCTGGCGTTATTCATATCTTCAGTCGGCCTAGACGAGTGTCAGTGTCCGCATCACTTTACTTTCAATTTTCAATATTCCACATTAAGCTATTGGTCTTCGAACTCATCTTTCATCTTGCCCGTTGCATTTTCGATCTACGATCTTTCATTTTCGAAATACAACCACTGATCCCTCAAGTCCAATCCCCAGCCTTCAATCTCCACCCTCCATCTTTTATTTTTGATAATTCGTTTTAGATACTCCATCTAACATCTTCTCATTTCAGTCAACCCTTACTCTTCAATCTTCTATTTCACACTTTCATGCTTATTCTACAAGATGTCTAATTTTAACTATAGGACGTGATTTGTGAATAAAACTGGAATAATAATAATACTCTACCCCATCTGCAAATGCCTTGTATAATAAGGACTAAACAAATTAGACAAGTATTTTGTCTAACAGAGTTGAAACGCTGACAGATGTAGATATTTCTTTAAACTCCAATCCGTGATGGCTCTTGACAGATTCAAATATTGTTCGCGACGTCGAATTAATGTGTTTGGATGCTCCCGTATACTTTATTTCACTGCAGCAATATTCTCATCTGACCGATCACGACGAGGACGTATTGGGGTTGCCTTATCAATAACAGAACCTGTCTCTTCAAGTTTCTTAATTAAGTTACGAACTAGTAACTCTATAGGTGCTTCATTTTGTCCTAATTTTGTGCGATCTTTTCTTAATACAACTGTAAATGGCCGCTCACTTTCACAAAACAGTTGTACACAAACTATTCGTTGTTGAACTGTTAATCGAGGCACGTTGACGTCGTATGGTTTGTAGAGGACAGTCATTAAATATTGACGCCCTATCTTTAACAGGACACAAATGGCACGCAATTCAAATCCTGTAGTTCCAACTACCCGAAACACCGTATGCACATATCAGTTGTCAATCTACCTCTTACTTGGTTTCTATAAGCTATAATCTTCATTCTGAATCATTTCCTAACAATTCATAATCGTCAATGTTCTGTCAATCTTCAAAGTATCATTTCCATACCCAATATTTAGTTTCATCCAATTTCGAATCTTCTATGGTCCTGAGATTAGTCTCTATTTTTATATTTCTCGTTCTCATCTTAGAGCACCCTCATTTTTCGTGCCTAATCCTCAATTTTCAGGCCTTTCATCTTCAGTTTCAGACTTCAGTCTTCTATTTTCGGAGTCCTTTCTTCGATATTCGACATTTAGCTTACAATAACGAGTATAGGCGTACAAAAAAAATACACTGAAACAATGGCGAAATTCTCGGGGCCGAAAGGGCGGCCCGAAAATTTCATTAGACGAATTTAATAAACCAGAATGTGAGTTATGAAGAGCAAATCCGTCCGGCAGGGTGCGCTCGCAATATCGTATGTAAAAGTGATTAGCGTCCGACGAAAGTGGATTTAATAAACAGGGTAAACAGTATCGCAACCCCTGCGTGCCCTTTGATGTTTTCCCTGCGACCGATTTTAGTTGGACGATGCATACATGTATACCCTCGGCCGAGAGCGGAATGCCGTGATTCCCGGCATTCTACGATGGATCAAAACCACCCTCAAACGGTCAGCAGCACTCAATAGTTCTACTGTTGAGCGTTCTTTTATAAATAAAAAAATGCGACTTAAAAAAAAAGTAACTTAACTAAAAAGCAAGAAATAAATGAAATTGATTGAGGAAGTAGTTCATAATTCCAACGCAATTGAGTAAAACAACTACTAAGTTCCGTACCACTATATTTACGCAAAAATCGTCACTGCAGTTTGGACACTTTTATGTTATTCTTAAAACGATGATTCAAATAAGAATGTTGAATCTTCTTAGTTGAATCATCGTCTTGAAAATGACATAAAAGTGTCGAAACTGCAATGACGATTTTTGTGTAAATATAGTGGTATACCGATACGATAGGACTTGCACCTTGACGAAGTTCTAGTGCAAACTAGAACGGGTGGGTCGGCTTGCGCGTTTTAATGATTTAAGGAGCCGCACCATAGGCTTAACCATAGTAGGGGGGTCCTTATTGAAAAACTAGACTAAGACAAGTCCCTGAAGGAGGGCAGCAGCTCTTTCAGTAGTCATAGTGGCAGAAACCGTGGAAATCACCACTAATTTTTAATCTGTACATCGAAGAGGCGATTATTGTGGTAAAATATAGTGTGGATTTCGGGATTAAAGTACAGGGACAGAAACTAAAAATGCTGAGATTCGCGGATGATATAGCAGTATTAGCATCTAGTAAAGAGGAATTGGAATCAGCGTTGAACGAAATGGAGGCAGCGTTGACAGAGGAATACGAAATGAGGGTGAATAAAAACAAAACTAAAGTGTTAGGGTGCAGAGGGCGCGAGAGCAGAGCAAAAACGAAAGTACAAATTAATAATGAAAGATTGGAGGAAGTTAAAGACTTCACTTATTTATGAAGTAAAATAAATTGGGATGGAAGAAACGATAAAGATATAAAACAAAGAATAGCGCAGGGTCGAGTAGCTTTCAACAAAAAGAAAGCGCTTTTATGCTCGGGGGTAATAAACTTAGAAACAAGGAAGAGATTTTTGAAAACGTATGTATGGAGCACGGCACTATACGGTTGCGAAACCTGGACGGTAGGGGAAGCAAGTAGGAAGAAATTAGAAGCTTTTGAGATGTGGTGTTACCGAAGAATGATGAAAATACCGTGGACTGATAGGGTTAGAAACGAAGAAGTATTAGAGAAAGTCGGCGAGAAAAGAAGTACGTGGAAAATCACAAAGAAGAGAAGAGATAGAATGGTAGGCCACTTGCTGAGACATGGGGGAATAGTCTGCGATATTTTGGAGGCAGAAATAGGAGTGAGGAAAGGCAGAGGTAGGCCTAGATTAGACTACTGCTCGCAAATAGCAAGAGATGTAGGTTGTAGCACAATTAGCGAAATGCGTAGGTTAGCACAAGATAGGAGATGCTGGAGGTTAGCGTCTAACCAGTCTTAGGACTGATGACCTCATGATGATGATAGTGGTATAAAACATTTTCTACAACAAATTAATATTTATTTGTTGTTCTGTTTAATGTTCTGTTTAATGTAAGAAATTATTGTTTATATTGTAATTATTATTAATTGTTTTATATAATTCTGAAGTCGGTGCCAAGTAAAACATAAACAAATATATACCTTGCTACTATAATAACGAGTTACATTTACAATTTCCGAGGGCCGGCATTCGCATTACTAATATTGTATGGCATCGACTTCAAAATTATATAAAACAATTAATAATAATTACATAATAAACAATAATTTCTTAATTACATTAAACGGAACAACAAATAGGTATTAAAATATCGTATAAAACATTTATTTCTTGCCTTTTAGTTAAGTTACTTATATAAGTATATACAATACACAGACGAATTGAGAACCTCCACCTTTTTTTGAAGTCGATTAGAAAGCGGAAAACTGTCTGCAGGTAAACCATTGCGAAGGATAGCAGTCTTATAAATACATGAGCTCTAGTATAAAACAGTTTTCATATTAATAGTAATTATAGTTAAATTACATTGAAAATTGATTTTATAGGTAATGATTTTTCTGATAGAAGCCCTGCGGGTTAAATTAGCGTAATTAAATTTACCTTCCCTCCCCAACTCCTTAATCAACTCCTCTCTTTTTTTTACACGGGCCTGTATGTACACAACATGTAAGGCATATAAATTATTCAGGCGTGGGATCTACATACGAAATCGTGGCCCGGCAGTGGATCGAGGCTTTTAATCGGAGCTTTTTTTCGGCCGTATTTCGCGAGACGAGTCACATCTGGGTTAGTAGTTTCGTCGGCGTTCTGCGAGTGTCGTTTCCTGAGAGAACGAAATATGCAAAGTCGGATCTTCGTCTATTATACCACTGAAAGGGAATTAGTGGGAAATTGAGATTTTTCTCCGGAAATTGTGGGGTTTTATAACGTGATATTTGACGTAGGATTTACGTAAAGTCTGCCGTTCTTAATTTCGTTACATAGGGTGTCGTAATTGTATTTACGGAAGCTCCTCGAAAAAAGAATTTAAGGTTATTCGATGTTGAAAACGTATTAATTCAGGGACGCTGTCGAATTTGATGAATGGTAGTTTTTTTTTAATTGAGATGCTTAAAGATGACTGAAAATCGTACTTCTTTCATTAAGAAAATCGTAGAGTTCCTAAAAAAATTGTTGAAGCATTTTGCTTTTAAATTATCTTAGTAGAGACTCCACAAGATAGCTGTGGTAAATATTGAGGGTGTGTACGGTTTATGTAGGGAGTGGTGATTTCTTAAATATTATGATGCCCAAAAATGACTGAAAATGTCGTACTTCTTTCATTAAAGAAATCGTAGCGTCCCTAAAAACATAGTTGAAGCATTTTGCTTTTAAAGTGTCTTAGATCAGACTCCAACAGATAGCTGTATTGAATATTGAGGGTGTGTATGGTCTACGTTCGAAGTGGTAGCGTCCTTCAAAACATGGTTGAAGCATTTTGCTTTTGCATACACTCCGAAATTAGGCAAAGTTTAGAAGGAATAAAAGAGTGGGAATATTCATTCTAATTTACTATATTTAAATAAACAATAGTTAATGCATCACTTAAATCGGAAGTATTATAGGTCGTCTAAATCATCCCATCGACGACAATTCAACAGTGTATAAATACACAGAGTGTCCCTGATAAAATTTCGTTAATAATAGGCACCCTTTACATTAAAAATCAACCTGTTCGAAATAATTTTAATCAACAAGTAGTTTTCACCATGTATGCATTTCCAATCATTTAAAAACATGTAGTTTTATTGTCTGTCATTACGATTCTTCAAAAAAAATCGGACGTCCATTATCCACTGCGGTCTACTAATGGATAGCTTTAAAGCGATTACTTCCAAGACGCTGTTACAGAAAATCGGCCGAGACTCGAGGCATAAATTTCATTTACATCAGATACAATTTGCCCCGGTCACATTTATACAAATACTCCTTTAAACGAAACAAATCCCTCTCTCGGTATTCCGGGGCATTTACGACGATTACACAGATTAAGCAGAGCGCCCGGAAGAAAAAAAAACAATTACGATTAATAATCTCCGGACTCGGCTATCCGAAATAAGTGACGCCCGCGTTATTTCGGAAATAAATCGCGATTCTAATAAACCGTAAGTGCCCCGGCTGGATAACGCCTCTCGCGGATGGTTAAACTCCCCGAGGAGGGGGGTGTCTTTTTTACTTTATTAAAATTCTGGCCGGCTGCGTCTCTCCCAGGCGTCCGCTCGACTCCCTCCTGGAAAATTGCTTCATGTTTCTGTGGACTTTTTTAATCGGACCAGCGTTCCAGCCATTAACGCTGTAGTTGACGGGCAGATAGTTCTTGAAATTAAAAGGGGGATGTTAGATGTGTGAGAGTTTACGATCAAGTCCTCTAGTCAACAGAATTGGATGTGCAGCTTCCTGTTAGTAGGACAATTGCAGTTGACGTTAGAAAAACATAAAGTAACTTTTCTAGTATTGAATCAACGGCTTTGGCGGAGACGTTGACGGATGTGGAGTAGACTAGAATCGGATAGGGTTAGGTGACTTTGTATGAAAAAAAATTAACACCTACTCAAGGATAGGACCGGGATGCTACCTAGGATATACGAGCCCAGGCTCATAATAGTTAATTCTATAATTAATGGGCACATCCATTACTTTTCGACGAAACTTTACGCACTTAGATCAGGGATTTGTCTCATGATTTTTTATATGAAAGTAGGTCCTAATATATGGGGTTTTCCTAAGTCTCAGCCCAATAAAGGCAAATTTGGCTTCAGGAGAATTTGTTTTAATTTTAAATCTACTAATGTTCAAAAATATATTTCTACTTAACCAATTAACTCAAGAGTCTATTTAACCAATTGATCTCAACCTGATCGCATTTTTTTTCGCTGAACTTTCTATTTATCGAAAAAAAAATTATATTAAAGCTTAGATCGTATGCACGCTTTCGGGAGAAGATTTTAACTTATCCGTTAATATCATGAAATTTTACCCTTTTTTAAAATGCCGCTATTTCTACAAATTTTAAAATTAAAAATTATGTAAGGACTCATATTATTTGGCTTGATTCATAGATTCAAAATTAGTAAAAATTTTAAGTATCTAATGATTACATTTCGTAATATGGCCTGTCAAATTTAATCGATTTTAAAAAAATAGCTATTTTCAATTAGCTTCAACTTTTTTCTTTGAATTTCGAATTATTTGAAACTATTTAAAAATTGATTTATTATATTCTCAAAAAACTCAAAAAAATTTTAACTTTCGAATCGAGTTTCGATACGAGTTACAAATTTTCAAATAACCTAAAAATCGTATTGTAACAACCGAGCAATTCATTCATTTTTAGACTCATTCATAATACTTTAGAAAGTAAGTAAGTATAATCAATGATAATACTTCATTTTACATTATAGTATTATTATAAAATATGACAAGATTTTATTTTGTTGCTTGTTTAGTGTATTTCAGAAACTTTTTTTTATAAATTCAGTTGAAATATTTTTTATATACCTTTTCAAAAGAAGTTATTCTTATTTCTAAAGTATAAAAGCACAAAGTAAATACAAGCAAGGTGCAGTTTTTTAATAACATCTTGTTTGTTAATGTGATTTAACCAAAAAGAAAATATTTTGATTTTTTTAGAACAATATAGATAGACAATAAATATGTTCATAAACATAAAAAAAACTTGAAAAATCGATTCGAAGCTGTTAAAACAATTAAAGACACTCGAATTCACCATTTATTTATATCAATCAATGATAATACCGTACAAATGAGAGTAACTTATTTTGAAAAAATAATATAAGTAGTTCAACTGCATTTATAAACAAAAGTTTCTGAAATACACTAAAAAAACCACTAAAATAAAGTCTTGTTATATTTTATGATAATAATATAATGTGAAATAAAGTGTTATCATTAATTGTACTTACGTACTTTCTTACGTACTAAAAATGCTGAGATTCGCGGATGATATAGCAGTATTAGCATCTAGTAAGGAGGAACTAGGATCAGCATTGAACGAAATGGAGGCAGCGTTGACAGAGAAATACGGAATGAGGGTGAATAAAAACAAAACTAAAGTGTTAGTGTGCAGAGGGCGCGAGAACAGAGCAAAAACGAAAGTACAAATTAATAATGAAAGATTGGAGGAAGTTAAAGACTTCACTTATTTAGGAAGTAAAATAAATTGGGATGGAAGAAGCGATAAAGACATAAAACAAAGAATAGCGCAGGGTCGAGTAGCTTTTAACAAAATGAAAGCACTTTTATGCTCGGGGGTAATAAACTTAGAAACAAGGAAGAGATTTTTGAAAACATATGTATGGAGCACGGCACTATATGGTTGCGAAACCTGGACGGTAGGGGAAGCAAGTAGGAAGAAATTAGAAGCTTTTGAGATGTGGTGTTACCGAAGAATGATGAAAATACCATGGACTGATAGGGTTAGAAACGGAGAAGTATTGGAGAAAGTCGGCGAGAAAAGAAGTATGTGGAAAAACATAAAGAAGAGAAGAGATAGAATGGTAGGCCACTTGCTGAGACATGGGGGAATAGTCCGCGATATTTTGGAGGCAGAAATAGGAGTGAAGAAAGGCAGAGCTAGGCCTAGATTAGACTACTGCTCGCAAATAGTAAGGGATGTAGGTTGTAGCACAATTAGCGAAATGCGTAGGTTAGCACAAGATAAGAGAAGCTGGAGGTTAGCGTCCAACCAGTCTTAGGACTGATGACCCCATGATGATGATGATGACGTACTTTCTAAAGTATTATGAATGAGTCAAAAAATGAATGAATTGCTCGGTTGTTACAATACGATTTTCATGTTATTTGAAAATTTGTAACTCATAACCTGGCTCGATTCGAAAGTTCAAATTTTCTGAACTTTTTAAGAAAATAATAGATCAATTTTAAAATCTAACAAATAAATCTATTTGGGTGATATTGAAAAACGTGTGCTAAGAACCCCACAGGAAACTTATCATCCTGACTATTTGGTTAGGAAAGGGAAATTCCCTGCGTCTTTTATGATCTGCGACTATATGAGTGGTATGGCAGTAGGAAAATTGCATTTCGTCGATGCTCCAGTGACAGCAGAAAAATATAAACAAATTTTGACATACGTTTTATTGCCGTCAATACTAATATGTCAAGGCACTGATGCGCAGTACATTTTCCATCAGGATGGCACGCAGTACGTGCCACACAGGAACAATTTTCAAAGCTTGGTTTACAGAACATAATATGTCTATTATGGAATGGCCCTCTAGCAGTCCAGACCTCTCACCAATGGAAACGTTGTGGCATAAAATTCAAAAATAGTTGCGCAAACATCTAGCCCGTTCAGTTAACGATCTACGCACCAAATTGCAAGAAATTTGAGACGGCACACTTTCTGAAGAGTAAGCTGGTAGATATAATGCCTCCAAGAATTAAAACTGTTATTGTTAATAAAGGTGATGTAACACAGTTTTGATGAAGCGGCCAAACTATTCTGGACCGCGAATCTTAAAGTTATTTATTAACAAAACTTGTCACTGACACCTCATAACGTAGTAATATTTCATCGTATTTAAGTTAAAAGTTTAAACTTTGTTTCTGTTGCCAATATTTTTCTTTAATAAAATAGTTTTAAGAATATTATAACTTTTATTTAAATATATTAGTTGTGAAATTATGCCTAGCCAAACTATTATGAGCCTGGGCTCGTATCACCAAATTAACTGCTTTAATGGCGAGGTTGATGAGTCGCGTGGGGTAGGGTCGAATCGGATAGAATTAGACGAGGTTGCCATAAATACACTACATGATAAAAAAAACTCCTACGTAAGAACTAACTATTTCGAAACCATCCCGGAAACAGATGTAAATACTTCTTCTATTACCAAATTAACGGCGTCAAGGACAAAATCGACGAATACCATAGAATGGATAGGAATTGGGTAGGGTTAGGTGAAGTTTTTAACTTACTTTAATTTAAACACCATTTTTTTTCATTTATTTCATAGCATAGCATTTATTTCATTCATTTTTCATAGTAAATGATAACGGAAGAAGGTTAATACAAATATGCGAACAAAGCCAGCTGGAAATTCTAAATGGGTATTTCCAACATCGAGAGATCCATAAATACACGTGGACACAAACAACAAGAAACCTAAAAACTATTATCGATTATGTAATAACAAAACAAAAATCCCGCTTAAAATTCATGGATGTGAGAGTAAATAGAGGAACATCTTGTGGTAGTGACCACTACTTCCTTAAAGCAAAGATAGTTGCTCCCATAAGAACAAGAGATCAAAAAGAAAATATGCATGGGGATGAAAAGGAAGAGAAAGAGACAGAGATAAGATATAATTTAAGTAGCCTGGAACAAGAAAGTACGAGAAGTCTATACAAAACCAGATTAGACAACCAATTACAACGAACAGAATTTGACAATATAGAAGAGGAGTATGAGTATATAAAAACGTGTATACAGTCGGCAGCATCAGAGGCATTAGGGCGCTATGGAAAAGGAGGAAAACAGCGGAAATCATATTGGTGGGATGACGAAATTGAGGTTGAAATAGAGGAAAAACGAAAAAAATATACTTAAGCTCAAAAAATATGAATGACAAACTGACATATAAAGAAGCCCAAGCAAGAGTGCGTAAAATGATATGTACAAAGAAGAATGAAAAATGGGAGGCGACATGTTACTTACACACATATATAGGAGGTAGGAAAAGTACGGAAAGCTGGAGACTACTCAGGAAAATGAGACAGGAGCGGAAGAAAGATATCATCTCACCAATACCAGCGCAAACATGGAATCAATATTTTGAAAAAATGTTATCAGAAGATAGAAAAAACTTTAAAAACATAGAAAACGTTAATCACAATATAGTTACTCAAGGATCTCCGATAAGAATAAGTATATCAGAAGTTAAGGAAGTATGTAGATCACTAAAGAATGACAAAGCCCCAGGACCAGGAAATATTCCTGGAGAATTTATAAAATATAGAACAGACAAACTATACCATTCACTGAGAGACCTTTTCCAAAGATGTATGAGTAGATCAATAATACCAGAAGAGTGGAAGGTATCATATGTATCCACAATTCATAAGAAAGGGGATAAAAGTGAGTGTGACAATTACCGAGAAATATTTGTTACAAATTCCATCAGCAGAATATATGGGAATATATTTAAAAACCGTATGGAGAACGAATATTGTGAAATGGAGGCAGAAGAATAGGCCGGTTTCAGAGCAGGAAGATCCACAATCGATCACTTATATACAGTCATACAAATCTAGGAGAAGAAGATAGCATTTAACCAAGAAGTACATCTACCAAATGTGGATTTAAAAAAAGCATATGATATCATTCCTCTGGTAAAACTCTGGGAAACTATACAAAACACTAATATATGTAGAATTAATAAAGGCTGTAAAGTCTCTGTATGATAATACCAGATCTAGAATAAAAATAGGACACAATATAACAACGGGATTTATAGTAACTAGGGGACTTAAACAAGGATGCTGCCTATCTCCTACACTATTTAAGATATATTTAGAATGCGCATTGATGACTTGGAAAAGAAAATGTCACAATATGGGCATACCAATAGATGATACATCAACACTATACACATTATCCTTTGCGGATGACCAAGTTGTTATTGCGCAAGATATCGATGATATGGAATATATGACACGCAAATTTATCGAGGAGTATGAAAAATGGGGTTTAGAAGTTAATGTGAAGAAAACGGAATACATGTGTATTGGAGGACAATAACAAGATCTGCTTCTGTCAACCGGGTAAAACATCAATCACTGCAATGAATATAAGTATCTAGGCATGAAAATATCAAACGACGGGACACTTGATGAAGCGATTTCCGAAAGAAACACTCAGGGAAGGAGAGCAATTACAATATTGAACAGCATTCTATGGGATAAACAAATAACAAAAGAAAATAAAAGAAGAATATATAATTCAATAATTAAAAGTATAGAAACCTATAGTTGTGAAGTATGGCCAATAAAAGAAAGAACAGAAGGAATGATAAGAACCACAGAAATGGACTTCTGGAGGAGGTCAGTTGGAAAATCAAAGAGAAAAAGGGTAACAAATGAGAGAATAAGAAATGTGATGGGAATAACACATGACATTGTAGATGATATGAGAACCAAACAACTCGTATGGTACGGGCATGTTCAGCGAATGCCAAATGACAGAATACCCAAAAACATTCTAAACTGGAAACCACAAGGAAGAAGAAGGCGAGGAAGACCACGAAAAAGCTAGAGAGAGGGCATTGATAATGAAATTCGGGAGAGAGGTTTGAACGAGGACATGTGTAGAAATAGAGAGGAATGGAGATTAGGAATCGGAAGACGGCGAGGGACGTTATAAACCGATATGATGATGAATTTAAACACCAATGCGATAACAAACTAATTCGGAGAAAAGCCAGAAATTACGTACAATGTCATTTCTACTGCAAAATAAACGACTTAAACTACAAAATTGGCAAAAAAAACATGAGGTAGAGTTAAATTAGACAATTTTAGATGAGGTTGCGGTAATTATTTCATATAAAAGAGAACCTCCCATGCCATCATAAATTCAGACCAGAAATACGCCCAAAGTGTGCTGTAATACTGACAAAAACACGAAATAAAGCCATAAATATATCATTTCATTTGAAAAGCTTCGTACAACGATCGACCTAGCAATAATCACAGAAAGGCAGACCCATACCCATCCGACAATGGATAATTAATGGGAGACTGTAGACGGGCGATTTTATAATGTAGAATATTAATATGTGAGTGATTATAAATTGAAAATACGTTCACAAATTGTAAACGTCAAACGATAGATTGCGCAATTTCTATTTTATCTAAATTAATCCCTCACAATCGGACTGGTGGCGGCCATAATGGCAACGATTCGAATTAGTATTGTAAAGCATCTGATGCGTACATCTGTAAGCCTCGCGATAAAAGCCAAAGAATTAATAATTGACTATCGAATAAAATATTTATCAGAAATTTAGTTTTTTTTTTTTTTTGAAAATTTTGACAAAGGGTCTTTGTCTATAAAAATTGATGCAGTCCAATTAAATTTAATGCGATATTATGTGCATATAATAGAATTTTTGACAGACACGTGACAGCCTACAAAGTTGAAAACGCTACGCGGCGCTGATGTCGCGCGCAACGAATACGATAACGCATCTGTAAAATCATATAGGTGATTTTAAGGTAATGTCATAAATCCGACGAAGTAGGCACCGATCCCGCCGCATTGTATCGCCTACTTCGAACTTTTCGACACATAAATCGCCAGTAACGGCTCTCCTTCATATAAACAACTCGCTCTCGGAAATCCGCGCTTTATTCCCGTCCGGAGGCCGTTTTTATTTCGCCGTGTCGTAGCGTCGGAAATAAATCGGGCTCGAACCGAAAATGTTTGACAACTCGCGGAAACTCCATCGAACTTTAAAAGTCTCATTTATTTCGGCGAAACTTCATAATTTGCCAAATTGACTGACCAACGGGACCCCGAGGGACGCGAAGCCCGAGATCCTGTTAAGCCAGTAAAACGTGTCCGGGGAAGGCTTTGTCGTAAACCGATGATTTCTTAGTGGAGTAAAAGGTTATGGAGTGGGTGGCTTCGGCTACGATCCCCCTCGGTTCTTCAAGTCGATATTTCACGAGGATATTGGCGGAAATATACGCAGGAGCCTACAAGCTATAAAGTCTATACACGAAATTCCATTTAACAAAGTTACAACTTATTGATGTTTTTATAAAAATACAATTTGGTCAAGTTACGATTTTGGTCAAAGGTTGTCGTGGTGCCTACATCGATCAAGGCTTCCCGCAATCTCGATATTCATCACATACAACCCTTAGACTATCTGCTCAGTAATCCAAAAAGATAAAATGGACCTACTAATTTTTTTACAGAATCTACGATTTTTTAATGAAAACTATAACATTTTTAGTAAGAAAATATTAAAAAATTCGCCACACTCCCCATTGGCTTTCCACAACCTCGATATTCATCAAAAACAAATCTTAAGCTATCTATCAAGTTATTCCGTAGAGAAAACTGACCTACTCATTTTTTATAGAAGTTACGATTTTTCAATAAAAACTAAAAGATTTTTTTGTGAAAAAAACATAAAACAATTCGCCACACCCCATTTGGCTCCTCAAAATGTCGATATTCATGGCAAACAACCCTTAGACTATCTACTAAATCATTTCAGAGATAAAACCGATCTGCTATCTTTTTGATAGACTTTTTATAGATTTTCTATAAAAAAAATTAAGATTTTTAATGAAAACAATATAAAAAAATTCGCCACACCCCCATTTGGCCTCTTGAAATCTCAATATAGATGACACACAGCCCTTAAACTATCTACCAAGTCATTCCAGACATAAAACTGACATTCTAAGTTTCTTATAGACGCTACAATCTTTTTGTCAAAAAAAGTTTAAGATTTCTAGTGAAGAAAATATAAAAAAAATCGCCACACTCTCATTTGACCTTCCACAACCTCGATACTCATCACAGACAACCCTTAGACAATCCACCAAATAATCCCAAACATAAAACGGACGTGTTGATTTTTCTACAGAAGGTATCATTTTCTTAATGAAAAAAGTTAAGATTTTTAATGAACAGAATATAAAAAAAACGCCACACCCCCATTTCACCCTTTGAAACCTCGATATTCATCTCAGACAACCCTTAGACTATCTATCAAATAGTTCCAAAGATAAAGTTGACCTACTGATTTTTCTACAGAAGGTATGATTTTTTTAATGAGAAAAGGTAAGATTTTTTGTGAAGAAGATATAAAAAAATTCTCCAGACACCCATTTGGTCTTCCGCAATCTCGATATTCATAACAGACAACCCTTAGACTATCTATCAAGAAATACCAAAGATAAAATCGACCTATTAATTTTTTACAGAAGTTACGATTTTTTTATGGAAAATGTTAAGATTTTTTGTGATGAAAATATAAAAAAAATCGCCACACTCCTATTTGGCCTTTCGCAACCTCGATATTCATCACAGACAACTCTTAGACTATCTACCACGTAATTATAGAGACTAAATCGACCTACTGGATTTTCTATAGGAGGTACGATTTTTTTAATGAAAAAAGTTAAGATTTTTAGTGAACAAAATATAATAAAACCGCCACACCCCCATTTAGCATCCCGTAACATCGATACTCATCACAGATAATAAGACCAACTGTTAAGTTATCCCATAGATAAAACTAACCTACCGATTTTTTTACAGAAGCTACGGAATTTCAGTTTTTAGTGACGAAGATATAAAAAAATTTACACACTCCCATTTGGCCTTCCGTAACCTCGATATTCAGCGGAGACAACCCCTAGACTACTATCTACTAAATAATGCCAAAGATAAAATCGACCTACTAATTTTTCTATAGAAGCTACGATGTTTTTAATGAACAACGTTAAGGTTTTTTGTGAAGAAAATATAAAAAAATTCGCCACTCCCCCATTTGGCCTTTCAGAACCTCTATATTTATCACGGACAACCCTTAGACTATTTTTTTACAGAAGCTACGATTTTTTTAATGAAAAAATTAAGATTTCTTGTGATGAAAATATAAAAAAATCGCCACACCCCCATTTAGCATTCCGCAACCTCGACATTCATCACAGACAACCCTTAGACCACCTATCAAATAATTCTACAGATATAACTGACCTACTGATTTTTTGACAGAAACTACGATTTTCTCTATCAAAACAATTAAGATTTTTCGTGATGAAAATATAGAAAACTTCTGCGCACCCCCATTTGGCCATCCGCAACCTCGATATTCATCACAGACAACCCTTAGATTTTCTACCAAAGAGTCCCAAAGATAAGACAGACCTGTTAGTTTTTTTACAGATGTTACCATTTTCTTGTGAAAAAAGTTAAGATTTCTTGTAATTAAAATATAAGCAAAATATGTCCACACTCCCATTTGGCCCTCTGTAAGTTTTCCCAAGTACGAAAACCGATAGTAGCCGCTGAGAAGTTAAGTATCTGTCGTGTTCTCCCGATTTCACCCCACTTGATTATTTTCTGAGATTATTTGAAACCGAAAGTCTAAAGTAAAAAAAATATTTTATATTCGCGGCATACGATAGTTCGAATACGAAGACCCTTCCAAGAAAACCCGGATGAAAGGCGCAAATCCCCCCCGGCATATGTGAGGAAAGACGACGGCGACGTCCCGTCCCCGGGAATGAGATTTCCTTTATGAATCCGGCTAATAATTCCCCGACACCTCGTCGCGCGAGATTCGCCTCAGCCGTCAATAACATCCAATATATCTCATTCCGAATTTCCAGGTATTTTTAGAAAAGATATTACGTTATGGAATTGGTAAGACGAGATATCCAATCGGCATTGTGAGGGCCTAAGACATCGGCCGTCGCCCTCGCTCCCGACTCGACTCGACTCGACTGGGGATGACAAACAGATCCTATTTACCCCGCACGGGTTACGTTCCCATTTCGCCTCTTCGCCGAGATGTAACGTGAATGCTGTACGCACATTTTCAATCGAAGGATGTTGAAATACGACGTTCGAGCTGCATAGTCAGAAGTGGGATTTAAATGAATGCGCGGCGAAATTGAAATACTACCAACTAGTTATCGTAAGAAAAACGTATAATTTGGTAACAGTGGCCTCAACCGAAAGTACGATTCTGCCACGTTTTTTAGAATCAGTAGTCTCGCCCGCAACTAACCACGATTTTTTATTGTATAAGTACAATATAATATATAATATAATATTATGTTCTTAACTATATCGAGTTTGTAATTTTGGCGAAGTCGCCGCTCATATGATAATGTTGATTAATTGATAGAGGGTCAATTTCGTGTTTGACGTGATTACCCCTGATCCCCGTTGTACCATTTTGCCATATTACGAGCAAAAAATGAGATCTACGAGGTCTGATCAAAAAGTACGATGAATAATATTATTATGAACAAAGCAATAAGCTTACTTCAAATTTTAACTAATCTCCTTCAAAGAACCGCCCTGGGCTAACGATGTAGTTATTCCAACGTTGATTCCATGACTGGAAGCATTTCTGGAAGACTTCTTTCGAAAGGGCTCTGCAACTGCTCCGTCGTGGCCCTCTCAATGTCGGAAATGGTGTCAAAACGTTTTCCTTTTAGCACAGCTTTGATGAAGAGCCAGAACTCGCATGGTGCTAAATCCGGAGAGTAAGGCAGATGTGGACAGGCGGGAATTTTGTTTCTAACCAAAAGCCCGCTGATCAGAAGCGAGGTGCGGCACGGGTTATCGTGACGAAGGAGGAAGCCATTGGCCCATCTTTTTGGTGTCTATGTCCATACATTATTCCGCAAACGTTGAAGTGAGCCCTTGTAATATTCGGAGTTTACAGTTTTGCAATGTTTTCGTCTGTTTTTGAGGTCGAAGGACGTACCGACCGTTTCTCGTCTTCAACAGACTCATTTCCGCTTTTAAATCGTTAATACCACTTGTAAACTGTCTTCAGAGTCACCACATTATCACTATATATTGATTTTAACATTCTATTACATTATTTGGCACCTTTTTTAGCACTTATTTTAGCACAAACATATTTTTTTCACCTTAAAGCAAAAATCAATGTTAATACGTTGTACGAAATCCATGATGTGCCATAGATATGGTAGACACGTCCTCACTCTTCCGGCTCTGGAAGCCAAACGACAAGTCAAAACTTGATACCGACTAAAAGGATCAGGCTATTGGACGCACTATTTCACATAAATGTAGCGTCAACAGTTTCTGCTGATAAAAATTCGTTAAGGGTATTTTTTGATCGCACCTCGTACATCAATTTAAATATCTCAGGTTTACGTGAATGTAACGTCGCTGATGTTTAGATTAAGTCTAGATTAAAAATCGACCTAGTCTAACCTAAAATAACTAAAAAAATGAATTACAATAACAATTTAACTGTATAAGCTATACTCCTAGTAGCAGTCCGCGCACTATATAATTTTCCTTTAATTTTCAATGTAATAGGACCACGTACGGTTATTTCGGGAGATGAGGTGAAGCCCCTACGACTATTTTTCCGGAATTTTCGAGCATTTCAGCGTTACAAAAAGCCGATCAGCATTTTACAGGTAAAATATGCGTTATTCGTTCTAGAGCGCGCTCTGTGAAGAGCATTTTCACGTTTCCCCGATAAATTCGTCGAGTTGTAACACAATGGAAATGTTGTTTCCCCGCGTTATTGTGGCTGCAGTTAAAAGGAGAGCTCGGAAAACATATTTATACTAGCGAAACTATAGGAAGCAGACGCCGAAGTCATCTAGAAAATTGCATATTATATTGCTCGTCGTAGAGTTGATTTTCAGGACGGAAAATAAACGATGAAAATAATTATTATGGTTCAGTATGTAGAAGGTGGCATAATAGATTTCTCGAGAAGAACCATTTTCAAGTTAAAATTGTTTTTTTCCATATATGTTAATAGTTTAGTTGTTTGTGGAATTATTTATATACCTTTAAGGTACACTTTGGGTAGAATAAGATACGTTTAAAGGCTGTCTAGTATCGTAAATATCTTAATTACCGTTGGAGTTGTAACGTAAATTTATTTATCTACGACCGTGCTGTAATATGGGGTTCATTGAACTATTTTGAGTTATGTAATGAGCTCTATTACATCACCGTTATGTACTACACTCATTACATCACTGTTATGTAATGAACTCATTACATCACTCATTTTGATTTTCAAAAATTATAAACGAAGAAGTAAAAATTTATTGAAACTAAAAACAATACAATAATTATTTGTTGTTATAAATATTAATATTATTTTCGCCAGATTTTAGTAAGATTTTCGACGTAGATAATGCACAACACGACGAGAAAGTCAGAAAACTAATCGTTATTTAAAACAACTGGATTGTTACTATGGTTTTAGCAAATTTGATGCATCATGTTACTTTGATTTGGTATGAAAATGTTTAAGTGGCTTTTAACGGATGTCATAATTATTTAAATGTTAAATCTGAATTTATTGTAAAAAATCGGTTTTTAATGTCTTTTTCTTATCCAAGCGGTCGTAGATAAAATGTTGTACATCACACGTAGGCTAGAGCACAATGATGCCCCTATCCCACTAATAATGTAAATAACTATTATTTATTTCTCTTAAATATGAATAATGTTGTAGAGTCTTCATATTTATTTCTGGCTTAGAAACATGAACTTCTTTCTGCTGTAAAATATCTACTATACCCGCTATAGTAGAAAACTCCGGGTTGTTATCCAAAACTACAGTAAATTTTTTCTTTATGGCATTCGCAGTATCTCCCTCCAACTGAAAAATATACTGACGAAGGTCCAAAGTAGCGTTTATAGCATCCACTATTGAAATTCAATTGTTTGTGTTTTTACCAACTTTTGATATGCGCGAAAAATTGCCTTGTATATACGACAAATCTCGTCACTAGCTGGATCCACAAAAGTCTGTTGCGCATTAGCAATTGCAATAGCGCCATTTGGATCCAACTGTTGAAATGCCCTGGTGATATTCTCAAAATTACAGTAATAATATGAAACTGCCTCGATCCACGTCCCCCACCGGGGTATTACAGGCGCTGGAGGTAGCTGTGTGTGGGGCAGCATTTCTGTGAATAATGCCACTCTTTGTAAGGCTTTTAAAAACACTTGTTTGACGTTCGCTATCAGGAGGTCGACATTCGGATAACGGCCACGGATTGCCTCTGCTACGCGATGAAGACCACACGCTAGGCACGCTACATGTAACATATCATAATTATACGTTCCGTTCAAATGTCGACAAGCCTCTTCCATGTATGGCGCAGCATTCGTAAGAAAAAGTAGAACTATGATTTTGTTTTCCTCATAATTAGCGCCCCATATTTCCTTTAACGTCTCCTCAACTAATTTTGCAACAGTTTCGGTATTCGTCTTTGTCAATATTTTTGTTGCTGTCACATGTGATTGCGTTGCCGATATATCGCTCATTTCTCCTACAACTACATTCGTCGCTTACAATCCGCAGGCATTTGTGGTTTCATCGACAGAAACCCATAAATGTTTATCCTCAACTTCTGCATAAGCGGCGGATTTAACAGTGGCATCAGCTTTACGGGTTTGTATATCTAATAGATATTTCAGAACACGCATACGTCCGACTCAAATCCAGGGCGTAGTAATTTAGTCTACGTTCGGGTATGACCGGCGACTTCGCCAGAACTATAAATGCGCAGGTTGGCCTGCATTATTTTACAAATAGGCTAAGAATTTTTTCTTTTAGAAAACGACAATATATATATATATATATATATATATATATATATATATATATATATATATATATATATATATATATATATATATATATATATATATATATATATATATATATATATATATATATATATATATATCAAGCCTGAGGGGGTGTATTTTCCATACCTTTCTATAGTTACCGAGATTTCCCCACCCGGTACAGTTTAACATCACATTGATCTAACGTTTTCCGAGAGGGAAGCGCCCCCCTCAAATCCATCCAGCTTCTGCTCTATTATTCCGTCTTATCTAGTATTAATAAACACCAGACGGCGCACCGGAATAATCCTCCAGATTACGTAGCGACGTCTTGGCCCAACACCGAACATCAGGAACGTCGAGACGACCGGGACGACCCAGGACCTGACGGGCGGTAACCGATCCCGATTCAACCCCTACACACATCGAAGCCAGTTCGCCATTAATTGCCGTGCCAATATGCGACGCCTCTTCCGAATAGCAGGACGTCGTCGATTTCCATGAACTTGAGGGCCGTGAACGCTTCTGGCGCACGTAAAATTATGCGAAACGGCACGATAGACGCGTACAGATAAGGGGGATGATCGCGAAATCTCCGGACCCATCGGCGGGCTCGAGGGATGCGTGTTTGTTTGGGGAAGTGGATGTTCCGATTTCGGTCATGAAATCGGGGTTACTGGAGTCGGTAGATAAAGGGCGAAGTTTGAAAAACGGACGTATAGTTCGACGTGTCAATGCCGGGCGAAATTCGATCGTTACGCTATCGTGGTAATATATCACAGATCCGGGCTGTTCAACGAACTCTATTACGTAAACTTTCGAGTTATCGACATGTTAGTTGCCGTTGTTGTTGCATAAATTTAAATCGTGAATTTTGTCGTATTTAGATAGCTTTCAGAAGAGGTACTGTTATGAATACACCAAAGATATATACAGGGTGTTATTTAAGTACGTGACCAAAATTCAACGGGTAATTCCTTGGTTGATTCTAAAACGAAAAGTTCATATAATGATAGGTCCGGTAATGCCCCGTTTTCAAGATACAGTGTCAAACTTCTTTTTTTAATTAATTTTTATAACAATTTCTAAGACTAGAATAGACTATTGATATGGAAAAAAGTAACAGGTACACTCCAGTTTTTGATAGTCGGTAGTTGTAATTTATTATTATGTTGTCCCAGGGACATGCAATAAAGGGATTTTTATTTTTTTCTCGAAGACGAAGCAAGATACGAAAGAAATTCAAGAGACAGAAAAGTTGTATTTCTAGTTGCTTAATGCGAAAAAAATTATAAAAGTTTTACAAAAGCCAGTGGCGCATATTTTTTTGTCAAATCTAGGTTAAGGTGTCCGCGGGACGCCACTGGACTCAATAATTTTAATCTACTTAGGACTAAATTAGTCCCTTTCTATCATAACTAACTCTACCGAATTTAAACAAAATCGGCTAAAGGATTATTAAAATTTTTACGAAAAAACGATATTTTAAAAAAGCTTGACACCCTGTACCTTGAAACGAAGTGTTGCCGGACCTATATTTATATAAACTTTTCGTCTTAGAATCACCCAAGGAATTACCCCTTGAAGTTTGGCCACGTACTTAAATAACAAGCTGTAAATAACGTCAGATATAAGTGTTGATGAGTTTACGAAATTTCCCTAGACCTCATACTTTTTGCAATGTGGCAACACTGCACAAGAGAAGTCATGAGCTACTGACTGCAAAATATGAAGTCGTAACCCTCTAGTCCTCATAGTTACTAACACAGACGTATTTTCACACATGCTATATAATTTTCAGAGCGTCTCTTATACATAAGAGTTTTTCGTATACCTCAAGACTAGAAACTGTCGAAAAACATGGGAAAACATGATTTCAATTACGTTAAAGGCTCAAAATAGCCGGCAGTAGCTTACACCTGTATTTAGTTAACATCAGCGGCTGACCGGCGACTTCGCCAAAACTAGAAACACCCTGATTTATCTACCGTTCTTTCTTACGAATTAACAGTGTCATCTCAGTGATACTATACATTCATCGAAAAATCCAGATTTTACCAGATTAAGACATATTTATAGCAACAGTGCTAGCACAGATTCATTAAATACACTCCTGGACAAAATTAACACATAAATTTTCCAAGTTTTATATCTTTAAATATTTTATGTAGGTGAGTAACATTTTATAATTGTTAATAATACACTTAACATTGTTTAAAGTGATTAGTAAAAGGTAATAAATTCAGTTGAGCTAGTGATTTTTCTTAAATTTAATGTCATAGAGTGACTGAAATATCTTGTCCAGTACACTTAGAGTAAAAGAAATGAATCATCCATGCAACATAAGAGAAGAGATGAAGTAGTGAAAGTGGTAACTCTGGTTAACGAGAGACGTAGCCAGCGATATGTACATGATTTGTTAGGAGTTAGACAATCTACAATTAATCGAACAGTTAAACGTGTCAATGAACTTGGAAGTTACTATAGAACCCCAGGATAAGGCCGTAAGGAGTCTACAGACGTAAGAGATTAGCGATATATTATGCAAGCCGCGTTAAGAAACAAGCTTCTACCAGTTTAGAGCTAAGCAGAACCCTAGCAGCAGCTCAAAATGTAGCAACTCCTGGACAAACAGTCAGGACAAGACTTAATGAAAGAGGATCGGGCAGTACAAGACTGGCTATTTCACCACTGCTCGCCAGAGAACTTAGAGTTACTAGACTTAATTTTGCAAAACAATACGTAAATTGGATCATTAACGACTGGAAGCGAGTTTTGTTTTCAAACGAAACAAGAGTAAAGCCCTTGTCCCACCAAAGCTGCGCAACAGCGACGCGACAACGACCCAATGTCGCCAGCGTGTATCTTTCGTGTTTAACCCGTGGTTTATATACACCGTACACCCACCAACGCTCCAGCAAAGAAACATCCGAGCTGCATGTCGGCTTCTTGCTGCCGAGCGACTCGACAGGTCAGTTGTGAAGCAACGTTCAAGCTGTGTGTGCGGTGGTATTTTGCGTTTAATGACGAAAAGGAAGTGAATGTGATGGCACAACAGAGAAATGAACAGGATTTAATGAAAAATTAGTAGATGCTGTAGAAAAATATGAAACCAGATGAACCCTCAACAAACCAGACGATTTAAAAGACAAGTAATGAATCTCATTGACGACATTTTAGATGGACCGCTTTCAGTGACAGCATCCAACGCAAATTATGGGCAATCAGCGACATTCCACAATAATTCATGGACACACAGAAATAGTTTGAGCACAACTCCTTCTTCTGCACCTCTTGTAGCTGCGTACACCCACGGCGAAAATTAATGGTCTAGCAGAAATACTATCCGGTAAAATAATTTAAACTTCACTGGGTGTCTGTCGAGTTCTTAGCAGCAACACCCATTCTATTTTTTTGGTTTCTTGCAATGAAAGGATGCACCCAGTCGCAAGGCGTCTATTAAGGCTGTAAAGCTAGCTAAATTGTACATAATTCTCCAATTTTTTTCTTCTAAAGTTTTTCAATAACACCGTTTTTTGCATTTTACATTGTTGTTTCTTCCTGTTATTTATTCATGTTTTTCCCGGTAATACTGTCACGAACGCCGCGAGCGTTCCCGAATGCCGGGAATATTAGAAACCTTGTGGGCGTGCGGTATTGACTTCCAGTGCGTTCTATACTAGAAGGTTCGCCAAAGTTCTTTATCTAGAAACGCCTGGAGAGACGTTCCACTGCCTATATAAGAATTGTGTCGTCCGACTGGCAGTTAGTTGAATTTGGACCGCAATAGTGAGCGATACAGTGCGGAGAAAGTGATATACAGTGCGAAAATTAGTTTATAAAATTAAAGTAGAAAGAAATTTAGTTAGTTAGTTTGACTTGTGAATAGTTGAGTTGTAAATAAGTGTTCGAGAAATATAGAACTTTCTAGTAAATTCGTTACAATACCATTTTAATTTGTAACAAATTAGTTTAAATCATTTATATCACGTATATACTATGATTTAAATCTTCGAAAAAATAAAAGTAATGTGAAGTTTCACTGATAATAATGTCCAGGAATTTAATTTGAATTATGCAAATGTTACGTCTTTAAATTGTCAACGATCATTTCTTTATAAGATTATTTTTAAGAACATTATTAAGGCCAATTTATACGTATTTTAAAAATTATTATACCTAATACACGATATCCGGGTGGACAGCTTTACTAATGAGAATGAGAGTCGAGGACTCGTTGAAGTCCCTGTTGAAATTAATTTCTACTTCAATGGTTCGGAATCTTCATAAGCAATTCTGTTTTTTAATCATGTTCAACGCTGTAATAACCAATTGGATCGCATTATTGTAGACCTCTCTACATTCAACACCCTAATTCTAATCGTCACTATTACTCCAGGGCTATGTCACTACAGATTCCAGAAGAATTACGTATTCTTTTCAAGTCGATACGACGGCTCGGCTCGATTGAATATTTAAAAACCTACCGTTCCCGAGAAATGTAAATCAACGTACGAGTACAAGGTAGATTTTCGTTTTCAAGCGTCGCGTCGGTTTTTCTAGAAACTTCCAGGCGACGCGACGTATCTGCAGTCTCCTGCCGACAACTGGGGAATTAAATATGAATAAGTCACTCAGACGTCGAGCTGCAGCGAGTTCCGGCGAATTTATCTTGACGCAAAACCCCACTATAAATAGTGAAGAAATAGTAAAGGCCGGGGCTGTTATCGCGGAAAAACGACAGACAATTTGTTTAGGCTTTTGACGTCTGAGGAAATTACACCGAGAACTCGTGGGGAGGCAAAAAAAGAAGCTTTGCGCGCCCGTTTAATTTTTTTCTCGTATACAGGGCACCCCAAAACAAAAGACTTTCAAACCGATTATTTTAAAGAATTTTATCGTGAAATTTCGGCCACGACAATATCGGGTAACCAATTTAACCCCACTAGTGTGATTAAACCCAAACCGCTCGATGGGGGCGGGGGGAAAAGGCATAAAAGCGATGATATAGTGAGAAACTTAACGAACTTGTTTCGACGGGCCCCCGGAGACCCAATAAGCAACTTATCTTATTGACATAGTTTTGCCGGGTAGGCCGGATATAGATCGGGACGAGGCGCGCAAACTGGATATCAATTTCGACGTTTTCGAAGTTTTTTTATATATTGCGCTCGGGGCCGGGACGAAACCGAAACTTCGTCAATAAAACGTACCCTTACGCGTTCGATTTTTAATTTATATGAGACCGAATAGGCGTTGCTGCGTGTCCGACAGACCGCGACACGGAACGCGATTAATATACAGGGTGTTCCTAATTTTCCAGATTTGGGGTATTATATGGGATATCGTTGTATGTCAAGAATAATCACAAATTGGTATTTTAGTCCTTTTTTTATATCCAAACCCATCTTTTTTTTTAATATAAAAATGTTAATAAAAACCAGTTTTTAAAAACGTATTTAATGTAACCCTTCGCGATTTTTTGCACGCCTCTGGTGGACGCATTATTGAACACCTTTTCAGACTTCTTTTAATAACGTTTTTGAAAAATCATAACTAGCTTAAAATCCATTTTTTTGTGTTTGTGACGTTTTCACGGATCAATCACGATTCAATCGTTCTCTTTTTACCCCGAAATTTCCCATCAATTAACTTAGCATTTCATAAACCGTATCGATGTTTTTTTAAGGTTATGGTTCCGTCTCGCCGCGCACCCCCTGGGGCAAGATGGTCACCATCATCTACGCCCTCATCGGCATCCCCCTCATGCTGCTGTACCTCTCCGCCACTGGCGACGTCCTCGCCAGGAGCTTCAGACGACTCTACGGAAAGCTCTGCGGCACCTCCCCCCAAAAGCTGCAGTGCCCCTGCTCTAATCCCGTGCGAGTTCCAGTGACACTGTGTCTGGTCATCGTGCTGGCCTACATCTGTTCCGGTGCCGTGCTTTTCCACCGACTGGAGAACTGGTCGCTATTGGAAGGTATTCACGTTCACAGGCGATTTAACCGTTAACGTTAACTGGATTGTCAACGGTTACCGTTTTGTAATTAACGTTAAATGTTAACGGTTACCGCTAAATTATTAACGATTAATGCTTAGTTTTATGTGAAAGGCAAAAAAATTTAAATGTGGATCATTTCACAATAAAATAGACACAAATTTAAGTTATTAAAAATGTTCATTGGTCATCGATTGTTCTCATACCTTACAGTTAACTGTTACAATTATTAGCTATTAATTTCAGGAGTTAACGGTTGCAGTAGTTTTTACCATTATATCACTAACGGTTAATAAAATAACTGTTACTGTTATCGTTACATATTTGCCCGTTAGTGTCCCGTTATTTTGCGGTTATGAATAATAGAAATATGTAGATGTATCTTTATTTGTTTTAACATACAGGGTGGCCTTTTATTAAGCCACCACGAAAAATCTAGAAGGAACGTGTAAAATGACCATTTCTTTCCAGGCAGTTACTTCTGTTTCACCAGTCTAGGCACGATAGGCTTCGGGGACCTCCTCCCCGGCCAGAAGGCGGAGGACGTCTCCTTGTGCGCATGCTCCGCCTATATCCTGACCGGCATGGCCCTCGTGGCCATGTGCTTCAGCCTGGTCCAAGACGAGGTCCTGAACCTGTTCAGGTACATAGGAGCGACGTGCTCCAAGAACGAGATGAAGGCCAAAGACGAGGAAAACGCCCTGCAAGGCTCCTGACAGCGACCGATGACGGAGGGCGCCGCTCCCGTGAAGAGCATCCCCATCACGAAGACGCCGCCGCTGCTTCAGCACAACAGCCTCCCCAGAAAGACGAATTTCCACCGGAACACGCCTACTAGACGATCAGCAGGCATAGGTAAGACTTTTCGAAATTTTTGTCGTCCAGACCGGACTTAATCCTCGTTGTTTTTTAGGCGCGGAGCCACTGGTGGAATATTTCGTCCCGAGGAGCGTCAGCGAGTTCGACCTGTCGCTAACCTCCGGCGACACGCCCATCTCCTCCAACTTCCTGTCGCTGACGGTGCGGGCGCCCAGGAAGATGCTGCCCAAACAGAAGGAGAAGATGGTGACGTTCGAGGACGAGATGGCGGCCAGGCTAAGCAAGGCGGCCCAACAGGACCTGCAGGACGTCTTCATGTGACACAAGGGATAACAATTAAATAATCCAAAGGGGGCTAAATCGGGCGAGGGAGGCGGCAAGACCGGCGATAGGATCGGGGACGCTGGCGAGTATAGTGCCGACTTTAACACCGTCAAGAAGGAGCTGAAGCAATTCAAGAACTTCAAGATATGTGAGGACTTGAAAAAGTGCGAGGAGGGTTGCTCGTGTAATGCCGAAGCGGACTGCGATATATGCAAGGTGCTGGACTTCACGCTGAAGAAGGATAAGTTATAGTGAACCACGAAACGTTTGACGGCCATTTGGCTAACTAAATTAAGTGCAGAGAAGACTTCACACATCCTCCAGCAGGCCTTAAGGAAATTAGAGAAATAATAGGCGCCCCTGTTACTTGTCGAGGGATGATCGCGATGTGATGTTACCGTTTTATCACGTTAACATTTTTCTATTAAAGAATAAACATTATTTTTAATAAAAATTACCTAAAATAAGCATAACCCCACCCCAGTATAGCAAAAAATACAGTGATTATGCTTAGACGTTCCCTATTTGTTCTACAAACTTATTCTGATACTACACATGAACTATCATAAATAATACAAGTGTAAAACTTTTTTGTATCGAATTTGTTTTATTTAAAAGTAAAAACCTAATCCTGAAAGAGATAGATACGGAAAATCAAATATGACTGTCCTCAACACCATTGCCGCGCTAATAAAAAGGGTTCACAATTGTTAAATTTAAATGTTTCATTTTCCATAAATTTTTGTTAAAGTGAATTTGGTTTCAACAATACCGTGAATAAAACCAAAAAAAAGAAACTGTCAAGATTTCAGTCTCTCCGAGGTCACTACATTGCCAAAGACAAAATTCATTAAGATTGTACATATAAATTAAAACACATAAATGTATATAAATACTTGTAAATATTCCATAATAATTGTAATATCGAAGTACACTGTTATCCTGATTTGTGATGTTGCCTATGTTTGTAAAATATAATTGTTAAGACATTTTTCAAATAAACTTTATTCGTATTATCTAACATCCTTCTATTTAAATAAAAGCTATTAACAAAAGATACCAAACACTTTTAAATTCTACAAGAATCACCAGAACACTGCTCAAATTTATCCAGTATATCAAAATACTCATCAACTACACCCTTCTCCATCGTATTGTAGATGTTAACGAGCTCGTAAGGGTCCTCGGTAAGATCGTACGCCTCGACGAACCCCTGTATATAAATTAAAAAATTTACAAGTCTTACATTCCGGTTTAAAACAAAACAAACATACCTGGGAGTCTTTAAAGCGACAGAATTTAAATTTTTGAGATGTGTTAAGCGTTATAACGCACGTGTAGGTATTATTTTTTGAGTCTTGGCATTTACACCATTCGTCTACGCTGCATTCCTAAAAAGAGAAAAAAAAACAACGCTCCGGGGAAAGAACTAGCAAATTTACATCAGGAAATCACAAGTGGAGGTGCTATTGATATAGTACGTTCCTAAATTGAGAAATAGATGGCGCTTGGACTGCATATTTCCCAAAGTATAGTTTTACACACAATATTTTTTGTATAATTAACAAAAAAAATGTTAAGTAGAACTTGTAATTATGCTTCTAATATTGCTATAAGTGACATCTCCTAAATGTTTATAGATATTTTTAAACAAAAACACAATTACAGCGCCATCTATTATCAACTTGAGGTACTTGCAACAACTTTTCCACAGCATACTGCAATTGAATTTTCTGGCACATACTAGGCACCCTTCAAATCAGACAAAAAATCACTGATTTTGGGAAATTTTTCCTACAGCTAATGACCTATACAGAAAGTTGTATTGGGGTTATGTCAACATATCTGTCATCTAGCGCATGATAAAAAAAGGGTTGTTTTTTAGATATAGACATATATATGCGTATTTGGCCGTTTCTTCGGTTTTTTGCGTTTTTCTGAAAAACTATGCATTTTTGGGAAAACATGACCTGATTTGATGTTGTAGATTTTGATTCTCCACAATTTTTGTTCTTTTCATTTTTTCTAAATTACGCTTAGTTGCGCAGCTAAAGCGCGCTGAAGTATTTTTGAGCTGTTTTTCAATTTTAAGCCAAAACTATGCGTTGTAGAGAAAAATATCAAGAAATCAAAGCTGTACATATAGATATAAAAATTTCCGACACATGCTGTTTCATTTTTTTTTAGTCGCACGGTTTTGCCACTAGAGGGCGAGAACCGCTTTCTTTTTTTTGTAATCCTGTTGTGCAAATGAAAAAAACACTCTAGTGCATTATTTTTGATTTATAGGCAAGACAATGCATTTTTTAGAAAAGTTCAATCACATAAAAAGTTGGAGAGCAAAAAACTTGCTAAAAAATGTCTTACATTTTTTTTACAAAAAATGCATAGTTTTGCCTATAAATCAAAAATAATGCGCTAGAGTGTTTTTTTCATTCGCACAAGAGTATTTCAAAAAAAGGAAACCGGTTTTCGCCCTCTAGTTGCAAAATCGTGCGTGAAAGAAAAACAAAAGTACAAAATGTATCGGAAACTTTTACATCTACAACTTTGATCTCTTGATATTTTTCTCTACAATGCATAGTTTTGGCTTAAAATCGAAAAACAGCTCAGAAATACTTCAGCGCGCTCTAGCGGCGCAACTAAGTGGAATTTCGAAAAAATGGAAAGAACAAAAACTGTAGAGAACCATATGATCTACAACATCAAATCAGGTCATATTTTCCCAAAAATGCATAGTTTCTCAGCAATACGCAAAAAACCGAAAAAGGGCCAAAAACGCATATATATATATATATATATATATATATATATATATATATATATATATATATATATATATATATATTTAGATATGTCTATATCTAAAAAACAACCCTTTTGTTATCATGCACTAGATGAAAAATATGTTGACACAATCTCAATACAACTTCCTGTACAGGTCGCTTAGCTGTAGGAAAAATTTTCCTCAATTTTCCTAATTTGAAGGGACTATACTAACCGCTAAATTTTGATCGTACGTCCACGGACAACCCCCATCGATGCTATCGCCGCTACCCTCTCCCCAATATTCGACAAACATGCGTTTATTAAAATTACTGCTACCATTAGAAAACAGTATGGTTTTGAAGCTCATTCCGTCCATGTAGGAAGGTACCGTGACGTTGGCCAGATCTAAGATAGTGGGCGCAAAGTCTACGAGAGCAACTGGGTGATCGGTCAGGATTTTTTTTGGTATTTCAGGCCCGCTAACGATCATGGGTACCCTCACATCGGTCTCGTAAGGCTGCCGTTTATCCCACGGTTGCGTGAATTGCCCTAAAATTATTTTTCGCCAAAAAATGAGGTACTCGATTGAATTTTACAACTGACCTATGTGGAAACCATTGTCGGAAGTGAAAATAATGTAAGTATCGTCAAGTATCTTTAACTGTCGTAACTTCATCACGATTTTTGCCACCATTTCGTCCACGGCTAACAAGGACTCGAGCCGGTGCCTCTGGACGTTATCGAGGATTGTAACGTCGTGTGGTAAATGAGTCGGAGGCATTTGAACAATCCAGTGCTTCTACAAAGATTTTATTTAATCTGACTTGAAAAAATTGCGCGTCAAAATTTCTACTCACTTCGATTGGGGTATGGTTGAACGAAGGATTCCGCAAAGCTTTCACGTTTGGAAAAGCACCTCGATGCCTTTTGGCAGGTGTGAAAGGGGCGTGTGAGGCTGGAGGCGCCACAATCATAAAGAAAGGCCTAGCCAACGGTTTGTTATTTAAAAAATCCATACTATAGTTTTCCTAAAAACCCACATTTATAACAAACTTGAGAAAAAAATTATATAAAAATTTACCAACACATCAGTAAGATACTCGTCCCCGAAAAAAGTGGCGCTACCGTTTACCGATAGAGTATAATTATAATACTTCGAGTTGCCTTTAAGGCCTATCCACCAATCGTAGCCCTTCGGCACATGTTTTGTTCCCCCACACTCTCTAGAGCCATACTACAGGATGTTAAAAAAATGTTACATCGAGGTTAAACCAAAAACTCTCCGGGCACTTACTTGATTCAAGTATTTTCCTGCATAAAACGTAACGTAACCCTCATCTTTTAAAATGGAAGCAATACTGAAAGGTTCATGATGCGTTTGCCAAGCTTTGCTCGCGCAATTTCCGGCAATAGAATTATTTACAACGCCAGTGTTGTGTGCGTATTTCCCCGTTAAGATGGTGCTGCGACTCGGGCAGCAGATCGGTGAATTGACGAACTAGAAATTCCGTATGAAGCGAAACGTAAATTGAAACACGTAAAGATTTAACTCACAGCGTTGGAAAACACTTTTCCCCTGCCCGCCACTAACCTGAGGGTGTTTTTCATTGGCAGCTGAAATGTGGTGATATTTAAAGTGAACGAAAATGAAAAGAATCGTTACCAGGCCGTTCAGTATCAAATCTTGGTCGTCGGTTAGTATTAGCACAAAATTGGGTTTCGATTTTACAAAAATTACAAATGAAATCGACAACAGTATACGGGTAAACATTTTAGAGTTACTGAAAATCTATAAGATTATGAATTTTCTAGATAAAAACCTAAAATAGAGGAATATATCACTATTTATTTTATTAATTTTTCATACTTACCTTAACAAGCGATTACAGAAAACGAAATATGTTCCTATGTATTTACAACATAATTTAAATCCTGACTTATTTTGAGGTTATGTCTATAAGTAGTCTCGTAAGACTCAAAACAGTTTTCTGTATTCTTAATTAATGATGCAACCATATATACAATAAAATATACTTACCATTTTAAATTTTTGGTAGGTACACAAATACACTTTTATTCAACTTCTCACAATGCCTCGATACAAAATGGGTGGCGATGAAAATTACGTTAAATACAACAGCACAAAACAAAATACGGGCCGCTATAATTGGGTACCAAATAAATATCGCAAAAAAATAACATTATTCAAAGATAAAATAAAAAAATCCTACCTTTGTCTGCCACCGTCTCTCAGCCGACAGAAAATGAAGGTCTAGTCTCGTCTGGAAATAAAGTACAAGCTTTAAAATAATATTTTTATAACAATAAACGTATCTCCAGTAGCGTCATTGGAATTATTCTTGTAAAAACGTACCACGGCAATTTCCCCTTGTACTACCACCACTTTTGCGAAAAACACACCCGAAGAACTTATTTATAACTATTGAATAATTATTTCGTTTTTATTCGCGATAAAATCACTATTTTACTTTATAAGTTTTTCGCGACGTAAAATAAGAAACGGCTTCGTCTGGCAAATAGCTACCGTCTTTTATTTTCAGTTGGCTTCGAATCACAGCGCGCACAAGCGACTGCGATAAATTTGTTTTAAAGGCGATAAGTAATATATAATTATTTTTTATTTCCAAGAGTATTTTCAAAATAGATCAACTTATGAATAATGTACAACAGATGGCGGCACAAAACATTTAGCAATTAAAAAATTATGGACTTTTACTTCCAAAATTAATTGTATTCCTGGTAGACTGCGAAGATACGTGAGAGATGGCACCACAGTCGTAAATTGTAAATTCAAATTTGTGTAGTAGTAATATAGGTTAGGATAATATAAACTACCAAAAACATGAAATATTGTCAGAAAACTATTGAAGAAGGTATTTTAGTTTGTATTCTCTCATTTTTATACAACAAATAAGCACGTAGACATATTTAAAGTTATAAAACCGCTATATTAAGTATTGACAAAAATTTCTTACCAAACCGGTAACATTTCCTTGTGCCCCATTGATTAGTGAAAGAAACACCGTTTGTGAACACTTTTTTAACGATTTAGCAATATAATAATGCATATTTCACGGGAAAATTGGAAATTTTACGGGAGAAACGACGCGTCTTTTATAACAAACAACTACCGATTGTTTCAAACAATTATGTTAGCTAGGCTACTACTTGTTCATAGCCAACTACTATCCATAGACTATATCGATTGTTGTAGGATTTACGTTGAAATTTTTTTTTACATATTAAGCTGTAAATATAATTGGAATATAATAAAACACTATTCAATTTTATAAAAATGTTTATTAAACAACATTAGACCATTCAAACGCCCATAAGCTACACAAAAATGGCAGTGCAAGTCAACTGAGATTAAAGTTGTAAAACGCTCAGAATTTCGATAACGACTAACGTTAAACAGTATCGTCTAGCAAATAAACGCAGCGAAACTAAACTACCTTTTGCCTACGTATCTTAAAACAAAATCTACAACTATCTAATAGTAATAGCACTATAAAGTCGTATAATATATCCATATATAAAAGAACTATTAAGAACTGTAATATTTAGGTACTAACAGACTTATATTAAAAGTGTGAAGATACAAAAACTTCTAAGACTATGATAAAACAATCGTAGAGACTTCGTTAATTATAGAAATATACTTGGTTCCTTGTTCCTATTACTTTTTGAATACTTCCATATCACAGAAAAGTTTGTAAATTTACAGTATAAAAAGCAACAACATTGACTTTTGATTCCAAGCCACATTCAATAATATTTAAAGCGTTTTTCGCATACTGGAACTGTTTATGCCCCATAGACTCTAGACGTTGCAACTAACGGGATATTTCTATATTTATTTACCCAAATATATATTAAAATTAATATAATTTTGACAGTAATAATTGAAATCGGCAAAGGAAAATACTACTGTCCGTCTTACGGGGTTCCAAGGAAATTAAATCCTACCCATGGCCTTATAATTCCTGGAATTTTATACAAAGGTAATAAAGAATATTGTTTCGCCTCAAACAGACTTATAAACCTCTGAAATTTGCTTAAATTTACCACTATACGCCTATCAAACCAACCATAACCTCAATTAAAAACCCCTAAACCGATAATCTGTATCAACTGTGCCTGGTCTGCCTCAATACGTGCTCTATATTTATGCATTCTAGGACCGCCGCCCCCACGGAGCTCCTCCTGGTGCTCATAGAAGACACAACGACCCACTTATTGAGTTTCGGGTCGTATTGTTCGACAGCATTTAAGCTAGAAGAACCGTCGTTGCCCCCGATGGCATATATGAACCCGTCTATAGCCACGACTTCGTGAGTGGACCTACGAAAATGCCATAAATAAAATTATGGGGGTTGAAAAGAATTATAGAGGGATTAGATCGAAATGGGGCCTACCTTCGGTTATTCATGGATGTTATCGATTCCCAACCGTTTCTTCTGGTGTTGAACCTCTCCCCGCTGGACATACACATCGTTCCATCATTACCTTAAAAACAAGAACACGGTTAAGGGGTGAACGAACTTCCTTCTTCGTCTTTACCCCCTATACAATATAAATGACCGTTCAGGGCCGCCACGCCGCAGCTGCTCCTCCTGGAAGACATGGAGGGTATAGCGCTCCATAGGCCTTCCCTCGGATCGAACCTACAAAAAAAAAACTCGAACCTAACCTAACTTTTTTATATGAACTCGATACCGTTCGACGGACGCCTGGTAATTCGTCGAATCGAACCCTCCGAGGGCGTAAATGCAATTGTCTGAAAGAAATAGTTAGTATTTTAAGCCTGCGTTGCTTAAAAATATTACCAACGACGGCTATACGACAGTATCTCCTTCTGGTGTTCATCGCTGGGCAACTACACCAAATCCCAGTCAAGGGGTCGAACCTCTCCATGGAGCTCAGGCAGGAGGCCCCGTCGTAGCCCCCACAGACGTATATCAAACCGTCGAAAGAACTGATCCCTAAAATTATATAGGGTGAGCCAATAAAGCTTCGTAATCGACTCGCTTACCGAGACAAGAACGTTTTGTCCCCATCGGCGTAATGGGGCACCACGTATTGTTGAGGGGGTTGTAACACTCTGCGGTCGCCAAATCCGACGCGCCATCGTACCTGCAACCAGTTCAACAACAGGGAAAGTTACCCCAAAGGAATAACTCGAATATTTACCCGCCTACGACGTATAGGAGCCTGCGTAACCCCGTCACGCCGCACCTGGATCTACGCCACTGCATCGGGGCTATGCTAGACCAAGTATCCATCTTGGGATTGTATACTTCGCACTCGGAATGTATGGCGAACAAAGAACCACCACCTGGAGGCAGTGGGAGTATTAATTAAATAATTTTCGTTCATCGAAGTCCTTACCGACGGCAAAGATGTACGGATCGGCCCCCTGGGGTTTCCTCTCCATCGTCCTAGTGGTGGAGAGGGCGCAACGCCGTTCGGGGGCCAGGTGGTAGCGCATAGCTTCCAGTAGGAGTTCTCTACATTCGTTGTTGTCTCTGATGAGCTTTTCGTTGTCTACTCTGGTCATCAAGAACTCTCTATTGACCAGAGGCAGTCTTACGTGTTGCATTAACTGCGAAAAATGATTTTTACACTTCCTGCACAGGAATGTCTCGAAGTACCATTGGGAAGGAAAGTAATGAGACCCGTTCGATACATTCCCTTCAAATATAAGCAACGATTCATTTATTTTGGACACTATTACTCAATAACTGTGATTATTTTGAGACAATTAATTTGAAAATTAACTTATTATAGCCTGTATTTCAAAGGGAAGATACTGTAGGGGGTGTCGTTACTGTTTTTCGCGACGGTACACACAAAATTGGAAATACCTTTGCGACGTAGGGGCTTCTCTCCGCTAAATCGTGCTTCACCCAGTTCAGCACGGCACTGAAGACGTCTTCTTCAGAAGATATGTTGAGTTGACTGTTGGACACCAAATCGTTCACCTAAAAAATAGCCTTGTCAATAGGGAAAATTAAGGGCAACCAAAACCTACCTCTTCGAAAGGCAGCAGGAGGAACTCCTCGGTTCCGACGACTTGCTGGAAATTTTGCAAAGCGTACACGTGGGACTTCAAGTGTAGTTCCTTACAGGAGTGGGTGTCTGAAAAAAAACATCTTAATTCACCGCTGATGAGGTGATTCCTCGGAGACGTCCCTCACGTTACCGCGTGCAAAAAATAGTCGATTTTACCTGCAAAGCTGCGTATCCCCAGACAGTTGGTGGGGTGCAACTGCCGGAGGAGGAAACGACAACATGCCTCTCGCACCTCAGTGATCTGTAAGAGGCTACTGGCTGGAAGTAGGACCTGTACATTATCCGTCGTTATGGTAATCTGCCCCGTATATGCGTAGTCTAAGAGTAGGTCTATAGCTGTTGGGTCCATGTCGTGGATCTCGATCACCGGCAAGCTGTGTTCCTTCATGTCACCTAAACGCAATAAAGTCCAACATAGAATAAATAAGATAGATGGTGGGCGCTTTGTTTACTTCGTGGACACTTACCGTTGAACATGGCAAAGAAATATGGACTAACTGAAGCTAAAACAACCTTATGGGCTGTGAATGTCTCTAATCCTATTTTTAACGTAACATCACAGAGCTATAACAGAAATTTGAAAGCGTTAAATTGACTCAAGCAACATCGATTACTAGAAAATGGTAAAATTTTTCGAAAATTTAAATGTAAACACGTTTCTTGCCACTAATTTATTAAAATATAAACTAAATGAATGAGAAAATGACCCTTTTTGTAATATATATGAGTTACTTATTCTGTAAATAAAGCAGAATAGTTTTGCACCGAACATGTACCATCGAGAAATAATGTAGTGAGACTTGTTCCCATAATTTCTTTGCAATAGTGAATTCGTTTTAGAGTTAATTTTGCTCTAGGTCTTGAAATTAGCCCTTTATTGACTACAAGCATAATTAACTTTATTATTTACCTATATACAGGGGAATGGGAGAGTGTTTCATTACGTCCCTTCTCGATGGTATAATAATAGTAATAATAATGTGCATATGCGTATCAAATAATTTACAAAATTGATTTACAGTTAAATATGTATAAAATTATGGTAAGCAATAGAAGAGGGTTTTTTTTTTGTATAAAAACCCTCAACTCTGGTTGAGAGTTGTTTTGAAACCCTTTGTTGTTTTATATATTTTTGGGCGCACCCTATATATTGAAACTAAAACATATTCTATATATATTGGCATGGCTAATTGAAAGCCTAGTTTTATACTCCTATCTAACTTATACAGGGTTAGTTATAATACAGGTTAGTTATAATACAGAGAATATAATGTAGAAGCATATACACGGTGACCCGAAACTATACCCGTTTTTTTTTTTATTTGCAACTCTACTGGGTAAACTATCGTCTATAATTAACAACGTTTATATACCAGTACAACTTAATTTCTAACCAAAGTTTCTAATTTAACTTCTTTTTAAACAAATCCAAAAGATCTGATGTAATACGAAGAACACCATTTCTAAAAACGAAACAGTGATAGCAACATTGAGAAGTATTTAATAATGAGTGTACTAAAGGACCTGTCTGTGCGACAGATGTTTTTCAGCCAGTCGATAAAAGTTTATTGAATATATTTTGGGACACACTACGTTTCGAATAATCCTCCGTTTTATTAAGATAGTTTTAATAATTTGGTACGCCGCTTTACAGGCCATCCTGTACAATTCCCTAACGGTGACAACAAAGAAAAAACTATACAAGGTGCGCCAAAAAACAATGTAAATTGTTTAACTGCAACTTTGGAAAATTTAAGGCATAACACATCGTTATTTCATTCTAAAAATTACGAGGCGTAATACACAGACACCCTGTAAGTGCCCGTTATCGATTTCACTACTAAAATTAGTATAATCAGACCCTATTTTCTAGCATGCAAATCCGAACGGTTCCTGATAAAACTATATGAAAAACTCTCTAGAGCTATCTCGACTTAAAACCGGCCACGTATCGCTTGCCAAGCCATCTAGATTAGGCCGTTTGTGCAATTGCCGCCAATTCCGTCAAGTTCTCGACCTTTCGTAATAATACTAGGACCGGCAATAAATTCATAAAGCAATTACGTATATTATGTGCGGGGGAGCATGCTGATGTCATTTTAACAAAAAAGAAAATTGATAACACTTCCACTAGTTAACGCACCGTGATGGGTTATCATATTGTACAGGGAGAACGTCAGTTAATGATGGCCCACTACCACCTGTTGGCCGCAACCACAGCTTACTCAATACTATTTGAGTAAGTATTGAGTAAGCTGTGCCGCAACCTTGAACCCGAAATGTTTTTATAACGATCATCAATTACGAGACATTTTTTACCCGTAATATATGCGTATACTTTGGTGGATTGTTGTTTTATTTACGGTAAAAACCACGTTCAATAATCGTATTTATTTAACAAACTTAACGATGGTCTTAACGAGCGAAGGCCCTTGAACAAATTTCATTAAAGGATCTGACCCAGTTTCTTACAATAAAACTTTTACAACGTCTCTATTTTCGGACCTTACAAGTGCGGTTTTACCTCAAGTGCTTTGGCGTCATATAAGAATAAGTTGCAATAATACGTCGCGGCTTGCTAAACCGATCTACAGGGGCTTCCTAAATTACTGCACTAACTGGATTGTTATTCCGGGAAACACGGTCGATTTGGAAACTTGGCGGCGTTGCTAGACGTGGAAAACTAACCTCACTCTATGTGACATAACCTGAACGTTCTAATTTTTAATAACTAACTAATTTTCTAGAACTGAACTTATAATGAATTGAAAAAAAAACGTCAAACGTTACCTGTCCATGTTGGCGCATCTTGTGTATGTTCGTCAACGCCTGGTGACTGTGTCCTGTTGTCTTTAGACAGTACCCCTTCTGGGTAAACAAAGGTGAATCGCATACTTCGTTCGTGGGGGTCTGGGTGGACGCCTCGAAGACTATACTAGTCGCAGGGGAGGTGCACCCCTCACTTGGATCCGGTTCGTTCGCACTCATCCTCTACCTGCAAGAAACGACCCTGATTTGTTTTCTCAAGTCACCCCCACGTCAATTCGTTAAAGTTTTATCCGTAATCGATAGTTGGCTAGGGGTGTAAATCATAATGGGCGATCTATTGTGTGTAAGGTCAACGTGTGTGATCCATATCGCAACTAAAAATAATTTCAGAAGGCAACGTCCTGTAAGGAAAAATTACCGACCGACGGAAAGGCGTCGTCCGTTGCCGACAGTAAGGGTCGTTAACTTCTTTCAATTTTCCCCGTTTTATTGTTCGCAACAGGGTTGAAAAGCGCGCCGGTATCGTAAAGATTCATGGAACGAAATGCACCCCTTACGCGTAATCACGAGGAGATGAGTCGGGAAATTTTATGGCAGTTTGGAAATTTACGACATATACAGGGTATTTTTTAAGTTGAAAGTATAACTTCGGGAATCGATTCCTCGGGTTGTTCTAAACACAAATGCCTTAATGAACTTAGGGTCTAGGTCTAGTAGATTCCGAGATACAGGATGTTTCAATTCATAGTTGAATGGCTACCATTTTTATATCAGATCCGTTTTTATTTATAATTGTAGCTTTGTTAAACATGGAGTCGGTACTGAATAAAATCAAGTTTTATTACAACTGGTTGACATTTCTTGGTTCATTTTTAAATTCTAGCAAATTTATTTGTCACAAAAACAAAATTTTTAACATAATTTCTTTTTTTTAACATAATTTTTAACACTGATTTCGTAAGTATATTTCTAAACTCACACATTTTTTATATACATATATACGAAACAAAATCCTGGAAAATATAACAATTGTTTTTAATGTAGAATTTTTTTCTCAAGTACGCCACTGATATAAATTATAGTTATAAACGAGGTGCTATTTCTACCTTTCCTCAAAATTTTTCCAAACTCGCATCGTATTAATCGTATACAAACGAAAATACGCCTAGTTATTATACGGGGTTGAATAAAATTATTTAAAAAGCCCTGTTTTAGAGATTTCTAAAAAAAATGCTTCGACAAATCGATTTTAAATCTGCGAAATACTTCTAAACAATATTTTACATATACAGAGCGATCTATGTAACTACAATACAAGCGAGATGGTTTTTTTCTAATGAAAAACCTTGTATATGTTTATACTATTGAATGTTCCTTCATCTCAACGATCTATACGCTTATGTCTTAAATGGATAAATCAGGGATTAAATTTGAGTAGAAACACAAAAATAGGTAACAATTTTGAACCATTTTTACTATGCACGCCACTGGTATTGAGTATAATAATGAACGTTGTTCTATTACAACCCCTCTTTCCATTACATTCCAAGTTATGTACAGGGTTATCACATAACATTCTACCCCCCTTAACTGTTTTATTCAAATTTTCCATGGCGATCTTGATTTTGTTTGAAATTCGATATTTCAAAGGGCGATAATGTGCAAACTACTAGAGCAAAGATATAATATGTATATATTGTTGTAATCAGAAAAGCACGTAGATTTCAAAAATCGAAAAATAAACAGGGTGTTCTATTTAAAAAAATATAAGTTTGGTCTAGATCTCCGAAACGCGAAATTCGATTGTTTTTCTAAATACATGTCTGAGATGTCAGTAAAATTTCCTACAACTTTCGTATTTACCATTTTTTTCTATTTCAAAAAATAAAACAGTTAAGGGGGGGGGGAATGTTATGTTTATATTTATTAATATTATCAATAAAATTCAAAACTCCACTGTCTATTGAATACTAGTTTAGATGTATATTTTAATTTTTTTTTTTTATAAATTTTTGTAACAAATTGACTCTAAGACGGTTATCGCCCACGTGTTTAAAACCCGTTGGCCCTAAAATAGACAGTATCTTAAATTCTACAATTTGAAACCCCTTTTATCATACACGCCACTGACGTTGAGTACAGTAATGAATGAGTCTTTGAAATATTGTGATCGGTTTCCTTATCAAAATTAACAATAAAATTTAAAACCTAAAAATTATAATATATATTTAAATATTCCTACTCACAGGATGATATAAATTTTTTTGCCACAACGTATGTTTTAATTAAAAATATTTGTGTATCGTTTACATGTAGTAAAGAATAAATCTGAAAGACGCGGACAGGAAACAATATTTAGTTGGTTTATTAATATCTACAACACCAAAAATTTGAAACAATGCCCTTTGTCGTCGCCACCCGGCCCCGTCCTCTTTCATCCCAGATGATTCCGTTAAAATCCCGAAGCTCGGGCCCGGCACTTACGTCCAAATAAAATAATCAACTACCCACAAACCCCGTCAATAAAAAAGCCTTAAAAGATACTCACGAACAGTGTCTGTTTCACCCCTGTCTCTCTGGCCCCAATCCTCAGTTAAAAGCCAGTCAATAAAATCCGGACGGCCTTTCCTGAAAACAGCTGAACGTCGACTAAGGACGAGGGAGGCTTCAGGCGCTGGCTGAAGCGCGCCGTATCGTCGACGGAGCGCGCGAACCCATCGCGTAAGGAAAGAGAGAAAGGACGAAAGGGTGGCATGTCCGCGCCGGCCGGATCAAAACCTGATAACCTAACGTGTATTCCTGAACGGCGACAGCCTTGCTTGCAGGAGCGTGTATGCACGGTTGCGTTGCAATTGATTTTGTTATGTTTGAAAGCATTAGTTGCGATAGCGATAAGCGCAATTTCAACCAATAACTCCTGTTATTGGTAAGTTACATAAGTGCAGTTTTTACACAGGAGATTAAGACTTCGCTATGGAGGTTCTGGAATATCAGGACGCCGTTTGCGTTTGCATTTTAAATCAACGCGAACAAACTCCTGGAAAAAATTAACGCATCAGTGGAATTTCTCATTATTACTTTTATTTTTTCCAAGATTTAAATTATAGTACCTACGCGATGTTATAATTAAATCATTTCAGTTAGTTTTATCACAATAGAATGGTAAAAGGTGGTCCAACCAAAAGGCACGATGTTAATTGTAAATAAAACAAAAAGTTTTCAGAGAATTATCTTAATATTTTTTATTATGATAGAAGGATCTATGACAATTATGTGTGAAACAAAATATCGGCCAAACGGCTTCGGTGGCATACCTCTATCCGATGGTCCATATTTTCAATGACTCTGAGACATAATTGAGGTTCAATGTCGTTAATGTGCCGAATTATCTCATCCTTTAGCTCCTGAATTGTTCTTGGCTTAGTGTCGTACACTTTTTCTTTTAAATATCCCCAAAGAAAGAAGTCCAACGGTGTCAAATCACATGATCGTGGCGGCCAATTAACATCGCCACGACGTGAGATAACACGGCCATTGAATTTCTCGCGCAAAAATGGCATTGTTTCGTTGGCTGTGTGGCAAGTGGCACCATCCTGTTAGAACCACATATCATCCAGGTCCATATCCTCAATATCTGGCCACAAGAAGTCCGTTATCATCTCGCAATAGCGAACACCATTCACGGTAACTGCTTGGCCGACCTCATTTTCGAAGAAGTACGGCCCGATGACGCCGCCAGCCCATAAACCGCACCAAACAGTCACTCTTTGTGGATGCATCGGCTTTTCAACAATCACTCGTGGATTCTCATTTGCCCAAATGCGGCAATTCTGCTTGTTAACGAATCCACTGAGGTGAAAGTGTGCCTCGTCGCTGAAGATGATTTTCTTTGTAAAGTCACCATTCACTTCTCTCTGTTCAACCAACCATTCGGCGTATTGACGACGCTTGAAATGGTCAGTAGGCTTCAGCTCTTGAGTCAATTGAACCTTGTAAGCGTGTAAATTCAAATCTTTATTCAAAATTCGCATCAGTGATGTTCGTGTGATGTTCAATTGTTGGGCACGACGACGAGTCAAGGTTGACGGCTCTTCTGCTACACTATCGCGAACAACAGCAATGTTTTCCGCAGAACGAACTGGGCGAGCATGCACAGGCGTTTTCACATTTCCTACAGACCCGGCTTGCTGAAATTTGCGCACAATTCTCCCGATTGTGGACACATTTGGTCGATTATGCTGACCAAAAAAGTCACGAAGTGCACGAAATGCCTTTTGATTTGAACGCCCATTTTCGTAAAAGGCTTCAACAATCTTAACGCGCTGCTCAATTGTGTACCTCTTCATGGTTGAATTTGTCAAACACTGAAACAAAGAAATATCAAATTAAGTTGGGCAAAAAACTTGACGTTAAGGTGTGACTCACAATTAACATCGTGCATTATGGTTGGACCAGCCTTTATTATTGGGGAAAAACATAAATAAATAACAGAAAGGAAAAAGAATGTCTAGAAGATATCACTCATATCTTGCATCTGTAGACTTCTTACGGCCTTCTCCTGGGATTCAACAGTAACATCCAAGTCCATTAAAGCGTTTAACTGTTCGACTAATTGTTGATTGCTGGCTACGTCCCTCGTTAACCAAAGTTACCGCATTTTACTGCTTCAAGTTGCTTGGACGATTCATTTCTTCTACTGAAAGTGCACTGGACAGTGTTCATTCACTTGTGAGCATTAAATAAAAAAAAACATCACTAACGTAAGTGAATGTATCGCCTTTTACAAATCGCTTTAAACAATGTTAAAAGGATTATTAACAAATAATTACAAAATGTTTACATCTATCAAATAATTGCAATTATTTATCGGTAGTAACACAGAATGACTTCTTAAGTCACCTACATAAAGTATTCAAAGATTTAAATCTTCCAAAAATCATAAGAAATAATGAAAAGTTTTCCTGGTGCATTAATTTTGTCTAAAAGTGTCCCTAAACTAATAAAACGAGGTGTAGGCTACTTTATTCGTCGCCGATGACCACCAACACTACTTCAAGTTATGAAATGATGAATAGATAAGGGATTATTTTCGAAATACACGCTTTTATTTCATAATAATATCCTTCGGCGCCTGTAGCTTGCTCGATCGCCGTGACAGAGAGGTACAGGATGTCCGAAAGTAAGACGACATAAATATGTATTACGAGGAGTAATTCTAGAACTAAGAGATAGAAAATAAAAGCTTCGGGGGTGAGTTTTTGCCCATTATTACCCATACTATTGGGAATAAAAAGTTAGAATTGCTGGTTGTCGTTCGGCTTAAGCCAAAATGTGGTTTCATGATCATAAACGTAGATGATTGATGGAACTTTCGTTGAAATTGATATTCTTTTGACCCGACTTCTGGTGAATTTTTGTCGTCAAGTTCCAGACGTTCTCCTGAATAAAAAAACGCGTTGTAGGATATGAGAATGGTAACTAACTACTAGCTATTAGTTACAAAAACGTTTTTCTCGAAGAGAATCTTTTTTTGCACGAAATTGAAACCTTTGCTGGTTAGATTTTCATTTTTTATTTGTTAAACATAACAATTGTTTCGCCAACACAGTGGCTTCATCAGATGCTGAGTACATAGACTATGTACTCAACATGTAGTACTCATGAGATTATGTACTCAACTATGTAGACAGTCTGTGTACTCAACATCTGATCAGTAACTTATAAGTCGGAAATCGAAAAAGGAACCACGAAGCCGCCAAGCGGTTATCAAAGTAGTTCCCAAATAGCAAAGCTATTACATAATCGCTCTAGGAAACAACTACTCCTCGGGCTAAAGCCCCACCAGTGAATTATACCCAGAAGCGATCCTCGACCCCTTTCTTTCGATTTCCAACTTATAAGTTACTGACAGAGATCGTATCGATAAAGATGTATAGGCCATAAAGTTCATTCGGCATTTGTCCTGAATCGGCGTACCGTATGCGGCACTGATGAGAACTAACAAGTTCGAAACAGCTGTATGTCGTTCGGTTCCGATCCCGGGACAAATGTCGAATCCTACCTGTGGCGAGTTTTATTTTTTGAAATCAACATCTGATGAAGTCACTGTGTTGACGAAACAATTGTTATGTTTAACAAATAAAAAGTGAAAATCTAACCTGTAAAGGTTTTAATTTTGTATAGATATGGATTTTCATCAAGTAACGGCCCAATCAATTCAGAATTTTTCTTATAACAAACGAATTATTTTATGAAAGACCATTAAATGTTTTCACGAATGTCAAGCTTGTACACTAATACACGAAGGACTTTTAACCTCGTCCATTCGAAATATATTACGGGGTGTGTTACAAACTTGTGAAAGGGATCGACAAATGATTCACGCTTACACAGAACTTAGCAACCCAGCTGCTTGTACCGAAAGGTACAAGGCCTCCGAAAAAATCAATTCAAATTTATACAGTGATCTAATGGACTGCTTGTGCGAGACTGTATGTCCTTTGAACATTATATAAGAGCTTCTATCGCGGATCCCTTCCGAAAATCTGCATAAATCGGCACCGACGGCATGGGAGATATGAATGAATAGCGTTTAGAAACTGTATAAAAATTCGTCTGGGCCCCCGAATTAAGCCAAATCTGAAACCCAAATATCAGCCCAAGGTCAAGGTGAGGACAAGGTGATACCTTTAAATTACTGTCATATAGTTAATGCTAATCCTGTTTTTTATATAATCCCGAATGGGTGTCCGAAAATTTGCGGGCATCCGTACGATTTTTTTTTTATAAAACTTAATTTTGCTAAAATACCGCTTATATAACACATTGTTTTTGTTGACAGTCACTTCTAACTGCATCGCGTTAATCTATAACAAATAGCCACCTCGCTCGCCGGATTTAAGTCCACCAATTTTTTTTAGTTTGGCGCCGATACGCTCGGGGGCGACGTTTTTAGCGTCTAGACTTGACCTTATTTGTTCCGGAAGGGTCACCCGGGGCTCGGCCGCTGCATCCTTAACCAGTTTAGTGAACTTGAACGGAAATCGTATATTTAGCAGACGTTCATAATATGTTTGTGCCGATGGGTTTCAATGTCCCCGGTTTCCTGGAAGCGGCGATCTAAGTAGGTATTTAAAACGTCTTGAATTTTCGGGTCCACATCTGAAATGCAAATGCCGAAACTTGACCATATGACCTAATGCAATATACATTATAACAGTTTTAAATTGAGACGGTATCAATTATTGATGATGGCCAAATTTTTTCATAAATAAACAACGCCGGTCTGTCGGTTTGTTTTCTTCGCACGTGATAGGACGTTTTCGCCCGTTCTCGTGAGAATCAGTCGAGTGGGAGAGCGGGGAGGGCTTATTTTTTAAAAGTATCGTTATTAACGATTCAGACCAAATCGAACGCCTAGAGGGACAAAAAATAGGTTCCTCTATCTAGTTTTCGATTATCAACATTTTTGAAGTGAATACTTCTTTGGCGGCGTTCTGATATTTGACGAGAATGGAGAGTGAATTGGAAAAAATGTAACGTTTCGAGATTTCGTTACACGAGGGAGAAAAAAGATATAACGTAGAGGGAAGGAGAAAGAGAGCTATGCATTTGGTATACCTAAAATACAGGCTTCGTTACAATACAGAGTACACAGATATATAACATAGAGAGAAAGAGAGCTATACATCATATATATCAGTTTAGGCTATCTGCGTCTCCCTTTTGTGCGGTCCTTCGTCTTTAACGCCCACTCATACGCCAAGTCCAAGGTCTAAGTTGCTTGAAGGGGGAATAGTTTAGGAAGCATCGTACGAGCAAGAGAGAGAGCCACGTATTCATCGAATACTAGGCAATAGAAGAAAATATAGTATGACGCGCATGCGCGCGAGTACGTACAACTCTGACGCCACACGGGAGTGGAGCAAGAGAGAGCGATATAAACTCAGTACGAAGCGATAGAATAGGATAGATAGATTGTCGCGCATGCGCGCGTTATAGATGTACGCGTCCAGGCGCTATATATTAACAGCTGAAGCAGCACGCGTGTGTACCGAATATTTATCATTGTGTTTTGTAATTATTACACAAATTTTATATTGTTATATTTCTTTTGAAATTAGCCCTCTCCCTTTCTCTTTCTCTCTCTCTCTTTTTCAATCTCTCACTCTTAATCTCTCTCATTCTCTATTTCAAAATAGTATTCACTTCTATCACGTGTACTGTGCTGCACATGATATTGTTTTCTTATTAAAACAACTACAATACGCTTTATAGATCTACAAATGTGGACAATGCGCGTGCACATTTATAGCCAGGGTTCTATAAGGCTTAAAAATTTCTTACACATCTCAAATTACAAGCAATTTCTTAGACTTTTTAATAACCTATTAATTATATTTTAACACACTCGGTAATTTATAGAGAAACACGAGCTGAATTGAATTTTTAACGTGATCATGTTTTTTTTTTCGATTCTAACCCAGTTTAGTCTGCCCCGTTATTTACGACGCACCCTGTGTAGCTCCCCCGATTTTTAGGCGAGCCCAGGAACCGTCGAAAGCTTTCATTTCGATGTCCAACGGTCTGCAATGTAAATCTTTATTCTCTGGTACTGTTATTGTGCATTCGGTAATGGTATGCGAAAATTTGCACAGTAATACATTCCACATCCGATAGGAAAACTTACCTGATGTTAATTCACGCCACCCATACGTTCAAGTACGCCGCACAACAAAGATAAAGTCGCCTGTCAATGGATGGCGTCCAGGGACGTCCCCACATAAAATCTCGTCAAATATAACCCAGTAAATCCGTTGTTAATTCCCATCTCGTGGTTATGCGTTTGTTCTCATCGAAGTATGTTGTTGAAGGACGCGGTAATTGTCAGGGGACTCGGCGAGGGTTCGTACTTCGGTCGAACGTCGGTCGAGTCCGTCCCTGTCGCCCGATCGCTGTTTGCCTTTCTTCTGTCATTAGAATTTTTAATTTCGATATTTACTACGACGGGCAAGACGACACAACAGGAAAAATATCAATAAAAACCCAGTTGTTTATGTAGACTGGGAATTATGTCACTGGGCATAATGGAGGCGATTTTTTTTTCCATAGCGTTTGAATTTTCGATGCGCCACGTTATGTAAGCCTAGGCACTGGTCTAAGCGATTTTTAATATATGTGATTAACCATAATTATACACGATAATTCTGCGCGTGTTATTTATAATAGAATTCGTTTTAAATACATTTCGTATTGTCTATTAACATTAATTCGAATCATTTGACCACTGCCGTTTGCGGTAAACGACGGAAATCGGTATTATTTACGACATTTGTTATTCCATATTCAATTCTTCATAAGCACTGGCTGAATAATTTGTTTCAATGTGATCTGATGTTACGAAAATTTGCAATCAACGGCGAGAGAACCCATCACAAAAAAATAAATTCTTTGTACAAAGAATAAATATTATTTCTACCTCAAAATCAAAAATCTTCTGGTTCTTTAAGGCGGTCTGTTGCACAATCTCATTCAAATCAGGGCGTCATGTATTCTTTAGACAATAAATAGTTCAATTCCTTGTTAGAAAATAGTTCTGCCCAAAAAAAATATTTTAACACCTTCACTATCGATTCAAAAAGGCAAAACCCTCAAATAAGATCTGATTGCTCCCTTTGAAATAACAGAAATGTATCACAAAAACGAATTTCTTAAAAAAAATGTCAAAGTCTTAAAAAAATATGTCGATTTTGATACGTTTTTTTTTATGTTAAAAAAAGCTTCAAAATAGAATGTGATAGTTTGCTTCATCCCCCATTTAACGCAATCCGTTACTGCCTAAACTAAATTCCGCATTACAACAAAATTAATCCAATCCAACAAAATCTGCGTCCATTTTGTCGAACGGACAAAACGAAAATTCCTCAAACGCCGATCTAGGTTTCAAAACAACCGTCGATGATGCTTCCCAGAAAACGGGCCGTACGGGCGCCCACTTTCTCCGCGGCGATGCAGCGAAATTACCGGAAAACGTCCCCGAACTGGGCCTGATGAATAACCATGAAATTTCCGAAAAAATCGAGCGGACCTTCCGCGTCCTAAAAACGGGCGAAAATCTCAGCGCCCCGCCCTCGTCTTCGTCTGTTCCAAAGCCGGGCGCGACCAGGGAAGAGAGAAACCGCGATCGCGACGTAGCCGGCACCTCGAGAAGTATGTGCAATGATTTGAATAAGATGAATAAATGTATCAATTTATGTTAATACAAACTATATAAGCTTCCGGCGGATCTTGATCGAGCAGACAACGTTTGCCACACCACACTCGTTGTTCTCTCCGGTAGCTTTTGTAAAAAAAAAAACCCGAAAACAGTGCAGTGAAAATGCTCACCATACTAGTAACATCGTCAATAACCACCGCCCTCCTGGTGATCACTTCGCTGGCTCTAGCCCTGGCCTGCTACGAAATCTATTCGCGAAACAGGAAGACGAAACGGCACTCTGAAGATGGGCTCAGCGAACCGCCGACTCCCACGAGGATACCCATCATCGGCCACCTGCATCTTCTCGGGGGTTACGAGGTACCGTACCAGGCGTTCAACTTCCTCGGGAGGAAGTACGGAAACGTGGTCAACCTACAGCTCGGCAACGTCAAGTGCGTGGTGGTGAACGGCCAGAAGAACATCAGGGAGGCTTTGGTGACGAAGGGGCACCACTTCGACTCCAGACCGAACTTCCAGAGGTACCAGCGGCTGTTTTCAGGGAACAAGGAGAATTGTAAGTAATTTTTTTCAGCAATTACCGCGTTGAATATTAATGGTAGTTTATGTCGCTTGCAGCTTTAGCGTTTTGCGACTGGTCCGACACCCAGAAGACACGCAGGGACATGCTGAAGGCCTACACGTTCCCCAGGGCCTTCACCAACAATTTTTTCAGCTTAGAGAACTTGATTGCGAACGAAACCAAGGCGATTATTACGGAAATAAGACTGGATACCGTTGTGGAATTGAAACCGGTGATACTGAAAAGCTGCGCCAACATATTCCTGAACCATTTTTGCTCTAAAAACTTCCCCACCGATGACGTGAAGTTCGTGGAGATGGTGGAGAATTTCGACGAGATCTTCTACGAGGTGAATCAAGGCTACGCCGCCGACTTCCTGCCGTTCCTCATGCCCTTTCACAAGAAGAACTTGGACAGGATGAATGCTTTGACTCACAGGATCAGACGGTTCGTCGAAGAAGAGGTCATCGAAAGCCGGTACGACGATTTCGACGTCGAAAGTGAACCCGACGACTACGTCGATAGCCTGATAAAGTACGTGAAGTCAGGCGAAAGCCCTACACTCCCGTGGGATACCGCCCTGTTCGCCCTGGAGGATATCATAGGCGGACACTCGGCCGTCGGTAATTTTCTAGTCAAAGTCTTCGCGTACTTAGCGAACGAACCTGAGGTGCAAAGGAAGATCCAAGAAGAAATCGATGAAGTCGTAGGCGCGGACAGGGAGCTGACCATCGGAGACAGATCTAGCATGCCCTACACCGAAGCTGCCATTTTCGAGGCCATCCGCCTCATAGCCTCCCCGATAGTCCCAAGGGTGGCCAACCAAGACAGCGCCATCGACGGTGAGACGAACTATATACGTGTGAATTAATTTAACGATTTAAATATTGTTTTTGATTGCAGGATATAGGATAGAAAAAGACACAGTATTATTCCTCAACAACTACGAATTGAGCATGTCGGAGACCCTCTGGGAGCGGCCGGAAGAATTTTTGCCGGAGCGCTTCATCAAAGGCGACAGGTTGGTCAAGCCCGAGCACTTCTTGCCGTTTGGCGGGGGCAGGCGCAGCTGCATGGGCTACAAGATGGTCCAGCTCGTGTCCTTTGGTATTTTGGGCGGATTTTTACAGAACTACACCATCCTACCTATCGGGAACGAGGCGTATAAAGTTCCCGTAGGTTCCTTGGCGCTGGCGAAGGACTCCTTCAGGTTCCTCTTCACCAGAAGGTGATTCAAGTCCGACGTTTGGAAACTATTTATTTATTTATAACTGAAACGTGATATATCCGTATTATATATCTGTGTAAGTCAATGTTTTTTGAATAATATACACGAATGTATTATTTTTATTATTATTGATTTTAAGATGTATTTTATTTAAATGTTTATCGTGATCGACTGCGTTTTATAATAAAGGAACCTAAGGATTTTAATGGAATTATTTACTTACTCCTTTACTTACATCATGGAGAAAGGCACAACGAGTTTCTTGAGACTGCATCCACGTCCTTGACAGACTTTTAATTAAGACTAGAACTATCATAGAATGATGAAAATTATAGGTCTGCATTTCCCCGTGATTTAAACACCCCGTAACAGGTTTTACCAATCAGTATATCCTTGACAGATTGTCCTAATTTAAAGTTGAATAATAAACTTGTATTCCTGAAAAGGAGATCTTTTTGAAGAACAAATTAAATAGCAAAAATTTTATAAAATAACTGCCAAGGAATTTTATGTAAATTCCGCATTTTAATAAACTTTTCAAACGTTTCCGGTCTCTTTTTAAACCGACTGAATTGTTTACGGAATCTGAATATCCAAAAATCTACGTATAAAATAAAAAATGAAAATCATGCGTAGCAGTTCTTTAAAAAAAAAACATCGCATTAAAAGCTGTAAATACTAGTAAAAATAAAGAAAAACTTTAATACGATTGCAAACAAAATGCTCTAAACTGAGCAAACATCCATATTACCTCTGAATCGTCCGGAAACTCCGGGAAGTTCGTCGGTGACATCCGGTGTCGTATCACCCACTTCTTTAATTAATTCCGCAACATCGCCCATATTTGCAGCCATTATATACCGTACTTTCCAAGTGTCAGTATGAAATAATCAAGAGGGTTTAAATCTTGCGAGTTAAAAGGTCATTTTACAGGTGTTCTCCTTCTACTGCATCGATTTATACATTCCCGATAACTACTTTTACCACCGGAAGCATACAAATGAATATAGTACGCCTCAATTATGCAACCACCTGCCCATCCACTATATAGGGTGTCTCAAATTTTATTCACAAGCAAACAACGAATATCTCGAGATTATCTCGTTATCTGAAGAAATAGAAAGATGGGATAAAAATCGGTTTAAATAGCATCGAAAATCCCTTCCGGCGCTGTATTTTAAAATCCGTTAGTGGTTACAACCCCTAAGAAACCACCCCCAATTTGTTCTAGTATCGGGTTAAGGGATGTAGAATGGGAAGTGTTAAATAACCGACCACATATAAACAACACCATTTATATACAACATAAAATAAATTAAAAGTTGCATAAGAACCAACGATCCTCTTGAATAATCAAAAGGGTTTAAGTCTTGTCACGTAACAGGTGACTTTATTGATTCTCTTCCTCGATTTATAACCTTTTGATTACTGATTTTACGACCGGAAGCGTGCACAGGAATATAGTATAACTGGATTATGCCATCACCTTCCTATCCACTATACCGGGTGTCGCAATTTTTCTTACAAGCAAACAATGAATATTTCGGTTATTTGACGAGGCAGAAAGATACGGTAAAAATCGGTTTTCATGGCATCGAAAACCCTTTTCTGCGCTATGTATTTCAAGTTTCATTGCAGTTGTTAAAACCCCTAAGAAACCACCCCCATTTTTTTTCAATATCGGGTTAAGGGATGTAGAATGGAAAGGGTAAAATAACCGACCACATATAAACAAGTAACAATACACTTTATGTACCACAATATAAATTAAAAGTTCCATAAGAACCAACGATCCTCTTGAATAATAAAGAGGGTTTAAGTCTTGCGACCTAACAGGTGACTTTTTTGATCCTCTTCCTCGATTTATAACCTTTTGATTACTGATTTTACGACCGAAATGTGTGCACAAGAATATATTACAAGTCAATCATGTCATCATCTTCCTACCCACTATACAGGATGTCCCAATTTTTCACAACCAAACAAGGCATATCTCGGTTATTTGACGAGATAGAAAGATGCGGTAAAAAACCCTTTCCTACGCTGTGTATTTCAAGTTTAATTACGGTAGCTATAACCCCTAAGAAACCACCCCAAATTTGTTCCAGTATCGTGTTAATGGATGTAGAATGGGAAGGGTAAAATAACCGACCACATAATAAACAACACACTTTATGTACAGTACAACAAAATAAATTAAAAGTTCTATAAGAACCAACAACCACGTAAGATACGTTCAATAATCGATCACATTCTCGCTTTTCACGTCGATACGATAGTCTAGTCGTCAACTTTGACTGTAAATATATCGCGGTTATCCGTATTCACCCCCTCGGACTCGATGGTGAACGCCTCGTTGTCGAACCCTTTCAGATCCTCACGTTTCCTGAAATTCTGCTCGATCTCCTCCAGGCTCTTGTTCTTCGTCTCGGGCAGGATAAACTTGCAGAACAATATCGCCAGGATGGAAGCGGCCACGAACACCAACAAGGTACCGCTAAACTTCAAATAGTCCACCATATCGTTGTAGATCTTCACGCATATGAAGATAAATACCTGTGCGATACATATCACCATCCCGCTCATGATAGGTCTAACCTCCAGGGGGAACATCTCACCCACCAGAACCCACGGAATGGGCAGCATCCCCACCATGCTGAACATCACGTTGAATATCACCCCCACCAGCGGGAGATAGCTGAAGACCTTCTCCTCGGAGGGGTTACGTTCGTAGTACATCACGTACGCCGCCACCACCATCATGGTGACTGCCATCCCTAGGCTGGAGAAGGTGCAGAGGATCTTCCTACCGAAGCGGTTTATCAAGAAGGCCGCCACGATGGACATGGTGAACCTGATGACACCCACGATGATGGAGGAGATGTACTCGTTCAAGTTCAAGTCGGTCTCCTCGAAGAAATTGACCGCGTAGAACAACATCGTGTAGATGCCCGAGAATTCCTGCAACAGGAACAATATCACGAGGATGAAGAACGGCCTCATGGTTTGCGGGCTCAAATAAATGCTCTTAAGGCTGATTTTCTCATGTTTGTTCTTCTTCCGATTCTCGTGGTATCTGTCGATCTCCTGTTGAGCTAGGGCGTTGTTTCTCCTAAACCAGAGGTACACATCGAAGCTTTCCGAGATCCTGTTGTTCTTGAGGAGGTACCCGGGGCTTTCTGGCAGGAATTGTATAGTAACCATGGAGAATATTCCAAAAATGATGCTTATCAAGGCAACCGTGGACCACCTGATGTAGTAGCCCAGGGTGTATGTGAGCAAAATGCCAAAGGAGGCGCATATCGGCCCCAGGGCCTGGAGGAACCCCCTACTTTCCGCCGTGGATATTTCCCCAACGTAGGTGAAGCAAGCGGTCGACATACCTAGGGAGAAGCTTGGTTAAGTTGGAGCTGAAGTACCTGGGAGTGTTATGGTATAACTTACCTGCCGCTATGCCCGATACCAGTCTACCGACGTACAACCAGTCTATGTCCTTCGCGGTGCCGATCAGGATCCACCCCAGGATGAAGGGGATGCTGCTGATCTGGATGGACCTTCGCCTGCCATAATACTCCGCCAGGACTCCGGACAGGACTGACCCTATAGGGTTGGTGATGGCTCCCAAGCTAGCTGCAAATGAATGATGAACGTTATATTGGGCAGTTATTTCACGTATTGCGATGAAGGCTAAAGCAACATATAGAGTTATACATGTACTTATCGACGACTATAATTAAGTGAAATCTATTTTTATCAAACGGGAATGTCGAAAAGAGTTATAAATTGTTTTAGACAAACATTTCAAGGGTATTAAAGAGATAAATCAAGCCTATCTTATTAAAAAAGCCTATCTTATGCTTTCTCTAACGATATTTTCAAGGAAGTAATTCACGCAAAGTTCGTCGACTTATATAAAGAGGAAGTAGCGTTCAATTCAATCATCAACGTTGTACGTGGAACCTTGAAGATTCGGAAATCTGTGTTAGAACAAACTGTGTACTTACGTCCACGCTACCTGAGAGTAATTCACCTTGTACCCGATTTTTTTCTAACGCATTTCCGACCGCCCCGAGTAACATTTTAGGAAGCAATTACTGGCAATCAATTATCGTATGTGTAATACCAGCCCGACGTGTGTCAAAACCATTAATATTGTGCGTTTTCTGGGTCTGGCGATTGAATTTAAAGAATCTAATGTCGAGGATTTAGCCGGTAATTATGGACTAGCCTAGATTTATCTATTCTCGAACCTTCGTCGTATTCATTTTCTTGGAAATTGCCAGTTACTTTCGCCTTCTTTCGTGTCAAGATTTTTTTTTTTTTTCGATAGGCAACAAAGACATGTTGTAACTCGCTCGAACGTATGTTCTAGATAAATAGTGAGGTCTAGTTATAATTTTTTTAAACGGTAAAAAAAGAACTTGAAGGTTGTACCTATTGAGTAGATTTGTCCCGAATTTCTAGTCCTATTCAATTTTTTAATGGCAGAAAAAATATACAATGGGGTTTGAATAAAGAAAACACGCAAGACATGAAATTGCTTTAAACAAATGCCATGTAAACACACGTTAAACATTGGCAAAGATGTGGAAGCGTTGCTATTAATTTTACGTCACTATGATATCTAACATACAGTATATTTGGTTGTGCTGTTAATATTTTTAATAACTATATTTGCTCAACACTTTCAATATTTTTTCTTTCCAAAAAATTACATGTAGCTGTTTGAAAAATGACTATGATCTCTAATGGTAAATTAACACCATAATATGGCCCAAACATTTCAAAATTTCTTCCAAAAAATGGTGATATACATAACATAGATCAATTAAACACTTAAATGTTCTTCGTCCCCTAAAAATTCGGTCACTTTTTAACATAGAAGAGTTTTAAAATAATTCACATATTTTTTTGGATATTCCAAAAAAAATCCTCATTTTCGATATATTTTTGCCTTCATACTTTTTTACAAGTCTTACAATTTTCTTTTTATGAACAAAGGCAGGAAGTAGAAGGTTTTTAGGAAATAAAATTGTAAAAAAAATCACCACGGCCCCTGTTCGCCTCTCAATATCTCGATATTTACAACATAAAACCCTTAGAGCCTCCACTAAGTCACTCTGTGGATAACACTGCCCTAATATTGTTTTTACAGGCGCTACGAATTTTATAATAAACAATTACAAGACTTTTACGAAATTACAAAAATGTCATTACATCCCCAGTAGGCCTGCTCAAGCCTCACCATTTGCGACAGACGACCCTTATAGCCTGTACATAAAACTGTACATAAAGCTACCCTAATATGTTTTTACAGGCTCTATAAATTTTTGATTGAAAAGATACAACTTATTTTAGAGGAAAAATTTACAAAAGAAAATCGCTACATCCCTAGTAGGTCTCTCACAGGCTCGATATTTACGACAAGCAATCCTTACAGCGTCCACTAAGTTACATCAGAGATACAACCTCCCTCATACTTTATTACAAGCGCTAGGAATGTTTTAATGGAAAGGATAAGATTTTTGAGAAAAAAATTACAAAAAAAATCAGTACATCCTCAGTAGATCTCCCAGAGTCTCTATATTTACAACATACAACCATTAGAGTCTGTATTAAGTCATTATAAAGGCAAAACCGTCATAATATTTTTTTCAGGCGCTACGATTTTTTTAATGAAAATGTACAAGGTTTTTTGGGAAAAAAATCACTACGTCTCCAGTAGTCCTGCCAGTGTCTCGATATTTACTATAGACAACCCTTAGAGTCTGTACTAAGACAATATAAAGATAAAACTGCCCTAATATTTTTTTCAAGCGCTATAATTTTTGTAATAGAAAAGTACAAGGTTTTTAGGGGAATAAATTCTAAAATAAAAATTACTACATCCTCACTGTGCCTCCCAAAGCCTCTATATTTACGATAGACAACCCTTGAAACCTCTACTAGCCACCGTAAAAATAAAGTCGCTCCAACATTTTCTATAAAAACGCTACAAATTGTTTGATAACAAAGTATAAGGCTTTTAAGGAAAAAGTACAAATACAATCACTACATCTCCAGGAGACCTCCCATAACCTTGATATTTACATCAGTCAACCCCTAGAGCCTCTACTAAACCACCCTAAAGATAAAACAACCCTAATAATTTTTTACAGGCACTACGAATTTTTTAATGAAAAAGTATGAGGTTTTTAAAGGAAATGATTATAAAAAAAATCACTACATCTCCAGTAGGCCCCCCACAGCTCCGATATTTATAACACATGACCCTTAGAGTCTCCCTCTTACTATTATAAGTCATTTTGAAAATAAAACCCGCAGCCTCGATATTTTTATCAAACGACTCGCTTTCGACAATTTTAACCTTAAAATACGTCATATAATAATAAATATCCTCCTAGAGTCCATAGTACGCATATTTACATATTCGCATTAGCGAACTATAAAAAAATATCCATTCTTACCTTTCCCTTTCATTTCATTGTTGTCTGTTCATTTCATTGTTTTTTTTTATTTCAAGTGAATTTCTTGTTTGTCAAGCTCAAGTTCGTGTTTTTTTGTTTTCGAAGGGAAACATATCCTTTCAATACATACTACTCATATATGTTACAGTAATATAAAAAAAGTAAAAAAAGATAAGAAAGAAGTTCTGATAATTATTTCCGTCCTTTGATATCGTTCGATTATCGAGGATAAATAATCGTTCTCGAAGTTGCAACTAATCATAAACGGCATCTTACAATGAACAGAAATAAAAGTATTTGAAAATAGGGACGAAAACCTAGAGGCTCTCTCTTCTGGCCTCTCACAAGCCTAGATTTTACCCCTAGTGACTTATAACTCGATTTATGTAACTCCTAATTAAGAAGTATTTGAATTAGTGTCTGTTCGAACATCAAAACCATGTCAGAAAATGTGAACGTATAGGCGCAAGTTTAAAAACAATTCCAACACACTCCACTGACATTTTTTCGTTATTTTAAAAATTGTTTATTGATGTTAGTTTATTTCGAAATGACATACTTCCATTCCGACACTGTAGAAATAAAGAAACCACAGTTTAACTTATTTCAATAATCGTATAAAAAATGTGTACTCGAATATCAAAAACAAGGACTACATTTAAAAAATACCATTAAGCTGTCCGAATATCATACATGTACGAACTTTCGGCGTGCCCCCGTATATCAGACAATTTGGAAATGTAAAAATTCTCACTTAGCTAGTGAGTGTCTTTTTTTTTTATTCCATTATATCGCCTACATGATACTACTATTGCGTTGTTAACAATTTCAAGATCATGTTTGTATACAAGATTTTTTTATTAGATTAGCATACCTCGTAACCGACCGAGTAATTATCGTCGGTGTATCGTGAATTTACATCGTGCAATACTGAAAAAGAAATAGTAGTACAGGATAGCATTCGCAGTTCTTCATGGAGCGAATAACCGTTGTCTGTCAATACAAAATTAAACTCGAATTAAACTAAAGTTGGTATACAGTGAGAGGCGAAATTGTGGAACATATTAATTGTCTCATACAGTAGTTATAAAATAATATGCCTATAAAAGAGATGTCCAAAGTCAACGTACGCCGCTGGAAATGACTTGCTGTTATTATATTGTTAAAAATTTAGTATATAGTGAAAGCCGAAATTGTGGAACATATTAATCGTCTCATATAGAAGGAAAACATTACTAGAACGGTTTCACTACATTTCCAGTCTTGATATTTACGATAGACAACCCTTAAAGCCTCTACTAAGTCACTCTAAAGAAAAGAAACACCTTAATATTTTTTCAGTCGCTGAGAATTCTTTTAAGAAAAAGTAACAAGGTTTTTAGGGAGAAAAGTTGCAAAATAAATACTACATCCCCAATAGGCTTCCTGCAGCCTCGAAATTTACGACAGGCAACCCTTTGAGCGTCTACTAAATCAATCTATAGATAAAACCGCCCTAACATTATTTTACACGTACTATAATTTTTTAGTGAACAAGTACAAGGTTTTTAGAAAATAAAATAAAAAAAAAATCAATATATCCCCAGTAGGCTTCCCAATGCCTCAATATATACGACAGATATTTTTTATGGTCTTTACTAAGTCAATCTATGTATAAAATTGCCTTAATATTCTTTTAAAGCGCTATGAATTATTTGATGAAAAATTGCAAGAATTTTTACGGAAATAAATTACAAAAAAAATCACTACATCCTCAATAGGCCTCCAACAGCCTCGATGTGTACCACAAACCACCTTTAGAATCGCTACTAAGTTACACTATACATAAAACTGATTATTTTTTTTTATGTGCTACGATTTTACTTTTCCGCACTCCACTATACGCGGAAAACTAATATAATCGTGTAACGAAAAAGTGAAAAAACAACATTTTTTTTGGGTTTATTTTTCGTTTTTCGGGTTAAAAACCAAAAAAAAATTGTTTTTAAAAAATGTTTGCTGTGTGTGTCGTTGTCGTCGGCATTTATTCTTGTTAGCACGATAACTCAACTAAATCGTATCGGATCGATCGGGTTTTGACTGACTGATTGAGAATTTTTTTTTGTTAGCACGATCACTCAATTAAATCGTGTCGGATCGATCGGCTTTCAACTGATTCTGATTAGGGACGTCTACCAGGCGATATCTATTGATTTTGAGGTGGATAGGTCACATACCTGTCCATGGGTCATGAGAAAGCACGACGGTGGACTATTTGAAGAAAGTAAAACTGTCGCATAAAACACATATTCTGTATTTATGTGTTGGTTTATTTTTTCGCAGCTACTCAATGTCGAGATAGATATGTTCTACGTGCGGAAGAGTCCGTTGTAAAGCTTTAAAACTGTTTATTTTTAATGGAAAGTTACATGGTTTTTAGCCAATAAAATTGCAAAAAAAAAATCACCAGATCCAGTAGGCCTCCCATTGCCCCGACATTTTCGACAAACGATACTTAGAGCTTGTACTATGTTACTCTATACATAAAACCACCTATTAACTGTTTTACAAGAGCTACGAATTTTTTTATGAAAAGTTACATAATTTTTATAGGAAGAATTTACAAAAAAAAATCACGACACCCCCAGTAGACCTCTCACGGCCTCGAAAATTACGAGAATCAACCCAAATAACGGTTTTCTATCAATATAAAATTATACTCGAATTAAACTAGAGTTAGTATACAGGGAAAGGCGCAATTGTGAAACATATTAGTTGTCTCATACAGTAGTTATAAAATAAGATGCCTATAAAAGAGATGCCTAAAGTCAACGCACGCCACTGGAAATTATTTGCCGTTATTATTACATTAAAAAAGTTAACAGTCCGAACGAAGACGGAACACGTGAACCTTATATAACGACGTGCTAAAACACTTTCTTTTTTTCTCTACCTACTCTTCGAATAGTTCGAATAAATATCATTCCGTTATAATACTATTTTAATGTTAATGGTCCCTCCCACTATTTGGCATCTACATAAAGAAAATTAACAGTAAATGTCATCGGGCTCATTGTTAGATGTTGAGGATTTCTTAACGTCTGAGGGGTTACCCAATTTTTTAGCACTATTATAGTCGTTAGCGACACGACGATTTTTTTACACATAACATCTCTACTTGAAATCTAGTGTGCTATTAGTATTTCTTTGTTAAATTTTATTATTGCGTAGATAAATGGTCGAACAACAATCCAAATAAATCAAATGTAAAATAGCGTGGCTTTTAAATACCTTGGACCTAGTAAATGGGGATTATTTCACCGATATTAACGACGATTCTAAAACAGAACTCCCTACCACTCGACCAATTAAATCGTCACAATATTTTTTACCTCCGTGCACTTTTTGATCCACCCGGTATACGCGCGGTATTAATCCGAAAGATAGACCGTTTGTTCCAAATAATACAAGAGCGATATGTAACGCATACAAATTGAGATCAAGGCAAAAATTTGCAACCCACGAGTGCGGATTATTCTTCTTTTATCGATACACAATTGTCTTTACGAAATTCGAAAGAAACAAGGTGTGCTGCTGACATTTACGCAGCACGTTTTCGAAAAATCAACTAGCAGCGACAAGGACGGACGATCGGTTATCATTCAAAGCTTCATTTCGCAGCCTTGGAGGACTGGTGTATACGCTAGGCGCAAAAATTAAGGGATGTAAAAAAACTTTAAATTTTTAGGTGACTTTCAAAGGGCTGTAACTTAGAGAAAAATAGTCGTAGAACAATTTTATAAAAAGCTAATTGAAACTTCAAGGTTCTAGTTTTTAGGCCTTGAGCTCGAAATTTTTTACCGTCAGCAGTTTTGAAGTAATCATAGAGAACCGTCGAAAAATTAATTTTCCAAATTTTTGCTTGCTTTTCAAAAAGTCCATGAACTTCAATAAATCTTTGTCAGTGATTTCATCATAAAGTTTCTATAGATAATTTTATGCTCTTTAATTTGTGTGATATAAAAGCTTTATAGGATAATATTTTACTGAGTTATCGTCGTCCAAAGCAAAAAAGTCAGTTCTGACTTTGGTAATTAATTACTCGGGAAATAATGATCTTACAGAAAATTCAAGTAAGGTTTTGAAAACTGCAAAGTATTCTTTATAAGTGATAATTATTAGATTTTGATAAAAATAAATTTTTCGGTGCTATAATGTTGATTGAAAATAGGTAATACATTTAGTATTCGCTTAATTTGACATAAATTTGCAAAAAATGGATAGACTAAAGATGTTGACTATTTCTTTTCAACCTCAATATTGTTCTGCTATTTCTCTAATATTGCTCTGCAACTATTTTTCTCCCATTTACAGTCCTTTGAAAATTATCTAAAAATTTGGATTTTATGCATCCCTTAATTTTTGTGCCTAGTGATATTACGAGAGAAAATTCGCGGATAACCAATGTCCAAGAATTTACATAATCAAATACACAAATAACTCCTGCCTGTGGCAAAGCGAAACGTTATATAGGGGGCGCATAAAAGTTGGAATAAATAAACCATTACAGAGCGCGTAAACAATTGGGAGGAATTCATCGTTCAACCCCCATTTTTTACATAGGACAGATTGGCTTCAACATTTTATTTTCTACGTTTAGGAAAATCCCTAACAGACCTGACTGACAATCACAGACGATTGAATTGGGTACTTATAATATAGAATACAAACTTCTTCAGTTAATCTTATCTTATCTCCATAGGCAATAATTACAGAATGTCTATTTTCGTTGAATCAAAGTTAAAAATATGTGGGAGACATCTAGCACCTAATGATGATTTTCAAGCAACCTTATAACATCTCAATTTCCCCTAATCGTTATACTAATCACCACAGTCGGCACTTTTGATCATTAATTAGTACACTTCTATCATTCTGACACCGATCTATCACCGTATCTGTTACACAATTATTAAAACACAATCAAATCACGGTCCAGATAAATTCGAATCTGGTTCCAACCAGATAGGCTTTCCCATAGGTTGTCGCCCCGTCTCAAGAAAACAACTTAAAACAATAGCATCTCGATTTTTAAATAACTTAACATGCCTAATAATACCCGGCTCGATGGATGTTTTCGAGCGGGCCACGCCCGCATAACAATTGAATAATAATAATGGGATTGTTCGTGAAAAAATTTGCATGGACACAAGTCGGCTGTGTCTCAACTCAGACTAAATTGTCGCGCCTTTTAGAGATAATTCGCCATGTAACTGATCGTCTAGTCACCCGTGAAGGAGAAGATATGAGAAATGCTCCTCGTTGTTTCGTTTTTAAACGTAATCGAGACCGGCGTTGACTTCGATGGAACTTATAGTCTTTCAGCCACCTTTCCAAAGCCATTGATTGCATTTTACCCTAAATTACTATTTAATTTAACTATTAACCTGAAAAACTCACACAAAAATCAATATACACCCTTTTCTTCAACGAAAAACCACAAAGCAATTTTCTGGAGCTCATTAAAACCGTCATGATTTTAAATGACCCCCAAAAAATATAGGAATAATAGACCACGCCTATTAATCTACAAAATATCTGCAAAAATCAATGTACGCCATTTAATTTAACGAAAAGCCACAGATTTATTTTCTCGGGCTCATTAAAACCGTCATGATTTTAAATGACTCCCTAAACTCATGTGAATAACAGACCATGCCTATTAATCTACAAAATATACGCAAAAATCAATGTACGCCATTTAATTTAAGGAAACACCACAAAGCAAATTTCTGGGGCTCATTAAAACCGTCATGATTTTAAATTAACCTCCTAAACGTATGGGTATAATAGACCATGCCTATTAATCTATAACATATACGCAAAAATCAGTGTACGCCATTTAATTTAACGAAAAACCACAAAGCAATTTTCTGGAGCTCATTAAAACCGTCATGATCTTAAATTAACCTCCTAAACTCATGTGAATAACAGACCATGCCTATTAATCTACAAAATATACGCAAAAATCAATGTACGCCATTTAATTTAAGGAAACACCACAAAGCAAATTTCTGGGGCTCATTAAAACCGTCATGATTTTAAATTAACCTCCTAAACGTATGGGTATAATAGACCATGCCTATTAATCTATAACATATACGCAAAAATCAGTGTACGCCATTTAATTTAACGAAAAACCACAAAGCAATTTTCTGGAGCTCATTAAAACCGTCATGATCTTAAATTAACCTCCTAAACTCATGTGAATAACAGACCATGCCTATTAATCTACAAAATATACGCAAAAATCAATGTACGCCATTTAATTTAAGGAAACACCACAAAGCAAATTTCTGGGGCTCATTAAAACCGTCATGATTTTAAATTAACCTCCTAAACGTATGGGTATAATAGACCATGCCTATTAATCTATAACATATACGCAAAAATCAGTGTACGCCATTTAATTTAACGAAAAACCACAAAGCAATTTTCTGGAGCTCATTAAAACCGTCATGATCTTAAACTAACCTCCTAAACGTATGGGAACAATAGACCATGCCTATTAATCTACAAAATATACGCAAAAATCAATGTACATCCTTTAATTTAACGAAAAACCACAAAGCAATTTTGTGGAGCTCATTAAAACCGTCATGATTTTAAATTAACCTCCTAAACGTATGGGAATAATAGACCATGCCTATTAATCTACAAAATATACGCAAAAATCAATGTACATCCTTTAATTTATGGAAAAATCACAAAGCAATTTTCTGGAGCTCATTAAAACCGTCATGATTTTAAATTAACCTCCTAAACGTATGGGTATAATAGACCATGCCTATTAATCTACAAAATATACGCAAAAATCAATGTACATCCTTTAATTTAACGAAAAACCATAAAGTAATTTTCTGGAGCTCATTAAAACCGTCAGGATTTTAAATTAACCTCCTAAACGTATGGGTATAATAGACCATGCCTATTAATCTACAAAATATACGCAAAAATCAATGTACATCCTTTAATTTAACGAAAAACCACAAATCAATTTTCTGGAGCTCATTAAAACCGTCATGATTTGAAATGACCCCCAAAACATATAGGAATAATAGACAATGTCTATTAATCTACAAAATATACGCAAAAATTAATGTACGCCATTTAATTTAACGAAACACCACAAAGCAATTTTCTGGAGCTCATTAAAACCGTCATGATTTTAAATTAACCTCCTAAACGTATGGGAATAATAGACCATGCCTATTAATCTACAAAATATACGCAAAAATCAATGTACATCCTTTAATTTATGGAAAAATCACAAAGCAATTTTCTGGAGCTCATTAAAACCGTCATGATTTTAAATGATCCTCTGAACTTACGCGAATAATATATCGTTATACTATATAACTTGATTTCAATTCACTGCAGTTTCTTTTTTTTTTAATTTCGTCGATATTTATTATATTTAATTAATAATTAATTACAGTAATTACCTAGCCAGGAAGTTTGATCAGTGGTTAAGTTCATATGGGAGGACTTCAGCTGTGGAATTAGTATGGCGCTGTAACCTTGGCATATACCTATGGATATCGATACGGAGTGTGCGCAAAAAGCTGCCAGAGCCTGGAAGTAAAAATACATTGAACAGAATAAAGAATTGTCTCTAATACATGTTAAATTAACTATGCTAAGGGATGTTTATAAATTATATTTGATGATTAACACCAGTATAGATTCACTGAGTCCCGACTCATTAAAAATGAGCTTAAAACTGTTATGGCTCATTAAAATTTTTGGACCATTAAAATAAATGACACATATGACAATTAACCTATTTCACAGCTCTGTAATGCTGTATCTATGATAAACAGTAAAATATATCTGCTGTGATTGTGAATAATCATGAAAATGGTATAATAATACCAAAGTCATGACGCAGCTAAATTACAGTGCATTCAAGTTAGTACTTTATTCAATATGAGCTGCAAACTATAGATTCATAAGCCGATACATGCTTTGGCTCATTGAAAATAGGCTACATAAATAAACGTGGCCCATTAAAAAATTTTAATGACCACTTATAGCTTCGACGGTCTTTGTCCGTATTCTACCAATATTGGCTATATATTTATCACTTGACGCAAACTTTTTAATATTAATCACTATTTTTGAACACTTTTTTATCTTATTGTACATCTGACCAGGTTCTGTTTATCTAGCAAGGACACTGTAAAAAATACATTTCTCGTTATCTGCACTTATCTCGTACAAATTGTCTCGTAGAAAAAGAGTGATTTGAAGAGGTTAACCTCGTTTTTGGGGCATTTTGTCATTTTTGTTATCATCGAAGTTTATTTTTATACGTTACAAGTGGTATTTTTTTAGGAATTGAATAAGAAAAAAAACCGAATCACTGTCAATAGGTATTGATCCACTTCGGATCACAATCGCAATATTATTGTCGATACTCGGTAATAACATAATATTATTTAGAGTACTTCTTCAGTTTAGTTTTACTAGATTTTCGTTCAGACTGTAGGTTTTTTAAAATATGGTGGATGCAGCGGTCATCAAACATACCTGAGATGTGATACAGAGAAAATATTAATTCTAGTAGCTTATTACAGTTATCGCGAAGGGTAATTAGCGTATATGTCGTATAGAATACGTCACAATTACCTACAGGGTGGTCACTCGTCCGTACGCGAAGTTTAATACTTAGAGATGGAAGTTCATTTCTTGAAAAGGTGAATTAATATGACTTGAATGAATTTCATCAGAAACGGGCGAGATGCCGGAGGATTATAAGAAGAACATTATCGTTACTATACCGAAAAAGAGAGGAGCCGACAAATGCGAGAACTTTAGAATGATTAGCCTAACTTCCCACGCGTCAAAAATCTTAACCAGAATAGTGCAGAAGAGGATGGACAATAGAGCGGAGGAAATACTAGGAGAAGACCAATTCGGGTTTAGGCGAAATAAGGGAACTCGCGAAGCTATTCTATCGCTAAGAGTAATGTTAGAGAAAACAATAGAAAAAGGAAATAACGCTTATATAGGATTTGTAGATTTAGAAAAAGCTTTTGATAACGTAAGATGGGAAAAAATGTTCGAGATACTAAAGAGCGCAGGAATGAAATATAGAGATAGGAGAGTAGTACACAATCTATACAAAGAGCAAACTGCTGTTATAGAAGTAGAAGAGGAAAAAAGGGAAGTAGGTATTAGGAGGAGTAAGACAAGGATTTACGCTATCGCCACTAATTTTTAGTCTGTACATCCAAGAGGCGATTAATGTGGTAAAAGATAGAGTGGATTTCGGGATTAAAGTACAGGGACAGAAACTAAAAATGCTGAGATTCGCGGATGATATAGCAGTATTAGCATCTAGTAAGGAGGAATTAGAATCAGCATTGAACGAAATGGAGGCAGTCTTGACAGAGGAATACGGAATGAGGGTGAATAAGAACAAAACTAAAGTGTTAGTGTGCCGAGGCCGCGAGAGCAGAGCAAAAACGAAAATACAAATTAATAATGAAAGATTGGAGGAAGTTAAAGGCTTCACTTATTTAAGAAGTAAAATAAATTGGGATGGAAGAAACGATAAAGATATAAAACAAAAAATAGCGCAGGGTCGAATAGCTTTTAACAAAAAGAGAGCACTTTTATGCTCGGGGGTAATAAACTTAGCAACAAGGAAGAGATTTTTGAAAACATATGTATGGAGCACGGCACTATACGGTTGCGAAACCTGGACGGTAGGGGAAGCAAGTAGGAAGAAATTAGAAGCTTTTGAGATGTGGTGTTACCGAAGAATGATGAAAATACCGTGGACTGATAGGGTTAGAAGCGAAGAAGTATTGGAGAGAGTCGGCGAGAAAAGAAGTATGGGGAAAAACATAAAGAAGAGAAGAGATAGAATGGTAGGCCACTTGCTGAGACATGGGGGAATAGTCCGCGATATTTTGGAGGCAGAAATAGGAGTGAAGAAAGGCAGAGGCAGGCCTAGATTAGACTACTGCTCGCAAATAGTAAGGGATGTAGGTTGTAGCACAATTAGCGAAATGCGTAGGTTAGCACAAGATAGGAGAAGCTGGAGGTTAGCGTCCAACCAGTCTTAGGACTGATGACCTCATGATGATGATGATGATGATGAATGAATTTACAGGAAATGTTTCACGTAATAGTATGTTTGAAACTATATTATTCTTAGGACATGTTATATGTTACTGACAGATCGTATCGATAGAGATGTATACGTCATAAAGTTCATTCGGCATTTGTCCTGAATCGGCGTACCGTGTACGGCACTGATGAGAACTAACAAGTTCGAAACAGCTGTATGTCGTTCGGTTCCGATCCGGGACAAATGTCGAATCCTACCTGTGGCGGGTTTTAATTTTTTTAAACTATATTATACTATCAAATAATAGGATTAAATAAGCCTATTTTTTAAGAAGTCGTAAGAATACAACAAACAGATTTAGAAACAATGAAAACTGGACATGTTAAGACCCTTTTCACACACGAGCGACACATATTTAGGATCTAAGGCATAATTAAACAACAATAGCGTATATTTACGCTCAAGTAGTTACTTTTATAACAACAGTTTAGTCAAATATTTGTCAAGCGTAAATCTCTCTACTCTGCCCTAGTATTTCTTCGCGTGTTCTCGCATTTGTTTACCCTTCTTATTGTTAATTATTCACATACAAATCCCTCGCGCAGAATAACGGTAGAGAAGCAATCTCGTGTATATAGCGATAATAAACGCAAGAGATTTCCGGCCGAAGTCAATGGATTAATTCGTGCATTAATCCATTATAACGACGTATGCAATTATCCAATTGGGTGCACGGATCGTGAGTCACCACCTCCAATTTGCAATAACGAGGAAGTGATGAGAGCCTGTGCGACGTCGATCTAGATGGCTAGGTCAAGATCAAGGCCCACCGATCGCCGACTGTTCCACAGCCTTCGTCGTTTTTGTTCGAAACAATTTTACCAGGTCTTGGCGGCGAGAGAAAGTGAAGTGCATGGGCACCGGATCGGGGCGGGCGCCGGGCGGAAGCGCGATGAAAACCATTATTTTTACCGAGAAGTTCAATTCCGGTGTTCGTGCAGCGATACTATCGAAGCCTACAAGTCATTCCTAGATCGCAATGGCAATTTATGCATTTAAATTATCTAAAACTGTCTGATATTTAATTGCGTCGTAATTTTTTATAAAAATATACGTTACCAACAATGAAATAGTTGTTAAACAGTCAACGAGCTGCTTTTTGTTAATTTTGCCACACTTTCTTTTCGTTTTAGTCGATTTTTATATTATTGAAATGAAGGTTAGTCCTGTTGTTTTATTTGCAAAAGGGAAAGTATTAACGCAACAATTCCTACGGACGAAAAGCAAAGAATTGTCGTATTAAGTTTGATTTAAAATTTCCGGAGATCTGTAGAACACTAAGATGCTTGTGTATAATAATATATTTTGTTAAAAAATATCCATAATCTCTAGTTAACGTTAAGCTGTTAATTAAAGTGCTGTTGAAAATTATCGTTACATTGCACCTACTGTTTTGTCATTTACAGCTCATTAAATAGCTCATGAATAGCTCATTAAAATATATAGTTTCTAGAACTATTATTTGGGTAGCTTGTAGCCCATTACATACCCATCATATATCATTACAGACCACTAGAAGTTGTACTTATGAAAAATATCGTGCAATTTTATTAACTTAGACCATTAAAACCCTTAGCTTATTGAAACGAGCTATAAACATCATTCAGGAACCTATAAATGACGAATATACTGCTATTTATATATAATTCGACTCGACAACTACATATTAGTTGCTCATTTAAATTAATGAGCAACAAGTTTTTGCCATAAGAACAATACCATTTGCAATTGACTACGTATTATTGACTACTTAGGTCAATGAATACAAACTACAAGCTATAAATTAGGGTGTATAGGTACTTAGAACTTGTGGCTCATTAAAATTAATGGGGAATAGATTTGCGTGATCAAAAAAGTAACCATTAAAATCAGGACTATTGAGCACCATTATTTACAGTCCATTGAATATTGACTATTTAGCTCATTGAATACAAATTAATTTAACAACGATTTAGTGAAGGGTCTGAAAATGGCCAACATAGTGACATTTATTGGTAGTTGAATGTTATTGCTAATTGAAATTAATGGGTTTCCTTTCGCTTGCAACTAAATGACGGGCATATGGCCATATGACCAGCATATTACAGATAATTAAATATTATAGCTCATTAAAATTAATGACTCTACGCATACGTAGGTTTCGTTGTTCATTAAAATTAATGCGCAATAATTAGCCATTAAAAAATAGTGGGTATTAAATATCAGAGCTTTTAAATGAACCATCAGAAACTGTTCATTACAGCCGATTTAAAACCCTGTTTGGTGTATTGTTTTTTTTTTTTATTAAACTGGGCAGAACTTACTTAAAGTGTTATAGCTAAAGATGAAACCGTCTTTCATCATCATCACCTTTTTTAATATTAGATTGTTACAAAATATAGAACGATAAAGGAATTTTAAAACACGCGGTTTTTTTTCCTCTCTAATTAGTTCGCAGCTCTTATTTACTCTCAATTTTAGCATATAAAACCTGAATATGTATTAACAACAAAAATAACGTATATATAAAAGGAAAAAAGCGGCCAGTACCTCCTTTTGTCTGTCAGCTGGTCTCTGCGTTCTAAAATATATTCCAATGGCCTTCGTACTCTCCTAATCGTAATCTAATATACCAAAAAGCAGTATACCTTGTAAACGAGCGACTCGACCACGTGCCAGACAGGTTGTTGTACTTCAGCGACGATCGAGTTCTCTTCAAAAGAAAACCGAAGAAAAATTGTTTGGTTTAAACTTATTTGTAATTATAATAAATTTATGCGTATATAAAGAAGTGCTTTGCATAAATAACGAATGTGGCACCTGTTTTTGTTTTGTTTTATCTCAATTTCAAAACAATAATGGAGAAATATTAATTTTATAATACTAACCTATAAATATTTACAGAGTTGCTACACTGAATTAAAATGTCAGTCAGCTGTCATACCGGTAGCCGCTTAAGAAAACACTTGGTGTCGCGTTTTTATTTTGTTTTAAGCGCGTGGTATTTGGCGAAGGCTTAGAGCCTTTACATCACAGTCTGCTTTACAGAACAGTCTGCTAGAGAATTATTCATATTTAATTCCTAATAATATTTTTTATTGTTAAACATATTTTATTCATTCATTAAACATTCCGTCATATATTTTGTTTGCCAAAAAAAAACCAATGTAACTACTTGTAGAAAATTTCAATACTTATTTGATGTATATAATGGATTAATAAGAATAATAAATGTGGCTGTTTGAGGTAAGTAACTATTTACTTGAGACAGAAAAATGAAAAAAATATATTTAGCAGTTATTATATTTGGTAGCTGGAATTTAATCCATTATACTCGTATATTCTATTCAAAATTAAATATAGTGACACTCCTTTTTAAATAAATGATAGTTCTATTAAGGTAAGTATCCCGAAGAAGGTAATATAAATTATTTATTAAGGGTAGAATGCTATTGTTGCCAAAAAAAATTAAAAGCTACTATAAGAGGGCTCAAAATTCAACACAAGTCTCTCTAGCCATTTACTTGAAAGTCGTTTGGCTTATGTAGGCTTGAGAATTTTTTTACGCGCCATAAAAATATTTTATGAGGGTTAAAACGCGATTTTTGTCAATGAAATGGAAAAAGAAACTGTAACTCCCTCAAAAGGTACTCGAAGTTTTCGAAATTTCCACAAGAGCATCTCTAACTATCCACTCAATAATACATAGGGTTATAAAGGGCTGAGAATTTGTTTACAGGCAACAGAAATATTTTATTAGAGACAGAACTCGATTTTCGTCAATGAAATTGAAAACAAAATTGTAACTCCCCCCAAAAAGTACTCAAATATTTTGAAATTTCAACTGTGACATCCCTAGTCATTCCCTCGAAAATACTTAGAGTTACGTAAAGCTGAGATTTTTTTTACATGCAACAGAAATATTTTATTAGAGACAGAACTCGATTTTCGTCAATGAAATAGAAAACAAAACTGTAACTCCCGCAAAAAGTACTCAAATATTTTGAAATTTCAACAGTAAAATCTATAGTCATTCCCTCTAAAATACCTAGAGTTACGTAGAGCTGAGATTTTTTTTACAGGCAACAGAAATATTTTATTAGAGACAGAACTCGATTTTCGTCAATGAAATTGAAAACAAAATTGTAACTCCCTAAAAAGGTATTCAAATATTTTGAAATTTCAACAGTGACATCTATAGTCATTCTCTCTAAAATACCTAGAGTTACGTAAAGCTGAGATTTTTTTACATGCAACAGAAATATTTTATTAGAGACAGAACTCGATTTTCGTCAATGAAATAGAAAACAAAATTGTAACTCCCTAAAAAGGTATTCAAATATTTTGAAATTTCAACAGTGACATCTATAGTCATTCTCTCTAAAATACCTAGCGTTACGTAGAGCTGAGATTTTTTTACAGGCAACAGAAATAATTTACTGGAGACAGAACTCGATTTTCGTCAATGAAATTGGAACAAAAATTGTAACTCCCGCAGAAGGTACTCATATATTTTGAAATTTCAACAGAAGCCTCTATAATCATCTACTTGACAGCCCCTAGAATTACCTAGCCCTGGGAATATTTCTTTAAAGAATCGAGATATTTTTAGAAAATAAAAAAAATTTCACAAAAGGCAGTCAAATACGAAAATAACTTTATATAACTCAATTTTGGAAACACCTAGGAAAGATGTTTCAATAAGAAACATTTACTTGAGGCAAATAATAGTTTGATTATGTTAAAAAAAAAAAAAGAAAAAGGCGTCAAAAGCATTTACCCAAGATCAAACTCATCTACGCGATTTTGGAAAACACTAAACCCACCTAAATTCTAACAGAACTTTCTCTCGTCGTCGGTATGTCACCTCGACAGACAATTCGTGCTTTTCCGGAAAACGCCACTGATTGAGACACCGATGTCTTATATCACCCTGCGTGTTAAAAATTACGCGGCGTTGCCGTTACACAACGCCCGCTAATTGACCAACTTTCCATAACAAAACGCACTATTCCTAGCTTCCCAGAACGGGCAATTTCCAAATATCCGATTCGACCATAGAAAAACGCTACACGTATATAGCAATTAGCGACAACGCAGATTTTTTTTTCGGTGGTGGCGTAATTCGCTATTACCCGGTATTATGCTTGGAGTTACGCACGAATTTCGTGAGGATATAAGGAGGTCAATGGTCGTGAGTTTCCGAGGTATCTTTTCCACTCTACGACGGTCATTGTGTATAAGTTATACGTGTTTAATTAAAAAAAAAAAACGTAACTAAGGCCTTTCGCTCGTTTCCTTGCCTTGCCAATGCCTGGTAGATCTTCCTAGAGGCCTTAGCATGTCGTGTTTTCAATAATGTATTAGATCGAAGCAATGTCGTTGTATTTCCTCATACATGGTATTTTTTTTCGATTTTCCTTGTCTGTTTTATACATAATTCAATTTATTACGCTTTATATATTTTTCCGTGAAAGCCCTATACTAAATACGTCCTCCCGTATCTTCCGGAATACCTAATTCCAAGGATAACCTGGAGAATACTAAAGCATTGTTATATAGGGTGCCTCAGATGATATTACAGGATTTGAATTGTGCTCATTTGTGTTCTATCAAAGATAGAACGTCAATATTTAATGACTGTCGTCTACAAACCATACGACGTCAACATGCTGCGATTAACAGTTGAACAACGAATAGTTTGTGTACAACTGTTTTATGAAAGTGAGCGACCATTCACAGTTGTATAAAGAAAAATTCGCACAAAATTAGGACTAAATGAACAGCGCCTACAGTGTTAACAATTCGTAATTTAATCGAGAAATTTTAAAAGACAGGTTCTGTTGTTGATGAGGCAACACCAATACGTCCTCGTCGTGGTCGGTCAGATGAAAATATTGCTACAGTGAGAGGGTGTACGGGAGTATCGAAATATATCGATTCGACGTTGTGCACAACAATTGAATCTGTCAAGAGCCACCACGCATCGGAAGATCTGCATATGTCAGCATACAAAATTCAGTTGATACGACAATAAAAAGTTACAACGTCGCACATTTCTTAATTGAGTGTTAGAAAAGAAAGAAGGTGATGCTGATTTTTGCAACAAAATTTGTTCAGCAATGAAACACAATACAATACAATACAATACTAATACGATAGTTAACATTTTTTGAAAAGAAAAATATAGATTATTGGTAAAAAACATTTTCAACCTCAAAAAATGAATAAGAAATGAAAAATTCATCTTTAAATTGATTTTTAGCGAAAACGACAAATTCATTCATTCCGAACACAATGAAAACAAAATTGCAGCGCTTTGAAATTCTCAGGGTTTCTTTGGGATACTTTGAGGTTGAAAATAAACAGCCAATATCCTTAGTTTATCCATTATTTGCAAAGTTATGTCAAGTTAAACAAATGTCCCTAAATACGCAACTTCTTACCTCTTCTTCAATCAACATTCTGGCACCGAAATTTTTTTTTTCAAAAACTAATAAGTACAACTTGTAAAGAATACTTTGCAGTTTTCAAAACCCTACTTGAATTTTCTGTACGATCATTATTTCCCGAGTAATTAATTACCAAATTCAAAGCTGACTTTTTTGCTCTGAACGACGATAATTCAACGAAAAATCATCGTACGAGTCTTTTATATCACTCGAATTAAAGAGGATAAAATTATCTAAGAGAATTTTATGATACAATCACTGAAAAAAATTTATTGAAGTCCGTGGACCTTTTGAAAGGCGATCAAAAATTTTGAAGAATGTTTTTCAGATGGTTTTCTTATTATCACTCAAAAACTGCTGATGGTAAAGAATTTTAACCCAAGATCTAAAAACTAGAAACTTAGAGTTTCAATTTGCTCACTGACTATTTTTTTCCAAGTTATATTCGTTTGAAAATCACCTAAAAATTCAAGATTTCTTTACATCCCTTAATTTTTATGCCTAGTGTATGTATTTATGCGTGACTCCCGCCCTGTGCATCTCGTCCGCTGATTTCCTTGTCCAGGTAATCGAGATAGCTCCCGCGTACGTTTTTCGTTGATGTTTTACTCGAAATTAATCAAAACCGACGTAATTCGTGATAAACAAATCAAAACAAGTCGTGCAACCTCTCGAGGCGTCCGAGTTGCCTTACATTACGAAATAATGGGAGGAAAAACAATTTTTCCCACGAGCGACTCCGTAACCTTGACAATGGATATTGTTTTGGTGCAGCCAATTTAACAATTTTCCTGTTAACGATGCAACGATTGATGATACGTATTAAATCGGGAAACATGTCAGAGCGTAGAGTTTTCGCGAGCCTGATTTACGTAACGACCCTAATTTGCTTTTAAGTATACTCTATTAAATATTTATCGTAATTTATTCGTTGTAAGTTTCGTTGGATTAAATACTTGAACTTGAACCTTTACTGTATTATGCAAATCGTAATTAATATGCATCGTTATTGCCTGCCTAATTCGATATCATTAAATCAATGAAGGCCCCTTATTAATTTTTACATACCAGCGTCTTTTTTATTATTGCTAGATAGCTACCCAAGTCGATGTTTAAATCTCTATTTACTAAACGGCCGGTTTCGGGTGCGTGTCACGAAATTTTAGGTCGATGTACGAAATGCTTTTCGTTCGAATTTCGGCGTTTTGACAAAATCGATATAGTAAATCGACCCTTGCGAATAACGTGGTAACTTTTGTTTTTTGATCCGAAGCCTCTAGAGGCATGCTTCGGAGGTGCCTTCGATATGACGGAGGAGGCGGCGCAATATTATTGCGATTTGCTTATTCGTGGTATATTAAATATCGCGAATTGGTAAGGGATCTTTTGTGTTGGAGAATAAGTATATTGCGCTGTTAGAACCCAGAAAATTTCAATTGTATAATATTGTATCGGTACAATACTAAGAAATATTAATTTAAAAAGTGATGATCGGTGATTTGTTACGAGTATCAAAAATAACTTATGAACGACAATGCATATTCAAGAACTAACAAGCCTGCATAATAAGAAAAAATAGACACTCACCATTCGTCCGGCTCCAAATTCCCAGCACTTTTCTATTTTCTTCCACATCCTTCCTGAAAAATCGGTGCGGTTTTAATTATTTTCAAGAATTCGCAATTTTTTGTAAATCTCTAAAGTATTCGTACAACATTAATTCGAAACAAAACCCAAGACTTTAAGTCGTGACTGCTATATTGCAACAAAAGTTGATTGCTCTATTGCCAGTAAATTTCGGTTCAGCACAGTAATATTCCCAAGAAGACAAGATTAATTAGAAACTAAAATCGATTATACTCATTGGAGGCGATTTATAACGGAAATTACATACGTAAATACATTGAATAAAATAATTTATTTGATTAGATCATATGTATATTAATAAATCGATTTAATTTTTTTTTTATAAAATTAATTTAATTAAGCCAATATTGCATTGCGTAATTACTTTGATAAGAATCGTAAATTGAATATAAACAATCGCCAAATGGACCACGTACAGTATCATGCGCGTTATAACGTTTTTATTAAATAATTTTTGAGAAATTCAAGTCAACTTTTTTATTTTAAGATATTGACTGATTCTAAAATATTTTTTTTCAGATCTGTTTGAACTGTGACGTCCCATAGTCTTTTATGAGTTGTGTTCCTTAACAGAACTGAGTTCCTTAAAGTTCAATAAATCCAAATACAATTCTAGGATATTAAAATAAACAGTTTTAAAAACCTTAAAACGGACTTTTCCGCACGTAGAACATCTCTATCTCGAAATTGAGTGGCCGAGAAGAAATAAACCAACACATAAATGCAGAATATGTGTTTTATGCGACACTTTTACTATTTTCAAATAGTCCACCATCGTGCTTTGTGATGCCCATCCATGGACAGGGTGGAGTGTGTCCTATCCACCTCAAAAAATTCTCAAATAGTCCACCATTGTGCTTTCTCATGACCCATAAACACGATAGAGTGTGTTCTATCCACCTCAAAATCAATAGGTGTCGTCTGGGAGACGTCCCCGATTAGAATCAGTCAAAACCCCATCGATCCGACACGATTTAGTTGAGTTATCGTGCTAACAAGTTTAAAAATGCCGACAAAGACACACACGTAGACAAATTTTTTTAAAAACCATGTTTCTTTTTGTTTTTATGCCGAAAAACGAAAAATACACGCTAGAATTTTTTTTTCCATTTTTCTTTACACGATTACATTACTTATATATAGTTGGCTCTGGTATAGTTGAGTGCGAGAAAGTAAAATTCGTAACTCCCTCAACACGTACCCAAATACTTTTAAATTTCAACAAGGGTCGCCCTAGTTATTCACTCAACAATACCTAGGGTTACGCAACTCCGAAAATTTTTTTACACACAACAGAAGTATTTTGTTAGAGACAAACTCGATTTTTGTCGAAACGAATTGGAATTATTCGAATCCGTTGTTTCAAACCCTCTAAATTTTTTGGGATATTAAAAATACAAGCGATTTTAGATAACCCCACAACAATAAATCCAAGAAGGATCAAATCAGGTAAACGTGGTGGCCATTCAGTTGGTCCTCGTCGCTCTATCCATCTGAGAGGGATAATATCGTCGAGAGATAACTGGAGATGGACATCAACACGGGGTAAAGCACCTTCTTCTTGAAGCTAAATTGTCTGGTGTGTCAAATCCTCATTGTTAGATAAGGAACTGCTAAGCCAAGCTAGAATTACTGGAACTAAGTCGAAAGGAAACGAATTCTAAATTTCTAGCAGCAACAAAATGAGTAAGTCTAAAAGGCGATTCCTATCGTTTATTTTACATTGATATTGTCTAGGAGATTCTTCGATCCAATGAGGATTCTCTTGAGGCCAATATTTGCAGTGCTGATGATGTATTGTGCAATTTAAGGAAAAATTCGCATAGTCAGGAGAAACACGTAACATCATAAAGTGATATCTGGACCATCTTCGTGCAACTCCTGTACAAAATGTATTTTATAAGGGTGGATTTTTTAATTTTTCAACAATTTCTCATCTGTGGAACGTTCACCATGATTATTTGAACCTAGTCTCCTGGTATAAGTGTCAGGAATGTCAGGATATTCTTGAACTTGAGCGATACGTTTAATTCAATGTTCCTACTCTCTTAAGTCTGCCTTGCCGCGGCAAATCTTTCATATTATAACTTTCAGATACGTTTTTTAACCAGCCCATTCCTGTTGATCTTGAAATACTGGTCTGCAGTTGCAATTTTTCGATATAACTGTATTGTACAATTTTTCACGACACTCTCTTCTATTTTATAAACGAATAAACGGTAGAACTTTAAAATCGTATTTAAGGAATTCATTTCGGTTAAAGAAAAGAGAGGATTGCAATTTAAAAAAGACTATGATAATATGACTGAAAAAAAAACATTCGTGCGTCAGCCTGTCTTAATTAAAAAAAAAAATAAGATTTAGGTGTTTCCTAACGTCATTTAATAATAAATGTGTCAATGCTACATTAAAAATATATAGTGCTTTCGAAAAATAATGAATATAATAGTTAAAAATTAAGAAAACAGCTTTTGGCAAAACTAGAGAGTAACTTCAGGAGATATTGTTGTATTTCGTGACGAATTATTGCTTTTAAATCTTCTAAATTCTCCGACATAGTAACGTGCACTTTGCATTTTTCAAGTATCTCCACAGAAAGTAATCTAGGGGTGTCAAGTATGGCGATCTGGCTGGCCACTCAATCGGCCCCCCCCCCCTTCTCCTCATTCAATGATTCGGGAACATATTACATTATGAAACTACTGCATGTATAACAAAATTTCGGAAAATATTGATTGGCGTTTTTTAAATCTGACTACTGTCCTTCTCGCTACTTTTTTCAAAAACTTATTTGAAAAAAAATGCAAATAAAATGGATGTAAATTTATTATTTAAAACGTCATGTTTAATTTATTGATATGTATATTGTTTAGCTCATGAATTTTCATGACTTACTCGTAGTTGCAACTTCGATAACCAAATAAACGGATATTTGGGACTTACGAACAGCTATTTTCTTATCCTAATGTCGCTACGATATCGGGCAATAAACGAACATACATTTCCACACTGTTGGCTATTAAAAAAAATCACAGGCGACTTAATTTTAAATAAGTTCACTCACCTTAGAAAATCGAATAAAATAAAGCTTAGTATCACAGAACTCGTGTGGCAAAAATTAAAAATAGCCCAAACGAAACTTGGCCAAAATAGATTCGGAAAACAAACAAACACTTCTTACAAGTGGCTCTTACATAGTTGGCCGCGGATTTCTCGCAAACAATCGCCGGTGCCGTTGGTTGATTCGAATGTGACAGATCACTGTGACATTGTTATAAATATGTTTGGGCAACTCGAGATATGTTTATATTTTATTCCGGCGCGGGTACGGCTTTGCCCCTTCCATGGCGCTGCTCGATTTCAAACCCACCGAGATGAAAAGACGACTAGAATAATAGACGGCGGTGTGCGAAACGAAAGGAAAATTTCTGTACGCCCGGCCCGCTAGATTGCAACTCAATGCATCGCCCGCCCAGCCCGAAGAAAGCACTTCCGAAACGGTGAAATGACTCTCGATTGCAAGGGGGGGGGGGGGTGTACGGAGCGCGCCAAAAAAATTTCTACAACGCGTCCGGGTAAGGACAACCGTCAGTAATATAAGATCACCCTGTATATGCAACGTGTAGTGGAACCGTCACAAATCGCCACAAATTCTGCGTATTATATCGAGGGATACAAGTCTGCAACATTTTTTAAATGCAGTCCAAATGTTTCAACTAATTTAGATTTAATTATAATTTTAAGCAGGTATTTCGCTTATAATATATGTAAGGACTCTGACATTTTTGAAAATCGATCATACTTTAAACTATCCTTATAAAATTAAGTCTAGTAGTGTAATATCTGGTGATTGCGCGGGCCATTTCGTGAATCCTATTCGTCTCTTTATTATTTATTTTTTTCGAGCTCGCAAAAGATGGAAATCTCTAAATGACCAGTGATAGTAGATATTCTAACACTTGCCTTATCACAAAACTAAGCACCAGCTACCCTGTTCCAGTGATGGCACCCCTAAGGTTATGGACAATCTTACGAATATCTCGTTTACAATTCCAGAATCGTACTTTTATTACTGTTCCAAATAAAAAAAAAATAGAGTGGCCAATTTTTCCTCCAGATTTTAATCCATTTCGCTTAATTTTGTGAGAACATTTGAAGGATGTATGATAAAGTATAGACGTATTGAAGTATTAATAATAAGAACACCACAATTCCTTATATATAAGAGAAGCATAGAAAGAGGGGGTATTAAAACACGATGTCAGGGGTTTAATATAAGGAACGCAAAGGGGTATTGTGGCTTTAAAACACATCTATGACAATATAAGGTGAGAATAGAAATGGGGAAACTGTTAAAATACATCACGTAATGGGGGAAATCTATTTCAAAATTCAGTTTTGCAAAAAAAATGTACTTTGCTATATAGAATAAATAAAACATCACCTTATCAACAAAACGTAGTTCTTATCGATGTAGCTGTGCTCGTAACAATTGAACAAAGACCAAAGAGTAACTTTCGATCCCAATATCAAGCTAAATATATGGAAACAACTGAGAAATGGATATCAAACAAACGAAAACCATATCAGTGGTTCTAAGGGACGTCGTAAAGGGGTGGTATACCTCTAAAACACCACGATGAAAATACAAGGGGAGAAGAAAAAGAGGAAGCTGTTAAAATACATCACAAAATGGTGTAAAAATCTATTTTAAAATGCAGTTTTGCAATAAAAAAACATACATGAAATAGAATTAATGAATAATTACCTTATTTGGGTCGTTCAGGCGCAACGATATCTTTTGGTTTACAAACACCACAATTTTCGATGCTAGGGGAAACTAAATAGAGAGGGGACAGTAAAATGCGTTACGTAAGGGAATACTGCTATTTTAGAATAGATTTTGATAAAGACATATGGAATAACGTGAACTGTTATATAGCATAAATAATAACAAATAAATAATCGTTTTAACAATAAAAACGTAGTGTTTACTATTATATATGTGCTTGTAACTAATAACCACAGATAGAGGAGTAATCTTAAACTCCCTAATACCGAGTGTCTTACGTAATTCGACCACAAATTACATACGAACACCGATAAGTCGATTATCAATAAAAATCGCCTTGCATGTACTTACTCGACTTTGTCGCGTTTTTTAATTGGAATTCTCTTATCGTGCATCTTTCGAACCGTCGAATAGTACATGGTAGTTCGATTGTTTACATCGTACAATCGATAAATATTCAAATGAATCACTCGAGGAATGTTTGAAATTAAAACAGCCAACTCGAATTATCACGTCCGTACGCTATCTCCCGTCTCTATCTATTCCTCCTTGCCTTTATCGGCAATTATTGTTTATATTACTTGTATCGGGGTGATATCGGCGGCGGTTGTAAGAATATATCAAAAGGTAAACAATTGTTCGATAGCTACTGTTTGTAAACTGTTGCGTTTTAATTTATCTTCCTGTTTGGGTTCGTATTCTGTCAGACAAGCGAATGCACAGGGTGATACGGGGTGCAGGCGTTAATGAATTTTCAAGAGTAGGCTCAGATCGTAGCCTTGGGGTGCGCCGTCGTCTAAACGCCTGTACGAGTATGGGCTCACATGTTTTAAGCCTATTGAATCAGACTTTCCAATTCGAGGTAGGTATTCTGCCAAATCACGCTGGAGTAGTATCTATTTTAGTACGATCGTTTAGTAGTGAGATAACAAAAAATTGTTCTTTGTCTCGAAAATATCTACGAAATTTCGTCAATTTGGGCGCCTTACATAACTACAAAGAATGTGTTGTATAAATATTTTTATTATAAATATAAACTTTATACCTTTTGAGTTGGTATTGTAAACTAACTGACGTCATTAGTTGTTATAAAAGGTGGTCCAACCAAAACGCACAATGTTAATTGTAAATAAAACAAAAAGTTTTCAGAGAATTATCTTAATATTTTTTATTATGATAGAAGGATCTGTGACAATTATGTGTGAAATAAAATATCGGCCAAATGCTCGCCACGGCTTCGGTGGCATACCTCTATCCGATGGTCCATATTTTCACTGACTCTGAGACATAATTGAGGTTCAATGTCGTTAATGTGCCGACTTATCTCATCCTTTAGCTCTTGAATTGTTCTTGGCTTATTGACGTACACTTTTTCTTTTAAATATCCCCAAAGAAAGAAGTCCAACAGTGTCAAATCACATGATCGTGGCGGCCAATTAACATCGCCACGACGTGAGATAACACGGCCATTGAATTTCTCGCGCAAAAATGCCATTGTTTCGTTGGCTGTGTGGCAAGTGGCACCATCCTGTTGGAACCACATATCGTCCAGGTCCATATCCTCAATTTCTGGCCACAAGAAGTCCGTTATCATCTCGCGATAGCGAACACCATTCACGGTAACTGCTTGGCCGACCTCATTTTCGAAGAAGTACGGCCCGATGACGCCGCCAGCCCATAAACCGCACCAAACAGTCACTCTTTGTGGATGCATCGGCTTTTCAACAATCACTCGTGGATTCTCATTTGCCCAAATGCGGCAATTCTGCTTGTTAACGAATCCACTGAGGTGAAAGTGTGCCTCGTCGCTGAAGATGATTTTCTTTGTAAAGTCACCATTCACTTCTGTCTGTTCAACCAACCATTCGGCGTATTGACGACGCTTGAAATGGTCAATAGGCTTCAGCTCTTGAGTCAATTGAACCTTGTAAGCGTGTAAATTCAAATCTTTATTCAAAATTCGCATCAGTGATGTTCGTGAGATGTTCAATTGTTGGGCACGACGACGAGTCGAGGTTGACGGCTCTTCTGCTACACTATCGCGAACAACAGCAATGTTTTCCGCAGAACGAACTGGGCGAGCATGCACAGGTGTTTTCAAATTTCCTACAGACCCGGTTTGCTGAAATTTGCGCACAATTCTCCCGATTTGGTCGATTATGCTGACCAAAAAAGTCACGAAGTGCACGAAATGCATTCTGATTTGAACGCCCATTTTCGTAAAAGGCTTCAACAATCTTAACGCGCTGCTCAATTGCGTACCTCTCCGTGGTTGAATTTGTCAAACACCGAAACAAAGAAATGTCAAATTAAGTTGGGCAAAAAACTTGACGTTAAGGTGTGACTCACAATTAACATCGTGCATTATGGTTGGACCACCCTTTATCTGCTTTATTCGATATTATAGTTTTAATTAATGAACTGTATTATTCCATATATTAAAATACCCATTACATTTCTTTTGGGACGTTTTTTTAATGGAAACTTGCCAAAAAATTCTACTGACATTCCTCTTCAAATAAAAACCATAACATTTTCAAATGCAACTGTCGAAAAAACTCTTTTTTCATATACAAAAATTGTCCATGTTATTCGATGATAATTTATACATTTATCGTCTTGAATACGACCCTAATAAACATCTAGCGTAGGTTTCTTTCTAATAGAACAACAGTTAATATATAGATAATAACATATTCCCCTTGTTGACATTGAGTTATTAAAAATATTCGACCTCACATTCGATTATTACATACTGAATGAAATGGCATGATGGAAAACACTGCCCGGTTATCGTCTAGGACCTTGCGACACCGCTATTTTCGGTAATTCCTGGAAATCCTGATGGAAAATGCCCCTGAGGTCGCGTCTCGCGCAAGGAAAGATAATTTGTATTATTTTTTTGTCCTTTAACCGACATCAAACTCAAACAAGACCATAGCGGTAATTGAATATTTATCTTTTAATTATATAGCTATATTTATAGAATCCAATTTGAGGGCGATCCGTATCGTCTCGTGTCTATCTACGAGTTGACGTACGCATTGAATTCCATACTGTTATTTAAAAACGATTATGTTTGTCCATTCTTAAGTGTAAACCACTCTCCACGCTGCGACGTCGATAAGACGCTAGAAATTTGTACGTAATTGTTAAGTGGTCGAAAACTAATTCATTTTTCATCAAACTGTCGACTTGTTAATACGCGAAAGAATTGCGAAACAACACAAATTGCGCTTTAACCCGAGGGGTAGTTGTTTCCTATAGCGATTATGTAATAATAGCCTTGCTATTAGGGAACTACTTTGATAACCGGTTTGGTGGTTCCTTTCTCGATTCCCGACTTATAACTTGCTGACACAGTCGCGGTTTATTCTCCCGTTGTATTTTCAAAATCCCTAACGACCATTTTCGTACATCGAAACGCATACAACTTTTTATGTCCACCCTGTATGGGATTTCCTTCGAGGCTATCGCGCGGCGTCGTTTTTGTTTCGTTGGAGTTCACCTTATTGTCTTAAAAAATCATTTCCTGTGGTATGTAAACGATCGGAAGCAATATGTGAGGTCAAGGAAAACTATCAAGTTCCGGACATATTAAAATTTAAACAATATCACATTTTTAACACTGTTTTGCATAAAACTTTTAGATGGCTCGGCTGCAATACAGCCAATATCACAGGTGTGGGCCTAGTTGGTCCAAAAAGGCGTAGTGGTTTCGATATAGGTTTGAAATATTAACAAATGCAATCGTGGAACTGCATTGAATTTCTGTGGCAGAGAAAACAAAGTCCGGCTGGCAAAATTCATGTTTCCCATAACAGAATTGATAAGAGAAGGGCAGGAAATTGCTGTTTTAAAAATCGATAAGTAAAAGTCAAACATTTGTATTTCAAGACTGTAGCGTACAGAAGAATGCCGTTGCTGTCACCCGGAAAAAAATAACCCCGAATCCATGTATCATATTCTTTGACATCACGATAGACGATGTAGATTCCAACAGGAAAGTCTGCAGCGAAATACACATCGACAAGGCAAAATTTGAGACGAAAAACCTTACCTATCTTAAGATATCTGCCTGCTTCCTTATCATCGAACAATACCCAGACGGAAATCGGCGTTTTCGGCCACATTCGTCCTTTACGTCTTTTTCTGAGTATACCCATTCGATAGATTCCTATCTCGCTTATCGGGTGTTTGTAATCTAACATGTAAAGTGCTGCCTTTGTTTTTTTTTACGTTTTTCTTTCCTTGAATACAATTGTAAGTTTATTCGCGATAGCTTGGTATGATAGTTACGTTTTTGTTAACGAAATACCACTGGAATGTGTGGTCGACAGCAAAACATTTCAAGGTGATGTTCTTAAGGACTTTCTTTGATCGAAATAAATTTAAATGCCTCTAAAACTTGACATAAACCGAGCGAGAGGAATGTGAGACAAGCGACAAAGAAAAAAGTCACATCAGCGGTCGTCAATGTGGATTATGGTATTAGTTACAACCACCTGAGCCTATCGACTTTCCAGACCGTTACTCAATCGATAATTAATCGATTTCCGATAATAATTTTTCATCCAATTACTGTTATAAAATCTCTGATGTAAATACTCGCGTAGGTTGCATTTGAAATTGTTTATAATCTGATTGCTAATTACTGCTATTTAAATAATGTAATTATGGGAATTGTTTGTTGAATTACCGGCAATATTTTTATCATAATTACGATAAGGATCAGATGTAAAAAGTTATTGATCGGCGTTCAAACAGCTAATTACTATATTTCCCAAACGAGCGTGTAAAATTATCTTTAATATAATAATTCGAAATAAAGCGTTGAATTTTATCGATCGATTTGCGGTGGCGTCGTCGGTTAAACTATTGGGACCTTGATAGAAATAAGTCTAAAATTAGTACAATTAAAAATGGACATGCAACTGCGTCCCGAAATTATCTACAATTTTTTTACAAATTCAACCGACCGGCGATAACAACTCGAATAAAAATAATAAGCCGAAACCGCAGGATACTCAAAATTGCCGGGCACTACCGAATATTGACTAGTAGTACACTAGGAGCAAAAATTAAGGGATGTAAAATCCTAAATTGTTAGGTAATTTTCAAAGGGCTGTAACTTGGAGAAAAATAGTCGAAGAACAATTTAAAAAAAATTAAACTGAAGCTCGAAGTTTATAGTTTTCATATCTTAAGTTCAAAATTTTTTATCATTAGCAGTTCTTGAGTGATTAGAAGAAAATCATCGCAAAAATATTTTTCCAAATTTTTGCTTGAATTTCAAAATGTCCGTGGCCTTTTTTTTTCAGTGATTTTATCATAAATCTTTGTTAAGACGACTTTATCCTCTTTAATTTGAGCGGTATAAGAGCCCTGTACGATGATTTTTCGCTGAGTTATCGTCGTTCAAAAAAAGAAAGTCAGTTTTGACTTTTTGTTTTAACAAATTCTTTTTTTATTTTTTTTTTCTTACAATATTAACATTTTTTGACAAAAATATGGATTATTGCTAAAAAATACATTTTCTATCTCAGGAAATGAATAAAAAATGAAAGATTTATCCGTAAATTAATTTTTAACAAAAGCGCCAAATTCAATCATTCTAAACACAATGAAAAAAAATCGCAGCGCTTTGAAATTGTCAGAGTATCTTTAGTATACTTTGAGGTTAGAAAAAAACGGTCAACATCCTCAGTGTATCCATTATTTGCAAAGTTATATCAAGTTAAGCGAATCTCCCTGAATACGCAATTTCTTACCTCTTTTTCGATCAACATTCTCGGGCCGAATTTTTCTTTCTATCAAAAACCAACAACCACGACTTGTAAAGAATACTTTACGGTTTTTAAAACCCTACTTGAATTGTCTATACGATCATTATTTCCCGAGTAATTAATTACCAAAGTCAAAACTAACTTTCCTTGAACTAGGATGACTGTTACGAAAAATCATCGTACGAGCCATTTAGACCGCTCCAAATAAAGAGGATAAAATTATCTAAAATAGCTTTATAATGAAATCGCTGAAAAAAATTCATTGAAGTCCGTGGAGCTTTTGATAGGCAATCAAAAATTGTTTTCCTATGGTTTTCTAATAATCACTCAAAATCTGCTCATGGTAAAAAAAATCTGATTTGAACTCAAGATCTTAAAACTAGAAACTTGGAGCTTCAATTTGCTCTTAATAAAATTGCTCTACGACTATTTTTCTCCAAATTACAGCCCTACTAAAATCACCTAAAAATTTATAATTATTTTACATCCCTTAATTTTGTTCCCAGTTTATTTTTGGACGAGGCGCATAAATAAACCATAGGCTCTCGGAAATATGGTTGGAAATGAAAAACGCTGCCCTCAGAACTCGATGGAGAGCAAAGGTTAGTTGCGGCCGTACCTGGAACATTACCGAATGAAAATAATTCATATCATAATCGTTTCATTAACGGTGGCATAGTGGGCGAAAATGCCACACGGATTACCTCAGAAATATATGTCAATGGCAATACCGTTTTATATAAATGATCTGGCTAAATTTATTGCAAAATCCCTGCCCGAAAGATCAAGACCGGCGAGGTGGTCCGTGATACCATTCCTTGTGAAAAGCCTGACGGTGTACAGGGTGTCCGCTGACAAGCTGGCGAGGCGAATGAAATAATGTCCTTTACGCGAGAGAAATGCCAAAAAGAACAAGTGATGAGTAACTATTAGATTGTGTATTTGAACACACAACGAACTTCTGAATACGATGTCGATCGCTGCTTTAATGAGAGACCGTGGGTTTCTCCGTAAAACCGAAACCAATTTTCGATTCGATGTAACAGTTTCAAAATCGATACCTACCTAGAGGACCTCCGAATTTAGGAGAAATCTGAAAACACCGTTGAATTCTCCCGTCTTTCTTACACGTACGTGAAATGTTTCACGTTTTTTTTCTCGAGAAAATGTCTCCTTGCGAAAGAAAATCGGTGGGCTATAGTAAGGGAATTTTGTAGAAGATATGAAGGGCCCAAAATAAACGCAAATTACATTGAATATAACGTATATCGATCTCCTGAACGTGATGATGATCTCTGTTTTAATGAGAAACTGTTAGTTTTCTCGTAAAACCGATTTTTTTTTTGGAAATGCAAATTCAAAACAACAACTTCGAAATTCATACCTACCTAAACAACTTCTGGATTTAGGACAAATCTGAAGGCACCATTAAATGTGTACGCCCTTCTTACACCTATACGAATTTTTTCAAATTCTTTTTACCAGAAACTTTTTTTTAATGGAAAGAAGCCGATGGGCTTTAAAGAAATTTTGTTAAAAATACGATAACCTCAAGATCGACGTAAATTACATTAGATGTGACCTAAATCGACCCCCTGAACACAACAGCGATCTCCATTTTAATGATAAATTGACAGTTTCATTGAAAAACTGAAAAAGTTTGTTTCAACTACTGGTTGAAAGAATTGATTACAAAAGTCATTACTACTATGTAGATAACCTCAGGATTTAGGACAAATCTGAAGGCACCATTAAATGTGTACGCCCTTCTTACACCTATACGAATTTTTTCAGATTTTTTTTTACACGAAACTTTCTTTTTAATGGAAAAAAGTCGATGGACTTTAAAGAAATTTTGTTAAAAATACGATAACCTCAAGATCGACGTAAATTACATTAGATGTGACCTAAATCGACCCCCTGAACAGAGCAGCGAACTCCATTTTAATGATAAATTGACAGTTTCATTGAAAAACTGAAAAATTTTGTTTCAACTACTGGTTGAAAGAATTGATTACAAAAGTCATTACTACTATGTAGATAACCTCAGGATTTAGGACAAATCTGAAGGCACCATTAAATATGTACGCCCTTCTTACACCTATACGAATTTTTTCAGATTTTTTTTACACGAAACTTTCTTTTTAATGGAAAAAAGTCGATGGACTTTAAAGAAATTTTGTTAAAAATACGATAACCTCAAGATCGACGTAAATTACATTAGATGTGACCTAAGTCGACCCCCTGAACACAGCAGCGATCTCCATTTTAATGATAAATTGACAGTTTCATTGAAAAACTGAAAAATTTTGTTTCAACTACTGGTTGAAAGAATTGATTACAAAAGTCATTACTACTATGTAGATAACCTCAGGATTTAGGACAAATCTGAAGGCACCATTAAATGTGTACGCCCTTCTTACACCTATACGAATTTTTTCAGATTTTTTTTACACGAAACTTTCTTTTTAATGGAAAAAAGTCGATGGACTTTAAAGAAATTTTGTTAAAAATACGATAACCTCAAGATCGACGTAAATTACATTAGATGTGACCTAAATCGACCCCCTGAACACAGCAGCGATCTCCATTTTAATGATAAATTGACAGTTTCATTGAAAAACTGAAAAAGTTTGTTTCAACTACTGATTGAAAGAATTGATTACAAAAGTCATTACTACTATGTAGATAACCTCAGGATTTAGGACAAATCTGAAGGCACCATTAAATGTGTACGCCCTTCTTACACCTATACGAATTTTTTCAGATTTTTTTTACACGAAACTTTCTTTTTAATGGAAAAAAGTCGATGGACTTTAAAGAAATTTTGTTAAAAATACGATAACCTCAAGATCGACGCAAATTACATTAGATGTGACCTAAATCGACCCCCTGAACACAGCAGCGATCTCCATTTTAATGATAAATTGACAGTTTCATTGAAAAACTGAAAAAGTTTGTTTCAACTACTGATTGAAAGAATTGATTACAAAAGTCATTACTACTATGTAGATAACCTCAGGATTTAGGACAAATCTGAAGGCACCATTAAATGTGTACGCCCTTCTTACACCTATACGAATTTTTTCAGATTTTTTTTACACGAAACTTTCTTTTTAATGGAAAAAAGTCGATGGACTTTAAAGAAATTTTGTTAAAAATACGATAACCTCAAGATCGACGTAAATTACATTAGATGTGACCTAAGTCGACCCCCTGAACACAGCAGCGATCTCCATTTTAATGATAAATTGACAGTTTCATTGAAAAACTGAAAAATTTTGTTTCAACTACTGGTTGAAAGAATTGATTACAAAAGTCATTACTACTATGTAGATAACCTCAGGATTTAGGACAAATCTGAAGGCACCATTAAATGTGTACGCCCTTCTTACACCTATACGAATTTTTTCAGATTTTTTTTACACGAAACTTTCTTTTTAATGGAAAAAAGTCGATGGACTTTAAAGAAATTTTGTTAAAAATACGATAACCTCAAGATCGACGTAAATTACATTAGATGTGACCTAAGTCGACCCCCTGAACACAGCAGCGATCTCCATTTTAATGATAAATTGACAGTTTCATTGAAAAACTGAAAAATTTTGTTTCAACTACTGGTTGAAAGAATTGATTACAAAAGTCATTACTACTATGTAGATAACCTCAGGATTTAGGACAAATCTGAAGGCACCATTAAATGTGTACGCCCTTCTTACACCTATACGAATTTTTTCAGATTTTTTTTACACGAAACTTTCTTTTTAATGGAAAAAAGTCGATGGACTTTAAAGAAATTTTGTTAAAAATACGATAACCTCAAGATCGACGTAAATTACATTAGATGTGACCTAAGTCGACCCCCTGAACACAGCAGCGATCTCCATTTTAATGATAAATTGACAGTTTCATTGAAAAACTGAAAAATTTTGTTTCAACTACTGGTTGAAAGAATTGATTACAAAAGTCATTACTACTATGTAGATAACCTCAGGATTTAGGACAAATCTGAAGGCACCATTAAATGTGTACGCCCTTCTTACACCTATACGAATTTTTTCAGATTTTTTTTACACGAAACTTTCTTTTTAATGGAAAAAAGTCGATGGACTTTAAAGAAATTTTGTTAAAAATACGATAACCTCAAGATCGACGTAAATTACATTAGATGTGACCTAAGTCGACCCCCTGAACACAGCAGCGATCTCCATTTTAATGATAAATTGACAGTTTCATTGAAAAACTGAAAAATTTTGTTTCAACTACTGGTTGAAAGAATTGATTACAAAAGTCATTACTACTATGTAGATAACCTCAGGATTTAGGACAAATCTGAAGGCACCATTAAATGTGTACGCCCTTCTTACACCTATACGAATTTTTTCAGATTTTTTTTACACGAAACTTTCTTTTTAATGGAAAAAAGTCGATGGACTTTAAAGAAATTTTGTTAAAAATACGATAACCTCAAGATCGACGTAAATTACATTAGATGTGACCTAAGTCGACCCCCTGAACACAGCAGCGATCTCCATTTTAATGATAAATTGACAGTTTCATTGAAAAACTGAAAAATTTTGTTTCAACTACTGGTTGAAAGAATTGATTACAAAAGTCATTACTACTATGTAGATAACCTCAGGATTTAGGACAAATCTGAAGGCACCATTAAATGTGTACGCCCTTCTTACACCTATACGAATTTTTTCAGATTTTTTTTACACGAAACTTTCTTTTTAATGGAAAAAAGTCGATGGACTTTAAAGAAATTTTGTTAAAAATACGATAACCTCAAGATCGACGCAAATTACATTAGATGTGACCTAAATCGACCCCCTGAACACAGCAGCGATCTCCATTTTAATGATAAATTGACAGTTTCATTGAAAAACTGAAAAATTTTGTTTCAACTACTGGTTGAAAGAATTGATTACAAAAGTCATTACTACTATGTAGATAACCTCAGGATTTAGGACAAATCTGAAGGCACCATTAAATGTGTACGCCCTTCTTACACCTATACGAATTTTTTCAGATTTTTTTTACACGAAACTTTCTTTTTAATGGAAAAAAGTCGATGGACTTTAAAGAAATTTTGTTAAAAATACGATAACCTCAAGATCGACGTAAATTACATTAGATGTGACCTAAGTCGACCCCCTGAACACAGCAGCGATCTCCATTTTAATGATAAATTGACAGTTTCATTGAAAAACTGAAAAATTTTGTTTCAACTACTGGTTGAAAGAATTGATTACAAAAGTCATTACTACTATGTAGATAACCTCAGGATTTAGGACAAATCTGAAGGCACCATTAAATGTGTACGCCCTTCTTACACCTATACGAATTTTTTCAGATTTTTTTTACACGAAACTTTCTTTTTAATGGAAAAAAGTCGATGGACTTTAAAGAAATTTTGTTAAAAATACGATAACCTCAAGATCGACGTAAATTACATTAGATGTGACCTAAATCGACCCCCTGAACACAGCAACGATCTCCACTTTAATGATAAATTGACAGTTTCATTGAAAACTGAAAAAGTTTGTTTCAACTACTGATTGAAAGAATTGATTTCAAAAGGCATTACTACTTAGATAACCTCTGGATTTATGACAAATCTGAAGGCACCATTAAATTTGCCTACCCTCCTTACATCTGTAAGAATTTCTTGATATTTTTTTTGTGAAAAACTTTTTTTTAACGAAAAAAAAATCGACGAAATTTGTTCTACGTCTTAATTAAGAAATGAATTAATTAGGACAAAATAAAAGGGACGTTAAAATAAGAAACACCTTATAATGAAATATATAAATAGGTTTTATTCGCTATTTTGTAAATATATGTCAAGAAGTCACAAGTAAATCACAAAAGTGCGTAAAGTTGGCAACATTGTAGTGCGTTAAGAGAATATACGAGTAGAGCAAATACACAGCCTTAAATCTATTTTACATGTTGTTTTGTTTTAGCGATATTTAAAATTTTATGCGTCAAGAAAATAATATAACAGAAAACATATTTCAATTATCATAGAAATGTATAACCCGATAAAAAAATATCTAAAAAGTCGCCATTTTCTTATATACATATATAAACGTACATGTACATGAACTGTAATTCTTCTCAGAAATATTATGAGTATCACTGAAGCCTTAAAAGAATTATATAAGTGTATGTGTACATATTAATAACAATAAAAAAATACTCTACACATCTAGGCTACATTAGTAAATAAATATAGCTGAAATTTATTTACTATAACCTATAATTCGTTCGTTATATCACCACCAATCTATTCACAGTAAAAAGTAAGAGCTCCTGTGGTGGTTACTGTCCGCGAGAGAACAAGTGAAACGTATCTGCAACTGGTAAACCTGGTTACTAGGGACCTTCTACAACATATAACAACAACCATGGCTCACTATAAACTACATGTAAGATCACAAATATATTTGGCAACAATGGTATGGTGGTCTCGAATGCAACTGGGGCGAGTCACGATAGAATAGAAGGTGTAAGGAAGGGAAAATGGGAAAATAATAGAATAATTTCGATGTTGCACAATCGAGATGGGAAAATCGATGCCGTCTCGACGTTTCTGCCGCCACTCCGGGTCCGGTAAGGTAGCGAAGGGGACTAAGCGTGACCCACACCGGTACGCGGCGGCCCAAATAAATTCGGCCGCCGCTACACCCCCAATTTCGTAAAATATCATCTTGAGCTATTCCCTTAAAACCAGTTAACAATACACCAAAGTAGCAGTTATAAATTCAAACGATCCGGTTCCAATAAAATATATGTACATATCAAAAATTATTATTTATATACGTTCCTGAAAATAAGTCATTTTCTTTAGTAATATTCGTATTATATATACCGTCCGCTTGTCTTTAAGCTCTAATTTGATTGTGTGCTATTTTGGCTAGGGCTCGCGCCCTCTCAAGGAAATCAGTTTAGTTATTTTACGTCCCATACGTTTATACACTAGGCACAAAAATTAAGGGACGTAAAAAATTTTTTAGGTGATTTTAAAAGGGCTGTAATTTGGAGAAAAACAGTCACAGAGCAATTTTAAAAAAAGTAAATTGAAGCTCCAAGTTTCTAGTTTTCAGATTTTGTATTGAAAAATTTGTACCTCCAGCAGTTCTTGAATAATCGTAATGATTAATCGAAAACTGCTGATGGTAAAAAATTTTGAACTCAAGATGTGAACACTAGAAACTTGGAGCTTCAATTTCCTATTTTTAAAAGTGCTCTGCGACTATTTTTCTTCAAGATACAGCTCTTTGAAAATCACTTAAAAATTTTTTTTACTTCTCTTAATTTTTGTGCCTAGCGTAGAATGTCCCAATCAAAAAAAAAAAATACAACAAACGGCTCAGATTATGCCAAATACGGTATTGTCAAATATTTTAAGTTATTGCTTGGCTATTTTCGTAAAGTAATAAACCTGTCGGCTTTCGTTGGGACACCCTGTACCGGAAGATTGTTCCCTACCATTTATAATTATAATTCAAGCGTTTTTAGAATATTATACTCACGTCCTAGTCGTCGGTTGCGATAACGCCGCGCGTTATCGCGCCCGGGGTGCCTCAGGGCACGTTACTAAGGCCATTGCCCCGCCCGGCTCGCATACACGAAATTTTACACGCAAGCCTTAAGTACTAATGCACGTTGTTCCTACAACACAACGTATGTACTTAGGAAAATGAATTTTCTGATTAGTTACTAGTATTGTGTGTCAGAATATGCTGTCTTATCAGATGCGAGATAGCGTGCGGGGTGGAACTCGAATAATTCCCGCTTATCGTGACGTTTGTCGTGGCGTTCACGAGCGCTGCGGTCTCATTCTCCGACCCACAGTACCCCATTCCCGTTCCGTGGTAGCAGGTGTGGACGTTCTCGAAGTCGACGATCAAAAACACCGCGCCCAAGATTGCCACGGTCAATCCAAAGAGTACGACGCCTAGGGCTGGCAATTTCTGCCGGCTCAGTATGGAGCCTTCCTCCAAACGCAAGTAACAGAGAGCTGGTAGGACGTAGGCTAGAGGTACAGCCGCCAGGACACCCTGACAAAAAGGAACGTAAAAACCAGGGGGCGCAAATCTGGTATTTTATACCTACGTTTAATTCCAGCACTAGCCCCAGGCATTCCGTCGTAATGGAGATGGTGTACGTCGTGGCAACGATCCCCAGGGTGAGCAGGTAGTGCATCCGGTCGGATAGCGGAACGTTGGGATCATCCCCGAAGATGGAGTGCTCCATCACCTCTCTGGTGACGAAGCTTTCGATCGGGAACGTCAGCAGTATCTGGACGCTGAACAGGAGCCGGCTGACGTTCATCAGATCGTCGTCCAAGCAGTAGTTCTCCAGCAAATCACCTAGGGAAAAATTATAAATTTGCTCCAACATTTCTTAAGCGTTACCTTGAGAGCGGGCCTTGAACGTGGTGTATCCTGCTATCCCGAAAAGGACTGCCACGATCAAACTGGTAAGAATAGACGCGTGGGTGATGATCTCCCATTTCTTTTGCGTAGGGTCCGCTATGGATCCGTATATCAGGAAGGTGTTGTGGTGGCACATAAACGCTACAAAAGATCCTTGTAGAATCCCATTGTGGGTTAAGTTAATAGGCGGAGCTTACCAAACGCCATTATGCCAATAGCAGGAATTATATCTTTGTTGATGAACCTCCACGAGTCGGGATGTTGCGGCCTGAAAACGTTTCACGTACTGTATAAGCGTAACAGCTCTTATTTATCATCCACTGCTAATTTTCGCGGAATGTCCATACAATATCCCCGGTAGATATTGCAGGGATATTCCCGCAATGAATATTCCTGGAATATCCCGAAACGGATATTCAACTAGAATCGCGTATTTCGGCAAGATCGATAGGAATTTCACTTACACCATGGTGCTCATGGGGCCGATCCGCAGGAATATCGAGAAAAGTATGAAGGCTATGCAGATGAGGCTGAGGAATGAGATCTTGGCCAGCCTGGCGACGTCCCGATACAGACAGAGTGGTATGGTTATCAAGAGCGTCGCTATGAAGACCACGACTTCCCGCCTGACGTCCACGCCAGTGAGCCTCCCTATGACCTTGGTGACCGTGTCGCCTACCACTATGTTGTACGACACCATGGCTGCAAGCAATAGTGTTGTTAAGTGTAGGGCCTTTTAGTGATATTCGATTATGAACTGTGACGATGCCAGTTTGACTGTCGAAACGCGTTTACACGCACAGGTGGCTTGTTTTCAAGCATATCAGTCTACTTATTTTATTCAAGACGCCCCCTTATTGTAAAATACCATTTATTGTTAGATAAAACACCGTTTTCGTTGTTAATTATTTAATCAGTCATTTAAATAATTCAAAAAATAACAGCTTTGTAGACAGTAGATTATAAATAATTTATTTATAATCTACTGTCTACAAAGCATTTATTATTTGAATTATTTAAATGACTGATTAGTTCGCTGCAGTCATTAGCATTACTGTTCGATTGCAATTAATCTAAACACGGCCAGTTGAGCGATAAACGTGAACGCGTTACTGCCGTTTAGCAACACGTTACAGGGTGTTGCGAAACATCGCGACAAACCTCGACGGAGAAACGTCCGTCTCGTCGCGTTTTCTCTCGGAATGGGTATACAGGGTCGACGAAATGTGTGGAAATGGACGACGTGTCATTATTCACACGACGTTATCAGTGATCACCTCAAACTCACCGATAAAGGGGTAGACGAATTGTAGGCTGCTCAACAAGATGTAACCGGGCTTCCCGAAAGCGGCTTCCATTATGCCTTGGTAGGAAAATTTTCCGCTGATATGGCCGCTTTTCACCATCAATATCAAGGAATAGTCCGTGATGTAGGCGACCAGGACAAGCAGGAAGAGCCCAAAACCAAAGCCGGCTTTGTGTAAGGCGTATGGAATCCCTGAAATATTAATTTTTAATTTTATACTGTAATAATAGGTTTAAACTGGTAAAACAACGTTCTACGTCTAAGGAAGGGATGGTTATTAGTAATATTTGCTCTATAAAACACGTGATCTGAATTTGAGGACATTTATAATCGTTTTTTACCTATAACTCCGCTCCCGATTATGGAATTTATGAAGTTGAAGCTGGCGTAGGGCAAAGTGTTCGTCTTCTCGTTCTCTTCCTCCTACAAAAATCATTTCGTCACCAATCTGACAGGCGTTAAAGATCATTACTTACGCTAATTAACTGTTTCATATCGTCGAACGCATTCTCGTTCGAATCAATGCTGCTGCCCTACAAAACGTGGTATAAAAAATATCAATCAGTCTGCGTCGATTTTATGTGTAATAAAAAAAAATATATACGTCGTCGTGGTTAATCTTTCACCACATTATCCGTTTCTCCTGTCTATTTTTCATCTCAATTTTAACGGTGGTACAAGTAGGGGTAAATTACCTTCGGAAAAAGGTAAATATATAGACACTACATGGGATCTTTGTAAAAGCTCACGTATTCGAGGTATTTTTAAATTAGTTTCGAAAAATATACAGTGAAACGGGCATTGAGAAAGGTTGTTCTACTTGCTCGGAAAACCCACCCCTTTACAATAACAACTGATTATATAATAGAAACGTATTAAATGTGTTTTTGTTTGTCTTTTTTTTTTTATTTCACCATCAATTTTGTATTCGTGGACAGGATGTGACATTTCTTGTATTAATTAAATTGTATCGCTTTGTTATTTTGCTCCAGCAATATTATTTGGTGATTTGGTAGCATTTTTTTCCACTCGTTCCACTCGGAAAATGTGACCTGATTAATGTCGAAAGGTATTTAAATACTAAAAATTGGTTTGATTATAAACCTACAATTCCCAGGCTGTGCCTGAAGACTTCTATAATCATTTTGGATACGTACCCGCTCCTCTGAAATGTTGTGCATGGGCTCCAGGATGTAGCTTTTCTCGTTCAGGTTACCGGAAATCATTTTTCCACCTCTAATATATTCGGCCTCAATCTTAGAGCAATTAACAACAACACCGACACTGTTTTACACTTTTTCTCGCACCAGTTACTTCGATTGAGACATCTTGTCGGGAGGATCGGGGTTAGAGCTCGTCGAAGGGACGGAACTAAGATCTGCATGAATGGAAAAGGGGTCTCAGTAGTAATATCGATCGGAGAGAAGGCCCATGCGCTTTCTGACGCTGTTGCAACACACACGGGGGCGTGTAATCTCACAACAAAATAAAACGCCCTCTTTAAAACTGTACAATAATTTATTTCAACATACAAAAATACTATTCACAAAATTGGAGTAGGCACAAATATTAAGGGATGTAGAATAATCGTAAATTTTTAGGTGATTTTCAAAGGGCTGTAACTTTGAATTTTTTTTGAAATTTGAATTTTTTTTCCCGATAGTTTTCTTATTTCTCAAAAACTGCTGCTGGTAAAAAAAACTCAATATCTGAAAACTAGAGACTTGGAGCTCCAATCTACTTTTTTTAAAATCACTCTGCGCCTATTTTTCCCTTTGAAAATCACCTAAAAATTTTAGATTTTTTTACTACCCTTAATTTTTGTGCCTAGTGTATGTAAATTATGAGTAATTTCATAAATTTGAAATCTATACGCAGTTCTCCGTTAATAAAGCACAATTGCTTTCCAGGATCGCCTTAAATCTCGCAGCTAAAACAGTCTCGAGTTGGTCAATCATGGTCTGTCTGATGACAGTCATACAGCTCTGGTAATCGGCGACAGTTTGGCTGTAGCAGAGGCAACCGTCAAGGGTGGTTTTAGGGTCGGTGTCGTTGGGTAGATTCCGCGACATGTAGCCCGTGTAAAAATCCATTCTGGAATGAAATCCAAAGTTTCTTAACGTGAGCGTTTTTATTTTCCTACGTGCCAGGGCGAATTACTTTATTCCACTACTATACACGCGAAATACCGATAGCGAATATTATCTTAACTAAAGATAATAGATGCTATTATCGATATTTGCACTTTACTGATAATGTCGAAAAGGCAAGCAACTTGAAAACTTTGACAGGATTATATCAAAAGAACGATATGAAATGGACATTTCCCATTTTATATCCAGTAATTACCTTTGACCATGTCTCTTTACAATGTCGATAGAAAGTATAGAAATAAGAACAGGTGTCTAATATGGAAATGTACAGGCTGTTATTATATTCCATAAAATTGTTATAATTACGATTATTTCTAGAAAATGACGTATAGTCTGGTAGAAATGAAACCGCAACCTGATATGATAGATGATAGCGTATAGAAAATTGTTAATAAAACGACGAAGTTAATGCAACCTGAAATCCCCTCTACTTTACTAAACAATCCATAGAACGATTATTTTATTACGTACATTTTTTTAAATCCGTAACTGCCATAGTGTACATTAAACAACACTGAACGTTACCCATACACCAAACCGAGTTGCATTTTAATATTTACACCCTGTATTTATCCATTTCGACTTTTACTTAGCCACTATAAGGGTGAAATTGCTTCTGTAAATACATTTTTTAATACACGCAACAATTTTTGTGCAATACAAACATTGTCTAAAATAAAATCTAAATATATACAAAAATCGCTAAGATTTTTTTATAAACGTTAGAAGATTAGCTTCTTACCCTCATGTTCCTCAAATAGTCTACCCTTATTTCACTGTTAAGGATAAACTTACAACGTAGTATGCCCCATGCCATTTTTAACCCACAAAAATTATATAAGATTTTAAATTAAATTTATATTGAAATAGTATTATAAGAGGAAATCCATTTATTAAGACAAAAAAGTATATTAATACAGTGCCTGTCAGAATTACATTAACAAGTAATATTCTTGTTATTTGAACAGATAGAAGTATGACATGACAACCAGTTATTTGATGACTTGATTTTGTTTAAACGCACCCTGTATACAAATACCCTGTTTAAAACGTGGAGTGTAACATGCTATCGATAAATCTGCACCCATTGTGACATTTGACTTGCTTTTTTTTATAATAACAAATCTTTTTTTAGGGGTGGTAAATAATTTTTCAGTCAGTCAATAAATACCCGTCTACAGCTAACACTACTAATTTAAATAATAAGTTCGATATATCGCCGTATTTGTAATTAAACGAGGATTCAATTTTAGTAAAAAAAATCGGGGGTTAAAAGTGGGGGTAAAAGTTAGGGGTTGTTTCTTGGGGGTGGTAACGACCAATGAGGGTTAATATATTCACTCTCAAAGAGTTTTTAATACCATTGGCTGCGGTATTAATTCCATATTTCTATCTTTTCAAATAAGGGAGATATTCTCTACTTAAATTAGCTTAAAAAAATTCTTTGGATATGATATTGAAAGAAAAATCATGAAATTCTCTGCTTACAGAAATTCACACTAGACACCTATCTCAAGATACTTAAATGTCTCGAGGGGGATAAATAATCCGAAATTGTCGAAAAACAGCATAAACCGAATTAAGTTTACCTCGCGTCCCATATAGCTGTTCCATTGGGGTTCACCACGCAGATTCTCTCCTCGCACCCCGGCAGGGTGACGCTGTACTTCTCCGTAGGGCTCATGCCGGTGTAGAACATCAATTTTTCCGAAAAAGTAACGAAAATCCCGTCTTCGTTTTCGTCATCAGGGGATAGTCCAGTACACTCGGGTGTGTCCCTAGCGTTTTGCGACGAAAACGCCTGGAAATTTAGGTTAAACATCGCCCCGGGGATAGGCTTAGAAAATACCTTACCTGGAATAGAAAACCCGAACACAGAAAAACGTATAGCGGCAATAATCGGTTCATTATTTTCGCGTTCGGTTTGGCTACAAAATTGCGCTACAAAATTAATGTTACTCATATCTTTTATCAGGAGGTTTACTAATAGAGATAAGAGCGTTATAAATAAGAGTTTTATTTTTTTAAACAGCGTAAGTTGATAGTAATATTTTTCGTATAAATCATCCTCCTGGCATTTTGTCTGATAGTGTATCTGATCTAACTGTTCATAACGATATCAGATGATTATCTATCCCGATATAAATTTAGAAGTCTAATGCGGAAGTAACAAAAAGAGTTACTGAGTTTCCTTCCATTTTCCTAAATTATCATTTTGTTTATATATATTTTCCCATTACCTACTTAGATTTACTGTATAGAGAATATTCTGTTTAAAACGAAACAAGAACCCGTTACAAGATGGGAACTGGATTTTAAAATAAATGCTTATACATATCGATACTACTTTTCAATAATACTTTAAAAGATGCAGTCGTTAGAAGAGCTAAGAACTCTCCCATTTTAAATATTTCGAAATATTAGAATAAACATTAATTTCCCGAAATGTTGCCGCATATTCCAAGTCTAATTGAAACGCCCTGTATATGTAGAAATAGCCGAGTGAATAGACGAGTATTGCAGAAGGCCCTTGCCCAAAATCTGACGTAGAAAATGTCTTACCTAACCTCGGAGCCGACGCGACGGTGACCTGGGGGGTGTATCAACCCTCGCAATATTGCCCTTCAAAAGGCAGCTAGCTGTCTTTAGCCACGCTAGTTACCCTTTGACGAGCCCTATGGCAAAAAGTCGTCCGGAGGACCTCCGCGAAATCGTTGCCGTTGACACTTCACTGAGAATAATGACAAACGATGACAATGTGGCCGTTTTCGCTATTTATATTTTTGGTCGTGGGGCGTGGAAAAGGAAATGTGGTCAAAGTGATAAGGGCTCGACTATCTCGAGCTGACCGCGGGCAGGAACAAGCCTGGTGCTAAACGGTTTATCGTGTCATGTTTTACTAACGAAAATTAATTTTTTCATCGTTACATTTTATATATGATCGAAAAATAGTTTTTCATCAACTCCGGGACGGAAATAATCCCAAAGGGGTGTAAAAGAAGAGAACATTTTTTATTTTTAGATATTTGTGAGGTACAAATATCCGAAACTAAACTAAAATATGCGAAAACGTTATAAGATATTAGCAAACATAATACGCAATAAAAGTAATAGTAAGAAAAATATTTTTTTTATTGAACATAGAAATATGCAACTTGAAATGCCTTTTCTACTCGTAATTACAAGCCAAAAATCATTGACATGATTTTCTACGTCTGAAAAATAAATTCTATTTAAACACTTCGATGTAAGACACTATTAACGATTCTAGAATAATTATTTCGTACATTTCGAGTACCCTGTATAGTTTACTATTGCCAATATTGTAAATAAAATATATCTCAATACGATGACATTTTTTTGAATACTTTAATTTGAATTAAAACAAGTATAGTACGCTATCTTCTGTTATATCGTTTTTAAACATCTGACAACAGATGAATAATAAATAAAACTGAATAAACATTGTTAATTTGCGGAGTATAACAGTATTTAATTTTAATTTTAAACTAAAATAATATAGACATGAAAAAAAAATTATTTTACACGCTTTCCCAAGTTTTAAGCCATACAGGGTGATGAAATCCCCTTCGAAAGAACTCTTCATAATTTTCGTTTAATAAAAAATGTATTTTTATGTATTTTTTTATAATTATCTTCACATGAAATTTACAACTAAATGCCTGAAGATTTTCATTCATACATAAATCTGTATTTGTAAGCAAACGATGCAGCTTAAGAGAAAAATCTATGTACATCGAAGAGTGCCCTGAGAACTCGTATTAGTGTAGGCATTTTTATAAAATTATTTTCTTTGTGGAAAGAGGGAACAATTAACTAATTTTTTTTACGGAACGATCAGAAATCAACTTACAAATAGTGAAATGAATGATAAGAATATACCACGTCCGTTTTCCTTATCTCTCTGGCCACACGAGACTATACGATATTATCAACTACATACATACAACCACGACAATGTCAGTCAAATCATAAATGCACTAATAAGTTATTACAAGCGATATCTATTTTAAACACACATATTAATGCAGTTCTATATTTTATGTATTTTAAGCACTACTCTTCGTATGGACTTTGTTACTTTAATTGCAAATTGAAGATGTGACAATTCTTTACAGGATAACGAAAAAATTATAAAAAATCAAGTGTAATATAAGAATTTGGAAATAAATTAATAAGTAATATATATATATATATATATATATATATATATATATATATATATATATATATATATATATATATATATATATATACATTTATATATATATATATATATATATATATATATATATATATATATTACACTTGATTTTTCAATTTTAGGTATTGTTATATAGAAAACTTACTCTGTAGTCGCGTCTACGTTTTCCCTCGCCCTGTATCGGACAAAAATATATTTTAAACGTACGTCCACGCTTTTACGGTAAGAATCTCCTCTCCAGCGCACTAGGCAGGAGCATTTTGTCCAACCTACACATTTAGTTCTGGAATACCGCTATAGGACTGTATACAACAAAAATTGAAGTTAAAAATGTGTGCCATACTCGACTTGAGCCGTCGAAAAAAAAATTCGAGCTTCATCGTTAAGTCATATGTAAATAAAGCTGAAAATCATATTGCTAGTAATATGAGGAGACTGTTAGAATAAATGTGTACGTTACTAGAATTTCCCTCACGGCTTCGGTCTTCCTCCGAGGGCTCTTATCGCCCCCAGGAGTGCGGGAGCGAGACGGGCATATGCCACCGGCAACTAGCTAGGTGCGGTTCGGGACACATGTAAAGTAACAGATATAACACATGGCAGTGTGTTTTATATAAAAAAATAAACCATTAGAATTCGTTGTAATGGAGCGACATGGGAATAAGTGTCGGCCCGGCCGGCGTGTTGGCATTGCGGTAATTTATTCCCCTTAATTCCACTGAGTTCGCGTAAAAATCATCCAAGTGAACGGAAGTAGGAATTATGACTGACTACAGCGACTTAAATGTAATAAATATCAAGATTCTTACAAAATAAAGGCGGTAGTAAATTAATAAAAAAAAAAAAATACTGCACCTCCAGTAGACCTTCCGCAACTCCAATATTCTATACAGATAATCCTTAGAGCCTCTACTAAGCCACTGTGAGGTTAAAACCACCCTATTATTTTTTTACAGGCGCTATGATTTTTTTAAAGAAAAAGTACAAGATTTTTAGGGAACGAAATTTAAAAAAATTACCACACCTTCAATAGACCGTTTGCAACCTCAATACTTATGATATAGAACAATTAGAGTCACTAATAAGTCACCGTAAAGATAAAATCACCCTGCTAGTTTGTTTGCAGACGCTAAGATTTTCTGTTAAGAAAAAGGTACAAGTTTCTTGAGGAAGGAGATTTAAAGAAACTGTTATATCGCCAGTAGGCTCTGTGCAAGCTGAATATTTAAGACAGACCACCCTTAGGGCCTCTACTAAGTCACCACAAACAACCCTTAGAGCCTCGCCTAAGTCAGCACAAAGATAAAACAGCCCTACTATTTTTACAGACGCTACAAATTTAAAAAAATGTACAGGGTTTTGGGAATAAAAAAATCACTACATCCCAAGTAGGCGTTCCACCCCCTTGATACTCATCGCAGACAATCCCTAAAGCCTCTAATAGGCCTCCCTAAAGATAAAGTAGCCTCACTGATTCTTCTACAAGCGTTACGATTTTTTCAAAAAGATACAAGATTTTTAGAAAAGACAATTTAAAACAATGTACCACGCCATCAGTAGGTTTCTGCAACATCTGTATTCATCGTAGTTAACCCTCAGGGTCTCTACTAAGTCATTCCATAGATAAATCCTCCTTATTAACTTCATACAGATGATACGAATTTTTTCTACGAAGAAAATACATGGTTTTTGGGGAAGAAAATTTAAAAAAATTACCATACCCTCAGTAGACCATGGGCAACCTCAATATTCACGATAGGTAACACTTACAGCCTCTACTAAGTCACCCTGAGGATAAAATCACCCCAGTAATTTCTTTATTGAAGCTAGGATTATTTTAAGAAAAAGATACAAGATTCTTGAGGAGGAAAATTTTGAAAAATCGCTACACCGCCTGCAGACTCTCTGCAAGCTTGATATTTAAGACAGGCCACCCTTAGGACCTTTACTAAGTTACTCTAAAGATAATGAAGCATTACTAACTTTATGACAGTTGATACGATTTTTTTTATGAAAAAAGTACAAGATTTTTAAGGAAGTAAATTTTTAAAAAATCACTACACCTTCAGTAGATTTTCTGCGACCTCGATACTTACCACAGACAACCCTTAGAGCCCATACTAAGCCAAAGTAAAGATAAAATCACCCTACTGGTTTTCTTACAGACGCTACGAATTTTTTAAATAAAATGATATGGTATTTGTTTTTTAATATATGTTGTTTGGTATGAAAACGCTGATAATTTATTTTCTATTGAAGAAATTTTTTAAATTTACATTTACGTTATGTTTTAAATAAATGTACGTATTTATAGGTATATATTTTTTTCAAAATATTTTTTTACACCCATTATTTTAAATATATTATATTTTTATGAATACTGTTGATAATATCGTAAAAAGTTTTCCTAAAAATAATTTATTTTAACGTGTAACACTAATTACCTCCATGGCTGTTGAATTCTACCACCCTGCGCTTCTGTAAAATATGACAAAATCCGAATAATACAATGTATTGTTGGACAGTGGACGGCTAGCGCCATCTATTCGCGATAGTCATAACCTCCAGCGGTGCGTTCCTAAACTTGCTTACCTCAGAACTCTTCACTAATAGATGGCGACAGCCATCATAATTTAATTCAGTTTAAAAATACATCTATTTCTAGATAATATAGTTGCCCATTACATCTTCTATAATTTGAAATAAAAAAATTTATTTTCAGCGATATTACCATTGAAGTATTATTTATAAGATGTCGGGAATTAATTAAATGACATTGTTGCTGCCGCCATCTGTTGGCTAGGCCTCTAACTGTTCATTCAGTATTTAATCTTTCTATGAAAAATTGTATATCTTGAATTTATATTAAGACTTTTTTAAGTAAAAATAATGATTTTATTGATTACAGACTTATTTAAAAGGTTACGGCATCATTTATTACTCAACAAAGAGGTTATTACGACGACGTTATTTAATGAAAAAGAATCAGTTCGTCCTGACATATTCCTCAGCAAGTAATAAAGAGTTTATTTTTTTATTAAAATCTTGTGTCTGTGGTTGGTATTAAGTTTAAGAAACATCTCTGGCTACTTCTGCTCTCCTGGTACAATCGATCAGATTATTCTCGATGAAAATAGCAGAATTTGTCTGCAAAAACGACGACGTTCATCATAGATAGACCCCTGCAGAATTAAATAATGTGGTAGATCTTCAACTTCATTGTCGAATTATTTCTGGTCTCCAATACGTTGTGATTCATCAACAATAATGCAAATTCCACGGGAATTACTGGCTCCCGATTATTTATTGAATTATTATTAGCAATTATTTATTAGTCACCCCACCAAAGCCTCGGAACGAATTCGAATTAAAGCGCCTGAAATATCGAATACTTGCGCTACTAGCGCGTGCGCCCTAGTCGACCTTTTCGTGACATTGAAGCTATCAAAATATCAAGAAATCTTCAATATTTTGTAAACCATCGTCGAGATTACCGATTACCAACGTGCCAATTATCAGGACATATTTCACAAAAGTCGCGGACGTGTAATCGGTACAAGTGACGAACCGAAAAAAAAATCTAACCTTCAAATTTACGGCCGACTTACCTCACTTGGCGTTCGTGAGCGGTTATCTTAATTGTTTTATAACGCCGGCGACTATATCGCGTCGAGAATTTGTCAATTTGTCGGGGTTAACGTTGCTGTCTTGTCTGAAATCGCCTGGTTTAAGTTAGAACATGGAGCTGACTTCAGTCGTCGTCCCGACGACACCCTTCGAGGGACAGAAGCCCGGCACTAGCGGGCTCAGGAAAAAGGTCAAGGTGTTCATGGAGAAGCACTACACGGAGAACTTCGTACAGTCAATCTTCAATGCTCTCGGAGACAAGGTGAAGGGCTCTACGTTGATAGTCGGAGGAGACGGCAGGTACTTCTCCAAACAGGCTACGAATATCATCATCAGGATTGCCTCCGCTAATGGGGTACGTTTTTTAAATCTATTGAATTAGGCATAGAAACCTTGACTCTCATAATTGAAGGTTCATTGATAATTAATTATCTATTTTTTCCCTCGTTACAGAGTGATGTAACTCTAATATTTATAGCATTAAAATTTTGTTATTCCTCAGTAATAAAGATGAAGTGAAAACGCAAATCTAAATTATACAATTGATATTCCTAAAACTTCACATAATTCTTAATTTAATCTAACTCGTTTATAGCTGTTTACACTAGCAATTATAAACAAACTTTATCAAAATTTATTCGAATAATTGTAGTGTAATTTTCAGCTTTTATTAGCTTTATCAGCCAATTGAAGTCCATTTCCTTGATAACGTTTTCGTAAACGTTTGCGAAATGACAACAAACTATTCAAGAAATTCTGTTTGTCGACCGTTTACGATCCTCATTTCTTAGACAAAGCTTTTAACCTTTAAAGCAAAGTGTTTGCTTTAAACGGTGCATATCGTGTTTACTTTTTATCGCCGTTATCTATATTGACGGAATTATTTACTTAAAAATATCACCGGGGATTATTAGTAAAAAAAATACCGTTTTGTGAAAGATATTTGTAAGCCTCAAACTAAGATTTAGCTTAAACGCGGATTAGCGATAATCGTCGATACAATTTATATGTACCTACATAATTTGTAATTATTCAGGTGGCAAAATTGATTATTGGACAATTGGGCATCTTGTCAACACCGGCCGTGTCGTGCCTCATCAGACGCTACAATGTCCTAGGTGAGTTGTCAGTAAATTCGTAGAGATTAATAAAAGTACTCTCCGCGTTGCCCAGTCGAATTATTCGACCTCAATAGTCATTTCCCGAATTGTTAACGGGCGTTTGCGACCGTTGCCGAATGGGAAGAAAGTTTCGGCAACGTCGACTTTATTACCTTTAATGTAGGAGGGATCGTGATGACCGCCTCCCACAACCCCGGAGGCATCCGCCACGACTTTGGAATCAAATACAACATAGAGAACGGCGGTCCGGCACCGGATTCCGTCTCCGACGCCATCTATGAGCACACGAAGATCATCACGGAGTACAGGATCACCCCCGATCTGGAAACCGATAGGCTCATCGACGTCCTAGGCACGAAGACTTACAAAGTAAATTTCGAAAAACTTGTGACGATTTGCACTTTCGAATTTTTTTTTGTTTTTGTTTTTTTAGGTGGACGGTCGCGATTTTGTCGTCGAGATCATCGATTCCGCAATAGATTACGTGGCTCTGATGAAGGAAATCTTCGATTTTCCCAAGCTGAGGGAGCTGATACGCGGCACCGAGAAGAAACCTGCCTTTAACGTACTTATCGACTCTATGAATGGAGGTACGGAGTTCCCCAAGGCTCTGGTATAGACCCTATACGAACTCTATGTTAATCAATTGTTTTTCAGTCACCGGCGTTTACGTCAGGCGTATTTTCGTCGAGGAACTTGGCGCTAGCCCCGACCACAACGTCCGCAGGATCGTGCCACTGGATAATTTCGGGGAGATCCACCCGGATCCTAACCTCACTTACGCCAAGGACCTGGTGGATGCCGTCAAGGAGAACAACTACGACCTGGGGGCGGCGTTCGACGGCGACGGCGTAAGCCCTTGAGGTTACCACCTAAAGAGCATCACACTATAACATTTTTTGTAGGACCGTAACATGATCATCGGGAAACAGGCTTTCTTCGTAACGCCGAGCGACAGCTTGGCAGTCCTAGCCAATAATTTAGAATGCATTCCGTACTTCCAGAAGAACGGCGTGCACGGTTTCGCCAGGTCTATGCCTACGGCAGCCGCGGTGGACCGGTATTTTGCCGTCTGGCATCGTTTGGCGCTTGTTTACAACCGATTTGTTTCAGGGTAGCCGAGAAGCTGGGCAAGGAGATGTTTGAGGTGCCAACCGGTTGGAAGTACTTCGGGAACTTAATGGACGCCGGCAGGCTGTCGCTGTGCGGAGAGGAAAGCTTCGGGTAAATTGTTTTTCATCGCTGTTCCACACATATAAAGATAACGTTTTAGGACTGGCTCTGATCATTTACGCGAGAAGGACGGCATCTGGGCCGCCCTGGCTTGGCTCTCCGTCATCGCCCACAAGAATATGAGCGTCGAGGACATCCTGACGGAACACTGGAAGGCCTACGGCCGTAACTACTTCACGAGGTTAGTTTTTCGAGTCGAGTACGTGTTGGAAAATTCACATTCTTTTGGTTTCAGGTATGATTACGAAGAGTGCGACAGCGACGCCGCCAATTTGATGATGCACCACATCGAGACGCTGCTCGCCTCTAAGGATTTCGTTGGCAAAACCTACACGTCCAGCGGCAAGAGTTACACAGTGAAAAAGGCCGATAATTTCTCTTACGTGGATCCTATTGACAAAACCGTTGCTAAAAACCAGGTGAGCATCGCCTGTTTGGAAAGAACCCTACTTAATAACCGTTATCGTTACTCAAAACCAACGTCTAAACCGGAAACGTGCATTAGTGGAAGTTATTTTGGATTAAATTTGTTCTTGGTCTTTCTAGGGAATTCGCATCCTGTTTGAGGACGGTTCCAGGTTGATTTACCGGCTCTCCGGTACAGGCAGCAGTGGCGCCACGATTAGAGTTTATATCGACAGTTACGAGAAGGAAAACGTCCTCTCCGACGCGCAGGTAGGTTTTTTTTTACCAAAATTGTGGAGGAAGTTACTTGATGTTTCTTTTAGGTCACGCTGGGGCCTCTCGTAGAAATAGGGTTGGAGATTTCGCAGCTTAAGAAGTTCACCGGTCGCGACGCCCCAACAGTAATCACTTAATTCCCACTTACCCCTATATTATATCTAGACGGAATTTTACTACAGTTATTAATTTAATGTATGGTGGTTTTGCACAATTTGCCATTTTTTTTGTTTTTTTCTGTAGGCTAGGATCGTCCTCTATACACATTTTATTGTTTATATGTCTTTATTTTGTTATATGTATCAATTATATATTTTTTAATGTTATTGTCGTTTTTTTGACATGGAAGTTGCGAAAAAAATTGCATAATTTGAAATAAAAGACTTAGAAATGACTTACGTCTGTTATTTGACATCAGTTACGATTAATAGCGGGAGTCTCTGCAATAAATACACACTTTTATTCTTGGAAAATCGTACAAGGTGTCCCAAAAATCTTCTCGTTTCCAATCAACGTATAACTGACTACTGGTAAGTTAGACCACAATTTTCTACATCAGAACGCTTTATTTAGTAGCAACAACACAGAGAAATGCGAAATCCCTCAATGATATTATAGCTAATCGCTTGTCCTAATTGCACTCGTATTTCTATTAAAAAGAAAAACTTCCTGCTTCTCATCATTTTCATATATCCTTTACACTTTGGACAAATTAACAACACATTTGGACGTCATTTAGGCAATAAATATTTTATGAACAAATTAATTGTTACTACATTCCCCTATATCCATTTCGACGTTAATTTGTACCTAAAATAAACTATTTCTTTACATAAATTTAAAATAAAACACCCATTCCAAAAGTAATCGAACAACTGCCAGATGACAGTAAATTTATAGGTTAGGCAACGCGGTTAACGGTAAACGCCCGTAGCCAGAAACGAAACGCAATTTTGATACCCGCACACTGTGAATTTTAAATCTGTTCCTGAAACGGCCTCATTACACATAGTTCACGTCTCCATTACCTTTGCCTGTCATTCGTCTTTTTTCTCTCTTAAATTTAGAGTCCTTGCGTCGAGTTTTTTGTTCTGGAAATTACAAAATTTAAAATGACATTATTCGGCATCAATTACCATTCATAATCTTTTCTCGAAGTTATCTAACGATAAATAGACGTATAATATACACTTTTGTACTTGGAAAAGTGTACAAGGTGTCCCAAAAATATTATTTTTTCTAACAAACATACAACTGACTTCTGGTAGCTTGGGATATGATTTTTTACATCAATGCGCCTTATTTAGTAGTAGTAATAGTCAGATGGTCACGTGCCTTCTAACTGCACTGGCATTTCTATGAAAAAATACATAAAATACGTCCTTCTGCTTCTTAAAACAATTAGTTTCATATTTCCTTTACACTTATGACAAATTGACGACATTTGCGCGCAAAGATTTACCAAACAGATGTTTTATAAACAAATTTGTTTATAATAATGTTATTATATTGACTAAAAGCGAGAAGAACTCCTGTGTATTGTCACTACAGAAATGTAGTGACAAATTAATTAATTGTCACTACATTTCTGTATTATATTAACTATACAGGACGTCCCAAAAGTTTCTTCTCTTTTTCAGTCAATGTAATAACATAATTAAGATATGGATAATTCTCCACGCTGCTTTATTTACTACCAAGAATACACAAAAACTACTATCCCAGTAGATAGACCATTTTGAGGCTAGCCTACATCAAAAACAATAATCCCGTTGGATGTTTACAAATGATCGATTTTATTACCTTCCCTCCTGCCTATTACTTCATCATCTTCTTTTGAGCTCTATAAATATATTCTGTGAACTCGCCAAAGATATTTTGCTGGGAAATTACAAAAAACACATCCTTCTACCTCTCGAACGAAACGTATCGTTCTATCTTTAAATGTCGGAAGATTAACAAAAAATCTATTACGATTCCTTTGCATAAAAGTTAGTTTGTGAGCAAATTAATAATTACCACTTATTTTCTGTATCAAATTAAACCACTTTCTCGCACTAATTCACACCTAAAATGAACAAATATAAAATAAACTGTCAACTCGTCATTCAAACAATTGCCGGATGACAGTCATTCTTATGTAACGCAGAAACGGAACATAATTTCGATGCCTGCCAATTGTGAATTTTAAAAATGAGGTGAAACCATCAATTCTACGTAGTTTTAAAAAATAATCGTGTCGAATATGCACCAATTATCCCCTACTTTTGTACCTTACCTACACCTGTTACTTTACACAGCCATCTATGTAAGCTCTTCAAATATAGGAACGAATAGTAGCGTTTAACCGTTAGGGCAACGATCGCAAACACTTGTAACCAGGAACGGAAAGTAATTTTGATCTATGCAAGTGTTCTACGCAAAAAAAAAACGGCCACTTTTTGAGCTCGCCGAACGCAGAGGGTGAAATGAAAAGCTTCTTAAATTGTATTATAGTATATTTAGCTGTTTTATTTCATATACTCAAATGAATAATAATTATAATATTAGTTTTTACTTGTTTCTTGAAGTTGTTGGCCAAGCACCCACAATTAATTTTATAATAAAAATAAAGCACTCGCAGTGCCTCTCAAAGAATATATACTCAAAGAACGACGTATGGATCAACTTTGTTTGTCGCTGGAAATTTTCTCTCTGGGACCGAGCGGCGCAGAGGCCGGCAGACGGGAAATATTGCACTAAAACGGTATCGAAAAAAAAAAAATTACAACCGTCGGGCCAAAAAAAATCATCTTTATTTGCTTACAAATCCGTTTTGTTGTCGACAAGAACAACAGTCAAAATACGCCTCGGCCTTGGGCGGGTGACAAAGAAAAGTAAAAGTGGCGGGAGGGGTGGGGGGGGCGACCCCCCCCCCCAGAAAACTGAAAATAAAAGTGACCCATACAGAATCGAAAATTGTTTTATTTTATTTCTAACATTCTTGCTGCTTAGTTGTCTGACTATTCCTAAAACCTGGTGGGCTAGATATTTGAGAATTTATATCGCTACTGAACCAATTAACGTTTTGTGGTGAATTTATATGTGAGAAATTATTGAAATTTGGCTGTAACTGTTGTGTAAAATTTGAGAACGCGTTATTTGTGTACTCGTACGACCGAAGGGGCGCCCCGTTCTGTAATTGTTGTGTCCCTAATTGCGTTACGCTTGGATAGTGGTCTCTAATTGGGGGCATATTCGCTAGGGGATAGTGGCGGCTCGACGACAGGATCGCCGGGTCCAGCACCTTCCAGTCGTTACATGTGCTATTTATATCTGAAACAAACAACCACAACCTTCATACATGCCCTACCAGCTAGAAAATCCTGTCTATATATTATAAAAATTAAATCACTGTTAATTAATGTCAATTGTTAACAAAAAAAAACAACTGATTTTAGCTTTTAAAAGTCGGTCGTGAACTCAAAACGCTTGTATCCAAGACTGGAAGTTAATTTTGATATCGACTTACGATACTCATTTCTGCTTTTAGTGAATTAAAAAAAAATACTTAAAATCGGAATTGGGACGAATTTTACAAACAACGTTTAATCCATAACATAACTTAGATAATTTGAAAATTAAATTAATGTGAATGAAAATTCATAGCATTTATTAAAAAAATACATAATATAAAAATTTGTTCGTTGAAAAAAGTACATTTTTCTTAACATTATTGGGGAAGTCTATTTTAAAAAACCACCACACCCCCAATAGGCTTTCCGTAACCTTGATATTTACGACAGACAACCCTTAAAGTCTAAGTCTACTAGAGTACTAAGTTACTTAAAGATAAAATCACCCTAATAATTTTTTACGGTCGCTACGAATTTTGTAATGAATAAATACACGGTTTTTCGGGAAAATAAAGTACAGAAAAAATCACTACATCCTCAGCAGGCCTCTCACAGCCTCGATATCTGCAACAGACCATGCCTAGAGCCTCTACTAAATCAATTTAAAGATGAAACTACCCTAATAATTTTTTTTTGGGCGTTACGAATTTTTTAATGAGCAAGTTCATGGTTTTTAGGAGAAAAAATTGCAAAAAAAAATCACTACATGGTCAGTAGGTCCCTCACAACCTTGATATTTACAACACACAACCCCTAGAGCCTCTACTAGGTCACTCTAAAGATAAACTAGACTTGAAATTTTTTCTACGGAAGCTACAAACTTTTTAATGAACAAGTACATGGTTCTTAGGGAAAAAAATACATAAAAAGTCACTACACCCGCTGTAGGCCTCCCATAACTTTAGTATTTATGACAGACGACAACTTTTAGAGCCTCTACTAGTCGCTCTAAAGATAAAATCGCCCTAATAATTTTTTTAAGGGCGCTACGAAATTTTTTAATATGCAAGTACAGGGTTTTTAGAGAACAAAATTACAGAGAAAATCACTATATCCTCAATAGGCCTCTTACGATGCCGATATTTACCACAAACAACCCTTAGAGCCTATACTAAGTTGTACCAAAAATAAAATAGTCCTAATAATTCTTTTATGGACGCTAAGAATTTTTTTATGAATAAATACACAGTTTTTAGGGAACTAAATTACAGAAAAAATTACTATATCCTCAGTAGGCCTCTTACCGCCTAGATATTTACGAGAAACAACCCTTAGAGCCGATACTAAGTTAACCTAAAGATAAAATAGCCCTAAAAATTTTTTTAAAGGCGCTACGAATTTTTGTATGAATAAATAAAACCGTGTATTAGGGTAAAAAATTACAGAAAACATCACCATATCCTCAGTAGGCCTCTCACAGGATCAATATTTAACACAGACAATCCTTAGAGCCTGTACTAAGTTACCCTGAAGTAAAATAGCCCTAATAATTGTTTTACGGCCGCTACGAATTTTTGTGTGAATAAGTACACGGCTTTTAGAGTAAAAAAATTACAAAAAAAATCACTATATCCCCAGTAGGGCTCTAAAAAAGTTGATATTTACCACAACCAACCCTTAGAGCCTATACTAAGTTACCCTGAAGTAAAATAGCCCTAATAATTGTTTTACGGCCGTTACGAATTTTTGTGTGAATAAGTACACGGCTTTTAGAGTAAAAAAATTATAAAAAAAATCACTATATCCCCAGTAGGGCTCTAAAAAAGTTGATATTTACCACAACCAACCCTTAGAGCCTATACTAAGTTACCCTGAAGTAAAATAGCCCTAATAATTGTTTTACGGCCGCTACGAATTTTTGTGTGAATAAGTACACGGCTTTTAGGGTAAAAAAAATTACAAAAAAAATCACTATATCCCCAGTAGGGCTCTAAAAAAGTTGATATTTACCACAACCAACCCTTAGAGCCTATACTAAGTTACCCTGAAGTAAAATAGCCCTAATAATTGTTTTACGGCCGCTACGAATTTTTGTGTGAATAAGTACACGGCTTTTAAAGTAAAAAAATTATAAAAAAAAATCACTATATCCTCAGTAGGGCTCTAAAAAAGTTGATATTTACCACAACCAACCCTTAGAGCCTGTACTAAGTTATTTTAAAGATAAAATAGTCCTAATAAGACTTTTAAGGGCACTACGAATTTTGTATGAATAAATACAGGGTTTTTAGAATAAAAATTACAGAAAACATCGCCATATCCTCAGTAGGCCTCTCACAGACAATCCTTAGAGCCTGTACTAAGTTACCCAGAAGATAGAATAGCCCTAATATTTTTTTTTTACGAACGCTACGAATTTTTTGATGAATAAATAGTTTTTAAGGAAGAAATTACAAAAAAAAATCACTACAATCACAGCAAACATGTCACAGCTTCTACATTTACCACAGAGAACCCTTAGAGTCTCTAATAAGTTATCCTGAAGATAAAATAGTCCTAATAATTTTTTTAAGGGCGCTACGAATTTTTCACTGAATAAATACATGGTTTGCAGGGTAAAAAATACAGAAAAATCACTTTTCTGACAGGCTCGGTATTTATCACAGACAACCCTTAGAGCCCGTACTAAGCCACTCTAAAGATAAAATCACCCTAATATTTTTTTAAGGGCGCTACAAATGTTTTAATGAGCAAGTACAAAGTTTTTAGGTAAAAAAAATTACAAAAGAAGAATCGCTACATCCCCAGTAGATTTTCCACAGCTTCAATAGTTACGACAAACAACCCCTACAGCTTCTACCAAGTCATTTTGTGGATAAAACCGACAAGATTTTTTTACGGCCTTTAGAAAAAAATACTTCGATTTTAAATAGTTTTTTCGCATAAACAAAGAAATAATCATTATCATAAAAAATTAAATAAACGTGAATAAAAATTGATAAAAACGTTTAATTACCTAAAAGGTGTTTTGGCTTTGAAAGTTATTTATTATATAGTCAAAAATGACTTCCATTTTGGTAACGTACATTTGAAGTCGTCATTAGTACGCCAACGATCTCAAACGCTTGTATCCAAGATCGGAAGTTAATTTTGATATCAATATATGATAACTCCTTTTTTTTTATTAAATGTACATAAAACGACAGGTTTCCCATTTCATTTCCAGTAAATGGGTTTTTTGCAGTAAATGCAATTCGGACATTTGCGCATATAAAAAATAGTACTTACTTTTTTGTTGCTGTTGCTGCTGTATTTGTGAATTAAAACTACTAGGCCAATTACTTTGTGTCGAACTATTAATTTGTTGTTGACTACTCGACATATTTAAGAAGGGTAAAATTTTGCTACCTAAAAAAGAAACTTGAACAGTAAAAAAACAAAAAAAATCCCTCGACCCACACATACCGAAAGAGTTCATATGCGTGTTCTGTTGGACAAAACCTGGAGGAGGTGGGGGCACGTGGCCCCCGTTTTGATTGTGAATGACCCCGTTTATTTGACTACCGCGACCTGAAAATCAAAGGAAATAGGTGACGGTCCAAGCACCCCCTCGAAGGGGAGCGCCCCGTCGCTCGACGCCTACCTGTACTGTGTGTTTTGTGACTCTGTTCGCTGGCCATGAGCTCGGCGAAGGCCTTCTGGGTCTCCTGGAAGGGGTCGAAGCCCAAGTCGTCCTCCACCATCCGCGAGCTCTGCTTGACGCTGGGGTTGCCGTACAGCTGGCCGTGTAGGTTACTGAAACTGTTTTCCCCATTCATGTAGTGCTGCGGCGACAGCCCGTTCTGATACACCGACCCCGAACCGCCACCGTAACCTTCAACTCGACAAAGTTAGCACGTTATTATTTTTTTTTTTTAACTTCGGGTCACCTTGTTTGAGGCTGAGACTTAGCAGTTGCTCCTCCAGCTGCTTTTGCTGTAGCAGCATGATCCTGTCCGCGTTGCTCTGCATGCCCGTGTAGTAGCTGTTCTGGTGGACGCCGTTGAACCCATTCGTGTACTGTGGCTGCACCACGTCTTTGTTGTTCTTGTGGAAGTCCATGAAGAACTTGGACATGTTCTGGTCCAGCCCGTTCACGCCGTTGGGCATGCCGTGTGTGGACTGTTGCTGTGGCTGTTGCGACGGCTCCTGCTTGAAACCGAAGCCGTTCTTGCTCGACAACACGTCCATTATGTTCTCCTGGATCTTGGACATCTCGTAGAAGCCGCTGCTGTAACTATCCATGCCTGGAAGAAGTCGAAGAGTCTCTAGCAAGCCGTCCTACAGCGACACGAAAAACGGCAAAAGCGAGCGAGACAATCGAGGTGGCAACGCCGCGAACGCGTGGGAACAAACTGATGGTGGGTAATTTTATCAAATATCGCCATTGCCCCCGTTTAATTTTTGTAAATCCAATCGGCTACGATAAGATCGACGCCTGAACCGACGGCTTCAGTCAATCTCTAGCACCATACTACAGGCCTGGCGGCGTGAAAAAAGGTAAAATCGCGGGGGAAATAGATGTAGTAACAATGCATATGCGCAAAATAACCGACGATCGTCGATTATTTTGAAAAATATCGCAATTGCACATGCTTAAAATAATTTGACGGTCTCATTTCAATACATACGATCAGCTACGGTAATATTAATGCCCAAAAGATCAACAAAGCTCTATCATCACCCTACGGAATTTTACAGGTGAGAAAAAAGTCAAAAATGGCGGAGAAGGATAAATGTGGCAACATTGTGAACGCGTCAAAACCCGTCGATCTTCAATTGTTTTAAGAAATAGCACCCTAAACCAGTCAAAACAAGTGAATATTGCTCCCTGAGTATATTGCGAGGGTTCTACTTAAATCAAGCTCAAAAAATTTATAATTATAATTGAAAAATGTTTACAAAAATGTTGATATTAAAGAAACGCACCATTTTACAAAATTTCAACCATGAATAAAAAACAATTCAATTCTATTGGGTTATTAAAAATTTTTTGTTACATTTAAACTTGCACTGAAAATGAACCTAAACTAACTTTGGAGCATCACCAGCTTCAAAAAGTATTGTAAACTGTTTATTTTACTGAAAATATTTGGTTCTCTTCCTATTTTACCCGTTTAAAATAGGTCGAGCGTTTCTGTTTCGGTAAACGCGACGGTCTACGGCAAAAAGCACATCGGCAACGCCGCACGCGGACCTACCTTTGCTGAAGCCGCCGTCGTGTGCGCCGATCGTCCCGAACCCGTTCCTGAACGTCTCCAGGGTGTCCTTGGCCTCCTCCCGCTGCTTGCCTGGAACGGAAAAGGTAAATGCAACCGACTGCGCGTCCCCGCCGCCCCGCCACTGACCTAGATCTTCGACGTGGTCGGCGTGCCGGGTGAACCCGAACGCCGCCGCCCAGTCCTCCGTCGTGTTGATGTTCGGCAGCGTGTCGGTGAGGATGGCCGAGTGTTGCGCCGCCTCCGGGTCGGCGTGGTCCGCCTCCGAACCCGCCCCGTGGTCGTCCGCGTGACCCGGCGCTACCTTTTGGAAGGAATTTAACGAGAAGAAGCTGGAATTGTCGTCGATCATGGGAGGCAATTTGGGCGCGGCCAGCTGGAGCTCCGCCGGGGGCGTCGGCGTTGACTCCGGCTCCGTCAGCGGCGACGCCGGCTTCGTGTCTTTCGCTGTCGGAAAGAAAACACACTGGCGCTGCTTATACGGTATGAAAAATAAAAAATTGTAACGATGCCAATGATATACCTCTTGGGTTAGAGCTAAAGTAGCATTGGCAACGTTGCATTTTATAAAACCCTTTAAATTACCTTCAAAGTTAAAACAATTCAATTAAGAACCGATTATTACGATATTCCAGTGGATTTTTAAAGAACCAATCTACAAAACGACATGTAAAAATCGACTTACATTCCGTCCTGCTCTTCTCCGTCTTCATGTCCCCCTTCCCGCTCCCCGGCCCCTCCTTCTTTTCCCGCTTGCCGCTGCCGTCCCTGCCGCCGCTCCTCGTCTTTCCCTTCTTCCCCTTATCCTTCTTGTCCTTCTCCTTCTCCAGGTTCAGTTGGGGCCAGTTGTCCTTGGTGGCGCCGCTGCCGCTCGACCCCGTACTGCTGCTGCTGCTCGCGCTGCTCGACAGCGGCGACGCGTTATCTTTGGAAGACGATTTGCCGGAGGCGGAGGCCGAGGAGGTGACGACGGCGACGGCGCCCGTCGTGGGCGTGGACGCCGCGGGCCTGGCGTCCGCTGGCGCGCCGCTAGTGGTGCTGCCGCCGGTGCCGGCGGCTCGGTTCACCAGCAGCTCGTGCAGCTTCTTCTCGTACTCCTGGTGCCTGCCGGCGTGCATCTGCTCTTTCGTGAAGCTTGCCTCCGGGTCTCCTTGAATGGAACACATCGACTATTAAGGGGCACGGCTTGGACTAGGTTCACGGAATGATGCGGGTGGGTGTTGCCTCACGAGAACACAACACGGCACGTGGACATGACATTTACCACCAGAGGGGAGGCCTCCAGGTGTACAACAACAGAAGGTAAAGAAAAGAAACGAATATTCAAATTTTGCGACCTTTTCACGCAAAATATAAATCATTTATACATGCTGATGACGATAGTGGGCCCAAATTTGTACCTCGAGGTACTCCACCTGTTAGTAATTCGCAAAATCGACGCCAATGAACGAAAATGTGCAAGGAAATTCTTGTCAACGATTGGTTTTTTCTTTTCGAGAAACTCCTTAATCATTATTGTACCAAAGATTTCTTCCATTAGTACAGCTTTTTAATATTCAGAAAGCAACGTAAATAAGTGATACGGCCTGCACTATCACCTGACCTCATTTCCCTTAACTACTTCTATTGTTTCAACTGTTTAAGATGTATAGGAAAAAATACAGACTATTTATTAGAGAATACAACTCTAAAGTTGTTGAAAATATTCTACGATTTGAACTGATGACAAAAAAAAAAATTTATTGCAAAATCAGACTGTGAGTACCGATAACTAAAAGACAAGTAAACAATTAACAAAAAAATCACACCGAATTATTAAAGAGAATGTTGAGAAAAGCGCCCATACACCTTATTATTATCATTTCTCGTGTTCACAAGACATGAATCCGTTCGCATAGCTCTTAGAAAAAGGTGCCTCGAGGTACTGCAGAAATTTCAAGAACAAAAAAGTGTCTTCATTTTACATCAACAGAACTGTAAAATAAAAAACACGGGGACACAAGGAAACTTCAGCAATGAGACTGTACCATGGAGAAGGAAAGTAGAGAGACCCTATCGATACATTCCTCTTAAATCTAGGGCAATAATGAGTTGATTTTAGAGTTAATTATACTGTTCCTTGCAAAATTGTCAATACTTTTATTAATATGAAGGGCATAATTACCCTGAAAATTATTCTTGTGTCGTCTATATTTAAGGGAAATGTACCAAACGTGCCACATTACATTCGTTCTTGATGGTACATGAAACGCGAAAAGGGACGTCACGTTTCCGTTGAGGAACATGTAAATCTGCAAGCAGTAGTAAAACTGATCACGGGCTGCGGGATTTTATTCGCTAAAAAGAAACAATTTGAGATAAACCAAGACAATGTTTGTTGCAGATTAACGTTTAAGCGACTAATATAAAAGTATTTTGGAAGACGACGATGGCCAGATGCACTTTATATTACTGATATTTGTCCGCGAGGACAGATTACAATTTTTCTGGAATAAAAAAATAATAATCACATCTTTTATATCCCTGTAAGGGCGTTGGCTACTAAAACAACACCTTGCGAGCCTCCTACAAGAGTAAAATATACGTCAGCAAGTATATAATGGTACCTTGAGGCGCACCCAGAGTTTCGGCTGGGAGTATAACATCTTTGCTGGACGATTCTGAAAACACCTCCCTCGACTGGCCACCTGGTACATTTTAATACACAACGCACAAGATTTTACACAACAATTTGGACGCTGTCGGCACTCACCAAAGTCGTGCAGGTACATACAGTCCGGCTTGGGACAAGGCTGGTTCTTCATGAAGTGTGAGCAGTACTTCGTGGTACCAAGACTTGACTTTATCAGTCTGCCATCTATCGTTATGTTGTTGACGCTCTGAATCGCTCTCAAAGCGTCGTCACTCTTCATGTAAGTCACATAGGCACCTGAAACACGGCCCGCTTTAGTCTCCGGATGTCGTGTCGGGCCCGACCGGTACTTACTTGCACTGGGCCCCTGCGACCCAGCATACGACGTCGACTGGTTGATCACCACCTTGTGTATTTTCCCAAACTTGCCGAAGTACTCGTGGCGCTTGAGCACCTCAGGGTCGGCCAGCCGCATGGGCAGCCCCACCACGAACACCAGGTTCCTCTGGACCACCCGGACGCTGGCCAAGTGCTTCCGGTTCTCGCTCAGCTTCGCCTTGCGCTGCTGGTCCCGCTGTCTCTTCTCAGCCTTCAGCTTGGCCACCTGCTCTTGCGACAACGGGATGAAGTCCGCGGGGTTCTCTGAATACGCCTTCCGGCAAGCCGGGCACAAGCCATTCTCGTCTGTCCGGATCCTGTGCCAGCAGAAACGGCATATCTGACGACAGAGGGCTTTCGGTCAACGAAACGCTGCTATCCGAGGAAAAGCTCGCAAACAACAACGGGATGCATTTCGGGAAGAGGGAAAACGCTTCCGGGCAGACGCGTAGAAAAGGAAATGCGGCAAATGCATGAGGGAAAGGAAAATTGATGAACCTCACAGAAAATAAATGCAAAAAAAAAAGCGTTATAGTACGCGTAAACATTATATTTGCATTTCCAAATAAATGTTTACATAAAAAATTTACAGCAAACGCTTCTGTGACATACTGATACAGTATTGTTAATAGAAAAGCAAATAAAACTGACAAAAATCCATCTGGTAAAAGCAGTGGTCTAAGGGAAAAGCCTAGGATTGATTGTTAACATATGGCTCACACGGAATGAGGTAATAAACTTGATAAAAAAAAAAACGTCAATACATGTACAGCAAATAGATTGTGATAAAAAGCCTACAAGGAGGTTTATCAACACTTTTATGATAGAAATGTGGGTTGTTAAGGTGTTGGACATGTTTGGTAATTAAAAGTGCATTTCAGGCAATTTAATGTACAGATGATGGCGGAACGTTAATGACCAGCCCGATGTGGCAAGAGTTACTTGCCTGATATCCACAAGTGCAGGGGAAAAAATTCAGATCGTCCACTTCCAGGGGCTCCATACATAGAGGGCACTCGACCTGCTCCTCTCCACTTTGATTCAACACAGACATCTCGGTATCGACTAAGTTCACTCAATCGTAACTCAGGAAAAACTTCGTTTTGCCTTAAACACATAAACAGTCCGAATTAGACGGCCGCCCGATTGGGGGCACTTCAACGACACCCAGTAATACCGGATAAATCATAAAAGTTCCCGGAATTTCTTTGTTATCACAAAAAAAGTAAACACATATTGTAGATGGTTTTTTCCGACGAAACCGCCGAAGGAAATGATGGTGTTCGACGACGCGGGCGTAATAGCATTGCCCCTGATTGAAGTTAACTGTTTTTAGGTGTATTTAATGCTAAATTAAAGAGAATGTCAAAAGCAGTAGAACATCTGTCAAATTTACTGCCATGTAACAGTTTTAAGGCCCGACAGGCCCCACTTTCGCTTTAATTCAGTGGAAATAGTCCCGAAATTTACCTGCGATTATTTACGATCCAAATACTGCTGATTAGTTGCGACACAACCTGTTCCCTTTATCACAAAAATTTTTTAGAAGTCGTACTTATTGTGAGAATTTTATGCAATAACTCTAAATACACTTCAAGTGTTTTAATGAACGCGTTTCAATGAAAATAACGAATTATACATCTACTTACGAGCAATTTAACGTGGGTTCCGATGGGATTGATATAAATTGTAAAATCTAAAGGTAATACGTGGATTATCCTGTATTTACTTACTTAATTTTCCGATTTAGACAGTTAGCAATATGGCGACTTTGATCTTAAATCTATGCGCATTATCCGGCGCAGAACGACCTTTTCAGTCAAGACACGTTTACAGCACTAAAAAAATCCAATACTTCATTATTTACTATTTAAAAATAGATATTACTTTCTAATCTTGCGGAGCTCGCACGGAAATAATATGCAACTAATTTGCATATTTATGCAGTTCGAAACTTTAACATTTAATTTGTTTACAAATAACCAGCGTCGAGGCGATACCAAATATTAAAACTTGTCCTGCCACTTCACGGCGCACTTACTGAAATCAAACGTCACAGTAATGCATTTTAAATGTTTATTTTAGTTAATAAGCTACGCATATCGTGTATATAGAATAATATCGATATAAAAATGACCTATTCGTCCTGGCAGCGATATTTCGTGCTGCTCATCTTCCTGTCTGTGTCCTCATCGCTAACCTCTAAAAAAACGTAATTATAAATATCTCTAATACTCAAAATAAAAGAAACACAAATAATCCCAACAATTTTCATAATTCGAAATTTTTATTCGTACGTTGCCGCTCGGATTGATTTTCGACCAATAATAGTTCGTCGATGTGACGCAAAATTGCCAACCTCAGGCAATACACTTTTTACACTAAACGTGACGTCAGAACTGAAACTATGTTCAATAAAATTATAGTTTGTGCGCTATATATTGGCAATTGAGACTATTTCTAATAAATAAACCTAGGTTAGATATGATATTTACCAGAAGAGGACGAAGTTTGGAAGTCATATCCAAATATATAGGGCTTGTCAAGGGGGTATCTCTGGTCGGTAGTATAATTGCCGGTGAGGCTAGAATGGCAAGCGTAAATGTGTGGGGAGCTAAAATAAGAATGAGGTAATTTCAAGTGTAAAATTGACAAAATTATGACCATTTATAATATTATGTAACCGCAAACTTATTATTAGTGAGTCGAAAACAGTTAATAATAATGTTGGAGCCAATTTTTATTGTAAATATTCATTTAAAATCCTGTTAAATATACTCGTAATTGCGTACAAGACTCATGTTAATTAAAAAATGATTTGTTCGTCAATTGAAAATTAATGTCTTTTATTTAACCAATCTAGAAAGAAAATGAAAATTAATTAAGGAAACGTATGATGTTTTCTATAACATATGACTGTAAATTAAGATAACGAACATTTATTTTGAGGTTATAGTATACTTAACCTCAAATACAAATAGTTTTACTAACTTGGCTGTAATTATTGTATCGTCTGTAGATCCTCCAGAGCACTGTGGCTTTCTTTTCCCGGACGTGTTAGACTTACAACTGAAAGCGCAAAAGTCAAAAAAAAAAAACCTCTATTTTACAGCTGACGAACCTGGACCCCGATGTGGCCTTCTCAGATTGATCGCATGGCACCAATTCGACCTCCGTCATGTCGGGCACGCATATCTTCCTCTTGCTGCTCCTCAAACCAAAGTTATCCACCATATCTTCCCTGCTGCTGGTGGCGAGAGGCTTGTCGAAGGAGATCCTCCTCGACTTGCTGTTCGTCTTGCGCAGAGACGAGTTCTCAGACATTTCTGGAATAGACGGGAGGACTTTCATCGAGTGTTTGGTGTCTATAACGGCGAAGCCGTCACAGACACAGGGGGTGCTAAACGTGAGACGGTGTTTAGACATCGCCGGTTTCTCTACAATAAAATTTAACAAGTCAGGCGAAAAGAGCGTGTTTTCCTCGCTAGTGGCTTAGTAGCGTAGTTAATAGTTGTTTGTAATATTCAATTTACTATTCTCTAACTGCAGGTCGAAGAATCACACCCTGTACGATATCGATTTGTGAAAAAGTTCACAGATCAACAGAAAATTAGTGAATCAGAAGAAAAAACGAAGAACTGCATTTCTCTCTTTACTTTAGCTTAAGAATCAAGTTTTAGTAGCGTTCTTAATATTATTCCTTAACTGTGGGTAGAAAAATCACATCCTGTACACGGGAAAATTTGAAAAAAAAATTCTAAGTGGATATTTCTTCCAGAGGAATTAAATAGACATCAAAATGAGTGGCTAGAGTTAAAACCAAATACATTTGCATTAGATTGGGGCCAAAAATTTAACTGGGGGAAAAATATTTTTCGGAAAAATTCTCCAAACCGTAAACGTAGAAAAAAAATGATGAAATATCGCCTTTAAACCAGATAAAAACTGTTCACTCTTACCTGCTTCACTGGACTGGGTCGTAGTAGCCTCCGTTGACTTCCCCGAAGTCGTTGAGCTACACTTACAGACCGACTTATCGGAAGTGGTCGAACAGCACTTGCACGTATCCGCCGACCTAAAACGGCCAGTAAGCAATAAATTTGCGCGTCGCGAGTAGAAAACTTACTTCTTAGAAGATGAGCGAGAAAGCATGGACCATCCACTCGATCCTGACGTGCTTCCTGAACGTGTGGTGTCCGATTTGGGACACGCACAAAGCGTGTCTTTCCCTTAAATCATAAAACATGATATAGAACGGTTTTAATTTACGATGGAATCATTTTTATACCCTTCATATTGTTTGCACGCATTCTGTAGCAGATAAACAGCGTCCCGATGATAAACCATACGAATATTATAATGAGCATCGCCAACAAAACCATGCTGGACCTAGACGTACTTTCCTGCAATGGAAATTAATGATTATATGTTCAAGAAATTGGCAAACAGTGCTAACCCCTCCCGGGATGGTTCCAATCTCTTCTTCGCCCTCCTCCGCCACCTCGGGCGCTTCTTCATTGATCAATTTCGCCCCTGCAAAGTTTTCAACGAGTAACAACGTTCGCTGAATGAAACAACACAAAAAAAAAAAACGTTTTTATTTATATTCTTGATGTACAAAACCAACCTAGAGACTTCAAACTCTCCTCCACCCTCAGAATCCCCCCGAAGGCGGAGTAAAACTTGTCATCCTTCAACTTTGGTATGACCTGTTTCTCTATCCAAGTGTACAAGCTGTTACGAAATTTAGTTATCGTCATATCGTCCGGCTGTAAGTCCACAAAACACTTCTCCGCCGAGATGAAGTACTTCATCACCAGGTGCGCCGCCTTCTTGGACTCGATATTCCTCAGGGAGTACTTCTTGAAGGGCACCGCTATGGCGCTGGGGCGCACCTTCGAGTCCAGGAAGGGTATGGGGAAGAAGAAGCAGTGAGAACGAGTTTCTATAGAGCGTTTCTTCGACGGCTCGTGTCGGTAGTATATGATGTTACGGCAGCAGCTTTTATTGGATTTAGCTGGCTCTGTGCGCGGGTCCAGCGCTGGCACATCAAAATCGTTGTCTGCAAAACGCGTACGTTGTGATTTTTACACAAAAATATAAGCCGGGTGACTTACCGGTGTCTACCGGCATAGCCCATCCTTGCCCGTTCGTTCTGAGATACCACTTCAGTTCGTCATAAAGTTGTATAAGCATCTCTATGCTCTTATAATCCAGCACGCCAGCGTAATACGCGGCCCTCGTTCTGGGTAAGACGGCGTGTTGTAAATAACCGCCTGGAAGTAATCCAAATAGTTCACAAACTGTTCGATATTTACTTACTTGTTACCGAGTAGATCCGTTAACGCCAGCATAGTTATGTGCTGTTTCCTACCACAGGACATTTTCCGTATTGTATTAATCAACAATCTACAATTAAGTAGTTGGAAAATGTTTTTTTTTTTGCTGAAAAGAAATCATTACCTGAAATATTCCACGATATCATTCGCATATTCATTGTTATCGATGTTTAAAATCCTAACATCAGGTAATAGGTCCTCCAGAATCATCCGGGTCGTCAATATAGCGATTTCCTCGGGTGCCCAACATTGCTTGTGCAGATCGGATGCTGAAAACAGTACCGTGCCCATGCCATTCCAACCGGCACGGGAACAGAATACCATACGCGAAATGTATAAAAATATATAAAATCTAAAATGCATACTTGACACCTTTCAATATATTTGACAATTAATTCACTAGTTAATAATAAATAAAACTACTAATTATACTTAACGCTATCTTTATTCTACATTAGTGTACAACCGGGTTTAACGGTTCCGCTTTAATACTAGCTAAATTCAATCTATTATCGACATCTTCGTCGATGAGTCCTACGAGTGCTCTAAAATTATTAACGCTGTTAATTACACGCCAAGCACGAATTCATATCCAACTTACACGTTATCTCCTCTTATTATGTGCAAGCCAAGCATTACTTGTTCTACACCGCTAGTCGTTGAATAGACTCGTTCGTGAGATTCGTCAAGAATAATATTTATGGTCTGGTCGAAGCCTTTTAAAGTACCCTAAAATAGCGCAAGAAATAAGCACTGCGCAACGTAGTATAAAATAGGTCTTACTATGAAATTTCTTCCATCGGATGTGATAATAGACACAGTATCTGTAATGTTTAATTAAGGTGATATATCGCATAAATTGTGTATAATTGTAACGAAACAGTATATTTTTGAAAGGATACGGTTCACGAAGGAATCAAGCCCTGAAGCCATGACTTCTCTTTAGCGCGAACTAGAAAGATAAACACTTTTAGAAATTAAGGTTAACTGCGTTTGAACCACGAAGATTCCTTCTTCTCCAGGATGAAAGTCTAGGGTCTAGGGATTTTGGTTTTCCGTTCACCTGTCATCCGGCGATCTATGTGCCAAACCACCGTGACAGCTGTCAGTTTTCGCCGAATCGTACAATTTTTTTAATAAAAAATAAATAATCAGCGAAGATGAGCGGCGATTTCGTGTGGGCTATCAAGAACGGTGATTTAGAACAAGTCAAAGATATCGTAGAGAAGAAGGTAAGCCAGAGAAGGATTACATTGCAAATTTTTTATAAGCTAAACAATAACATGACTCATTTGGGTTTGCAGTCTGTAAACGTGAACGAAGAAGTCGATGGGCGTCCCCTCATTCTGTACGCCGCGGATTACGGGCAGGTAGACGTGATAGAATACCTGATATCTGCTGGAGCAGACGTTAACGTAAGTAATCGTATAAGTTTCTATGCTCTTCGTGAATGTTTTGTTACCGTAGTCCAAAGACAAGCATGGCATTACTGCGATACTAGCGGCAATATGGGAGGGACACAAAGACTGTGTAAAGTTACTACTAGAGAAAGGTGCCGAAAAGGACGGCGTTGCTCCTGATGGTAAATCTTACGTGGAATCAGCGGAAAACAATGAAATCCGGCAACTTCTTTTAGCTTAAAAAGTATCTCAAGTTTGTCCAGAACTGAATAAGTACAGTCCAGAAGGACAAGCTCCTCCTACCCCACAAAAGAATCGATATCAGACCATTCCTGGTATATTCAAAAAATTCTTCTGGTCTGTAATTATTCGAAGTATTTATTATATGCTGTCCGTAGATATACTAAAGTATTTTATTAAACGTGAAAAAGTCGAATTTTTAGAGTGCTTAATATGTAGAGTCCTATTTGTTTTATCAACAAGATTTTTTTATACAGTACATAATTTATTTCAAAATAAAACCTTTTTGTATAAGAACCGTTGTTTTTATAACCCCGTTTCACACGTAACTCATCTTTTGGTGCAGACGAAAGCGTAAGTTGTCACGAAACAATAATTTGCAATATAAATTAAACCAAGAGACTACTTTTCTACAATTCGTAACAATTGTGACTACTTTTAGGTAAAATGTCGCACGATCAGTTTGGCCACGACACACATCTTCATCCAAAATCCCCTAGATTCGGAATGGCGATTTTGTTGACATGCCAGCTGTACAAATAGTGATTTTAAACAAGTACGAAGTATCCATATATAAAAAGAGCCATGCAATTGTCCGTCGCAACTTAATTAAACGTAAAATTACCCCCGACTAATAGGTGAACGAAATCAGATGTGAGTTCGTCGTACTGTTGATCATAAATAATGGCACGGATACGTTGGTTAACGCGAACTTCCAGGATAGTAGCCCTATGTAGTTTCGCGAACTTTATTAACAGTGCCGATAGGGTGATTATGCCTATCGCGATAGTGCCTATGACGGATTTGTTCAATTGGAGTCTACACGTCCAAGGATGGATCCTGTCGGCATTCGCTTTCGGTTATTTCACCAGTCAAATATTGGGTAACGTTTCTTTCCACCCTCGTTGACTAGACAGTAAAAGCGACGTTTCTGTTTTTAGGGAGTTTTTGGGCGTCAAGACTGGGCGCCAAGAACGTGCTGATATGCAGCGTGCTCTTATGGAGCATCGCGACCTTTGTAACGCCTATGTTAGCTGGTAATATCACGGCGCTGGTGTCTTGTAGAATTATACTCGGCTTCGCCGAAGGTTTAGGTAACGTTATGACTAATTTTCCCCATAAGTTTGTTTACCATGCTTTTTTTGTAGGTTTGCCGACGATATTCCACCTGTTCGCCCACAGTATACCAGTCGAGGAGCGGTCTAGAGCCTTCTCGTACCTCCTAGCCTCAGGCTCGGTTGGGCAAACAGTGGCGTCGGTTTTGTGCCCTCATTTGTCGTGGGAGGCCTGCTTTCTCTGGTTCGGCTCGTTCGGGTTCCTCTGGGTGCTGCTCTGGTATTGCTTGTACCCTGAGGAATCTGACATAGGGGAGAAGACATTGCCATTACATATGCCAAAGGTTATTTCGCATAATATCCGATGGGCAGACTTTATTCTGAGTAAACCCCTGTGGGCGATATATACCGCACATTTCGCCATGAACTGGTCTTCATACATCATAATGCAATGGCTGCCGACGTACTTGTCGCGGAATTTGGGTGGAAACGCCCACAGTTTAAGCCTGACAGCTGTCCCGTACATCGTGAACTCGATATTCGGCGTAATTAGTGGTCACGTAGCCGACGGGCTGCTCGGCAGCAAGAATTGGTCCGTACTTAACGTCAGGAGACTGATGACGTGCATAGGGCTAGTGGGGCCGGCCCTGTTCCTAGCGATTTTCTGCGTGGTCGACCATCTGGCCTTCGCCATAATCCTCGTGAGCATCTCCATGGGTCTGTCGGCGAGCAACTCTGCCGGGCACCTGAGCAACCACGTGGACGTAGCGCCGAACTACGCAGGCACGACTTTCGCCATCAGCAATACCATCGCTACGATCCCCGGGATATTGTGCGGGCCTGTAACGGCCAGTCTGGTTACGGCCTCGGACGGGAAGTGGCTGACGGTGTTCCTCGGTGCTACTTTCGTGAATTTGACCGGTGCTTTTATTTACTTTACCAACAGCGTCGCTACGCAGGTTCTGTAGACTGTTTTATGTGTATAGAAAAATGTATATTTATATAGGAATAAGTCTGAATAAATTTTGTTTTGAGTATATCGATGGTATTAATTTAACAACATGAATTTCGCAGATTATAAAAATTATAATCCCTTTTTTGTTTAAAATTTAATATCTGTTAAAAACCTAATTTGTCAACAGCTTTTCATAGATGAAAGGAACGCGAGTTGTTGTAAATTCTATGCATCAAAACAACACGCCTACTATTTATAATGTTTAAGCAACTGTCCTGTAGGTGGCACCACTTAAAATTTCGCATTCTAAAGGTGCATGCATAATTTTTTGATATGAATTTTTTAATTAAAATTTCCACGACCCTAGTTGGCGTTACCTTACATTCATAGTCTTCACAAACATCCCCCACAGTTTCTATTAAGTTACCCGAAATGAAGACCTAGTAAAATATTTTTTTACAAATACCATGAATTTTTTAGTGATCATTGTTCAAGAAAGCTCACACCACCCCCAATAGACCTTACTATACAACAATATTCACTTCAAACATCCCTCAGAGTCTTTACTAAGTCATCCTAAACAAAATTCGGCCCAAGTAATTCGTTTACAGATATTACAATTTTTTTTAATAAAAAAAGTACGATTTTTGGAGACAAAAATTCTGAAAAAAATTCACTGCACCCACATTAGGCCTTACCATATACCCATATTCACCACAGACATTGCCCACGATCTGTAGTAAGCACCTTAAAGGTAAATCCATCCAGAATATTTGTTTACAGGCACTACAATTTTTTTAATGAAAAAGGTATAAGATTTTTAGAGACAGAAATTCACCACACCCCCTAGTTGGCCTTAGCATACGTTAATATTCTTCACAAACATCCATTATTGTAAAATAAGAACCGTTAAAATATTTTGTTATAGATGCTACGAATATTTTTGTAGAAAACGTGAGGTTTTTACAGATGGCAATTCAAGAAAAATAGAAAACAACCCCAATAGAGGGTTTCCCCACATATTCCCCCGAGGCTTTACTATGTTATCCTATAGAAAATTCGGTTCAAATAGTTTGTGTATGGATGCTACATTTGTTTAAAAAAAGATATGGTGCTTGGAGATGAAAATTCAGAAAAAAATTCACCACACCCACAATACACCTTGGCATACACCCATATCCACCACAAACACTCCTCACAGTCTGTACTAAGCACCCTAAAGGTAAATTTGCCCAAAATTATTTATTTACAGGTACTACAATTTTTTACTGAAAAAAAGATTTTTAGGAACAGAAATTCTATAAAAATTCACCATATCCCTAGTTGGTCTTACCATACATTGATATTCTTCAAAAACATCCACCACAGTCTCTATTGAATCACCATACAAGAAGAACCATTGAAATATTTTTTTTTGCAGATTCTACGAATATATTTATAGAAAGTGTGAATATTTTAGACAGCGATTTAAAAAGCTCACAACAACCCTAATAGAACTTTCCATACAACAACATTCACCTCGCATATTCCCCAGTGGCTTTACTAGGTTATCCTAAAGGAAATTTGGTTCAAAAGATTTCTTTATGTATGCTAAAATTTTTTTAATAAAAAACCTTATGCTTGGAGACGAAAATTCAGAAAAAAATTCACCACACTCTCAATAGACCTGGAAATACACCCATATTCACCAGAAACATTCCTCACAGTCTGTACTAAGCACCCTAAAGGTAAATTTGCCCAAAATTATTTATTTACTGGTACTACAATTTTTTACTGAAAAAAAGATTTGTAGGAACAGAAATTCTATAAAAATTCACCATATCCCTAGTTGGTCTTACCATACATTGATATTCTTCAAAAACATCCACCACAGTCTCTATTGAATCACCATACAAGAAGAACCATTGAAATATTTTTTTTTGCAGATTCTACGAATATATTTATAGAAAGTGTGAATATTTTAGACAGCGATTTAAAAAGCTCACAACAACCCTAATAGAACTTTCCATACAACAACATTCACCTCGCATATTCCCCAGTGGCTTTACTAGGTTATCCTAAAGGAAATTTGGTTCAAAAGATTTCTTTATGTATGCTAAAATTTTTTTAATAAAAAACCTTATGCTTGAAGACGAAAATTCAGAAAAAAATTCACCACACCCACAATACACCTTGGCATACACCCATATTCACCAGAAACAGTCCTCACAGTCTGTACTAAGCACCCTAAAGGTAAATTTGCCCAAAATTATTTATTTACGGGTACTACAATTTTTTACTGAAAAAAAGATTTTTAGGAACAGAAATTCTATAAAAATTCACCATATCCCTAGTTGGTCTTACCATACATTGATATTCTTCAAAAACATCCACCACAGTCTCTATTGAATCACCATACAAGAAGAACCATTGAAATATTTTTTTTTTGCAGATTCTACGAATATATTTATAGAAAGTGTGAATATTTTAGACAGCGATTTAAAAAGCTCACAACAACCCTAATAGAACTTTCCATACAACAACATTCACCTCGCATATTCCCCAGTGGCTTTACTAGGTTATCCTAAAGGAAATTTGGTTCAAAAGATTTCTTTATGTATGCTAAAATTTTTTTAATAAAAAACCTTATGCTTGGAGACGAAAATTCAGAAAAAAATTCACCACACTCTCAATAGACCTGGAAATACACCCATATTCACCAGAAACATTCCTCACAGTCTGTACTAAGCACCCTAAAGGTAAATTTGCCCAAAATTATTTATTTACGGGTACTACAATTTTTTACTGAAAAAAAGATTTTTAGGAACAGAAATTCTATAAAAATTCACCATATCCCTAGTTGGTCTTACCATACATTGATATTCTTCAAAAACATCCACCACAGTCTCTATTGAATCACCATACAAGAAGAACCATTGAAATATTTTTTTTTGCAGATTCTACGAATATATTTATAGAAAGTGTGAATATTTTAGACAGCGATTTAAAAAGCTCACAACAACCCTAATAGAACTTTCCATACAACAACATTCACCTCGCATATTCCCCAGTGGCTTTACTAGGTTATCCTAAAGGAAATTTGGTTCAAAAGATTTCTTTATGTATGCTAAAATTTTTTTAATAAAAAACCTTATGCTTGGAGACGAAAATTCAGAAAAAAATTCACCACACTCTCAATAGACCTGGAAATACACCCATATTCACCAGAAACATTCCTCACAGTCTGTACTAAGCACCCTAAAGGTAAATTTGCCCAAAATTATTTATTTACAGGTACTACGATTTTTTTAGTGAAAAAACTAAGATTTTTAGAGACAGAAATTTTTTAAAAATTCACCACACCCCTAGTTGGCCTTACCATATATTGATATTCTTCACAAACATCCCTCTCAGTCTTTATTAAGTCACCGTAAAGGGAGAACCATTCTTCCTTTACAATAATCTTACAAGAAGGTTATTAATTAACCAGTGTGGTTTTAAGCACCGACCTAGTTGGAATTAACTTAAAAAAAAAGTGATTAAGGAAAATTCAAGGTTCTTTAAACAAGGTAAACAGAATATTTTAACTAGATAACTATAGTTTATAATATAACGTATATATTCAAAAATGAAATGGTACAAGAAATTATTTTAAATATGATTCACATAAAACCAACACGGCTCATATCGCAGTACAAAATTAAGAAAAAAGTAAAATACAGTTCCTTTTGTTTAATTACGATAATAAATCAAGACTCGACAAAAACCAATTAAAAACATTCGGCACATGAACATTTTTACAGTATCGCGCAACGGACTTTTTTTTAGCAGCAGCGGCGACCCCTCACGTGTCGTTTTATTTTTTTATGTTTCAAGAATTGTGTGACGCAAACGAAGCACGGCTCCACGCCTCAGTCGGGCATCTCTATCGATATTATCGGCAGGACGGGTTTCATGAGGTCGGCCCTCTTCACCGCCCTCTCGTTCTTCTCCATCTGTTGCTCCAGCTCGACCCCGTTCGTCCGCCTCTCCGAGTGGTAGGCGATGTTCGCGTACTCCTGCAGGAGTGGGCACGCGCCCAACACGAAGGAACAGAAGTCCTTACGCATACCGAACCACCCTAAAAGAAGACGCTGTACAAAAACTGAAATCCACTTTCTACCACCTACATTTGTTCCCCCCTTTGGCACTGAAGGACATTAAAATGAGCGTTATGAACGAAATAAAAAGGGGGCTGACCACGGCTGTGTAGTACATCCGAATGTCGTCGTCCAATTTGTTGGCTAATAAAACCTGAAAGAAAAACCACTCTCACCCACTGTTTATTAAAATGTACTGTACTTACTTGAAATATCAATATGGGTATAACTAAAAACGTGTAGCCTAACGCCGAATGGAAGCTACTACGCCTCTGCTGAGCGTTGACCTCCGGCGTCCGCAGCAGAATGGCAGCGAATATGATCGTGTATAAAACGCCCACCTGCAACATCGGAATTAAATACACCAACTAAAATTCATGCTGGCACATTCTCACCAAGGACAGACACATAACGATCCACAATGGCACGAAGACGACCTCCCACGACCAACTTATAAAGTTGTCCAGCTTAAGGGCAAGGAAAATGAACTGCAAGACATTGACGGCGCAGAATAGCTCGAGCTAAAACTGACTGTTAGACCACCACCACGAAAGTACCACAGAAAAACTTTACCTCGAACGATCTATCGTGCTTGACGGCCCATATGCACACGGCGATACTAACTATCGATATAAAAATTAAAGGTATGAAGACACAGGTCCACAGGTGGCGGTGCGACTCCAGCTGGTCGCAGACAAGTAATTCGAACATTAACAATATCAGGTGCAACGCGAGGGATATCAACATCGACTTGTAGTGAATATAAGCCTCGCCTTCTAACCTAAAAAAATTGCGTCAACAAAAACTACCAAATCATTCGTCTAAAGTACTCACCTAAAATGTGGATACCTCCACCAAATGTAGCTACCTACCGTGGCCCCGGCGATAACGAGCACCTTCCATACCCATATCGGGGTAAAAACAGTCCAGTAGGACCAATTAATTAAATTATCTAACCTTAGGGCGAAGAGGGCAGTGAACACCAACAGGCAGGTATGTACAACGAACTTACTGTAAAAGAACCACTCGCATGTACCAAAAATAGATGTGCAAAACCATTCGCGCGTTGTAGGTTATGTTATTAGGCAATTAACCGTTTGAATTAACTAAACACTGATCTTTCCATTTAGACGGAAATAATACGCGCGTTACCTGGGATTAAAGTCTTGGAAGAGGGTCTGCAAATTCATTTTCACTCATTTATTTACAAACATATCGAATGGGACTCCATTTTTACACTGCTATTGCCAACTGCCATGTTGGTGACGTTAATTGTCATTCGTCCTTAGCTAAAACGTCACTAGAGTCGCAGTGGTTCCAAAACAAATTATAATAGCTTTTCATTAGTTTGCAATACCATCACATTCGATTAAAACCATTACACGTTACTGTTAAATATCATGATAATTATACTTACAATTAACAATCTACAATAAACTAATAAGGACGGTTTAATTACCATAGAAGACGTGACATTTTCCAGTACGTCACTGGAAGCAATATGGCGCCTTCATTGTCTTCGATTTACTACCCATAGTTCCTTATCTATATTAATAGTGTAGTTGTATCCATTTTCTATCTATAGGAACAATATTACAGAGAGACTTTTATATACATTTATATACTTATGCGTATTTTAAATAAAGCATTTACTTTTGAGCCACTAGACTTCCTCCAATGAAGACAGATTAACATAGAATCGCAGACTTGTTTACCCATTGGTGATTAAGTACAAATTTTTAAGTTTTGTCTTATACCTAACTATCCTTATCTGTTTCCCTAACTTTAAAGAATTCGAGTCCCACGCGAGGAATATTTAGGACACAATCACAATCAGATTTTGTTGACATTTTAATGGAACACCATAAATGTACTTATTACGTGTAAAGGAGTTCTTGTTATTGTTATTTATTGTCTATATTAATCGTTTATTTCAAAATTTACTCAATACTCAGGTCATCGACTTTCTCCGCATAATTTTGGGGACCGCTGTTGTAATTCTGTGCACATCTTTCAAAATCAGGTGTGACGCTGACGTTTCGGCTATGATTTAAATACGTGGATAAATTATTTGTTTAATTAACGTTGTGCAAAATTGTTGTTATACGTATGCATTCTAAATACGAATTCGGCAAACGATGCAAAATTGATCACAGCGTCAACCAGAGGTAGTTAGTGAAGACACCAACGATGGAGGCAACCTCGATGTTGTTGGCCCTTGTATTTGTAATGTTAGTCGGTTCGTTCCTTGCCGGATCCATACCTCTATTTTTTAGCTTCTCAGAGGTAAATATAACATACCCTTCGTTTTATTGTGGTTAAAATAAAGAATCTATGACGTGCATAATTTTTTTTTTGTTAAGGTCAGTGAATGATCAGATAAATTTAATTAATCAGGGGTTCCGTTATTAAAATCCTTAATTAAATCCATGAATTGAATTAATCCTTGATTTATGTTCAATTACGACGGCGGCATTGAATTATTTATAGGAGTTTGAGTTTATTACACAACGTTTACTTCTCAGTAACGACCATATGGGAAAACCTGAATTCAAACTATTGCTGTTCTGATAAACAACACATTTGTTCTTGGTTTGCATGTGCACTGGCAGTTCAGTGCCAGCTCTGCTTCAGAATGGAACCCACACTGTTGCTATTGTTGTTAACTCTTGTTATGTTTCTCGGCTCATTGTTGGGGGGTTTTATTCCGTTACTTTTCAATTTCTCAGAGGTAATTATGTATCTCTAGTTATTTATTAGTGGTAAATAAAGCTCTTGCTTATTTTTCTGTGATAATGATACGTTTTTTTAACTTAAAATTAATCTGGACAATATATAATAAACATTACTCTTCAAGCAACTTTTTTATATACATATATAAAAAAAACAATTGTGATCATTAAATGGGATAAATAATTCATATTATTGTACCTCTCCATTTATATAACATGATGCACTCCATTTTTTTTCAAGGGAGCTATAAAAAAAGCGAATACCTGCATGTATTTACATCAGGTATAAATAATGGGGAATCCTAAGCAGGTATTTGTTATTTCCAGTAAGGTAGGTTGAAAAACCAGTTATTTATGAAGCAATTATATTATTCCGTGAATGTTTAATAGCTATTCCTCATTTCTGATAATAATAAATGGGTTAAACTTAATCTATTACTATTATGTCTGTAAATATCCTTATCTAAAGGTTCACTTCAACTTTACAGTAATTATATATGTACAGAGTGATATTTGTTTATACAAATAGCCGTTATACGACCGTCATTTAAAAACTTTCAACGAAAGTTAACTGGGTTGATGTTGATAACGTTAAATAAACAACTTGAAATTTTAGGACAAGCTGAAAAAGATCACGGTTTTTGGCGCGGGGCTCCTCGTGGGCACCGCGCTAGCCGTAATTATCCCGGAGGGTGTGCGCTCTCTCATCCCAGAGGAGCTGCCACGACCGGCCCTCAACGAGTCTGAAATCCAAGAGCACAAGGACCCCTTGTCCGCGATAGGAGTCAGTCTCGTCTTAGGGTTCATTTTCATGCTTCTCGTGGATCAGGTAACGGGCGATGCGTTCGGCACAGCCTAGATTTTACTCGGGGTCGTTTTCAGATATCGCAGAAGAGAAACGAGAACCTCAATCCTTCGGAGAGGAATATAACAGCGACGATAGGGCTTGTAGTGCATGCAGCTGCGGACGGTATAGCCCTGGGCGCAGCCGCCACCACCAGTCATGCTGACGTCGAAATAATAGTGTTCCTGGCTATTATGCTGCATAAAGCGCCGGCTGCCTTCGGCTTGGTGACGTTCCTCTTACATGAAGGCATCGAGAGGTAAAAGATAGTAAAAAAAAGCGTGTGAAATATTACTTTATTTTTTCTTTACCGTCTAGGCACCGAATCAGGAAACATTTACTCATATTCTCCTTGGCGGCCCCCGTCTTAACGTGCTGCACGTATTTCGGGATAGGCCAGAAGCAGAAGGAGACCCTCAGCTCGCTAAACGCCACAGGTACTTCCCCCGGCGCATGTTATTATATCAATTTTAATTTATGTTGTCTTTTTAGGTATCGCAATGTTGTTCTCGGCCGGGACGTTCCTGTACGTGGCGACAGTGCACGTACTGGCCGAGCTGACTCAAAACCCACACGCACATTCCTCATACTCCAGGCTGCCTCAGACGTTGGAGTCGGGCAAGCAGGGTGCCGCGCCCCGTTCTCTGAGGACATTGGAGATCTTGTGTCTGGTAGTGGGGTGTCTATGTCCGCTGCTGCTGGCCCTGGGGCACCACGATTAGGTTTTTCTTCCGATAGACTAAGTTCAAAACTGGCGGTAGTCGATTGAGATCAGGCGGAAACGATTTTTGCAAGGGGATTGTCAAAATTGGGTCGTTTTTAATCGAGCTTTCCTTCAGGTTTGAAATAGTTATAAAATTGTTTAAAAAAAAATTTTGGTTGTGCTATCATTACAGTCGTATAATAATAATTGTTATAATAAATTCTAAATTAAATGAGGGAAATGAAATATTAAAAACTAATCGTTTCCTCAAGGTATCACAGGTATCAGTGTTAACTGTAGATGGTGCCGCAACTTCTAAAACTTAAATTTAACGGTGGCGCAAGCCAGAGGACTAGCAACCGCATCAAACGTTCCTGATATAAAATTTTATTTTAGATTGTGATTTTATATTTAATGTTAACCCTATTTTGTTCGTTAATTGATCTGTTTTACAACTTTCCAGTAATTCTATTTATCTTTACAGAATTTAGAGTGCACTTTCATGGAGATATCATCATTTTTTAACGTGATAAGTATAAGACTCGTACACTCCACCGTATTTTAAACACCATTTGTTATATTTTTTAATGTATATTTTGGAAAAGCTGACGTGAGAAATCACGGATTTATTTGTAGTTTTACCAAAATTGTTTTAAGAAAAGTCTGAATCAAAAATAACATCCTGTATATTATTATGTACTTACTTGAACTGAATATGATAAAAAGTATAAATGTGGGAACATACTGTATTTTATCCGCAATGTATATTTAGAAATCTGTATATATATGTGGAATAAAATGTAATTTTATACAAATTCATTTTTTAATTCAAACGTAATATAAAAGCTACGAGCAAAAAGCTTTGCTCGTAGTACAAAAGCAACCTTCGGACCACCTTTCGATTCGCTTGCATATCAAGGAAACTGAGATAAACGATACCTATACAAACAGTTTCAATTGGACTTGAGCTTCTTATAAACATCGCTAGATGGCGTCACAGTTTGGTCAGTTATCTCGTCTTTTCGGTAGTACGTCGCCTTATTGACCCGTACACGATCGGTGAGTGCGACAGAGACGGTCGATGCGATTGTCGTCTAAGCTAGTACCGTTTCCTTGAACTTGGCTCAAGTTCGGTTCGTAGTTCACAGTTTTCCCCGTGTCGAACAGTTGCCGTGTCCGCCATTGTTGTGTAGTGAGTAGCCATATTTGTTCGACCATCTTTTATAAACAAAATAGGATCCATAATTATGGCGGACCACCAAAATATCATGTGCGAGGTGGAAATCCAGCCAGACATCCAGGAATGCGTGGAGATCGAGTCTATACCCGTGGACATGTCGGATACGTGCGAGACGATCGTAGAATGCGGCGAACCTATGATGTCGATGCAATCGCTGGAGAGTCGAGACATCATTTTAGAGGCCCAGGAGGAAATAATAGACGATTCGGGGGACCCTCTGAATCTCTACGACGTGCCGGTGCCCGATTCCTCCGATCTGTACGTGGAATCGTCGCCGGGACCGTCGAAAAGAAAGAAAAGTGTGAAAAATCGGGGCATACTCGCGCGGCGTGAAAACGAGATCCTACTCAGCGACATGCACGTAGAGACAAAACCCAGAAAATGGGAACAGAAACAAGTGCAGATTAAAACAATGGAGGGCGAGTTTTCTGTCACTATGTGGGCCTCGGGGGCCAGCGACGGTGAGTAAATCGGTACCGGCAAACTTGCGGGGCACCTCCAGTGGAATTTTCCTCTTGAAATTGATTAATTCGGCTCAAGGTCGCTCGGGTCACTGTTTCTTCGTCCTTATCCGGGACTTTGACGGTTTATTTCATCTGCGAACCGAAGAAATTTTCCAAAATTCACGCGAGGCTACTGTTTGTTTTGATTTGCAGCGGCCATCACTAAAATATCTGCCATATTTTAAATGGCCGATGAAATTTATGATGGAGGACAGACATGGCGACCATTACCCATGGTTGCGCCACGAATTATTTACCAAAAATAATCGTAATTTTACTGGTTTACACTCCAGGCTTGCACGTAATACCATATTTACATGAAAAAAAAATCATATAGCCTAAACATCCTTATCTAATTATCGAAAATTATTTTATTTAATAACCTAGTAAGCTCGTCATTCTTTTTTTTAATAACTCGTTACTACACAACAGGTGTCGCCACCATTCAAATTTAAATGTGGCATAATTGTTACCCGCGTGTGTTTAAATTATTGACCGACTGAATCAATTTAACCTCGTAGAAGAAATAAACCGTTGAAATGTCGCTAATATTTCACTGTAAGTACACATTTTAATTCCTTTTAAGATGAGGGTTCAAATCCAGAGCCCGATCCTGACTACACAGAGTACATGACAGGTAAGAAGATTCCAGCCGATGGCATACCAGGTTTAGACCTCTCTGACCCTAAACAGCTGGCGGAATTCGCGAGGCCCGGCCTGAAGAGTCCGAGGGTGCGCCGTCCGAACCAGGACAACGCCGACAGGACCATCGGTGAGTGAACATAAGATAAATTTGGGACGTTTTTAATCGGTGCTTGTTTTTAAGCCTGCCCCCACAAAGGATGTAGTAAAATGTTTCGCGATAACTCCGCTATGAGGAAACACCTGCACACGCACGGCCCCCGGGTGCACGTGTGCGCGGAGTGTGGCAAAGCTTTCGTAGAGTCTAGTAAATTGAAACGCCATCAGTTAGTACATACCGGTGAGAAGCCGTTCCAGTGTACGTTCGAGGGGTGCGGGAAAAGATTCAGCCTAGATTTTAACTTACGGTAATGTTTGAATACTTAAAAGGTCAGTCGAGTTTAACTGTCATGTTTGCAGAACTCACGTTAGGATACATACGGGAGACAGGCCGTACGTCTGTCCATTCGATGGGTGCAATAAAAAGTTCGCGCAGTCAACCAACCTCAAAAGTCACATCTTGACGCATGCCAAGGCAAAGTAAGTGTTTGTTTTGACTTGTCGCCGGGGCTTGTGGGAAAGATTGTTTTTTTTTTCTTTAGGTCAAGGAACAATATGCAGCGTGCAACAAATAGTATACAGATGATTCAGCCTCCGTTTGTACAGGTCGAGGTGGCTGATCCGGAGTATATAGTGTACACTGACTAATAAAGGTAAGATTGAGGTTATGTCCGTTTTTCTTGTTTATCAGGGGTGTTTTTCTTTTCCAGCCGGAACGTTTGTACATATTAGCGTTAAGTAACAATATAAATACCTTTGTAAAAACCAAAAAAGCGATTTTATTCAACTGTATCATAGGATTCTTGTACATGTTCCTTCTTGAGTTCGATGAGGCATGTCGATGATATGTATTTTATAAGTACAAGTATACTTTGTGGACTGAATTTTTTGTATTCAGGTAATTTTCTTGATTAATATTTTTTTTTTTTTTTTAATTTAGGATTGTGATTTTTTTTCCTCCTTCAATTTGACAACATAATATAGCTAATTTATATTGTAGATTGTAAGTTATTGTAAAATATCTCGATCGAGTAATTGTACATAAAAGAGAAATAAATAATTTTTCAATTAACGGTTATTTCCGCCTGAGAAATGTTTTTCCTACATACAGAGTGCGGTCAAATGATGGAAGATGCTAAACCCTTAACGAAACGATCGCGCCAGATGGCGTTGCTACTCGGTAATTTATCGATCAATATTTTAATGTTATTTTAAATAAATGGCTGCGATTGGCATACAGGGTCAATCAAAATTATGTTCAAAATTGATGTTAATTGCAGAAGGGAGAATTGCAGATTAATAATTGGAGTAAAAAATGGCTCCAATATTGTACTAACTCGTTTATTGGGTAAAGTGGCATGAGAGTTACTATTATTTCACAAAAATTCGTAAGAAATAGTTTCGGAACAGTGCCTTAATGGAAGGCTTTTGCAATTTAAATTAAATAATTGATTTATCTTACCTGTTAAGTATGTATTTATTTAATTTTCTATGTGTGCGTTCATAGACAATTTAAATTTTTTTCAAAAATTTCGTTAATTATACATTCAGGAGAGGAAAAATTATTCTGCACAAGCGGTATATTCCAAGAAGTTAAAAAAAATCATAATTGCACATATTCTTGAAAATAAATTTGACAAAATTAATGTCACTTTTGAGGCCCACTGTATAAATACCAGCGTTTTTTTTTTTTTTTTGATAAATTTCTGAGCAGGTAGTAGTACATCTGAGAAGGTTAAAATCGTAAATACATGTTCCAGAAACGTTTTTGCATGAACTAAAACAATACGGGGTGCAGTTAAAAGGTACATAATTGCGTGCTTAATGTTTGATGCTTTTGTGTACTGCATAGATGGCATATGAGAGAGGCCTGAATTATCTACGTTAATAAGTGACAAATCATTAAAAAAATAATTTTAATAATATTTAAAACAAAAATCATGCTTGTATATTCTTAAAGTACTGGAAAAAATTAAATTTTGTAGTATGCTGTAAGAAACCACTTCTTTTTTAGCAAATTTTTTACAAGAAATTACTTGTATATACGGGGAAGGTAAAAAAATACGCCTTTATTACAGGAAAATTTTATTTTCAAATACAGCTTTTAATAAAATTTGTTTCAAGGTGATGGTTTTTCCGGTAAAGCACAAGACATACATCAATTTCACAGCAACAGACTAATCGAAAATTATACGGGGTGTAGTCGAAAAGTACGAAATCGAGTGCTTAACGCTTGATGCTCCTGCGTACAGATGGCGCGCGAGAGCGATTTCAGTTACATATCTATAAACAGGTGGCGTTTAAAAATACGCTTTTTTAACATCCATGCGCATACGAAGCTTATGTATAAAACGTCACATCTCTTGACATGATAATTTGAAACGTTTTATATAAACGCCATCTAATAGAATTACACGTTACTAGCAAGTATTATCAGTTGTGGGGATGGAAATATAGAAAATTTATATAAAAAGTATCAAAAAATTATTTGAAACTACAGAACGCATATTGAGATGTAAGTCAGTGGGTTCTTAATAGTTAGGGCGCTAAAAATTCACGAGGCCTGAAGCTCAACGAAACGACTATCTTTTGTAACGTTATTTATTTATTTCTTTTAAGTCGCTATCGACTGCTGTGGGTTTTAACCGTTTTGCTATTTTATTGTCTGCTTGACTGGCAACTGATGGTAGCTTCTGCTACAATTATTTTTCCTAAGAGATAGTCGCTTCATTCGAACTGGTTTTATACTAGAAAACGTTACCTTTATTAATACTATATTTAAAATTCGCACAGCACCACACAATTACCTGTATTTGCCCATCCAAAGAGGCGAAAAAAAAATTCAATGAATTATTTATTCACTGCAATATATCATTTTGTATAATTGAACGTTATAACAAAAAAAAAAAAATAACGTACAGACTATATGTATATAATTAGAAATAATATTAATAAAAAAGACTTAAATATAAAATACATCACAATTATTTATATATACATACCTAAAACCTTACTTATATACAATGATAATTATAATTATTGAATTTGATTGGTTTATCGAACGAAAGATTTAAAACGCTACTCGGAATAATGCGAATAAACGGATATAAAAGTGATAGAGTTGAAAGCGTTCCTACGGCATTCGGGACCTTGCTGAATAATTTTCGAAAATTTCACACAAGAATTTAATTGCCCTAACGATTTTATAAAAACTAACTACTAGACTAGAAAATCGTATTCCAAGAAAAAATATTCAGCAAACTCGGAACACTCACACATTAAAACGTGACCACGGGAGTGGGGGGGGGGGGGGCCTTTCGGATGAAACCGAGCGCCGGTTTTCCTTAAAGCTGCTTCTCACCGAGAGGCACCGCCTACAATACGACTGAGACGGTCACGTGTTTCGTGCACCCTGACTTATTCGATCGCTTTCGACATGAAGTCGAGAAACCGCCTGGCGTATTGCTCGGGGTCGCACGTACTGATACCGTCCACGTTCGACCCATACTTGACGGTCTTCGCTGCCTTGGCTGCCTGCTTCTTCACGCCGTAGTGCGTCAGCACGTCTATGATCGCTATGAAGTAGATCTCCTTGACTGGCGCCGTGTCGCAGCTGGGAATGGCATAGATGTCTAGTTCAGGGATGATCCCGCCTGGAAACAGAGCGCAACACGGTCTACAATCCAAAGCTAGACTAGAGCTGGGTAATATAGCAAAGAGGCGAGACAAACAGAAGCAACAACTAACTGAAAATTGTTGAGAAAATTCCGCAGATTCGCAAGGACACGACAGGAAATTGAAGAGTATACCTCGAGGTACCAATCTAGGGCCCACTAGTGCAATAAAAATGTCACCCTAGCTGACATATTTAACTGAACACCAAAAAACACTATTCTATGCATACTTTTACACAAATTGTAATGAATTAACTATTGTTTGTTCTTAATTAAAAAAATAACTCATTAGAGATGTGAAAAATGATATTTTTAGTGTAAATTACAAAACGAGTTCCTGCAAACCTTGTTTTTACTACAATTATTGATTATATTTATTAGTCTATAGCAAAAAACAGTGTGTGAGAAAAGTATACCCCAAGGTAAGGGTCTAGGGCCTGTTGCTTAGAGATTTATACCACTAATTCTAAGAGAGCTATCAAGTTAGCTAAACAATTGAATTTTACTTTAATAGATTCAGAAATGAAACGTCACAGGCTACATTTGTTCATATTATATAAAATTAATAGTTCAAACAACACTTTTGTTTACTTAAAACAAAACCCAAAAGGGGCAACAGTGAAAATGTATCTTACCTCAAGGCACAATACTAGGACTCAATTATAGATATTAATATGAATGACTTAAGATAAAACTGTCAAATAAGCTACAAAATATACAAGTTAACTTGAGTAAATAAAAATTAAGCCTGTGAAACATTATTTTAGGCAAACCGTACAAGTGATATAAGCCACAGGGAAATCGTCTAGCCATAGAAAATATAATAGTGGTTTTTAGGTTAAATTGGACATGTAAAAAACTATGAACCTTAAGTTTAAGATATATGCTTACAAGGCATTATTTTAGTAAACTATTATAAAATAATCTGAGATCAATAGAGAATCCGAGATCTTTTGGTTATGGAAAATATAATAAGTTTAATATAATTTCTATATAGGTTAAGTCATGTCAAAAATGAGATGCCATGTTATAAACAATTGAATAAGTCAAAGCCAACACCTTGAAAAAAGCACAAGGCCTGTCGCTAATCAATTTAAAAATAGGTCTTATGAGAAAACACTAAATAAAGTTTTTTTTTTGTAATGCAGAAATGTAAGTGTATTTTTTCTTGTCAATCAATTTAACAAACTATTGTATGCATGGCTATGTTCTGCATTGCTATTAAGCACACTGATGCGAGATATTTTGGTTATTAAAAATGCAATAATGATTTTTAGGTTAAGTTGCAAAATTCCAAGCCAATGTCGTGAAAAAGCACAAATCTTGCCAATAATCGACTTCTATGTGTGAAATACATGATTATAAGTGAAATTACTAAAGAAGCTTGAGTGTTAAAGGAGAGACCCAAATCGTGGGCCTCGCAAGAGAATAACGATTGAGGAAGCGGCAAAACAACAAAACAAATCAGTGCGTATGCCACGCCACGTTGTGCACTGCTCAAGCGGGGCACCACGCAAACGCTAGGTAATAATCAATCTCACCTGTTACTAGATCTAAATACTGGTAAATTTTGTTAAATTTACCTTCATATTGGAGGCTGTGCTCGCGCAGGAACTGCGCCACAGCGTTGGGCGAATCGGGGGGCGTCGTGAAGCCCAACGTCCTGTTCTCCAGCCCCGAGCCGGACTCGCTCTCATCCGACTCGGGCGGATTCTCGGCCTCCAGCTCGCGCTCGCGCTGCATCTCCAGCTCGCCCCTCTCCACCTCGTGGATGCCTGAAAAGAACCATCCCTCAGTCGAGTCACGCTATTGACCCGCCTCATTTACTCGATTAAATACCATGAAACTGATTTTTGGGTAAAAAAACTGCATTTATTATGAATTTCTAAAGGAAAAACTGTTCTAAAGCTTTAAAAAATATAATAAAGCCCAGGAGAGAAGCACCAGTCGGGTTTTAAGTTCACATAGACACTCATAGATGGCGCTTCAGTTCAAATCACATAAAAAAAAAAACAATCGAATACCAAAATATTAGCTAACTATATTCTGATTTAACAAACTCTAAACGGTTAACATAGGCAGCTTGCTATGAAAAACAAGCGAAAACCTACCCAAAAGCAAGCTATAATCCATGAGGTGCAACTTGGTTAAGAAATCCACGTCGGCAGTCAGCGTCTCCATCAGTTTCTGCTTGGCTTCCTCGCCGATGTAAACCTGAAAGGAAAAATCAATAAGACCCTCTCCTGGCGGCCGACGCGGCGCCTCTTCACCTTCATTTGTTCGTTTACGAAGTCGTTATCCTTCAGCGTGGGCAGTTCTTTCTCCCTCTCCTTTTCGGACGCCTCCCTGTCCACCGTGGAGCCCTTCAGGTCGAATTTCCTGTGCGTGCTCAGGTGGTTCGAGAAGACGTTCCTCATCACCACGATATAGTGTTCTACGTTGTCGACGGTCAGCCGGTACATGCCGAGATACTGGGGCAGTAAGGTTTTGCCGTGTCGCTCGACGATGTACTGAAACAGGGGCGGGCATGAGGAGTAGTTCAAATGACCCGGCACATAAAATCGCCGTTTTACGTCCAAAGACTTACGGGGTGGTAGTGCTTTAGGAAGGAATGCATCCTCTCGACCTCCTCGGATGTGAGGGTCTTAATGACGAATATTTTATCATAGCTTAGGTAAAATTTGGCCCCGCTTTTGCCTGACGAGTCGTCAGGCAGCGGCTGCGACCTAGAACAAAGCCTGTGCCATAAACAGGGCGACGGTTATCTAAATCAGGGTTTATCTAATATAAAATTGAGATTTTTTTTTATTTCAAGTGCACGTTATCTTTACTTCAGATATAGAACATGTATAAGTGTGTGATCCATCAAAACAACCCATACGATCTCTTAAATCAAAAAAATATAAACATTAAACAGAGAATTGTGATAAAATCTTATCAGCTTTAAATTATTTTAGCAGGATATAATTATTTATATTTACGATACCATCATACTCGGCAATTTTTAAACAATCTTTATTTTAATTTAGTGACTCACACAGAGTTCACCGAATAACACTTATTTTAAAATACATAAATATGTAAACAGGCGCCAAGCAGCTTGGATACATAAAAAGCAATTGTATTATGCTTAATTCAAAGTCAATTTATTCTAAATTATTCCATAGAGTCAAAAATAATTAGTTTACCTCGTTAAAGATTCTTTATAATCGAGATCATCAATGCCAAAGCGTTCCCTGATGTTTCTGAACACCATCGGGCAGTACTCCTTTACTTTAAAGTGCGACGGCATGTTCTCCCTGCAAAAACAAAACGAGTGTAACCAGCTCAACAACCTCAAACGTCTGCTCACTTGTTAAATAGGTGGTTGTCTGTCTTTATCTTCGAGTAAGCCCTGAAGTCGTCGGGCAGCAACATCACGGGGATGGTAACGTGCATCAGCTCGTTTATCTGAAAAAAATCAAACAGTTTTTATGCCCACCCACACACAAGGAGAGGCCCCCCTCTCCCCGCAATATTTACCGTGTGGTTGATGCCCCACATGAAAACGGACAGGAAAGGTTCGTTCGCCCTGAACAGCTTCACCTTTTGGTGTTTCACTCGGATGTGTTTCTTTTTTAACTTGGAAAGACCGTGGGAACTGCTCATTTTGACAGTTGATTTTTTTTTACGCTGTGCAAAATCACCGATTGTCCCTATAAGGATGCTACCATCTTCCGATCGCGCCGCGATGAGTTCGTTATTCCGTCCCGGTCGCCTCGCACCGCTTAATCGTATTGTTTATCGGCACACTGATTATTTTTTACACATATCACAGGAATCATTCGGACACACACCTTCATTGATTACCGTTCGGGAGCGGTCGGCGATCAACGGAAATATACGACGATTAATAAAAGCTTTTCCTGCCCTGATAATTGCAGGGGAAAAATCGCGTCGTGGTTAGTTTTTGCACGACGCTGGGGGGGGCTTAGTTTATTAACAATAAATATTACGGAAATAATTTTATAATGATGTAAATTTTTAGAAAGCGCTTGGAAAACCTGTTGCTAGATGTCGCCACAGCTAGAGAAATATGTCAAATTTTTCAAGGGAAGGGTGTCAGTTACTTTGTTTAAAAAGTTGCACTTATAAAATGGTTAAGGTAAACAAATAAGTATCGCAACTGGAATAAAAGCCTCTGTGTATATTATTTAATGGGCAGAAATAGTTATACTATCTGATTAAGTACCAGAATTTATATTGAAAACTAGGTTAATGCTGACAGTACAGATAATCAATATTGAAGCCCTTTCTATTTTTAAACAACATGTAGTTCAACACACCCTAAATCGCGCCGAAGAAGCAACAAGCTAATCACTTACTTCCCATACACGTTATACTTACGTCACACTTGGATTAACAAGTTTTAAAAAATGGTTCGTGTTATATCTGTGCACCACTTCGCCAGTCAGCACATTCAAACGGTGGAACAACCCACTGCCTGTACGGTGGCACCTCCGAATCGTCTACTCCTAGCTTTGACTAGTAACTGTGTCGAAGTACGTGACCTAAGTAACGAGTCAGACGTTCTCTTCTCCTTTCCGACAGTCGACGAGGTTATACAAATCGTCTACTGCCTAAACGGCGACTATGTCGCGACGATGGAGACAAAATTCAACCGCCAGAACAAGGAGACCAATTTCGTGAGGGTTTACATCAACTGGAACAGCATAGCGACGTTGCAGCAGTCCAAGATGACTAGTAGCGGGGTCAGTTTGGGGTCTTCGGAGTGCGGCATGGTTCAGCCCATGCGGGCAAGAATAGCGGGCCGTGTAACGCCGACCACGAACCAGTCAGAGTTGGGTAGTCTCGAGATGATTGAGATTCCAGTTAAACGCAATCCGAATTTCATTGAGTGTTGCCAGGTACGGTGAACGTAGTAGTTTCATCGTAATTCTGTTTGTGTTCCTTTTAGGTCTCTGGAAATCTGTTGATTTTATCGAATAAAGTCATAAACGTCTACAAGTTCCAAGTGAGAACGCACGATATATCCAAGTTGAGGTTTGTTGATTTCGAAGAGCTACCCCTGCTTGTCGAGGTGTCGTTCTCCCCGACCCAAGTGGCTTATTGCGAGAATTACATCGCGTGCATGAACGGGAATTCCATGTATTTATTTAAGCTTTTACAGAGTAATAATCGTGAAGCGGATACGGAATTAAATGCAGGCGGGGAAAGTGAATTTAACTTCATCTGTACGTTACAATTATTTTCTTCACCCAATTTCTACATTTTTCTTATTGTAGATTCTAATTCTGGTCCTATAAACTACAAGAAACTATTGAGGGAAGAGAGTTTGAACCCGAACAAGGAAAAAATTACTGTTAATCTACCGAGTATCGTAAAAGAAAATAGTCTGATACATAAGAATAGCCCCTTTACGTTTAGCGATAAAGATATGATAGCTGCAGTTAGATCCACGTCACCAGTAGATGTAAGTAAATTATCAAGGTTTTCTTTTATTAAATAAATGCGTTTTTCAATTTTGTTGCTGGTTTTACAGAAATTTAATAAATTTAATGGATGGCGCCACTGATTATCTATTCATTTATAGAAATTGTGGAAATCTCATATAATCATAAACCATGTATCATAAAACTAATCACAACCAAAGTTTTAGTGATAATTTTTTTGAAGTATTCTAGAAAAACTGTTTATTTTTTTTTTTTTTGTACATGCGCATATTTTGGGTCGTAGACTACGAAAACGGTAAAAAAAATTGGCGCTTTTTAAGAGCTTTTGTGATTTTACAATCCCTTATTTAAAACTCGAAAATTGAAGGGTACAGGGTATTTTCGATATCAATGTTGGCATCTCTGTCCAACCAACTTTAAAATACCTATACCAAGAAGACTAGAGAACAGGAGCCTATACATATTAAGCAACTCATCCTGTATTAATTTGTTGATTAAGAAAGAATTACTTACTTAAATTCTTTCTTTATATAATAATAACTACAATATAAATGGACATATAATCACATTATTTATGATCAGTGAACCTTAAAGATTATAATAGTAACACCAACATACAAATACTAAAATTCACTTGGATAAATTTGACATTGAAACAAAAATAGCTGTGTATTTTATGTGGAGAATAACTGAAACGAGGAGAGACCTAGGTTAAAAGGAACGCAACCAATAGCGATGTTCCCGTTTTGTTCCGGCTCTTTTTTTATGCGTTGATTGGCTAGTTTGGATGCACCAATGAGATCCATGAGGCGAGATCTCGGTGGAAAGAACGCAACTAATATTAGGTTTGAAATGGTATTCATATTTATATTAAGTTAAAACGAAGTATCGACGAAATTAATGTTTATTTGTGTGCTTGGTAATTCTAATGTGCATTTTCATGAAGATAGACAAGGCTTAAACTTAGAGGTACAAGAAAAATAACCTTTCCTGTTAGTTGCGACGAAATTTCTCTAGATCAACGCCAATTTTTTTAGTTCCTGTAATCTACGACCAAAAATAATAGATAATTACCAAAAGTTAGTATTGAATTATGAATATTATCATAAATATGTACACAGAGCTTTTATGTGCAAGCCATTTTGTTATTTTAGAATAAAACTCCCATGTACGTCATACAAAACTTGATACAGCTCAAGCTGGTCCCCATAATGATTGAGAGCGCCCAAAGACAGGTGGCGGAGGAGTTCAAAAGTATGATTCTGAAGCCGTTGTACATCGATCAAAATTTAAACAAGTCCTCTTCCGATTGTGATAGTCGTTTTTTAAGAAGCGACTACACAAAATGCCTGAATAGCGTCGTCTGCATTATCGCGACGCAACAGGAAGGCTACTTGTATTATTTTAACGATGCAGGTGCGTAATTACCAGGTTTTTTGTAGTGCACATTGTTTAGTAACGCCGTTTTAGACCCTGGCATGGACAGGGACAATTGCATAGCCGTTTACCCCTTTACAGCCCCTGTATTTAAATTAGTTATGGAAAACTACTTCTTGCACGCCCTTACGGAGACAGGGCTCGAGTCTTATACTCTCCGCTTTGGCCACCAACTCTGCAGAAATTTCGAAATCGTAGATAACGTTAATGTGGTAAATTTTGTTATTTTATTTTCTTTTGCCGGCAATTTCGACTGTTTTTGTTCCAGGCCTGTCCCCCCATCACCGACTCGATTTGTCTCGTGGGGCTCAGGCCGTTCCTAGGTGTCGAACAGATACTACTAGCGGAAAACCATTTAGTCCTCCTAGCGAACTCCGAGACTTCTCCCACACATTCCGTCAGCTCTAACAGCAGGTAAACGCCGTTGCATACACGAGCATCTCTGTAAATGACAATTTTCAGCTCAAACGCTGCGTTTCTCACGTTGTACAACTTGGAACTGCCATCCCCCAAGACGGTTTTCAACGACATTTCGATCGTGGCGAACGTTCACAGGTTCACGTCTGCACAAACCTACTGCCACTTGATGAGCGAGGCTCACATGGTGCTGCGCGTAGCGTTGCTTCTCAAGAAGTGGACGATGACTGACGACAACGTTAAGCTTATAATTCAGGCTAAAAACAACAACGAGGACTTGATCGAGACATATCGCACATCTTGTGCCCTCTTAGGAGATCATTTTGTCATGTAAATACGTTTCGTGTCCTCTTCTTCCTCTTGTATATGCTTCTTCCTCTTTAAACACTCTTCTTCCGCTTCCTTTTGAATACCCTTCTTCCTCTTCATTTTATATACTCTTCTCCCACTTCCTTTTCTCTCCAATACTCTTCTCGTATATAATATTCCCTTTAACTCATCTTCTTTCTCTTCCTTTTACTCTTCTTCCTCTCTGTGTTATTTATTTTCTGAAAGTGGACTTTTTAGGTGCTACAATGAAGAAGAATATAGTTTGACTGTTCCGTACTATAAAATGGCTCGAATGTTGCCTTTTGAGGTACTCAAAAGAGTGAAAAAAATTCAGGAACAGTCGAATAACCAGGTGAGATTAGCATGTGCAATGTAGACATTTATACGAAGATGATAAAAAGAAAAGGTTCTTCTGTAGATTTTGAGATAATTTCTGTCAAATGGTATCAACAAGAGTCGTATTTTTTAATTTCTAATGTTTGGAACATTCAGTTTTCATAAAAATTCACATCAATTTGTCAAAATAATGATCAAGAAAACACAAATAGATATGCCATTACAAAATTCTAGTTGATTGCGTCAACTTCCTTTGTTTTAACATATTTGAATGTTGGTATCACTTGTGAGTGACTGATTGCAATAAATTTAGTTAATAATTCCGATAAGCAATCTGGTGGAAACTCGAATACTACTAATAATAGTGATAAAAGATCATAATTAACTCTAAAATTAGTTCCTTTTTGCCTATATTTAAAGAAAACGTACCGAACGGGTCTCATCACATTTTTCCTCTATGGTACATACTACTCTCTAGTCTTCTTGGTACATACCTACGAGCTGTCTCTTTGCTCGTAGGTACATACATTAAGTACGCTAATATGTAATTGAACAGTTGGCGCGGAATAAGATGTACCAACATGAAATATTAAGATCGCAAATTTCCTGTTCCATTTGACGGAATTGCCGCCTCGCCATTTAATGGCATTTTTACCTATTGAAATGAATGAGAGTGCTAAGTATATCGGTGATTAGTGTAATGTATGTCTTGAAATTATTTTTAACAGATATAATTGTAAATATTAGTAGATTTTTTTATATTACACGAAAAAGTGACATGATAATTTAAAAAGTGTAGAAGAGTATTAATTTCCTTTATCATTTTCGGAATTGACGCTCCAAAATCCGTAAGTACTACAGTAAATTATATATTTTTTAGACTACTAGAGGTCTTATGTACTATTTGAAGAAGACTTTGCTAGATATTAAGTCGAGCCCTGACGCCGACAAATTCTTTGGTTCGAGTTCCAAACAGAATTTTTCAGAATCCATTTTAGAGTTGCTCGAAAATCACGGTTACGAGGATTTGCCCAGCCTGATACTAAAGAGCAGGATAATAAGGGAATATTCAACGGACAAACTTATTTATATCTTAACAGAACGTGTGCCACAGTACGTTTTTCGACTCGCAGACGAATTTACGCTAAACGTTTGTGATTTTTAGACAGTTTCCCAAGCTGACGGAAAAATATCTCGCGTTAACGGTGCTTTATATCCAGAAATGTAACGCGGGCAAAGCTCAGGAGTGCCTGGAAAGGATTTCTAAGAACGACTTGTGCCAGTTGTTGCTGGAGAATTACGAGTTGTTGTTCGAAACCACGTTTTCCTTGCAAAGTAAGAGTAAGGGCGTGACGACTTTCTCGGAACTCGTGATTTTGTTGATCACTGTCTGTCCCGAGCTGCTGTCGTCGCTATTCGTCAACCTTATTATGGATAGGAGGGTCGTTAATCTCAACAAAATCGTCAAAGTAGGTGTTTTTTCCTGCTAGCTAATTAATAAAGTTGTCGACAGTATATTTTTAGGTGTTTTTGGAGTATTTACCGTCGAGTATTGGCAACGACAGCAACTCCGCCAGCGTTGTCTTACAGAAAACCCTCGAACTGTACTTTGAGCGTTACTTTTCCAAGCCCGAGAACGTCGACTTGACTAAAATCATCTACGAAAGGGGCGCCAGCGAAGCTATGAAGCTCCTGGTGCGCTCCTACCTCTCCCAGCTGCAGATCCTGCAGCTCAGGGAGCATAACAACAAAAAAGACGCCACCTCAAATAGGAAGACGGACAAGGACTACTTGGAGGCCGAAAACGACGACACCGACAAGGACCGAGACCAGGAAAAACTGGGCTATAACAAGGTGAACAAGACCTACTTCCAGGAGCAAACCAAAAAGTCCAGGGGCGCCTACCTCTTCTCGAACTTCCGCTACGAATACCTCGACAAAATGCCCCCCTTCCAGCTGGAGATAACGTCGAAGTTGTATCAAGCCTGCGTGGAAAATTACCCCGCAAAAGAAGAGTATCAGCCGAACGAGGAAGCGGATTTGGTTTTAAAAAAATTGCAGGCGCTCCTGTGCAGTCAGGTCGTACCCAAACAGGTCATAGGCGAGGTAAACGGCTATCTGTCGGTCAACGAGAGCTTGAGGGGCAATGAGAGCCTTCAGTCGATCACGATGGGGACCAATGACGCTGTTGTGTTGCTCATCGACGCTTGTCCACAGTGTCTGCTGCAGTTTGGAAAGGTAAAGGGTGTTTTAATGGCCTTTTCCGTCATATTCTTCCTCTTCCTTTCGTTCCACGGCATCCTTGTTTCTTCTGTGGCGTTTTGATTAGCTCTTGTTTTGTTTCCCGTCTTCTTCCTTGTGTTTTTCCTCTTCTGCCTCTTGTAATCTCCTCCTCCGCTTCTTAATATTTTTTACTTTGGCCCTTTTTTTGTTGTTTCCCAACCTTTGTATCGTATTTTTCCTTTTTTATTATGCTCTTGAACACATTTCCCATCTATTTTGCTCTTTAATTTAACAATTTAATTGCTTCATATTCATTTAAATCGTAAAAATTTCGGATTTGCATCACAAAGCGAGTGTTTCAGGATCGTTTCAGTAGAACAGACGAATGGAAATTCCTCATTGCGACTGTTCAGAGAAGAATTCTAAGGTTGTCACAGAACGAAACATTGAAAAGGGTCTGTTTCTTCCACAAGAAAATTCTGAAAGGTCAGGATTTTTCGTTTTCACTAATGGCGATCTGTAATGGTTAATTTTTAGATGTCCTAACGTACGTGGCGTCTTCGATGACGTTGGACCAGCTGATACAAGTTTTCCCGCAACGTTTTAGCACTAGCGGAGAGGAAAACACCAATAAAGAAAACTCCAGCGATAATATTACCGCCGCCAAAGACGAGTACGTTAAGAGCGACCTGGATTATACGGATAATGATTTAGATATTTTGAGGGAAATTCAAAATTACGAGCCGTACGTCGTTATATGTAAGGAGACGATGCACGCGAATCAGATCAATAAGTTGATAACGACCACGGGGCAGCAGTTATTGTGCACTCTGAATTTATAAGGGCGCGGGGAAGGGGCGGCTGCTACTATCGTCAGGCTGTGGCGGATTTTTTTGTTTCGGGACAGAAAATTCCATCGTGATGTTTTGGGAACGGTGCTTAATCTAAAAAAAATTAAATTATGCATGCCATAGGCAATTTTTTTCTAGTAGCCAAAGATACAATGTGTTTACATTCGGTAAAGTTTCCATATTTCTTGTATTCGCACATATTGGAAAAACTAGTCGCGCAGAGCTTTCGATGTTTTACATTTTTATAACCTTTTCTATTGGAATTATTGCACAATTTTACGCCTGAATGCATTAATACGATTCAGCAGTTAATTTCCAACAGATGGCGTTGTTGTAAAACCTCATTTATTTTAAATTGTTGGCCAATTATTCGCCAATTTGACGTTTATTTATTAATTTTGATATGGAATGACTTTTTTTATACAGCCCTTTGTTTAAAAAGATCGAAATAAAAATATTTTGTTAATAGATATTTATATAGTTACGTAGATTATAGTTTTATTGATATTTATGTGATACAAATAAATGAATAAATATTCTAAAAGTATTGTTAGGCGTTTCTTGTAATTTGTTGTAACAACATTAACGCTGTTAAGAAATATGTCGAACAGACTTCCAAACGAACGCACCTAATTATATCGCCGAACGAACCTCTAAGCTCACCGTGGTTGTGAATCGGTGAGTTCTAACGTTTTGCCTTCTGCGGTTCAAAAGTTACGAAGTAAATATTTATTTGATTTTCAGTGAGTTTTATATCCAATTTTTCATCAAAAACCTTGCATTGAACAGTAATACGAAACTCGTGTATATGGTAAGAGTAAAGGAGATTTGAGAGAAGTGACTGTATTATAAAATTGACTTGTGTATGAATTTATAGTTTTAAACGCTTTTAGCTTTAGTCTTAGTCATTTATGTAAAATATTGTAAAATTAGTTAAAAAGGCACTGGACCGTTGTGATAAAATTGTAAATAACCAAAATTGAATCGAGGTTAAGCGAAATCTGTGCTTATGTGAATAAATGACATTGATCACTATTGCCTTGATTTGAAACAATTGCATGTATTTCTATTCTAGCAAGTTCCTTAATTTTAGTGCTGTTAATTGTTGTACTCTTTTAAACGTAAGCGTTTTACTTTAATTATGAATATTTTATGGAATATATTAACAAAATATTTACTAAATATGTTATTTTTATATGATAGATGTGTAGGTGATGTTAGGTAGCCGACTGGTACGATGTAATTGCAGTTTCCTGACTGGTTGAATTAAAGAACAGCAAGGAATATTCTACAAGATGGCAGCCGTAGTCTGGTAAGTGATCCTATATATACTCATGTAGTTCACGTTCCGCTTGCCTTGTCCGTCTACTAGCTACTATTTACTATTGATTTAATAACTAAATGATACATATATTGTTTACTATTTATTTAAATAGTATTTACAGTATGATACAAGACTTTGTAAAATACTAGACTACAGACCTAAAATCTAAAATTAAAACTAATATATACTTAATACATACTTAATACATTATAAAAACACAGTTTTCAGTAAACTAAATTAAAAACTAAGGGTTAAAAACGTGCATCACTGTAAAAAATCACTGATGTCATTAAGATATACTATAATAATGTACAAACCATAGCGCTTATAGTGAATCAGTACCAACTATAGAACGGTTGGTGTCCGAAAGTTTTCGGGGCCTGATGTGCCGGGTATCCATGCAGGCTGTGCTGCATCCCATTCTGTCCGAAGGTAGTCAGCCCTTGGGCGATGGGCTGCCCCAGCTGCCCCAGGGTGCTCGGTATGGCCTGGCTGGCGTTGGCGGGGCTCAGATTTCTTATCTGGTGAGTGGGCGACATATGCCACTGCGACGAAATGTGTTGCAGGTTGTTTGACTCGGTCGGGGGAGGAGCGTCGTTGCTGTTGCTGTTCCCTAAATAAGAAAGATTATTCAACGCCTGTCCAGTGTTTGAGAAGTTGAGGTATAAATGTAGCGTGAGACTGTAAAGTGGGAATTTATTAAAAAAACAAGGTGTATTGTGGTATTTCTTGTTTTTAGGTGGAAATATTTAGATTCTTGTTAAATTTAGAGGTTGTCTGTTTGGTTGGGGGTATTTTAAAAGTTTACTTGAGTGAAAAAAAAAAAACTACGAGGTTAATGGAAAGATTAGACAGTTTCAGTTGTGGCCAGGGTAAGTTTTGTGTAATTTGGCATATTATACTATAAATATGAAACTGTAGGTATACGTAACTATTAGTATAGGTATAGGCACTAATAGGTATGTAAATATGAATCCGGAATTTGCCCATAGATGGCCTAGCTGCTAATGTAGCTACCGCCAGTCATTGCCGCCATATTCTTGTTTTGGCTTCCGATAAGGTTTTTATCTCACAACAATACAAGTTTCATACAACAACATCGTTTTTAATAGCGTCGAACGTGTCGAATTTTGTGCCTGGAAACTACGATTTGCGGACAGCATTAATTTTCTGTTGCCATTTGAAGAAAACTGCTGCAGAATCGCATCGAATGCTTGTCGCAGCCTATGGTGAGCATGCTCTTGGTAAATCACTGTGCCTTGAGTGGTTTAAAGAATTCAGAAGTAGCAATTTTGACGTGAGAAACGAAGAACGTGGAAGATCACGATGAAAATGGCGAATTGCAAGCATCGTTGGATGAGAATGACACTCAAACGCAACAAGAACTCGCGGATCAATTAAATGTGACACAATAAGTCGTCTCCATACGTTTGAAAAGATCCAGAAGGTGGGAAAATGTGTTCCACATGAACTGAATGAAAGACAGCAGGAAAACCGAAGAACCATTTGCGAAATGCTGCTCGTCAGGTACAAAAGAAAGTGATTTCTCCATCGAATTGTGACTGGCGATGAAAAGTGGATATATTTCGAGAATCCTAAGCGTAAAAGATCACGGGTAACTCCAGGCGAACCATCGACATCGGCTGCAAGGCCAAATCGCTATGGACGGAAGACAATGCTCTGTGTTTGGTGGAGTCAGAGGGGTGTGATCTATTATGAACTGCTAAAACCTAACCAAACCGTTAAAGCTGAACGCTACCGACAACAAATGATCGATTTGAGTCAAGCTTTGGCGTGAAAAGCGACCGGAATATAAAAAAGCAGCACCAAGTAATTTTGCTTCATGATAATGCGCCATCACACACACAGTAGTTGGGAAATACTCTCGCATGCTGCTTACTCACCAGACTTGGCTCCGTCCGATTACTACTTATATGCATTGATGGGACACGCACTTGCTAAGCAGAGCTTAACTTCTGGGCTTGATAACTAGTTTGCCTCAAAAGAGGAAGAATTTTTTTGGCATGGAATCCACAAATTGTCAGAGAGATGGGAAAAATGTATAGCTAGCAATGGGCAATACTTCGACTAAAATATTTTCTAACATTTTCATACAATAAACGTATATTTTCGTATAAACGATTATGATGAATTTATTAAACGGTAAAGTATAGCCCCTCTTGTCCCTTGCAGCTGCGCCCCTGTCTACCTGCCTGGCTCTGGGGCAGATTTTCAAAAATTCTAAGCCGGCGACCGAGCAGCTCCCTGGTATTTTTTCTCGCGCCGACGGCTGAAGTGAAAGTAAATATTTGTGCAACAAATCACGGTATGCAATAAAGAAAAATACAAGTTTAATTGTCAGTCGCGGTCGGCTGGCCATTCGTTTTCGCGCCGATAGTCAAAGGCGCATTTTTTTTTGTACACGACAAGACCTAATTGAAACGTTGATGCAATATTTTTGCCCGGTTTTTTCCCCCCTCCCGCCGCCCGCCGTCTTGGCAATAGCTCCGTAATAAGTCGGCCGGGTTTGTCCCACAAATTTAAATTAACTTTTTTGCCCCCACGCGTTACCTAATTTCCTTAATACACCATTTTTTTTTTTCGTCCGGGTGTTTAGATAACTCCGGTATATCTCGCTCGTTTCTTTGGCTTCCGATGTCGCGTTCTCTCCGACGGGCGGGCGTGCGGGCGAGTCTCGTTTGGGGCTTAAGTCCGTCGCCGCGAAAAATGTTACAGATATTAAGCGCGATGGGAATTGGACAGTTTTTGTGGCGATCAGTCTAACGGAATTAAAAATAATCAAATTTACCGCCACGAAAGTAGCTAACTGGGTATTTAGGGCTTAATGACGCAGATAAATTAATGATATTTGAAATTCAGTGAACTAAACGGTGACTTTTTTCAAATATAGTCCTTATTATGTATTTGTTAATATTCTATTGCGTGAACACAATTCCCAAACATTGATTATCGCCTACCGGAATTACCAGTTGTGATTTTTTTGACACCCTGTATATTGTCCTAGGCCGGTAGACAGCCCCTAACGAACCCTCTCAAACTATCCTTATTTCTAGCGCATAACTTATGTTTCCTACCTCCAATAAAATTCAAAACGTTGCCATAACGAATTTTTACAAAATATAGTGCCTATTTTTGTTTTTCTTTCAACTGTTAACACATCACACAGTAGCAATACAATCATATCAATTATTGTGGCGTCGAGATACACATCAGGCATGTCTAGCAACCTCTAAATACGAATAGTTTCTTATGACGTCTATGGCAACGTTTGCCCATCAACGCCATATTGTGTCACGTGGTTTGAGTCGCCTAATATAGCGCGAATATAGCAGTTAATAAGTTTTTAGACCTTTTAGACACATACGGTGGAAACGTCAGACAAAAATGGAGGAAATGGTATCAGTATGACCGTATTTTTATTGCCAAATCGTGACGTATTCCAAGATGGCGGTGGGAGGCAACGTTGTTTTAAGGTTTTACAAAATAAGTCTGCGCAGGATGGACTATAATTTAATTTTTTGCATTGTTTGTCTTTGTCTACAGTATGATTTATGTGTACACAAAGAGAATAGAAAAACGTTTTGCGTTTTTCGTTGAATAAGACGAAACAAACATAATTTAAAATCCTTTTATAACCACATAAACACAGGATGAAATAACGTCAATATTACAGCTATTTTATTACCGTATTGTGACGAATGAGTTCAAAGATGGCGGTACGGGGCAACGTTCGTGTTGAATTTTAAAAACAAATCAGTGAGTGTCTCAGAGCTATAATTCGGTTTCCCTATTGTTTTTATTTATTCATGTGTACTGGGATGTTACGTAAAATTGCGAAACGCCTATTTTATCTAGACAATAATTTTTTTTCGCGACAAAAATTGTTTATTACCGCTGTTGGGTCCGAGCATGGTCACCATGCTGGTGGGAGTCGGCGGCATGTTGTTGTACCCGTGCTGCGGCGCCCCCGGGCTCGAGGCGTGCTGCACGTTGTTGTTGCTGCCGTCCTTGTACTCCTGGGCCATCTCCGCCGGCTGGGACAGATTCTGCAGGGTACCGGACGACATGTTGGTGATCGGCGACGTGCTCGGCTGGACGTTCGAGGTCAGCGTGGCGGCGGGCGTCATGTTCTGCGAGATCGGCATCAGGTTCGACGTGGAGTAGATGGGGTGCGCCGTGTAGGGGTTGTGCGGCAACGGGTGCTCCCATTTGACATCGGACATCGGCAGGTTCGGTGACGTGGTGTGCCCGTGGCTCGGGTAGAGCTCATTCACTGAAAATACGCATTTGTTCAATCTGAACCCCCTCGTTGTTTGTTGGGCTTACTTTGGCTAGAACTCGCCGACGCTCCGGCGGCGAAACTGCCCTCGTTGATCCCCTGGCCTATGGACGACGCGTAGGGGGTGGCGGGGGCGGTATACGGCCCACCCACGACTCCTAGAGGCGTGTATGATGACGTCGATGACAGTTGTTTCCTCAGCCGTGCCCTCCGGTTACTGAACCAGACCTGAATCCTCGCCTCGGTTAGCTTGGTCCTTTGCGCTAGCTCTTCCCTGGTGTATATGTCGGGGTATTGGGTGCGTTCGAAGGCCTTTTCCAGTTCGTCCAGCTGGTGTGCGGTGAATGTGGTCCGGGAACGTCTTTGCTTCCTCTTCAGGGGGATCCCCGGCTCGCTGTCGCAGTCGGAGCCTCCCTCGTTGTCGCTGGACTTGTCTGCAATGAAGAAGATGGAGGAGATTAGCGTCGGAGTGCCACAGGGTGCATATCCGGGGCCGTTACCGGAGATATGCTCTATTCGTATATTTCATTACGATTAAACACGTGTAAAAGTTTAAACTTAAGGATGTCTAGAAACAATTCTGCGATAATTTATAATAAATGGTAGTTTCTAATGCCTCCGAGGTCCAGTAGTTACCGGGCGAACGAAAATTACGCCAATAAAGTTTTCAAAAAGTCGAAATTAGGGTTCGAACAAGTGTTACAGCGTATCATAAATTGTTATTCTTTAAAATCGAGGACCGTTTTGATCCATATATAATTGTTTGTCTCCGATAATCGTCCCAAGGAAATAGCGCAGCCCTCAAACGTCCCTTATCCTCCCCTATTTGTGACAGGAAACTTTGCCCACCACTGTAGTAGGTATATTTTTATCGACATCGATAGGCTGTAACTTTTTTCTGTAACCTCTATTCATGCTGTAATCTTTATTCGAGCTACCAATTACCATAACAAACAGATGGATTAAATTATTAATATTTCAAGGAATAAGACGACTTTGATATCGATTGAAGCTGTTACGATAAGGAAAACTCATTAATTTTGAAAAAATTACAGTGACAGAAAGTTTATAGTTATGCTTTGTGGCTCTATTTTGAATTAAATTTGCTATCCCTACTGTACTATTAATTTAATTGCTTTGCCAAATAAAGAAATAAAGAACTCTCTTATCTTGCCGGTAAGCGGAACAGTCTATCTAAGCCTAGCCATAAAAACAAGCCACGGTATGTTTTGAGATTTTTTATTTGGCAAATAGCGATGAAATAAACTATACCAGGTATACTGTACTTATCGTCATACCGCGTCATTGGCGCCATTTTCTTGTTTTGACATATGATAAAGGTTTTTATCTCACGATGATACAAGTTCCATACAACAACATCGTTTTTATTAGCGTTGAACATATCGAATTTTGTGCCCGAAAACTACGATTTGCTGACAGCATTGATTTTCTGTTACCATTCGAAGAAAACTGCTGCAGAATCGCATCGAATGCTTGTCGAAGCCTACGGTGAGCATGCTCTTGGTAAATCACAGTGCTTTGAGTGGTTTAAACAATTCAAAAGTGGCAATTTCGACGTGGGAAACGAAGAACGTAGTAGACCACCGAAAAAGTTTGAAGATAGCGCAACGAGAACTCGCGGTACAATTGAATGTGGCATAAGAAGCCGTCTCAATACGTTTGAAAGCCATGGGACAGATCCAGAAGATGGGAAAATAGTTTCCACATGAATTGAATGAAAGATAGCAGAAAAACCGAAAAATCATTGCGAAATCCTGTTTACCAGGTAAAAAAGAATGAAAAGTAGATATATTTTGAGAATCCTAAGCGTAAAGGATCATGGGTAACTCCAGACGAACCATCAACACAGTGGCGGCTGGTGGTCGAAAGCATAGGGGGTTCACAAAATCAAGAACATGCAAATTTTTATCGTACTCGTCATCATCATGAGATCATCAGTCATAAGACTGGTTGGACGCTAACCTACAGCTTCTCCTATCTTGTGCTAACCTACGCATTTCGCTAATTGTGCTACAACCTACATCCCCTACTATTTGCGAGCAGTAGTCTAATCTAGGCCTACCTCTGCCTTTCTTCACTCCTATTTCTGCCTCCAAAATATCGCGGACTATTCTCCCATGTCTCAGCAAGTGGCCTACCATTCTATCTCTTCTCTTCTTTATGTTTTTCCACATACTTCTTTTCTCGCCGACTTTCTCCAATACTTCTTCGTTTCTAACCCTATCAGTCCACGGTATTTTCATCATTCTTCGGTAACACCACATCTCAAAAGCTTCTAATTTCTTCCTACTTGCTTCCCCTACCGTCCAGGTTTCGCAACCGTATAGTGTCGTGCTCCATACATATGTTTTCAAAAATCTCTTCCTTGTTTCTAAGTTTATCAAAAAGCTACTCGACCCTGCGCTATTCTTTGTTTTATATCTTTATCGCTTCTTCCATCCCAATTTATTTTACTTTCTAAATAAGTGAAGTCTTTAACTTCCTCCAATCTTTCATTATTAATTTGTACTTTCGTTTTTGCTCTGCTCTCGCGCCCTCTACACACTAACACTTTAGTTTTGTTTTTATTCACCCTCATTCCGTATTCCTCTGTCAACACTGCCTCCATTTCGTTCAATGCTGATCCTAGTTCCTCCTTACTAGATGTACTATCGTACTATCATAATAAAAATACTCTCATGGAGTAGGAATCCATTATTTTTTATTTGTACAGTCACTGTTCACCTAATGTCTAAACTGTATTACATTGCTTGAGCGTAAAGTCAATTCTTCTATTCTTGCTCTCAGAAAACCTAGTTATAACAGCTTCGTTGAAGTCTGGCAAACCTTGCATAATTTTTTTCTCAATAGACAACATTGCTAAGGCAGTCAGTCTTTCTTGATTCATAAAACTCCGTAAAAATGTTTTTATTCGCTTCAGTGTTGAAAAACTTCTTTCTGCTTCAGCTGTGGTCGTTGGTATAGTGACAATTATTTGTAAAAGAGCAAAGGTGGCAGAAAATATATCTTGAAGATTATTATCTGTTATGAATTTCAACAGATGAATAATAGTACCACTCATATTCCTAAAATCAGGTTTTCTATAAATTAGTTCTAACTCTGTCTACAGGCGAAATTTATCTAAAAATGGATATGCCTCTACTGTGGCTTCTAAATGCTGCAATGGAAAACTCTGGTAATTATAGTGTCACAAATTTCCTTGGCTGCTACAGTTTTTGAGATACTTATATGGATTTTCATTTATACGGCGTCTCTTAGTCTGACTGTCACACTCAGAAATTTCACTTTCAATTGTCTCTATTTATTTTTTAATAGAATCCTCAAAACATGTTACTGCTGCGTGTATTTGTACTGGATCTGTCACTGTTTTTTGTAGTTAACTGTACAAAATAGCATGCGGCATTATGCGATGAAATACTGTTAACCAAAACACAAACTTCGAATACTGCACCATAAATAGCAGTTGCCTGATTAATTGTTACAGTTTGTCTTGAAGTTGCTTCTATTGTTTTCCATACATTCCATCAACAATTCGCGATATTCATATACCGTACTTATTGTTCGGCTCTTAAAATTCCATCTGGTGGCAGAGGACCGGAGAACTCTTTGAGCAACAATTTCATCTAAAATTGCCACTCGTTGCGGAGAATGAGAAAAAAGTTAGTAGTCACTTAAATTTGAAAAAACACACGCACTTCTTGATTCTGGCTTGTTGCTTGAGATAAAACCAAGTTTAGTTGATGGGCGTAACAATGAACATCAGAGGCATATTTGTAATCACTTTGAATAAGAGTTTGAACACTTGAACGACGTCCACTCATGACACTTGCGCCATCGCCAACTTTGCGAAATAAGTTTTTCTGGTTATCTATCACTTGTTTTAAAATAGTTTTTATGCATTCTGATAAACTAACCGCATCATGATCAGGAGGATTAATAAAACACCAAAATATTAATAAAACATCTAAATACTATAGTCATCTGATAATGATTTGCTACATCCGTAGTTTCATCAGAAATAACAGCGACATATTCAGCCTTCAAACTGTCGATCTTGATATGTTCTTGAGCAACCACTAATATGCAATCTAACAAGTCATTCTGAATTGTTTTTAAAGTACCTTTAAAGACAACAGATTTTGCAAAATGATCTTTCAATGCTGCATATAATTCGGCACTGAAATTTATTAAACCTCTGAAAATTCCGAGATTTGAGGAATCTTCTTTTTCATCATGACCTCGAAATGCTAGTTCAAAAGCTCTGCAAAACTTTATGCAATCGATAACGATAATTTTTGAAAGAACATACCGATTCTTTGCTACCTGTTCATTTTGTTGTTGAATATTGCGTCTGGATGCTCTGTCGAGTTGCTGTCGAATGTCTACTTTTCCCAACAATTTCAAATCCAATTGAGCATTAATATGAGCTTGGGTATTCTCATAGCTATTTATTTTTTGTGCCAAATGACAGGTCTGTTACTCCATTTTTTGACCAGGACGGTTCAACGCCGCGACTGAATAACAGGCAGGGGAAGCAAAATAAACTGTTAGTTATGCTGCACCCACAAATCCAATCATTTTTTTCATACATTTCCTTTTTAAACTTTCGGTTAAAATCTCTAGATATGGACTTTGTAGTCTGCGTCAAATTAAGCTCCGGTTTTGGTCTGCCCGAATTTTTAATTTCAATTTTTTTCTCATAATTCAAAGAATTAAAATTGTCTTTCAAATATTGTATTGTAAAACTGTTCGTGTCCGTAACGTTTAATTAAATTTTAGTTATGGTCCATATGTATTTATTTCGATATTTATTTAATGCGGTAATAACGGAAGAATACTACAAAATAGTCCGCGCGTAGTTCACTGAACGCCTAATAGCGATGTAACGTAATATTCACAACACAATCTAGTCTCTGGTTCACATCAAATTTGTGCTCCATTTCATCGGAAATATTGTATAACCCCCGCCACCTGCCAAGTCGCAGATGCCCACAAACTCGACGTAAATCACGCCCATTTGTAACACGTGCTCCGTCGTTGTCACCATGACAACGAGACATACAATATAACAAACCGAGTCCCAAATTTAAATAATAACTCTAATAAAATAGCGTTTAGATATTTGTATTGGAGTCTCGTAATAGATTTTATTTATTAATACAAAGTATATTTTACATTTATTGTAATGTTTCAATTCTAATTTGCGTAAAGGAGTTCACGTGCTCATGTGCTCTTATGCAGAAACTGCCACTGCATCGACTTCATGGCAAATCGCTATGGACGGAAGACAATGGCTCTCGTGTTTGGTGGGATCAGAAGGGTGTGATATGTTATGAGCTGCTAAGACCTGGCCAAACCGTTAATACTGAACGCTACCGACAACAAATGATCGATTTGAATCAAGCTTTGTGTGAAAAACGACCAGAATATCAAAAAAGGCAACACAAAGTGATTTTGCTTCATGATAATGCGCCATCACACAGCAAAACCGGTCAAGAAAACGATTGAGGGGTTTAAGGAAATACTTTCGCACGCGGCTTACTCACCAGACTTGGCTCCGTCCGGTTACTATTTATTTACATCGATGGGACAAGCACTTGCTGAGCAGGGCTTCACGCTTCCTACGAAAATGTACGAAAATGTCTCGGTGGCTGGTTTGCCTCAAAAGGGCAAGAATTTTTTTGACATGGAATCCACAAATTGTCAAATAAATGGGAGAAATATATAGCTAGAGCAATAGACAATACTAATAAAATATTTTCCATACAATTAACGTAAAATTCCTGTTTCATATTTATATATGTAGTAAGGTAGCGAAAATATATAACAGTAAATCGACGATCAACAGAACTGGAGCAATAGCGCGCAATTACGGCTAATTGAAGTGGCATATCTAATGACGGGAACGAAAAAACCCCGGGCGAAAAATCATCTTAACGAGTCGGACCTCCCACACGAACCATTTATATAGAGGAAGTGAATAATCATTGGAGCAACTCGTGTAAATTCTCTCGCCTCGTCATTGCCGCCGCATTTGGCCGGCTGCAGAAAATCGACCCGCCGTCACGCTCGGCCACCCTACAGATATGCGAAATGGCGGTCGCCCAACAAGATGGCGCGAAATCCACGACGATTGTTCAGGAGGCGACAGAGCGCGACGGATTTTTCCGGGTAGGCGTCTCTCGGACTCGTCTCCATGGCGACGGCGTATACAGGGCGGCGCGTTGAAACCGACGCGCGGTCCGCGATTTCGGGACGCCCTGTATAGCCTTAAACTTGGGTGGCGACTTTTTTCCCCTCGAGCGCGACCAGGCGTCACGGAAAACATTGAACTTGACAGGCGACTACGTCGAATTCAGGGCTGTTTTCGAGGCGTCGGTCGGCGAGAAACGAGCCCGAAGAAAGTCGTAAACGCGCCCAATCGGTGTAATTAGTAGTCCGAATTGAATTATTATTTGTGTGTGTGTTTAGGTTTTTGCGACGGAGCAATGTCGGCTGTAATTCAAGATCATTTTCGATTCCGCGTTTGGGTTTACGTAACGCGGTGCGGGGTCGATTAAAAGCGAATTCATTTCGATTGTGCGCCAAGCAATAAAATATGCTTCTAATGTAAAGCCCTCGGAAATACCGCGGAGCGTTTTTTATTTGGACGAGCTCGTCTATAAGCTGTGACGTCATCGGCAGTTCGTATCTACAATAAACTACGACGGCGTTTGATCGAGTATGTAGAGAAAACAATGCAAATTTCGTAAGCGCTGTTGCCTGATGGGCAAGAAAATCGCAAATTTCACTTCAAAATAAGCACTTAGTTTATAATGTCATCTTAAAACCGGTTTGGACATAAAACGTTTAAACTGTCACCCAAATATAGTTTATTTCATCGCTATTTGCCAAATAAAAAATCTCAAAACATACCGTGGCTTGTTTTTATGGCTAGGCTCAGGTAGACTGTTTGATTTATCGGCAAGATAAGAGAATTTTTTATTTGGCAAATAGCGATGAAATGAATGGTACATCAACATTAAATATTTTGGGCAACAGTGCACAAACGCAGGACGCCACTGGACTTATTTAAAAAACGAAATAAATACTATCAGTTACTTTAAGAGATAAGACCTTTGTAATAAAAACCGCACAGTTTTATTCATTGGAATAATTCTGTATCATAACCTTTACTTCAATTAATATATATGCTTATTGTTTACTCTGTAATTTTATAGGCAGATCGCATAATGAAGATAAAACAAAAAAAATTGACTGATAGGGATTAATAGGGTTGATTAAAGAAATGCACAATAACGTTTTCCTTCAAAAACGACGTCGGTTTTTCGAAATATTTTTTAGGCCCAACAGAATCTATTCCACGTTAATCGGGACATCCTGTATAGATTAATCTTGAATTTAAAATAGTTTGACGGGAAATTCGCGCAAAATTGTTTTGAAATACGTGTTTCTGTTGGTATTAACGTTTTTTATTTAGACAAAACTGGTTTATCTACAATAAATTATGACGTCATCGGTAGTTCGTATGTACAATCAAAAACGATGTCATTGGGTTGATAGGGTTGATAAAGTTGACGAGCGAAATGCACAATAACGTCTTCCGTGAAAAACGACGTCGGTTTTTCTACAAAAACCCGAAAAATCTATCCGCGTCATCGGGACATCCTGTATAGGTTATTCTAGAATATAAAACAGTTTCGACGCCAATTTCATTCAAAATTGTTACAAGGTATGTGTTTATGTTGGTATTAACGTTTTTTATTTCGACAAAACTCGTTTATCTACAATAAACTATGACGTCATCGGTATGTACAATCAACAACGTTGGAATTCCTGTGATAGGGGTTGATAGGGTTGATGAGCGAAATGCACAATAACGTCTTCGGTCGGTTTTTCTAAAAAAAATCGATAAAATCTATCCGTGTTCATCGGGACATCCTGTATAGATTAATCTTGAATTTAATATAGTTCGACGCTAGTTTCGTTCAAAATTGTTTCGAAATATGTTTTCCTGGTGTTATTTTTTATTATAACAATTGCTATAATTTTTTTGTATTTTTTAAATTAAAATAAAAAAAATTGCGGTCGAGTGACAGCGCTAACGTTCTTGTAAAAGTTTTATTCGTTACTCATAGCTATTTATCTACTATTGCGATGAAAAATAAAAAACTTCGTCGAACTTCGAAAAATCGATTTCAATTAAATCGCTTGTTTCGCTTCCTTTTTCATTCAAACTCTTTGACGATTAATTAATTTTAGGTTTAAAATTATTTGTAGCTTTGCAAAAACGTCCAATAGACCACTCGCTTCGACGCACCCTGTATGATTCACCCGTCGTTCAAATTAAAAAAATTAATACTTTTCGGTAGCATTTTTCCCGTTTTGAGGTCCCGAATCTGGACGGCAATTTCGTCGATGTTTCCGCTAGTTTCTGCTGGCTAAAATCGCGAGGGTTTAACAACTGGCGAACATCAGGACCAGCTACCTCTCCAGACCTAAAATCGAGCCGGCAAAAAAGCGCCGATAATTTGTTACGTCATCGGTCGACTATTAAGGAAAGCTTTATAGTCGCCGCCTCGTCTATAGAGCACCTCGATTCGACACCTTTTTTGGGACTGACCGACGTCCTATTCTCCGGCCAGTATCGGATGCATCGCTCGATAATTAAAAACCGTAATAGCTCTCGTGGGTCGAGCTGGCGAACGTGGAAAAAAAGCCGATAATGATTTCTGCTGGGCATGATTTACTACTTGTTTTTTTGCAAGCGACAGCCTTAACACGATTTCGCTGACGATATCATCATCATCAAGGAGCCCTATTTCTGTGATTTTCCGCTATTGTAACGCATCCCGTACAAACTTACGAATTAGGGGCTGAATTGGGCGGTCCAATTGACCAAATACGTACCCCCAAGGCACCGAACAGAAATTAACAACTTTCTGTTCGCTTCCTAAGGTGTTTAAGCCAAAACGCCTTTGTATACAGGGTGCGGCGTAAGTACGAAAGAATTTTTAATAACGCAACATTATTTCCTCAAATAGTAGCCTATAAGTATATATTTTTTATGCATACTCTAAATCATCACATTGTTGTGCGCGTGACTGCATGAGGTTTCATTAAGGAAATTTTCAGAAGCGTCGATAATCTCAATCGTAAAAACTTGCCCCACATTCACAAACACTTTGCCTCTGATCGCTCTCGTTTCACCAACTATTCGAGCCCGTACGTCGTTTAATTCGTTTGGTCTTGGTTTGTCACGTGATCCCCATAAAACAAGTGACATGGGGTCGAATCAGGTGACCGAGGCGGCCACTCTATGCCCTATCCTCCTGTTGGGGAATAATCCACATAATCTCTAGCCAAATTGTGTTAAAACAAAGCCGTTTCTTTGCGTAAGAGAATCGAAAAAGGAACCATACGCCACCCAAACGTAAGGTCTGCTGAAAACATCGCTGCTGTGCGTGAGAGTGTACGGGAAAACCCGAGGCAGTCAATTCCTCGTCGTTCACAAGAACTTGGCCTTTCTGCGACTTCAACTTGGGCGAATTTGGCGTCGGGACTTGGATCTGTACCCGTATAAAATCCAACTGACCCAGGAACTTGAGGCACACGACAACACTGTGTGTTCGCTGATTGGGGTCTGGAGCAATTGGAATTTGACCGAAAGTTCTCCAAAAAAGTCATCTTTAGCGGCGGGGCCCATTTTTGGATGAATGTATATGTATTGTGATCAAGCAAAGTTGTCGGATTTGGGACGATGCCAATCCACACGAGATACATCAGTACCAAATGCATTCCTGGATTTTTGTCTGGCGAAATCGGTTTTCCAAAACGAAACTGGCATTGCCATAACCGTCAACGGCGAGCGTTACGGATCGATGATAAGCAACTTCTTGTGGCCTAAACTGGATGATATGGACACCGACGACACGATTCCAACAGGACGCCGCTACGCGCCGCAAAGCGCATGGACAATCTGCACGAGCGCTTTGAGGGCGTGGTTATCTCACGCAGCGTCGACGTGAACTGGCCACTGAAATCGTGCGATTAAACGCCTTTAGACTTCTTCCTTTGGGGCTATCTTAAATCGCAGGTCTACGCAAATAAATCGCAAACAATTGATGCCCTCATGATTTTGAGCTAAGAACTGCTGTTTCTTTTAAATTGAATCGACAGCGATTTTAGTGGTTCTACGAGTGAGGGTGTAATTGTAAATAAACCGCCCACCTTTTTGATATATCGATGCAATACATGAACGTGAAATTTCCACGGCCTCCTCACTCTCCCGATTTCCCTTGCGGTCTCCACCTTTTTGGACTAAGGAAAACACGAACAGGGATGATGTTTCATTAACGAATGGGGTTATATTTAAACGATGTTCGCGGATTTAATTCTAGGTCTATCCGAGCAATTGTCGTAGATTAAAATGGGGAGCTTGGCGTGGCGCCTCGGGCACAATACGCAAGTCCGTTACCTGCGCATTTTTCCGAAAATCCGCCGGGCTCTCCTTGCCTAACCATTCCTCTCGAATTAGCGCAGTAGTCTCGGACAAAAGCCATATTAATGATCGACGAGGGCAGATCCTCCACCACCTGCGGAGCCCGTCGGCAACAACAATGCCCCGCGACGATAAATCATCTTCTTTTACACCTAGCGCGGCGCTACTTATGTGTAATTATGTTAACAACGACCGGCCCAAAACATACAAAACGTATTTCTATTAAATTATGCCGTTTTTTAATTCAGAAACATAAAAATTCCCCACGAAAGATTAATAATAAAAGTGTCACGGAACGAGGCGAATGTGATACGTATAATAAAGCGTAGCCAATTCGGCCTTCGATCGCGTGGTGGCACCCCAAATTCACGGTCGAACTTGTGATTTTCTGGGACATGAGTTATGGTCGGGGGTACTTCCCGCTGTTTGACAACCATTTCCGGTTCTTAAGAGCGTTATGGTAATTTTTTTTTTCGATTATAATAAGGTTAATAGTGCGCTTATTGGCTCAAGTATTGCCAGTCCCCTTCCGTCGTTTTTATCGACGTTCCCCAATGGTTTACATCGCGAAGCATTCCTTTCGTCGTCGGAAAACGTCGAACCTTCCAATTGGAAGAGTGGCCTACACAATTCCCTGATCTTATCCCCGTTGAGAATATTTTTACAGATAATTTAGACGGGCTTGGTCCAGAGTCGAAGAACTGACAGGTTATTATCGGGTATAGACCGTATCGGGTGATAAAAGCTAGTCAGGGATTTCTGAACTAGATCTGAAGGATTTTAACTTTTTCACTACAAATAAGTGAATGAATATGATACGAATTATTCGATAGATTGCGAGTTACCTGAAGACCTTTTTTATTGTTTTGTCATCTATTATGAGCCATCATGTAATAAGTAGCGTTATATATTAATGGTATTAATGCCCCATTTATAAAAATATGCTTAGGTTGCAAACTAAAAAGATATAAGTATAATGTGAGCATTAATCTGATTAGTTGTGAATTAGAAGTTGGCTTTTAATAAACTTCTCGGACTAGTCTCTGTGCTTTCGTCATCTCGTTACCCTCGACGTAACTCGCGCGGGAAAGGCTACTCAAGGGTCTTCTATACTCCAATGGCCTTTGTGAAGTCCATATCTAAGTACTGTGGAAAGTGTCTGGGATTTAATGTTATAATACAAGATTTGGGCAATTTTTGTTTGGAAAATATTCGACATTTTCGGGCAGCCATTCGGGAAACTTCGGATATGCGTTTTTTTCCAGGTATTGTAAATATCAAACCGGAATTTGCTCATAGATGGCCTAGCTGCTAATGTAGTTGCCATCATACCGCGTCATTGGCGCCATTTTCTTGTTTTGACATTTGATGAACATTTTTATCTCACAACAATACAAGTTTCATACAGCAACATCGTTGCCTGGAAACTACGATTTGCGGGCAGCATTAATTTTCTGTTACCATTTGAAGAAAACTGCTGCAGAATCTCATCGGATGCTTATCGAAGCCTACGGTGAGCATGCTCTTGGTAAATCACAGTGCTTTGAGTGGTTGGAAAAATTCAAAAGTGGCAATTTTGACGTGAGAAACGATGAACGTGGAAGACCACCGAAAAAGTTTGAAGATAGCGAATTGCAAGTATTGTTGGATGAGAATGACCCTCAAACGCAACGATATCCAGCGGATCAATTAAATGCCGAGACGAGAAGCCGTCTCCATACGTTTGAAAGCCATGGGAAAGATCCAGAAGATGGGAAAATGGGTTGCACATGGACTGAATGAAAGACAGCAGGAAGGCCGAAAACCCATTTGCGAAATGCTGCTCGCCAGGTACAATAGAAAGTCATTTCTCTATCGAATTGCGACTGGCGATGAAAAGTGGATATATTTCGAGAATCCTAGGCGTAAAAGATCATGAGTAACTTCAGGCGAACCATAGACATATCTGTGTTTGGTGATATCAGAAGGGTGTGATCTATTATGAGCTGCTAAGACCTGGCCAAACCATTAATACTGAACGCTACCGAGTTACCGACAACAAATGATCGATTTGAATCAGGCTTTGCTTGAAAAATACCAGGATATCAAAAAAGGCAACACAAAGTGATTTTGCTTGATGATTATCAATACTAAGAATTATAAATCAGTTTTGAAAAGATGGATCAAAAGTAATACATAAAAGTATTTATTCAATCTTTCAGTTGTTTATTGTAATTTGTATGGAAAATAAAAATAAAAATGTTTAGTCTATGTTGCGACCATAAGGGTCATAGTTTTAGTTTAGATTATTATTATTTTTATTAGTTTTAAGCAAACTGGTGTCGCGAACAGATAACTGTGTTCATCTCTGCGATAATTTACTGTTATATTATATAACTATATGTAAATTTTACTGGTAAATAAATAAATAAATAATGCAGCATCACACACAGCAAAGCCGGCCAAGGAAACGATCGAGGCGTTTAGTTGGGAAATACTTTCGCATGCAGCTTACTCACTAGACTTGACTCCGTTCGATTACTACTTATTTGCTTCGATGGGACACGCACTTGCTGAGCAGGGCTTCACCTCTTACAAAAATGTACGAACATGGCTTGATGACTGGTTCGCCTCAGAAGAGCAAGAATTTTTTTTGGCATGAAATACACAAATTGTCAGAGAGATGGGAAAAATATGTAGCTAGCCATGGACAATATTTCGAATAAAATATTTTCATTTAAATCATTTTCATACAATAAACGTGTATTTTCTATACAAAAAATTCCTGTTTCATATTTACATACTTGGTATATTGTCGAAAGTTAAAACAGTGGTTTTATAATAATTTTTTCGACGTTAATAAGGATTATGGTCAGATAATAGGTTGGAAAAGTTGGTGTGCTGCTTTCTGTGTGCTGAAGGGCTTCGAGGGTTGATGGTAAGAAGTTGAAAATTAACCCTACAGGTGTTGTAAATTTTATTTTAAACTTTCAAAACATACTGTATACAAGACTTTTGTGAAATAATAAATTAATTCGTTAAAAATTCAAGGAATAACTCTTGGGAAAAACTCTCGGACGCGTCAAATTTTATTTTTAGTTGCCCATTTTTCAAAATATAATTAATACATACGGGGTGATTCGTGTAGGGAGCCATCGATATATTTTTTAATGGCAATCCTGTTTTTTAACCCCAATTTCAAAATACTAAATTTAATGACGATGGTTATTTACAAAATCAATTGAACAAATGTGAAATTGTGCACTGTTAGCTTCCACAGTAGCTAAGACGATCAATAAATTATTTTTTAACATTGTCAGAATCTTCAGGAGGTATACGTGGTGTTTCGTGACGAATTATTGCTTTTAAATCTTCTAAATTCTCCGGCCTAGCAACCTATGCTTTGCTTTTTAAGTATCTCTACAAAAATCAATCTAGAGGTTTCAAATCTGGCGATCTGGATGGCTACTCAATCGGTCCCCTTCTCCCTATCTAACGATTCGACAACATCTCATCTAAATAGGCGCGGATAGGTTCTGCATAATGGGGATGTGCACCATCTTGTTGAAAGGAAAAGTCATTTATCAGAAGATCGGGGTTCTTCTAAATCTGGATAAGCAAAATCAAGCTCCAAGTTTCTAGTTTTCAGATCTTGATTAAAAATGTTTTACTATCAGCAGTTTTTGAGTAATCAGAAGAAAACCATGGGAAACAAAATTTCCAAATTTTTGCTTGCGTTTCAAAAGGTCCACGGACTTCAATACATTTTTTTCGGTGATCATTAATCATAAAGCTTTTTTAGATGATTTATTTCCTCTTTAATTTGAGCGGTCTAAAAGCCTTGCACGATGATTTTTCGAGGAGTTATCGTTGTTCAAAGCAGAAAAGTTACTTTTATACCGCTGAAATTAAAGAGAATAAAATGATCTAAAAAAATATTATGAAGAAAACACTGAAAAAAAAATGGATTTTTTCCCCGACGGTTTTCTTATGTTTACCTAAAAATCGCTGACAGTAAAAAATTTTAACTCAAGATCTAAAAACTAGAGACTTGGAGCTTCAGTTTGCTTTTTTTTTAATTGCTGTGCGCCTATTTTTCTCCCAGTTACAGCCCCTCGAAAATCACCTAAAAATTTAGAATTTTTTTACATCCCTTAATTTTTGTGCCTAGTGTATTATTTTATCTAACCTATACTCACACTAATTTAATTATTACCGTAGCATATATAAAAGTTTGCCCTTTCACATTCCGCAATAGAAAAAGGGGTCGCCATAAAAAAAATATATCGAATACCTACGTGTTACCTCCGACACGAATCATCCAGTATGTATTAATTATATATTAAAACGCGTCAGTAACTTATAAGTCGGAAATCGAGAAAGGAACCACCACGCCGCCAAGCGGTTATCAAAGTAGTTCCCGAATATCAAAGCTATTACATAATCGGTCTAGGAAACAACTACTGCTCGGGCTAAAGCCCCGCCAAGCATTGAATTATACCCAGAAGCGATCCTCGACCCCTTTCTCGTGTTTCTGCACGATCAGATAAGGTTTCAAAAAATAAAACCCGCCACAGGTAGGATTCGACATTTGTCCCGGATCGGAACCGAACGACACTGTTTCGAACTTATTAGTTCTCATCAGTGCCGCACACGGTACGCCGATTCAGGACAAATGCCGAAGGAACTTTATGGCCTATACATCTTTATCGATACGATCTCTGTCAGTAACTTATAAGTCGGAAATCGAGAAAGGAACCACCAAGCCGCCAAGCGGTTATCAAAGTAGTTCCCGAATAGCAAAGCTATTACATAATCGCTCTAGGAAACAACTACTCCTCGGGCTAAAGCCCCGCCAGGCATTAAGCTCATTCGGCATTTGTCCTGAATCGGCGTACCGTGTGCGACACTGATGAGAACTAACAAGTTCGAAACAGCTGTATGTCGTTCGGTTCCGATCCGGGACAAATGTCGAATCCTACCTGTGGCGGGTTTTATTTTTTGAAACCTTATCTGATTGTGCAGAAACACGAGAAAGGTGTCGAGGATCGCTTCTGGGTATAATTCAATGCCTAGGTATCGTCAGCCTTGAGAAACCCCTGATATTAGCCCCATTGAATTGGTTTAAGATTAAGTTATGTGTTTGGTCAAATAACCAAGGGAGTGTTATATGAAATGCATCTTTGAAACTGGTCGTCGATCGAAAACTGGCGACATTCTATTTTATTTACGGATTTCTAAAAATGTTACTCGCGAATTACTTCCCCGGCGACGGATTTTGTTATGTAACAGACGAGAATTCGTCCAAGCTGGGTCCTTTTGCGGTTTGGTCGGGTTATCGGCATACCTTGTCGCTATGGGAAGTGAAGCAATCCCGAAGCGGTGGCCAACGTTACATAGAAATCACGGTTTATGTCGCAAAATATGCGCTCGGACATGGGTCGCGCTACGTGCGAAAAAAAAAGCAGCCGTCGTCGTATCTCGCGATTCTCCCGGGTTCGAACAGGCGTGATACCACCGTCCCTTTCGGGCGGAAGTGAAAGCGCCGGCAAAAAATCAAGACTTACCGTCACCATCGCATTCCGCCCCTTTCCCTCTGAGAAGTCTGGAGACGGCCGATACGCTAGGCGCCGTGTTTCTATCGCAAATTCCTTCTTTTATTAATCTATCCCGAATTTCCCAGCTAAAAATTGAGGGGTTCTCACGTTTGTATTGCTCGATCCTGTTCTCCACCTCCGGCGTCGCCACCCTCGGCTTCGATCCCCCTATGACGCCGGGCCTGATGGACCCCGTTTCCTGGAAAATAAAATCAGAATTATTCACATGGCGTCGCGTGGAGAAAATCCCGCTTCAAATGCGCCGACTGTCAGCCTTCTCGAGACCTGTATATCGCGGCGCGGCGCCCCCTTTGCGCCGGGGTCCGGGGTGCGACGATGTGTCGGTCGATCAACTAGTTTTATGGCGCCAGGAGGTAGTGTACGTACATTTTGTTTGAACCTCATGCGCATAAGGTTATGTTATGACTAAGATGGTGGGAAATGTGCTGCGATCCATAGACGTACGCATCGGAACAAGGGTAATCAGGTAACTACTAACTAATTCACTAAACTATTAATAATAACTAAGTTAATATCACACTGTAAATTTAGGGATGCACGGCTTGACTTGACTTTCAAGCTACTTGACTTGACTTGACTTGAAATCAAGTCAAGTTCAAGTCAAGTAGTTATATTTCAAGTACTTGAAAAAATCAAGTAATTCTCGAGGACTACTTTAATTTTTTCAAGGCTACTTGATCTTTCATTAATCATTTAATATTATCAAGAAATAATAATAAAGGAAACCTTGCAATAAAGCCTTTTACTTCCAAAACTAAATCTTAAAGTATAATCTATATAATTAATATATAATTATAAATGTAAAAAATACTAACAATAAACTATTTATTGAGCATATTAATAATATAACATATTATTCTAAAATATTAAACAAAAATGATAACGATAAAAATGATTTTCCAATGTACGCCCTCTTCTTCTTCAGTAACATAGTAGTAATAGCAAAATTTAAAAGAAGTCTTTAATATCATCGTTTGCCATCCACGATCTAAGGCACATGAGGCTTCTAATAGGGTTGTCGCCTCATCGGTTACAGGTTTTTGTAATAGTTAGAGCAGCCCTAGAAAACTGCCTTTCAACTTTCAGCGGGAGCTGAAGATGCAGGCGTTGATAAAAAATCTTTGGCCATTATGGCCAAGTTTGGAAAAACATTTTCGTGTCCTTTCCACCATTCTAAAATATGTTCACAACTGACAGCTCGTGAATGAGACAGATATTTCATAGCGCCAAGCCGTTTCATCTTTTGGGTTGACAGGAGATTTCTTAAATAAACTTAGTAGATCGATGTCAAATTCACCGCAATCGCTATTTTCATCTGCTTCTGAAGATGGTGATGATATGAGAAATATGTGTATGAGATATATGTGAAAACACCTGTGCATGCTCGCCCAGTTCGTTCTGCGGAAAACATTGCTGCTGTTCGCGATAGTGTAGCAGAAGAGGCGTCAACCTCGACTCGTCGTCGTGCCCAACAATTGAACATCTCACGAACATCACTGATGCGAATTTTGAATAAAAATTTGAATTTACACGCTTAAAAGGTTCAATTGACTCAAGAGCTGAAGTCTATTAGCCTACTGACCATTTCAAGCGTCGTCAATACGCCGAATGGTTGGTTGAACAGACAGAAGTGAATTGTGACTTTACAAAGAAAATCATCTTCAGCGACGAGGCACACTTTCACCTCAGTGGATTCGTTAACAAGCAGAATTGCCGCATTTGGGCAAATGAGAATCCACGAGTGATTGTTGAAAAGCCGATGCATCCACAAAGAGTGACTGTTTGGTGCGGTTTATGGGCTGGCGGCGTCATCGGGCCGTACTTCTTCCAAAATGAGGTCGGCCAAGCAGTTACCGTGAATGGTGTTCGCTATCGCGAGATGATAACGGACTTCTTGTGGCCAGAAATTGAGGATATGGACTTGGACGATATGTCGTTCCAACAGGATGATGCCACTTGCCACACAGCCAACGAAACAATGGCACTTTTACGCGAGCAATTCAATGGCCGTGTTATCTCACGTCGTGGCGATGTTAATTGGCCGCCACGATCATGTGATTTGACACCGTTGGACTTCTTTCTTTGGGGATATTTAAAAGAAAAAGTGTACGTCAATAAGCCAAGAACAATTCAAGAGCTAAAGGATGAGATAATTCGGCACATTAACGACATTGAACCTCAATTATGTCTCAGAGTCATTGAAAATCGGACCATCGGATAGAGATATGCCACCGAAGCCGTGGTGAGCATTTGGCCGATATTTTGTTTCACACATAATTGTCATAGATCCTTCTATCATAATAAAAAATATTAAGATAATTCTCTGAAAACTTTTTGTTTTATTTACAATTAACATCGTGTGTTTTGGTTGGACCACCTTTTACTTGGACGCAATTGAACTTGAAGATTACGCAACTACGCACGCAAGCAGCTTGAAATTACTTGATATCAAGTCAAGCAGTAACGATGAAAAATCAAGTCAAGTCAAGTAGCGGATTTTTGAAAAGCTTGGTTTTCAAGTCAAGTCAAGTAGTTTATAAAAACATCAAGTTACTTAACTTGATCCATCTCTACACTGCATGTAGTTACTCCGTTAACTAACGCGAAGAACTAGTTATCATGAATTGGAGACGATCCGTAAATGGTTTGCAGCATCAAATGTTTCCATATTTGTCTCAAAGAATGATGTTCGCTGTGATGAAATCTACTGATGTAATACAGGCATACGTAAAATACTCTTTGCACTCAAGGGATCTGTAATTGCACGATCACTATTAGCCGTATCATCGCAAGCTTTCAGCGTCTTTCTTTAACACACTTTCGAACTTTTGTTTGTCGCGCTCATTTTTTGTCTAAAATTGTGTCTGGTTTTCCTTGATAGATGCAGTCTCGACAGGAACTGTAGTATTACAGGTTTTATTTGCTGCAAATTTTCAGCATAATAAAAATCCGCCTTCAACCATGTTCCCCAACGTGTAAGGATCGGCTCTGGCGGTTCGGGAAATCCAGGACACTATGTGGAACTCGCAAAGACGTTTAATTTCAGAAACACTTTTTTTGTACTCTCTATTAATGTTGCGAACGAAAACGGTCTACTGAACGCATTGTCGCAGCACCATCGGTAACAAACATCAATATTTGACCTGTTTGACAATTGAAATTTATCTAACGTTTCCAGCACCACCTGCGTAATTGTATTTCCAGGACATTCAATGAGTTTTTTGCTATCTAATAGCAGTAGAAATGTCGATTGTTGAGGGCCCAATACACGTACTATAATATTTACAGTATAAGTTTTTTACGATCCATCGTCTCGTGAACGCATAACCACAGTCGTCTATTTTGTAATTTACATATAGTCTTCTCTATAATGTTGTCGAGTACAATTGATAATATCGCTCCATAATGTTCTGCGACTTGGTAACTGGAACTGTATATTGTATTTGTGCCAAAACTTTCGAAATTATTCTTTATCTAGTATGTGAAGCGGAATATGACAGGCTATCAACATCAACAGTAAGTCCAACCTAAATTGAGTTTGCAAGGGCCCGCCCTGTTTCCTATGTTGATGTTCCAGAGAATTCACGTGGCGTGTACAGTCGGATTTGTACCAGCACATTAAGAGTTTGTCGCATACTTTACACATTACTTTCTCTCCATCATGGAATAAATCATCAAATTCACCAGTAAACTCTTTCGCTCCGTGATCATATAAACGTTTTCTAGGCTTTCGCACGTCGCACGTGCGACATACTTTATTATTGGATTAAAACGGTTCAACTAACGCAGCGGAGACCGTACGTACATCTTGCTCGATAAATCAACATCAACTACGGCCCTGAAAAGTGCATTGCTTAGTTATTCTAAAATATTATTATTTTAGAATAACTAAGATTTGTGGATTTGATAAACGAATCGTTCGTTGCAGTAAAAGTCATGCTTCATGTCCCTACATGAAGCTCCAATGGTATGAAGCGCTCGGCCATAGCCTTAGTTACGACTTATAGGAGTCTTAGGTTTCTGCACTTATTGTTAGTATAGAAGCAATAAACGGCTTCAACAGAGACCAATTGCAAAAGTAGTATCTTATAGCGTCTTCAATGAAAAAACTACTGATTATAATTACGCTATCATCGACTGTCTCTGGTCATCTCGACAAGTAGTACAGGAATGGTCGTAGCTAAGAATTTAAAAGAATCTTCAATTCAATTATAATGCGATATAGGTAGGTATAAGAATATTAACGCGATATAGTATACTGTAAAATAATAATGTGTACTATTTAGTACAGTATATTCTAAAACTGGAACCCACTGAGGCGCGTCGTAATCTACAGGTCTATACTTTGCAACGTTATTTTTTCCCCAATGCTTTCGTAACGTTTTCCTAAGGCCTTCTAAAAACTGGTTGCATAAATACCATTTACAAATCCATACCCGTTCGAAAACGAAAGTAAAAAATAACTAATTCGGTGCAAAAAAAAAAGAACGCGGGTGTTTTTTTTTCCTCCTAGAGAGAAACGAGATCTGATTCCAGTGTTCGCTCTCGGACACCTTAAAGGCTATTGCGACAACTTATTGTTTAATTAATGTTTTTATTGCTATTAACTGACCTGTAACACGATACCAGTCGTGAATTTAATGGCCTCAAAGACCCATACGTTACGGTAGCCGAGGATTGACCGCCATACATTATCGATCTGATGTTTATTGTTGTTAGTTTGTTCGATACTGCACCTAGTCGGCTGAAATCGAGAGTGCCAAGGGAGTATGAACCGAGACATGCAATTTGAAAATATCGTTTTCTTCGTTAAAAGTAAAAGTAGGTGAATATTGAGGGTGTACCTCAAGGAGTTGTAACAGGCCCTATTCCCGCTTCCTTCTATACCTACGGTTTAATTGGTCGTTCATACAATGTTTGGTAAATTTCGAATAATAGACAATCACTGCAAATGATTTTAGGATTTAGGCCCCTCTTTTGAAAAGTATTCCATCAAATACGGCGTAAATACATATTAATATTAATAGTTAATATCAGTTCATTGGGCGATAAGACACATTTAAACAACGTCCCCAATGATATTGGAAGTTTTATATACATTTCAAAGTTTACGTGACATAATTTTGGATGTCTCGAGTGGGTTCAGGTCGGGTTGACCGGGGATCGTGTGACGCAAATTAGGTGCAACATTAGAGCAGCGATATTAAAGGAGAATTATGTAATTATGAAACAGTGTAGCTTGAAAATGCAATTTTTTCTTTAGGTCTGGTGGGTTTAGGTCGGGTGGACTAGCGGTCGTGGTGTTAACATTTGACTGCATTGTTAAAGCAGAATGCCAAAGGAAAATTAAACCATTTTAAAATATTGTTTCGTTCAAAAATGATTGTTTAAGGAAGTATTGGGGATGTATCTCAAGAAAACGTTTCTTTTCAGTTTTTGCCAAAAAAGTCGAAATTATTTCACATACAAACTTTCGTTAAATTTGGATTCATTGATAAAATGTAACAAATAAATGTACGCTGGCAGTTTTTTCGAATGGTATTTCATGAAATACTACGTCAATACTTGATATAACGGATCGTTAGGTGACTACGTGATATAGATATTAAAAACCGCCGAATTACATTTCAACATAAAAATATATTCAAGGGCTACTACGACGCAATTTGAATATTTCGAGTAGGTTTAGGTCGGGCCGACTGGCGGTCGTGGTGGCGAAAATTGGGTGTATTATTAAAGTAGAATGATAAGGGAAATTTTAACGCATTTTAAAATCATAATGCAACTTGAAAATGCTATTTTTTCGTAATTAAATCGCCATTTAACGAAATATTGCTGATACTACAAGGAATCGGTATTCCTGCCCCTATTTATGCAGCGAAAATTAGTTCATATGCAAAGTTTCAAAAGAATAACAATAAATATTAAGTAAATGTTCTTTTTCGAAAAATATTTCAGGAAATACTGCGTTAATGACTACAGATATCAGTTCGTTGGGCGTTCTGTGATATATCAACAACCGCCAGATGGCACTTAAAGTTCGATACACATTTATTTCTTTAACAACGTAATTTTAAAAATTTCAAGAGGGTTTAGGTCCGGCCGGCTGGCAGTCTTGGTGGCGAAAATCGGGCGTATTATTAAATAGATCGATACCTTACCTGGTATCTGTTCAAGATCTTGCTGACGCATCCGTGCGACACCCTGAGCTGCCTGGAGATGACGCACGGTCGCACGCCGGCGGCTGCCATCTCGACGATCTTCAGTCTTATGTGGTTCGGTAGCGGTCGGCCGTTGATGAACACACCCCCCAGCTGGTTAACTCGCCCTTGTCCTGGAAAACACTCAGTAAAGATCGTCGCATCGAAATCCGATCGGTTCCCGTCCCGCCCCGTCTAGGTTCAATGCCACGCCGACGGCTAGATTGACTTTATGAAATTACGCCATAAAAAATAGATTGTTTTAGGTTGTGCAATTAAAACATCATTAAGACGGAGTCGGGGCTATTTAAACGGCTGTAACTCAATTTCGTGCTGCGCCTCGGGTGTGTTTTTTTTTTCTCTCGCCCGGCCGTCGATGTTGAAGCTACCGTTTCGTAATTGCCTTCGGTTAATCAAAATTTTCGAGCGGACACACGAGGTCCATTAAGAGTTGCATAAGGGTCCGTTAAACGTGCGGGAAAATGTTCCGTAATAGCGATTTTTTCCGCGTGTACGCTTGCGAAAGCATTTTTTTTTTTTTTTTTATAATGCGTATCGGTAAACGGAGATAAAATTGCCGCGGGGCTCTATTAGGGCGACGTAAACAAGATACGATACCAACAGTGTTGGTCTATTGTTCGTTTTCGACCTACTTTCCTCGTTTTCCCGATTCTAACAAACGTATCTACACCGAAAGGCCCGATGTTTCCTTACCTTGAAATGGATATCCGGAAAAACAAGGTCTGTGCATTATTCCAAAATTTCCCGTAACAGTCATTTCGCTCTCGGAGAATCTCTCGCCACTTTTCCGTCAGATTCTCGTAACAGTCATAACACACACTCGAGTAATCTATCGCACTGGAAATAAAAACGACGCAGAGGTCGTGCGGGCACTATCACTTGTTCGGATGGCGCGTTGCTCGGGTCCGTGCGTGTGCGCCAGTCAGATCACAAACGCTGTCAACTGAGGAAAGACATGTACGGAACTGGTCGAGAGCGTAGCGACTCGCTCGTGTCTGAATCGACAGGCCCCTCCCACGGCCGTGGCCACGCCTCCGCCCTCGTAGCTGATGCTCGTTGAAAAAGTGCACCGTAGCCTAGGCAGCCTACTGCGCCGTCGTTCTATTTGTATAGATAGATACGCTGTGCAATTGCGCGGGGTTCATTAGGCTAAATTGCCGCAAATTGGAGTCAATTGGGGGCTTTGTCACATACAGCGTCTGCGGTAATGACGAGGATGATGATGATCAGCAAGTGGTAAATGGTCCCAATTTCTTTCGCAGAGTTCACGGTCCCGAAGAATGCCTTGTTTACAGCAATAAGTTATAATTAGAGCGATTAGGTAATCGATTAAGAATTTCAGTGGGTGCCACAGGGAGGTGTTTTGGGACCTGTTGTTTGTATTTCATTTACAATCAACATCAGATTGTGTGCAATAGCGTACAGCTCAACAAGAATAGGATTAAGTCTCAAAACTGCTATATAGGACCGCTCATGAGGTGCGCAGTAAATAGCCTGATTATTATTCAATCGAAGTGAGACCCTTACAGAGTGAATATCGAGCTAATGTACACAGAGTTCGATCAGGCCGCGCGTAAAGTGCACTCCTTTCCATCCGAATGCTGCCTCGCTCTTTCTTCTACGCATATCTAGAGAGTCTCATACGTTTCCCCCTTCTTGATGACCGTCGGTAGATATTTCGTATTTGTTATTCTATGTGAGCGAAAGAGACCAATCAAATTATTTATTGTCGACGAGCAAATTGCCTTTTTTGCTAGCACCGATGATGGTGATATGAGAAAATACCCCAATAAATCTCGACCCAATCAATTTCAAAGGGTGAGCAAAGGTATTTTTGACAGAAATGTTAAAAGTTGTTTAACATTTCATCAATTCCGTCAATTGCCAGGCTGACTTCTCTTCGAATCGAATTCGTTGCTTCAGATCCTCAAAATTATGGAGCCTATAAGACTAAAAATGCGATTTTACGTAACCCGATGAGGAAAAATCGGATGGGACCCAATCGGGTGAACGTAATAGTCCAGTGAAAGCAGTGGGGGTTTCTGCATAAGAGCACATGAGCACGTGAACCCCCAAAGCAGATTTTCAAATATTACAATAAATGTAAAATATACTTTGCATTAATAAATAAAATCTATTACGATACCTTAATGCAAATATCTAAACGTTATTTTATTAGTGTTATTATTTGAATTTGTGGAATGCAGCGCGTCGCATGTTTATTTTATTTGGGACTCGGTTTGTTGTATTATGTCTCGTTGTCATGGTGACAACGACGGAGCACGTGCTACAAATGGGCGTGATTTACGTCGAGTTTGTGGGCATCTGCGACTTGGCGGGTGGCGGCGGTTATACAATATTTCCGATGAAATGGAGCACACATTTGCCGTGAACCAGAGGCTAGATTGTGCCGACGGCATTAAATAAATATCGATAGGTTAATAATAGGTTAGAATTTAATTAAACATGGATACGAACAGTTTTACCGTGCAATATTTGAAAGACAATTTTAATTCTTTGAGTTATGAGCAAAAACATTGTAATTAAAAATACGGGCAGACCAAAATCGGAGCTTAATTTGACGCAGACTACAAAGTGCAGATCTAGAGATTTTAACCGAAAGTTTAAAAAGGAAATGTATGAAAAAAACGATTGGTTTTGTGGGTGCAGTATAACTAACAGTTTATTTTGCTTCCCCTGCCTGTTATTCAGTCGCGGCGTTGAACCGTCCTGGTAAAAAAAATGGAGTAACAGACCTGAATCATTTGGCATAAAGAATAAAAAAAATAGGGGTACCCAAGCTCGTATTAATGCTCAATTGGATTTGAAACTGTTGGGAAAAGTAGACATTCGACAGTGCATACAGACGCAATATTCAACAACAAAATGAACAGGTAGCAAAGAATCGGTATGTTCTTTCAAAAATTATCGTTATCGATTGCATAAAGTTTTGCGGAGCTTTTGAACTAGCGCTTCGAGATTATGATGAAAAGGAAGACTTCTCAAATCCCAGAATTTTCAGAGGTTTAATAAATTTCAGTGCCGAATTATATGCAGCATTGAAAGATCATTTTGAAAAATCTGTTGTTTTTAAAGATACATACTTCAAGAACAATTATTCAGAATGACTTGTTAGATTGCATATTAGTGGTTGCTCAAGAACATATCAAGAATGAAATTGTTAAAGCTGAATATGTCGCTGATTTAAATTAGACTTTATCCAGTCTAATTTAAATCAATTCGAGTATTTACAATATCTTGATTCACCTTTTGAAATCCATTGGGTCGAAATTTATTGGCGTATTTTTTCATATCACCATCATTGGTGCTAGCCAAAAAGGCAGTCTGCTCGTCGACAATAACGAATTTGATTGGTCTCTTTCGCTTATATAGGGTAAAGGGATTTGTTCAGAAAAATACAAATAATGCGAATACGACTTTATTTTTGGCAGAAGTGTTGAAATTGCTTAAGATATTATCAACCCCGTCAATTGCCAGGCTGACTTTTCTCTTCGAATCGAATTCGTTGCTTCAGATCCTCCAAATTATTTAGCCTATTAGACTAAAAACGCGATGTTACGTAATCCGACAAGGAAAAATCGGAGGGGACCAAATCGGGTCAACGTGATAGTCCACTGGAAGAATAACAAAATGTTAAAAAGGATTTTTGTTACAATGTAACATCTCCACAAAATTGTGTGCCACGTTCTTTATCCTCATTCAATGTTTGTACTAAATATACTTTATAAATGTGTAAAACCTCGCCCTTGACAGGTTAAGACTCGGGCGTAATTTCTTTCGGTGTTTAATTTAAAATTAACGCCCGTAGGAAAAAAACAGTCGGAGCCAAATCAGGCGATTTTGTTGGCCGCAAGTAGGTCCTGCGTTTCCTAAGATTGAATATAGAAATAAAAAACGACGGAAATTTACTTGAAGGAAATAATTTTACTAAAACCACAAGCAGCGACGAGGAAGGAAGGTTGCAGATGTTGTATTTTTTTAAAACGATTCAAGCACAGGCATCGACTGCCTTACCCTAAAGCCTACGGTTGCGAAGGGGAATACGTATTAGTCCGTCATATTAACAATATAAAATAATATGGGATATTTCATAAAAAAATATGTGTTAGGAGTGTTATTTCTTTGGATTTTCGTTTTGCAACAATAACTGCAATGTATAAAAATCTAATTGAGTGATGGTCGTCATAGAAGTCGCGTTTTTTTATCCTCTCTAATCCATTCTAACGTAAACAAAGTTCTCATGCCTATTCGCGATACTTTGGCGGTTTTCTGGTAAAAATGAAATTCCCACGTTAATACTTGGAAGGCTTACTTTTACTAAAACATCTAATCTAATGTTAATTATCGACGGTGTATTTTATGAATAAAACACGCAAAAAACGAGGCAGCGTTTCAAGAACCAAAAACTGTCATAGCGTTGTAAATTATAAATGGGGGCTTGGGCAGTCTTCGGGTTCGAGTTTGGGTAACGGTTGCAATTCGACCGATTTTAGGCAGACTGACCGTATGCGGGAGCGAAGAAATTCAAAAAAATTTCCCTTGAAATCGTTCTGAAAGCTCACTTTATTAGTCTATTATTACAGGGATGGCAACAGGGACGGATTTCGTGGCGTTTGGGGGAAAATACGCCCTGCACGCAATTCTCGAACGCTGAGCTTTCTAGGTATGTTTTTTTTATTATTTTTTAAATTAAAAATTGTTTCAAGATGTCGACATGTTTTAAATGATTGCGTAATTATTTAAAATTATATAACCGATTTTAGGCAGAACTTTTTTCTGCAAAGTTGGAAAAAATTTAAGTAAACAAATTAAAAAAGTTAATGTTCAACCAAAACCGATCGAAAGACATCCGGAATCAGTATTTATAAAGTCGACAAACGCAGAAGAAGTAAGTAAAATAATCAAAGAACTTAGAGATAAAGCGGGAGAAGATAAAATTAATGCTAAAACCTTTAAAGAAATTGAAGTAAATATTAGCCTACCATTAACACATACCTATATAAAATATTTCAATTGAAAAGTCAATAGGGCCGGATGCACTGAAAAGTGAGAAGTAATTCCTATATAAAAACAAGCAAATATAACAAATTGTAGGCCAATTTCACTCATATCGAACACCGCAAACGTTTTTGAAAGAATCATTTATGATAGAATTTATTCTTTTTTACAAAACGTAACATTTTTTCAAAATATCAATTTGGTTTCGTTAAAAAGAAAGGCTCTAGAGAAAGATGTACTCAATAAATTACTAGTATTTATAGATCTTGCTAAAGCTTTTGATACAGTAAACCATACGTTATTATTGGAAAAATTAGAAAGATGTGAAATAAGAGGCAGTGGCTCTTATTTCACGCTTACAAAAGGTAAGGATAAAGGAAGAGCACAGTAATATAAGAATAATTGATACGGGTGTCCCACAAGGAACAATTCTTGGACCACTTTTCTTTATTTTATATGTAAATGATCTATTATTAGATATGCAAAAGGATTAAATTCGGTCTTATGCTGATGACACGTGGTCTTTAGCGCAAAGTAAGATGAATGCGTACTTAGATAGGATAGCAAATTGGTTAGCATTAAATAAACTGTGTCTGAATATAAAAAACTGTATTTATGACTTTTGGAAACTATTGTGATAGTGTCCCAACTGAAATAAATATAAAAATACACAATCAAAAAATAGAAAGAGTCGAGAGTCATAAGTACTTAGGGATATTCATAGACTACATTGGGAAAGGAAATATTTGATATATATTTTTGCCAAGATAAAAAAGATAATGGATATAGAAACTCTAATGAAGATATATTTTGCCTTTTTTCATAGCATAATAAATTATGGAATAATTGCTTGGGGTGGTGCATATAAAAATAGTTTAAATCTAATACAAAGTGTACAAACAAAAATATTAAAAATTATAAATAAAAATCATTTTTCTGGGTGTAGCTTCCCTTTGAATACTTATAAATAAATTATTTACACTAGAGTCTGTAATGTATCATTACGAAAAACTCAAGGATACGTATGTAAAAAGTACATGAAAGACTAGAAATAGATACATTATATTGCCTAAAATTAAAAAAGCGATAAGTGATAAAAATAGTTGTACTGTAGCTATCAAAATATTTAATACTTTGCCAAAAGAGTTGAAGTGTCTAAATATAAATAAAAAAAGTATTAGAAATAAAAGAAAGAACTTTATTGCTATTGGATAAGACCGGATATGTGAAATACGAACTACTGTGTTAACTTTGTAAACCTATACAGGGTTTCTCACGGTAGCCGTTCGTTAGAAGTTTTCGTGGTTAGAAAAAACTTAATTCTGAATTTCTGGATTCCAGGGTTATTCAAGATTCTCTTTCATTTTGAAAGATTTTCAAGGTCATGCCACTTCCGGATACCCCGGAAGTCGTCGATAACTTCCTTATTTTAAATAGAACACCCGGTATATTATTTAATTTTTGGATTCCTGAGAAAATTTCTTGGGTTCCATCAGGTTTCCCTGTACCTATTTTCAACTGCTTCTTAAATATCTTGATTATTTTGAAAATTTTGAAAGACGTAGTCTTTCACCTGAATTTTGGGCTTCATTTTCAAAATGGCGTCCAAAGTTCCCAAAAAACGGTTTTGTTCATTTATAAAAAAAACTAAATATTTTAGAAAAAAATGTTTCAGACGAAAGTTGTAGGAATTTTTAATACGGATCGAATAAGCCCAAACGGTTTAGATCGATAAATATATTAATTAGTTATTGCAAAAAAACCGCTAAAAATCGCAATTTTTTCAAATAGCTGTATCTCTTTAAAAAATAAATATTTTTTTTATGAAACTTGGTGAAAGTATAGCTCTTGGTGAGAAAAATGAATGATTTTTTCAAAATTGAAAAATATTTTATAGTTTTTGCAGAAATCGAGTTTTTCGAAAAAAAGGCGTTTTTGTAAAATCTTCATAATTCTTTTTTATTTTCTAGTTCTTTACTTAACATAATTATGATTTTTTTTATTCTTTTCATTAAAAAAGAAATTTTCTTTAGGATATAAAATTGTTGTATTATATTCAAATAACATTTCGAGAGTGCTATTTTTCATTACTCTACGCAGACGTTTGACAGATTTTGTACTTGATGTTGAGTTCTCCGGGTAATCGTCAAAGACAAAAATCGAATTTTTGGCAAAATGTCGTTTTGTCGTAAAATTTCATTTTGATACGAATTGAAATCAAAAAGTTAATCAAAGTTTTATAGCCCCGAAAAAAAAACAATTTTTCGATCGTTTTTTGCGATATTTAAAATCGATTTGAGGCTCGCGTAGTATTTGCACATAATAGTGTAATTATTAAAGAAAATTTTAAGCCCAACCCCGTTCCTAAAGATGTGGCGGCCTATGAATTATGAGGATTTTACAAGAACGCTTTTTTTTAAAAAAAAGCTCCATTTTTGCAAAAATTATAAAATATTTTTCAATTTTGAAATAATAATTTTATTTTGCTCACCAAGAGCTACCCTTTCACCAAATTTCATAAAAAAATGTTTATTTTCGAAAGAGATACAGCTATTTGAAAGCATTGCGATTTTTAGGGTTTTTTTGCAATAACTAATTTACTTATTTATTGATCCAAACTGGTTTGGGCTCATTCGATCCGTATTAAAAATTACCACAACTTTTGTTTGAAACATTTTGTTCTAAAATGTTCAGTTTTTTTATAAATGAAAAGAACTGCTTTTTTTCGAACTTTGGACGCCATTTTGAAGATGAAGCCCAAAAATTCAGGTGGGGTAAAGTAGTTCATTGAATTCTCGGATTTTTTCCTAATTTTTACGTATTTTCAATTACTGAACTATTTTTGGGCACCCGAAAAAGTAATTTGATTGGGCTAGAAATATCGCGATCAGTCCCTGGCGAGCGCATTTCTAGTATTGTTATATTATGGGCATTGTTACATTTTTGGTAAACAGAGTCGTAAAGTTGATTTCTAATGGTAACATTCTAGGTATTCAATGAGACTATCATCGTCTGTAATAAGATATTCGACAATATTATTTTATTGCAGTATTTTGAACGTTTATTTATTACACTAGAAAGTTAGAATTGCTTTACGGCCATACTTAGGAGGAGTGAAATTGGAAATTATTTAATGGAGTAATTGGGTAGTGTAATAAGGGCTGTTTGGGCAACAAGCCACCTAAAAATTAGATTCGGGGTGGCCTGCCTTGTATGCCTTGTCTTAGGCACACGTGGATTTGTTTGTAAAGGGGATGTTATATCGAGCGTGATAAGTCGTTAATAATAGGAAAAAGTGTGAGATTCTCTATTATGCGTAGAAGAAAAAGTGAGGCAGGCAGCAGGGAAAGGGATGCAGATCGAATTCTATACAAGGGGTACTATCTATACAGGATGGACCAGGTTTTTCGTGACAAACTTCGATAGGAAAGAGTCGAAAGGAAACGTTTTTTTTTAATGAATAAATCCATATAAACAAATTTCCTAAATTGCTTTGTTTTCGATATACCTACAAGGTGTTAAAGTTTTTTTTTTCCACTTTCTAATTTTTTTCTCTGTCACTTTTCGAGATCAATATTTGCCACACCTGGTTGGCGTTGGTTTTCATGACAACAATCAATTTTAAGATAAGACTTATCCAGCAATGTCAAAATGCCGTTTACATTTTCAAATCGAGAAATACCGGATATCCATTTTGTGTGTGGATTTGCTAATGGAAACTCAAGGGCGGCCGCTAGAGAATACAGAGGGAGATATCCGCAGAGAACACACCCTAGTCATGATGTGTTCATAAGAGTTCACCAGCAATTAATTGAGAAAGATTTAGGATATTTACATGAGGATCGAAATAATGCCAACCAAAACCAACAACAAAGAATATATTAAATGAGTCTGACAGAGATCCAACAACGAGTTCTCGTATAGCTTCTCGTATTCTCCGTACCTCTAAATCCAATGTACTTCATACTCTAAAACGAGATCACATGCGTCCATTACACCTACAACCTGTTCAAGGCTTATATCTAGGAGACGAAAAAGAAAAAATGGCTATTTGTCGCTGGGTCCTTCATTCAGTTCAAGAAAATATGGATTTTTTGTCAATGTTTTCGATTATTGTTTAGTTTAGTTATAGTTATTAATTTTGAAAATAAATATTGTTAATACACTGTTAAAAATAAACTTTAATACCTTGTATATCGAAAACAAAGCAATTTAAGAAATTTGTTTATATGGATCTTTTTTCATAAAAAACCGTTCCCTATCGACTGTCAAAGTTTGCCACGAAAAACCTGGTCGACCCTGTATTTTGAGCCTTGGCAACAGTAAGTATTGTCAGACAAAATGGTTCGAACGCATGCAAAAGTGTTCCATGCTACGTTTTTCAATGTCCTCCATGCATGGAGGACATTGAAAAACGATAAATTAATTTTCAATTACAAATTAATGTTTTTTTATTATTATACTCAAAATACAAATATGTAGTGCCCCTCGTATACATTGGCTCGGTATTCACTCTGCAAAGGTCTAAATGCCGAGTAAAGATCAGGCTATTTAGTACGACCTCTTGGACGATCCGATATCGCAGTTTTGAGACTCGATTCTTATACTTGACGACCTGTACGTCCTCCTTTTCGGGGTCGTTCTGCTTTAGGACTGTTGCTAGAAACTATTTGAATAAAAAATTTCCCAACCTTCGAATTGGACGAAGGCGACCTGCGAAATGGCCGCCAAAGTCACCGGATCTAAATCCGTTGGTTTTTTTGGTTCGTGCATTTAAAACCACACGTTGGTAGTAGGTATATAAGAGCAAACCAACGAGTTTAGAAGACTTGACGAATGAAATAGGTGTCGCGGTTCAAAATGTGAAGCAAGAGAGGCTTTTAAATGTAGAAGGATTCGAGGAAAGGTTACGAGTTTCACAAGCTGTGGCGGGGTGTGAATATTTACTTTAAAAAATAATTTGTTTACGTTGTTTCATTTTGAGTTAGTTGTTGGTTTATATTAATTACCGTAAACCGGTGCTACTTAGACATTGTTTGAGAGGTTTTTCTTGGTTTTACAAAAAATTAAGACGTTAATTCGAGCTCACTATAGCTTATTAAATCAATATAACCTTTGGCTTAAAATCTATGAGAAATGGCGCCTCTTGGACCTCCAGTTTTTTCTATTTGTATTTAAAAAGGTGTCAAGTCAAGTTAAAAATAGTACGGGTTTACTTGACACCATTTAAACAAAAAATATATATGATCTCACGTTTTTATAATTATTTAAAGGGCAAAACATAATGAAAAAGTCTTTGAATAAGAAAAATCAGATATTTATTTAAACAATTTGTCACTCATTAATAGGACTTTCGTTACAATCTTATAATCAGTCTTCTGTCAAAATCATTCTGTCATTACAAATAATTAACAATCTTATTATTATTATTAGCTATCTCTTAAGGCCCCCACATACGAGCGATCCAAACGGCCTGAGTCCAATTGGCTGTAGTCCAATTTAGCGCCCCATACACGATCGAGCCTGTAGTACCAGTTTTGGAATGTGAACACTCTCTGGGTCGGATCCAGTGGTCATTGAAGCTTTCACCTGTAATATTTGTTTACAGTAGGCGCAACCTTTTCAAAAAATAAATAAATAAATAAAACATTTAATTAAGATCTGGGAGAGGCAGACCCCTCTCCTCAAAATATAATCGGCTATAATTATATAATTATAATTTGAAATATAATTAAAATATAAAAAACAGATAATTATGTACTTACTTTCCTCGGCTCTTTATTGTAGGAAGATCTCATACTTTGGATTTTCTTTAAAACAGTCTACCTATTTGCCGTACTGTCTTTTGTGCGAAACAATACTAGGATGTCATCCAAACCAGCATTTCGCTTGGTTTTATCGTGGTAGAATTCGCTACTGAATTTCCACAGGCATTCATGAGCCCTGTATTTTTCAATGAATTCGAGCACGAAATCGTGCCCGCTAGTACCCATAGCTAATTAAAGCTAACTATTAAAAAATAATGTATAAGCTTATTTACTAAAAAATCACAAGAGGCAGTACGTCTTGACTCGTCAAGATTCCAAGGAAGACTGGGAGTGGTTTGGAGTGGGGATTCCACACACACGGTACGTCCAATGGATGGCTCGGCGCGACCCGGCGTCGGATTTTTCCACACACGGTCAAGCCAAAAATTGGCTCGACGGCTCGGCTCCATGGATTTTGGATTGATTGGAAATCCAACTAGGCCGCTTGAGTCCATGAGTCCATCCTCGTTTCCCCACACACGGTGAGATTTTGGCTTGGCTTGGGGCCATTTGGACTGATGGATCGCTCGTATGTGGGGGCCTTTAGAAACACAGGTGACGCAGCAGATCCAGTCTTTTGTTAGCTTAGTCTCTATTTTTCTTCATCTCACTAAGTGGGATGTTTTCATCTTCATGAACTAGAACTGTCATAAAGTTTTTTCGCCTCGTATCTTAATCTTTTGTTTAAATTGGGTACAGATCCAGTAGGTCTTTAGGAAAGTCCAGAAGTTGATGCAGTTGTTGGAATATTCTCTTTATTTTGCTCAATAATAGCTTCCTCTTCATTTTGCACTGAAATTGATTCCCTCCTTGTTTTGCTCAGAAACTGCTCCATCTTGATCTTGCCCAATAGTCGATTCAGCTTGTGTTATTTCAAAAGACTGTGATTGAATGAATTGAGTTCCTGGTCTGTGGAGGATTTTTTTACCTCTTCTGTAGCGCAATCTATCTGAATAGCCCCTCGTTTTTTTGAGGAATTCGAGTAAGCTATCGTCGAGGACACCTCCTGATTCCTGTGTCTGCTCCAACGGAATCTTTCGCAGCACAGCTTGGCGATCGAATGGATAAAGTCCGCAAGATCTGAAGGAGCTTTGCAAATTGTTTTTTAATTTGGGAGTAAAAGCATCTATTAACTTTTTCAATAACGATGGAGACTGCTCTTTTGATATCGACCCATTTCTTCTAGATTCTTGCCTCCATTTATCAAGAACTTTACGCCATTGTTTCTTCGTGGAAGCGAATACCGCGACATCTAGGGGCTGTAGTATATGAGTTGAATTTGGTGCGAGTTGAGAAAGAAATGTTATTAGCTAGTGCAACTTTTATGACTTAGGGCGCAAAGTGAGAGGCTACCGCCTCTCCCGCCTTCCCTGCATTCTTGTCTCGCGCGAAATTGAATGTCAAACACACAAAAACGTTGTGTCAATGTAGCCGCAAAAACTGTCAAAGTTACCCGCAAAATCAATGTAACCCCGGTTTACGGTAACTTGTAGCAATTATACCGCCATTAAACAGGAAAAAGAAAAGAAATAAATGCAACTAAAAAATTTATTTGTTTATTTTCCGCTCTTTACGAATAAAATATAATATACAAAGTGTTTCATTTAAAATAATAAATCTGGCATATCTTCTGAAAAAAGTAAAGATGTGGCAACATTGCCTATATCAAGATTCTGATTACTGAAGACTAATTGACACACAGTTGATGAAAAATGAAACATTTGAAGATATAAGAACCATAGGTCTTTACGAGATTACTTACATACGAGATTACTTAGAATACTTACGAGATATGGCTTACATTTTACTTCTATTTCCTGGCATTTCATCCAATTATTTGTAATTTCAATCTCACCGGCCGAAATCGTAGGAAATACAAGACAAGTAAAATAACGGTCGGTTTTTCTTACAGAAAGTAGATCTTTTCTACATAGAGAATTTCTATTTGAACGTCTCGTCTCGTCTCGTCTCGTAAATTTTAACCCAATTACTCGGTAATGGCGCAATAAATTGAGTAATTAACATAAATTGCTTTCACACTCAGGTACGAAATTAGGTCAAGGGTAGTTACGAAAGGGAGAACGATCCTCTTATAGTTTATTATTGAATAATTATTTATTACTCTTCTTTCTTCTACCGAAAAAGAAAGGAGCCGACAAATGCGAGAACTTTAGAACGATTGGCCTAACTTCCCATGCGTCAAAAATCTTAACCAGAATAGTGCAGAAGATGATGGAAAATAGAGCGGAAGAGATACTAGGAGAGGACCAATTCGGGTTTGGGCGAAATAGAGGAACTCGCGAAGCTATTCTGGCGCTAAGAGGAATGTTGGAGAAAACAATAGAAAAATGAAAGAACGCTTATATAGAATTTGTAGATTTAGAAAAAGCTTTTGTTAACGTAAGATGGGAAAAAATGTTCGAGATACTAAAGAGTGCGGGAATGAAGTATATAGATAGAAGAGTAGTACACAATCTGTACAAAGAGCAAACTGCTGTTATAGAAGTAGAAGGGGAAAAAAGGGAAGTAGGTATTAGGAAAGGAGCAAGACAAGGATGTACGCCATCACTATCACCACTAATTTTTAATCTGTACATTGAAGAGGCGATTAATGTGGTAAAAGATAGAATGGATTTCGGGATTAAAGTACAGGGACAGAAACTAAAAATGTTGAGATTCGCGGATGATATAGCAGTATTAGCATCTAGTAAGGAGGAATTAGAATCAGCATTGAACGAAATGGAGGCAGTGTTGACAGAGGAATACGGAATGAGGGTGAATAAAAACAAAACTAAAGTGTTAGTGTGCAGAGGGCGCGAGAGCAGAGCAAAAACGAAAGTACAAATTAATAATGAAAGATTGGAGGAAGTTAAAGACTTCACTTATTTAGGAAGTAAAATAAATTGGGATGGAAGAAGCGATAAAGACATAAAAGAAAGAATGGCGCAGGGTCGAGTAGCTTTTAACAAAAAGAAAGCACTTTTATGCTCGGGGGTAATAAACTTAGAAACAAGGAAGAGATTTTTGAAAACATGTATGGAGCACGGCACTATACGGTTGCGAAACCTGGACGGTAGGGGAAGCAAGTAGGAAGAAATCAGAAGCTTTTGAGATGTGGTGTTACCGAAGAATGATGAAAATACCATGGACTGATAGGGTTAGAAACGAAGAAGTATTGGAGAAAGTCGGCGAGAAAAGAAGTATGTGGAAAAACATAAAGAAGAGAAGAGATAGAATGGTAGGCCACTTACTGAGACATGGGGGAATAGTCCGCGATATTTTGGAGGCAGAAATAGGAGTGAAGAAAGGCAGAGGTAGGCCTAGATTAGACTACTGCTCGCAAATAGTAAGGGATGTAGGTTGTAGCACAATTAGTGAAATGCGTAGGTTAGCACAAGATAGGAGAAGCTGGAGGTTAGCGTCCAACCAGTCTTAGGACTGATGACCTCATGATGATGACTCTTCTTTAGAATTAGGAATTCCCGTAATCCTAGTTTTGAGTAACACAGTAGTTACCGAGGGCCAAATAGGGGCTCGAAAAAAATTTAACTTATGACATAAGGTACCTTGGGGTACCTTATGTCATAAATTAAGTTAAGGCCCACCTAAGGATTATTGTTTAACCCCAAAAACTAATAAAAGAGTTAATAAAATATCAAAACTTAAAAGAAATACTTTGGGTCTTAAAACCTGCAACTGCAGATAATAAAACCCATGGTATAAGTAATAATATAGTGTGAGAATGACATATAAAGCAATCCTCAAGACTCGTAAATATTTAAATAAAATGTAGTAAAAGTTAAGTACTGACTACGGCAAGCATTCTGGGCACAGGAAATCGTCAGTATCATCAGCTGTTAATCCAGCACACTCCTTATGGGCCCAACATACACAATGAGCACATCTTCTCATATCAGCGATATACTCCGTGTCACAAATTACACATTCCCATTTTTCTTCGCTCGTTGACTACAAGGTTTGGATTCGGTAGAAAGTTTTGGCGTAGAATCGGTAGAATTTGAAACTTCATCGTTTAAAAATACAGCCCGTTTAACTTTTACAGCCTTATAATTTACGGCTTTACGTCTTGTTAAGGGCTTATTCTTTGTTAAATCTGGTGCAGGCAACATTTTGGAAAATGAATTTTCGGCATTCTTCAGTAAATTTTGACGTATTACGGCTAAAGATAAATCAGATCGTCAGAATTGCATTCTGAATCAGTTTGAGTCTCATCTCGTCTACAGCGTTCGCTAAGGTCAGGTCGTTCAGTTGGTAGACTAGGAGCAAATGCCTCAAATGGAAGAATGTCTTTGTCGTAGGAAAAAATGCCTGTAGCTCGGAGACTGTTTATGATGTTTTAAATTGTCATTGTTTTCTCCCATGTTGGAACAAGAACATCTGCGAATCTCTCTCTGGTTAACTCGCGGTCAGGATGTTTGTAGCCCGGCCAAAATAGACATTCATTAGCATGTACCAGTTGTCAAGGCCAGTCGCGCTCCAATGTTGAGTCGCCATCAGAAGAGGATTCTTACGATATCAGTGAGGAGACATCTGATGCATCGCTGTTAGAGCAATTTACTTGTATCCAACAGGAAGAAGAAGAAGAAGTAAGAGAAGAAGAAGAAGACATTACACTTGAAGTTCCATTAGATAATTATAAATCAGACGAATAGTTTTCCCCAATTACTCATAATTAACACCGCGTTCATTATTTCCAATAGTACCATTTTCTATTTAATATAATATTATTTAATTAAACAGGACTACAATAGATCGTCGAATAGGTCTACCGGGGAAACCGCGTTAACGAAAAACCCGCCAAGTACACTACCTCACAGGTGGCGTGGAAACGTGTGCATATTATGGAGAATACAAATTTTTTAACTTTTTGAATCGCTATATCTCAGAAATGGTGATTCTTAGAAAAAAAAAGTATAAGAACGATTTCTATAGATAATTGCATGATCTACAATTTGTTTGATCTATTTTTATGATAAAACTTACCGTTTGGCTAAAAAAATTCAAAAAACCCATATTTGCTAACTTTGACCTTGAATACATTTTTTTTGCGGATGTGGGGTCGATGGGGACTTTTCACATTTCATTTATAATGGTGTTCCAAACATTCGTACCAATTTTCAGCTCTATGCGAATTTTTGTAAGCTTACCTACCCTATTTTTTGAGCTAAATTGACCGGGTAATTATCCCAGTATTTAATGAGTTTGTCATCCCAATACGCTTCGTATGCCCTAAACACTGCCTTATCCATTGGCTGGAGCTCGTAGGCAGTGTTGCGAGGCAGGCAATATAAGTGAATTCCATGTTGGTTTGCTTTTTCGTGTATAGTAATATCCAAGTGGCATTTGGCGCCACTTAAACGTACATTAAACACACGCATTAAACGTATCTATAGTCATCCTTCCCTTGGGAGTCATCATAGCTTTCGATCCTGCAGGTAAACGATCGAAGTAAGTAGGTTTTATTATTTTGTTTCATTTTCATTTTTAATTTCTGTCATTGCTTCTGCAAACTGTTGGTCCTGCATTCATTTTCTTATTTGTGGTCCTACGAAAATGCCTTCCTTTAATTTTCCTTCAGAAAGAGCTGGAAATTTGCCACAAAAGTACTTAAAATAATTCCCATTTTTATCTATAGCTTTTACATATTGCTTCATTAATTTAATATGAAGTGGCGGCAAAGGAATTTTTTGCGGATCAACCAAATTTGCATAAATAACGTTTTTTGAACCATGTGCTAAGTATTTTTCTGTAGTTAATGGTATGTAACTAAGCGAAAAGTAAAAAAAAATGTCCGATTACAAAATCTTTGTTGGCCTGTGTATTGAATCTCAGTTTATTTATAACAAAATATCGTTTATACTAACACCATACTTAAAATAACTAACCTACGTACTCTAGTAAACAACATGTAAAGATTATAGAATTAACTAACGGAAAAAAATTCTTCTTAAATCAATTTTCACCCACACAACTCCTGGTACCGCCATCGACCCTCCTCCAAACGTCTTTTAGGTCTTGAACAAACTGCTCCATCATCAGCGTGTCGTGGTACGGCGTTGGAGCTAGACGTAACCTCTCCTGCCCCTTAGCCACCGTCGGATAGTTAATAGCTTGGACGTAATGACCTTTTTCCCTTAGTAGGGCATCGCAAATGTCGACGCACCTCACCGGATCCGCGACCATAATTGGTATGATGTGGCTGGGGGTGTACTGGATCGGTAACGCGTTAGTCACCAGTAGTTCCTTTAGATACTCTACGTTTTTATAGAGATGTTTCCGCAAGACCCTTCCTTCTTCCGAGGCTAGGATTTCGATGGCTTTAGCAGCCCCTGCGACGACGGGAGGCGGCAGAGACGTGGTGAAAATGAATCCAGGCGCGTAGGATCTTATCAAGTCGATTATGATCGAGTTAGACGCTATGTAACCGCCTATAGTCCCGTAGGCTTTCCCTAGAGTGCCCGATATAACATCCATCTTATGGAGAACCTCGTCCCGTGCTCCGATGCCACCCCCATGCCATCCGTATACCCCCACTGCGTGGACTTCGTCTACGAAAGTTAGGGCGTTGTATTTGTGAGCTATATCGCACATTTTCCCTACACTACAAATATCGCCAGACATGGATTGGACTGTTTCGAAAGCGACTATCTTGGGTAGGCGCTCGTCGACGCTCTTCAAAAGTTCTTCTAAATGTGCAGGGTCGTTATGCCTGTATACGTGCTTCCTGGCGCCGCTGTTACGTATACCGTAAATAATCGACGCGTGGTTACCTTCGTCAGAGAATATATGACAATCGGGTAGGATTTTTCCTAGCGTATATAACGTCGAATCGTTGGCCACGAAGCAAGACGTGAAAATCAACGCCGCTTCCTTTTGGTGCAACTTAGACAAGGCGTCTTCTAGGTCTTCGTGCAACTTTGAGTTGCCGGATATGTTTCTCGTGCCACCAGCTCCGGCTCCGTGAGCGTCCAGAGCTTTCCGCACGGCTGTTTTCACCTCTGGGTGCGAGGACATACCTAGGTAGTCGTTGGAGCACCAAACCGTCACCAGCTTGTCGCCAAAAGTTTTCTCTATCGCCTTAGAGCGTCCAAGCTTGTCTATCTTCTTGAAAATCCTATACGTGTGATCTAATTTCTTCTTCGCTAGTTGCTGGTGGAAGAATTCGTTGTAAGCGAAGGATTTTCCAGGTGGAAATACCCGGATGGAATCGTCGTCTTTCACTTCTTTCACGGCCGAAGGGATTTCGTTCAGGAACGGGCAACGACGGGTGGGTTTTCTCGAGATCTTGTCGTCCGATGTAGCCTTTAGATTGCGTGTTATTGGAGCACTCGATTTTAATATTGGACGAATGTAGGCATTTACGCTATTTTGAGATAATCTTGTGAGGATTTTGCAAGGCATATTTGTGATAGATGAACGTCATTGGTTTGACAGTAGATTGACGTTTGAATCAGTTTCCTTCCGAGTTGGTGTTTTATGTTGCACTTCCAATAAATAAGGTTCTGTAAGGGAAATATTGATGTAACATACAAATGCGTGTTCCATCGATGCAAATAAGTAGTAATCGGACGGAGTTAAGTCTGGCGAGTAAGCCGAATGCGAAAGTATTTCCCAACTAAACACCTCAATGGTTTCCTTGACCGGTTTTGCTGTGTGTGATGGAGGATTATCATGAAGCAAAATAACTTTGTGTTGCCTTCTTTGATATTCCGGTCGTTTTTAACGCAAAGCTTGATTCAAATCGATCATGTATTGTCGGTAGCGTTCAGTATTAATGGTTTGGCCAGGTTTTAGCAACTCATACACCCTTCTGATCCCACCAAACACAGAGCATTGTCTTCCGTTCATAGCGATTTGGCCTTGCAGTCGATGTTGATGGTTCGCCTGGAGTTACCCATGATCTTTTACGCTTAGGATTCTCGAAATACGTAGGACCTACATCCACTTTTTATCGTCAGTCACAATTCGATGAAGAAATGATTTTCTTTTGTACCTAGCGAGCAGCATTTCCCAAATGGTTTTTCGGTTTTCCTGCTGTCTTTCATTCAGCTCATGTGGAACCCATTTTCCCATCTTCTGGATCTTTACCATGGCTTTCAGACGTATGGAGATGGCTTCTCGAGTCACACTTAATTGATCTGCGAGTTCTTGTTGCGTTTGAGCGTCATTTTCATCCAACGATGCTTGCAATTCGCTGTCTTCAAATTTCTTCGGTGGTCTTCCACGTTCTTCGTTTTTCACGTCAAAATTGCCACTTTTGAATTTTTTAAACCACTCAAAGCGCTGTGATTTACCAAGAGCATGCTCACCGTTAGGCTTCAAGATTTGCCAGACATTTTCGCTGTAGGTAAACGTCATTGGTTTGACAGTATATTGACGTGTGAATGAGTTTTCTTTCGACGAATGGGTGTTTTATATTGCACCTTATTTATTAGAAAATAAGGTTTTGAAAACATGCGGTTTATTCTGGATATTATAAAAGGGCAAGGTTGAGGGGTCCCTTACGTGACCTATTGTGAGGATAGACTCCTTTGGTGGGTCTTTGTATTCTAAGTTGAATACGCTACTAGACGCTTTCAATAAAGCGACGGAAATCGAATTAATAAAACGTACAGGGTGTGTGGAAAATGTGGATACAGGATAAACGACGACAATTGAAATAATACGGGTATTATTTCTTGTAGATATTAACGATGTTTTTCTAGACGTGCGTTGTTTGAAAACGTTCGGTTTATTGGTATTCATGGCACGTCACATACGCTATAATCTTCACCTTTTTAAATTATCTGACCTGCAAGGGGCATAATAATAAGCGGTTGTACACATCGCCCCGCCTGCATCGAATTCCGCTGACGGTATTGGCGGTTGCGGACCCAATAGACACAAGCTGCAGTCCCTGTTTTTATCTCCTCTTATTATGTTATTCTTGTTCACATATGGCGAGAATTTGGAGAAACCGCCGACGATGCATGGGTGAAACCGATAGCCGGAACGTGCGTAATTTCTTCGAGTTCTTCGGGCCGATTTGTTAGACTTGACGGTCGTTTTTTTGTTATTTTTCTCGATGCGTCCTTCGATCATGTACGCATTGTTATGTGGAATTAGATTGTTTTTGTATATTGGTGCGTTATTGAGGGGTTGTGGTATTACGCGAGCCCTACAGGTGTATCTGCGAAGATACATCGAGTAGGATGAGGCCCGGTGATTTTATGGGCCACGAGAATCCAAGAGAGTCGTCAGGTTTCAATTTTCATACATATATTTCTTCTACCCAAGCGATGGAATTAATTCTAGTTAAAGTTCTCGCTTTGTGTAGCATAATATATTGAAATATAGATTTTTATTTAAAAAATCGTGGTAGGTATCTGTAAAAAAATATTTGAGCGGTTTTACCTTTAGAGTAGGTTTTACCTTAATGGAGGCTCTAAGGAAAAGCCTATGATAAATATCGGGATAGCCTAAAGCCTACTGTGGGGGTGACGATTTTTTTTTACTTATAAAAATCTTGTTTTACTACAAAAAACGTGATTGCTCTAAAAAATATATTTGGATAATTTTATCATTAGGGTAGTTTAGTAGAGGCCCCAAGGGATGCCTGTGGTGATTATTAAGGTTTCTTAAGGCTTATTGTCGATGTAGTAATTTTTTAATGTTTTCTTAAACCAAAATCTTTTACTTTTTTCATAAAAAAATTGTAGTTCCTATAAAAAATATATTATGGCGTTTTTGTCATTAGTGGAACTTAGTAAAGACCTTAGGGGATGTATGTGGTAAATATCAAAGTAACGTAAGGTCTATTGTAGCAATGGCGATATTTTTTAATTTTCGTCTACAAAAATCTTCATAAAAAAAAATCGTAGTGTCCGTAAAAAATATATCTGGGCAGTTTTGTCTTTAGAGTGACTTAGTAGACGGTCTAATAAATATATGAGGTACATATTAATATAGCATAAGGCGTAATGTTCGAGTGGTTTGAGTTCGAGTTGGTTTGGCTGGTTTTAATTTGAGGGTGAGATGCTCTAGCCGTTTTGTCTTTAAACATATTTAGCAAAAACCTTAAGAGATGTCTGTACCAAATATCAAAGTAACATTAGGCCTATTGTAGCAATGGCGATTTAAAAAAATTTTCTTAAGAAATTTTAGTTTTTCATAAAAAAAAATCATAGTGCCTGTAAAAATATATTTGGGTAGCTTTGACTTTAAAATTACTTAGTAGACGGTCTAATAAATGTGTGAGGTAAATATTGCGGTAGCATAGGGCCTAATGTGGGAGTGGTTATTTATTTAGGTGTTTCTCTAAAAATGTTATACCTACTATTTTCATAAAAAACAATCGTAATTTCTCTATAATGTCGACATTTGCGTGGTTTTGTTTTTAAGGTAATTTAATAGACAATCTAAGGGATGCATGTGATAATTATTAAGGTTTCGTAAGGCCTACTGTGGGTGTTGTGATTTTCTATAATTTCCTTGTACTTTTTTTCATAAAAAAAATTGTAGTTTCTATAAAACATACATACGTATATCAAGGCGTGTTTATTTCCTTTAGGGACTAATGTGGTAATCATTAAGGTAGCTGCGTAATACCGAAGCAATTTTTCGAAAATTATTAGATCCCGTCTAGGCAAAAACAATCGCACCCGATAACCTACCGTATCGAACTTCTTCGAAAAACGATCTTTTCTGAATAAATCCTGGTAGCCCATCGTAAATATTTTCCTTTCTGTTAAACTTGCTGTCAACGGGCCCATCAACTGTCTTTGTATGTCCAACATATAAAACCGTTTACGTACAATACCTGACAAAGTTTCTTTCGGAATTGGAACAGGAATTGGGTACCGTGTCGTATTCGATATTCTTCGCTCTGCGTGCTACAACAAACTAATTTCGGTAGTCTGTTGACAAATAATGCAGTAACGAACAGAAGCGTATATCGTTTATTAGGTAGACGTAGGTAGCTTTTTTTTTACGAAACGTAGTGGCAGAAATATATCGTAAAATGCATGCACATGGCTTTCGGAAAATAATGAATAAATTCATTAAAAAATCAGGGAAATAATTTTTGGGAAAACTCTCGGACCCGTCAAATTTTATTTTTAGTTGCGCACTTTTTAAAATATAATCAATATATACAGGGTGATTCGTGTAGGAGGTGTGATGTCTTCGATATTTTTTTTAATGGCAACCCCATTTTTTATTACAGAATGTGAAAGAGCACATTTTTTTACATACGCTACGTTACTGATTACATTGGCGTCAATATAGATTAGATAAAAAAAAATGAAAAACAAGTTTGTAAATTCAAAATACTAAATTTAAGAAAGTTCCAACGGTATTTTCAAAAATTATAAGACACAATGAAAATTTGCTAACATAACTTCAGATTAAAATAGAGCTTCATGAATTTTTTGAGAATTTTTTACTATTTGGATTAAGAGAAAAAATAATGTAAAAGAAGTACAATAAGGAACAATAGAAAAATACCGTGTTTGTTACAGTGATGCATCGTATTTTGTAGCTTTCAATGACGCAACGACATGAAAATTGACCTCTGGTTTATTTTATATTGCAACTTAAAGACAGAGGCGTTTAGCGTCATCGGCTGATTTGGCACTCGCACAACGGCAACGCCGCAAAGCAAATATTTAAATAATTGTATTCCTTGGCATTCTTGTACTGGTTGGCGGTCAAAATTTTGTACAGCAATAAGCAATTGTGACACTTTATAGCCAGTTCCGAAGCAAGCCCAAATTTCGCTTCATTTATGATACTTTCGAAGGATAAATACGCTTCACACAGCGGCGGCTCGTGACGAAAACTTTGGGGGGTTCACAATTTTATTTTTACTTGTGTTAGATACAAGTACAAAATATTCATATTTTAAAATGATAATAAATATACTAAATTTTGTTTTTGTTGGTAATGTTTACTTAACCATTTTGCAGGATATTTCTTGCATGTATATCTAACAAAAACACGGGTGTAGAGTATAATAAAGTACCTAGTTTATATTAACTTGATAATAACCAATATGTTAATTTTATAGAACAATCACAAATTAAACACAATGTTTAAATAGAGAGTCCATTCCCCTTTCTTTGAATTCTGCGAATTTATTGATATCTAAGTTATTAAAATCGGGAATCTCTTGCACCAATTTTTTTCTATTGACGTCATGGCTAACGCAGATAACCGATCTCCATTCATAGTCCTTCTTTAAAATATTTTAATTCGTTTTAATGTCGAAAAATGTCTTTCTGCTTCTGCAGTGGAGTTCGGAATTGTTACTATAATTTGGAGCAGATCATAGGTTGCTGAAAAAACTTTCTGTAGATTATTTTCGATAAAGAATTTCAGACAGTGTGCAGATCCAGATAGATTTCTAAAATCTGGTCTTTGATAAAGTATTTCTAGTACAGTTTGAAGTCTATACCAATTTTCGCCCAACAGGATTCCGGAAAACAAAATAAACTATTTCTTATTTCCCAACCGCACAGCCAATCATATTTTTCATATAGTTCTATTTTAAATAGTCTCTTAAAATCCCTTTTTGTCCCTTTTGTAATTTGTGTTAAGTTGTCGGTATTGGGCCGCCCGATATTTTTAACCTGATTTTTTTCTTTCAGTGTTAATCTTCTAAAAGAATCTCTTAAAAAGTTCACATTACATTTACAGTTTTCTTCAGAATAACGTTCAGAAGAACATCCCGCTACCGTATCCATTTTTCAGGGTTATTTATAAATGTTCTAATTGTAAGTAAAATATTGAAATGGTCGAAAACACACACGAAATCGCCAATACTATCGACGAGACGTAAACATTGTATTCAACCTGTTAAACGCATGTCTGGTAAAACCCACAAACATGTGCACATATGCAGTGCACTAAAAAATTCATATCGGCACATGAAATGCGTGCCATATGGGATAGAAAAGGAGCGATTTTGAGCACCAATTAGCTGGACAGAGAGGTACCTAGAAAAGCATGCCTGTTTAGGCCGATGCATGGTTTAATTTTATTCATACAATAAATGCAATACTATCAATGGACTATATAAAAATAAAAACAAATGAGTAACTTACCTTTGTTCCTTTGGAGGTATCCGGTAGTGTCCAGAGGGGAAAATAGATAGAGGAAAAAGGGAAACTCTCTCTGTACTTACCTTCCGGGTGTTCTAATAAATCTAAGGACTTCTACGGGCAAATATCGTCTACTAGGCACTTTCTAAATTTGAATTGAATATATCGTTCTAATTTAGGCGCTTTCGAATTTTAATAGATACTTTCTAATAGGGATAAATCTAACGGTTTTAAAACTAAAGTGTTCTAATTCGAATTCCAATCCATTATGGCTTGTGTCGGTTTCATATGCGGGCAATACCGTTTTTCCGGCCTTACCCAGCGCAAAAACGCCACCAAAAACAAAACGGAATGTCGTTTATCAATTGACGAATATACCTATGGCGTCAACAATGCCTTTATCGACGGCACATTCGACTAAACCACAGACCGATTGAAATAGATATACGTTGCCGGCTGTTGCGTGATATCGTTAAGAGAAGGAATTTTGGTTTTGCCAAATTGCTCGCGAAATCTGTAATTCTGGGGATTTTGCTTTATTATTATTTAAAACAAATGGAAAGGAGCGTATTCGTGGGATATTATTTAAATAGTTAGTCTATAAATCAATGAATAGGAAATAAATCATGATTAGGTGTGATTTTTTATTTTCTTTAGGGGGGCACATGTTCATGTGCTCTTATATAGGAGCCGCCACTGACCTCATATGAGGAGCGTTTCATCGTTTGTCCCAAATGTCTTAGGGAAACGATGCGATATCCACTGGCTCCGCCAACACAAACATTCGACGATTTTGATTTCTTTACTGATTCGACTATCGCTTTTCGCCCCGCATTACCTTTCCCGGTTTCAAACACCATGCGGATTTTATTTAACTGATTTTTGGAAACGAAGCGCCCTTTATAGCGTAAACGCGGTGACATTTTGGGGTTAGGATACATTTTTATGGCGACATACTGCCAACGAAAAGACACTAAATCCGCATTCTTTTAAAACTTCACCATTTTCAGAAACGGCTCGTACAGTTCACGTATTAAAATTCCGTTATATATATTCCACCGAATATATATAACGTGCAATGCGCGCAAATCTCAAATACATGCCTATAGAAATCTCCTGTTTCACGCGCCCGAGTCCTCTCTTTCTATCACATGGTTAAACGGTTCTCTGATGTGTGCTAGATGAAAACTGAACGCGCTATGTATTTAGAGTTGCAGATTTAATATGCCGTAGATAAATCTGATCAATTCTAGGGCTGGCGACTCTCGCGACATCTAACTTACCCGGTCAATTTAGCTCAAAAGATAGGGATAAGCTCACAGAAATCCGTATAGAGTTGAAAATTGGTACAAATGTTTGGAACACCATTATAAATGAAATGTGAAAAGTCCCCATCGATTCCACATCTGCAAAAAAATTCATTCAAGGTCAAAGTTCGCATATATGGGTTTCTTGCATTTTTTAGCCAAACGTTAAGTTTTATCATAAAAATAGATCAAAAAAGAATTGTAGATCATGCAATTATCTATAAAAATTGTTCTTACACTTTTTTTTCTAAGAATCACCATTTCTGAGATATAGCGATTCAAAAAGTTAAAAAGTTCTGTTCTCCATAATATGCATATTATACGAGTACGCCGCCTATATAATAGGTGGTCCAACCAAAACGCACGATGTTAATTGTAAATAAAACAAAAAGTTTTCAGAGAATTATCTTAATATTCTTTATTATGATAGAAGGATCTATGACAATCATGTGTGAAACAAAATATCGGCCAAATGCTCGTCACGGCTTCGGTGGCATATCTCTATCCGATGGTCCATATTTTCAATGACTCTGAGACATAATTGAGGTTCAATGTCGTTAATGTGCCGAATTATCTCATCCTTTAGCTCTTGAATTGTTCTTGGCTTATTGACGTACACTTTTTCTTTTAAATATCCCCAAAGAAAGAAGTCCAACGGTGTCAAATCACATGATCGTGGCGGCCAATTAACATCGCCACGACGTGAGATAACACGGCCATTGAATTTCTCGCGCAAAAGTGCCATTGTTTCGTTGGCTGTGTGGCAAGTGGCACCGTCCTGTTGGAACCACATATCGTCCAGGTCCATATCCTCAATTTGTGGCCACAAGAAGTCGGTTATCATCTCGCGATAGCGAACACCATTCACGGTAACTGCTTGGCCGACCTCATTTTCAAAGAAGTACGGCCCGATGACGCCGCCAGCCCATAAACCGCACCAAACAGTCACTCTTTGTGGATGCATCGGCTTTTCAACAATCACTCGTGGATTCTCATTTGCCCAAATGCGGCAATTCTGCTTGTTAACGAATCCACTGAGGTGAAAGTGTGCCTCGTCGCTGAAGATGGTTTTCTTTGTAAAGTCACCATTCACTTCTGTCTGTTCAACCAACCATTCGGCGTATTGACGACGCTTAAAATGGTCAGTAGGCTTCAGCTCTTGAGTCAATTGAACCTTGTAAGCGTGTAAATTCAAGTCTTTATTCAAAATTCGCATCAGTGATGTTCGTGAGATGTTCAATTGTTGGGCACGACGACGAGTCGAGGTTGACGGCTCTTCTGCTACACTATCGCGAACAACAGCAATGTTTTCCGCAGAACGAACTGGGCGAGCATGCACAGGTGTTTTCACATTTCCTACATACCCGGTTTGCTGAAATTTGCGTACAATTCTCCCGATTGTGAACACATTTGGTTGATTATGCTGACCAAAAAAGTCACGAAGTGCACGAAACGCATTTTGATTTGAACGCCCATTTTCGTAAAAGGCTTCAACAATCTTAACGCGCTGCTCAATTATGTACCTCTCCATGGTTGAATTTGTCAAACACTGAAACAAAGAAATGTCAAATTAAGTTGGACAAAGAACTTGACGTTAAGGTGTGACTCACAATTAACATCGTGCATTATGGTTGGACCACCCTTTACATCACTGGGCCCGTAATACAAGTAAAAATATTAGGCTGTGTAACTTAGACGTACAAATTGTACAGATTGCAAGAAAAATATTAAAGCCGCAGAACAACGTCGATCAAACATAATAACATCTTCATCTTCTGATGTTATTTTTGATCAATTCGTATTTTCGTTGGCGTCGCCATAAAAATTTATCCTAACCCCAAAATGTCACCGTGTTTATACGTTGTAAAGGGCGCTTCGTTTCCGAAATTCAGTTAAATAACATCCGCATGGTGTCTGAAATCGGGAAAGGTAATGCGGGGCGAACAGCGAAAGTCGAATCAGTAAAGAAACCAAAATCGTCGAATGTTTTTGTTGGCGGAGCCAGTTTATTTAACTGTTTATCTAATCATTGTTTATCTAACAATAAGTCATTTGGGACAACGATGAAATGCTCTTCGTGCGAGGTGTATTTATCCTTCGAAAATATCGCTAATGGAGCGGGATTTGGGCTTGCTTCGGAACTGACTATAAAATGTCACAATTGCTTATTGCTGAACAAAGTTTCGACCGCCAACCAGTACTAAGAATGCTAAGGAATACAAAGCGTCATTGAACGCTACAAAGTACGATGCATCACTGTAACAAACACGGTATTTTTCAATTCTTCCGAAGATACTTTTCCCGTCATTCGAAAATGTCCCGTCATAAGAATCAATGCATTTTACCTCTTTCACATTTTTTTTCTCTTAATCCAAATGGTAAAAAATTCTCAAAAAGTGCATGAGGCTTTATTTTAAGCTGAATAACATGTCAGCGAATTTTCATTGCGTTTTATAATTTCTTTGAAAATCCCGTTGGAACCTCCTTTTAATGTTGTCGTCGTTTTCCAAGGCCGACCAGAAGACGGGGCAGTTGAGACTGTTTCGATAATGATTCAATACACGGGATATTACTGATTTATTTATATTAAATTATTTACTAATACTTGCTTGTGATATACCCTGCTCACTCATTCTTGCAATTGCCAATTTTACATCGTTAGAATACGTTTTTCGCGGCATGGTTCTAGAGCTCATATTAGGTATTTATAGAGCTAGCACAATTCTGTAATGCGCGTGTGTCACCTGCTCGTTAATATACCTTACTTTCAGGGGATTCCCCGATTGAATCATTATCTTTTGCCTAACTTTTGCCACCTTATGTACTACTACATACTATTCTCGTAGTTAATAATCTATTATTATTAATTACTACATTTAATTCCGCTATGTTTTTCTTATACCAAGTTTTATCCATTAAAACGGTATGAATTAATGTTTATTAAATTAGGGTAATTTCTGTCTGGATATTGTTTCTTTAAAATATAATATAATATAATAGTTGCTCGACTTTTGTCCACCACTGTATTTTATTTGCGCAAATGAAAGGTGGTAAACTTAACTTGGAAATGGGATACATTCAAGTCGGCTTCTCAACGTTGTTTCTCAGTGTATATCGGCGCCCGCGGGGCCCGTTACGACAGGCCATTTTCGTTAATCGAGCTTGAATTCCAATGAAATATCCAACAATAACTCTCGTCCTACCTACGCCATATTAAACGGATATTAGAAAAATCAAAGAGAGTTTCACAATTTGGCGAAACACGTCAAGCAGAAATATTTAAATTAGCTAGAACAGTTATCAACTTTCGCTCGAACGGAAAAATTACCCATTGTGATTTGCCTAACAATAATTCACGCCACTCATCGTTAGAAAACGATTTTTTTTTTGGCCCCCGTCACGCCGCCATTCAGCAAAACGACGCGACGGGCTGATCATTGCGTAAGCCTCGGTGAGCGCGGAGGCCGCGAGCTGGGAATTTTCGTATCGCCGTAAACGACGCGGTGGTCGAGGATTTTTATTCGAATCGAGCAATTGGACGGTTGGACTGAAAAGATTTCCCGATGGCCGTCCACCGGATTAGTTCTCACGTTCCGGGCCCCTGTTTTTGTCGGCCGCGACGATTCTCATGATCCATTTTGCGCCAACAACATTGAAATGCAAACCGCAAGTACGGCGATCTAATCGCGAGGATTTTTTTCCGCCATACGTGTCGTCGAAAACCGAAGGAATGGCAGAGAGAGAGAGTTTTTTAAGGGGTTTTCCGTGGGAGAATAATAGCTACAAGAATATTCTAGGAAGATACGATTTTACAATGACATACGAGGGGCACTATTTACGTATATTTTGAGCCTTGGCAACACTAAGTGTTGTCAAACGCCATCTAACATTTCCAAAGGAAAGTTTGACATTTTTGATCATGACCTTCTTCAGAATATTTTATCAGCTAAGCGCGATTTGTGTTATTTACAGCGATTTGAAAATTGTATCTCAGCGAAAAAATGGAATTAACTCGCTTTTAAATTTTTCGATTTTACGACTTTCGACATGGATAATCCATGTCGAGACAACAGAGCATTAACCAACTTACTTCCACTTTTGACGATAAAGCCCCATCCTTTGCCACTGTGAAATGCTGGTACAACGAGTTTAATCGTGGCCGCCATTCGCTCAGCGACGAAAGTCGTGAAGGTCGTCCAAAATCAGTTGTTGTGCCAGAAAACATTGATGCTGTGCGAAAACTGATAATACAAGATCTTCATGTGACATACTGTGAGATTGAGGCAACCTTAGGCATTAGTTCGACTAACATATATGGAATATTGCATGATCATTTAGATGTAAAAAAATATTATGTGCAGCACAGTACACGTGATAGAAGTGAATACTTCTTTAGGATAGAGAATGAGAGAGATTAAGAGTGAGAGATTGAAAGAGAGAAAGAGAAAGGGAGAGGGATAATTTCAAAAGAAATATAACAATCTAAAATTTGTGTAAATAATATTCGGTTTATTCATTATCTACACTATCATCGGCTGGTGGTTCAATTGGTAATACTCATATGATTGGTTTGTGATAACTAAAATATGAAATATATGTTCGTGATTCGATATTTTCTAGATAACGTGTAAAAATTGCATCTATTGTTGTTCCGGATTTTGTTGTTGATTCTTTGGGATTGTTATTTATAAGTAGACCAAATGTTTCTCGAAGAAAGTTAATCAACGTCAAAGAATCATTGGATGCGAAATTTACATTGAAATCTCCCCCGAGAATCAAAGGGATTTTGTCTTCGCCTCTTCCAAGTGCATTTGCACCTGTGTGGCTGTAAACCAGTAGGGAGCGGTGAATGAAATACCTATATTATATCTTCTAGATTTTAACAAGTTAAACGGTTCAAGGATATTATCAAATAATCACAGAACACAGATGTAAATAACGTAAATAATTACAAAACACAATGATAAATATTCGGTACACACGCGTGCTGCTTCAGCTGTTAATATATAGCGTCTGGATGCGTACATCTATAGCGCGCGCATGCGCGACAATAAGGAGACGCGGATAGCCTAAACTGATATATATATATATATATATATATATATATATATATATATATATATATATATATATATATATATATATATGATGTATAGCTCTCTTTCTCTCTATGTTATATATCTGTGTACTCTGTCTTGTAACGAAGCCTGTGTTTTAGGTATACCAAATGTATAGCTCTCTTTCTCCTTCTCTCTACGTTATATCTTTTTTCTCTCTCGCGTAACGAAATCTGGAAACGTTACATTTTTTCCAATTCACTCTCCATTCTCGTCAAATATCAGAACGCCGCCAAAGAAGTATTCACTTCAAAAGGTTTCTCGTTGGATCCCACATAATTTGAAGAAATCTCAAAAAGATGCTCGTGTCGATTGGTGCAAACAAATGATCAAGAAAACAGGTGACGAATCATGGATCTATGCATATGAGCCGGATAGTAAACAGCAGTCGACTGTATGGGTGCTTCGAGATGAACCAAATCCAACAAAATGTTCGCGCTCGAAGCACTTCGAAACAAGTGGTCGCCTGTTTTTTTCGGAAAAACTGGTCATTTGGCAACAGTACCTTTAGAGGAACGTAAAATGGTCAATTCTGAATGGTACACAACCATTTGTTTGCCGGAAGTCTTCGGTGAAATAAGGAAAACAAACAAGCCGTCGGATCATGCTTCATCATGACAATGCCTCTCACACATCTCGTCTAACAACTGAATGTTTGAACACAAAAAATCGAATTAATGGGTCATCCGCCGTACAGTCCTGATTTGGCACCCAATTACATCTTTTTGCTCCCGAACGTCAAAAATAAATTGCGTAGACAACGATTTTCGTCGGCAGAAGAAGCCGTTGATGCGTTCAAAAACTATGTATTGGAGATATCTCAAGCGGAATGGAGAAATTACTTTGACAAATTGTTCGATCGCATGCAAAAGTGTATAGATCTAGAAGGAAAATATTTTGAAAAACGATAAAATAATTTTCAATGACAAATTCGTATTGTATTATTAGGCTCAAAATATTATTTATATTTTGTGCCCCTCGTAATTTGGTGTATTTTTACAACTTCTATGCATTTTTAAAACACAATATAAACACGACGCGATATCACGAGTAAACGTACACATATTAAAAACGTACTACAGCGACTATGTAAATACTCGAATAGTATAAAACCGGAATATCCCCAGCGGCCAACTCTGTTTCGGTAAATCCCCCACACTTGTGTGTATGTTTCAAACCGATTAAACACAGGGGCGCCGCAAAGATTGAGGCAAAATTTAATTTTATAGAACCTCTGTTTTAAAAACTACAAATTATTGTACAATGTACATTTAAACAAAAAGAACAGTGTTTCTGTAGTTCATGGTATGTAACTGAGCAAAAAAGATAAAAAAATTCGATCACAAAATCTTTGTTGGCCTGTGTTATCAATCAAGATCATAATTATCTAAAACATTATGCATTATTATCTGCACACACTTAAGAAAACATCCTGTACATCTTCAAACATAATATAATTTAAATATTCACTTTAGTAAACTAAGGTAAGTATTACCTGATTCTAACCCATTCAGAGACTCTCCTTAACGCACAATATTTTGGTATATTTTTCTTCTGAACAATTTTCTTTTAAAGGGGATAAATTAACAGGGGACGTACGGTAAACCTCCCAGGTTTTATTGTGGTGCAATGAACATTCTATTATAAGCCAATTTGTCAACGTTTATATCCCATTTCTTTCGTCACGCTGTGAGGGTTGTCGAGACTAAAATTTGTCTTAGTAGAGGTAGTTTTTGCCGTCAACGCACAACGCATTAGTTATTATTTATTGCGGGGGTCATAAAAATGCCATGGCGGGGGTGAGTCCGCGTATTTTTTTCGTTCGAGAGAATTTGGCTCACATAATGGAAGCAGTTTGAATATGATTTATTTATTGAGAATAAGTCAGAGGGGTATTATTAGTTTATTGGCGACTGTGTGAAATGTTCAGCAGATACTAGGCGTTGTAAGTACGCTTTCTCAACGTGCTCAGTGTAAATCTACATGAAATTTTATTTGGGGTGGAAGTTATCCTTATATACGTACATACTCGATGGAAATGGAAAACTCGAGTGGAGGATTTCAATTCCTGAAACAGGTTGAATTTTTCGTCCAGTTTTCCTGCCCCCAAAATTTCTATTTATTTTATTTACTTATTCAGGGGCATCGCATGAGAAAGAATCTAGGGATGTGATGAAAATGTTAAGGGGAAGAGGTATAGTCGGATCTATAGTAGGAATATATACTTACCATATTTACCATTTTCATATTTACCATATGAAAATGGTAAAAATAAAAAAACACTAACCTAAAATGATTATGCCGAGGCATATATCCTAATTTTTAAAAGGAAGATCAATTTTTCTGTTTTTGTTTTGTCCAGCGAAAATGTCTATCACTGTTTCTTCAAATGTTGGAGACGATCTCATATCTTCTAAAAGGCAGTTTCAATATTTATTAATGCTAAAGTTGACAGTCTTTCTTGCTTTTGAGAATTTCGCAGATAAGTCTTTATTCTCTTTAAACATGAAAATGATCTTTCCGCGGAACTGCTTGGGCAGAAATAGTCAAAATTAAATGACACAATTTTGATGACTCTGGGAAAACAGAAGATAATTGGATATTTGATAAATTTTTAGGGTTTCTTTGGGATACTTTAAGGTTGAAAAGAACCAGTCAACATCTTTGGTCTATCCATTATTTGCAAAGTTATGCCAAGTTAAATGAATATCCCTAAATATACAATTTATTACCTCTTTTTCAATCAATATTCTCGCAACGAAATTTTTTGTTTATCAAAGGCCAATAACTATGAGTTGTAAAGAATACTTTGCAGTTTTTAAAACCCTACTCGAATTTTCTGTACGATCATTATTTCTCAAGTAATTAATTGCCAAAATCAAAACTAACTTTTTTTGCTTTGAACGACGATAACTCAGCGAAAAATCATCGTACAAGAATTTTAGACCGCTCAAATTAAAGAGGATAAAATGATATAAAATATTTTTATGACGAAATCACTGAAAAGAAATTATTGAAGTCCGTGGACATTTTAAAAGGTAAGCAATAATTTGCAAAAAAAGAATTCCGATGGTTTTATTATGGATTACTCGAAAACTGCTAATGGTAAAAAATCTTGAACTCTATATCTGAAAACTAGAAACTTGGAGCTTCAATTTGCTTTTTTAAAAATTGCTCTGCGAGTATTTTTCTCCAAGTTACAGCCCTTTGAAAATCACCTAAAAATTTAGGATTTTTTATATCCCTTAATTTTTTTGCCTAATGTAATTTGAAAAAAATTGAAAACGAGTTGCGCGTTGTTATCCTCATGGATACGACCTTCTAAATGATTGCCATTCGACCTACCCGTCCATTTAAAAACAAATAGGGGATGTTTAATTTCTCAGGGTGATGTTAAGGAAAGTCATCAAAACGATCAAAATTTAAAATCGTAATAACAAAATGTTTTTTTTTTGTTATTGTTACGATCATATTAACAATAAATTTCGTAGGAGAATCCTAATTAAGATCTACTAACTAAAATTTCAATTCAGATCCTTGGCGCAGACCGTTTTTTCCTTCGTGCTTATAGTTATTTCCGTTGATTGTTTTTTATCGTTGGAACCACAAGCCCGTACCTTTTTTTTAATCCACAGATTTTTCCGTTCCATCGACTGCGGCCAAATTGGTCGCCGCGCTTTTTTCCGTCGATCATCGCTTTCTCACGATAGGAAGTAAAAGTTTTTAATGAAGCGGCGACGATGGGTTTTGGTTTAGAAACCCAGTGCCCGGATGAAAAAGTACCACTTCTTCGACCGCTAATCTTTTTATTAATTATGAATAAATTCGCACTTTGATGCTCGTTTGTTCTTTATGGACCGATAAGTGGCGACGGTCTGGCAACGAGACGGCTAATTAGTTGTCTTTGTTCCGCTTTTTTTCCACGGTTTCGCAGCGTTAGGTTGGCAGTATTTCATCGCGTTTCGTCCGCAAGTTGCTCGCGTTTAAGACTTTAATAATAATATTCATAATTTTAATTATCGTGCCGATAAAAACTGCCGTTTTCGATACGCGACCTATTTTTGAGACATGTTATACAGGGTGTCAGGATAGTTTCTGGCGTAACTTTAGTAGGATAGTCACCCCAGCATGAGAGACCTAAAATTTTAATTATAAAACAATCCAAGGAAAATTCCCTATACAGCTAGCGCAGCTGGCGTTGATATTCCGTGTCTTGTCGACTATTGTCTTACACTAAACTCTCTCTTTAAATAATTCCAACAGTTTTTTTAGCATGTCGAAAGTGGAATTTTACTAGTGTCTTCCTTTGATAGTAGAGGGTCTTTCAATAGAGACCCTCGAAATTTGTTAGGTTTTAGCGGCCATGTTATCGGTCGTCCTTATTGAAAGACCCTTTACTTATCCCGTTGTAGCATACCCATATTAGGTCGAAGTACACGCTTCAGTTATTTTCCCAGCGTTATTTTTGTTTTGTGAAAATAAAACACACATTTGAGACTGTTAGCTTCAAATTGCTGGCGTGTTTAAAATTGGTTAAGAGTTTGCATTTCCGACCTCGCTCAACTGTGTTAATTTGAGATCATTGCGTATTCTTGGTGTATAAGGTCTGCCATTTTTATATTGCTAAGTTCGAGTTATGATAACGCTTGCATACTTATATAAACTGCCAGAGACACTAAACTGGGTTTATTTTCGGGGTGGAAATGACACTACACGAGCCCACGCGAGATAAACGACGTACGATAATGTACGAGATAAATATGACGAGAGGCAGTAGGATGTCATTTACAGCTTCTTTTAGTTCTCAGGGCGCTTTACTTATTTTTTTTATATTGCTTAGCTTATAAGCTATGTATATATAAGATTATGCCAGAAACTATCCTGAAGCCCTGTATATATTTTTTATATCCTCCACCCCTAAAGGCAGTGCTTTTGGGGTTCCCTTTGTTTACCTCCTTAAGGGCAGAGCTTATTCTCATGTACAGGATGGCGGTTTTGAAAATAAAAATCTACGTGTCTGAAAAAAACATAAATTTCAATTTGAGGAATTTAATTTTATAAATAAATAAATATAGTGCCGTTGCATATTTCTCACAAAGACGCTTGTAAGATATTTAAATCAGTTTATGACACTTAGTACGAAAATAAATAATAGTACGTGGATTTTCGTCGAAAATAAGAATCGCCCTGTAGCTAAAAAAAGCGGAGACGTAGAACCGCTCTATACAGTGCGTTATGTATTACCTGAATAAATAACACTAACGCTATAATTGGAAAATCGTATTATCTTTTTGTGAGGTGTACGAGTATACATGTATCAGATGAAAGTAATTTCAAAGTGAGTGTACTATACAAATACATTTACGCTGTTTTCTGTAACATCTATTGAAAGTGAAATTTATAATGTATTAATCAAATCGCGGAAGTCGGTCCAATTTTATACGAACGAGACGGTAAAACGTTATCTGTCGTATATAAAATCCGAATTCGTCGATACGGCCCACGTATTTTGGTGAAACTTCTAATATTTCCTTGCGGATTCTGTGCCACAAATCATCACTTTTATTGAGCAGTAAATGTCATCTCTTGAAAAGGAACAGACTGCAACAATTTCATGGAACTATTTACAAATGCAAATTATTCCAAGATAAGATGAAATAGATAATTTTGGGAGTAATTGAGCTTGTACAGTACTTTCATAAAATAACGAACGAATCCGTTAGAAAATCAAGGAATAACTAACTGTTTTGGGAGAAACTGTCGGACGCGTCGAATTTTGTTTTTGAATCAATACATACAGGGTGATTAGCGTAGGAGGTACGTCATAAATATTTTCTTTAATGACAACCGCCTTTTTTTATTACGGAATGTGAAAGAGCGCATTTTTTTACGTACGCTACGGTGATAATTGAAGAGTTTGGTGAAAAAAGCGGTCAGCTCCATTTTTTTCACGAAAATCACTTTATCAATGGATTTATAAGTATACTTGTGATGCTGCATCGTTTAGAATAAAAATCGTACAGCTCCATGATTTATAATAAAAAAAATATAACATTTTATGGAATTGTATGAATATCATTTTGTGTCAAGCACCGGCCAGATCTGGAGACACTATCCAGATCACACTACAGCAGAAGCAATAATCAAAGAAGGTATTATTTGTCGTCTGAACTGAATATAACAAAATTGTATACGTTGTATCTTGCTAAATGCGGGCCAGAGCAGTATCAACTCTACCAAGATAGAAGGGACATATCTCCAAAAGCTTCCTATACATTTCAACTGTAACTACAATATAAGTTTCGGACACCTGCCAAAAGTGTGATAAGTTAGAGAACAGCATTGTCGCCGAAGAAGACCTAGAAAAAAAGGCCAAATTACGGCTAGAAGAATCCTTGCATTTGACAGAGTGAGAGTCATTTTATACCACTCTTAAAGAAAAATTTGCCCTTGCTAAAGCTGGAAAATCGGTTGAGGCACTTTTCTTTGACTATCAGCAAAACCTGCCCTTGGCACACATCCCTTCCGGAGATGTATTTTACAAGAGACAGTTATGGGTCTACAACTTCTGCATACATTCAGCAAAAACAGGTGGAAGAAAATTTTATATGTACGATGAAATAACGGCTAAAAAGGGGCGCAACGAAGTCGCAAGTTTCTTGTTACACTACATAGAAAATTCTTTCATCTACTGTTCGTAAGTTATATCTATTCTCGGATAACTATTTTGCTCAAAATGAGAACTCTGTGCTGGTTCATTTTATGCACACATTCATCAATAACTGTGATCTATCGTTCGGTTTAATCGAAAGAGAAAAACGTAAAAAGGATGTAGTTTATCACCTAAAGGTTGGAGAGATTTGGTTAAGAACACATCTAGGAAATTCACTGTAGTAGAAATGCGTCAGGATATCATTCTAAATTTCTCAGTACATTTTAAAAATTCCATGAAAAAAACTTCGTTACAAATGCTGAAAAAGAAAAGTTCTCTATTTCGAAATATCGTGTTTTCAAGTATGAAAAAACTAATGTAGTGAAGTGCAGTATAACAACAGGAATAACATTGTTTTCTTAATTTGCTTTAAAAAAAAATGATCTGCACCATATTCGTTGCCTTCAGAAAAACTTTATAACAACTATCCTCTACCTATCAATCAAATGAAACTTGAGAATGTTATGTCTTTGGCTGAAAAGTATGTATTAATACCTAAGAATGATCAGTGGTATTACGATATTGTTTTTAATGCTATTGGTCCTGGAATACCTCAAGAAAACTCCAATATGGACGATGAGGATGTAGAAGTTGAGATGTTTTAAACTTATGTTTGTACTTTTTTCGAGTTATTTGTGAAATAAATCAGTTTTTTGTCATACACTGAGTCTTTTGTATCAAAAAACAGACAGCTCCATTTTGAAGAAATGTTTAACAAAAAAATATGTATATTTTCATAGGAAAAATATTTTCTAGTGAAATTTTCTTTATTGAAATTTTCAAATTTTCTTCTATTTTCAAAAACAGTTTAATATTTAAAAAAATGAAGCTAACGGATTTTTGCGCCCTTCAATTATATTAGCGTTAGTATAGGTTAGATAAGAAATAAAAAAAACATTGTGCAATTTCAAAATACGAAATTGAATGACAATGATTATTTAAAAACTCAACCAAAGGAAACGTTCAAATTGTGCCCCATTGGCTGCCTCACAGGAACCTTAGCAACCGACAATGTTGAAATTTCCGCGACCCGCATTGAAATTTTTACAGGGGGATAACTGGGTGAAAAAACCGTGTCTTATGGATTGACCGTTTCGTCCCACTGTGGATAGCAACCTGTTTTGTTCGTATCAATTAAAATACTCGAAAGAAAATTCGCGGAAATTTTCTCTCATTTCTAAATCTTCAATCGAGATCTTTCTTACTGTTTGCCATGTCTAAATTCAGCTCCTCTGCAATGCCCTTCTAAGAAATCTCTCTACTTGTTGTGTCTCCATCATCCATATGAACCTTCAATCATCTTTCACGTCTTCCCAGGCTTTAGGCAACCTCGCCATATGCTGTTCTTAGCATCTCTGACTGTTCAAACTGTTTGGCGGGCTGTTTAAAATTAGAATTATATGGATTCAGTAATAATCTTCTTCGCTTAGTCAAATCGTGTTTATCCAGACGTACATTATTTGTGTCATATAATGACGTTCTAATATAATCCAAGACCTTCTTAGCCTCCTCTGGAATACCACAAGGCTCAAATTGGGGACCATTATTCTTTATCCTATTATTAATTTGTCTCTAATGCATCATCTTCGTCTTGCCGATTATTTAAAATTATACTTAATCATCGAAAGAGGGAGGGAGGAGGATTCACTCCATCCCTGTTAGCTCCGCTTTGTTCAAAATTGGTTCCAGAACTTCCTCTGTGGCAGGTCTCTTCTGGATTGGCTTAAAGATGTATTTCGGAAATCCCAGCTTTTCTATACCTACTCGTATTAATTCTCAGGTTTTTGGTCATTACGCTAGTGTGTTGCAGAGATGATTATTGGCAGCAATTTCTAATCTGTCTAGGCCCCAGACGTGCTTAATTTCTATGGCGACGTTTTCATATTTCCCAATCTTCTCGGCTCCGGTCTTTCTGATATTTCGAGTCAACGGGCAAGCTATATCTACAGGGTCTTTCGATATGGACGCTCGAAATTTGTTAGGTTATAGAAGCCATGTTGTTAAAGCAATATCTGTCAAATTGGTAATTGTTCAGTAGTGCATGGAAAATCACCATGGAAGGTTATAGCGCTCAACAACGTGTGCAAACTATCAAATCTTATTTTCAATCAACCGGTTTGATACATAATCAGCCAACACCCGTACGTCACCGAAACGCAAGATCTGCTGAATACATCGCTGCTATGCGTGAGAGTGTACGGGAAAACCCGAGGCAGTCAATTTCTCGTCGTTCACAAGGACTTGGCCTTTCTGCGACTTCAATTTTTGAATCTTGCGTTAGGACTTGGATCTGCACCCGTATTGAGCGTCCTTATTGAAGGATCCTATAAAATTTGTCCTTTTTCGTTGCTGTTTATCAACAAGGATTATGTCCGGCCTATCATGTATCCTATCGGTGGTAATTGACCTAACCCAGTAGAACGTCCATCCCAACCCAATCCTTATCCCAATTTAATTGATTATTATTATGTATGTGAGACACGGTAACGTTATTCCGGTGTATTTTATTGCGACAGAAGGGTTGTTGATATAAAAACCGTAGCGCGTTCGTGGGTGCCATGGTATCCGAGTCGATTCCCATGGGTCTTTTTTTTCTCGGTGTGACGCAGCAGAAGCCGAAAGAGAGGCCGGAGCGGGGCCCATTTCAGAAATTACGCAACGCATAAAAATAGAAAAAATGCCGAACAATTAATCAACGTCCTCAAAGTTCACAGAGGCGTTAGTTTAATAATTTACCCGATACGGTTGACTAAGACGCCTACAGTCGATAGATTGTCATTTGTTTTCAATTTCCGGTGAATGAACTAATTGTCGGAGGCCTTCCGTTTTTTCGTTTTTATTGTCGAGTTGCAGATTTCTATGCAATTCTTGATTATCCGCCCGCTTTTTCCCCTCCGCCCCTTACCCTGCATTACGCTATTCTGACGGAAATACGAACGCGGAGTGGTTGCGTAATTCTGGTAAAAGTTCGTTAAACAGAGTCGCGGTTATAACAATACCGGGATGTTTTGCGAAATTCGAACGGATCGTCCTTCAGCCTTCGTCGTCGCCGCCGTTGCAGGATTCCGCGGGATTTCTAGGAGGCGGACAATGCGGCGGCGGCCGCTGGAGCGTTTGCGCAACGTATTATTCGCATAAAAACTACGCCACCCTCGTCGAGCCCCGTCGCCGAACGTTCTGTCATTTTACGCCATTAGAAATAAAACGAGGAATTCATTTTTGGTGTCGATCAAAGACGCATCTTAGAAAGTATCAGCAGAAAAGGCTCAGCATATCCAGTCCCGGGTCAATAAAGAGGTTACAAAGCGTTAATTGAAGAAAACTGCTTTTAAATAATACATCATCATCATCATGAGGTCATCAGTCCTAAGACTGGTTGGACGCTAACCTCCAGCTTCTCCTATCTTGTGCTAACCTACGCATTTCGCTAATTGTGCTACAACCTACATCCCTTACTATTTGCAGTAGTCTAATCTAGGCCTACCTCTGCCTTTCTTCATTCCTATTTCTGCCTCCAAAATATCGCGGACTATTCCCCCATGTCTCAGCAAGTGGCCTACCATTCTATCCCTTCTCTTCTTTATGTTTTTCCACATACTTCTATTCTCGCCGACCTTCTCTAATACTTCTTCGTTTCTAACCCTATCAGTCCACGGTATTTTCATCATTCTTCGGTAACACCACATCTCAAAAGCTTCTAACTTCTTCCTACTTGCTTCCCCTACCGTCCAGGTTTCGCAACCGTATAGTGCCGTGCTCCATACATACGTTTTCAAAAATCTCTTCCTTGTTTCTAAGTTTATTACCCCCGAGCATAAAAGTGCTTTCTTTTTGTTAAAAGCTACTCGACCCTGCGCTATTCTTTGTTTTATATCTTTATCGCTTCTTCCATCCCAATTTATTTTACTTCCTAAATAAGTGAAGTCTTTAACTTCCTCCAATCTTTCATTATTAATTTGTACTTTCGTTTTTGCTCTGCTCTCGCGCCCTCTGCAGAATAACACTTTAGTTTTGTTTTTATTCACCCTCATTCCGTATTCCTCTGTCAACACTGCCTCCATTTCGTACAACGCTGATTCTGATTCCTCCTTACTAGATGCTAATACTGCTATATCATCCGCGAATCGCAGCATTTTTAGTTTCTGTCTCTGTATTTTAATCCCGAAATCCACTCTATCTTTTACCACATTAATCGCCTCTTCGATATACAGATTAAAAATTAGTGGTGATAGCATACATCCTTGTCTTACTCCTTTCCTAATACCTACTTCCCTTCTTTCCCCTTCTACTTATATAACAACAGTTTGCTCTTTGTATAGATTGTGTACTGCTCTCCTATCTCTATACTTAATTCCCGCGCTCTTTAGTATCTCGAACATTTTTTCCCATCTTACATTATCAAAAGCTTTTTCTAAATCTACAAATCCTATATAAGCGTTCTTTCCTTTTTCTATTGTTTTCTCTAACATTCCTTTTAGCGCCAGAATAGCTTCGCGAGTTCCCCTATTTCGCCTAAACCCGAATTGGTCTTCTCGTATTTCCTCCGCTCTATTTTCCATCCTCTTCTGCACTATTCTGGTTAAGATTTTTGATGCGTGGGAAGTTAGGCTAATCATTCTAAAGTTCTCGAATTTGTCGGCTCCTCCCTTTTTTTGGTATAGTAACGATAATGTTCCTCTTATAATCCTCCGGCATCTCGCCCGTTTCGTATATGTATTTTACCAGTTCAAACATCCTATTTACTACTTTCTGTCCCGCACATTTCAAAATTTCCGCCTGTATTTTATCTACACCCGGCCCTTTATTGTTCTTTAGCCCCCTTAGTGCTATTTCAAATTCCTCTCTCAATATAGGTTTTCCTACATCTTCCCTATCGATGCTAGATTCTTCCTCTAATATCTTTCCTAATTCCTGACCCTCGTATAAATTTCCCAAAGTATTGCTTCCATCTATCCGCTTTCTCCTCTCTTCCGATCAGTATGTTCCCCAATTGACTCCTAACGTTTCTACTTATTGGTCCTAAATCCCTGAAGTTCCTCTTAATTATTTTGTAAACCTCATCGGTCTTGCGTACTTGCAGCTTATCTTCTACTTCTTTGCATTTATCCTCTATCCATTGTTCTTTCGATTTTCTACACTGTCTAATGATTTCCCACTTTATTGACTTATAAGTTTTCAGTCCTTCCTCGTCTCGTCTGTTTTTGTAACCTCGTCTCTTAAATAATATATACTAATATAAACATACTCGTATTAAATAATCCTCAATACGATTTTAAGTGGAACACTACTGTAATAAACTAAGAAAAAAGGCTTTTTTGAGTACAATAGGCTTTCTACAATACTCCCAAACAATGGTTTAGCAACTCGTCTCGGCTCAGGTCCTCATAAAGTCATAAATCGGTTTGATGGCTTTAAAAAATTTCTTAGAAAGCGACGGCTTACGATGGAATGTGTCCAATTTAATCCACTGCTTGCGTCTTCTTTCAGTCACACCAAGTCTGTTGATAACATGTGAAATAAGGTCGCCCAGATTTAATTTTTCGTATTTTCCAAAGAGTTCGGATTTCGCCGTATCGCCGGGCCATAATAAATTGTTAATTGATCAATTCATTTGGCAGTTAATTTGCTTTTTTTCCGAGGCCATGTACGTTTTTTTTAAATGCTTGTGACTAAACATAAACATATTTTAACGACATGTGTTGTGTATTAGAGAAGTTAGAAATAGTAAGGTAAAACATTAGGCTGCATCTACGCTATACCTTCCCAGCAGGTATTTATTTGACGTCGTTTCGGGGCAGTCCGACGCGCTGAGGAAAGAGCGGGAAAGAATTTCAAGGAAAAATTTTTTTACGAAAAAAACTCTGCTCCAAAGGTTCAAATAATTTTTTAAGCTAATAAAAAAAAATCGATTTTTTGTTCAAAACTACAATTAATATATCAAAATTAGAGTAATTAGACATTTGAGCATCTTGAAATTTTATCTAGCTTCTCCCAATGGCACTAGATTCGTTAACTTGAAGGACTTGAAAAGGACTGTATTTTTTTAAATTTACAAATAATGATACGCGGCCTCTAACCATGTGCCTTATCGTGTAATAATCAGAAGGTCATATAACACGAGACTTTCATATTTCTGGAATAAATTCTAATTAATAGCTTTGTTTAATTGAAGGAACGTAGTTTTATAGTAATATGCAATTTACTTCAATCCAATAAAAATATGTCGCAATAAGAATATATTTAATCCATTTTACATAAATCATTTACTTGATATTAATTTGTTTATACTTTAATTAGATAAACGTACATGTATGAAGGATAATCAGTTTTAAGTCGAGAAAAAAGGGTTCCCTCATTCGTTTTAATTAACGATTTCATTACTTTTAATGAAGTTTATTTCATCTCTCATTAGCGATATCTTATAATTAATTAAATATATGACTAATATTATTATTATAAATAAAGTAATATTAGAGGCGTAATTCTCAAATATATCTACGAGGTTTCATAAACAAATTCAAATGATTAATCATATATTAAATTAAATAAAGATATTAATAATAATAATAATAATAGAGGATTTAGTTAATTTGCTTTGCTTGAAGCTTGGATTTTTATATAATCCTGTGCTTTTTTATCGAGTGTCTTTTTTTTAAATTCATTTGTACAAAATCTACCTAAACGAGATTTTCTCCCGAACAGAATAAATATAACGAATTAATTATATGTCAAAGGACGTTTATTTATTTAAAAATATCGTTTACTTATAATATTTATGTATTTATGTGTCGATGAAATTTTTTAAATAGAATTTTTTAGATAGGATTAATTAATTTAATATATGATTGATATTATTCTTAAAAATAAACAGTTTTAAAACCTTAAGGCGGACTTTTCCGCACGTAGAACATCTCTATCTCGAACTTGAGTGGCCGAAAAAAAATAAACCAACACATACATAAATGCAGAATGTGTGTTTTATGCGACAAATTTACGTTTTTCATTGGCGACTGCTTCAGTGCCGTATCGATACATTTGTGATCGAACGAAATTATTTTTTTTCTTATTAATTCGTATATTATGGCCTGATATATGTTTTTTCGTTCAATGCAAAATCAGCAACGCGTTAAATGTTTGTTTAAAATCTTAGAATGAACATAAACATTTACATCGTGCTTTCTCATGACCCATGGACAGGGTGGGGTGTGTCCTATCCACCTCAAAATCAATAGATGTCGTCTGGTAGACGTCCCTAATCAGAATCAGTCGAAACCCGATCGGTCCGACACGATTTAATCGAGTAATCGTGCTAACAAAATTCTCAAATAGTCCACCATTGTGCTTTTTCATGACCCGTGAACATGGTAGAGTGTGTCCTATCCACCTCAAAATCAATAGGTGTCGTCTGGGAGACGTCCCCGATCAGAATCAGTCAAAACCCGATCGATCCGACAAGATTTAGTTGAGTTATCGTGCTAACAAGAAATTTTAATGCCGACGACAACGACACACACAGACACGAATTTTATAAAAACCATGTTTAGTTGTTTTTAGGCCGAAAAACGAAAAATAAACGCCAGAAATTTTTTTATTCTATTTTTCTTTTTTTTTATTCTATTTTACTTTTTCCTTTGCACGATTAAATTACTTTTCCGCTCTGGTATAGTTGAGTGCGGAAAAGTAATAAGTAATATTAGGAGCACAATTCTCAAATGTATCTACGATGTTTCAGGAACAAATTCAAATGATTATTCTTTTATCGAATTAAATAAAGGTATATTTATAATAATATGAGATTTACTTAATCTGCTTTGCTCGATGATTGGATTTTCGTCATATCTTGTGCTTGTCTTTTTTTTCAAAATTCATATTTACAAAATCTGTATAAGGCGAAGTTTTCTCCCAAGCAAAATACTCGTAAATACACCTAACGAATTATTTATGCGATAAAGAACGCTTATTTATTTAAAATTATGGTTTATTTATAATAATTATGTATTTAAGTGTGTAAGTGAAATTTTTTAGTTATAATATAATAACTTTAATAAATTTCTCATAAAACGAATTTTTATAATAATTTTCAACTTACTTAAATACAATAAATACAGGTAATTAAAACAATGTTTTCAACATATTATGGGTGCCATATCTAATTCAAAAACACATCATTAACAATTGGGCTCGTTTATCATGCCTTCTGTTTTTAATAAGTATAATACGAGAAAGATATATCGTTAAACATTTTAATTAACGACGATATAACGATACCTTTTTTAATAATCATTGTTTTCTCCTATTAATAATATGTTAGATTTAGAAATAAAATTTAATATATATATATATATATATATATATATATATATATATATATATATATATATATATATATATATATATATATATATATATATATATATATATATATATATATATATATATATATATATATTATATTTTACTTGATCTATTTCCTATACCATTTGTACGTAATGTTTTGCCTCCCTCATGCCGGGGTGTCCCGGTCTACGGTCGATATTTCATTTTTCTAATTTGTAACGATAATGAAATACTGCCACCTCTATAATGATGATCTCGTTCGGCGAGGTGCCGAAAGTGCGAACCGCTCGGAAATAGGACGATAATAGCTTTCGCGTCGGCGGCGGCCCGCCACAAAGGGCCCTCAATTTGTATCAAATATCAGAGCGCATTATTTGTGCCTTACCGACCTACCGGCCTGGGGTATCTCGAATTTGTCCATAAGTCTGACGTCGAAAACAAATAAAAAGTAGTCGGCTGTGAGGTGCGTCCCAGAAATAATTGGGAAAACAATCGACGTTGGAACTGGAAGGTCACTTTGATATAGGTGTTGGGATTTTCTTTTTGTATTGCCCTTTGGTGTGTTTTTTATTATTGCCGTAAGATTGACATCGAATTCGAATAAGGGAATAAGGGTTTATATAAAAAACGATCGAAAAGAGGGCGTCTGGGGATGTAAGGTCTTCCAGAAACCAATAGACTAGTCGAAAAATAATCTAAGTTAGAACGGGAAAGGTTACTTTGATGTAGATTTGGAGATTTTTGTTCTATTGCCCTTTAGTATGTTTGACATTGAACACGAATAAGGGAATATCCAATTTCGAGATATCCGAAAAACAATTGAAGTTAACAGACAAGGGTTACTTTGATTTGGTTTGAGGGTTTATTTTTTATCGTTCTTAATGTATTCTTGGTAATTGTATACAAGAAGTGTTCCTGGGTAAATGCTTACGAAACTTTTCCTACCCCCCTATTTTCGAGGGTGCTGGAGAAGAATCTGGCTTCAGTTTTATCCGCTCGGACACGGTTTTCGAGAAAATGAATTTTCCACTTTTCCGCATGAGGCCATTTTTTCTATCAAATAAATTTCACTTCACACTACATAGATAGCTAATATTAATACCAATAGATGCTACAACACTTCCTTTACACATATCATATATTAAACCGTCATAAAACCTATTAGAAACTTTCGATGTTTAGTTACTTCAAATGTATACAATGACTTGCAGTTGGCGTCGTCCGTTGTAATCGTACGCCCTCCGTGTCATTCGATGAAACTACATACATACAGAGAGACTCCAAAAGCTAACTTTGAATATTAACAACTAAATACGCTGTTATTTTGAAGGATACTAACCTAACCATAATAAGTAGACAGTCAGGTTACGTTGACGGTTATTTGGAGCGTCCCTATTGAAAAATCCTGTAGAATAATCGAAAAACAATCGAAGTTAGAACGGACAAGTTACCTTGAATTGGTTATTTTAAATCACACTTTAATGTTGTTGAAAATATTCTGAAATCGATTTCAGAATATCCGAAAAACAATTGAAGTTGAAACGGAGAAATTACTTTGATTAAGTTTGAGGGTTTATTTTTTATTGTTGTTAGTGTATATTTTTTGTATTGTTGCTCGTAAATCCTGCATCAAAAACGAACGAAAGAAGGTTTCGATGGGGATAGAGCGCTTGCAGAAACAAATAGAATAGTCGAAAAACAATCGAAATTAAAAGGGAAAGGTTACTTTGATGTAGGTGTGGGGATTTTTACTTTTTATTGCCATTTAATCCTTTTATTTATTGTTTTTCGTAAGTTTGCCATCAAAGACGAACAATGGAATATCCAATATCGGAATACCCGAAAAACAATTTAAATTAGAATGGAAGGGTTACTTTGATTTTGATTTGAGAATTGTTTTCTATCGTCCTTTAGTGTATTTTTCTTATTATTGCCTGCTGAATTACGATGTCTACAAAACATCTTGTTCCACTTCAGCCGTACGGTCGAGCTTCGAAATTCCCAGGCACGTACCAACGTCTCCGGAGAAAAAAAAGAACGCCAATGATCCGTCGTTCTAATATGTCGCGCGCGTAAACAGCACCGTGGGGCACCCCGCAAAAAGCCGCGCGGCACTTGCAATCGACAATGGAAGTTTTTAAAATGCGGCCGTTTCGAAATTAATCAAATTAATTTTAATTTTTTACCATTCATGCTAAATAGTTTTCGGGGGAAAAAACGGCTAGAATTTGACGATTTTTTTGTCACTTTCACTTTCTGGTATTTCCGTGACATAATCCGGCGCGCTGTCCGTGACAAACCGAATGCAGTTTTGCTGCACGGGCCGGGTTTTTTTTTTGCGCCCCCTCCCCTCCCGCGGCAGGGGTATCCGTCGTTCGTTGCAAAATTCGACTGGTGGATTTCCGAAAATCCTGCGACGAAATTTGCTTCTATTTTTTTTCGTTTCGTTGCGTCTCATAAAATTGTCGTAGACTAAGTAAAACTATAATAATAATAAGACCTTTATTTAGTATTCTAATACTATTACAACCAAATTACAATAGTTACTATTTTTTGTAAAAATTGTGATTTATCACTAACTTAAATAAATAAGTAATAAACATTTTGTTAATTAATATCAGAATAACTAATAAATTTGTACAAAACTGTTTTAAATTTATTTAAAGTATCACAATCAGTTATATATTTGGGCAGTTTATTTATTAAAATCAATCATTGCACCATTTGTTATTGACTTTTGTGCGCTCAATGTTCTTACAGGGATCACATATAGATCCTCTCTCTGCCTGGTATCGTAGTCATGCACCTCCGAAACAAAACGTATTATTCCACTTAGATAATCAGGGACAAGTTTATGGATCATCTTGTATATAAACACCATACATTGGACATACGATATAGTTTTAAGATTGTTGAGCCTCAACGTTTCATACATTACAGATACTGGGGTATACATGCTACATCTTTATATTACTCTTAGACATTTGTTTTGCTCGATTTGAAGCTCATTTAACTTTGTAATATTGACAGAATACGATAATGTCGCACAGTACATAAAATGGGGTAGTATAATTGACTTATATATAATTTTTCTTGCATATAATGAAATATCTAAGTGTATAGTCCAATATTACTCCTAGATATTTAAATTCAGGTACAAATTCAATCACTTAATTATTTATAACGACAGCACTACCATCAATATTAATATTTTTAATTCTATTTTTGTTACCAATCACCATGGATTTGCATTTATTTGTATTAATTTTTAATTTGTTGATACAAAGATAGTGTCCAAAGTAGCTAGGTCTTCGTTAATTTTTTCTATGACATTTAAATATTCTGTGCCTTGAATTGATAGTAAAGCATCATCAGCAAACAAATATATTTTTGAATGTTTCAGTGTTCGATATATATCATTAATGTACACTAAGAATAATAGTGGACCAAGCACGCTGCCTTGAGGAACCCCATAATTGTTTATTATCTCACTTGATACAACATCGTTAACCCTGACTTTTTGTTTTCGATTCTCTAGAAATGACTTAAACCACTTTAACACTTTATCACTAAACTAAAATAGAAGAAAAATTTGTGGATTCATAAAATACAATCGATTTAGTGTTTAAACGTATCTTATACACTACTCAAAGAAATTAAGGGAACAACAAAATTGAATAAAAAAAATCTGTGAACTTTGAAAGCCTGTAATTTTATGAAAAATAGTCATATCGAGATGAAAACAAAGCCATTTTGAAGCTTGAAGTTTCTAGTTTGGAAGTCTTTTAGCAAAGAAATGTACGAGCTACGGTTGCTGCGCAATCCAAAGAAATACGGCGAGACAGAAATGTTCTAATTTTTTCTTTCTTTACGATCGTCCCTGAGCTCAGGAAATTTTTTCGGACTAAATCAATGCAAAGACCTGTTAGCATGTTCGTTCAGTTTTAATTTTAACGGACTCTGTACGATTATTTTTTACTGAGAATTTTCAGTGGTTGAATGAAAGTTGACGCCTTTGTCTTTGAGTCGAAGGATGGTTTTGAAATCTTGAATGAAACCTCTATAAATGACGAATGTCGCAAGGCTTTTGTTTGTCCCCGTCATTAATTTGAAAAAAGTACAAAAGAAATAGCTTTTTCTGACAGGACTGGAAAAATCTACCGCTACTTTTCAAATATTGAAGAACAGACTCCCAGACTAACTAATGTTGCCAGGTTTTCTTTAGCTTATTAGACTTATAATAACCCTGTAAATTTTCGTATTGGTCCATAGAACCATTGGATAGAACCATTTCTTTCCCGAATAATCAAAGTTTTCAAAAGAATTAAAGGGACAAGAATATTGCTTTAGACAAGATGGAGAAACATTATTCTCTATTTTGCTTACAGTTTCGCTTTCGATACTCATCAAATTTCAAGAAGATTTTTTGCCAGAAGATTTCAAAACTAGAAGCTTCAAGCTCCAAAATGATTTTTTTTTCATCTCGATACGGCTATTATTCATGCCAGCCTTTGCCATTCGAGAATCATTGGAAATTTTTCGGAATTTTTTTCTCCCCTTAACTTTTTTGAGCAGTGTACATAAAATACTCGCCTGATATTTATAGATCAAAATAAAAACACAAAACCCCATATCCAGAATGTGATAAGAAAAATACGAAAAAACATTTTTGAATTGATAAATAAAATTAGTTATAGTCTATTCTGCGTCTTTAAGCATTATAACCATAAATAGGATGAATATTTGTCTAGTTAATTTATTATTATTTGTTCAAAAAAGTTTTATGCAAAGCCCACTTTGATTTTGTATATTCGTCTTTATATGTAATAAATCATGTTTCTCAAATCAGAGAATTGTAGATTATCATTAAAGAAATATCATAATTCGGTTAAGAAGCAGGGTAGCGTTATTGGTACAGCAACTGTTGCCGAAGCCAGAGGTTCTACGTTTATTTTTCGTCATCCATTTCATGACTACTTAAACCCAAACAGGGGCGTAGCGTGAGAATAGTATCTAGGGATGTGATAGAAATTTTATAAGGGGAAGAGGTATAGTCAGATGTATGGTAAGCCATATGAAAATGGTAAAAATAAAAAAAAGACACTAACCTAAAATGATTATGTCGAGGTATATATCCTAATTTAATATTTTATTTAAAATAAAGATCAATTCTTCGGCTTTTGTTTGTCCAGCGAAAACGTCTATCACTGTTTCTTCGAATGTTGGATACGATCTCATATCTTCTAACAAGGCACTTTCAATATTTATTAATGCTAAATCTGTCTTTCTTGCTTTTGAGAATTTCGCAGATAAGTCTTTATTTCCTTTAAACATGAAAATGGTCTTTCCGTGGAACTGATTGTTGGCAGGAATAGTCAAAATTAAACGACACAATTTTGATGACTCCGGGAAAACAGAAGATAATTGAAGGGACATAATATATTGGTGAAGCTCAAACACAGTGCTCTTTTTCATATCGGGATCACTATAAATCACTGAAAGCTCACTTTTTAAACGATTTGCGTCAAAGAATGTTCCATATGTATCGACGTAAAAAAGAAAAAATTTCGTCAGGAAAACGTTTCACGAATGAAGTAAATTGTGTGGAATCTAGATTTAAGAATTACAGTTTAGAAATGTTACTAAATCGTTCACTAATGTTCAAAGTAATAACGTCCAAAATTTCATAAAACAATCGTGCGTAGGTGTTTTTCTTATCTTCAGGAATTAAATCCAAACGCATTCTTGTACTTGGTGGTTCATTTTCTAACACAAATCTATCCATACAGTCCCAAGTGTCACTAAACTCGTTTCTCATTTTTTGAATTTGTGATTTGAAATCGGCGATCTTTTTATTGCAGTAGCTAATATCTGATATTTTTGTCGGTAGAATTTTAAACAGACTCTCGGAATGTGGGAATATTGCAGAAAACACTGCTAAGAAAAAATTTAAATCAAAGTCGCGCAATAAAGTTAAAATGCCTCTAGCACAAATAACGGTTTCTCGATCCCATTCCTCATTTTCATTTTCCACAATTACCTGAAACAGCGCTTCCAAATCTTCCTTATGTTATGGCGATAGTCGCCAAGATGCGTTCACATAATCGCATAACTGAGTCCGGAAATAACAACAGCGCCCACTCGAGGTTCCACTGTTGACTGCGTAAGATCACTGACCTTTTCGCCCATTTAACGCGTAGCTTGGATGTAACGTGGACCATCGCATTTCAGCACTGCAGCAAGTAACGCGGTAGTCCAATAATTTCGGGCGCCTTCACGGCCGATTTGAAATAAAAAAGTTGATGGTAGCGTTTAAAGTAAATAATGTATGTTTGCGGTCGTTTTAAAATAATTAAAAAATTGTAATAATTGAATAAATCGATTGAACTTTTAAATAACACTAATTTGTCAATTTTTCATGGGATGCTACGCCCCCGAGCCCAAATAATTTTTGGTATATCGGTAGCAATATACTAACAAATAACTATGTTTTGTTTTAATACCATTGTTTATACCATTTGAAATTCATTTGGGCCGGCTGAGAAAGTTAGATTTCTCACTTAAATCAATATTTAAACACGTAAGTATCTTTCCGAGGCATTTCTCAACATTTCTACGACGGCGTTTTTCATTTTACTTATCCACTTCTGGATTTCGTTGTCGATAAAAACGGGCGTGGAATTATTCCGCGACAGAATCAATTTAAATTTTCAAAAAATCTCGGCACCGGTACCCGACAAAAATCTCTCACTTTCAATTTAATTCTCGCAAAATAGATTATAGTTAATAAATATTAGCGTTTTGCTTACTTTTCGGGCCCGACTTTCGTCCGCCAATCGGCTGGCCGTTCGGCGATTAGCAACAAAACATGCGCGTAAAAAGATAATAACATTTTTCAATTTAAATTTTATTCTGCCTTACTTAAGTACCTGCAAATAATGAATTTATAGAAACAATAACTGAATATAATAATCGAACGGCGGTCCGCAAAAAAAAACCGTCGAGATGAGCGAAAAAATAGCCAGTTGATATTGAAATCATCGCGGGTACCAAACAAAGCTGCGGCTTGTAGAGAACCGAACGTTGGAAGAGACGAATCGTTGCCCGTCTCAGATATATAATTATTAATGGGAAAAAAGGGATATTAAATACATATTTGAATTGTAAAAATTTTCTTTGCCCGGTCGATACCGCTAGGCGGTTTTTTGATCTTCATAGCTCGCTGGACTTCCACCAATGCGTTGAAATCGACGTGGACCGATTATTTCGGTACTAATTCGAAAAATATGCGAAGCCGATTGTCGAGTGTCCGTTATTATATCTTTTTAAGCTGTTTTAAACACCCGTTTGAATGTCAGGACAGAAAAACGGTTTCGAAGGACTATTCCAGAGATGGAATTTAAACAAATCATCACAATTTTAACAGGCCTTATAGTACCTCCATATTCACCACGAGCATTCCTCAGAATATACCAGGTATGTAAATATGAAACAAGAATTTTTTGTATAGAAAATACACGTTTATTGTATAAAAACGATAAAAAATATTTTATACGAAGTATTGCCCATTGCGTTATCCCCATCTTTCTGACAATTTGTTGATTCCATGCCAAAAAATTCTTGTCCTTTTAAGGCAAACCAGTCGTCGAGCCATTTTCGTAAGAAGCGAAGCCCTGCTCAGCAAGCGCGTGTTCTATCGATGCAAATAAGTATTTAGTAATCGAACGGAGCCAAGTTTGGTGAAGAAGCCGCATGCGAAAGTATTTCCAAACTATGGGAAAACGCCTCAATCGTTTCCTTGACCGGTTTTGCTGTGTGTGATGGCGCATTATCATGAAACAAAATCATTTTGTGTTGCCTTTTCTCGATATTCTGATCGTTTTTCACGCAAAGCTTGATTCAAATCGATCATTTGTTGTCGGTAGCGTTCAGTATTAACGGTTTGGCTAGGTTTTAGCAGCTCATAATAGATCACATCCTTCTGATCCCACCAAACACAGAGAATTGTCTTCCGTCCATAGCGATTTGGCCTTGCAGTCGATGTCGATGGTTCGCCTGGAGTTACCCATGATCCTTTACGCTTAGGATTCTCAAAATATATCCACTTTTCATCGTCAGTCACAAGTCTACGGAGAAATTACTTTCTTCTATACCTGGCGAGCAGCATTTCGCAAGTTGTTTTTCCGTTTTCCTGCTGTCTTTCATTCAGCTCATGTGGAACCCATTTTCTGGATCTTTCCCATAGACAGCTTCTCGTGTCACATTTAATTGATCCGCAAGTTCTTGTTGCATTTGAACGTCATTCTCATCCAACAATGCTTGCAATTCGCTATCTTCAAACTTTTTCGGTGATCTTCCACATTCTTCATTTCTCACGTCAAAATTGCCACTTTTGAATTTTATTAAACCACTCAAAGTACTGTGATTTAACAAGAGCATGCTCACCGTAGGTTTCGACAAGCATTCGATGCAATTCTGCAACAGTTTTCTTCAAGTGGTAACAGAAAATCAATGCGTAGTTTGTATTGTTGTTAGATAAAACCTTTGGTCAGATATCAAAACAAGAAAATGGCGCCAATGACGGGGTATGACGGTAACTACATTAACAGCTAGGCCATCTATGGGCAAATTCGGGTTTCATATTTACATACCTGGTACACCAAGCCATTCTGGTAGAAAAACCACCCAAACATTTTTGTTATACATAGATGTTACGATTTTTGTATTTAAGTAAGTGCAATATTTTTAGACGGGAACATTCAAAAATATTGCTACACTGCCAATAGGCCTTACGATATGTTGATGTTCATCACTGATACCCCTAAGAGTCCGTACTAAACCTTCTTGAAGACGATATCGTCCAAATAGTTTATTTACAGCCGTTACAATTTTTTCACTAAAAAGAGTACAAGATGTTTTTACATGAAAACTTTAAAAAATCACCATACTCTTGATGGGCCTTCTACCAGCACGACATTCATCACAGACATTCTTTAGAGCCTTTACTAACTTATTTTGAAGAAAAAGCTGGCCAAATAATTTTATTACACATGCTACAATTTGTTATTGAAAAAATGTAAGATTTTGTGGATACGGAAATAAAAAAAGAAATTCTACCCGCTCAATAGACCTTCCACCTCCATATTCACCACATACATTCTGTAGAGTGTTTTCTAAGGTACGCTAGAATCAAAACCGACAAATATTATTTTTACAAATGTTGCGAATTTTTTAATGTAAAGAGTGCACGTTTTTTAAAAACAACTTTAAAAAATTGCCATATTTTGGGGGGAAACCACTTTTTGAAAAAACCACCAACGCTGAATAATACATAATTCCCTCATTATTCTATGGTCATTCGAGCCGGAGACAGAATAATTAATTAGTCACTCATCAGATGTAGGAAGTTCATGTGTAGTTTGTGGGACAAGTGGAATAACGAAGACGATTGTTGATCCTTCGAGCCAGATAAAATGTAAATTTTGCCGGATTGTTTTTCGCAACAGTTTGTAGGATAATTTACACGCTTTAATTGTCTAGGTGCAAATGACTCGGTCCAAGTGCACTTTCGATTGTTCTACGCCGCGTTATTACACAACAATGGACGCCTAAGGTTGCGAGCGTTGGCAAGGTTATATTTGTAATTGCAGTCTGATGCGTAAATTTCCATTTCCAGGCGATGTGTCAAAATTTCCTGCCTCCCATGTGGGTCCTTCGTTATCACAACGGTTGTTGCGAGCGAGAAAAAAAAACGCCGTTCGTTTAAAAATAAACCCGAGGTTCGCGTTACAGTGCGCCGAAAAAAAAATATCCCGCGATGTTACGATTTCCGCCGTCGCCTGTTATACAATAAAATCGCAGTTTACAAATTTTTTTTGTCCCCTCTCTGCAGCTCGTAAAAGCCGCGTTAGCTACACCGGTGTAAAATTAGATTAAAGTGTGTGAGGTCGGGTGCATTCTTAATTTAATTGGCTTAATTACGCACGAAACACGTCAACTTAACTAATAGCCGAGGACGCGCCGGAAAATTAAGTGAAAATATTGGCACGGGCCCGTATCATGTGCCCTAATGATGCGGCGAACGAGCGCCGCTCTTGTGAACGGTCGTTACGCGTATATTTGCGTGTCGTCTACACACCATTTGTCAAATGTTTCGCAGCCATATGTTGCTCCCATGCCACTAGGAGATAATTTAATGGCCTTACATTCCGTAGGAATCCAGAAAGGACAGCGAAATCGAAACGCCATGACGTCATTTTTTGATCCGGTTCGAAGGACCAAAAAATAATTTTGGTCCTTCGAGCCGGATATATTATTTTAGCGCATTAATTGCAAAATAAAAAGACCAAACGTTATTTTTTACTCCTAACAATCTAGTTCGTTATATAGCGCCTTTTTTTAAGTAGGTAATCAAGATTTACACTAAAAAAGAATACCCGATTCTCGTTATAGCAAGATAATGGTGTTAAAATATTTTCAAAATATCATTTTACGCTTATGTGCGTGTTGTCTACACGCCATTTGTCGGATGTGTCGCAGGCGCGTGTGGCTTCCGCCGACCGCGCAATTAGAAAATAATTTAATGACCACAAATTTTGTGGAAACTCAAAAAGAAGAGCAAAATCGTAACTTATTTTTATGTTATTAAAAAAATTCGGTTTGAAGAACCAAGAAATAATTCGTGGTCCTTCGAGCCGGATTATCAGTATTTGCCCCTGATTAATTTTGTAACCCATTAATTGCAATTTGTCGATCGTTCTAAAAAATCGTCTTTAGTGAAATTAATTACTCCTAATATTCATACAAAAAAAAAAAAACACACGTGTTATTTCCCTCGGCCGTACCACAATGAATTCGTTTAATGGCGATACGTTGTGTAGGAATTCAGAAAGAGGAGAAAATTTGAAACGTTTAGATAGATATTTCGTTTTTTTTTTGTTAATTTGAAAAATCCGACTCGAAGGACCAAATTAAGGATTATTTAACTACTAATAATACCCCAATGTGTTATGAAACTTTAGAACATTTAGAAAGTGAAACTTTATTATATGAAACAATTTTTTCGTTGCATTTCATTGAAATTCAAAATTATGATCTACAAAATCAGGCTCGAAGGACCAAATCATTATTTCTTGTCGACTACAAACATCTACAAAGAATTTAATGGAATTCATTACATTTGAACTGCATTAATTAAGAAACTCGGATCGGAAACCAGTGGGTTTATGGTCCTTCGAGCCAGATGTTTCCTGAGATCTTATCGTTTTAGGAATTTTTAATACGTTGTATGTATATGTGAAGAATATTGTGTGTAATACGACGCAATGTCAAGATTACGTTTTGGTCCTTCGAGCCGGATTAAGTAGTCTTGAAATTTGTTCAATTTCGTAATATTTCTTGATGCGTAACGCTCATCGTAATATAGTTCATTAGCATGTTAACATTATGTATATTAATATGTTTTAATTAAAGAATTAATTTATATAAAAAAAATATATAAGATTTGTACGTACTTGTGCTATGGCGACTGATTCTTCTCGTAATAAAATCGTTTGGATAGGTTTCCCTGTATCACAGCTTACGTATTGAGTAAGCTGTGCCTGTATTGTCTGTCGTTGGTAATTGTTTGGTCCTTCGAGCCGGATTTTTTCATTTAATCCTTTTAGGCCGTACTAAAACCAGTCGCCCGATCCCTCAACGCGTACACCGTTCCCCGACGGGCCTTTTAATAGACATGTCGCCGTACCTGCTCGGATACCACAGCAACGAATTCATTTTTGGTCGAATTGTTATTTCCAGAGCGCGATGACTCGCCAGGAAAACAATTCCCGAACAATGGAACACCCCACAAACAGTCGGCTGGCAATTATTAAAACAAAATTACATCCTCTAGATTACACCGAAGATGCGATGCAGGCTGACTAACGAAAATTTTAAAAGGCGGCGGCGCTTTCAAAACGACCCTGTTTTGTTTTTTTTTCCCGTTCCTATTCTTCGCCGTTGGCTCAATGAAAAATGAAGTAGCCGCCGATGGGCATGCCATTGTGGCCTCTCGCGAGAGGCGCTGTAGAGCCGGGAAACGCCGGCGATGGGTATACGTACACGGGAAAAAACCAATTTATTTTTTTGGGGCTAGCCCCGGCCGCTATCGGTATCGAGCGGAGCTGCGCCGTCGGCTGTACTAAAAAACCGCCGGCATTAAAGTCATTATGTAGTATTTAAATCGTAGTTTCACGGCGTGTTTCACGAAGCCAACTGTTTATTATTTGGTGCGGAAGAAATTCGGCGTTGTTTACTTACTGACTTCTTCGTTTCCGATATACAGGGTCGTCCAGATCGACCGCGCAATTGACATCGTTTTAGGGGAACGGGAAAACGTGGTTTTGTGTTCGATCAAGTCGCCTGTGGTTTAGAAAATTACTTAGCGAGTGCCAAGGGGCATTCTTTGTATGTGGAAGTCTAGCCACGTTCTTAATATGAAGGTCCAACAGACGAGTTGTTTGTGAATTTCTAAAATAAGCTGTTTTCAACGTCTTATAACACTAATAATTATGAAAAAATAGTAATAGCGAGAGTGTGTAAAGTGAAAAGTAGAGCTGGCCACATAGACGCTCATCAGTGGCGCCCCCCTTGCGGCCATTAACCCTACATTATCCAGTAATTCTCTACTTCAAAACCTCGATGGTAGTGGGTTGCGTAGCGTACACCTCAAATTCTAAATAGCCCCATAAAAAATCTAAGGCCGTTAGATCTGGAGACCGAGCAGGCCGCTCGGTCCCGTAGTGTTGACCATAACCTTCTTCAGAACATTTTATCATTTAAGCGCGATTTGTATTGTTTACAGTGATTTACACCTAATTACTTTTTTTTTGTTCGCGAACGTCAAAAATAAATTGCGTGGATAACGATTTTCGTCGGCAGAAGAAGCCGTTGATGCGTTCAAAAACCATGTTTTGGAGATATCTCAAGCGGAATGGAAAAAATGCTTTGACAAATGGTTCGAACGCAAGCAAAAGTGTATAGATCATGAAGGGGAATATTTTGAAAAACGATAAAGTAATTTTCAATGACAAATTATTGGTTTTTTATTATTAGGTTCAAAATCCTGAAAAGTATCAAGTAGATGATACTTTTCAGGATATCTTAAAAATGGAGGAATTAATTAATAAATAACTGTCATTAATGTCATTATTATATTTATACACGTATAATTAAGAGGAATATCGAATCCGCATTCGTTATACAGGCTTAAATCGACGGGTCTGGGCTGTGCCGCTCTAGCGAGACCCGGCACCGCCTTACAATGGACATGATACTGCTATATTTTAATTTGATATTTTTTTTGGAGCGCCCGCTGTACCCAGTAGCACTTTTAAATCGAACCGTAAAGGAATTAGTCTTTCTTTATAATATATTGCATCTGGGCAACAAGTTTACAACGTCCTTGGTCGTATTCATTCTTGCCTCTGGTCGTCGATTCGATAATAAATGTAGCACATTCAGCAGTCCTTATTTAGCCTTTAATAAATTTCTTGTTATAATCCACTGGTATGGGTTTAAGATCGGTTTTTTGCTGTCCGTTTTTTTTTCCATCCTACCCACCGACGCTTCTCATTGGTCCGCGTTAGTTGGCTCGACTGTAGACGATGTTTTCATAACAACGTGTAAATAACGAGGGGAAAAAATTGTATCGAGATTAACGATAAGTTGCGTCCGTTCAGGTCGCGATGGCTGGGCTGGAATTCGGGCGAAGAACGATCGAAAAATTCGTGCTAGTAAATATGAAAAAAATCCTTTTGTTTTCTTTGTTACGGTCGTCATTTGTAACACAATAAATTAGTGAGTAGATCTCAGTCAAGTAGGCGCCAGATCAAAGCGATTTTACGTCAATTCTTGCTTCGTTGAAGTTCAAACGAAAATACGGGAATTAAATAAGTATGTGAGATTTTTTTCGTAATGTAATTATACAATTTGACATTTGAGTTGACTACAGTCAATTTAATAGCTTCATTATAACAGAGTAAATTCGGTATGACGCCATTTCACTTGGTTTTTCGAAAATTTTGTCTTCGGTCGAGTGGATTCAATTTTTTTTGTAATATAGCATGTCTCAATTGAAACTATAGGATGTAATTTGTGGGGAGAAAACTAATGATATTTGACAAGCTGAGGTTTTTTATTTTCAACACAAAATGGAGACGTTACGGCTACAAATGGAAAATAATGCCTTTCATATGGCCTCGACTCACGTGACGTAATGTCATTCATTTAACAAAATCGTCAATAACACTAACTGAGTTTTCCACAAAACACCAAAATACTATTAGTCCAATCAATCTGTCTGAGCCCTTATGTTAAATGGTCTCTAATTGTAAACAGCAAAAAAAAAATTTGAGCATATAGAAAATAAAATTTCAATAAACTTACAGTTTTTTGCTCTCAAAATGGCGACCGCTAACATAACCTAAAAAATTCGCCAAAAGTCAAAAAACCGGTTTTTCGCGAATAAAAAATAAAGTTGTACTCGGATTGGAAAAAGTTAAATGAGAAAGTTGTAGATAATGAAAAAATCTTTCGATTCAATTTTTGTGAGCTCGAATCGATTCATTACTTTTCGAGATATATCGAAGAAACCGTTGAAAATTGCGTTTTTTTGTTTTTTCTCTAAAAATAACAATATTTCATGAAAACACTTATTAATTTCAGAAAATTTAGTCCTAAGTAGGCGAAAACAATCGTTTTTGTAGAATTCCAAAACATTTTTTTTTCCAAGTTATAGCTGTTTTCGGAAAAAAAAAGGTGTTTTCGTAAAACGGCCCTTCCATCGAAACGGATGGTCCTACAGACTTGTTCGAGGGCTTATTTGCTTCGTTAGGAGTTGTACTACAAATATGTTTTCAGCAACAATCGTTTTTTTAAATTTTTTATATAAAAAATCGCGTTTGAAAATGACGTGATTTTCGTACATCGGTTTTATTACAAGAATTTATTGCCAAAAAACCGATAGATTATAACGAATTTTTTTAACGCCAAATTTAACTTTATGATATGCGCGGAAACCGAAAAAAAGGGCCACAGGAAATGAAAAGCCCTCGCAAAACGGAAATCATCAACCTCTCGCGATTTGAAAAAGTAAACGATCGACGTTTTTAAGAAACCGTGGAAGAAAACCCCGAAAAACGTAATTACTTTCTTTTTCCGCGTCTCAGAATGGATACGTATTCAAAAACCAAACTATCCGAACGCGCTTTTTTAATTTACGTAATTCCGTTTGTGACTTTCTCTAATTGTAAAATGATTTCTCGTTTTTAACGCGATCGGAATATTATTACGAAATCGGTAAGTATTTATTATATTAATAAGTATGTAAGCTACACTGAGAGAAGGGTTTAAGTCAAATCGAGAGTATTCCCATGCGACGAAGCAGATCATTTTTAATGTCGGTTTTAATACAAGGCGTCCAAAAGGTCTTTGTGTGGGCTGGTATCCGAAATTTGACCGGAACGGGCGAATTTAGGCGTCTATCAACATTTTTAATTACAGGGGGCAATCTTCAGTTTCTACCAACCGCTATGTTCTTGCACAGTATCAAAATCGTTATTCTCTTGCATCGCTTCTTACAAAAACATCTAAATTTTATGTAAAATTTTTGAATTATTGTTACACACTTTGAATACTTCCAATTTTCATTATTTACTCAATAACGTGTCATAGAAACCTAGCCGAAAAATTATATCACATACCGCTTGAAAAATTATTAAATATAACACTCTTTGTGATCGAAACGTCGCGTCACCTGCGTCGAGTAAATACCTGCTGGGAAGGTACAGTCTAATGTTTTAATTTAGGATTTCTAAGTTCTCTAATACACAACAGATCATAATCATGTGGTCATCAGTCCTAAGACTGGTTGGACGCTAACCTCCAGCTTCTCCTATCTTGTGCTAACCTACGCATTTCGCTAATTGTGCTACAACCTACATCCCTTACTATTTGCGAGCAGTAGTCTAATCTAGGCCTACCTCTGCCTTTCTTCACTCCTATTTCTGCCTCCAAAATATCGCAGACTATTCCCCTATGTCTCAGCAAGCGGCCTACCATTCTATCTCTTCTCTTCTTTATGTTTTTCCACATACTTCTTTTCTCGCCGACTTTCTCTAATACTTCTTTCGTTTCTAACCCTATCAGTCCATGGTATTTTCATCATTCTTCGGTAACACCACATCTCAAAAGCTTCTAATTTCTTCCTACTTGCTTCCCCTACCGTCCAGGTTTCGCAACCGTATAGTGCCGTGCTCCATACACACGTTTTCAAAAATCTCTTCCTTGTTTCTAAGTTTATTACCCCCGAGCATAAAAGTGCTTTCTTTTGTTAAAAGCTACTCGACTCTGCGCTATTCTTTGTTTTATATCTTTATCGCTTCTTCCATCCCAATTTATTTTACTTCCTAAATAAGTGAAGTCTTTAACTGCCTCCAGTCTTTCATTATTAAGTTGTACTTTCGTTTTTGCTCTGATCTCGCGCCCTCTGCACACTAACACTTTAGTTTTGTTTTTATTCACCCTCATTCCGTATTCCTCTGTCAACAGTGCCTCCATTTCGTTCAACGCTGATTCTAATTTCTCCTTACTAGATGCTAATACTGCTATATCATCCGCGAATCTCAGCATTTTTAGTTTCTGTCCCTGTACTTTAATGCCGAAATCCACTCTATCTTTTACCACATTAATCGCCTCTTCGATGTACAGATTAAAAATTAGTGGTGATAGCGTACATCCTTGTCTTACTCCTTTCCTAATACCTACTTCCCTTCTTTCCCCTTCTACTTCTATAACAGCAGTTTGCTCTTTGTATAGACTGTGTACTACTCTACTATCTCTATACTTCATTCCCGCGCTCTTTAGTATCTCGAACATTTTTTCCCATCTTACATTATCAAAAGCTTTTTCTAAATCTACAAATCCTATATAAGCGTTCTTTCCTTTTTCTATTGTTTTCTCTAACATTACTTTTAGCGCCAGAATAGCTTAGCGCGTTCCCCTATTTCGCCTAAACCCGAATTGGTCTTCTCCTAGTATTTCCTCCGCTCTATTTTCCATCCTCTTCTGCACTATTCTGGTTAAGATTTTTGACGCGTGGGAAGTTAGGCTAATCGTTCTAAAGTTCTCGCATTTGTCGGCTCCTCTCTTTTTCGATATAGTAACGATAATGTTCCTCTTATAATCCTCCGGCATCTCACCCGTTTCGTATATGTATTTTACCAGTTCAAACATCCTATTTACTACTTTCTGTCCCGCACATTTCAAAATTTCCGCCTGTATTTTATCTACACCCGGCGCTTTATTGTTCTTTAGCCCCCTTAGTGCTATTTCAAATTCCTCTCTCAATATAGGTTTTCCTACATCTTCCCTATCGATGCTAGATTCTTCCTCTAATATCTCTCCTAATTCCTGACCCTCGTATAAATTTCCTAAGTACTGCTTCCATCTATCCGCTTTCTCCTCTCTTCCGATCAGTATGTCCCCCGATTGACTCCTAACGTTTTTACTTATTGGTCCTAAATCCCTGAAGTTCCTCTTAATTATTTTGTAAGCCTCATTGGTCTTACCTACTTGGAGCTTAGCTTCTACTTCTTTGCATTTATCCTCTATCCATTGTTATTTCCCTTTTCTACACTTTCTAATGATTTCCCACTTTATTAACTTATAAGTTTTCAGTCCTTCCTCGTCGCGTCTGTTTTTATATCCTCGTCTCTTTTGTATTAAGTTTAAAATTTCGTCCGTTATCCAGGGCTTCCTAGCTTCCCTTCTCTCGTGTCCTAAAACGTCCGTAGCCGCGGAATCTAGACTATTCTTGATACCCTCCCACTCAGTTTCTGCGTTGTTTAATTCAATTGATCAATTAATAATTTGTTATGGCTTGGCAATACCTTGGAATCCGAATTCCTTGGAGAATATGAAAAATGAAATCTGGCCGACCTTATTTCACAAGTTATCAACCGACAAAAATCCGCAGCACGAGAAGTGGTCAGAGTTTTGGTATGACTGGAAGAAGGCGCAAGCAGCGGATTCCTTGGACACCTTCCATCATAAGTACGCCGCTTCCTAAGGAAGATTTTAAAGCCATCAAACCGACATTTTTATGTGGACCTGAGCCGAGACGAGTTGCTAAACCGTTGTTTGGGAGATTACACGCAAAATAGCAATGAAAGTTTCAGTGCTACTGTTTGGAAATTGGCTCCAAAATCTTGTTCAAGTGGCAAGAAAGTCTTGAATATAGCTACTGGTATTGCTGTGTGCACTTTTAATGATGGTCTGACTAATATGCGTCGAATTATGAAAGTTTCGGAGATGGATATTGGCGTCCAATCATAAAATTTGGGTCTAGAAGCGGATGCTAAGCGAATCAAGCACCATGTAGATTAAGTGAATTTTTTTCCAGTTTCTTTGCCAGTTATATTGCGTGCCGTAGACGCCTTAAATTCGACATGTCTCGCGAGATTGGCTCCCGTGTCGCCATTTTTGAATATTTTTTGATAATAATTTTTTATATTATACTTAAATGTATGCCTAATAACTTCCTTAAATATTATTATCTTACTGTCTTTTCTTCCATCCAAAAAAAATTGTCAAGAAAGTCCTTTTTTTTAGCTTATTACATGAGTGATGTTACCCCTTAAAACACGATTTGTACCCATTGGCACCAAAGGGCATAACGGCTGGCTAAAATTGGCTGACGTCTAGCAGCGTCACAGAAATGCTGTTCATACCGAGGAAATCTCGTGGCCACCGTCGGACTATAGTAGGAAAGAACCCCACCGCGCTATTATCGAATACTCGGGATAGAAATTTCGTAATCTCTTGTGTTTCGTAATCGACAGGAAAAACTGCATATTTAAAACGTCGAACTTTCCACCGCATTTGCGCCGACAAAAAGACACGGAACGCCAGCGGATTTTTTTTTCCCAGTCGATGTTTAAATTAAGCCCGAAACACAATGGCTTCGTCGGATCTATTCCGAAAAATAATGAAGGTACAATACCTGCCTAACTGTTACGGCTCGAGTTTCTCTCGTTATCGCCAAGTTTCTTTTCCCCGGCGGTATCGCGTAAAAACTATCAAGCGCGCGCAATTAAATTCGGATGGTAGGCCGGCCAAAAAAATTACAGATATTAATAGGGTATAATAAACAATGAACAAAAATCGAAACCACAGAAAAATTGTTAACAATGGGAGTTGTTTTTTCCTTGGCGGATTTCATCACCGTTCAACGCCTCATTCTTAAGTAACTGCGGTTATGTAGGTGAGAGCTCCGTCGAATGAAATGTGGTGATTCACTCGCCGATGATATAAAAAGATTTATCTAACGCGTTGGCTCGAAAATGTCCATAAATACTCGAGGACTCGCATAAAAGGAAGAACAAAATGTAATTTATGTTGTGGCCGGCGTAAAAAATGTTTATACAACCATTAGTCTTTCGTATAATGCTGTTTAATTCTAGGCCGGGCTGATGATGAAACACGTATTATGTCATATGTTTAAGGAACTTCGAAAATTTTTCATTCTTTTCATTTATTTTCATGGGAAGTGTTCCTAAATATTTCTCATACTTCCAGATATTTATTTTTTTTACACATTAGTGTATGCATTCGTGTATATCAATTATCGTTCTTTTAGTTGTCTCACTTCAAAAGTTACAGGAGGGGAGGGACTCGAGACGGCCCTGTATAACTCGATTTCGTGAATAGTTTTTCAGGAGTTATCTACGTCACTTACATATTCTGTATCATAGAAATAAGTGATCAGGTAGAGATAGTTAAACACCGAATAGGTGGTCGATTTATACACTAGAGGCGTAAAAAAATCCTAAATTTGTTGGTGATTTTCAAAGGGCTGTCTTAAAAAAAAATTTAAAAAAGTCGCAGAGCAATTAAGAAAAAAGCAAATTAAAAGTCCAAGTTTATAGTTTTCAGGTCTTCGGTTCAAAAATGTTTGCTTGCCTTCCAAAAGGTCCACGGACTTCAATTTTTTCTTCAGTGATTTCACCATAAATATTTGCATATAAAACATAAAAAATTAACATTTTTTGATAAAAAAAAATGAATTATTGTTCAATGAAAAACATGTTCAACCTCAAAAAATGAATGAAAAATGAAAATTTCATCTTTAAATTGATTTTTAGCAAAAACGACAAATTTAACCATTCCGAACACAATGAAAAAAAAATCTCAGCACTATGAAATTTTCAGGGTTTCTTTGGGATACCTTGAGGCTAAAAAGAAACACTCAACATTCCTAGTCTATGTATTGCTTGCAAATTTATGCCAAGTTAAGCGAATATCCCTAGATACGCAATTTTTTACCCCTTTTTTCAATGAATATTCTCGCACCGAAATTTTTTATCAAAAACGAATAACTTTACAAGTCGTAAAGAACACTTTGTAGTTTTTAAAATCATACTTGAATTTTCTGTACGATCATTATTTCCCGAGTAATTATATACCAAAGTCAAAACTGATTTTTTTTTTTTTTTGCTTTGAACGACGATAACTCTGCGAAGAATCATCGTAGAAAGCTTTTAGACCGCTCAAATTAAAGAGGATAAAAAAAGCTTCATGATGAAATCACCGCAAAAAATTAATTGAAGTTCGTGGACCTTTGGAAAGGCAAGCAAAAACTTGGAAAAAACTTTTTCCGATGCTTTTCTCATGATTACTCCAAAACTGCTGACGATAAAAATTTTTAACTCGAGATCTAGAAACTTTGGGCTTCGATTTGCTTTTCTCAAAATTGCTCTGCCACTATTTTTCTCCAAGTTACAGCCCTTTGAAAATCATCTAAAAATTTCAGATTTTTTATATGCCTTAATTTTTGTGCCTAGTATATTATTGCGGCACCCGACTATAGTACTTATGTTCTTTTAAACCCTAAGACTTTTGCAAGGCTATAAGGCTACTTTTAAAGTTTGGGAGTAATGTGGAATCCGATTTTATATACAGTGCTTTCGTTCAAATCATAACTTTTGGAAAAAGCTCTCGAACCCGTCAAATTTTATTTTTGGTTGCGCATTTTTTAAAAATATAATTAATATATACAAGGTGACTCGCATATGAGGTCTGATGTTATCAATAATTTGTTCGTTATCGAAATAGCGATCGCATCCATACATTATGGCACAAAACAGTTCAAACAGGTCAAAATATTTCCGCTGGATATTAGCTAACATAAAAAAATATATCAGAAAGCCAAACATCTCCTTACTTCCCACAGATTTTTTTTCCCGAACGCCTCTTGTATTTTCTCACCCGTTAATTAAGACAAAGGCCATTTTGCGCCGACGAGAAAAAAACCTCCCGTGCGTGTGGTCCAATTTCGGAATCATGATGAAGCACAAAACCATACAGAATGATGCTCCACTATGGTGGAGAATTACCAAATGCATTATGATGCATTTGGTAATTCTACAATTTCCACGCCGCGTTAAATACACAATCATTTATTATTGAACGTTACATTTTTTTATTGCGTCTGATTGGCGGTACTATTCATATACGCCGGCTGAACGGACCTTATGAATTTTAAAAATCGTACGCTCATTACCGAAATACGATCACATACACGCGGGATCGTTTTTCCATGCGGGCACCGCTCGAAAAAAATATGACAAGCAAAATGTCTAGAGACATTCTTAACTCGCGTTTTTATTATTCTCCCTAAACTCCCGTTTATCTAACGACTTGCCTCGACTGTCTATAGGTAGAGCACGGGCAATATTATTTGTAAAGGGTCTTTCAATAAGGACGCTCGATTTTTAGACGTAAATAAAGCAAGTCGTGTGTGAGATATCAGTAGTACAGCAAAGCTGCTACCAGAACAACCTCGGATTTGTCCGCGGACATTTGATGCGAATACAATGTGGTCATTGTTGATCTAAAAAACTCTTAGCGCAGATATAAAATAGGTCTGTATCGGTTTAAAGCAGGTATGGTAACCTGTTTATTGACGTCGTGTTTTTTCCTAATACCACCATACCCGTTTTAAACCGGTACAGACCTGTTTCATACCTGCGCCAAGAGTTCTTCAGATCAACAATGACCACATGCCATCCGCATCGAATGTCCGTGGACAAATCCGAGGTTGTTCTGGTAGCCGCTTTGCTATACTACTGATATCCACAAATTTTTTTCTATTTGAAAAATTATTTTATGGCATTAAGTATGACATAAATCTGGCTGAATTTCCTGGATGGCGTTCGTTATGTTGACTTTGAAGGCTTCAATTGTTTGGGGTTTATTCGCATAGACCTGCGATTTAAGATAGCCCCAAAAAGAGAAGTCTAAAGGCGTTAAATCGCACTATCTCGGTGGCCAGTTCGCGTGGCCGCTGCGCGAGATAACCATGCCCTCAAATCGCTCGTCCTGTTGGGATCACATGCCGTAGATATCCATATCGTCCAGTTTAGGCCACAAGAAGTTGCTTATCATCGATCTGTAGCGCTCGCCGTCGATGATTATATCAGTCTCGTTATGGAAGAAGTACGATGGTTTCGCCAGACCAAAATCCGCACCAAACAGTGACTTTTGCTTTTGGTGTATCTCGTGTGGATTGGTATCGTCCCAAATTCGACAATTTTGCTTATTCACATATCCATTCATCCAAGAATGAGCCTCGGCGCTAAATCTGATTTTTTTGGCGAAATTTGGGTCAAGTTCCAACTGCTGCAGAGCCCAATCAGGAACACACGGCGTTGTCTATGGTCGTTTACCTTAAATTCCTGGGTCAGTCGGATTTTATACGGGTGCAGACCCAAGTTCCGACGCAATATTCGCCAAGTTGAAGTCGCAGAAGCGTCAAGTTCTTGCGAACGACGAGAAACTGCCTGCCTCGCGTTTTCCCGTACACTCTCACGCACAGCAGCGATGTTTTCAGTAGATCTTGCGTTTGAGTGACGTACGGGTGTTGGCTGATTATTTATCAAACCGGTTGACTCGAGTTTAGCCATCAAACGTCGAATAGTCGACTGTGTTTCCCAAACGGAGCACTGATTTTGAAAATAAAATTGATTTGCCCACGTTGTTGAACGTTATAACCTTCCATGGCGATTTGCCATACACACTACTGAACAATTCATAACAAATTTGACAGGTGTTGCATAAACAACATGGCCGCTATAACCTAACAAATTTCGAGCGTCCCTATTGTAAGACCCTATATAACAAGAGTATTTATTAGTATGAAATCTCTCACCTGACATGATTTTAAAATTAAAAATCAATCTCAAGATTGATGTTACGTTGAGGCAATAAAGCTTCATACAGGGTGTAGCAATGAGAACAGCAATGTTCGTCTAATTTAGCTGGAATTGACTTTTCTGTGTTGCAGTCATTTTTGGAACCGAGCGCGCTTGTGGCCCTGTATACGTTTCACTAGTCCCAGCTCGGGCGATTGAACAATTTTTATTTTTTACCCGCGCAACCTAACAGACCGTAAAAATCGCAATTTGGCAACGATTTTTTCGTCGGCCCGCTCGAACAGGATACGTTGTCCGTACTTTCTGGCGATTCGGCCCGACCGGGCGTCGCCCCAACTGCATCCCGTCCAATAATCGTCGGTGCGGGGTGTTTCGAAAATCGCACGATTAATCGCAATTAATTGCGAAAATACGCGGCCAGACAATAACCCCTGCGCCGACTTTTACCGGTTACCAAACGTTAAAACCGCAACAACGACTGCCGCTGAAATTTCGTTAGTGCAATCGTCCGTGCGTCTTTGTATGTTTTTGTAGGAAAAAATTTGGTGTTGCTCCACGCTAGGTGTCTGCAGTCGAGACCCAACGCATGTCAGGCGGTGCTGGCGATAGAATCTCGAGCGTTCAGGATCTAGAAAATCATATTTTATAAACACCATAGAATGATTCAAAACTTCCCTTGCTTAGCACTAATGTAAAAGAGCATATTCTCTGATACATCAAGATTGATTTCTCCATTTAAATTTACCCATTTCTCTACATTATATAACGATCTTGTAAGATTTACGTCAAAATAATGTAACATAGATGACACATGTTAATAAAAAGACACTTTTACGTAATTTATGCACTTTTTGCAACTATATCACACAGATACACACAGTTGACGTCAGAAACTTATGATTAAAAGTCACTTGTGGCATATATGCTATATAACAAGTAACATATGTATGTAACAGTTATATAAATTTTACGTACAATAACAATATTTACTTAGATGCCAATTTTTATTTTATCAGGATGCTAGAAAGTTAATTTTTACATTATAATAAACGATCTTGTGACGTAATCTTGTGACATTTATGTCACAATAATGTAACATTAATGAAACAAGTTAATAAAAAACGAATTTTATGTAACATCTACGTTTTTTGCAACTGCATCAGACAGATAGGCAGTTGACGTCAAGAAATTATGATTAAATGTCACTTGTGATATACATTAGGGATGTTTGTGATAAATTTTGAGGTAATATAATGTCTATTGGGGGAGTGATGATTTTTTTTTTTCAATTTTCGTTTCAAAAATCTTGTACTTTCTCTAATAAAAAAATCGTAGCGTCTTTGAGGAAATTGTTTCGGGCATTTTGCCTTTGGGGTAACTTAGTAGAGACTCTTAGGTATGTCTCTGATGAATTTGGAGGTAATATAATGTCTATTGGGGGAGTGATGATTTTTTCCAATTTTCGTCTCAAAAATCTTGTATTTTTTCTAATTAAAAATCGTAGCGTCTCTGAAGAAATTATTTCAGGTATTTACCTTTAGAATAACTTGAAAGAGACTCTAAGGGATGTATGTACTGAATTTTGAGGTAATATAATGCCTATTGGGGGAGTGATGATTTTGTTCTCAATATTTGTCTCAAAAATCTTGTACTTTTTCTAATAAAAAAATCATAGCGTCTCTGAGGAAATTGTTTCAGCTGTTTTACCTTTAGAATAACTTAGTAGAGACTCTTAGAGATGTCTGTTATTGTGACTGTGGAAGTTTTATGTAACAGTTTCGTAATAGTGGGTAATAAAATGTCAGTTTTCACGGTTTCACAATTTTCTATACAAAAAATACTGGAGTAGTGATACTAGTACTGGAGATAATATATGATAATATTACTTTTCGCGTTTCCGCAATTGTATGATATAATTTTTCGCGTTACAGTTTTGTGACATTTACGTCTATGTTATGTAACACTGAAGTAACATAATATAAACATAGTTACACCCATTTGTACAGTAAATCCACGTACAAAAAATGAGTGCGAGTAGACTGATAAAATTTCAATCGAGTTAGGTAAGTAATATTTCGCGTTACAGTGTATTGAAATAATTTGTAATATTTACAAATGAATTCGGCGCACCATTCAAATATTGTTAACTAGACGAGAAATGTCTTTATCCCGGTAATTCCTGAGGTCGGCAAAAACTGTTCAAATTCAACATCGCATTGCATTTATTTGTCCGTGTAAAATTGTGATTTTTATGTGAATTGTTCGGTTTTCATAACAATTTTTTTTTCGATCGGTTGTAATTTTATAATAAAATTATTATTGTTACGTGTATAAACTAAAGACTAGGCAAAAACTCGACAAGATTAATCGTCGGATTCTGTTGTCGAAAAGTCCCTACGCGCGTCATAAAAATAGTCGACTGATCGACGAAAAAATTTTCTTCGAGAACGCCTCTGGCGACTCGGGATTGATCTAATTGTAAATAAACAAAATAGTATCGGTTTACGTGGAAAATTTGTTCAAGGTTAATTATTTTTCGTATCATTCGCGTATGACTCAATACTTTGCATATTGTGGTGTATGAAAAACGTTGTTCGTCCAGTAACATTACATAATGTAGATTTTAATGTTCTGATCGATTGAAAAAATAATTTTTTGCGGAAAAGGATCTACAGGGTGAACAGAGTTGAATGTTTCATTGGAATCCTCGATAATTGTAAGAAATACAAAATAATGAGTACTCGATAATTTTTTTCTTGTAGACAAATTAATTAGTGGAAGCAAAATGTGCTATTGTGTTTTGTTTTTGAATTATAAACACAAGTTTACACATTCGTTAGATGGCAACTGTTGAAATCATTTCACTGTATAACGGCTTCGATGCCAATAGTTGTTATTCTAATACACTAGGCACAAAAATTAAGGGATGTAAAAAATCCTAAATGTTTAGATGATTTTCAAAAGGCTGTAACTCGGGGAAAAATAGTCGTAGAACAATTTTAAAGAAAGCAAATGGAAGCTCCATGTTGAAATGCAAATTTTTATTTGCATTTCAAAAGGTCCACGGACTTCAATAAATTGTTTTCAGTGACTTCATCATAAAGCTTTTTTAGATGTTTTTGTCCTCTTTAATTTAAGCTGTCTAAAAGCCTTGTAAGATGATTTTTCGTTTGAGTTACCGTCGTTCAAAGCAAAAAAGTCAGTTTTGGCTTTGGTAATTAATTACTCAGGATTATAATGATCGTACAGAAAATTCAATTGGAGTTTTAAAAATTGCAAAGTATTCTTTACAAGTGGCAGTTATTAATTTTTAAAAGTAAAGTTATGAGCCGAACAACATGTGTAACACAAAAGAGTTGAAACGGAGAGGGTGAATAAGAAACGAAAAAGAAAATAATCCTCAGTTGAAATGCATTTAATTTTTTTTTTCAAAACTTGGTGTTGCCACCCCTTCTCCTAATAACATTTTCTAAACGATTACGCATAGATCGAATAATTTTTCTTATGCTGTCTTGAGGGATTGCTTCCCACTCTTCAACCAACACAGTTCTCAGTTCCACTACGCTCCCTGGTGCAGGATTTCTTGCCCTAACTCTTCGCTTAAGTTCTTCCCAAACGTGTTCAATTGGATTCAAGGCCGGGCTCATCGGAGGCCAGTCCATTTTCCGTATACCGATGTCAGCCAGGTAGGTAGTGGTCACTCGCGCGGTGTAGCAGCGAGCATTATCATGCATTAGCATGAAGTCCTCACCAACAAATCCCGCATACGGAACAACATGTTTCTCCAGAATATCCCTGATATAGCAGTCCGCTGTTAATCCTCCTTCACGTCCTCCACCGGGCACGAAAACCAACTCAGTTTTTCCGTCAATGGAAATGCCCGCCCAGAACATGCAAAAGCCACCTCCATATGCGACAGTTTCTTGAATGCAGCATTAAGCAAATCGCTCTCCTGGTCTTCTATAGACCCGACGTCTCTTATCGTTACCATGGAGGCACATCGTGGACTCGTCTGTGAATAATATCTGATTCCATTGATCGTGATCCCAAAAGAGATGTTCACGAGCAAATTCCAGTCGTCTTTGCTTTTGGACTGCAGTCAGTTTGGGCCAGTGTGGGATCAACTTGGCTGCCTTCAATCCTCGTCTCACTGTCCAAGCGCTAGCGACCACACCTCTGACCACCCTCAGCTCTTGTGGGAGGTCAAGACCAGTCAAATGTCGATTTCTGAGATATCTTAACGCAATAAATCGATCGTCCCTCTGCGTTTAGCTACCGGTTTCTCGGTACCGACGATACACTCTTGACACAGCTGATTGACTCAAATTCAGTCGATTTGCCACGGCTCTCTGACTGAGACCCTCTCTCAACAATGCAATTACCTGGGCTGCTTCGGCAGCTGTGGCATCCATTTTCTTGTAAATCCTTCGAGCACATACGCATACGTTAACTTCAAATTATCGAATGGAGACGAATACCCTCTATGTCTGTCATAATTGTCGCGCATGTGCATTCCAATTAACAAGGTTTTATGTTACACATGTTGTTCGGCTCATAACTTTGTCAGAATAGGTCCAATTCCAATCGAAGTGGTATCATTTGAAACAACTGTTTCTAAACTTTCAAACAGTTCATTGAACTTTACTTCAAATGTTACTGGAGAAAGTACATATTCTCTCAAAGTTGGACCATGTTGCTGAGTCTATTGTTTTGCTCTCAAGTGTATAAACTTGTAGCTTCAATTTGCTTTTTTTTTAAGTTGCTCTGCGACTATTTTTCTCCAAGTTATAGCCCTTTGAAGATCACCTAAAAATTTAGGATTTTTTACATCCCTTACTTTTTGTGCCTAGTTTAATTTCAAAATTAAAACATCTGTGTAGAAGATATATAGTTCCAAGGGACTCCTGTCAATGTCTAAGGTTATAATAGACTACTCAGTATCCATATCTAGTGCCACTTTCTGGTATTGAATAACAATTATTCTGTACCAATTTATATTATAATAAACGTGATATGTGCAAAGATTAGTCTCACGTACTTTTTTCTCACCTTATACTTTGGACACGTGTACAGTCTCAGTCCGTATTTGAACTAGTATAGTTTAAATTGTAACTACTACAGTAGATTGTTCGAAAAGAAAAACAGAACAATGGCAGTGCCACTGTCTTATTCCAACCCTGATGCCACTGCGCAGATAAATTCACTCAAAAACCCATAGGTTTAGTATTGTTATTGGAGCATTAACGTAGATAACGAAAAAGAGTGGGTCTAGTATTGAACCTTGCGGGAGTCCGGGCTAAAACTTCTGTAAATTCCCACACGGTTTAGCGGATCGTTAAGAATGTAAAATAGGTACCCTAATCCTGTGTTTTACGTCTGATCTTTCGACTGCCAAGAGGCATCATCACGACGAGTCAATTTATAATAATGAGAATATGGGGATATTTCGGATCCATGCGCGGATGATTGCCGTGAAATCAAGACTCTTCTCTCGCTCGATATTTTTAGCGGCGGCCCGAGGCCTTATACTCGCGAGCGGTTCGTCAGAGACATAGGCCCATTATGTATGGCTCCTCAGACGGCCGTTACTAAATTAATTACTGGTTAATTAGCGTTAAGAAAACCACCCGTATTCCGCAGTCCACGGCGATGTAAACGATTACGAGTGTACGAGGGCAGGCACCATGACTCCTCAGGCACTTCCGACAACTCCGTAATTATTTATTTAATCCCGTAATTATTTAATTCCATAATTATAATCTCCAGAAATTAACCGTAATCGAGCGGATTGATTCGTTAGCTGCGTTGTTTCGATAGAAACCACCGCCGGTCGTTTTTCCAATGGGTACCAAATCTGGAAAAATTACGGTCACTCGTGAAATATGCCAGTTATAGGAGCACAGAGTGACTGAGTGAACTGACGGAAAAGCTGTGCTTGTGCTCATTTACAATGTGTTTGAAAATTCAGAATTACATTAAAATTGTGGTGTTTAAAGTTTATTACACGGTCCTGTACTGTATATCGCCAATTGTTTTGGAGTTTTGAGATTGATTTTATTTGAACGTTTTTTTGCACACTCGACGATTTATGGGCATTGTAAGAAGTGCCACACGGGATCAAATCAGGAAACCGAGTAGGAAGATTTTTAGAGACGACAATTAAAAAAAATTTATCGCACCCCCAATACGCCTTACACTACCTCCATATTCACCACAGGCATCCCTTAGAGGCTTTACTATGTCACCTCCATACTGGAAAGGCCGCCGATGAATTTGATTTCAGATGCTGCGATTTTTTTATTGAAAGGAATGCAAAATTCTTAGACACGAAAATTTGAAAAAATCGCCACGCCCTTAATAGGTCTTACACTACCTTGATATTCACCATAGACGTCCCTTAAAGTCTTTGCTAAGTCGTCCTAAAGGAAAAGTGGCCCAAATAAGTTAATTGCAGGTGTTATGAATTTTTTATTAGAAAAAGTAATATTTTAGAGACGAAAATTTAAAAAAAATCATCACACCCCCAATAGGTCTTACGCTACCCTGATATTTATAAGATACGTCCCTTAAAGTCTTTACTAAGTCATCCTAAAGGAAAAATTGCCCAAATAACTTTATTACAGATATTACACATTTTTTACTAGAAGTGTCAGACTCTTAGACACGAAAATTAAGAAACAATTGCCACACCCCCAATAGGTTTTACACTACTTAGATATTTCCAGAGACGTCCCTTAAAGTCTTTATTAAGTCACCCTAAAGGAAAAATTTCCCAAATTATTTTATTACAGATGCCACAGTTTTTTTTATTGAAAAAATGCATAATTTTTATATGGGAAAATAAAAACCAAAATTGCCACCCCCTTAGTAGGCTTCACCCTACATTGATATTCACCACGGACATTCCTCAGCATCTATACTATATTATCCTGGAGGAAAAACCGCCCAGATATTTTTGTTATAGATACTACGATTTTTTTATTTAAAGAAGTACAATATTTTTAAATGCAAACATTAAAAAAATCACTGCACTACCACTAGGCCTTACGCTATCTCGATATTCAGCGTGAATATCTCTAAGAGTCCATACTAAGCCTTGTTGAAGGAAGTACCGTTCAAATAGTTTATTTACAGACGCTACAAATTTTTTTATTAAAAAAAGGAAAAAAAATTTGGACATGAAAATAGAAAAAAATCCACCACTGCCAATAAGGCTCGTACGACTTCGACATTCATCGCAGACTTTCTTTAGTGTCTTTACTAACTTGTTCTGAAGGAAAATCTACCGAAATAATTTTGTCAAATGGTACAATTTTTTTATTGAAAAAATGCAAGATTTTTAAATACAAAAATAAAATGGCCACCTTCTTAATAGGTTTTCCATCACTTCGATATTCACCACATACATTCATTAGAGTCTTTTCTAAGACACGCCAAAGGTAAAATCGCCCAAAATTTTTTTTTAGAAATGTTACGAATTTTTTTATGTAAAAAGTTTTTAAAAACGAAATAAAGAAATCTCCACATCTTTGGATACCTCAGTATTCACCACATATATTCCTTAGAGACTGTATTAAGACATGCTAAAGGAAAAAACGATCAAATAGTTTTTTCAGATGATCCGAATTTTTAATTGAAATAAATTCAAAATTTCTAGAGATAGTAATTAAAAAAAAAATCCCCACACTTCTAATAGGCTTTACACTACCTCGAAAATCACCCCGGACATTCCTCAGAATATATACTAAGTCATTCTGGCCGAAAAACCACCCAAATATTGTTGTTATACAGGCTACGATTTTTTTATTTAAAAAGTGCAATATTTTTAGACACAAACATTAAAAAGAATTACTACACTCCCAGTATGCCTTATGCTGCCTCAACATTCACAACAAACATCCATCACAGTCTATGCTAGATCATCCTAAACGAAAAACCACCCAAGTACTTTTTACAAGCGTTACTTAAAAAAGAATGCGAGGTTCAAAGACGACAGTTAAAAAACATTACCACAGTCCCAATAGGCCTTACGCTACCTTTATATTCACCACGAACATCCCTCATAGTCTCTTCTAAGTCATCCTAAAGGAAAAGCTGCCCAAATATTTTTTTACAGACGTTATGAATTTTATAATAAAAAAGATTTTTAGTGATGACAATTAATAAAAAAAATTATCACCACTCCCCGAGGAAGCCTCACGATACTAAGCAATTGACATTAATTAATTAACACTTTGTTATTTAAGTGAGAAATATTAGATCGCCTATCGAGCTGAGCTATAACTTTAACGCCAGATTTGGGACATTTTTTTAATTAATTCTGTACAATAAAATTCTGTGTGAATTTTTTTCGATCGATTCGTCGCGGTTTGCGCAACTGTTTCCAGTGAAAGGTCGCGGGCTTTATTTTTTCCGGACCGGACATTTTTTGTGCGCGCTTTTTTCGGCCGGTTTATTTTTTCCCCCCTCAATCGATCGATCGATGCATATTTCATCAATTGAATAATCGCCTGGTTTCGTTATGTAATTTTAAATTCTATTTATTTTCGCCAGTCATTGTAAATTAAAAAAAAAAAAATGAAAATAGAAATACCGATTATTTTGAAATAGTTATTTTTTTTTTTGTTTTTCAGGAAATCGCGAAATTGATAATAGGGAAAGTATAAAACGATTTGTAAGTGGTTTTCGGTAGCTATTTTTTATGAATACTGCTTTTCCGCTTGTAAATATTAAGCATATAAATAATGTTAATTTATACAGAATATTAATGTGTATAAGTTAGTGTCAGTGGCGGGTATATTAAGGGCGTAATATCGAAACATAGTGAAAAGTTCAGTTAATACACTAGGCACAACAATTAAGAGACGCAAAAAAATCCTGAATTCTTTAGGTGATCTTCAAAGAGCTGTAACTTGGAGAAAAATAGTCGCAGAGCAACTTTGAAAAGAGAAAACTGAAGCTCCAAGTTTCTAGTTTTCAGATTTTAAATCTTTTACCATCAGTAGTTTTTGGGTAATCATAAGAAAACCATCAGAGAAAATGTAGAAATTTTTGCTTGCTTTCAAAAGGTCCATGGACTTCAATACATTTTTTTCAGTGATTTCATCATAAATATTTGTTAGGTAATTTTATCTTCTTTAATTTGAGAGGGATGAAGGCCTTGTACGATTATTTTTCGCTGAGTTATCGTCATTCAAAGCAAAGACAGTTTTGATTTTTTTTTATTTTTTTTACAATAATTAACATTCATTGATAAAAAAATATGGATTATTGCTAAAAAAAGCATTTTTAACCACAAAAAATGAATAAGAAATGAAACGTTCATCCTTAAATTGATTTTTAGCAAAACCGACAAATTCAAAAATTCCGAACATAATAAAAAAAAAATCGCAGCGCTTTGAAACTTTCAGGGTTTCTTTAAGATACTTTGAGGTTAAGGAGAAACAGTCAACATCCTTAATCTATCCATTATTTGCAAAATTATGCCAAGTTAAGCGAGTATCCCTAAATACGCAATCTTTTGCCTCTTTTCCAATCAACATTCTCGCATTGAAAAAGTTTTTTTTTTCAAAAACCAATAACTACGACTTCTAAAGAATACTTTGCAGTTTTTAAAACCCTACTTGAATTTTCTGTAGGATGATTATTTCCCGAAGTAATTAATTACCAAAATCAAAACTGACTTTTTTGCTTTGAACGACAATAACTCAGCGAAAAACAATCATACAAGGCTTTTAGAGCACTCAAATTAAAGAGGATAAAGTTATCTAAGGAATCGTTATGATAAAATCACTGAAAAAAAATTATTGAAGTTCGTGCATCATTTGAAAGACAAGCAAAAACTTGGGAAATTGTTCCCGATAGTTTTTTATCATTACTCAAAAACTACGCATGGTGAAAAAATTTTAACTCAAAATCTGAAAACTAAAAGCTTAGAACTTCGATTTGATTTTTTCAAAATTGCTCTGCGACAATTTTTCTCCAAGTTACAGCCCTTTGAAAATCACCTAAGAATTTAGGATTTTTTTACATCCCTTAATTTTTGTGCCTAGTGTATTATTTATGTAGCCAAGAAAACATTTTTTCACTATCAATAACAATTATCATTATATCGAACGAAGATATGTCGCTGCTGTTATGTCAATAAGATCAAGTGAAATGGTCTTTTAGAGGCACTGAATTAAAACATCAACATTAAAACATCTACACGCATTCTTTGAAACGGGTAAACAAAAAACGACGTACAATTTCTGTTTTGGGGACTGGGAAACGAAATGAAATAAAATATTCTTCGGCCAGACTTCGGGCGGTTGTACGTAAACCAAGTAAACAGCTGACAAAATGGAATTGGTCGCCGTCGCAAAGAGGAATCCGTTGGTAAAAAATGCACCTCATTATCGGTATTTTTATGAGCCGTGCTCGTCCGACCGACATATCTCCATGACTGGTTATAATTAAAAACTGTAATACATCTAGTCACGCCCCCCTGGCGTATACACACTTAAAACTCCGAAAATTACTTAACACTACATAATTACTTTTTAAATAAGCTTCCGGTGATTTGGTCAAAACTTTTTGTCGTTGCCCCGAAAAAAAATACCATCTTGGAGTAAATTGCTTTTGTGCGTTCGCCCAGGCGAACTCTCTACTTTCTATTCTAATTTCGGTTCGTTACGCGTCCAACATTCAGCCGTCCCGCTCCAAGGTCTCTCGATGTGTCGGTGCTCAAAAAAGGTAGCTAAATTACATTTTTGATTTGGTTTTTTTTTATTGTGTTAGTATTTTTCATTCATCTTTAACATCATTAATTTCCCGAGCTGGATCAGGTAGCGGCCTGCCTCAAATTAATTGCGTGGACTGCCCGCCGGCCGCTGCTCGTCGTTCACTGCCCGTGTGGCCCCCTAGCGGCCCGAACTCGCATCCTCTAGACTGGGACGCTGCGTCACTGCACTCTGCCGGCGCTCGACACAACCCAATATACGATATAAAATAAATCTCTTCGTTAACTCAAATCCATATTTACGCATACTATCCTAAAGGGTCTTTCAATAAGGACGCTCGATTTTTAAACGTAAATAAAACAGGTTGTGTGTGAGATATCCACTCAATTTTTTTTTTTTTATTTGAAAGAATATTTTATGACATTAAGTATGGAATCTAACGTTGTTCAAGAAGTCGCAGAAAGGGCAAGTTCTTGTGAACAACGAAAAATTTACTGCCTCGAGTTTTCCCGTACACTCTCACGCACAGCAGCGATGTTTTCAGCAGACCTTGCGGTTCGGTGTTGGCTGATTATTTATCAAATCGGTTGACTCGAATGTGTGGTCGAATAGTCGACTCGGCGGGACGGTTGTGGCGTCGATAAAAATCACATAATGCGCGGAACATTTCTCGAACGGAGCACTGACTTTGAAAATAAAATTTTATAATTTGTACACGTTGTTGAACGCTATAACCTTCCATGGTGATTTGCCATACAGTACTGAACAATTAATAGCAAATTTGACAGATGTTGCTTTAAGTATTTCATCAATTTTAATATTAAGACAAATTTCGAGCATCCCTATTGATACCGCGGTCAAATACCGCCAAACGAACCAGTTAAATAAAACTTAATTTTAAACGATAGAAAAATAAACTATAACACAAATTATATCTATGAAAATAATTAACAAAGGAACGACCTCAACTGTTCTGTGTTTTTTTTTCCAGCACTACTACACTTCGATCACTAATATTTCAAATGTATAGAAATCAACGAGCGGACTTCGATTCCAGACGATTTCTGTGACCACCGCTTAGCGAATAGAATACGCTACTCGTGCTCCGTGGGCGACGGCGATATTCTGTGTTCTGTGGGTTCTGTGCTTATTACGCTGTATTGTTCGCCATGTTAGTTTTGGCTAGAGGTTGATTAGAAATGGTCGATGTCCATAGGAAGAATTTCTCACAAAATTAAGTATAACTAAACCTCCGAAATGAATTCGTTATTAAATTACGGAAGCGATGACGATTGCGATTCCCCAGAAGAAAAACAGACGGTGAGTTGTTGAATATTATCCGCAATGTAAATTGCTTTGATTATATTGATCTTTTTGCTTCGTCAGTAAATATCCGTTTTATACATTACTGTACTAGGACTACAATTCAGCAGAAAAACGCTAAAATTGTTATAGAATGACGTGTGCCCTACCTAAATGTCATCATTTTCTTTATTACGTTTTTGCTAGACAAAAAATCACAGCACTTCACTTCACAGACCAATTTGTTTATATTTTGCAATTTGGTTGAATTATCTAGAGAAAAGTCCGGTATCATACATACATGAATCCGTTTTGATGACTTTTTGCAAATATCTTTAACTTCATCTATGGACCTATGTGAATTAATATGTTATTTGCCAAAAATTAGTCCGATCATCATCAACAATTCTTGACAGGACTCGTATGCACCTTCAAGAATCTACCGAAAGTCTGGTCAGTCCCGGCAGGACGACGTCAACTACGATGAAGTTCAGATGAGTTTGAGCGAGGTAATAATAATTGAAATTTACGTTTTTGTGTGTAAAATTTATATAATTACATTTCCTAGACGTAAGGTCAATAATTGAGCTGAAAAATTCACTTAAAAGAGGTATCGGCAACGAATGTGTCAAATTTGGCCTGTCGTCTAGGTTTTGTTGAAAAAGAATATGAATTGAATTATTTTTAAAATGTTTCTGGTACATTCTTTATTTGTGACAGAAATATCAAATTTATTGATACTAATTAAATGATCATTTTGACCAACGACAAGGATTTTCAAATTAGAAAGTGGTTACGTGATTTTACGTTTATTTTTCTTTTAATTTCATTAGTTTTCTACTTTGAAAATCACCCCAAAACGACGTGACCTAAAATTTGTGCACCGAAGTCTATTTTTTTTTTTTTTTCTATTATAAAATAGCTTGGTCCGCTCTGTGAACATTGATTTTTTTTTTTTATTATACAGGGTTTCAGGATAGTTTCTGGCATAACTTTATATATACATCCCTCAGACGCTAAGCAATACAAAAAATTATAACCAAAGTGCCTCGCACAGTAAAAAAAAGTTGTAATTAACAGCTTTCTGCATCATCTCCTTTACGATAATAATAGAACGTATATATGCTGTTTATGTTCTAGTAATGAAAATATTGTAGCTGCGTGTTTACTCATTTACCTCGTCAAAATAGTGACATCGATTAAGTTAGTCTCAGCTTAAAACAGTTCGGCAAGGTCAAAAATATAAGCCCTCAACTCATTTTAATCATTCCAGCAATTTGAACAGCCTCATGCCCATGTTTTAAAATGTGAGAGGTTTCATTGATTCAATCCAGTAGCGTTCTGTCGAAGGCGCCACGAGGTTATTTATTTCTTATTAGTCTGCCGTATAATTTCAATTTTAAGTTTGCGATAGTGGGGTCGCTACCTTGCTGAAGTTATGCCGGAAACTATCCTGAAGCCCCGTATATATCGAGACTTCTGCGGGAAATTTTAGGTTGAAAGTCTGCCCCCGATATTAAAAAAAAATCCAGTGATGTTAAAAGTAAACACACGCTTGTTAACCACATTCCCCCAATTGATTAAGCCTAAAATATTAACTCACTCTGTTAATATATTGTAAAGACGTTGTAACGAGAGACTCCGACACGAAAAGCCAATTGCGAACATCTTCATCAACAGCTCGGTGAGTATCACGATAGGGATGGTGACAGTTTATTTATTTTTTATTCAATTCAAGACCGCTCAGGTAAAGGTGTATGTTAGTCTTAGCTTGTCCCCAATTTTTTTCCCGTTTGATATACTTGCCTTGCCACAATAATTGTATTAAATTTATAACGATAGTACCATCGCGAAAGAAAGTAATGAGACACTTTTCCATAAGTTCCCCTGAAATATAGACTAAGGAGTTAATTTTGAGAGCTATCAGTTTTAGCCCATAACCATAATTGACAATTGATAAAATTTATTCGTTTTTGTCTGTTTTTTGGGGGCTCATATCGAAAGTGTCATTACGTCTGTTCTCTGTGGTACATGTTATAATTTACATTTAAAATAATGAACTTGAAAGCAAAAACAAAACAATTTTTATGAAGTAAAACTAAGTAATTCCAATGACAATTAATGTAAAAAACATTTTCTCGGTCTGAAATTGAGAAAACCTACTAAATAGAGGACAATAGAACTACCACTTATTATTTTCTGCATTATAAACAGTTAATATAATTGATTTTGGTTTGTTATATATCATTTTTGATATATTATATCAAATTTGATGATGATTTTTTTTGCCGTTAGGTGTTTTTTTTTTTATATTTTCACTCACTCTATATTCAGTCGATAAGTAAAAAAAAGTCAATAAGAAAATAGATGAAAGCAGGCTCAATTACAAACTCCTTTTGTTTATTCTCTAAATACTCATTTTTCGATACCCTGTATGATCAAATTTCATTTTTCTCATGGTCATTTTGAGAATGTTTAGTTTTTTGTTTTTCAAATTTAAAGTAATGAGTGTTTCTTAGGTTTCAATCAAGATATAACCCATTGCGCACAATGATTATCCAAAATTATCGCTAAAGAAATTCTGATTATTCCAATATGCAGAAAACCTACTAATGGAGAATGATAGTACTACTACAATTTCTGTTGTTTTTTGCTTTAATTAATTTTGATTTCATATACACCAATATTTCTACAGAATTTAATGGTGATCGACTTTTTTTGAAAATTTTAAATGTTTTTATTTTTCCATTGTAAATTTTGCTTAGTTGTTCATTATATAAAAAATGATTAAGAAAAATCCAGTAAAAGATGTAGACTTTAGTTATAAACTACTTATGATTATCTCTAATTAGTACTCATTTTCTGCGACCCTGTATGATGATGACCAAATTTAATTTTTCCTGTTATGGTTTTCAGAACGGTTTTTTCCCATAATTTAAGGTAATGATGGGCATTTCTTAAATTTATATCAATTTATAATACCGTTGAACACAAAATTCAAGAATTAAAGTTAAAAAAATTTTACTCAACATCATTATGCATCAGTAGATTTTAGAATAACTTTAATTATCCCGTTCAAAGTACGTTAAAATAACAAACGAACAATAAGTACCATTACAAACGTGTCTCCCATTACTCATCCCCCCCCCCTACATTCACCTCCCCCAGCCGCCACCTCCACCGCAAGAGACTCATTAATCTCCTGTTCGTTAGATGCATTGGTAAGTGCCGCATAGGTAAGAGAGACTTTTTCCCCCAGGACTCGAGCGACGAATCCAAACCCGCCAGGGACCCCCTGAAAAGGCAGTCCCGCGACGGGGACGACTCTCGATGGAACGGCACCGGAAGCCGCGGCAATTCCAAGTCGAGAGACGACCACCAGGCTCACAGGGAGCGGTCGGACAGCAACAGACAAGACGAGAGATCGTCGAGGCACAAAGAGGAGGACCGTACCAGGGAGAGGTACCGCGAGGAGGACAGGACCAAGGACAGACGCGACGAGCGTAGGGGAAAGTCTAAGGAGAGGTTAATACATAGGGATTGTTAGAGGGAGACGCGGTTTGAGGGTGGATATCTTTTAGGTATGGCAACAGGGAGGACCGGCATAGAGACAGGAAGGACAGGGAGAGGAGGAGGAGTAGATCGCCCAGGGATAGAGACAGGCGAAGGAGTAGATCGCCCAAAAAATCAAGGTCTAGGTCCAGGTCGAAAGATAGAACCAGCAGAGGGGGGTATTCCAAGCGGTATGAGAGGGCAAGCTCTAAGATGGAACGGTTGGATAAAATGGGTGAGCGTTTTGTTTAATTGGTGTTTGTCGTGAGGGGTGGATAACTTTGCGAAAGTACTCGGATTTGAATATTAAAGTCGTTTTATTAATTGAAAAAAAAAATACGCAAGAATACGAATCTTGAATTGATGTTAACAATTTTTTTTTTTACCATTTTTGGGCAAAATGTTTTGCATTACTTAAAACTTAGTTTCTATTAAAATTAAGCCTCGAGAGTTCACAAATACCCTGCGTTTAATGAGATATTTAAGTTAAAACTGATATTTGTCGGAATTTTGCGATTTTTTTGTTATTTCGATTAAAACTAAAAAATATTAATATTTTTTTACGATTTTGTAAAAAAAATAAGCTGACATTTTTTTTGTTTATTTTTTTTAAAATGTATTGAAATAAACGGATAAAAAAAAATACCTTACAAAATGATATATTCAAGCTGTTTCTTGTAAAATATAATACAGAGTAAATAATCCAGTCTTCATACAGGGTGATTCTATTATAAATACAAAATTTTAGAAACTATTGCACAAAAATAAATTTTTGTTTGCAAAGTATCAATAATTTATACAACTATTTGAGAAATTATTTTTAATCCGTAGTGAATACTATGATCAAGTATTGTTTATTAATAACATAAAAAATTTTGGTGAATTCTCAATTTTTTTTTTTACATTTATTTATTTAACAACTGTATATTTCAGTTAAGGAAATATTAACGTGGTTAGATAAGAATGTGGTTAAAAATTTAAGGCTTTTTCTGAAAAATGTGAAAAAAATTATGATTTAAATTCCATTCTTTTGCGCTATACTGTATACAAAGTATTTTTACGGTATAATATAAGCTGTACTGATATTTTAAAGTCATCCTGTACACAGTGTGTGTATCAAAATAAAAAACGCCCTCTTCAGAGGGTTATTTAATTGTTAAGGATATTCGGAACATTTTTTTACAAGTTTCCAGGTTGTAAATATATTTTTTTTTTAGTATAGATAGAGGAATATGGGTTTAAAATTTTTTTTTTTTTCTCTAAAACTATCAAATAAAATACTTTAAATTTCATACTTTTGTGTGCTACACTGTATATAAAAAGATTCTTTACAAGAGGTAAACGTTTTACCATTTTTTTTTTACTAATAGGATAAAAAAATGTGTTCTATTTTTTTATTTATTTGACAACTTTATACAAAAACTAAAAAATATTATTGCAAATTTTTGTTATAAAATAAATTGCAAGTTCTATTTATTTATTTATTTTTTAAACTTATTCGATAACTATATTTGAATTAATTAAATAAAAATGAGAAATTTTCAGTTTTCTTCAAAATCTATCTATGAACAAAATAATTATTTAAAATCCATATGTACAAAAATATGCAGAAATACAGAAAAAATTTAGATTTTTTTTATAGGTCGACTGACATTTTTAAAATGTTTATTGAAAATAATTTTCAATAATATAGGACAAGAACCTAATAAATAAGCATATTTGATTTTTTTGTACCTTTAGGGGGCGAGGAAATTAAAATATTGTTTTTTTAGCAGAAAAATCTACAATCCCATTGTAGCAATATATATTTGGGAAAAATTTAACGCTATATTTGTTGTTATAAAATTTGTCGATGCATTTAAAAACATGTTTTGCTTCACAACGACTGTGAATAAGCCTACGCATCTACGAATTACGGGTTATCCGCCTCTCTGTCCAAATCTCCACCAGTCTATGCCCTGCGTGACTCCTTATTTTTCCCGTTCCGGCCACACCAGGCATAGAAATAAAAAGCAGTGACTGTCACTCCCTCACGCTCTCAGATCTCCAGCGGCCCGGCGAGGAGAACAAGGACAGGTTCTTCGTGCCAGGTATCACGGGCCGCTTCCGGGATCAGATCGAGAAGCGGAAGCTCCTCTGGCAGAAGAAGGTGCCCGAGCGGCAGGAGACGGCCACAACGGCGGCTGCGGCGGCGGCGGCGGCGGCCACCCATGGGGGCCCCCGTGCCACCAAGGTGTGGGAGGCGACGACCTTCGCGCAGGACACAGACGGTAAGTCTGCCCATCGTCCTGAGAGAGCTGTGACTAACTATTCCTTGTTTATCGCCGCCAGGCAAAGTGGCGAACAAGTTCAAGAGGCTGATGGGCATAAAGAATGTCGGGGAGGGCAGCAATACGGCCGCCGACGTGCTGAAGAAGCAGGAGGAGATGTTCAGTTCGATGGAGCAGCAGTACGAGGTGGCCAGGACGGCCACGCACACGATGCGCGGCGTTGGCCTCGGCTTCGGCAGTTACCAACGATAATTGCTCTGTTTCTTTTTATGTGTATATGAAACGTTATTTTGTAAATTTCTCATTGGATATTAAGATTGAAATACTTTGTATTATGACGTAGCATAGATATTTGTAAGTTGATGTGTTGTTGATAACTAAGAGGTAACTTGAAAATTATGCCCTTTTGTTATGGCCCTGTCCAGTTTGACGCGCGGCAGATTGATTTCCTTGGTGGCGGTGAACGTTACGGTAGGTACGGTAAGGACTAAAGGATATCGGCATAGGGGGACATTTGAACTACTGGCGGTGGTTCGCACGATTGACTTTCAACTTTCGCTGTTTAGAAGTTGTAAAGTGGTCCTGGTAAGTTGTAGGCTGCTTTTATATTTACCACGGATATCCCCCGGAGCCTCTGCTAAGTTATTTTAGTAATAAAGTCGCTGAAATAGTCTAGAAACATCTCGGTTTTGTTTTGATATAAAAAAAATTCAAGTTTTCACAAATTCATCGCACTCACTGCAGGTCTTGTGCCATGCTGATATTTGTCGCAGACATCCCTTAGAGTCTCCACTAAGTCACTCTGGAAGAAAGACAGCCCTAACAATTTTTTTGTAGGTGGTACGATTTTTTTTTTAAGTACAAGTTTTCAGGAGGAATAATTGAAAAAAAAATTCACCGTGTCTCGAGTAGGCCTTACACCGCCATGATATTCATTGTCGACATCCCTTAGAGTCTATTCTAAATCGCCCTTAAGGCCAAGCTTTCAAATAATTTTCTCCAAGATGCAACGAATTTTTTACTAAGGATAGTACATTTTTATAGACGAAATTCGAAAAAAAATTCACCGTGCCCCCGGTATGCTTTCCACCACCTTGATATTTATTGTGGACACCCCTTAGAGTCTATTCTAGGTCGGCCTCAAGGCCAAACTCGTCAAATAATTTCTTTGGACATGCTACGAATTTTTTACTAAAAGTAAGTAAGGCGAAATTCTAAATAAAATTTATCTCGCCGCAAATAGAGCCTATGCCATCGCGATAGTTATTTTAGACATCCCTTAGAGTCTGTCCTAAGTCGCCCTAAAGGCCAAACTCTTCAAATAATTTCTTCAAAGATGTTAGGAATTTTTTGCTAAAGTCGGTACATTTTGAAGATGAAATTCGAAAAAAAAAATCGCAGCACCCCAAGTAGTCCTTACCCCACCGCGATATTTATTTTGGACATCCCTTGGAGTCTGTTCTAAGTCACCCTAAAGGCCAAACTCTTCAAATAATTTCTTCAAAGATGTTAGGAATTTTTTGCTAAAGTCGGTACATTTTGAAGATGAAATTCGAAAAAAAAAATCGCAGCACCCCAAGTAGTCCTTACCCCACCGCGATATTTATTTTGGACATCCCTTGGAGTCTGTTCCAAGTCACCCTAAAGGCCAAAGCTTTCAAATAATTTCCTCAAAGATGCTACGAATTTTTTACTAAGAAGTACATTTTTTTGAAGACGTAATTCGAAAAAAAATTCACAGTGCCCCAATTAGACCTTACACCACCAGAATATTCATTTGTATACATCCCCTAGAGTCTGTTCTAAGTCGCTCTAAAGCCCAAACCCTTCAACAAATAATTTTCTCAAAGATGCTACGAATTTTTTACTAAGAAAAGTACATTTTAGAGATGAAATTCGAAAAAATATTCATCGTGACCCCATTAGGCCTTACACCACTGTGATATTTATTGTAAGCATCCTTCAGAATCTGTTCTAAGTCCTCTTAAAGGCTAAACATTTCCAATAATTTCTTCAAAGATGCTACGAATTTTTTACTAAAAAAAAAATACATTTTTAGACTGAACTAAAAAGAAATCGCCGCGTCCCTCGGTAGGTCTTGCACCACCATGATATTCATTGTAGACATCTCTTAGAGTCTCTTCTAAATCCACTTAAAGGCCAAACCCTTCAAATAATTTCTTCAAAGAGTATACGAATTTTTTTACTAAAGAATGCATTTTTAGATACGAAATTCGAAAAAAATTCACCGTATTCCCAGTAGGCCTTACACCATCGCGATATTCATTGTGGACTTCCCTTACAGTCTGTTTTAAGTAACATTAAAGGCCAAACCCTTCAAATAATTTTCTCAAAGATGCTACGAATTTTTTACTAAAAGTACATTTTTAAAGATCAAATTTGAAAAAAAAATTCCCCGTGTCCCCAGTAGGCCTTACACCATCGCGATATTCATAATAGACATCCCTTAGAGTCTGTCCTAAGTTGCCCTAAAGGTTAAACCCTTCAAGTAATTTCCTTGGACATACTGCTAATTTTTTACTAGAAACTACATTTTTAAAATTGAAAATCGAAAAAAAATTACCACCCCCCTGTAGACGTCCCTCAATCCCTCAATGTTCACAACAGACAAACCTTGGAAGCCGCTGCCTCGTTATCTTAAATGTCAAACCGTTTAAATGACCTTTTTTTTCAGACGTATCAAATATTTTTACCGAAGAAAATACAACCTTTTCTGTAGGCAGAACTCGCGTTTGGTAAACTTTCAAGAAAATTTAGTACAGACACGTTCTATAGACATTTTTTTTTGTTAGATGTTGGCTGCGCTGGGGAAGTGATAATGGCTAATGAGTTCAAAATGATTCTATAGAATATTTATAGGCAAACATGTCTTAGGTCAGGTGCGGTTGGTCGAGAAACATTTGACGTACTAGTAGTTTAGCGATTGGTTAATAGATGGCGCTTGAAGAAACCTGCGTTTTGGTAAGTTCTATGGTAAGTGGTGACAGTTGTATTTACGAAAACTAGGTTATCGATCGGGAGACAATTGAAATGTCATTGACAGTTTAACTACTATCCAATAGATGGCAATGTATATTTAATTTTTATCATTTGATGAATCAAATTATGGAGATTAAATCATTTTCTTAGTAGTAAAAGTAATAATAGTTTTGTTTTAATAAGCTGATTTTGAATATATTGAAATTATGTTAATCGACTTTATTTAATTCGCTCACGGTGTTCACATTGATTTTTCATATCATTTTTAAGTATTTACTTCATTCTTTCTGTCGGCAACGGTAAATAAAAAAAAAACGTGTGCAGTCTCACTCACATATTTAACAAAACTTATTTATTGAATTCATCGTAAACACTTATTTAGACATAAACTTGTTAGAAAATTGTATTGACTAAATTGTTGGGGTTACAAGTTAATTAATTATATACAGACAGGTCTCTTATGTACAGAATTCAGACGGTCTCGGGTGGCGTGGCGGACCCCCCTTCCGGTTTGCTCTCCAAGGAGAAGGGAGGGATCCTGCAGTCGAACGTGTACCCATCTTCTCGTTCCATCCTGAAAGTGCCCCTGAAACAGAATTGAGTTGTCTTTTCTCCGTTTACAATGTCGGTTCGTTCGTGTTTACCACATGTGGCCGCTAGGCGCCTGTAAACTAACGTGGCTGCTATACTGGAACGCGGGTAGCGTCCTGGTTAAGGCCGGTTCTTGTCCTACGACTCCTCTGCCCCGGACCGTCTCTAGTGTTCCGGAAAGGGAGAATATCCTCCAGTGGCGTTCCCTCAGTTGGACGCTCAGAGAGCCCAAATTCTCTAGTCTTATGCAGTATCTCCACTAAAATATTTACAATAGTCATTGTTAAAATAGTTTCTCAGGTACAAATATGCTTAAAAAAACTTTTAATGCGGTTAAAACGTCTAGAGTATCGGAAAATATGCCCTTATTAGTAAATTATGCTAAAAACTGTTGCCTATAGCCGCCATATTGAATCTAATTTGACAGTTTGGAGACATTTATTTGTCAAATTCAATCAGTTTCCATCTATCATTAAAAGATATGTTAATACAGCACAAACTAGTGTCTTTAATTTAAACAAATATTGTTTTTCTTTGTAAATTCACACTTTAAAACTGACTTCTTTTTATTACAATCTTTTTGCACTAAAACACTCAAAGTGAAACGCTTTTTGTATTTTGTACATAGAAAATATTTAAAAACCAAGACAAAATTTTAAACCTCTAGAAAAACCCAAAATATATATTTTAAGGTTATCTATGTTGAAAATATTGGCCCATAACGGCCATAATGTAGCAGTACGTTACAATTAGGCAGCACAAATATGTTATAAATACTTCAAACATACCATGCAATATACTATTTTAGGTAAAGTATTAATACAGATGCCCCCAGCCACCATATTGAATTTAATTTCAGACATCACAGATGTCTAAACAGTTAAATTCTCCATCTATCGCCAAAAATATATACATTGATACATCAGAGATGCGATACATTCATTATTAAAAGATTTGTCTTTTATTATTTCCTACCTCAAAACTACCTTCCTATTTGGGAACTCGTGTTTCTGACATTTCGGCAAACTTTGAAAGTTACCTTGGCAAAAATTACAACTTACCCAATATACCGAATTAGCATGGGACTCCCTACAGCCCATGTAGAACGGTATAACGGTCACCCTGATGTTCTCAGTCGTCTCTTTGTGAACGTCCGACAGCTCCAGCCAGGGGTGGTTTTTATTCTGCCAGGCCTTCAGGGTTTCCTGGGCGATGAAGGGGGGATCTAGAAATAGTCGCTGTCAACTAAATTTTCGTTAAGAAAAGAAATAACCGCGCTTGCCTCCTTTCGGGTTACGGCTCAAGAATTTATCGAACAATTCGTGGTTGAGGGGCGTTTTTTCGGCACTAACGTATGGTATTATATCTTCGTGGGCGACATAGTCGAGGCCCGGTATGGCGTACAAGCTCCTGGAGGATTCCTGGTTGCCCAGGAAGGTCACGGCTTCCGTTTGGGCTCTCTGAAAATAACGATGAATTCCACGTTTGTTTTAGTTTAATCACTTACGATATAAGGACAATCCCTCTGGTCTATAAGCACTTGATAGAAAGTGTGAGTTCTGCCGCGCACTTCCTTGCCTACCCCGGGTTGGGGCTCTTCGTCGCCTTCCCTGTGCTGCGGCAGATCCCTGTCGTATACTCTAGCGAGCCACGGGAAGAGAACTACGCCCCTATACCCGAACACCCTGTGTAAGATCAGCTGTCCCGTCTCGTATTTGCCCGACACCTTCGGGACTTCTAACTTGCCCACCTCCGCCAACCTGGAGGTAATAAAATAAACAATAGCCTAACCTCACTTTTCTTAAAGTTGTGAAATTTATGCAATATCTAAAAATATACGAGGAAATGCGCGTATTTTCTTTACCTTGCATAATGCCTGTTGGGTATCAGCAATCTAACGGCTATCGGCAGTAGATTTTTCTGTAGAGCTATGTATAACACGTCCATATTTCATTTTTGATGCGCAATACTTATTTTTAATTGGTGATTTCTTTGCGGTTTACCCCTTGGACGTGATCGTGGTGTCAGGCGCGGTCTAAAATTAGGTCGGATTTCAGTTGGGTGACATTTTGTGGCGAAATTTTGATAAATCACGTTTGAAGGGTGGTGTAAACGAACTTGAAATTTTAAAGTTGAGAGGGAGATACGCCATAGCGATGCAGGTAACCAGGTCGATCGCCAAAAATCAATCGTAGTTACAAAGACGATAAAAATTTAATATTTTCTGCTAAATATGAAACCTATTATGTAAACAAAGAATAATTTTGGAAAATAAATGGTTTTTTCGAATTTTGCATAGATATGAACGTCCTACGCGATGTTTTTCGACGAATTGCTTCCAGTTCCCTGTTTAATTTATCGTCATGAGTTTTTTGTATATTTTAACATGAGTAACGTATTCAATAAGCTTATAACCTTTATTAAACTGTAAAACGATTTCTACATAACTCATATGCGTAATTAATCGATTATTCTAATCACAGAGTATTTGAGGTTAACATATTCGGTTGCAACCGAGGAAATCGTATATAACCGGGTAGATTGTTAAAAATTGCCTTGAAACAAAACTAATCTAATTCAATATGACAGATGAAGTACTTTAATTTTAAATTCGAACGTTTTGAGTCGGAAATATGGAAATATATTGCAAAAAACGTTGGGTCTTCTTGAAATTGACTGGAAATTAAGTTTAGGTAAATATAATATTATTGTCATATACTTTTTTTGTGGAACACAAGAAGTCCCTATCTAAATATTTTTCCTTGATTTATTAACGACAAACGTTTGGTTAAGGATTTGTGTGAAACAACTCTATTTGCAATTTTTTGCACTATGTTATCATAAGATATCGAGGATACTAATGCATGTTTTTATTTTAAAGGAAATGTGGATAAAATCATTACCTAGTACATATTTTGATAAGCATGCTTTTATGTTATCGTCTATGTGTATAATTTACAAATTATAGAAAGTGCTATAGAAAAAAAATGTAAATGAAGTGAAGACTTAAGGATGTCTGTGGTGAATATTGAGATAATGTAATGCCTATTCGAGGAATGGTGATTTTTTTTCAATTTTCGTCTCAAAAATCTTGTACTTTTTCTAATAAAAAAATCGTAGTGTCTTTGAGGAAATTGTAGGGTAACTTAGTAGAGACTATTAGGGATGTCTGTGGCGAATTTGAAGGTAATATAATCGCTATTGGGGGAGTGATGAATTTTTTTCATCATGTTTTCGTCTCAAGTATCTTGTACTTTTTCTAATAAACAAATCGTGGCGTCTTCGAGGAAATTGTTTCGGTCGCTTTGTCTTTCAGGTAAGTGAGTAAGGATTCTTAGGAATGTCTGTAGTGAATGTGGAGGTAATATAATGCCTATTGGGAGAGTGATGATTTTTTTCAATTTTCGTCTCAAGAATCTTGTACTTTTTATAATAAAAAAATCGTAGCGTCTTTAAGGAAATTGCTTCAGGCATTTTGCCTTTAGAGTGAGTTAGTAGAGACTATTGGGGATATCTGTGATGAATTTGGAGGTTATCTAATTCCTATTGACGGAGTGATGATTTCTTTTGAATTTTCGTTTCAAAAATCTTGTACATTTTCTAATAAAAAAATTGTAACGGCTTTGAGGACAGTTTTTCAGGCGTCTTGCCTTTAGGGTAACTTAGTAGCGACTATTAGGGACGTCTGTGGTGAATTTGAAGGTAATATAATCGCTATTGGGGGAGTGATGGATTTTTTTTTCTATTTTCGTCTCAAAAATCTAGTAGTTTTTCTAATAAAAAAATCGTACCGTCTTTGAGGAAATCGCTTCAGGCGTTTTGCCTTTAGGGTGACTTTGTAGAGACTTTTGGGGATGTCTATGGTCAATTTGGAGGTAATACAATCCCTATTGGGAGAGTGATGGTTGTTTTTCAATTTTCGTCTCAATAATCTTGTACTTTCTCTTTTAAAGAAATCGTAGCATCTTTGAGGAAATTGCTTCAGGCGTTTTGTCTTTAGGGTGACTTAGTAGAGACTTTTGAGGATATCTCTGGTGAATTTGAAGGTAATATAATCCCTATTGAGGGAGTGATGATTCTTTTTTACTTTTCTTCTCAAAAATCTTGTACTTTTTCTAATAAACAATCGTAGCGTCTTTGAGGAAATTACTTCAGGCGTTTTGCCGTTAGGGTGACTTAGTAGAGGCTTATGGGGATGTCTGTGGTGAATTTGGGGGTAATATAATCCCTATTGGGAGAGTGACGATTTGTTTTCCATTTTCGTCTCAAAAATCTTGTACTTTTTCTAATAAGAAAATTGTAGCGTCTTTGAGGAAATTTTTCGAGGCGGTTTGACTTTAGGGTGACTTAGTAGAGGCTTTTGAGGATGCTCGTGGTGAATTTGGAGGTAATATAATCTCTATTGGGAGAGTGATGATTTTTTTCAATTTTCGTCTCAAGAATCTTGTACTTTTTCTGATAAAAAAATCGTAGCGTCTTTGAGGAAATTGCTTCAGGCATTTTGCCTTTAGGGTGACTTAGTAGAGGCTTATGGGGATGTTTGTGGTGAATTTGGAGGTAATATAATCCCTATTGGGGGAGTGATGATTTGTTTTCCATTTTCGTCTCAAAAATCTTGTACTCTTTCTAATAAGAAAATCGTAGCGTCTTTGAGGAAATTGCTTCAGGCGTTTTGCCTTTAGGGTGACTTAGCAGAGACTTTTGGGGATGTCTATGGTGAATTTGGAAGCAATATAATCCCTATTGGGGGGAGTGATGATTTTTTTTTTCAATTTTCGTCTCAAAAATCTTGTACTTTTTCAAATAAAAAATTCGTAGCATCTCTGGGAAAATGACTGCAGAGGTTTTGCGTTTAGGTTGACTTAGTAGAGACTGTTAGAGATGTTTCCGGTGAATAGTTATATAAAGTAATAACTACTGGGTAAAAGATGAATTTATTATGAATGAACAAAATCATCACTCCCCCAGTAGGTATTACATTATCTCTATATTCACCACATACATCTCATAAGTATATACTCTCTAAGTCATTCCAAAGACGAAACCCCTAAAATAATTTTTTTAGAGATGCTATGATTTTTTTATTAGAAGGGGTACAAGATTTTTGAAAACAAGAATTGAATAAAACATCATTACTTCCCCAGTAATGCCTACACAACTTCAATAATCGCCACACCTCTACAGGTTTCGAGTAAATCACTCTAAATGCAAAACCCCTGAGGCACTTTCCTCTGAGATGCTATGATTTTTTTATTACACAAAGTACAATATTTTTGGAGAGGAAAATTGAAAACAAATCGTGCCTCCCCCAGTAAAAATTACACTGCCGCAATATTCAGCACAGATATCCCCAAGAGTCCCTACACCAAGTTATCCTAAAGGCAAAACCCATGAAATACTTTCCTCAGAATCTACGTGTTTTTTTATTAGAAAAAATGCAAAATTTTTGGAGACGAAAATTGGAAAAACAAAATCATCACTCCCCCAATAGGCATTACATTACGTCAAAAGTCACCCTAAAGGCAAATTCTCTGAAGTAATTTCGTCAGAGATGCTACGATTTTGTTGCTAAAGATATTAACATAATATAACGTTGTTTCTTGTAATATTATTTGTTTTATTTATTTTTCTTTGTTTTTCTTGTCTAATGCGTCTCTTTTACAGGAAACCTGTTTCGAGGGCTTAGTGACAACATAGCAACTAGGTGGTTGGCGTGAAGCGCCACACCCCATCCCTTCAGGGCAAACCAGGAGTGGAATGGTCCAGGACATGAGCAGAAATTACATATTACTCCAACTTATTTTTTTACGATATAAATTTAAGAAATTCGCCATTTAATAATTAATCTTTTCATAATAACTGCCCCTAATATATAAAACTGTTTCTGTTTGTAATAGATATTGAACATAATCAATAAACATAATAGTTATAAAACCGTGTTTCATTTATTTATTCAAGTATAAGACGCCGAAAACACTTCTCTACCTACAAGAAAAGTCGTCCAATACAAGAACATCTGAAACTAATTAAATATTCTTATATCGTACCAGGAGAACAGAAACATCGAGGAGGTCTTCGTCGTGTGCCCCTGATAATTTCTAAAAATTCCTCCTCGCTCTTCTGCTTTCCTAATACACCGTATAATTTTTCCCGACTTGGAAATAATTTTATTTCGTACCAGGAGAGCAGAAATGTCCAAGATGTCTTCGGCATGTGCTTCCGATATGTTCTAAAAATATCTCCTCGCTCTTCTGCTTTCCTAGTACCCCGCAAATATTTTCCTAAGTTAAAATAATTTTATTTAGAATTCATAGTGCGGAAATTCTGAAGGCTAGATTGCCGCGTGCTCCTAATAATTTGAAAAATACCTCCTCGCTCTTCTGCTTTCCTAATACCCCGTATATATTTTCCTTGGTTAAAACAATTTTATTTAGAATTAGGAGTGCGGAAATTCTGAAGACTATCTTGCCGCGTGCTCCTAATAAATTGGAAAATATCTCCTCGCTCTTCTGCTTTCCTAATACCCCGTATATATTTTCCTAAGTTAAAATAATTTTATTTAGAATTAGGAGTGCGGAAATTCTGAAGACTATTTTGCCGTGTGCTCCTAATAATTAGAAAAATACCTCCTCGCTCTTCTGCTTTCCTAATACCCCGTACATATTTTCCTTGGTTAACACAATTTTATTTAGAATTAGGAGTGCGGAAATTCTGAAGACTATCTTGCCGCGTGCTCCTAATAAATTGGAAAATATCTCCTCGCTCTTCTGCTTTCCTAATACCCCGTATATATTTTCCTAAGTTAAAATAATTTTATTTAGAATTAGGAGTACGGAAATTCTGAAGACTATTTTGCCGTGTGCTCCTAATAATTTGAAAAATACCTCCTCGCTCTTCTGCTTTCCTAATACCCCGTATATATTTTCCTTGGTTAAAACAATTTTATTCAGAATTAGAAGTGCGGAAATTCTGAAGACTGTCTTGCCGCGTGCTTCTAATAATTTGAAAAATACCTCCTCGCTCTTCTACTTTCCCAATACCCCGTATATATTTCCCTAAGTTAAAATAATTTTATTTAGAATAACGACTGCGGAAATTTTGAAAACTAGTTTGCCGCGTGCTCCTAATAATTTGAAAAATACCTCCTCACTCTTCTGCTTTCCTAATACCCCGTATATATTTTCCTAAGTTAAAATAATTTTATTTAGAATAAGGAGTGCGGAAATTTTGAAAACTAGTTTGCCGCGTGCTCCTAATAATTTGAAAAATACCTCCTCGCTCTTCTGCTTTCCTAATACCCCGTATATATTTCCCTAAGTTAAAATAATTTGATTTAGAATAAGTAGTGCGGAAATTCTGAAGACTATTTTGCCGTGTGCTCCTAATAATTTGAAAAATACCTCTTCGCTCTTCTGCTTTCCTAATATCCCGTATATATTTTCCTAAGTTAAAATAATATTATTTAGAATTAGGAGTGCGGGAATTCTGAAGACTAGTTTGCCGCGTGCTCCCAATTATGAAAAGTACCTCCTCGCTCTTCTGCTTTCCTAATACCCCGTATATATTTTCCTAAGTTAAAACAATTTTATTTAGAATTAGTAGTGCGGAAATTCTGAAGACGAGTTTGCCGCGTGCTCCTAATTATGAAAAATACCTCCTCGCTCCTCTGCTTTCCTAATACCCCGTATATATTTTCCTAAGTTAAAATAATTTTATTTAGAATAAGGAGTGCTGAAATTCTGAAAACTAGTTTTCCGCGTGCTCCTAATAATTTGAAAAATACCTCCCCGCTTTTCTGCTTTCCTAATACCCCGTATATATTTTCCTAAGTTAAAATAATATTATTTAGAATTAGGAGTGCGGGAATTCTGAAGACTAGTTTGCCGCGTGCTCCTAATAATTTGAAAAATACCTCTTCGCTCTTCTGCTTTCCTAATACCCCGTATATATTTTCCTAAGTTAAAATAATTTTATTTAGAATTAGTAGTGCGGAAATTCTGAAGACTAGTTTGTCGCGTGCTCCCAATTATGAAAAGTACCTCCTCGCTCTTCTGCTTTCCTAATACCCCGTATATATTTTCCTAAGTTAAAACAATTTTATTTAGAATTAGTAGTGCGGAAATTCTGAAGACTAGTTTGCCGCGTGCTCCTAATTATGAAAAATACCTCCTCGCTCCTCTGCTTTCCTAATACCCCGTATATATTTTCCTAAGTTAAAACAATTTTATTTAGAATTAGTAGTGCGGAAATTCTGAAGACTAGTTTGCCGCGTGCTCCTAATTATGAAAAATACCTCCCCGCTTTTCTGCTTTCCTAATACCCCGTATATATTTTCCTAAGTTAAAATAATATTATTTAGAATTAGGAGTGCGGGAATTCTGAAGACTAGTTTGCCGCGTGTTCCTAATAATTTGAAAAATACCTCTTCGCTCTTCTGCTTTCCTAATACCCCGTATATATTTTCCTAAGTTAAAATAATTTTATTTAGAATTAGGAGTGCGGAAGTTCTGAAGACTATTTTGCCATGTGTTCCTAACAATTTGAAAAATACCTCCTCGCTCTTCTGCTTTCCTAATACCCCGTATATATTTTTCTAAGTTAAAATAATATTATTTAGAATTAGGAGTGCGGGAATTCTAAAGACTAGTTTGCCGCGTGCTCCTAATAATTTGAAAAATACCTCTTCGCTCTTCTGCTTTCCTAATACCCCGTATATATTTTCCTAAGTTAAAATAATTTTATTTAGAATTAGGAGTGCGGAAGTTCTGAAGACTAGTTTGCCGCGTGCTCCTAATTATGAAAAATACCTCCCCGCTTTTCTGCTTTCCTAATACCCCGTATATATTTTCCTAAGTTAAAATAATATTATTTAGAATTAGGAGTGCGGGAATTCTGAAGACTAGTTTGCCGCGTGCTCCTAATAATTTGAAAAATACCTCTTCGCTCTTCTGCTTTCCTAATACCCCGTATATATTTTCCTAAGTTAAAATAATTTTATTTAGAATTAGGAGTGCGGAAGTTCTGAAGACTATTTTGCCATGTGTTCCTAACAATTTGAAAAATACCTCCTCGCTCTTCTGCTTTCCTAATACCCCGTATATATTTTTCTTAGTTAAAATAATATTATTTAGAATTAGGAGTGCGGGAATTCTGAAGACTAGTTTGCCGCGTGCTCCTAATAATTTGAAAAATACCTCTTCGCTCTTCTGCTTTCCTAATACCCCGTATATATTTTCCTAAGTTAAAATAATTTTATTTAGAATTAGGAGTGCGGAAGTTCTGAAGACTATTTTGCCATGTGTTCCTAACAATTTGAAAAATACCTCCTCGCTCTTCTGCTTTCCTAATACCCCGTATATATTTTTCTAAGTTAAAATAATATTATTTAGAATTAGGAGTGCGGGAATTCTGAAGACTAGTTTGCCGCGTGCTCCTAATAATTTGAAAAATACCTCTTCGCTCTTCTGCTTTCCTAATACCCCGTATATATTTTCCTAAGTTAAAATAATTTTATTTAGAATTAGGAGTGCTTAAATTCTGAAGACTATTTTGCCGCGTGCTCCTATTAATTTAAAAAATACCTCCTCGCTCTTCTGCTTTCCTAATACCCTGTATATATTTTCCGGAGTTAAAAATAATTAATATTTGGTAATAGGAGCGCGCAAATTCCGAGGACGTTTTCGCGGTGTGCTCCTATTAAAAAATATATTGCAAATTATATCTAAAGTATTGATGAAACACTAAACAGATAATGTTCACATCATAATAACGCGTTTCATTTCCCTATTCTTCTTATTTCATGCTAGAACTTCCATCAGATGCGCCATCTGTTGGTAAGTAGCCCAAAAGTAATTAAATATGTTGTTGGCGTCATCTATCGGTGCTATAGACAACTATTAAACTACTATTACTGTTTTCTACTTGAAACTCTTTTGTTAAAAATTTAGTACGCTCAGTCTAGCTTCTGTTCAATAGATGGCGCGAACATAAATAGAAATACATATTCTTAAGACAGGTGATCCGTCACATGTACAAAAATACTTTCAATTTGTGTGCTGATATTTTCTAAAAATACTTCCCTGCTCTTCTGCTTTCCTAATGCACCGTACATATTTTCCCAAATTAAAATACTTTTCCCTAGTATTGGGAATGTGCTAATTCCGAAAACGTTTTCGTCATGTGCTTTTAATAATTTAAACAAATACCTCCTCGCTCTTCTGCTTTCCTAATACACCGTATATATTTCCCCAAGTTAAAATAATTGTATTTGGAATTAGGAGAGCGGAAATTCTGAAAACTAGTTTGCCGCGTGCTCCTAATAATTTGAAAAATACCTCCTCGCTCTTCTGCTTTCCCAATACCCCGTATATATTTCCTTAAGTTAAAATAATTTTATTTAGAATTAGGAGTGCGGAAATTCTGAAAACTAGTTTGCCGCGTGCTTCTAATAATTTGAAAAATACCTCCTCCCTCTTCTGCTTTTCTAATACCCCGTATATATTTCCTTAAATTAAAATAATTTTATTTAGAATAAAAAGTGCGGAAATTTTGAAAACTAGTTTGCCGCGTGCTAATAATAATTTGAAAAATACCTCCTCGCTCTTCTGCTTTCCTAATACCCCGTATATATTTCCCTAAGTTAAAATAATTTTATTTAGAATAAGGAGTGCGGAAATTTTGAACACTAGTTTGCCGCGTGCTCTTAATAATTTGAAAAATACCTCCTCGCTCTTCTGCTTTCCTAATACCCCGTATATATTTTCCTAAGTTAAAATAGTTTTATTTAGGATTAGGAGTGCGGGAATTCTGAAGACTAGTTTGTCGCGTGCTCCTGATAATTTGAAAAATACCCCCTCGCTCTTCTGCTTTCCTAATACCCCGTACATATTTCCCTAAGTTAAAATAATTTTATTTAGAATAAGGAGTGCGGAAATTCTGAAAACTAGTTTGTCGCGTGCTCCTGAGAATTTGAAAAATACCCCCTCGCTCTTCTGCTTTCCTAATACCCCGTACATATTTCCCTAAGTTAAAATAATTTTATTTAGAATAAGGAGTGCGGAAATTCTGAAAACTAATTTGTCGCGTGCTCCTGATAATTTGAAAAATACCTCCTCGCTCTTCTGCTTTCCTAATACCCCGTATATATTTTCTTAAGTTAAAATAATTTTATTTAGAATAAGGAGTGCGGAAATTCTGAAAACTAGTTTGTCAGTGCTCCTGATAATTTGAAAAATACCTCCTCGCTCTTCTGCTTTCCTAATACCCCGTATATATTTTCTTAAGTTTAAATAATTTTATTTAGAATTAATAGTGCAGAAATTCTAAAAACTAGTTTGCCGCGTGCTCCTGATAATTTGAAAAATACCCCCTCGCTCTTCTGCTTTCCTAATACCCCGTGTATATTTTCCTAAGTTAAAATAATTTTCTTTAGAATAAGGAGTGCGGAAATTCTGAAAACTAGTTTGCCACGTGCTCCTAATAATTTGAAAAATACCTCCTCGCTCTTCTGCTTTCCTAATACCCCGTATATATTTTCCTAAGAGAAAATAATTGTATATAGAATTAGGAGTGCGGAAATTCTGAAAACTAGTTTGCCGCGTGCTCCTAATAATTTGAAAAATACCTCCTCGCTCTTCTGCTTTCCTAATACCCCGTATATATTTTCCTAAGTTAAAATAATTTTATTTAGAATAAGGAGTGCGGAAATTTTGAAAACTAGTTTGCCGCGTGCTCCTAATAATTTGAAAAATACCTTCTCGCTCTTCTGCTTTCCTAATACCCCGTATATATTTTCTTAAGTTAAAATAATTTTATTTAAAATTAATAGTGCAGAAATTCTGAAAACTAGTTTGCCGCGTGCTTCTGATAATTTGAAAAATACCTCCTCGCTCTTCTGCTTTCCCAATACCCCGTATATATTTTCCTAAGTTAAAATAATTTTATTTAGAATTAATAGTGCAGAAATTCTGAAAACTAGTTTGCCGCGTGCTCCTAATAATTTGAAAAATACCCCCTCGCTCTTCTGCTTTCCTAATACCCCGTATATATTTCCCTAAATTAAAATAATTTTATTTAAAATTAGGAGTGCTTAAATTCTGAAAACTAGTTTGCCGCGTGCTCCTAATAATTTGAAAAATACCTCATCGCTCTTCTGCTTTCCTAATACCCCGTATATATTTCCCTAAGTTAAATAATTTTATTTAGAATAAGGAGTGCGGAAATTCTGAAAACTAGTTTACCGCGTGCTCCTAATAATTTGAAAAATACCTCCTCGCTCTTCTGCTTTCCTAATACCCCGTACATATTTCCCTAAGTTAAAATAATTTTATTTAGAATAAGGAGTGCGGAAATTCTGAAAACTAGTTTGTCGCGTGCTCCTGATAATTTGAAAAATACCCCCTCGCTCTTCTGCTTTCCTAATACCCCGTACATATTTCCCTAAGCTAAAATAATTTTCTTTAGAATAAGGAGTGCGGAAATTCTGAAAACTAGTTTGTCGCGTGCTCCTGATAATTTGAAAAATACCCCCTCGCTCTTCTGCTTTCCTAATACCCCGTATATATTTCCCTAAGTTAAAATACTTTCATTTAGAATTAGGAGTGCGGAAATTCTGAAGACTATTTTGCCGCGTGCTCCTAATAAATTGGAAAATACCTTATCGCTCTTCTGCTCTCCTAATACCCCGTATATATTTTCCTAAGTTAAAATAATTTTATTTAAAATTAAGGGTGCGGAAATTCTGAAGACTACTTTGCCGCGTGCTCCTAATAATTTGAAAAATACCTCCTCGCTCTTCTGCTTTCCTAATACCCGGTATATGTTTCCCTACGTTAAAATAATTTTATTTAGAATTAGGAGTGCGGAAATTCTGAAAATTAGTTTGCCGCGTGCTCCTAATAATTTGAAAAATACCTCCTCGCTCTTCTGCTTTCCTAATACCCCGTATATATTTTCCTAAGTGAAAATAATTGTATTTAGAATTAGGAGTGCGGAAATTCTGAAAACTAGTTTGCCGCGTGCTCCTAATAATTTGAAAAATACCTCCTCGCTCTTCTGCTTTCCTAATACCCCGTATATATTTTCCTAAGTGAAAATAATTTTATTTAGAATAAGGAGTGCGGAAATTCTGAAAACTAGTTTGCCGCGTGCTCCTAATAATTTGAAAAATACCTCTTCGCTCTTCTGCTTTCCTAATACCCCGTATATATTTTCTTAAGTTTAAATAATTTTATTTAGAATTAATAGTGCAGAAATTCTAAAAACTAGTTTGCCGCGTGCTCCTGATAATTTGAAAAATACCCCCTCGCTCTTCTGCTTTCCTAATACCCCGTGTATATTTTCCTAAGTTAAAATAATTTTCTTTAGAATAAGGAGTGCGGAAATTCTGAAAACTAGTTTGCCACGTGCTCCTAATAATTTGAAAAATACCTCCTCGCTCTTCTGCTTTCCTAATACCCCGTATATATTTTCCTAAGAGAAAATAATTGTATTTAGAATTAGGAGTGCGGAAATTCTGAAAACTAGTTTGCCGCGTGCTCCTAATAATTTGAAAAATACCTCCTCGCTCTTCTGCTTTCCTAATACCCCGTATATATTTTCCTAAGTTAAAATAATTTTATTTAGAATAAGGAGTGCGGAAATTTTGAAAACTAGTTTGCCGCGTGCTCCTAATAATTTGAAAAATACTTCCTCGCTCTTCTGCTTTCCTAATACCCCGTATATATTTTCTTAAGTTAAAATAATTTTATTTAGAATTAATAGTGCAGAAATTCTGAAAACTAGTTTGCCGCGTGCTCCTAATAATTTGAAAAATACCCCCTCGCTCTTCTGCTTTCCTAATACCCCGTATATATTTCCCTAAATTAAAATAATTTTATTTAAAATTAGGAGTGCTTAAATTCTGAAAACTAGTTTGCCGCGTGCTCCTAATAATTTGAAAAATACCTCATCGCTCTTCTGCTTTCCTAATACCCCGTATATATTTCCCTAAGTTAAATAATTTTATTTAGAATAAGGAGTGCGGAAATTCTGAAAACTAGTTTGCCGCGTGCTCCTAATAATTTGAAAAATACCTCCTCGCTCTTCTGCTTTCCTAATACCCGGTACATATTTCCCTAAGTTAAAATAATTTTATTTAGAATAAGGAGTGCGGAAATTCTGAAAACTAGTTTGTCGCGTGCTCCTGATAATTTGAAAAATACCCCCTCGCTCTTCTGCTTTCCTAATACCCCGTATATATTTTCCTAAGTTAAAATAATTTTATTTAGAATAAGGAGTGCGGAAATTTTGAAAACTAGTTTGCCGCGTGCTCCTAATAATTTGAAAAATACCTCCTCGCTCTTCTGCTTTCCTAATACCCCGTATATATTTTCTTAAGTTAAAATAATTTTATTTAAAATTAATAGTGCAGAAATTCTGAAAACTAGTTTGCCGCGTGCTTCTGATAATTTGAAAAATACCTCCTCGCTCTTCTGCTTTCCTAATACCCCGTATATATTTTCCTAAGTTAAAATAATTTTATTTAGAATTAATAGTGCAGAAATTCTGAAAACTAGTTTGCCGCGTGCTCCTAATAATTTGAAAAATACCCCCTCGCTCTTCTGCTTTCCTAATACCCCGTATATATTTCCCTAAATTAAAATAATTTTATTTAAAATTAGGAGTGCTTAAATTCTGAAAACTAGTTTGCCGCGTGCTCCTAATAATTTGAAAAATACCTCATCGCTCTTCTGCTTTCCTAATACCCCGTATATATTTCCCTAAGTTAAATAATTTTATTTAGAATAAGGAGTGCGGAAATTCTGAAAACTAGTTTGCCGCGTGCTCCTCATAATTTGAAAAATACCTCCTCGCTCTTCTGCTTTCCTAATACCCGGTACATATTTCCCTAAGTTAAAATAATTTTATTTAGAATAAGGAGTGCGGAAATTCTGAAAACTAGTTTGTCGCGTGCTCCTGATAATTTGAAAAATACCCCCTCGCTCTTCTGCTTTCCTAATACCCCGTACATATTTCCCTAAGCTAAAATAATTTTCTTTAGAATAAGGAGTGCGGAAATTCTGAAAACTAGTTTGTCGCGTGCTCCTGATAATTTGAAAAATACCCCCTCGCTCTTCTGCTTTCCTAATACCCCGTATATATTTCCCTAAGTTAAAATACTTTCATTTAGAATTAGGAGTGCGGAAATTCTGAAGACTATTTTGCCGCGTGCTCCTAATAAATTGGAAAATACCTTATCGCTCTTCTGCTCTCCTAATACCCCGTATATATTTTCCTAAGTTAAAATAATTTTATTTAAAATTAAGGGTGCGGAAATTCTGAAGACTACTTTGCCGCGTGCTCCTAATAATTTGAAAAATACCTCCTCGCTCTTCTGCTTTCCTAATACCCGGTATATGTTTCCCTACGTTAAAATAATTTTATTTAGAATTAGGAGTGCGGAAATTCTGAAAATTAGTTTGCCGCGTGCTCCTAATAATTTGAAAAATACCTCCTCGCTCTTCTGCTTTCCTAATACCCCGTATATATTTTCCTAAGTTAAAATAATTTTATTTAGAATTAGGAGTGCGGAAGTTCTGAAGACTATTTTGCCATGTGTTCCTAACAATTTGAAAAATACCTCCTCGCTCTTCTGCTTTCCTAATACCCCGTATATATTTTTCTTAGTTAAAATAATATTATTTAGAATTAGGAGTGCGGGAATTCTGAAGACTAGTTTGCCGCGTGCTCCTAATAATTTGAAAAATACCTCTTCGCTCTTCTGCTTTCCTAATACCCCGTATATATTTTCCTAAGTTAAAATAATTTTATTTAGAATTAGGAGTGCGGAAGTTCTGAAGACTATTTTGCCATGTGTTCCTAACAATTTGAAAAATACCTCCTCGCTCTTCTGCTTTCCTAATACCCCGTATATATTTTTCTAAGTTAAAATAATATTATTTAGAATTAGGAGTGCGGGAATTCTGAAGACTAGTTTGCCGCGTGCTCCTAATAATTTGAAAAATACCTCTTCGCTCTTCTGCTTTCCTAATACCCCGTATATATTTTCCTAAGTTAAAATAATTTTATTTAGAATTAGGAGTGCTTAAATTCTGAAGACTATTTTGCCGCGTGCTCCTATTAATTTAAAAAATACCTCCTCGCTCTTCTGCTTTCCTAATACCCTGTATATATTTTCCGGAGTTAAAAATAATTAATATTTGGTAATAGGAGCGCGCAAATTCCGAGGACGTTTTCGCGGTGTGCTCCTATTAAAAAATATATTGCAAATTATATCTAAAGTATTGATGAAACACTAAACAGATAATGTTCACATCATAATAACGCGTTTCATTTCCCTATTCTTCTTATTTCATGCTAGAACTTCCATCAGATGCGCCATCTGTTGGTAAGTAGCCCAAAAGTAATTAAATATGTTGTTGGCGTCATCTATCGGTGCTATAGACAACTATTAAACTACTATTACTGTTTTCTACTTGAAACTCTTTTGTTAAAAATTTAGTACGCTCAGTCTAGCTTCTGTTCAATAGATGGCGCGAACATAAATAGAAATACATATTCTTAAGACAGGTGATCCGTCACATGTACAAAAATACTTTCAATTTGTGTGCTGATATTTTCTAAAAATACTTCCCTGCTCTTCTGCTTTCCTAATGCACCGTACATATTTTCCCAAATTAAAATACTTTTCCCTAGTATTGGGAATGTGCTAATTCCGAAAACGTTTTCGTCATGTGCTTTTAATAATTTAAACAAATACCTCCTCGCTCTTCTGCTTTCCTAATACCCCGTATATATTTCCCCAAGTTAAAATAATTGTATTTGGAATTAGGAGAGCGGAAATTCTGAAAACTAGTTTGCCGCGTGCTCCTAATAATTTGAAAAATACCTCCTCGCTCTTCTGCTTTCCCAATACCCCGTATATATTTCCTTAAGTTAAAATAATTTTATTTAGAATTAGGAGTGCGGAAATTCTGAAAACTAGTTTGCCGCGTGCTTCTAATAATTTGAAAAATACCTCCTCCCTCTTCTGCTTTTCTAATACCCCGTATATATTTCCTTAAATTAAAATAATTTTATTTAGAATAAAAAGTGCGGAAATTTTGAAAACTAGTTTGCCGCGTGCTAATAATAATTTGAAAAATACCTCCTCGCTCTTCTGCTTTCCTAATACCCCGTATATATTTCCCTAAGTTAAAATAATTTTATTTAGAATAAGGAGTGCGGAAATTTTGAACACTAGTTTGCCGCGTGCTCTTAATAATTTGAAAAATACCTCCTCGCTCTTCTGCTTTCCTAATACCCCGTATATATTTTCCTAAGTTAAAATAGTTTTATTTAGGATTAGGAGTGCGGGAATTCTGAAGACTAGTTTGTCGCGTGCTCCTGATAATTTGAAAAATACCCCCTCGCTCTTCTGCTTTCCTAATACCCCGTACATATTTCCCTAAGTTAAAATAATTTTATTTAGAATAAGGAGTGCGGAAATTCTGAAAACTAGTTTGTCGCGTGCTCCTGAGAATTTGAAAAATACCCCCTCGCTCTTCTGCTTTCCTAATACCCCGTACATATTTCCCTAAGTTAAAATAATTTTATTTAGAATAAGGAGTGCGGAAATTCTGAAAACTAATTTGTCGCGTGCTCCTGATAATTTGAAAAATACCTCCTCGCTCTTCTGCTTTCCTAATACCCCGTATATATTTTCTTAAGTTAAAATAATTTTATTTAGAATAAGGAGTGCGGAAATTCTGAAAACTAGTTTGTCAGTGCTCCTGATAATTTGAAAAATACCTCCTCGCTCTTCTGCTTTCCTAATACCCCGTATATATTTTCTTAAGTTTAAATAATTTTATTTAGAATTAATAGTGCAGAAATTCTAAAAACTAGTTTGCCGCGTGCTCCTGATAATTTGAAAAATACCCCCTCGCTCTTCTGCTTTCCTAATACCCCGTGTATATTTTCCTAAGTTAAAATAATTTTCTTTAGAATAAGGAGTGCGGAAATTCTGAAAACTAGTTTGCCACGTGCTCCTAATAATTTGAAAAATACCTCCTCGCTCTTCTGCTTTCCTAATACCCCGTATATATTTTCCTAAGAGAAAATAATTGTATATAGAATTAGGAGTGCGGAAATTCTGAAAACTAGTTTGCCGCGTGCTCCTAATAATTTGAAAAATACCTCCTCGCTCTTCTGCTTTCCTAATACCCCGTATATATTTTCCTAAGTTAAAATAATTTTATTTAGAATAAGGAGTGCGGAAATTTTGAAAACTAGTTTGCCGCGTGCTCCTAATAATTTGAAAAATACCTTCTCGCTCTTCTGCTTTCCTAATACCCCGTATATATTTTCTTAAGTTAAAATAATTTTATTTAAAATTAATAGTGCAGAAATTCTGAAAACTAGTTTGCCGCGTGCTTCTGATAATTTGAAAAATACCTCCTCGCTCTTCTGCTTTCCCAATACCCCGTATATATTTTCCTAAGTTAAAATAATTTTATTTAGAATTAATAGTGCAGAAATTCTGAAAACTAGTTTGCCGCGTGCTCCTAATAATTTGAAAAATACCCCCTCGCTCTTCTGCTTTCCTAATACCCCGTATATATTTCCCTAAATTAAAATAATTTTATTTAAAATTAGGAGTGCTTAAATTCTGAAAACTAGTTTGCCGCGTGCTCCTAATAATTTGAAAAATACCTCATCGCTCTTCTGCTTTCCTAATACCCCGTATATATTTCCCTAAGTTAAATAATTTTATTTAGAATAAGGAGTGCGGAAATTCTGAAAACTAGTTTACCGCGTGCTCCTAATAATTTGAAAAATACCTCCTCGCTCTTCTGCTTTCCTAATACCCCGTACATATTTCCCTAAGTTAAAATAATTTTATTTAGAATAAGGAGTGCGGAAATTCTGAAAACTAGTTTGTCGCGTGCTCCTGATAATTTGAAAAATACCCCCTCGCTCTTCTGCTTTCCTAATACCCCGTACATATTTCCCTAAGCTAAAATAATTTTCTTTAGAATAAGGAGTGCGGAAATTCTGAAAACTAGTTTGTCGCGTGCTCCTGATAATTTGAAAAATACCCCCTCGCTCTTCTGCTTTCCTAATACCCCGTATATATTTCCCTAAGTTAAAATACTTTCATTTAGAATTAGGAGTGCGGAAATTCTGAAGACTATTTTGCCGCGTGCTCCTAATAAATTGGAAAATACCTTATCGCTCTTCTGCTCTCCTAATACCCCGTATATATTTTCCTAAGTTAAAATAATTTTATTTAAAATTAAGGGTGCGGAAATTCTGAAGACTACTTTGCCGCGTGCTCCTAATAATTTGAAAAATACCTCCTCGCTCTTCTGCTTTCCTAATACCCGGTATATGTTTCCCTACGTTAAAATAATTTTATTTAGAATTAGGAGTGCGGAAATTCTGAAAATTAGTTTGCCGCGTGCTCCTAATAATTTGAAAAATACCTCCTCGCTCTTCTGCTTTCCTAATACCCCGTATATATTTTCCTAAGTGAAAATAATTGTATTTAGAATTAGGAGTGCGGAAATTCTGAAAACTAGTTTGCCGCGTGCTCCTAATAATTTGAAAAATACCTCCTCGCTCTTCTGCTTTCCTAATACCCCGTATATATTTTCCTAAGTGAAAATAATTTTATTTAGAATAAGGAGTGCGGAAATTCTGAAAACTAGTTTGCCGCGTGCTCCTAATAATTTGAAAAATACCTCTTCGCTCTTCTGCTTTCCTAATACCCCGTATATATTTTCTTAAGTTTAAATAATTTTATTTAGAATTAATAGTGCAGAAATTCTAAAAACTAGTTTGCCGCGTGCTCCTGATAATTTGAAAAATACCCCCTCGCTCTTCTGCTTTCCTAATACCCCGTGTATATTTTCCTAAGTTAAAATAATTTTCTTTAGAATAAGGAGTGCGGAAATTCTGAAAACTAGTTTGCCACGTGCTCCTAATAATTTGAAAAATACCTCCTCGCTCTTATGCTTTCCTAATACCCCGTATATATTTTCCTAAGAGAAAATAATTGTATTTAGAATTAGGAGTGCGGAAATTCTGAAAACTAGTTTGCCGCGTGCTCCTAATAATTTGAAAAATACCTCCTCGCTCTTCTGCTTTCCTAATACCCCGTATATATTTTCCTAAGTTAAAATAATTTTATTTAGAATAAGGAGTGCGGAAATTTTGAAAACTAGTTTGCCGCGTGCTCCTAATAATTTGAAAAATACCTCCTCGCTCTTCTGCTTTCCTAATACCCCGTATATATTTTCTTAAGTTAAAATAATTTTATTTAAAATTAATAGTGCAGAAATTCTGAAAACTAGTTTGCCGCGTGCTTCTGATAATTTGAAAAATACCTCCTCGCTCTTCTGCTTTCCTAATACCCCGTATATATTTTCCTAAGTTAAAATAATTTTATTTAGAATTAATAGTGCAGAAATTCTGAAAACTAGTTTGCCGCGTGCTCCTAATAATTTGAAAAATACCCCCTCGCTCTTCTGCTTTCCTAATACCCCGTATATATTTCCCTAAATTAAAATAATTTTATTTAAAATTAGGAGTGCTTAAATTCTGAAAACTAGTTTGCCGCGTGCTCCTAATAATTTGAAAAATACCTCATCGCTCTTCTGCTTTCCTAATACCCCGTATATATTTCCCTAAGTTAAATAATTTTATTTAGAATAAGGAGTGCGGAAATTCTGAAAACTAGTTTGCCGCGTGCTCCTAATAATTTGAAAAATACCTCCTCGCTCTTCTGCTTTCCTAATACCCGGTACATATTTCCCTAAGTTAAAATAATTTTATTTAGAATAAGGAGTGCGGAAATTCTGAAAACTAGTTTGTCGCGTGCTCCTGATAATTTGAAAAATACCCCCTCGCTCTTCTGCTTTCCTAATACCCCGTATATATTTTCCTAAGTTAAAATAATTTTATTTAGAATAAGGAGTGCGGAAATTTTGAAAACTAGTTTGCCGCGTGCTCCTAATAATTTGAAAAATACCTCCTCGCTCTTCTGCTTTCCTAATACCCCGTATATATTTTCTTAAGTTAAAATAATTTTATTTAAAATTAATAGTGCAGAAATTCTGAAAACTAGTTTGCCGCGTGCTTCTGATAATTTGAAAAATACCTCCTCGCTCTTCTGCTTTCCTAATACCCCGTATATATTTTCCTAAGTTAAAATAATTTTATTTAGAATTAATAGTGCAGAAATTCTGAAAACTAGTTTGCCGCGTGCTCCTAATAATTTGAAAAATACCCCCTCGCTCTTCTGCTTTCCTAATACCCCGTATATATTTCCCTAAATTAAAATAATTTTATTTAAAATTAGGAGTGCTTAAATTCTGAAAACTAGTTTGCCGCGTGCTCCTAATAATTTGAAAAATACCTCATCGCTCTTCTGCTTTCCTAATACCCCGTATATATTTCCCTAAGTTAAATAATTTTATTTAGAATAAGGAGTGCGGAAATTCTGAAAACTAGTTTGCCGCGTGCTCCTCATAATTTGAAAAATACCTCCTCGCTCTTCTGCTTTCCTAATACCCGGTACATATTTCCCTAAGTTAAAATAATTTTATTTAGAATAAGGAGTGCGGAAATTCTGAAAACTAGTTTGTCGCGTGCTCCTGATAATTTGAAAAATACCCCCTCGCTCTTCTGCTTTCCTAATACCCCGTACATATTTCCCTAAGCTAAAATAATTTTCTTTAGAATAAGGAGTGCGGAAATTCTGAAAACTAGTTTGTCGCGTGCTCCTGATAATTTGAAAAATACCCCCTCGCTCTTCTGCTTTCCTAATACCCCGTATATATTTCCCTAAGTTAAAATACTTTCATTTAGAATTAGGAGTGCGGAAATTCTGAAGACTATTTTGCCGCGTGCTCCTAATAAATTGGAAAATACCTTATCGCTCTTCTGCTCTCCTAATACCCCGTATATATTTTCCTAAGTTAAAATAATTTTATTTAAAATTAAGGGTGCGGAAATTCTGAAGACTACTTTGCCGCGTGCTCCTAATAATTTGAAAAATACCTCCTCGCTCTTCTGCTTTCCTAATACCCGGTATATGTTTCCCTACGTTAAAATAATTTTATTTAGAATTAGGAGTGCGGAAATTCTGAAAATTAGTTTGCCGCGTGCTCCTAATAATTTGAAAAATACCTCCTCGCTCTTCTGCTTTCCTAATACCCCGTATATATTTTCCTAAGTGAAAATAATTGTATTTAGAATTAGGAGTGCGGAAATTCTGAAAACTAGTTTGCCGCGTGCTCCTAATAATTTGAAAAATACCTCCTCGCTCTTCTGCTTTCCTAATACCCCGTATATATTTTCCTAAGTGAAAATAATTTTATTTAGAATAAGGAGTGCGGAAATTCTGAAAACTAGTTTGCCGCGTGCTCCTAATAATTTGAAAAATACCTCTTCGCTCTTCTGCTTTCCTAATACCCCGTATATATTTTCTTAAGTTAAAATAATTTTATTTAAAATTAATAGTGCAGAAATTCTGAAAACTAGTTTGTCGCGTGCTCCTGATAATTTGAAAAATACCCCCTCGCCCTTCTGATTTCCTAATACCCCGTATATATTTCCCTAAGTTAAAATAATTTTATTTAGAATTAGGAGTGCGGAAATTCTGAAGACTATTTTGCCGCGTGCTCCTAATAAATTAAAAAATACCTCATCGCTCTTCTGCTTTCCTAATACCCCGTATATATTTCCCTAAGTTAAATAATTTTATTTAGAATAAGGAGTGCGGAAATTCTGAAAACTAGTTTACCGCGTGCTCCTAATAATTTGAAAAATACTTCCTCGCTCTTCTGCTTTCCTAATACCCCGTACATATTTCCCTAAGTTAAAATAATTTTATTTAGAATAAGGAGTGCGGAAATTCTGAAAACTAGTTTGTCGCGTGCTCCTGATAATTTGAAAAATACCCCCTCGCTCTTCTGCTTTCCTAATACCCCGTACATATTTCCCTAAGCTAAAATAATTTTCTTTAGAATAAGGAGTGCGGAAATTCTGAAAACTAGTTTGTCGCGTGCTCCTGATAATTTGAAAAATACCCCCTCGCTCTTCTGCTTTCCTAATACCCCGTATATATTTCCCTAAGTTAAAATACTTTCATTTAGAATTAGGAGTGCGGAAATTCTGAAGACTATTTTGCCGCGTGCTCCTAATAAATTGGAAAATACCTTATCGCTCTTCTGCTCTCCTAATACCCCGTATATATTTTCCTAAGTTAAAATAATTTTATTTAAAATTAAGGGTGCGGAAATTCTGAAGACTACTTTGCCGCGTGCTCCTAATAATTTGAAAAATACCTCCTCGCTCTTCTGCTTTCCTAATACCCGGTATATGTTTCCCTACGTTAAAATAATTTTATTTAGAATTAGGAGTGCGGAAATTCTGAAAATTAGTTTGCCGCGTGCTCCTAATAATTTGAAAAATACCTCCTCGCTCTTCTGCTTTCCTAATACCCCGTATATATTTTCCTAAGTGAAAATAATTGTATTTAGAATTAGGAGTGCGGAAATTCTGAAAACTAGTTTGCCGCGTGCTCCTAATAATTTGAAAAATACCTCCTCGCTCTTCTGCTTTCCTAATACCCCGTATATATTTTCCTAAGTGAAAATAATTTTATTTAGAATAAGGAGTGCGGAAATTCTGAAAACTAGTTTGCCGCGTGCTCCTAATAATTTGAAAAATACCTCTTCGCTCTTCTGCTTTCCTAATACCCCGTATATATTTTCTTAAGTTTAAATAATTTTATTTAGAATTAATAGTGCAGAAATTCTAAAAACTAGTTTGCCGCGTGCTCCTGATAATTTGAAAAATACCCCCTCGCTCTTCTGCTTTCCTAATACCCCGTGTATATTTTCCTAAGTTAAAATAATTTTCTTTAGAATAAGGAGTGCGGAAATTCTGAAAACTAGTTTGCCACGTGCTCCTAATAATTTGAAAAATACCTCCTCGCTCTTCTGCTTTCCTAATACCCCGTATATATTTTCCTAAGAGAAAATAATTGTATTTAGAATTAGGAGTGCGGAAATTCTGAAAACTAGTTTGCCGCGTGCTCCTAATAATTTGAAAAATACCTCCTCGCTCTTCTGCTTTCCTAATACCCCGTATATATTTTCCTAAGTTAAAATAATTTTATTTAGAATAAGGAGTGCGGAAATTTTGAAAACTAGTTTGCCGCGTGCTCCTAATAATTTGAAAAATACCTCCTCGCTCTTCTGCTTTCCTAATACCCCGTATATATTTTCTTAAGTTAAAATAATTTTATTTAAAATTAATAGTGCAGAAATTCTGAAAACTAGTTTGCCGCGTGCTTCTGATAATTTGAAAAATACCTCCTCGCTCTTCTGCTTTCCTAATACCCCGTATATATTTTCCTAAGTTAAAATAATTTTATTTAGAATTAATAGTGCAGAAATTCTGAAAACTAGTTTGCCGCGTGCTCCTAATAATTTGAAAAATACCCCCTCGCTCTTCTGCTTTCCTAATACCCCGTATATATTTCCCTAAATTAAAATAATTTTATTTAAAATTAGGAGTGCTTAAATTCTGAAAACTAGTTTGCCGCGTGCTCCTAATAATTTGAAAAATACCTCATCGCTCTTCTGCTTTCCTAATACCCCGTATATATTTCCCTAAGTTAAATAATTTTATTTAGAATAAGGAGTGCGGAAATTCTGAAAACTAGTTTGCCGCGTGCTCCTAATAATTTGAAAAATACCTCCTCGCTCTTCTGCTTTCCTAATACCCGGTACATATTTCTCTAAGTTAAAATAATTTTATTTAGAATAAGGAGTGCGGAAATTCTGAAAACTAGTTTGTCGCGTGCTCCTGATAATTTGAAAAATACCCCCTCGCTCTTCTGCTTTCCTAATACCCCGTATATATTTTCCTAAGTTAAAATAATTTTATTTAGAATAAGGAGTGCGGAAATTTTGAAAACTAGTTTGCCGCGTGCTCCTAATAATTTGAAAAATACCTCCTCGCTCTTCTGCTTTCCTAATACCCCGTATATATTTTCTTAAGTTAAAATAATTTTATTTAAAATTAATAGTGCAGAAATTCTGAAAACTAGTTTGCCGCGTGCTTCTGATAATTTGAAAAATACCTCCTCGCTCTTCTGCTTTCCTAATACCCCGTATATATTTTCCTAAGTTAAAATAATTTTATTTAGAATTAATAGTGCAGAAATTCTGAAAACTAGTTTGCCGCGTGCTCCTAATAATTTGAAAAATACCCCCTCGCTCTTCTGCTTTCCTAATACCCCGTATATATTTCCCTAAATTAAAATAATTTTATTTAAAATTAGGAGTGCTTAAATTCTGAAAACTAGTTTGCCGCGTGCTCCTAATAATTTGAAAAATACCTCATCGCTCTTCTGCTTTCCTAATACCCCGTATATATTTCCCTAAGTTAAATAATTTTATTTAGAATAAGGAGTGCGGAAATTCTGAAAACTAGTTTGCCGCGTGCTCCTAATAATTTGAAAAATACCTCCTCGCTCTTCTGCTTTCCTAATACCCGGTACATATTTCCCTAAGTTAAAATAATTTTATTTAGAATAAGGAGTGCGGAAATTCTGAAAACTAGTTTGTCGCGTGCTCCTGATAATTTGAAAAATACCCCCTCGCTCTTCTGCTTTCCTAATACCCCGTACATATTTCCCTAAGCTAAAATAATTTTCTTTAGAATAAGGAGTGCGGAAATTCTGAAAACTAGTTTGTCGCGTGCTCCTGATAATTTGAAAAATACCCCCTCGCTCTTCTGCTTTCCTAATACCCCGTATATATTTCCCTAAGTTAAAATACTTTCATTTAGAATTAGGAGTGCGGAAATTCTGAAGACTATTTTGCCGCGTGCTCCTAATAAATTGGAAAATACCTTATCGCTCTTCTGCTCTCCTAATACCCCGTATATATTTTCCTAAGTTAAAATAATTTTATTTAAAATTAAGGGTGCGGAAATTCTGAAGACTACTTTGCCGCGTGCTCCTAATAATTTGAAAAATACCTCCTCGCTCTTCTGCTTTCCTAATACCCGGTATATGTTTCCCTACGTTAAAATAATTTTATTTAGAATTAGGAGTGCGGAAATTCTGAAAATTAGTTTGCCGCGTGCTCCTAATAATTTGAAAAATACCTCCTCGCTCTTCTGCTTTCCTAATACCCCGTATATATTTTCCTAAGTGAAAATAATTGTATTTAGAATTAGGAGTGCGGAAATTCTGAAAACTAGTTTGCCGCGTGCTCCTAATAATTTGAAAAATACCTCCTCGCTCTTCTGCTTTCCTAATACCCCGTATATATTTTCCTAAGTGAAAATAATTTTATTTAGAATAAGGAGTGCGGAAATTCTGAAAACTAGTTTGCCGCGTGCTCCTAATAATTTGAAAAATACCTCTTCGCTCTTCTGCTTTCCTAATACCCCGTACATATTTCCCTAAGTTAAAATAATTTTATTTAGAATTAGGAGTGCGGAAATTCTGAAGACTATTTTGCCGCGTGCTCCTAATAAATTGGAAAATACCTTATCGCTCTTCTGCTCTCCTAATACCCCGTATATATTTTCCTAAGTTAAAATAATTTTATTTAAAATTAAGGGTGTGGAAATTCTGAAGACTACTTTGCCGCGTGCTCCTAATAATTTGAAAAATACCTCCTCACTCTTCTGCTTTCCTAATACCCCGTATGTATTTTCCTAAGTGAAAATAATTGTATTTAGAATTAGGAGTGCGGAAATTCTGAAAACTAGTTTGCCGCGTGTTCCTAATAATTTGAAAAATAGCTCCTCGCTCTTCTGCTTTCCTAATACCCCGTGGAATTTTTCCAGACTTGAAAATAATTTAATTTCGTACCAGGAGAGCAGAAATGCCCAAGAGGTCTTCGGCGTCTGCTTCCGATATTTTCTAAAAATATCTTCTTGCTCTTCCGCTTTCCTAATACCCCGTATAATTTTTCCCGGCTTGGAAGTAATTTTTATATTTTCTATTAATACTATTTAGATATTTTCTAGAAATTCCTCCTCGCTCTCCTGGTTTCCTAGTACCCCGTATAATTTTTACCCGCTTGGAAATAATTTTATTTGGTATCAGAAGATCTGAAATGCCTAAGAGGTGTCCGACGCATGTTCCCGGTGTTTTCTAGAAATACCTCCTCGCTCTTCTGTTTTCCTAATAGCAAGTATAATTTTTCCAGACTTGGAAATAATTTCATTTGGTACCAGGAGAGCAGAATGCCCAACAGGTCTTCGGCGTCTGCTTCCGATATTTTCTAAAGATATCTCCTTGCTCTTCTGCTTTCCTAATACCCCGTATAATTTTTCCCGACTTGGAAATAATTCGATTTCGTACCAGGAGAGCAGAAATGCCCAGGAGGTCTCCGGCGTGTTTCCGATGTTTTCTAAAAATACCTCCTCGCCCTTCTGTGTTCCTAATACCCTGTATATTTGTCCGCTTTGGGAAATAATTTTATTTGGAACCAGAAGAGCATAAATGCACCCAGAAAGTTTTCGGGGTGTGCTCCCCATATTTTCTAAAAATACCTCCTCGCTCTCCTGTAATCCTAATACCCCTTATAATTTTTCCCGTCGTAGAAATAATATTATTTCGTACCAGGAGCGCAGAAACGCACAGGTGTTCGGCGTGTGCTCCTAGTATTTGCGAAATATACCTTCTCGCTAAAATAATTTTATGTCGCACCAGAGAAGCAGAAATACCGAAGAGGTCTTCAGCGTGTGCTCTTAAAATTTCTTAAAAATACCTCTTCGCTTTCCTGTTATCCTAATACCCCGTATAAGTTTTCCTGTCTTAGAAATAATCTTATTTCGTCCAAGAGAGCAGAAATACTGAAGAGGTCTTCGGCGTGTGCTCCTGTTGATTTCTGCAAAGACCTCCTCGCTCTTCTGTTATCCTAATACCCGATTTCTTTTCTGGGATTTTGGAAGGCGAAAGGAAGTAAAAATCTTATTCGAATTAAATAGTTTTAATAAAAATGTTAATAGAAATACATTAGAAAGGGTATACCCACAAATATATAACATAAGGTACAATAGATATAATTAATTAGATTATCATATGAAACTATTAAAATAAATTCAGGAGAATATACTGCTATATAACGTATTTAAACTCCGATGTAATCTTCAATTGAACGAATAACTTGCCCATCTGGAATAGTACTTCGAGAGCTTGAAATGTGGTAGATTGTAGGTTGTACTGTCCTGAAACAAGAAGATTAAGACTATGTAAACAATTAATATACGTAAGTAGTACGAGTTAAATTATGTCTATTTATAGTCTTAAACATCAACACATTGGTACGATATCTAAAAGTTTTATCTACACGATTGCATAATCAAACAAAGCATGGGGGTATGGCCAAATAATATTGACGTGAAACGTTCGTTTCACGGTAATATTCTTTGATAGAATATTTCAGTTCGTTCACACATGCACCATAGAAATAACAAGGAAATAAATCTATGGCTGCCATTTCACGGCTAACTTCAAGCTAATCATTTGTCGTAATTCTGACGTTCGACCCGTTCGACATTGACAGTTGTCAAAATCGAGCGAACGCTGCAATTTTGGTGCAATGCATTTAAATTTAACCAGCAAAATGTCTATAAATAATGAGCTCAGCAAGAAAACGATGTAATGTTGCTCCAATCCATTATAACTCAGTATTAATAATCGAAAAAGACTGATTTAGGTATAAATAACCCGGCGGGTAAGCAAAACGGCGAATATTACCGGACAAATCCTCAAAACGTACATTTTCAGGACGAAAGCCATGCCTGAAAATTTAGAATTACAGCAGCTGGTGGACGAGGAGCAAGAGGATGACTTTAAAATACACGCGCCGAGGGCCTGCTGCCGCCGTTGTTCCTATTTAGGCCTCGTCCTGGCGACGTTGAGCTCTCTATTCTTCTCGCTATGCTCCGTCATCGTCAAGTGGATGACCGATGTGGATCCAATGGCTCTGGCGGCCTACCGCTACTTGGGCGTCCTGCTGCCGGCGATACCCATCGTCATATACCGCCAAGAGAAGGTATTCCCCAAGGGGAAACGCATAATGCTGCTGCTGCGGTCTTTCACGGGGACAGCGGCTCTCATGTTGAGTTTCTACGCGTTCAGACACATGCCCCTGGCGGACGCTTCCGTCATCGTCTTCTCCGTACCTGTGTTCACCGGCATCTTCGCCAGGATGTTCCTCAAAGAGCCCTGCGGTTTGTTCAACGCTTTCTCGGTGATTCTCACCTTGATAGGGGTTGTCTTTATTACCAGGCCCCCGATGTTGTTCGGCAACACTGTGGATTCTCTGGGCGATAACGGGCAGAGGCCCGAGGTGTGGGGGGCTGTAGCCGCCTTTTCCGCGACCCTTTTTGGGGCCAACGCCTACGTTCTGCTTAGGGCTCTCAAGGGCATTCACTTTTCTGTCATAATGACGAATTTTGGTGCCTTCGCTTTGGTCCAGTGCATTGTGGTGACGTCTCTCATAGGAGCGCTATGCTTGCCCCCGTGCGGCCTCGATCGCTACTTGATCGTCGCGTTGGCAGTGTTCAGCTTCCTAGGGCAGATATTGCTGACATTGGCGCTGCAGATGGAGCAAGCCGGGCCTGTAGCCATAGCAAGGAGTAGCGACATCGTCTTCGCCTTCATATGGCAGGTGTTGTTCTTCGAAGAAATACCTAATAAATTCTCAATCGGCGGGGCCATTCTAGTCATGAGTTCGGTCCTGTTGACCGGCTTGAGGAAGTGGGTCCTAGCCTTGCCACACGACGCCAGTATTAGGAAAAGTCTGAGTCTTTTGGCAAAATAATGCTCTCTCAATCTTGCCTTCTCGAATTCCCATGCGGGACTTTGTCCCTTCTCACGGATAATTGTGTACGCACCATTATATATGACGGTTCTGTACGTCTTATCGGAGATTATTTTAGGTGTATGGCAAATAATGCGGCATGGATACCAGTGATAAATACCAAATAGATCTTAAAGCTAGTGATTTTGGGTTGTTTTATAGTTGCCATTTTTTGTAGTCTCATAGAGGATCTAGTTAGTCGTTTAGGTGTTATTATTTTTTTTATAAAGGTACATAGAATCTCATTTTTTATAATAATTATGAAATTATATAACTTTAAATGGGAAAAATCGTTGGTGTAATTAGACTCTTATCTAGAGGGAATATTTTTTGTTAAAAGTATTTAGGCACATTTCTGCAATTTGGGAACACATTCACCACCGATTTTTACCACTTCAACTAACTCACTCAAGTCTATTATTAGGCTGGCACAACACGATCTAACAAGAGTATATCTTGTTCCATTTATTTTTCTACTATACCTGGGACGTTGTTGTTTTTCTAGTTATAGATATTTCTAGTCACCTATTTTTACAATAATTGTTTTTTGTTTATTTGTGAGGTAAGTCTAGTCTAGTCATCTGAAACTATCTTGCCATGCACATTCCATTTCTTGTTTTTTTTTGTTTGGATGTTTTAATTGTGACTATTACTATAGGCGTCAACACACACTGTATATCAATGATACGATTTCAATAAAACTGCTTTCATCAAAGTATTACCTTTTTCTTTGACAATAAACTTATTGAAAATAGTTTATCATGAAAAACGAAAATCCAGAAACATTTCAGTAATGTTTACTAAAGACAAATTAAAAATCTTAGCCTGTCCTAGAATTATTATAATAAATAGTAACTAATAACAGCGGGCTGTAATATTCTATATTTAATATACATCGACTGAAAATGTACGTGACATCTATTAGTGAGCCGCTCAACTAATATGTTTATAAAAGAAAACTATTTGAAATTGAATTCCTAACTTGTCGCGCCATCTTCTGGCGTAGAGCTCATATCTCTAATATACGCAAGAGAAGAAACCTGTAACTGAATTTTCATGACATTAAACACCAATCGTATCGAGAATTTAAACGCCGATTTAAGCAATAGATGGCAGCACTTGAGTCAGGTCGTAATATCAAATTATATAAAACGATTAGATTCGGATGCAGGTAAATAAATATAATAACTATCTGTAATTGTTTGTAGCTTATTTGGTTTATTAAATAAATAAATCACCAACGCCAAACGTATTTATACAGTGTGTGTTGAAAAATGGCATTCGTATTCCTGTCTGATTTAAATTAAGAAAATAAATTTCCATATGTGGGTGTTTAAAGAAATACTCGGTGTTAAGAGCGCCAACTGCCAACTGTCTCTCAAATATATCGCTATCGTATGAAATGTGACGTATTCAATATAAGTGAATATTACAAAATAGGAAACATTCGATTTGGTAATTAAATCGCTCTAGTACTGTTTTCAACAGGAACGAACCGTACATTTATACATTTGATACGGGGTTTCAGAATAGTTTCTAGCATAATTTTATATAAAAATACCTCAGATAACAAGCAATTGAAAATAAAACTACTATTAACTGTATATTAATATTAAAATAATTGTAACACTATTGTAAACAAATAAAGCACGATTAATGAAAGAGAGAGATTAGTGTAAAGCAATACTCGACAGGACACGGAATATCAACGTCAATTGTGCTAGCTGTATTCCCCTGAATCTAACAATTTCCGTCGTGATAGATATAACATTTATTTTTTATTGAATTGGCTTACCATTTGAATTTTAGGTCTTTGTTAGTGCTAGAAACTATTCTCTCACCCTGTACATTATTGCGAGGATTAAAACAGTTAAATAAATCACTGTTTTCGATACACTGTCAATACCCAAATTTAGATTGTTTTTTATAGAATGTAGTATATTTGGAAAAAAATAGAAAATCCGATCTGCATATATACAGGGCGCCCAAAAAATTGTTGGAGTGTAGTAAGTTATTAGGCATAAAGAGAAACCGTAATTAAATATCGTCTAAAACATCGATATTTGACAAGGAAGGAAAAGATTTTAATTTTTCTTTGCGTATTTTTCAAAACCTCAACTATCTCTGCTAGTAATCACGTCGTGTCAAGTACGCCCCTGCAAACCCCTCGAGACCGCGTCGTCATAACTTGTCCCTATCAGGACCGATATAGTCGATCCACCAATAATCTGGTTCAGGTGATTTGCGTCTAGTTTGGATGCTGTACGGGGCTCTTCGTATGTGCCCCTCAGAGGAATGTAAAACATTTGTTCGGTGGCGCCAATGCGGGCATTAGTAAATGGTCAGCGAGACCGCGCCAGCGGCGTAGAAAGGGGGAGATTTTTCGTAGAAAGTGACGACTTTCTAGTAATAACGACACGAAAGAAATACAACCGACTTTTGAATAGGTATTCGTACGACTATTTCAGGAATTCGAGAAACGTCAGGGACCCATCGAAACCCTTAACTAGAAAAATGTTAAACGACGACGTCTCTCTCGTCAACGGCCCCAAAATGGTATAACCATCTCACGAAGAAGTACGGTCATGTCATCAGATTATTTGAGAGGTGGGCGTTGCCGTAACCTGTCAACAGAGAAATATATTTGTGACGTACCCCGCTGTGCCATTATTACAAAAACAAAAATAACCGACCCAGGTAAAGTTACGGCACCCCGACGATGAGTCAATCCAACGACGAAGTACCCCCAAGTAATTGATCATACGCAAACGTATTTTTTTAAGATTATGGCGACTATATCGCCCGGGAGGCGAGGCGGGACTCACCCCCCCGGCCTTTCGGAATCGATTCGAAGCGGTGGCCCGCCGTCCGCGGGGCCTTCTTTCCATAATAAGGTCGGTACCATGTCACGGAAAGTGATGATTTCGCTAACAAGGTGCTCAGCCATCCAAGGAGGCTGAACTGTGATAATCACGGGTTACGTCCAGGCTGTTTTTCGAGCTGGGAGGTCCGGCTGAATAACGGGGAGCCCGTCTGGCAGGGCGCGAGCCTCGCGAGCCGTGGTGGAGGGACGGGGATGGTGCCAATTAAAAAAAATTGCTCTCAAGCCGTTCGCAAATTCTCTACTCGGATCTTTTAGCAGTTGTATTAGAAGAAAATCACCTTCGTGAATAAATATCACGCCGAGATAATACGCGAAATTATTTATTTTATAGTCGAAAAAATGGTTCATAAACAATAACCTAGAATGTTTTTACCCATAAATCAATAATAAAGAAAATAATACAAACAGAACACAGCGTGGTAATAACAATTCACACAATTTTAATAATTGTATTAAATTATTTTTTGACAAACACTATCAATTTATTAAAAACATTTTGACTGACATACACAGACGCATTACATTTAAAATAATGCCAGTTTATTGTGTTACACTTATCCTAAACACCCTGTATATTAGAACGATGCTTTAAAGAATGCCTCTGTTAATCCTCCAAAATTTTGCCTAAAATATTCTTCTCTCAAAGTCGTATATTGGAGATAAAATTTAAAAACGGAAGTTCACTTTATGGAAGAAAAAAATCACCACACCCTTAGTACGCTTTCCGCAACCTTTATATTCACCACATACAACCCTTACAATCTGAACTAAGTCAGTTTGAAGATAAAACTGCCCTATTATTCTTTTACAGGCGCTACTAATTGTTTAAAAGAAAATAGTACAAGTATTTTAGGGAAGAAAATTTAAGCAAAATTCTTCACACCTCCAGTAGGCCTTCCGCAACATTTACTTTAACCACAAACAATCCTTAGGGCCTCTACTAAGTCACACTAAAGATACAACCGTTCTAATAATTTTTTATAGACGTTACAATTCTTTTAAAGAATAAATGTACGGGATTCTAAGGGAAGACAAATTAAAAAAAACCTACACCTTCAATAGGCTTTCTGCAACCTTTTTGTTCACGATAAATAAGCTCTAGAGCCCTTATTACGTTACATTAAAGGTAAGACAGCCTTAATATTTATTTACAGACGATACAAACTTTTTATGAAAAAGGTACATGATTTTTAGAGAAGAAAATTTTAAAAAATCACCACCTCCCCTGTAGGGTTACCTTACCCCAACGTTGATATTGACGACAGATAACCCTGTAAGTAATTCTGAAGATAGAACCGCCTGAAACATTGTTTTAAATGCGTTATGAATTTTTTTAGGATGAAATTTCACTACACCCCTGGCAGGCTTTCCAAAACCTGGATATTCATGACTGATAACTTTTAGAACTTCTAAGTTACCCTATACACGATATCAACGTAGAATTAATCCTCTTTTAGGCGCTACAAGTTTTTTATTGAAAAAATCTTTGTAAAACAAAATTTTTAAGGATGAAAGTAAAGAAACATAATCACAACTATAGTAAGCTTTTTACAATCTTGATACTCGCGACAGTCAATTCTTTGAGCCTCCACTAAGTCATCCTAAAGATAAAACGGCCTTAATATATATTTTACACGCGTTACGAATTTTCTTGAGATGAGAATTAAGGACATCTCTAATAGAAATCTCTAAGAAAATCTAAGTCTAAATAAAATTTCTAAGTCTTGAAATTTACAAGAGACAATTCTTAGGACTTGCGAGTCACTCTAAATATGACACCGTCGTAGAATTTTTTTTAAAAGCTACAAATTTTTTATTGAAACAATTTTTGTGAAACACTCCTAGTACGCTTTCTGCTTTCTACAATGTCAATATTAATAATAGACAACCCTTAGAGCCTGTACTAAGTCACTCTAAATGTCCGTCCTAATATTTTTTACATGTGTTACGAATTTTATTATGAAAAATTACAACATTTTTTGAGATAAAAATTACGGAAAAAATTATCCACACCTCTAGTTAGGATTTTCGCAATCTCGAAATTCACAAGAGACAATTTCTAGAGCATCTAACTCACCTTAAACATGACTCCGTCGTAGGATTAATTTTTTTTCAAACGCTACAAATTTTTTACTGAAAAAATTTTTCTGAACAAAATTTTTAGGGATGAAAATTAAAAAAGAATCACCACAACCCCAGTAGGCCTTCCACTACCTCTATAGTCACGACAGACAACCCTTTGAATATCTACTAAGTAACCCTAAAGACAGAATATATAATCGTCTTAATATATATTTTGCAGACGTTACGAATTTTTTAGTGAACAAATTGCAGGATTTTTATGGAAGAATATTTTTTGAATATAACTACACCCCTAGTACGCTTTCTACAGCCTTAATATTTACGGTAGACAACCCTTAAAGCCTATCTTAACTCACTGTAAACGTAATACCGTCTTAATATTTTTTTACTGGAGTTACGAATTTTATTATGAAAAACTACATTTTCTGGGATGAAAGTTAAGAAAAATTTAACCACACCTCTGGTAGGCTTTTCGCAACCTTGAAATTCACAGTAGACAATTTCTAAAGCTTCTAAGTCACCCTAAAGAGGACACCATCGTAGAATTAATTTTTCAAACGTTAAAAATTTTGTATTGGAAAAATATTTCTCAAGCAAAAAGAATTTTTAGGGACGAAAATAAAACAAATCGCCACAACCCCAACAGGCTTTCCGCAACCTCGATACTCATAATAGACAACCCTTCAGGTCTCTACTAAGTCACTCTAAAGGTAAAACCACCCTAACATATTTTTTACAGACGTTACGAATTCTTTAATGAACAAATTGCAGGATTTTTAAGGAAGAATATGTTACTTTTTCGCACTCAACGATACCAGGGCGGAAAAGTAATGTAATAGTGTAAAGAAAAATAGAAAAAAATTTTCTTCTACCGATTATTTTTCGTTTTTCGGCCTAAAACCAAAAAGAAAAGGCTTTTATTGTGTGTGTGTGTGTCGTTGTCGTCGTCATTAATAACATTTCTTGTTATCACGATAACTCAACTAGATCGTGTCGGATCGATCGGGTTTCAATTGATTCTGATTAGGGACGTCTCCCAATTGACACCTATTGATTTTGAGGTGGACAGAAAACACTCTACCATGTTCATGGGTAATGAGAAAACACAGTGGTGGACTATTTGAGAATTTGTTATTTGAGACTATTTGAGATTGTTAGCACGATCACTCAATTAAATCGTGTCGGATGAATCGGGTTTCGACTGATTCTGATTTATGACGTTTACCAGGATGACATCTATTGATTTTGAGGTGGATAGGACACACCCCATCCTGTCCATGGGTCATGAGAAAGCACGATGTAAATGTTTATGTTCATTCTGAGATTTTAAACATAAGACATTTAACGCGTTGCTGATTTTGAATTGAACAAAAAAAACATATGTTCGGCCTGTATCATATACGAATGAATGAGAAAAAAAATAATTTCGTTCGATCACAAACGTATTGATACGGTCGCCAATGAAAAAACTAAAACCGTCGCATAAAACACATATTCTGCATATTTATGTGTTGGTTTATTTTTTCTCGGCCACTCAAGTTCGAAATATAGATGTTCTACGTGCGATTTACGGTATTTTTTGTTGAAAAATATTTGTAAAAAAATTTTTAGGGATGAAAATAAAAAAAAATTACTACAACCCCAATAGGCTTTCCACAACCTTAATACTCATAACAAATAACCCTTGAGGCCTCTACTAAGTCACCCTAAAGATAAAACCACCCTAAGATATTTTTTAGAAACGTTACGAATTTTATAATAAACAAATTACAAGATTTTTAAGGAAGAATATTTTTAAAATACAACCACACCCCTAGTACGCTTTCTATAACATTAACACATTCACAGTAGACCACTCTTAGAGTCTATACTAAATGTAAGACTGCTAATATTTTTTTTCCTTTTCTCGAAATGTGTTTTTTACAACACCCGTTTCTAAACCATATTTTGGGGGAAAAACGGCACTTTCGAGTATAGTTTATTTCATCGCTATTTGCCAAATAAAAAATCCCAAACGGCTCTTATCTCATACCGTGGCCTGTTTTTATGGCTAGGCTCAGGTAGACTGTTCCGTTTATCGCCAAGATAAGAGAGTTTTTTATTTGGCAAATAGCATTATTTTTCTATTAGCCCAAAGTGGTCGATTACATAACGATGAAAAACAGTAAAAAGCCTAAACGAAGAACACAAATCGAAGTTGGTAATTTCGAAAGTTGCGAAAAAAAAAAAATTCTAGTGAATAAATAGTCTCTTCGTTATCTTTCTGCGCTACTCGAAAAGTACTCGGAAGTTCCTCAACATAGCCGCGCCGACATTATTCATAAGAAGGAAACTCCCTTGAACATAATCGAATATTCCGATAATTGATTTGAGGGCCCCGACAGAATCGGGGCGGTAATAAATACGCTCCAACAAAAACCGAAAACAAACTTTTAAAAGGAATTATTCATCGCAAACTTCCAGCCACCCACCCCCATCCATAATTCACGTCTAATAACACGTCTCGACTTATTTTTTTGTTTGTAGTTCGCTGCACGAGATGCGTAGTTTCCGTCCCTGAAACACGAATTACCCCGTTCGATTGCATCCAATATTTAACGGCGTGCGAGGAGCGTCGCGGCGGGCGGGAGCGGCGGAAGCGTCGTTAGAGGCCAGTTTAAGAGCAATTTAAGTTGTCGAGTAAAAAGCAAGTGGGCGACTAAATTATAGTATTTAAGAAAATCGCCGCTAACCTCGGGCGGTGGATGGATAATCGTTCAGTTGCGATGGGTTTTTAATAAATAAACGCGCTCCATTTTATTCGGGAAAATTGCCACGAGCTTGATCGGGAAATCGTCCGTCTATATCATGAAAGAACCCGAGACGATTCCAAACGTTGGCTGTAATTAAATTTAACTAGAATAAACTGTTTTAAAACTTTAAAACGCACTTTTCCGCACGTAGAACATCTCTATCTCGAAATTGAGTGGCCGAGAAAAAATGAATCAACACATAAATGCAAAATATGTGTTTTATGCGACAATTTTACTTTCTTCAAATAGTCCATCATAGCGCTTTCTCATGACCCATGGACAGGGTAGGGTGTGTCTTATCCACCTCAAAGTCAATAGATGTCGTTTGGTAGACGTCCCTAATCAGAATCAGTCGAAACCCGATCGATCCGACACGATTTAATTGAGTGATCGTGATAACAAAAACAATTTCTCAAATAGTCCACCATTGTGCTTTCTCATGACCCATGAACATGGTAAAGCGTGTTCTATCCACTTCACAATCAATAGGTGTCGTCTGGCAGACGTCCCCGATCAGAATCAGTCAAAACCCGATGGATCCGACACGATTTAGTTGAGTTATCGTGCTAACAAGAATGAATGCCGACGACACACACAGGAAACATTTTTTAAAAACCATTTTTTTTATTTTTAGGCCGAAAAACTAAACGCTAGAAAAAAAAAATTTCGATTTTTCTTTACACGATTACATTACTTTTCCGCTCTGGTTTAGTTGAGTGCGGAAAAGTAAAAATTAATGAAGTTGTGGGGTTTTTTAGTTAATTTGAGAGACAAACACGAGATGCATTTGAAAACCTTGGAAGAAAAGTTCATTTAGAAATCTCGACTGACGCGCACAGGCTAGTTCATATTCGTATACTATCCGTAAAACATACAGCAAATTTAATACAGGATGTCACATGTGAAACGAAACATCCAGTCCTTGTATTTGTTGTATGGCTTTAGAATTGAAAAATTGCAATTCTAGTTGTCATTCATTCCTTTTATGCCACATCTCTAATAGGTTTTCCGCAACCTTGAAATTCACAACAGACAATTTTTACGGTCTAGATGACACTATCGTAAAATAATTTTTTTACAGACCCTAGAAGTTTTTATTTGCAAAAAAAATTCTAACCAAAATTTTTAGGAATGAAAATTAAAAAAAAATCACCACACCCCAGTACGTTTCCCACAATCTCGGCATTTACGACAGTCAACCCTTTGGGCATCTACTAAGTCACTCTAAAAATAAAACCGTCCTAATATATTTTTTACAGATATTACGAATTTTTTAATAAAAAAATTATAGGATTTTGATGGAAGAATATGTTTAAAATATAACAACACCCCTAATAAGCTTTCTGCAACATTAATATACACGGCAGATAACCCTTAAGGCCTGTATTAAGTCATTTTAAATATACGACCGTTCTATTATTTTTTTACATGAGTTATGAATTTTGCTATGAAGAACTAGAAAATTTCTTGGAATGAAAACTATGGAAAAATTAATCACACCTCTAGTAGACTTTCTGGAACCTTGAAATTTAGAGAAGACCATTTTTAAGGCTTATAAGTCACCCTAAAGATGACACCGTCGTATAATTAATTTTTTTTCAAATGCTACAACATTCTGATTGGAAAAATATTTGTATCACAAAATTTTTGGGAATGAAAATGAAAAAAATCACCACAGCCCCATTACGCTATCCGCAATCTTGATACTCACAACAAACAACCCTTTGAGCATCTACTAAGACACTCTAAAGAGAGAATCGCCCTAATATATGTTTTACAGGCGTAACAAATTTTTTATTGAACAAATTACAGGATTTTTATGAGAGAACATTTTTAAAATATTACAACACCCTTAGTATGCTTTCTGCAATCTTAAATTCACGATAAACAACTCTTAGAGCCTGTACTAAGTCACTCTAAATGTAAGACTGTTCAAATATATTTCTTAAATGAGTTACGATTTTTTAATAAAACTACATTTTCTGGGATGAAAATTAAGGAAAAATTAACCACGTCCTCTAGTAGGTTTTGCGCAATCTTGAAATTCACAATAAACAATTTCTAGAGATTCTGAGTCACCCTAAAGGTATCACCGTCGTAGAATTATTTTTTTTTTAAACGCTACAAGTTTTTGATGGAAAAATCATCGGTCACTTTGGTGGTAAACCTTGGAAGAAAATTGTATGTAAAAACAGCATTTTCCTTTAAAACATATATTTCAATCGTTATTCTGGGTGTTTCGTTTTAAATGGTCTACCTTGTAGAGGATGTTTCAATAAGGACGCTCGATATTTAAAAGTAAATAAAGCAAATTGTGTGTGAGATATCCGCTCAATTTTTTTTATTTGAAAGATTATTTTATGGCATTAAGTGTGGAACATAACGTCATTCAAATGTCCGGTGTGGCTTTGCTTGGTAGTACGTATGCGGGAGGTCCAATTTTCGATGAATTTGTCGCATAAATCTGGCTGAATTTGCTGGATGGCGTTCGTTATGTTGACTTTGAAGGCATCAATTATTTGCGATTTATTCGCATAGACCTGCGATTTAAAATAGCCCCAAAGAAAGAAGTCTAAATACGTGTAATCTCACAATCTCGGTGGCCAGTTCATGTCGCCGCTGCGCGAGATAACCATGCCCTTAAATCGTTCGTGCAAAATATCCATCATTGTATGCGCTGTGTGGCACGTACCGTTGTTCTGTTGTAATCGAATGTCATCGGTATCCATATCATCCATTTTAGGCCACAAGAAGTTGCTTACCATCGATCTGTAGCACTCGCCGTTGACGGTTGTGGCAATACCAGTCTCGTTTTGGAAGAAGTACATCTGGACCAAACAGTGACTTTCTCGGGATGCATTTGGTGCTGGTGTATCTCGTGTGGATTGGTATTGGTCCAAATCCGACCATTTTTCTTGTTCACATATCCATTCATCCAAAAATAGGCCTCGTCGGTAAAGATGATTTTTTTGGAGAACTTTCGGTCAACTTCCAACGGTCCCAGAGCCCATTCAGCGAACACACGGCTTTGTCTATGGTCGTTTACCTTAAGTGCTTGGATCAGTTGGATTTTATACGGATGCAGACGCAAGCCCCGACGGAAAAATCGCCAAATTGAAGTCACAGAAAGGCCAAGTTCTTGGGAACGACGAGAAATTGACTGAGTCGGGTTTTCTCGTACACTCTCACGCACAGCAGCGATGTTTTCAGCAGACCTTGCGTTTCGGTGACGTACGAGTGTTGGCTGATTATTTACCAAATCGGTTGACTCGACTTTGTATACGTCGAATAGTCTCTTCGGCGGAACGATTGTGGCGAGGAGAAAATCACGTAACGAGAAAAACGTTTCTCGATTTTGAAAATAAAATTTGACGATTTGCGCACGTCGTTGAACGCTATAACTTTCCATGACGATTTGCCGTACACTACTGAACAATTCAAAATTTGACAGACGTTGCTTTAACGACATGGCCGCTATAGCCTAATAAATTTCGAGCGTCCCCGTTGAAAGATCCTACATATGGAGCTTTTTCCTATAAGAATGAACGTGAAACACCACAGTAAATATTGTATTCGTATGGGGTAATATTTGCAAATCAGTTTGAACGATTGCACTCTAATAAAATGGGTTAAAATCACAGAAAAAAAAAAAACACCAAAGTCGCTGATGCAAGGCAACGGACAACGATATTCTCGGGCATACCAGTCCAATTGGTCCTAACCCGGTTAATTTTGCATACGCATTAGCGGATTAACCTCATCAGTATGGCAGCGGCCACCTCTGACCCCGATCGAGTCCCACGGACGTCGCTGTAGGTCCTGCCGCCCTTAATCAGGACAATTACTCTGTAAAATCGAGCCGCCACGGGCCGATTTTAATTTTAATTGCGACGCAAGGCTACTAGACGCTAGCCGGGACCGGTTTCCCGTTTGGCGGTTAATTAGCCTTATCTGCCGCCGATTATGATTGTCGGTATTATAATATACGATTGTGCTTTGTGTGCGTCCGATCGCGGTTCCTAAGATGTGACTCTTCTTCTCGATACAGATCGGCCGTGGATAAGTTAGGAATAGGAATAGGTCGTTAGGAAGAGGTTTGACGAAACTCCTGAGTTTCCTTCGAGGTCTTATTAATCCAGTAAAATTCGTTTCACAAAAATCACCCTGTATAAAAATATCAATTCATATGTACCTCTACCGATTCCTGAAAGTCCGTACAAGACAACGAAATTCTGATATGATCTATGTCCTCATATAATATGTCTATATTCTTATTTTCAAAACAACACCTATAAGGGTTGATTTTAAGTCCCTATCAACCTTCTACGCATTAACAACCCCAACTTACTACCCCCGTGTGATATTTCGGTTTAAATTGCTTCCTGTGCCGTTTTGATTACAGAAGTTCTAACTTTGGTTAATAAATAATGGAAATGTTTAAGTCCTTGTATGTTTGTACACGATTTTATCTTAATGTCAGCGTAAACAATCGATCGAGAACCTATTGGAATGATGTAAGAATTTGGATACAATAGACCCATTCATAAATATAACAAAAAATAAAATTTGGGCTGGAAATAATTGGTGTTAGAATATTGGAACCACATTTCTTCGAGGCAAATGTGCATGGACGATGAACCCGACCTGTTAAAGGAATAGTTCACATAGAAAAACAAGGAAACATTTAGCACATCTCTAGTAGGTCTCCGCAACCTCCAAATTTCCAACAGATAATTTTTAGAGCTCAAAGTCGCCCTAAGACTGACACTGTCGTAGTAGATTTTATTTTCAGACACTGCAAGTTTTTGATTGAAAAAATCTTTCTAAAACAAAATTTTTGGGGATGAAAATAAAAAAAAAAAATACCACAACACCAGTAGGCTTTCCACAATCGTGATATTCGCGACAGACAATCCTTCGAGCTTCTATTAAGTCACCCTCAAAATAGAATCGCCCTAATATATTTTTTACAGACGTTACGAATTTTTTAATGAATACATTACAGGATCTTTATGGAAAAATCGGCACTTAGACTAACTCCGTATTATTCTCCTACACAGAATGTTGTAAATGATTTTACGTTTGAAAACAGACGAGGAAGCAGACGCGGACTAATAGAATGGCCTCCGAGAGCTCCCAACATAGCTCCATTAGACTTTTTTCGAAGTATTGTAGAATTTGATATTAGAGTAAGGGCGGATATTCCTAAAATACCGCTTGACACAATTACTTAGTCTGTAATTACTCAGAATGATGATCGCTTTGTATAAATGGTGTAAGAATGTTTTCTTCTGGTCCGTTCCCTTATTTGTAATGGTGGAATACAATCGATTTCATGATATGGATAAATATTTCCGTTATTTATTAATAAAATTTCGATTTTTCTTTTAAATCGGCACAAGATATGATTTAAAGAAGTTACAAACATCTTCATATCTAAAATCTTAATGTTCGGGTTAGAGTATTGATGGCGAGGAGTTGAAAACAACCCCATACAACCTATTTTTGTGTTAAATAAAAATCGACATGTAGAAGTGAGCAGTTTCCCAAAAAAAGAGTTTTATTTCGAACTTTATTAGGGCCACACTGTATATACCGTCTATAGTTTGACACTTCGCAGACCCTTGTTAGACCAGCCCCGAGTGCCAATCTTCGCCATCCACGTCTTCCCCTGCCCTCCCCCTCCCGCCCTTACCTAAAACAAATAAAGTTAGTTACGGGTTGCCGCGGTAGGTAGGCTTACAGCTCTCTCGATTACCGTGATCGTGAAAACCCACATTAATTTCGGAAATCATCACCTGCCCTTTTCGAAACCGGATGCGACCGAACGGTTTGGCCTCTCGCCAAAGAGATTTATTCGAACCCGGGCCGCGGGCAGCAACATATGCCATGCTCCTGGCTATTAGTTAGCTGCTTTACAAATTGTCAACCCTTAATTTAGTGTCATTTGGTGGTCCTAGTTTAGCCCTTGATTGGCCCCCGATTATGTATACGCGGTAGTTGTGGCTCGTGTTTTACGACTCGCTGACATAAAATACGATAAAGCGGCAATTTGTTTCGATGCCGGACAAGTACCTTGTTTATTTCGATTGTCGCGGGGTGGAGTTATATACAGGAGGTTTGGGAAACTTAGACCGTCGCTTAAAAGCAGCAATGTACGAAGAAACAATTCCAACTGGACTGGTGGACGTCTTAAAAATCATAATAGTAAATATTAATTTTCTTTTTAATTTGAAACAGGTAGACAAAACGCCACAAGAAAAGGGTATAATTCTCCAAAAGGGATTATTCAACTAGAAAAGAAGAGGAATATCCAGCACATCTTTAGTAGGGCTTTCTTTGAGACGCCATGATTTTTTAATTAGAAAGGTACAAGATTTTTGGAGACGAGAATTAAAAAAAGAATCATCACTCCCGCAGTAGACTTTATGTTATCTCAATATTCACCACACATATCCCTAAGGGTATCACTAAGTCATTCTAGAGGCAAAACCCATTATATGATTTCCTTGGAGATGCTATGAATTTTTTATTGGAAAAAGTACAAGATTGTTGGAGACGAGAATTTAAAAAAATTATCACTTCCCCAGCTGGTACTATATTACCCTAATATTTACCCCAGACATCCCTAAGAGTCTCTACTAAGTCACTCTGAAGTTAAAAGTGCTAAAATTAGTTCCTCAGAGAGTCTATGAATTTTTTATTAGAAAAAGTACAAGATAAAAGACGAAACGAAAATAAAAAAAAATCATGACTTCCCCAGCTGGTACTATGTTACCTCAATACTCATCACAGATATCCCTAAGAGTCTTTACTCTATGTCACCCTAAAGTCAAAACCACTAAAATTATTTTCTCAGAGATGCTATGAATTTTTTATTAGAAAAAGTACAAAATTTTTGGAGACGAAAATTAAAAAAAATCATGACTTCCTCAGCTGGTACTATATTACCCCAATATTTACCCCAGACATCTCTAAGAGTCTCTATTAAGTCACCCTAAACTCAAAACCACTAACATTATTTCCTCAGGGATGCTATGATTTTTTTATTAGAAAAAGTACAAGATTTTTGGAGACGAAAATTGAAGAAAAATTATCACTTCCTCAAATGGTACTACATGACCTCGATAGTTACCACATACATCCCCGAAAGTCCTTACTAAGTCACCCTAGAGTCAAAACCCCTAAAATTATATTCTCAGAGATGCTATGAATTTTTTATTAGGAAAAGTACAAGAGTTTTGGAAACGAAAATTGAAAAAGAAATCGTCACTTCCCCAGCTGGTACTACATTACCTCAATATTCACCACAGACATCTCTAAGAGTCTTTACTAAGTCACTCTAGAGTCAAAACCCCTAAAATTATTTCCTCAGAGATGCTATGATTTTTTCATTAGAAAAAGTACAAAATTTTTGGAGACGAAAATTAAGAAAAAAAACATCACTCCTCCAGTAGGCATTATATTATCTCAATATTCACCATATGCAACCCTTTGAGCTTCTACTAAGTCATCTTAAAGATATAACAGCCCTAATAGATTTTTTACAGACGTTACGAATTTTTCAATGAATACATTACAGGACTTTTACGGAAGAATATTTTTAAATATAACCACATCCCTAGTACGCTTTGTGCAATATTAATATTCACCGTGGACAACCCTTAGGGCCTGTACTAAGTCATTTTAAATGTAAGACCGTTTTAATATTTTTTTATGTGGGCTACGAATTTTATTATGAAAGAACTACATTATTGAGGATGAAAATTAAGAAAAAAATTGACTTTACAAGTTTCTGAATCAAGATATCTTTGTAAAATAAAATTCTTAAAGATGAAAATATAGGGGGGTCAAGTCAGGTAAATATGATGGGTATTCAATTCAATCTTTGACATTCCATGTACTAGGGAAAGTATGCTCAAATGATCAGATATTAACACCAAAATGAGCAACCTTGTCTTGTTGAAATCATACTGTTTGGTGAGGAATATCACCATCCTCATTGTTTCGATAAAGAAAACATCTGGAACCAAAAAATCCTCAAAGACAACTTCTTAGCCTTCTAGAGCATACAGTCACCCTGGCGCTGACTATGCAACTCTTGAATTCAGAGGGTTTCTCTTGAGACCACCAATTCCAAGACCAATAGACCAAGTCGTTTCGTCATATCACAACAAAGAGTAAATATGAAACCTCGACAAATAAACCTTTATCTCTGGTATTAGCATGGCATCTCTGGTAGCTCATAATAGATCACACCCTTCTGATCCCATCAAACACAGAGCATTGTCCTTGTAGCGATTTGGCCTTGTAGTCGATGTCGGTGGTCGTCCGAAGTTACCCATGAATATTTTACGTTTAGGATTCTCGAAATATATCCACTTTTCATCGCCAGTCACAATTCGATGGAGACATAACATGCTTTTGTACCTTGCGAGCAGCATTTCGCAAATGGTTTTTTGGTTTTCCTGCTGTCTTTCATTTAATTCATGTGGAACACATTTTCCCATCTTCTGGATCTTTCTCATGGCTTTCAAACGTATGGATACGGCTTCTCGTGTCACATTTAATTGATCAGCGAGTTCTTGCTGCGTTTGAGCGTCATTCTCATCCAACAATGCTTGCAATTCGCTATCTTGAAATTTTTTCGCTGGCCTTCCAGGTTCTTCGTTTCTCGCGTGAAAATTGCCACTTTTGAATTCTTTAAACCACTCAAAGCACTGTGATTTACCAAGAGGATGCTCACCGTAGGCTTCGACAAGCATTCGATGCGATTCTGAAGCAGTTTTCTTCGAATGGTAACAGAAAATCAATGCTGTCTGCAAATCGTAGTTTTCGGGCACAAAATTCGATATGTTCAACGCTAATAAAAACGATGTTGTTGTATGAAACTTGTATTATCGTGAGATAAAAACCCTTATTAGAAGTGAAAACAATAAAATGGCGCCAAAAACGCGGTATGACGGAAACTATATTACCAGCTAGGCCGTTTATGGGCAAATTCCGGTTTAATATTCACATACCTGGTATATTGAATGGCTTTTCTTTTACCTATATTACAGATGACAAGATTATCGCGACTCATACACAGATTCTGTTTGATTAAAGTGACAAAATCGATGACCGAAAATTAACCCGTACAAGATTCGACCACGTCCGTTATCATCCACCGAGCTACCATACCCGTTACTCTAATTGTTCGACAATTAATTAGACGACCGGGCCCGATGTCCGAACACGAATTCCCCAAATATAGACAAAATACCATCATGTAAAACTTCCTATAAATTACCGGGGAGAGAAAGAAAAAAAAAAACGTAGCAGGATCGGCCGGCCTGATCCTGATCGCATCATTTATCTTACTATATAGGCTACGGTGGCGCCGTCTGGCATTTGTTTTAACCGTTGTCCCGCCCTCTGTCCCATTATCATAACTCCGCCGTGGCTGGTCAGCGCCTACCTTGACTAGATGCGATTCCGGGCCCTCCGTGTACCAATGCGCCCGGCCACTGTCCCCTCATTGTTCTTCGGCGAAATAAAAGTGAACCGTACATAATAATAATAATAATAATAATAATAATAATAAATCTCGGTGATTATTTACTTTAGCGTAAAACTTCACTCATTCATCAAAATTTCACTCATTTTAGCTATCCCTCATTTTTTGGCACTCGAATAAATTTCCAGCTTCTTCACTGAAGCTCTTCCACTTTGCTTTAGTCATGTACATGGTAGAATGTGTTCTATCCACCTCAAAATCAATAGGTGTCGTCTGGGAGACGTCCCCGATCAGAATCAGTCAAAACCCGATCGATCCGACACGATTTAGTTGAGTTATCGTGCTAACAAGAATAAATGCCGACGACAACGACGACAGTAGTGTAGCAAAACCAGTTCTGGTGCAACCTCGGATTTGTCCGCGGACATTTGATGCGAATGACATGTGGTTTTCTGGCACCTCTCTGATCTCTGTGGTTTGATAGCATCTTCTTACTATTTATTTGTTTTATTATAGATCTTTTTTACCATTACTTAGTTTATTATAATTCTCTGACCTCGGGGGTAGATGAAATTTGTTTTGAAAATAGGTACTTATCTAAACCGATTTCTGAAAAATCCCCGTCAAAGGCTTACCGTATAGCGTCAACTAGTCATAGAATGTTAACAACACGCCACGCTGTTGGCTACGAAATAAAATATGTAGCAATAAAGTAAGTAATAATATGGAATTACACGTTTTATGGGAGCACAGTCATTTTGTAAACACATATATAAGTATCTCAATAATTCACCACTTCTGGGAAACGGACACGTTGGCGGGGCATTTTTTTTCCAGTTGCGTTTGTAATTTAGACTCGGTAGTTCAATAATAATACGGATCGATGCGGCACTTAAGTGCCTGGAAAATAAAACGGACTCATGATGAAGTTGTCGGCTCTTATCGGGGATAATTTTCACTTCTCTATCGCGGTTGGATTCTGTTCTTAGAGGCCTCGGCCGAGTATTTCCACCGTGTGACGTCTTTCGCGTACATAGACCACATGTAATAGCGTCTAGATGTGATCCAATGATGCGAAAGAATGCTCGGATTATATTTATTTCAATCCGATGAATAACTGATTTCTTGCCAAATCTAGACACCTATTATTATTAGGTCATTTAGGGGATAATTATCACTTGTCTAGGTTGGAGCCTTCTTGGTACTCCGTAGACAAGAACTTTTAAAGTACGATGTCACTTACAGCCAAAAAATGATCCAGGATCACATCCACATGATCTTATAGGACGAAAGAACATCCTTGTATTACATAAATGAGGCAATTAAATTAAGGAATGGATCGAGACATTCAGGAAGTGGAAATTTAAATCTGCCCGTCAGATCCGGTAAATCTAGTGGCATTTGCTAGCAATTTATGATCATTACTTCAAAAGTGCAGAGGGCGCGAGAGCAGAGCAAAAACGAAAGTACAAATTAATAATGAAATATTGGAGGAAGTTAAAGACTTCACTTATTTAGGAAGTAAATTAAATTGGGATGGAAGAAGAGATAAAGATATAAAACAAAGAATAGCGCAGGGTCGAGTAGTTTTTAACAAAAAGAAAGCACTTTTATGCTCGGGGGTAATAAACTTAGAAACAAGGAAGAGATTTTTGAAAACATATGTATGGAGCACGGCACTATACGGTTGCGAAACCTGGACGGTAGGGGAAGCAAGTAGGAAGAAATTAGAAGCTTTTGAGATGTGGTGTTACCGAAGAATGATGAAAATACCATGGATTGATAGGGTTAGAAACGAAGAAGTATTGGAGAAAGTCGGCGAGAAAAGAAGTATGTGGAAAAACACAAAGAAGAGAAGAGATAGAACGGTAGGCCACTTGCTGAGACATGGGGGAACAGTCCGCGATATTTTGGAGGCAGAAATAGGACTGAAGAAAGGCAGAGGTAGGCCTAGATTAGACTACTGTTCGCAAATAGTAAGGGATGTAGGTTGTAGCAAAATTAGCGAAATGCGTAGGTTAGCACAAGATAGGAGAAGCTGGAGGTTAGCGTCCAATCAGTCTTAGGACTGATGGCCACATGATGATGACTTCAAAAATACGATTCAGAGAGGAACAAATGGAAAACAATCAAAGAGATCGTATATCCCCGTGAAAACTAAACTCTAGGACGAAATTAACGCAACAGTAAAACTTCAAATTATTACTTTTATTACTTCATCATCAAATCATAATAGGCAATTTGCATGAAACTTCTATACGCTTGAAAATATACTTTTTCTGTCATATAATAAGTACTTAAGAAGAATGTTATAGGCATTCTTCATGAAAATCTGCAGTTTTTGCATAATTAATAAAATTAATTCACTCATTTATGTAAACAAAGTCGCGTGTTCGAAAACGCTAGTCTGATTGGTCCACGTTAATGTATGGGGAATTATCCCAATCGTCACTGTTTTGATTTGGTTTAGTGCTAACAGTTTGTAAAATCTGTAACAAGTGCGTTTTATAAAGTGCCTAACGGTATGGAGCCGATAAAACACAAATTTTATAAGTATTGCATCGTGCCAATGTGTACAAATACTACAGTATCAACGCCCGAAGAATTGTTCTTCTCGGTTCCCAAATGGTGCGTAGCAATGAAAAGGGACGAAAAGGAAGATATAAAGCAATCAAGTTCGACGCCGCTATATTGTCGCTAGGATCATTTTATTGTGAATACCTAATAACATTTATTTGTTTTGGATGTATTCGTACATAACCCCACTTTCACGTTGCTGCTGTTTTCATATTACTTGCCGCATGGAATATTTAGCAAATGTTTGTTTTGGAGGCCATTAGATATAGATACTTAAATAAGATTTACATTTGAATCTTTTTTACAGTTGGAGGAAGACGTGGAAAATTACTGGCAATACAGACTGGCTGGAAATGTACAGAGGTTAAGTTTGAAGAAGGGCATTCTACCTCATATTTTCAGCTGCCAGAGAGAACCAGTACCTGAGCGACAAACTGGGGTGGAACGCAGACGGCTGCAAATTATGCAGAAAGTGAACTAGTTGCATCCAGTTCAACGGTTTGCGACTCTGAGCTGCCTAGTACGTCAGCTTTCCTTGATCTTCCAGAGTAACCTCTCTCGAATGTTTGTGAGAGTTCAAGTCAAGATAAATCTACCCAAGTGAAGAGTAGAGCTCAATATAGAAGTAAGGGCACCAGCGCGAAGCCTAATCAAGCTAATGCATCCATTTCTCCATTAAAAACAGTTACGATTGACATAGCCACATCACCAATAAAAACGCCACAAGTAAAGCGACAATTACACCTTTCATCTGAAGAAGGAAGTTCAGTTTCATCTGAAACAAATTCCTCTTAATTTCAATACCCATAAATTGTAAATTTTCCCCTAGAAAGGAAGACATCGTCAAGGAATCAATCTTTGGCAAGTTATCAGATTGTCCTTGCACAAATCCACTGTCTGTTGCCATAGTCTACACACAATTGTTCAATATTAATAATAATAGATAGATTCGTACACCGAAAAAGGAATATTTAACGAAATTACACTAAACGCCCATCTATCTCTCAACAAAATAATATACAGTGACGTCACGCCACAGCCATTTGCATTTCTTCTGTTTACGCGCGCCGATAATAATTTCAAATTTCATTTATATATTTTGTGTCTACTATTGCACAAAAAGTGGTACAATTTAACGCTGTATGGATTTAATGACCTATAGAATGTTAACAAATTAGAATTGTATTACGGGGAAGAAACATGAATAAATAACAGAAAGAAACAATAATGTCGAATGCAATGAAAACGATGTTAATGAAAAACTTTAGAAAAAAATGGAGATGAAATTAAATGGTAAGAATTTGAATTTAGTAGGGTGTAGATCCTCCTCTAGCCTTTTATTCGTTTGGGCATACTATTAAGCAAGTGATGAATGGTTTCCTGAGGAATATTCTCCCATTCGATAAGAACGACTTGTTCGAGTTACCTAACAGTCATAGAGGCAGGTATGTAGCGCCTAACTGATCATTTTAGTGTCTCCCATAGATGCTCTATGGGGTTCATATCTGTGTTTCTTGGTGGTCAGTCCATAGTTGGAATATTCACAAATCGAAGGTAGTGCAGTCCCCAACAAACAACAACAGTCGTTCAACAAATAGTCTTCGATCACACTTGTTGAAGAAAAACCATGCGAAATTGACTTCTAAAGGGACGGACTCCATTAATTGTCGGTCGAACCTCTCAGTAAGACCTTTAATCGCAATAACCAAGAAGACTAACAATAAGTAAGCGATTGACTTCTGGCCGATCCGCGAACGGCCTTGGGGATCGCGCGCACCCCTCCCAGGTCCGCGTTGCGCGAATCGCGACCTTTGCCGTCCGCGTAACCCCCTGGGAACCTGGCCTGGATTTACATGCCGGCGAAACGAAGTCCGGCATACATAACGAATGCCCGAGCCCACGGAAACGGCGACGAAATAATCAAGAATGCGTTACATGACGCACATAAATACCTTCTCCCACGAGTATTAGTTTTTATGTCACTTGAACTTCCACGTTCTCCGAGATGATCTCCCGGCCGACACCAGCCAACGTGGAGATGCGTTATCGACGGCAGCGCCGGAATATCGCCCTTAGGGGAGCCCCGCGTTGGGGCCAGCTCGGGACGCGGTCGTCTCATTCATAAAAATGATGGTGGAACGTGATACCGAGAAGTATAAATATCATATTATTTGCATATACAATAACGTTGACAAATGTTATTATGTTTTACGGACAGGGATTGCGGAGCGGGCGCGTAGGCGTGCTGGGGACCGCGTCGCGATCGGCTCCGAGTGTTGGCACCATTGTCAGCTCTAATTAATGGCCGTCGGCCCTAATTATTTTATATTTATACGGTTCGCCGCACCGGAATAAGCCTATTTATTTACATAATTATCATTGTGTTCGGGTATGTCAGGTGTAATGGGTGATAGCCATCTCGGGAGGCGATGGGGCCGATTACGCAAAGTAGGCGACCAACGCGCGGTTCATTTGTTTCCCGTTATTAAACGCACCGGATTGCCACCACCTAAGGCACCACCGAAGGCGCCACCTCGTCGCACGACGATGATAAGAGAGAAACCCGCCATCTTGAACCCCGAACACCGCAGTTTCCTTTAGCTACTAAGAGCTATACCGAGAAAACAGTCTGTTTCCATCTAACCGAAGGAAAGTTTACTTGACCTTACGTGAAAGATATTGTCACGAACGCCTCGAGCGATCCCAAACGCCGGGAATATTAGAAACCTCGAGAGCGTGCGGAGTTGACTTCCAGTGCGTTCTATACTAGAAGGTTCGCCAAAATTCTTTATCTAGAAACGTCTGGAGAGACGTTCCACTGCCTATATAAGAATTGTGTCGTCCGGCCAGCAGTTAGTTAGCAGTGAGCGATACAGTACGAAAGTTATTTTATAAAGTTGAAGTAGAAAGAAAATTAGTTAGTTAGTTGGACTTGTGAATAGTTGTGTTGCAAATAAGTGTTCGAGAAATTAAGAACTTTCTAGTAAATTCGTTACAATATCTTGACCTTAGATATCTTATTAAGTGTTGAACTGATCAATTCTGGAATAAAAACAAGCGACTAGCTACCCATCAACACCACCATTGAGAGGTGATTAAATCTGAGTCAATTTTAATCATCTGATGATGCCCTTGGTTTGGATCATCTCCTATAGATAGACTTACTACTAGCCATTCTACTACTCTGAAGTGTCTCCAAAAAGAAACACTTTATCCCCATACAATGGCATTGGCCTACTAGAAGACGATCAAGATCGCTTAGTTCATTTCTGTGAGGAAATAATAAATTATCACATGATAGAAATGAAATCTTATAACGAGCTAAGAATCCTGTACAAGAAAATAAAGATCTTCGGTCAGATTTTTTGAAAAATCTCTCTTAATCTTAAATAACTATTTTTCTTTGTCCCAGTAACAGATTAATTCTACTTACTAATTAACAGACGAGTAGAATGGTGATAACTAAGGCTGTGGGAAATGTGCAGCGCCCCATAGACGTACGCATCGTAACAAGTAACAAGGGTAATAAAGTTTAGTCATTCCCTGCTTCCGGGAGTTCCTCTTCTTCCTCTATCCCTTCTTCCTCCTGTTCATCTAATTCTTCTCCCTCTGAATTCGCGCCATTGTTCTCCTTTTTCGCCTTGCTTGCTAAAAGGCTCGTTTGTGTCTATTTACTCGCACTTTGCTTCTGCACTTTCTTCGTTGTCTAGTTTTTCAACTGCAACCTAGTTATTGTCCTTAGAACTCATTTTTGTTTATGTTTTTGTTGGAATCCTTCCTACTTGCAACGATGAAAGCTCGACGCACTACCATATTTCCATATTTGTCTCATCTTTCCATATGTTCACTGTGGTGAAAATATGTTCTTAAATTTGGAGGACGACCGTTCGACATCTACTGATGTAATACAGGCATACGTAGAATGCTTTTTACAATCAGTTTGCGCTGCCTTCAACCGTGTTCTCCAATGTGTAAAGATCGCCTCTGGCGATGGATGGATCGCTTTCCGCGAAGCTCGCGAAGACGTTTAGGAGATTTTAGAAACACTTTTTTTGTACTCGCTATTACTACACCTATCTTGCAACATGTCTTGTAACATATAACAATCTACAACCGTGTTGTGAAAGAGAACGACCTAGTGAACGCATTGTCGCGGCACCATCGGTCACAAACATCAATATTTGACTTGTTGACACTTGAAATTTTTGTAACATCTCCAGCACCATCTGCGTAATTGTATTGCCATTACACTCAGTGAGTCTTTTGCTAGCTAATAGCAATGGAAATGTCGATTGCCGAGTGTCCAGTACACGCACTATAATATTCGCAACAGATTTTTTTACGATCTGTCGTCTCGTCAACACATAACCACAATCGTCTGTTTCCCTCGCCCACAGCTTTAGTGATAGTATCCCTTAAGTGGGGATAGATAACGGCGAAGCACCAAAGAAAAATAATACTACCGGGACGGTTTAGACAAAGCTTTGAACCAAAACTTAAAAATGTAAAAGACATTTTTGACAGCCAGTCATTGTATCATTGAGACAGGATATAATGAGACACTTTCGAAGTACCTGTGACATATAGGCAATTAATTATGTTTTTATTTCACTATCTTCTCGGTCGACAGGTGACTTTTTTATGACCAAGAAAAAAAGCAACCCACTATATATCAGAGAAACGTATTTTCCCTGTAAATATCGCCCTTAATAATGGGTTACATCATAGTAAGTAATTCTTTTTCGATGGTACGAACTTATTTTATTTTATAAAAAAAGTCTACCTGGACAAATGAGCGACAATAAATTTGACCTTGAAATTCTGTTATATGTAAATTCAGTTAACGTAATATCACGGATATTCCCAGCAACATCTACGGGAACCTCCTGGGAGCGCTTTTCCACCTAAACCGCTGGAAAATACCCCTCCCCCTCACCCCGGAACGGGGCGTATTTGGCGCATTACCATTCCGCGTCGGTCGCCATTCGTACATACATTTCGTGCTTATTTATGCTTGTATATTTCACGCGACGACGACACGGGCATACGAATTATACGGATTCTAGTTGGACACTTTGTGTTCCGACACACACCGTCGCATTATTATGGGGCATGCACCGTCGACCCGGCTACGGTACTGCTAATTGGTACTTTCCGCAATGTGATTTTCAGTCATCGGTCGAGAGATTAACCTCGAGATTTACTCTAAACCGGAATCTACGCCGACAGTCTCACGCTCTCAAATAAAAATGTTCCTTCAGCCTGGCACCTCGGCGTCACCGAGTTTGCCCAATATAACTCGGCGGATTAATCGTTAGCAAAGCTATACGCCGGTGTTATTTCGTACAGAAATTAACGGTCCACTTATCGGGAATCGGACGGGGACCAACTCTGACCCCGATATTACTTAGATGACGGTGATTAGAGTCCAAGCTTTAACGATCGCCGTTCGGGAAGGCACTTAACGACGCATGACCACTGTTAGCAAACAATGGACACAACATACGTAATCGAATAGAGGCCCACAATGGACCGGCGATGGGGTAAGCACAATGGGACAACACATGCGTACGTATTTCTCTCTGCGACGATAAATTGTGTCGTTCGTATACAGGACGTACGGCCGTTCGGGACGTCGCGTCGTCCCCGTGAGTTATTCGCGTCGATCACGAACGGGAGTCCTAGTAATGATGGGCCTATTTAATAATTTACGGTAATGGGTTTTTAATACGTATACGAAGGATAATTATTATCGGCGAGGGCATTGTCGAATTAAGCGATAGGAATCTTTTTTTATGTCGCGTATCGATTGTTGGATTTCGATAAAATACGCTTCAGCATTATAATTACAAAAACCACCAAATAGCGTTATTCCTACGGGGTCTTGATCAGCAACCACAAGTGGATCGCATTTAAAACGCCTTTAAGAACTGCTGATGCGACGGCCTACAGTTTTGCAACTTTTTTGTATATACAGTGAGACCCGGATTGATTGAAGATGACGTCACGCAGAAAAGTTATTGACACTGATTTCTTTTCTATTAAAAGTACTTTCGCATAATAGCAGCTGGCGCTTTCGTCAGTTTCGTTAGTCTGATGACTTGGTCCTGAAGATCGACTACGAAATTTTCGCGCAACATTTGGTGAATATATTTTGAAATATTGCTAGTGTTTGCCAGGAAAAATCACCTAGGAGGAAGACATAAGAACCTTTAGAGTTCGTGAACCTTTAACTGCTAGTCGAACTAAATCTACGTCAGTTCTCTGCTCGGACATGTAAATACACTCCTAGAAAATGCGTTAATTTTATCCAGGGGTTTAGGTACCGCTCGTCACATAATAGGACGTTCATAATAGGAAAAAATGTGTGTTCACTATGTACGCGTAGAAGAAAGTGAGTGAGCTTTGCAGCTTTGAGACTTGTTCCTATTCTTGACGAGCTGTAGTTAGTTACGACTTTGACTTGATTGAAAAAATCGATGCACTCGCATTGAAAGTGCATTTCCGTATCGTGTGTCAACAAAAAACTTACTAGATCCCTTAGAAAATATAATTTGTAGCCGACTTCATTATTCAGATTTAAAATATAGTTGTTAATATCCAATTCGAGTGTCTACATTAAAAACTTTAGATCGTTTTTACTATTTGAATTAAGATTTATACATTAAAGTTCAATTGTTGCCAACTGCAGGACTTGGAAATATAAGTAGACATCGCAAAACACGTGAGCAGCACATGCAAACTCATTAGCGAGCGGCACATATTCAATCAATCTGGTTCTCTCTGTATAACATCTACGCTAGTGGCTATTTTTCTACCAAATTTCGATCCCATTCGGATCTATCGATAAAAATACGTATTGAAACATTGTTCACTTTATAATGTAACTATTTGGTGGGTTAGTTACTCTGCCCCTTTTCAAAACGCATATCTGTTTTAAATGAGACGGACGTAAAATTGCCATTACGACCGCGACATCGTGAAATTCGTCGCCAAATTAGACGCGCATTACGTACCTCGGCCCGAATACATTATATCGTCGCCGGGCATCTGTAATTCATCTGGCCGTAAGGTAACTTTAAATGAAACAGCTGATTTACATTCTCTGAGAAATCTGTTAAAGTTATTACACCGGGGCGTTTCCAGCATACAAATAAGACACAATAAAACAATATACATATTTAAATTCGGTGAGATAGGGAGATGTGTAGCAAAAGGACGGCGGAGAACGTTCATTCGGGGCTCTTGCACGGAAACATAATAGATACCTACGCTCGGCTACAGGGAGAGGCGACGAAAAACATCGGTCTTATAATAAACAATTCCCAGTTGTGAGCTATGATTTTTTAATAAAGTATGTAATTGGTCCACGAAAATTTTAATAGGTGTCCACTTAGATCTCCAGATCTTAATCTAGTTGAATTATTTGAAAGCATCTATTTTATATCGTTTATTATTATATTTGTTACCATCCTTATCATAAATAACACAGATGACACAACTTATTCAATCATTAAACGAAAATTAGTTAAATCGCTTAATTTCAATTATCTTTAACTCTGTTGGCTATACCGAACATTCGTAGGAGGTAAGATGCATAAACGAATACCGTTGTACGATGTTACGGAGAAATTACGAAATGTTTTACAGTTACAATAACAGTTACCAAAATATTACGAAACAGTTACTGTTAATCTTCATACTAGTGAAAAAAATATGTGGTGTTCATAAATAATAGTAAACAGTCTTCATAATTACTCATCATCATCATGAGGTCATCAGTCCTAAGACTGGTTGGACGCTAACCTCCAGCTTCTCCTATCTTGTGCTAACCTACGCATTTCGCTAATTGTGCTACAACCCACATCCCTTACTATTTGCGAGCAGTAGTCTAATCTAGGCCTACCTCTGCCTTTCTTCACTCCTATTTCTGCCTCCAAAATATCGCGGACTATTCCCCCATGTCTCAGCAAGTGGCCTACCATTCTATCTCTTCTCTTCTTTATGTTTTTCCACATACTTCTTTTTTCGCCGACTTTCTCTAACACTTCTTCGTTTCTAACCCTATCAGTCCACGCTATTTTCATCATTCTTCGGTAACACCACATCTCAAAAGCTTCTAATTTCTTCCTACTTGCTTCCCCTACCGTCCAGGTTTCGCAACCGTATAGTGCCGTGCTCCATACATATGTTTTCAAAAATCTCTTCCTTGTTTCTAAGTTTATTACCCCCGAGCATAAAAGTGCTTTCTTTTTGTTAAGAGCTACTCGACCCTGCACTATTCTTTGTTTTATATCTTTATCGCTTCTTCCATCCCAATTTATTTTACTTCCTAAATAGGTGAAGTCTAACTTGCTCCAATCTTTCATTATTAATTTTTACTTTCGTTTTTTCTCGCACCCTCTACACACTAACACTTTTGTTTTGCTTTTATTCACCCTCATTCCGTATTCCTCTGTCAACACTGCCTCCATTTCGTTCAACGCTGATTCTAATTCCTCTTTACTAGATATAGAATAGCTTCGCAGTTCCCCTATTTCGTCTAAACCCGAATTGGTCTTCTCCTAGTATTTCCTCCGCTCTATTTTCCATCCTCTTCTGCACTATTCTGGTTAAGATTTTTGACGCGGGGGAAGTTAGGCTAATCGTTCTAAAGTTCTCGCATTTGTCGGCTCCTCTCTTTTTCAGTATAGTAACGATAATGTTCCTCTTATAATCCTCCGACATCTCGCCCGTTTCATATATGTATTTTACCAGTTGAAACATCCTATTTACTACTTTCTGCCCCGCACATTTCAAAATTTCCGCCTGTATTTTATCTACACCCGGCGCTTTATTGTTCTTTAGCCCCCTTAGTGCTATTTCAAATTCCTCTCTCAATATAGGTTTTCCTACATCTTCCCTATCGATGCTAGATTCTTCCTCTAATATCTCTCCTAATTCCTGACCCTCGTATAAATTTCCTAGGTACTGCCTCCATCTATCCGCTTTCTCCTCTGTTCCGATCAGTATGTCCCCCGATTGACTCCTAACGTTTCTATTTATTGGTTCTATATCCCTGAAGTTCCTCTTTATTATTTTGTAAGCCTCATCGGTCTTACCTACTTGGAGCTTATCTTCTACTTCTTTGCATTTATCCTCTATCCATTGCTCCTTCGCTCTTCTACACTTTCTAATGATTTCCCACTTTATTGACTTATAAGTTTTCAGTCCTACCTCGTCTCGTCGCGTCTGTTTTTGTAGCCTCGTCTCTTTTGTATTAAGTTTAAGATTTCGTCCGTTATCCAGGGCTTCCTAGCTTCCCTTCTCTCGTGTCCTAAAACGTCAGTAGCCGCGGAATCTAGGTTGTTCTTGATACCCTCCCACTCAGTTTCTGCGTTCTTGATTTCGTCATTACTCGTTTTATTTATTAATTGATCAGTTTTCTCCTGGAACTTATCTTTCATATTCTGATCCCTCAAGATGTCTACATTTATACGTTTCTTATCCTTCCGGGTTCTCAGATTTTTGAACTTTAATCTAGCTTTCATGACTACCAAGTTGTGGTCGCTATCTACATCTGCTCCTGGATAACTCTTACAGTCTTTTACTTGATTTCTAAATCTCTTCCTAATCAGAATGTAGTCTATCTGATACCTCTCTATCCCTCCTGGCATTTTCCAGGTGTACCGCCTCCTAACGTGATTCTTGAATAATGTATTCGCGACTATCATCTTGTGCTTCTCACATTATTCCAATAACGTTAATTTGTAACAAATTGTTTGCAGTGTTAATGTTGGAGTCGGAAAACTTTTCTGACGGTTTTCTTATGATTACTCCAGAACTGCCGATGAAAAACTAGAAACTTGGAGCTTCAATTTGCTTTTTATAAAATTGCTCTGCGACTATTTGCCTCGAAGTTACAACCGTTTGAAGATCGCCTAAAAATTTAGGATTTTTTTTTACATCCCTTCATTTTTGTGTCTAGTGTATTATTAATTATTTATTATCGTCTTACCGACTTGTGAAAACTCGATTTCCCATCACGGGAAACCGCTCGACGAACTCCACCCTGTAGAGTTGGCAATCGAGGCCGGAGATCTATATGGAGAGCCAGCGCTTATAAAAGGACCCGTTATAAATCTCTGGCCCATCTCGCGGATTATCTGGGAAGTGGATCAGATCTTGGCGCCATTTTGGACCACCGACGGTGGACCGAGAGGCCCACGATTAACTATACGCATCGTACATAGCGCGATATACATTTTTGGAATACAAATTTCGTCGACGATAATTTATGGCGGCGGCCAAAGCGAAAAACTTCCTCGGGACGAGGGATTTATCGCCCGAAAAAGCGCCGGGGCCGGCCGGTTCTATTTCTGATAGACGGGCGTTATCTGCGCATACGGAATTCACGATCCAATTTTCCTTCCAATTTTTCTCCACTTGCCGATTAGTTAGACGGGTTAAGACTCAAAGTGGGCGTTTTTCGGATGTCTTAACGAAATAGGAAAAGACACGAAATTCTAAGAGAGGCTACAACTAAACTAGGCACAAAAATTAAGGGATGTAAAAAAAAGATTGTGAATTTTTACTCGATTTTCAAAGGGCTTGAAAATTGCAGCAAAGTATTCTTTACAAGCTGCAGTTATTGGTTTTTGATAAAAAAATGTTTAAATGATGCCAGAATGTTGATTGAAGAAAAGGTAAGAAATTGCGTATTTAGGGATATTCGCGTAACTTGGATAGACTTTGAAAATAATGGATAGACTAAGGATGTTGACTGCTTTCAACCTCAGTATCCCAAAGAAACCCTAAAAATTTCAAAGCGCTATGATTTTTTTTCATTGTGTTCGGAATGATTGAATTTGTCGTTTTTGCTAAAAATCAATTTAAGCATGAATTTTTCATTTTTCTTATTCGTTTCTTGAGGCTGAAATGTTTTTTAGCAATCCATATTTTTTTAATGTTAATTATTGTAAAAAAAATGAACATGAAAAAAGTAATGAATTACCAAAGTCAAAAGTGATTTTTTTTTGCTTTGAGCAACGATAACTCAGTGAAAAATCATCGTAGAAGCCTTTTAGACAACTCAAATTAAAAAGAATAAAATCATCTAAAAAAGCTTTATGATGAAATCATTGAAAAGAAAGTTATTGAAGTCTATGGACCATTTGAAAGGCAAACAAGACTTTGCAATTTTTTTCCGATGGTTTTTTTTTATGATTATTCAAAAACTAAAGAAAACAATTCACCTCAAGGTCTGAAAACTAGAAACTTTCAGCTTTAATTTTCTTTTTTTAAAATTACTCTGCGACTATTTTTCTCCAAGTTACAGCCCTTTGAAAATCACCTAAACATTTAGGATTTTTTTTCATGTTTCAGGAATAACAGTCCTGAAAATGATCCGTCAGATCAAAATGTGTAACACAAACGAGTACAACGACTTTTTAAACCCTTTTGAATCAACTGGTAACTAAAATAACAATTACAGAAAATGTTCCAAGAATACCAAGTCCTGAAAGTAACCATTCAGATGAAAATGTATAAAGCAAACTAGTACAACAACCCTTTAAACCCTTTTGAATCAACCGTGAACTAAAATAAGTATTACAAAATATTGAACACTTATATATTTAATACGATGCCTATAGTCTACTATAATCCGGAAGATTTGCATTACTATCTACACCAATTGCGATAGTATCTGTACTTAAAGGACTGGTCACCCCTATACACACAAACATTTCAGGGAGGCGACCTGCGGTGTTTCGACACAAAAACATTACGCACGTAGAAAAATATATTTTCGAAGACCGCGTGAAAAAACGTATTTTCCATACGGTAGTTTGTATTATATTTAATGCCCGTTTCAATTACCGATATATAACTATTACGTAAGGCAATTTTCTGATCAAATTTATCAATTTCGAACCGGCCAGTATGCCGTTAAAGTGATTACTTGTGGGAATTGTCTATGCCCGGTTGCGTGTAAGGCCGAAAGCTATCCTTGATTAAAAATATCGTGAGAGCAGCCTCTAAAAATGGTGTATTTAACGGCGACATCTGCTTGCCCGAATCGGCTGTTTAAGAAGTCTCATTTAAGCGACGTGCATAATATCGCCTTTAAAATATATACCTACGAGGCCTGATCAAAAAATACGGGGAATAATTTTATTACGAACAAAGTAATAAGCTTGCTTCAAATTTGAACTAATCTCCTTCAAAGTACTATCCTTGGCTAGCGATGCAATTATTCCAACGTTGATTGGAAGCATATTTGGAAGGCTTCTTTCGGAAGGGCCTCCGTCGTGGCCCTCGCAATGTCGGCAATGGTGTCAAAACGTTTTCCTTTTAGCACGGCTTTGATTTTTGGAAAGAGCCAGAACTCGCATGGTGCTAAATCCGGAGAGTAAGGCAGGTGTGGACAGACAGGAATCTTTTTTCAACCAAAAACTCGCTGATTAGAAGTGAGGTGTGGTACGGGGCGTATCGTGATGAAGGAGGAAATCATTGGTCCATTTTTCTAGTCTCTTTCTCCGTACATCGTTCTCTTGAATAGTCAATCGCTTGTTTGAATGAATTATTTTTCTTATTTTTGAAATATTTTTCCATGATGCGCGACAGACACGGTAAACATGTCCTCACTCTTCCGGCTCTGGAAGCCAATTGACAAGTCACAACTTGTTCAAACTTGACACTGACTATCTCAAAGGATCAGGCTAGTGGACGCGTTATTTCATACAGATATAGCGTCAGCAGTTTTGGCTATAAAAATTTATTCACCCTATTTTTTGGTAACGGTCAGAACGCCCTTCGACCTCGAAAACAGACGAAAATATTGCAAACGTGGAAAAAACGTTTGCAATACACGGCAAAGCACGACAACGCGCCGTGCCCCACCTCGCTTCTAATCCGCGAGTTCTTGGGGGAAACTGATAGATTCCTGTCCACATCCGCCTCACTCTCCGGATTTAGCACTATGCGACTTCTGGCTCTTTCCAAAAATCAAAGTCATGTTAGAAGGAAAACGTTTTGACACTATTCTCGACATTAAGAGGGCCACGACGGAGCAGCTGCAGACCTTTCCGAAAGAAGCCTTCCAGAAAAGCTTCCAATCATGGAATCAACGTTGGAATAATTGCATCGGTAGCCAAGGACAGTGCTTTGAAGGAGATTAGTTCAAATTTGAAGTAAGCTTATTACCTTATTCGTAATACAATTATTCACCGTATTTTTGATCAGACCTCGTAGCTGTCGGTTAGTTAAGTCTTAACACGTCTCCTTTGTGACGAACGTTATTAAGCTACAAGTTGTAGATTGTAAAGGAGAACAAAAAGTGAGGAACTGATAAGCAAATAACGCCAGGAGCGAAAACTCAAATTTCCGTCTACTATTTTGGCGCGCCCTGTATGTCTATTTCTCTTTCGACATTTAAAAGTCCAATTGCGCCGGACTGACATCGACGACGATGTTGGTTGGCACGCCGTCTCGCTGGAAATACGGCATAAGAAGGTAACGCAAAATTTATGGCCGATACGCTTTGCATGTCGATTCAATTAATTCCCAGTGATTCACCAGCGTCGGCGAGCAGGTGTCCGCGTCGATTCCGTAATTTCGGCGATTTGCCATGCGGATCACTCGCCCGTTAAAAATGTATCGAAAATAACAATGTTTTTAACACATTACGCACGTCACGTAGCCGCACATGAAAGGCGGCGCTTTCACGGATTTCGAGATGTTTATTAAAAATCAAAGTGCAACATGGGGCCGCCATGAATTTCAAGTGTTTATAATTGTTTCTGGGAAACGCGAGGCTATTTTCAGGCTGCTTTAACACGAAAATAATGTTTATTTGTTTTGAATCCAACCGGGTTGCCGCTTAAATATTTATGATGCGCGCGTACAGTTGCGTTATGACCAGGTGGATTGGCCAGAGACGTGTACAGTTACCTTATCACCACGATATCGCATATATAGTCCCTTCAAATTAGGAAAATTGAGGGAAATTTTTCCTACAGCTAAGCGACCGATACAGAAAGTTGTGTTGGGGTTGTGGCAACATATTTTTCACCTAGCGCATGATAAAAAGGGTTGTTTTTTAGATATAGACATATATATATATATATATATATATATATATATATATATATATATATATATATATATATATATATATATATATATATATATATATATATATGCGGGACAGAAAGTAGTAAATAGGATGTTTGAACTGGTAAAATATATATATACGAAACGGGCGAGATGCCGGAGGATTATAAGAGGAACATTATCGTTACTATACCGAAAAAGAGAGGAGCCGACAAATTCGAGAACTTTAGAACGATTAGCCTAACTTCCCACGCGTCAAAAATCTTAACCAGAATAATGCAGAGGAGGATGGAAAATAGAGCGGAGGAAATACTAGGAGAAGACCAATTCGGATTTAGGCGAAATAGGGGAACTCGCGAAGCTATTCTGGCGCTAAGAGTAATGTTAGAGAAAACAATAGAAAAAGGAAAGAACGCTTATATAGGATTTGTAGATTTAGAAAAAGCTTTTGATAATGTAAGATGGGAAAAAATGTTCGAGATACTAAAGAGCGCGGGAATGAAGTATAGAGATAGGAGAGTAGTACATAATCTGTACAAAGAGCAAACTGCTGTTTATAGAAGGGGAATAGAAGTAGAAGGGGAAAGAAGGGAAGTAGGTATTAGGAAAGGAGTAAGACAAGGATGTACGCTATTACCATTAATTTTTAATCTGTACATCGAAGAGGCGATTAATGTGGTAAAAGATAGAGTGGATTTCGGGATTAAAATACAGGGACAGAAACTAAAAATGCTGAGATTCGCGGATGATATAGCAGTATTAGCATCTAGTAAGGAGGAATTAGAATTAGCATTGAACAATATGGAGGCAGTGTTGACAGAGGAGTATGGAATGAGGGTGAATAAAAACAAAACTAAAGTGTTAGTGTGCAGAGGGCGCGAGAGCAGAGCAAAAACGAAAGTACAAATTAATAATGAAAGATTGGAGAAAGTTAAAGACTTCACTTATTTAGGAAGTAAAATAAATTGGGATGGAAGAAGCGATAAAGATATAAAACAAAGAATAACGCAGGGTCGAGTAGCTTTTAGCAAAAAGAAAGCAATTTTATGCTCGGGGGTAATAAACTTAGAAACAAGGAAGAGATTTGTGAAAACATATGTATGGAGCACGGCGCTATACGGTTGCGAAACCTGGACGGTAGGGGAAGCAAGTAGGAAGAAATTAGAAGCTTTTGAGATGTGGTGTTACAGAAGAATGATGAAAATACCGTGGACTGATAGGGTTAGAAACGAAGAAGTATTAGAGAAAGTCGGCGAGAAAAGAAGTATGTGGAAAAACATAAAGAAGAGAAGAGATAGAATGGTAGGCCACTTGCTGAGACATGGGGGAATAGTCCGCGATATTTTGGAGGCAGAAATAGGAGTGAAGAAAGGCAGAGGTAGGCCTAGATTAGACTACTCCTCGCAAATAGTAAGGGATGTAGGTTGTAGCACAATTAGGGAAATGCGTAGGTTAGCACAAGATAGAAGAAGGTGGAGGTTAGCGTCCAACCAGTCTTAGGACTGATGACCTCATGATGATTATATATATATGCGTTTTTGGCGGTTTTTTCGGTATTTTGTGCTTTTCTGAAAAACTATGCATTTTTGGGAAAACATGATCTGATTTGATGTAGATTTTGGGATTCTCCACAATTTTTGTTCTTTTCATTTTTTCGAAATTCTGCTTAGTTGCGCCGTTAGAGCGAGCTGAATTATTTTTGAGCTATTTTTCGATATTAAGCCAAAACTATGCATTGTAAAGAAACATATCAAGAGATCAAAGTTGTAGATATAAAATTTTACGACACATTTTGTTGTTTTTTTTAAAGTCGCACGGTTTTGCCACTAGAGGGCGAAGACCGTTTTATTTTTTTTTTGTAATACTCTTGTGCGAATGAAAAAAACTCTAGCGCATTGTTTTTTATTTATAGGCAAAACTATGCATTCTTTGTAAAAAAGTGTAAGACAAGTTTTTGCTCTCCAACTTTTTGTGATTGAACTTTTCTAAAAAATACATAGTTTTGCCTATAAATCAAAAATAATTCTCTAGAGTGTTTTTTTCATTTGCACAAGACTATTACAAAAAAAATGAAACGGTTTTCGCCCTCTAGTGAAAAAACCGTGCGACTTTAAAAAAAGAAAACAAAAGAACAAAATGTGTCATAAATTTTTATATCTACAATTTTGATCTCTTGATATTTTTCTCTACAACGCATAGTTTTG